>OZ024772.1:15994770-18394770 GCA_964017025.1 Stenichneumon culpator | reverse complement strand
ACCGATAATCTGCTAATATGGTTATGGTGTATTTTCAGACGTGCATACCAAGTCAAAGACAATACTATTTATGTAACTCATGCATGAAAAGTGCTACTTTTCGGGCCTGCCGAGAGTGGCATAAGTGGCGCTTTACAGCTAAGTGTACTATAATTACCCGGCGCATGCGCACATCGGACAGATTTTACTTTACCACATGCTTCTCGTACTTTACGCACGCGTCTCGTACTTTACACACGCGTCACGTACTTGACGCATGCTGGCTGTACAGCGCCACAATCAGCAGACACGGAGTAGCACTTCTCCTGCATTCGTTACAGAAAATATTATGCGACACTAGTGCGGTGTAGAGAACATCGTACGCTGACTGTGAAGTACGCACTCCACAGCGTGCATATAAAGTTCGCTTTACGGCACTGGTATCGCAAATTACTATTTCAAGTCACTTCCGGCCAACCTACAACAGTATGTACAACTTTATTCGGAGCCATTGATATGCGCTCAACATATAAATATTAATAATATGTTTATGAAACGTTATGCTTATATTCATACGATTATGTACAAAGCATAACCCTGCTCCATTACACGTAGAAGGTACACACTATCCTTCCGCATTAACAGGGTATAAAGCGCTTTACGGTAGTTATGAAAGTGCGAATGTAATATTATAGGTTAAAGATTTTAAGAATCCAAAACATGCGTACACACATGTGTCCATGGATTTTGCTCAAATTCTAGAAAGGCAGAGAAATTTCAACTTTGGCCGAAGACCTATAGTAAACTGCAGAATACGAAAAACTCACATAGCTACAACATATACACCAGTTGTAGCCCGAAGAGGAAAAGTTCTTGCGATACATGACCCGAAAACCTCGGTCGAAGACGAGCGCAAAAAGGAAGTGAAGGCCCTGTGAAGGTGCGAGAGGGCCGAGCCCCAAGCTTGCAAGAGTGCGGCGGCGGAGCACGCTCTTTAATAAATTCGCCGCGAAAAACTAAGAGGCCCTGCTCTGTACAGTCGATGGGAAAAGTTGGCTGCGAGTGGGTGAGGCTGAGTCAGAGTGAAGAAACTCAGGGGACAGAGTAGGGAGCCCAAGGACTTCCCACCTGTAGTATTGATCGTGCGCTACCAATGGTATTATTATACGAGTGGCGCGTGGCGTCGATATTCTTGAAATTTGAAATACGTCCAAATATGCTGCAGTTAGAGACGAACATTTTTTATTTTATTAATCGGAATATACCTTGGAAAATCGTTAACATTAATACAAATGAAAGTAAATGAATCTATTTGTGATAAAAGTGAGTTACTGTCAACCTAACTGTCCTGTTTTTTTCGTGAAAGACAAATTGAACACAATTCTAGGCATATTGGAAGCGAGCGTACTCTATACTGGGGTTCAACGAATAAACAAACGATCGATTGATTGAGTATGTACATTTGACCTGATTTACCTGACGCGGCTGGGTTGGTCGAGTCGAGCAAAACAAAATGTTTGAAATACACGCCGACACAAGGGTACGTTTCAGAATATTGATTCTTAGTCTTTATGGTATTTACAAACATAGGTATAGAGCAGAATAGTTCTAGTCTGTTATTGTAGGCTTCCAAGTGCAGCCCGGGCTGCAATGCACTGAGCAGTTGAGGGTCCACAATTTGGATCCTGTTTCCCGGGGGAACTGTAATGACTGTGAAAATAAGGATTTACTGTTATACACAATATTAATAAGAGAACTGGAATATCTCGTTTTGATCATTCAACCAGAAAATAATTATTGAACTGGTCTTTGTAATCCATTGCGGCTTCGTACAATTCCAGTCCGTCCACTTTTCAAATTTGTACTCAAAATACCTCCACGTTCACCCAATTGGAGCATTTATAGCAATTTTTCACAAAACTCAAAATTGCAACGAATCTAATTGCTTGGATAGATTTTTGCCAAATTCACTACCAATGATCCTTAATCGATATGTTACATTTGTGGGCAGTTTTAGGATCATAGCTCAAAATTAACGAACGTTGGAGGTACCACACAATTTTTTTTAAGAATTCAAAACCTCAGAAAATCTCAAATTTTACATCAATTTTCACGAAAATTGTACTGATCAATGTTAAGTGACGACTTTAATTGTGTGCCAAACCCAAGTCGCTGGCGCAAACCATTCGCGAGCTATAGTGATTTTCAACTACTTGAATTAATCACATTATACACCCACACATACATCCGGACTTCAGATACGAATCGCACGACTCGACGTTTTACGCTATTCTAAGTACTCCGACACTAAAATTAAAAAAAAAACTTTTTACGCATGCATAGCCTTCTCTATAAGTAAGCAAAACGATATATTAATCAACGAATTCGTGAATTCATTGAGTACGTTGGACTGTGACAGACGCGTATAAACCTTATGCTAGGTCCAATGTAACAATAAAATACAAAGAGTTAAATCAGACAATGAGACCTAACACTAGTTGCTGCGAAAATCTGTTAAAACGTTCCAGAGTGCCCTGGACCACCCCCTCATGCACGGTCGACCCGACAACTTGACACCGCAGCTTCACTCCTACATTTACACAACAGTACTAGTATGCAATATACGACAGTGAAAGAAACAGAGGTAGTCGACGTAGCCAGTGAAATGACTAGTGGCGATTGTTGTGGAGGGTGGTTGAAGTTGTTAGTGCAGAGGTTGGAAGGGTTCTAAGCCGAGTTCAACGTCGAGGAGGCTGAGGAACAGGATGAAGAGAATTGTGGTCCGCAGATGTGGGGTTGGCAGGTGCAAATGCCATCTCAGCGTCTCGGCATTCGTGTGATGTCTACTCGATGCCGAGTGGAAGCCCAGCAAGTAGCGAGAATACCGTTAAGGGGATGCTGGTTTGACTTGCTCTTCAGCTCTATACACAGTGTCTTTAGACGTAATTATTCAGTGAAGATTGTTCGGTTCGATTAGTATAATTTGATCTTGTTAATAAATTAACCGAATATTCGAAACTACACTTTACAATTAATCTTTACTACAGATTAATTGATAAGTGTATTGAATCAGCTCTCGTAAATTGATTATAAATTTATTATAAATCGTCATGTTTGATTTTTCTTTAAAAATTCCAGAATATACTCTCGAGTGTGCAGTGTGATTTCATTTTTTTTGTTTGGATGGGTGAGACGCCCGTTTGATAGCTATGCTCCGTTTAAGATCGATTTTTCATAAAAAAAAGAGAGATATTCATTACTTTTTATTATTATAAAAATATAATAAGAGAAAGAGAAAAACAATACTGGGCACGCCCTTGGAATACAAATAAACGCACGCACGCATGGTGCGGGGTCGTCAAAATCGCATCCGGTTTACACGCGTCCTATTCAAGTGCATCATTTTATCGCGAACCTGTTCCTCGTGTCGGAAACACCCAGTTTCTTGGACCCCCATCGCGATTGCAAAAGCTGACCGCTCTATGTCGTGGGAAGAGAAGAGAGATGAAGTACAATCAGATATAGTTGAGAACCTCTGCGCAAAACCATATATGATTCTCGGCACGAGGTAGCTGATTCCATTACCCAGGTTCCGTACCGTGCGTCCTATGCTTCCCAATTCTCTGTCTCTCGCCTTCCCTTTTACCCCTACAGTCGCCCTTTTCGTCCTCGTTCACTGAGCTAACGTGCTTCCCGGCGACACGGTTTTTGTATAACGCCAACTCGCTTGCCTACCTTGTTGAACATTCCTAGCACAGGTCATGCGTGAGTATATACAGGGTTTGCGCATTACGCTAGGACACTGGAATACGCTGGATCTAGCATGGCCCTGTACTTCTGGCTTTGACAGGCTTTAATACGTCCCTACTATACAAATACGTCAACCATTAATCCCAGTGACAATTACTAAAAGATGCTGTGTTATGTTACCGAGTAAAATTGTTGTCGTAAATTAATTTCACTTAAAAGCTCATTTTGTAGGAAAGTTGCAGCGGTTTTTTTTGCCAGCCTCATAGACAACTTTATAAAGAAAAGAATAAAGAAATTGAACAAACATTTTTGTCCGTAATTTTTTTACTTTAACGATTTTTTTACTAATTTGTAATTCGATTCGTCAAGTTTCACCTCGATAGATAGACATTTACTGTGGTTGAAGCGATGACTGTGATTTCAAATTTTTCCCTTTTAGGAGTTAAAAAAAATAAACACCTCCTCGTTAGTAGAAAAATAACTTAATTTTTTTCGATTTTTTTTCAAGAGCTCTATTCAACAAAAACCTTTTTTGTTTTGAAGAGAAAATACATTTTAAGTACTTGCCGTACTATTTTTCGAAGAAGAAAGTACGTTTTGGGTTGATAAAATATATTTTCGTCGAAAGCCTTTTATTTAAGATATTTGAAATATATTTCTGCAAACGATGGCCTCGAATATATATATATATATATATATATATATATATATATATATATATATATAAATTTCTATACGTAATATTTCGGTCGTATGAAAACACCGAATCTGACATATTTTCGATATATTCTTTGCATCAATTTTAATTCCATCGCGCTAGATCGGTTCCTTCGTTACTGCCGTGCAACATGGTTGTTATTATATTGGATCGTCAGTCGTTACAGCAAACCTGCTAAATTCGACATCCATTCGAGGCGAAGATGACGCATGTAATACCTATCTGGCCTGCATGTAGACAAAACGCATAGATATGCAACAAGCAACAGCACCGATTCAAATTCGTTCGATACGTCAGGTGACACGTATCAACAATTTCTCACGGTTGCCCGCTTCATGGGTAAAAGCGTCCGTGCAAAACCAGAAGCACGTACACCGTCCGCATATCCATACGGAAACACAAATAGGAAGGCAGAAGGGCAAGAATGGACGACGGACGCGACATGTTACCGCAATTATTGTCGATTCAGTGTGGGGCACAGCAATCGTGGGAAAGGTGGGGAGAACTGAAAAAAAAAGAGTGGCATTAACGAGCGTGAGTCCGTCTAGAATTGTCCGGTTGCAGAGCCGCACTGTTCGGTGCTATCTTCTTTTCGCGTTGCACTCTTCATGCTCGCGCAAGCATCTCGGCGATGGAGCACACCGCCACAGTGCACTCGTGCACTCCCGTCTCGCCAAGTATGTTTTACTCGACCTGCCACTTCGTTTACTCCGAGCAATAAAAACTCTTGACGTTCGACGTATGCGTCACACACATGAGGAGCAATCACACATGATTTCTCACGGTAGCAGTCGTCATCTACCGATGATCATAATGAACCGAAGCGAGTTAAGCAAATATATTTTATACGCCACTAAGCATTATGCAATGTCACTGACCTGCAGATCTATGTTATTTACTGTCTGTCTGGTTCCATTGGTAAAGCGGTAAGGAGAATTAAGGCACTGGCATAAGAATTTGGTCCAAAAAAAAACAGGTCAATTTTTAACATTTTCTGCAATGCGGTATTAGAAGGACAAGGTCAGGTTTTTACACACAGATACTACAAGGTGTTATGAGGTTTGAGTTCTTTTTATTGGAAAATATCAATAAAAAATCGACTTATCGCCGGTTATAGCCGATATAAAGGAAATCGGCATTGGAGTGGACGGGAATTATTCTAATTGATAATGGAGATGATGGTCCTAGCAACGTCTTTGGAAGAAAAGTTTGCTCGGAAGACCGATCACAGAGGCTGGCGAGAAGCAAAAGGTGGGGTAGAACTTTTGATTCCTGTAACCGCTATGTAGTAAAATGAGGTAAAGAAAACAGCGATGGAACGGCGACAGTCCGAGAAAAAGGCCTACGATCGTGTGCGTGCGCTTGTGCGTGTGCGTGTGCGTGTGCGTGTGCGCTCTTTTCAATTCGGAAGCCGAAGGGTTTGAAAATCTCACCACGGCAAAGCGTGGCACGGATAGATCGTACATCATTCCTCTCTGAAGGACTGAAGCTTCTATGGCCTCGTCCTTCTTCCTGCGCCTTGCTCATTCCTCTTTCACTTCCATCTCGCTCGGTAGATCCATACGCAAAGCACACAAAGGAGATAGAACAGCAGCTAGCACCCACTCGGGTCATCCATCCACGTGCGTGGACCATCGTAGCTCCATCTCGTCCCGGCATTTCACCAGGCACAGCGATTCTTGCGATTCGCAACACGCTATTCTTTATCACGCCTGCTCCATGGTCTAACTCGATGCTGAGGGTACGTGCGTGCTTTACTCACTGGAATTAATGTCTCGCTATACGTTTCTCATGGCCATAGAATTTTCCGGAGCACTCTCTTTCATTCTATCCGCTTTCCTTCTATATCACTCACTCACTTTTAGTTCCACTCACGCACCCGTCATGCTCCTGACAATGTCGCTCTGAGTTTTCTTCTAATGCCGACCAACAAACGCGGTTTGCTAATTTTACGAACGAAACGACGAGGACTATGGACAAGCGAAACTTTTACCTTTAGTGTCACGAATCATCTA
Source organism: Stenichneumon culpator (assembly GCA_964017025.1). Classification (NCBI taxonomy): domain Eukaryota; kingdom Metazoa; phylum Arthropoda; class Insecta; order Hymenoptera; family Ichneumonidae; genus Stenichneumon; species Stenichneumon culpator. The sequence goes on along the minus strand of OZ024772.1, from coordinate 18,388,308 downwards.
TGAAAGGTCGACAGTAAATAATAAACGATTGTTGCTACAGGATGTATGTACATGAAATTTTGGTCCATACACGAAGACACGCGACAATACCCTGAAAATTTAATTTTTCACATTGTTTCACATTGTGACACAGGAAAATCAATGTGTTTTTCGTATTTGATGTCTTCGATATGCTTCGTGTGCTTGATTTAATGCATCTAACGCGTTTCAAAGCTCTGTGGGAAAGATTTGCTCAGCTGTGGACAGCGATTTCAACCCTAAGCTTTTTTTTTAGCAAAATTTCAGGACATATAACGAACGTAACATGGTGCTATCGATCGATCCTGTAACTTCCACCATTGGAAATTGAGCAGCGGCTCTAGCACTTGTATTGATCGAGTTACCGCTAATAAAATCTCGGTGGGGGCATCGAAGCTTGCTCGAACTCTTAAACTCCGGAAAGCCTCGAGGGCGAATAGAAGAATCGAAGAAAGGAAAAAGGCCAAGTGAGTCATTGGCGGTCGGGAGAGGAGGACCAGAAGAGTGCGGAGATCCCGTAGTAGCGAAAAAAGAAATTGGAAAACCGAGACCACGGATACTGCTTTCTCCACCGGATATCAGGTTTACTCAATTAATTCACGATCGCCGACAATTTCATTACCAGTGCAGGCGGGATTTCTAGGGTGGAAGAAGATATCTGTGACTACACCGGAAGTGGGACAGATAATGCTGCTCTAAATATCCCATTTCCGTCACAATCACGCGATTGGTAGAATCGTAGACCTTCACAGACGGGGATTTTTGCTGCGGCGAATGACACTGCCTCACTCAGCTTCTGACAGTAGGACGGATGCTTATAATGACTTTATTGCTGCGGCCCGAAGGAAATACCATTTCAAAGTCACTCTGCCATGTTATTCAGGATTTGTCATAATAGGTCCTCGTCAAACAAGTAAACCGCACGTGAGAAGTGGAATCCACTTATACTTGCCGATATCTTCAGCTGTAATGTTCGATCTATGTATAGTCTGTGCAAAATGATGGCAGGATTACTGGAGTGCCCCGAGTTAACCGCGAGGATGCAGGTGCACGACCCCGTGAGACCATTTCGGAATGTGGTAAATTTCGCCACCCCTCAAGTAAAATCAGCATTTGGAGGGAGGTCGGTCATCCGCAGGCTTACGGCCCGCGCTAATAGTGTTGAAGCCTTGGACGTTGGAGGCTCTCTGAGAGAGTTTAAAAGGGCGATAAGTCAAAGTGTCACTACATTACCCGTTAAACGCGCACTACCGTGTCATTCATGTGATATTCTATACGTACCTTGCAGGGCACGAACGACATCAAAATGTTACTAAATGCTCAATACTTGATATACTTCACGGATTAGGTTAAATCACATAGGCTATATTTTATGTCTCTGTGAAAGGGATTTTTCCTATTGGTTAATAAATACATAAATAAATAATCAAGCATGTTGTTTTTACACATGTTTAGCGTAAAGTATTCTGCCTATTCGCCTACAGATTTTTCTCCGCCAGTAAGCTTTATAGCACGAATTTATTCAGCGGAAGCTTACAGCCGTTTCGACGAGCTTCTCTATCATCTGTACATCTATAGCTGTGGTCTAATCGGGTTGTATTCGTTGGCAGAAAGTTTGAGTGTAGCTAGATTTAAAAAATTCATACTACTGTGAAAAACAAAAATAACATTTTGGCCAAATCAAACATAACGTGGATGATCGTTCATCCACGCATTTTGATAAGCGGTATTATAAATTGAAAAATGTGTTACACCAATATCTCGCAGTGAAGTCGCAATGATATCGACGGCTTAATGGAAAAAGGGCGGACAGGCTGTGCTTTATGCACAGCCGATATGTTCTTATGGAATTACGCCATCGATATTTAAAATCAATAGAATATCTGTTTGGCATTATGACAAATTCAGTTAACCGTATCTAGTAACAAGTTTTTCTCCGTTACCTACACAGACTTTATAAATTGTAGCGTACAACGTCGATTCTTGGAATTTTAATCACTCAGGGCTATTCTACAAAGTGTGCTGTCTATTTCATCCAGACATGCTATCATGCGTCGTATGTCTTTACTCCCGCTACCCATGTGTTTTGCGACATTTCACCAACGCTCCAGTATAAATGCAATTTCTAAAGTGTTTCCACGCTACGTCTGCGCTATATGTCGCGATTAAAAAAAAAAATTAAATTTTTCTTTTTTTTAAACACACACACAGTTCTAATGAGACCCAAACTCAACTTCATACATTTCGAACAATTCTGATATCCTGGAAACCTTTAGAGTTACTACGCAGATCTGCGGATTTAAATGAGATACACAAAATATGTTACGTAACTAAAACAAAACCATACATACGCATAACTTGGCTCCATCAACATCGAATTAATTGATTTCCGAACGGCGAGTGTCGACATCGAACCTTCTATGTCACGCTCGGGACACTAGATATTTTCCATCCCGAGTACTCGAACGACTGTCGGGTTCTGCATAAACGGAATCAGCGTTACATACACGCAAGTTTCGCTGCAATCCGAAGTCGGTTCGCAAAATGTTTGCATTTGCGGACTGGGCAGCTCTACAGACAGGCGGAAATAGGATTTTTTTTTTTGCATGTTCAAGGCCATGTTAAACATGTTTCTAGACCATCATCTGACAGTCCAAATTTTTTAAGTTTTTTTGGATTACAATACTTCCTCTCCTTATATACTTCGCATGGGATCAGAACGTAATAAAGACGTAAAATCAATAAACATAAAAGTTGAAACTTTACATTCGTACACATTTAATGTGTTAAAACGTATACAAATGTAAGTTGGATTTTGTCTGGTAGTCAATCCTCCTTAAAAGTCAGTTTCTCTTATAAAAAAAATCTAGTCTCCATAGTCACTATGTTAGGCAATTACATCTCGAATCACATGTATAATGATCTATAATACTCAGTCTCGCAGTTTACATAATTTTTGTTTCGGGCATATAGCCGCCCATATACAATAATCTTTCCTGTAGTACCGGGCGACACGCACCTTCGATACAACGAACACCTAAGGCTGAGCGGTCGCACTTCATGCCATTCATTTCTCGAAACGTGTCGATTTCAATACGGCGTTCTCTCGGGGTGACAGGACTCCCGTGGTGATTGCACTTCTCAATCCGAGTCTGCTGACTGCTCGTTGTCGGCCCTCGACGAGAGTTCGAGCGAGGCGAGCTTACGACCGAACAAACGAACTGGTGAACGTTGCCGGACCGACAAAAACCCCTTGTCGTTGCAGTATGGAACTCGGCATAGACGCAGCCACCTATAGATATATGCAATACCATCGTGGTACGACCTCGTTGAAAAGGTAATGGCTAGGTTGGATGGGGTGAAGAGGTTAGTGTGGGCGTTGCGGAGTCGAGGGTTAAGAACCCAAGGCACCCAAAGCGCGACGGGCACATCGGAAGCTGCAGGCTGCTGTCGTTGCCGTTGCACGTATCTGCTTCTGTGCCGCTGTTGCTGCTGCATGGAGTAAAGTGGCGGCATGACTTATACGAGATAGGGCACAGGCGCAGAGTTAAATTCGGGCTGATGCCGCTGCTACCGCACTGTACGCTGCTTTCTGATTGCCACTGAGCTTCCTCGGTGTTCCGTGTAGCCCTCCTCTTCCCTTGTTTACACTTTATTTATGACGAAAGTTCCGCCGAGATTTCACAAGGGCGCTGGCATCGCTCGGGGGGAAAAGGCATCCGAGGGTTCGTGAAACACTGGCTAGGGAAGACGTAATTGGTGAGCGAGACGGAGATGGGGCATGGGGAAATTTCAACCAAGAGGGTAACAGTGCGAAAGGGTATGTGTTGGTAGAGGGTTTCTAATGAGTGAAGTAGCAGAAAGATGGGATGTTGGTTAAGGAAGACGCCATTGATATAGCGCTCGGTAAAGTATAGAGTCGAAGAACGAAGCGACAAAAAAGACATATTCTATTTGAAGCTTTTGGCTGAATATTAGGAGCGTTGGTGGTGGAAACCGCGGCGAAGTATGAGATTCTAGTTGATGCACTGATATCATTACGTTCAAGTGCAACGAGGACGCTCTGCATATTGCCTTTGGTATGCAGAGCAAGAAACGTGGTACTCAAAAGAAATATATATATTTTTAAGAACGGTACCTCATGAGCATATTCTGATACGCCGGAATATGCTTCAGACACAAGCTCTCGAATGCGTCCAGTTACGATTAAATCCGTTCAGACGACAATTGAAATTTCGGTTGCATATCCGTCAAAAAGTCGGATTTCTATGATAAAGGTGTCCTGCACGGTGACAGTTCAAGCTTTTTTCCTAAAATTGAGTAGTATTTGTCTGGAGGATAAACGGGCACATTTACAACTCTATCACTGACTACTCTATCAGAACACATCTCTCGAATAATATGGTATAATATATATGGTATATATGTATATGGTAAAGATGTTGTCCAGTAAAGTTGTTATCTGGTGGAGTTGTGAGATGTAGATGTGCCATACAATGACTCCCAATATTGTGCATGTTTATGGTACCGTGCCTCGAGCGACTCGCCCTCTGGAAAGCGACCTGATGGATTCACTTGCTCACAGCGATCATGGCTTCCAGGGTTACAGGAGGAAAAAAAAACTTTATACAGAGACGAAATATCTACATCCTGTCGAGTGAGCGTGACAGTTGTCAAGTGACGAATGCAAGTACGAGGGACATTGCAGAAATTCGTGGTGGGGCGACGGGTGTGAGAGGCGGTAGTTGTAGGCATTGAGCCCGAGTGATAATTGGACACGTGTTTCGGTCACCAATCGCAAGTCGAGTGTGTTCAATCGATCCTGTGCACTAATTGGGAGTGCAATTAAAACGAGCACTATTTCCATGATATAGCCAGACAGGGAGCACGTACGCATTATGATTCTGGTACACTGATGATGATGTTAGTGGCGTTGGTTGGCCGCTAACAACGTGACGTGATCAAAACAATGTGCGGAATAACAGCCGGCATGTTTGCAACGTCATAGCAGCGTAAGAATACTGGTACGGCAAAAGATGTACGGTTTATGGCATGGTATACGGGGTGAGCGTCATGTGCTCGAGAAAAGTACTCGTCGTTGCTGCTCAGAGTAATTGACTCTTATTCAGGGCGACACGTTCGTCGAAACGTTCCCCCTCGCCAATCAAAACGTGTCTTCAGTCGGGAAAGGTCCTAAGCCTCTTGAAAAAATGTTGACGAATCGTGTCTACGGATACGGGGGATGGTTCAACCTTCGTTGATGTGTACGGAGGATTGTCGCGCGAATGGCATCTGAGCATTATCGCTCTCGATCCTTCAAATTCCAATTAGTGCGTTATGATTCAGAAGATTAGTGGGCGTAATTATTTATTTCGCTTAGGCAGTATTAGGGCTGAAGGGATAGGCCGGCCTAGCCGGCGAAAATATCTTATCCGGCTAATGGATTTTATAGTTTGGCTGGCTAAGCCGTCTTAGCCGGCTAATGCGTTTTAGCCGGCCAAGCTATTTTAGCCGGTCAAATGCATAAAATTGTGCATAATTTCGTACATAAAATCGAGCCGCTTAATGTCGCATTGTACTTTAGTCCAAAAAGGCCGGCGGATTGGTGCTCAGCGTGCAAAAATACGTATTTTAGTCCCTACGCAATATTTTCCATTTAAATCCCAAAAATATGATTTTCCGTGCATAAAATCGAGCCCCTCAATGTCGCATTGCCTTTAGGCGAAAAATGCCGGCGGATTCATGTTCAGCGAGCGAAAATACTTCGGAATACGTTGCAGGTAAGATTAGACAAAAATAAAAAAATAAAAATTCGTCAAAAATTTCCAAGGCTGGTTTAGCTTAGCCGGCTAATATAGCTTGACCGGCTAAAACGGATTAGCCAGCTAAAATAGTTTAGCCGGCGAAGACGGCTTAGCCGGCCAAACTATAAAAAAATCCATTAGCCGGTTAAAATATTTTAGCCGGCTAAGCCGACCTATCTGTACAGTGGTAAAAGTCATTGTAACAAGGATGATATGCTGCGTTATTTATTAATAATAATGATTATTAACTAATAATAACAATCCATTAATCGTTAATCGTCATTACAGTCCGCAGACATCTACCGAAGAAACCACAGTTCTTTTATTTTAGTTAACATACATAATACGTTAAGTCTGTCATGGAGTTAAAGGAACTCCATGAGACAGTCTATCGGTGCTTCGAAGGGTGGCGTCGATCTTCGTACTTGATTCGGTTTCGATCTAGATTCGACTTACATTAAATTGTCCCCGACGCAAATATCGAATTTTCAAACACGTCAGTTACTCAAATAATCCAATGAGCAACAATCGAATATCATAAAAAAACAGCTGTACCAAATAGCATTTAACGCAGAATTATCGACGGCCGTCGATAGTTACTTCACGGTCAACGACTAAACCATGTTGCCTCAGCACGATGCAGAGGGGAACTAGTCTGGCCATGCTCCGCTGACAAGGGCGCTCGACGCGGATTCTCTGAAGTCCATAAAGTTAATCTCCGAGGGGGCTCGCGCGGTCTTCGCGGAGTCAAGCGAGCAAGAAGGCAACGAAGCAGGATGAGGCTAAGATGAACGGTAAGAAAAGAGCAGATGCGAGAGATTCTTAGCGATGGGTCAAGCCTCGAGGCATCCACCGGTGGGTTGGTATACGGCGACGTCCGCTTGTTCGTTGCCGCTGTCCCACCCAACAACGTGGCTCGACAGAGGAGTGTATGGTAGAATGTATCGGAGCTGCCGCGGCGGCAGCGATACCAGCGGCAGGGCGAAGCTGCGTATTGAACATCAGCGAAAAAAGCGATAAGCGTGAAGAGGAAAGTGAGGCGAGGAGTAAGAGGGAAGGAAAGGGAAGCCGGGACGCACACAGGTAAATGCAAACTGGACGGTGGGACGTTCAGGTGGGCTGCCGAGGTAGGGCGAGAAGGTTGTGGAAGCAGCACAAATTCCCTCGGCACTCCGCCTCACTTGTATATGTTTAACCGGTCCAACAGGTACCGGATCGCGTGTTGCTCGCGTGGCCGAGCGCAACCGAACACCGACGAAGACGTCCGACCGGGGTCATTACACAAATTGCACTATTAGACGTAACGATGTTTGAAAAAAATGAGATGGCAATCATGGGATAGAGAGAGACGGAGTGGAAGACCGGAGAAGGGAATAAAAGCTGAAGGATCTCGCCGGCACGAACGTGACAAACGGTGCATGCGGTGTCGTTGCGGACGAAATAGTTAGAGATTCATCGACGATGGAACTATCGCGATGCTGCCGGGAATTCGATTTCCCGAGAGAATGAACGTGTGTATATGTATCGTGAAACATTAACCGCTCGGAGGTAATTAGGTTCGGGGCTGGAAACAAATGAGCATTGGTGCATTGAGAGCGTGACGGGGTTTTTTTTTGCCTGCTCGCACGGTATTGTTGAGGTAAATGATCGAGTCAGGAGATATTATTCGTCGTGTCTGGATATTTGGATATGCCGTTGCGAGGACGAATCAGTCTTTCGTGTTAAGTAATCTGGATTGCTGCCAGAATCTGGAATCATGTCCGCTCTTATTATTTCGGTAAATTGATACAAGCCTTTTGTTTTATGGAAAAATTAGACTCTTCGGGAAGAGTCTCATTTTTCCATAAAAATATTTTTTCCTTGTGTTGAAACACGTGGACAAGAAATTCGAAAAAATTCGGATAAAAGTTAGTTAGCTCCGCAGACAGACTTACGTTCTGCTATCAGCAAAAAATGAGTGTTATCGGACAGTGTTGCTTCCATTATCTTGTCAAGTCATCCGAATGCGAAAAAAGGATCGATTGTACGAAAATGTACATCGAGCAAAAAATGACTGGTATCGCAGGTCTACAAAAAAAGTGTCAAAAAGAATTACCGTAGTGAGAAATAGCAAGGAGATTTCGACTAATAATATCGTAATATTATTAGTCCTATCCGGTTTTAACCATCCAAAATTGCGTCGACGGAATAGAAATAACCTTCAACTATATTGGGGATATCGAGACGGAGATGTGTGGCAACCGTGAATAGAAATTCACTCACATGAGAATTTAAATGTTTGCCTTGTAATATGGTATTAAAAAAAATAATGGTAAAAGATTTCCGAAAAATGTAAAAGAAAGTAAAAAAGTAAATTCTGAACGAAATAGACAGAAATTTCGGAATGTAGTATAGTAATTTCCTCCAGGATATTGGTTGGTCGGTCAGAAAGAGCATGGCACTAGCAATGTTTAACAATGGACAATATTGGGCTCCTTCGTATTGAACATAGCTAAATTCTTGCTTGATATTTCAGTCATGCAGACATTCTATTCGTAATTACGTAATAATTATCGGCATACTGAAGCTCAATATGCTTCCTGCGTTCCACCTAATTCCACGGATACCCTTATTCAGCACACGTACTACGTAGCGTGTACGCAGCAATGAATTCATAAATCCAGCGCAGTGTTAAGAGGAAATTCCTGAATAGACTTGACTGATTCCGTTAATTAGATTACTATGCCTTTTCGAATTCGAAAACATGTAGTTCGAGTCGGATCGAATTTTTTCGAAGCATCCGAGTCTGCTATACCCGTGTGTTCGAGAAGTTTTTATGCACGTCTCATATTCGCCAAATTATATTCACCGATTTTAGTTTAACTATCAAATAAGAAATACACTTCGTTGCGATCGAAAAGACAGACAGTAATGGGAAATTACAGTAATGGGAAAATAAAACAATCATTGAAAAATGCAAACACTTTCCCATTGTATGCACGTGTGCCATTACGATCTACAAGTTTGACGATCTCCTTCAAGGAGATCGCCCAGTTGCGGTTTTATAGCCGGGCCGACGTTGGGCCAACTATGACCGCCTGAGTTAGAAAGTCGACCCGACTGTGGTCGCCAATGTAGGTCCGACGACCAACATTGGCGACCACACATCAGAATAATAATATCGGCCCAGCGTTATCGAACGACGTTGACCCAATGGTGACTGTCGATGTCCAGCCAATGCTGTATAAAAAATATTAATAAGCAATAAACATTTTTTTGTTGCTTATAACTTTTTGACTCCTAAATACTCTTTATCATTTTACAATTGCCTTTATTTCACTCGGTCCGAAAATGACGGTTTTGCGCATGCTTCGCGTGCGTCAAACTCGCATTTTCACACCGAGCGAAATAAAATTTTTCAAGATACTCGTGCGAAAAAGTTTTCGCACGAGTTTTGAGCTGCAAATTCACACGCGTCGGCAAAAGTCTTTTTGCACTAGTATTGTACATATTCAAAGATATCGGACAAGCCATCCAGCAAGACATCCAGTCTTAATAGATGTCTTGCTTGATATCTTCGAGCCCGTTAAGAAATAGAGCAAAATATCCTTCAAGATAGCAAAACCAGAACTGCAAGTTCTGCCGTTAAGACATAGAGCAAAATATCCATCAAGATAGCAAAACCAATGCATTCAACTTGAATAAATCTTTGTAATTACTAGAATAATAAGTTTCTATCAATTCAATCATAGCATTGTTCCCTTTTCTACGCACTGACCGCCGAAAGTTTCAATTCTAACGCGCGTGGCGACCACGCACTCAGGTTTTTTATATCACAACAATCCAACCATTTTTTTCTTTGATTTTTGTTTAACCATACCTTTTTTAATAGTTAACAGTGCATATTAAATAGTGAACGTATGCATATGAAATAGCGCATATTAAATATCTGTAAATTACTACTTGACTTGACGATATCACTTAAAAATTATTTTATATGTATGACATATTGAGCATCAACTGTACACTTCTTAGTGGAATACACACAGATCGAGTTAAGAAATTGTCGTTCACACGAAAAGATCTTGGCAGTCGCGGTATAGTGTCAACATCACGTTCATTCTTGATATTGAGTCCCATGGAGAACTCAATGCCGAACGGAAGGACGATTAACGTCGAAAAAAGGACAAGTAAAGAACCACAGAAGAGAACTGGTCTTTTCGGAAAATTCCCTTCTCTTTCTCTCTCCCTTTTCTTTCTGTCCGAACCATCTATTTCCATCCCTCGCCGCTATCCATCTCTCTGTCTCCCTCATCACGCTACAGAATTGACAATAATTCCTTAATGGGACCGAGACATGCGATCCTTTGAGCCATACACGCGCAGACTGTGACGAAGACGACGCCGGCGAGGCAAGGATGAAGACGATGAGAAGATAAAATACGCATGTCTCGCGTTGATACGATTCGGCTTCGGTCCCAAACGTTCGAATGGACTTCTCACCTCTGAAAGTAAAGTTCCTACACATTTTGGACGGAGCAGCAAAATAGGGAGGTGGGCTCTCATCTCTAAAATGGCTGATGAGAACGCAAGACGGCAAGAAATCTTTTTGTGGCAGTATTCGAGTGCCTTATATCGAAAATTATTTTATTACACTCGGTGCGAAACACTCGGTTTTACGCAGCGCTTCGCGTGCGTAAAACTCCCATTTGCACATCTCGTGAAGTAAAATTTTGTACGTTCCTCGGGCTAAAAATTTTTTTGACTGATGTGATTGCAACAGTCGCCTTGGGCTCGTGTTGCAAACTCACACTCATCAGAAAAAGTTTTATCGTACGAGTATCATAAACTACTATTATATGCCGTTGTTCCATACTGCTGGGAAAAGAGACGTTTAAACATGAAAATCGTTTTTGAGTGCGTTATGATGTTCTTTAAAAACGTTGATACATTCTTTACGAGTTGCACGGGTTTTTTTCACGTGAAATTGCGTTTTGTTTAGGATGGAGAAATTTGTTTTCCAGACTCCATAGAATAAAAAAATTAATGAAATAAAAAAAAATGAAAATAATTCACAAAATTGACTCACAATCTAGAATTGAACATAAGGTTGTGTCTCATATAATTTTACACGTTACCTGGTATACACCAGTCCGCTTCTTACCAGCCCGCGGCAGGAGCGAAGCCGTCAGAAGGCAAGCAGCCTGAGCAAGTTTGCAGCCGTCAACAAGTGGAAAAATATTAGCTTCAGTAGGGCCGTACAAGTACGCTGAAGGAATTCTGGAGGACGCATCCGAACTTTGAGAGATACTGCTCAATACTGCGAGACGGACAAATAATCGAAGGACAGCTTCACAGAAGGGAGCACATACAAGAAAGATAAAACGATACGTTCATATACCGATTCCATACGATTCTATATTCGCAAACTAATAATCTTTTGCTGAAAGTCGTCTCTACTTTAGTACGGTCCTGAAACAGCATGAACCTTTTTTATTAACCCGGAGAAACTTCTTCAAATACAAATGGTCCATCGATCTCATAGAGTTGATAAGTCTGACCCTACACACGCAATTATGCTCAGAACTTTTAATGCGGTTCTTAAAGCGCAACGTACTTTGAGAGACAGTGCTTAATATTGCGAAACGGACAAATAATCGGAGGACAGCTTTACAGAAAGGAGCACATATGAGAAACGATAAAACGATTCTATATTCGCAAACTAATAATCTTTTGTTGAAAGTCGTCTCTACTTTAGTACGGTCCTGAAACAACATGAACCTTTTTTTACCAATCCAGAGAAACTTCTCCAAAAACAAATGTTCCATCGATCACATAGAGTTGCGTGATGTACGGACAAGTTTGACCCTACACACGCAATTTACGCTCAGGACTTTTAATTCGTTCCCTAAAGCGCAACGTACTTTGAGAGACACTGCTCAATACTGCGAGACGGACAAGTAATCAAAGGACAGCTTTACAGAAGCGAGCACATATGAGAAATGACAAGACGATGCGTTCATATACCGATTCTATACGATTCTATATTAGCAAACTAATGATCTTTTGCTGAAAGTCGTCTCTACTTTAGTACGGTACTGAAACAACATGAACCTTTTTTTACCAACCCAGAGAAACTTCTTCAAAAACAAATGTTCCATCGATCTCATAGAGTTGCGTGTTGTACGGATAACTTTGACCCTCCACACGCAATTATGCTCAGGACTTTTAATTCGGTCCTTAAAGCGCAACGACCAGTAACACTCGCGAGCTGTGTAAGAACGATGGAGTGGGGAATGGGGAAGAGGCTGTAAGATGCGCCTTGCCGTACCGGATGCGATCGCTGTACAACCTGCTCCGCCGGAGGCTGTGTTTCTCTTTTCCTGCAGTAGCAAGGCTGAGCCGCGCTATCGTGCCACGCTTGCATCCAGTTACCTGTTAGAGCAACGTGCCCCTCAAAAGAGCGAAGAGACTCGACTCCCTTACACACTACATATGCACGCCCGTGTGTACGACTGCGAAGGGTTCGTGCATACTTAGGCGTGGTCAGTGCTTCGTTCTCCATCTTGTTTCGTCCGCGCTCTTTCGCTCGCTCGACATACAGTATATTGCAGATTGGAGACTCAAGCGTGTAGAGAAGTTGGATGGTATTATGGACAGTCTGCAGCATCGGATCCTTTTTTTAACATATATCTTCCCCTCGCCCACTATATTTATCTTCTTCCCCTCGCCTCCGTTTCGCTCGGAGTAATATACTTTCCTGAGTCCTCTTCTCCGTGCTCCTTGCTCGGCATGTTCCCGATTCACCTCGGGCTGAGTGAACAGGAAAGGAGATGAACGTTGGTGTACCGGGAGTACGCCGGTAATGTGTGTACACGTTTTTCTCTTATTATCTCTGCGGGAGAAGCTTCTCGAGTTCTGTACTCGAGCCCGGATAGAGTGAGCAGAACGCAGCTCTAAGTTACCCAGCGTTGGCTCCGCTGTTGCAAATGACCCGTGAACATGTCCGATGGAAATGGATAGGATTATACTTTTCACTAGTCATTGATAATTCCTTAAAGGGTCGATCACTGCTTCGCATTATCTGGGATGCCGCTGAGGCTAAGGTAGAGTTTGCACGCTGTGTAGAGACGTTCGATCGAGAATCGTCTCTGGCAGCTCCTCCTGGAGCATTAGTCGCCCGGACGACGTTCAGCTTGACCGAACACGTCCGGTCACGGAATTTTCTACAAACTGAATTGAGAGAATGAGATAGGAAATCGGAGATGAAGGAAAAGAGACGGCGGAAGCGAAGCAGAATAAGGCAAAAGTAACTCTTGCCACTATAAATATTATAACGGTAGACGCCTGCGGAGTGACGGGGAAGAAGTTACCGGTATCTGCTTTCGAGTTTTCAAGTGTTCGAGCCGACGCGGATCAAAACTTATGGCGTGTGAGCACGACGTTCTCGATTATGTTCGTAGGAAACGAATATCGAAGGGGTTCTCCGCCGCACGCACGAGCGTTTCTTTGCTGGCAATGTGCAGCGTTGCCGTCGAGTTTTTATCAAAACAATATGGCTGTTGGTTGTCTTGAAGAGTTTTTTTAAGTGAAACTTCTTTACGGACGTTTTGCTTTTTCAGGATTGAGTAAGTCGCGTTACTGTATTGTGCATTAGCCTTTACGCGTAACGCGTTACCTGTTACGCGTTAGGCACATTTCATAGTAGAGTATGTCACGTTATTTAAAAACCTTTAACGCGTTACTCGTCACGTGTTACGCGTTATATGACAGTCTATGTCCTACACTGATGATAAAACTGATGAAAAAACGATCTTTATACATCGGCTTATATTGACTGCTAAGAAAAAGAAGGTCATAACTCGTTTCAATGGAGGTAACCTTCTATTTCCTGGCAGTCTTCGAAGGATGTTGGAGGGAATAACATTGGAACAGGATTTAAAAAAAAAAGTTACATTTCCTTTCCTTTTGTACAGTCGACGATTTTTACCTGATTTTTGCACTTAACGTGAAATGCCTCGGATATATTGGACAAGCGCGTGAGTCGTATCCGAGTATGTCGGAACACGATCCACACGCAGTGGCCCCGGGGATTCTGGGTTTGCACCTATGGATTTTTTTCTATGGTTGTTTTTTTTGGCTATACAGTGGGCCGGTACTCCGTACAAACAGTTGGTAGTAACTATGACTATAGCTGTATGTCCGATGACGACGCCTGGTAGAAAACGACTAAACTCCGGTCCCGAGGAAACGAGGGATTGCCAGGTAGTGCCGAAGGGTGAACATTAACTACCTACTTACCAAAACCGGCTTTTCTTTCGACACTGTATTTGTAAATTTCAAACGATTCACCTATCCTGGCCGGTTTTTGACGGCTGAGTGGGCTCTGAGTAGATATTTGACAAATCTTAATCATTGACTCCATTCAATTAGTTTGTTGAACACTAATTAACGATGTACAAACTATACTCTACCTACTTGACTATAATATTGAATACTTGAACGTAATATTGAACAATCTTTGATATTAAACTTGGCAAAAATCGATCGAGGACTTTAAATCTGGTTGGATTTCGAAAATTTTGTGTCGTAAGGAAAAATGACCATGAAGACTCTAAAAGGGATATGCGATGAACTGATGAGAGAGCAGAATGTTGGTGTGTCTTCATACATATCCGCCGTAATACATTCATACACAGAATATACATGGGAGGTACATGTGTACCCATACGTACAGTGGCGTGAATCGCATTAAAATTCACGGCGAGCTGTTGAACAGAGGGTTGTGCTGAGCTATGGGCAAGCTGTTGCAGTCCTCACTCCCACGATCCTCTCACCTTCATCTGGCCCCGTCCTATAACTCTGCAACACCCATTCGCATCCCAACACTACTCCAAAAACTCAATACTCGCTTGATTTTCTCACGTGAATTCAGATCCATTCCCTCTAACCGTTCGCCCTCGCTATTTATTCGACGTGTCTTCTCTTAACACACTCATTTTCAACCGCTCACACCCTCATTGTGGAGATGTACTTTGGTAGTCGAGTGCCTACAAAAAATTTAACTCCGCTATACACTCAAAATTCATTGAAGTTCCAGTGGGAGTTGGAAATGGTGTTTTTGTACTTTAAGAGCATTAAATGTAACGTCGACACCAGAACATTAGTAACGTACAGGGTAAAAAATTGTTTTATTAAATTTTGTATCAACTTCTAAAGACACTGTAGGGAAACTTGTTGGTTCTTTGTACTTGACGAATTGACACATAAATACACCTGTGTGTCGGCTAAATAAATCATTGCCTGCAGTTTGTGAACTCGGCAAGTACAACCGTCAGGCAAGTTCCTTTTACAATTTCATTATATATTGAGATTTGTTCAGGTATTCGCCTCGAACCGGGCCACAACCTTTATAAAAATTGAACCGAGAGAAGAGACGTGACCATTCTACTAGCGTAGCAAATTTTACCTCGCTATCTCAAGCCGCTTTCGAGTTAAAATCGTTTTAAACGATGCAAGTCTGTCGCACGCACGCACACACGCACGTGCACTCATATACATTCGAAAACCCGCTAAAAATCGCATTTCTCGACGTCTTAGACGATTTTAAGTACTCTGACATTAAAGTCCTCATTTTTTTGTTTTTACGAAAATTCCTCTATGAGGAATTTTCGCAAAAATACCTCATAGGAATTTTCGTAAAAATTCCTCATAGGAAGCAAAAGTCGTTTCTTACAGGACTTAGCGTCGCGATGCTAACGCGTTCCTTGATCTCATTCGATTCTACCTCCACCGAACCGGTCCCAATTGAATCATATGAACGAATCGTTATATTTTTCCAACGCATCGCAGCTTCACCCAGCCGAAATCCCGCCACCGACGCCTGTAGTCCGCGAGTATCGGCATCTCGACATCCGAGTGCACAGCTGCAGGCCAGTGAAATTGAGAAGAAAGGTTGAGCTCGATCGGACGCAAGAAATAGCAGGAGCAGGTGGCTCGGGACTCCCATCTCAAGGTAAAGCTCTCAGGCTACATTTTGACGATTAGTTCTGGTCCAAGACTCTCTCTCCCCTTTATTTTCAACCCTGGTCGTTTACATGTAAAACAAAAAAAAACATCAGCATGGAGAAGAAACAGCAGCATCAACAGCGTCAGTAAGGAGGGGAGACGACGGAAAAAGAGGATGAAAAAGATGCTGCGGTTGGTGCTGGTACGCCGGTTCTCGAACCGGGCGCAGCGTTTCCCCTTCCCAAGTGAATACAAACTACTGCGGAATCCGCGGACCGTTGTCCGCATAGAGAGCGCTGCTCGAGGGATAGAGAAAGAACGGTGGAGCGAGAGAGCATCAACCCATCGCCGCTGGACCGTTCACAATCCGTGCACTTGCTACAGCGTTTCTACTTGTCCGCCTGCCTACCTGCCCGCCGCATCACCGTGAAAGGTGTTCAGGCTGGCGACCTTGATACGCGTGGTTCTCGCGTGCCCGAACAAGCCCGAGTCCTCACGGAGATCCACGAATAGCCATCTGCCCTCCGTACAAAAAACTCTCCCTGAGGCCACGGGGGTTCTCAAGTCAATTTCTCCCTCTCCATTCGCCACACGCGCTCTACCTTCGTCCCGTCCTTCTCCCTTCCACTCACCTCGCCACTTCTATATACCTTTCCCTCCGCGATATCGCGAAGAGCACTGCCCGACCAGCACCGCCTATTCTCATCATTCTCTACCTCTCCGACCTGGTCCATTCTGTCTCTATCATTTTCTATCGCCATTACTGTCTGCCGCACGCGGTTCTAAGTCCGCACTGCCAGGGAGCACGCACGCGCGTCGTCGAGTACCCCGTGCCGCGTATCGCGCGCCTCTACGTACGAGCCGCGATACTCGACCGTCTGTATTTTGCGCCTCCAGCCTCACGGAAGCTGAACCTGTGGATCTTCGCGGTCGATAGCCAAGAGCTGGACTAGTTGCTACGATCAGACCGGTATTTCAACTTCATCCTGTTCTGTTCCACGTCAAGTTGGCGTGCTTTGCGCAGTGACTATCAACGCGATATCCCAAGTACATCGATGGCTCTGTAGGATTGCTGGAGCACCGGTGGAATACGCCGAAGAGAGCTCAGTCACGCTTGAAGGAGCCTCGCTAAGAGATAGATAGATAGGGGCAAGATCCCGATCGATTCCTTCTTGGAAAATGTCGATCCACTCCAGTCGCCGACCGCAAATGGAGCCGATTCTTCTGGCTCTTAGCTATATTGTAGCTAAGAGCCTGTTGTGTTTTTTCTAGCTTTATTAATTCGTGGAATCAAGCACAATGGAACATTGTGAGAAATCTATGTGAAAATTTCAATTTTCAACTTTTTTCAACGTCAACGTCGTGTTTGACTTTAATGTACTGAGAACAAAAATCGAGTGAGTCAATAAAATGAGCGGTAACGGGTGGCGAAACAAATTTTCAGTCGACCGAATGAAATAATTTTCGTAGTAAGTAAATAAACATTCGATTATACCGCGTGTTAATTCAACCAATGAGGAATTCCTTTCGATGAACCAAACATTTCTTTCGCCACCCAAAAGCGCACATTTTTTTGACGCAACTGATTTTTTTTTTCTGCATGTGCAAAACGGCTGGCAGATTCAGGTTCAGCGCGAAAAAATACACCAACGTCGCGTTTCACTTTGTCGGATATGTTCTCGGCGCGAAAAAAAATACATGGAATTATGCGCTCCAGATTTTTTTCTGGGCTTTCGATTTTTTACTTTAAAAATCTAAGTCATGACTCTTTATCTAGCTTTTTCAACCCCGTCATATCAATCATCTCGTGTATTTTTTCCCGTAGAACAAAGGGAAGCAAAGAAATCACTGTTTGAACGTACGATTTAATATCGATTTTTATGACATTTAGAAATTTCAAAATCTTATAACATTTATACGGTCAAAATTTACCCAAAAAAAAATGCGAAGTCAAATTTCCGTTATTCGTCGTTTTGAGGCAATGTCTTATGTATTCATCCCCGCTGATGACGAATCTCTAAATGATTTTACTCCTAGAGCGACATTTGATACTTGAACGTGCGATGGAAATAAAATAAACCTTTTCCGAAAAATTTTAAAATTTAAAAATGCCATTTTCTCAAAATTTAATACCAAACATTGTACAGTGTTATTCCATGCCCGTGTCAAATTTAACCCTTCAACTGATGTACGGGTTAGAGAACCACCGCAGACGATATTCAAACTGCACTCCTAAAGTAGAAATTAATATTATCGGCTCGGGAACTGAACGATAATTAAATTCAACGTTCTAATGATGTGTGCAGGCTGGCAGTAGCCTCAGTTGCTCCCTGGCTTTTGCACAGGACGATAACGCAGCGCGCTTGGGGTGGAAATCCGTTCCATTCTGAAGTTTTCGTTAGTGTTTTGTGTAAATAGGTGCATAAATAACTTTCTATAATAATTATCATTATCTTTAATTACCTACAATGTTTCAAGAAAAATAAATGTTAACACCCATGCAAAACCAATTTTTTTTTGTTTCAGACTATTCTTAGTACTCTGTCATTAAAATTACGAATTCTTTTGTTTTCCGAACACTTCCTCTATAAGAAGCAAAAAAAATACAGGAACAAAAAGATTTCGAAACAACTTTCCGAAGAACGAAATAGGATTTTATATGAAGAGATTCCAGTCGCTAACTCAGAATTTTGTTGTAATGTTCGAAACACGCTTACGTACATGCTTCGCGATTTCAAAACGACGATGAAATGTAACGATTTACATTTGGTAGTAGAAACTGTACTATTCGATGTATTGCACGGGTGGGGAATTCAAGTGGCAATGAATATCGCGAAAATTTAACTCGGAAATCGAATATAGATTGTTCCGTCACACGATATCGACAGGTCAAGAGGAATAACTTTTCTGGTGCGCTAAAACTCATATATCATGTTTTTCATGATGCAAAATTTGAATAATGCCACGCCAGCTTCTACGGCAGGCTACATTAATCATTTTTTTTTTCACGATAATCCTTAGGCCCCACCAAATTGAGGGATGGCCAAGAAGGAGAAGAAGTATAAGAAACTAAGTGGAAACATTTGGATGCCAACCTTTTACGATTTAGCCCGTCAGAACTTGTGTTCATGTCGTAATTATAGTTGATATAATACGAATAAGAAAAAGCTGATAATATAATTTCTTAAAGAATAAAAAATTACAGCGAACTATCCATGATGTTCGCTCACACGCTTCGCGCACTCGTAGTATCATGGGAGAGCCATGTGAGTATCTGTGAGTATCCGTGTGAGTATCCGTGAGTATCCGTGTGAGTATCCGTGTGAGTATCCGTGTGAGTATCCGTGTGAGTATCCGTGTGAGTATCCGTGTGAGTATCCGTGTGAGTATCCGTGTGAGTATCCGTGTGAGTATCCGTGTGAGTATCCGTGTGAGTATCCGTGTAAGTATCCGTGTGAGTATCCGTGTGAGTATCCGTGTGAGTATCCGTGAGTATCCGTGAGTATCTGCGAGGATCTGTGAGTATCTGCGAGGATCTGTGAGTATCTGTGAGTATCCGTGTGTGTGCAATCGACACGAACTTCATTATTATGTAGATAACGGTTGTCTGGGGTTGTGATCCCCGCTTTTTACAGCTCCCCACCGACAGTTATGTCGAAGGCCCATTGCATACCCGTTTTTGTCCACGGTGTGTTCCGAGCTCCGCCCAGACCCGAAACAGAACCGTTTTTTAATGGTCTTCCGCCCACTTAGATTCACACCTAATTATGCGATTTTTCTTGGTGAAGCCCCTTTCTCTCTGCGTCGTTAACGTAACCAGACTAGGGATGGGCGATGTCGGCCTGGTCAGAGCCCAGCTCAAGGAAGTACGGTTAAATATTCTAGATCCACACGTTATGGATGGCGATGGGATGGCCATTGCGAAGCGTCAATTCTCTCGCATATACTTGGCGCCCCGGGCGGTGTGGCTGCCCGGTTCTGTTCGCTGCGGAGGATGGAACTACATTTTTTTTATACGGGTGTATTCCGAATCTCCCAAGAGGCACTGAAAAAGCACATAGAAAAATTCCATCGGCGCCGACGGGAATTGAACACGGACCGATCGCGTGGCAATCCGTCTCCATACTCACCGAGCAAACTTTATAACCCCGATGTAATGTATTAAATAAGTAATTCAATAAAAAATCAAATCTTTCGGACTCGTGATGATTTACTTCGCAGCTTGACAAATGAATTATTTCCAAGAAAATATGCAAGTGATAAATTTATTAAACTCAATTAGAACTTTCATTTTGCTCCAATTGACCTAATTTATACTGGAGTAAACATAACTTAAGGTTGATGAACTTAAATGAAACTTACTTTAACATAACTTAAATGAATCAACCAACTCTACAAATAAGGGCTTGAAAGCCCTAGAAGCCAAGAACAAAAATGCCTCCGAAGTTTATTTATTTTTGTAGAAGGTTTATATTAACGTATTCAATATGGCATTCGAGAGGCTGTCTATCTTGACGTTTGGCGCACTCCGCTGCAGTGCCACTCACTATTCGATGGAACACCTTTAATCTTTAATTAATCCACTATCGTCCAGTACATTCGCGTGATAACGAGTATCAAGATGACATGCTGATTAATGAATTGGAAAATGTAGAGAACACGATGTCAACTTGTCAGGCGCAGGATGACAAAGCTGAAATGCATGTCGTAGTACTGGTAGTAGTGCTAGCAGAGGAGGATGTGATAATGCAGCTCACTGAAGAATATTCCTATATTTCTCTATGATAGTAATCTGATCCCAAAATTGTATGAACGTTGTAAAGCAAGTTAGCTTTGGCATCTCCATTGGGAAATAAGCAGCCTATAAATGATGGAAATAAACAACTGCTCCGAAATGTAAACGCATGACCCAAATAATATGTTTCCAATGTATCTATTCCCCGCTTTGGATATATGAAAAAGAAATTCATATTATAGTGACAGAGCTTGGATTCCATAAGAGAATTTTGGCCTCGTCCTGATAGGAAAGACAGCAAATTTTTGTAGGCACTTCGGGCGTTTTGTCCTTCATCCATTAAGCAGTCTATAAGTGAGCAGGAAATGTATCTTTTGGGCACAAAGGTTTGATTCAAAGCTTAATCTCGACATCGATATCGTATATATTATAAAAATGAACGTTTTATAGAAATCGTTGCTGAAATTGAATCACGTTGCAAAAAATTTGTCAGATAATATTTCTGATAAACCGTGGCGGCGAAAATATATTTTGTGAATTATTGTTAAAAATAGAGGTTACAATAATCACGGGTACCGAAATTTCACACGTTTGACATATTACGCAACAAAAATTAGTGACAAATCATTATCTACGAATGAATTGTCTCAATTTGAAGGAATCTGTTGATTCAAGTTCACCATGAGTTGCACCGTATTTAACCTCAACGAGAGGATGAGCCAACCTTATGTTGTTAACTCAACCTCCGGTGTTTAAGCCATCTAAATCATCATTGAGCCAACCATATTTGTTTGCTTCAACCTCTCATGTAGCTATATGATCTCTGCCTTTGGACAATATTTTCGCATTATTTAATCAATTTGGTTCCACATTATCTAGAATTTTTTGACGTTAGTCAATGAAAATTATCTTGTTAGTTATTTTTCTGACAAACGTGGCAAGCAGAAATTGCGCCGGGTGAACCGACGCGCGCATGCACAGTGGTCGGGAGGACATCACCTCACCACACGTCAACTCAGCTCACCTCGCACATTTATCGTGGACTCGAAGTTTTTGACAGGCATGGTGCCGATATCCCGAGCACTTGCGGAATGGATTTAATTGCAACTGTACACATTGAAAAGCTTCTGTCCAAATTGTACGGTAAAAATGTTGTGAAATTTCCGATCCGATACTTAGTTTTCGAGAACATCAAGAGAACATTTTTTTAATTTTTAGAAAATTTTAAAAAATTGTACAACAAAAGTGTTGAAAATATCGTTCCAATGCTTAGTTTTCGAGAACATCAAGAATAAAGATTTCACTTCCGGCATATCGAGTTACCGACGTTGTGTTCACTAAGTGCGAACTCGACGAGAGCTCGCCATGACATAACACTGCATCATTCGAATGCGCAGCTATGTACATTTAATATTCAGCCAGAATAGAAACTTCATAAAAAGTTTAAGAAAATTAAATTCGCCATTCGGTAACTCACCGAGAACGGTCTTGGATCACCAACGATGTTCTTTACCGGGCATGCTCATACGACCTCCGTTGCAATTACTTATTCAAAGGCGAACTTGCTTCATTTAACTACAGTATACGTTTGAAAAGTTTGTTCATCGTTCGACCACCGGTGTTAAACAGTGCCCGAGCGCACCACCGCCAACTACGAACAAAAGGCTAAGTTGCCGACCAATAAAAACCGATTTAAGTTCCTTAATGTGCCGGAGTTTGAATATCGTGCCAAATTCTTGGCCGTTAATATAATAATATCCCTGCACTTCACGAGAAATGAGGGCTTTCCAAGGAGAATCAACCACAATACTCTCACCACAGAAAATCTTATTTCAAAGTGTAATTTTCGTTCTCAGAGGGTTTAATAATTAATTACTTTATAAGGCAATCATTCCAGTTATATCATAGTTCACATAGCACATTGGCTTACTTTTTTTTTTTTGTGGTGAACTATCTTCGGGAACTTTCAGTCGCCATTACTTTTTATTTGAGCTAAAACTATGCAACGAATATTCATAAAAATATCGTCGGATCTGTGAGACAATCCAACCGATGATACACCGTATATTGCAGTCGAAAGCTCAAGACATCAAATACTACATATCTGAATATATTTCAGGTACATAATACAGGTGTCTATAATATAATTGAGAGATATTGCATATATCCCAAATATATCCCGCAATCATATTGCGATATATAAAAAAAAATATTTTTACACCTACCTTCTTTCATGGGACTAAAGAGGCTAAGCGAGAGGACCTCTTTACCTTTTTCCTTCTCGCACACCTATAATAGTCGGTGCGGTTGAATCTGAAGAGTTCTGTTCGCCATCCACGCTACGGCTTTCTCGAAATCAGGTCTACTGCGGCTTGGGCACACGAAACCGCAAAGATTCTTGTACTCGCTCACAGCGGGAGTATTTCTATCCGCCGCTGTAGTAGAAATATTATTATAGATACGATAGCATGGATTCTGGTAGCAAAGGAAGAACGAGAATGCATCCGCTGTAAAACCCAGAATCCCCGGCTCTCGCCCGTCCTGTATTTTTATTTTCAAAACTTTGCTTCTCACTCGGTTGTAACTTTTTCAACCGAGCTTTTCCATCTGAAGGTTACTCATATATTGCGTGTACCACAATATAGTAGGAACCCGACTGAGATCGTTGGGTTCCATCAGGTCACAATCAGTGAATTTCAATTGTGGACATTTATAACTTGTCCTTCACCTTATATAGCCTGGTCTTGTGACTCCGGCGCTTCTACCCTCACGTTGGTTCTTAACCTTTTATAAGCCACACCGCCTGAAACGGTACCGAAACGTTACTACGGTAGCGCCTAAGAGTGGGGACAGAGGTGTAACTTATAAAGGGTTAACCCGTCCGCCGTCGGGTGGGAAAGAACTTTTCTGTTCGAAAATGTGTGCATGAAAAAAATTCAAAACTGCAAAATTACGGTCATCAATCAATCGAATCATCAATAACACCTTTCCACAGGCAAAACCATAGTTGCAAATTATAAGACAACTAATAATAAACGTACTTGATGCAACAAACTTTTGTGTAGATTATAAGGATGCGAGATCCAAAAGTCCTCTCCTGTTTAAAGTCCACAACAATATACCTAAAACTCTCAATTACCTGATGCGTTCGAGTTTTTTAGTCTATAAACGTAATTCAACACTGTGACCGAAAAGAGTGCAATACAGACAAAAGAATACAAGTATTAATACAGTGAAGAGACCTATTCTTTAATAGTAGTGGTCATTATTTGGTCGCCTCTTTCACTGGCACCTGTCGTGTGGCTTCAGGTAAAGAGATACGGGCACGGATAGACCGTGCTGAGATAGAGGGGCTACTAGAAGGTAGGGATGCGATTTGCTTTGACGAAAGCGTGAGGAGGAGGGTAAAAAGTACGTGACTGAGCAGGACGGAGTTACCAAGACCTGTACCATGCCTGGAGGATGGCGAGCGAGAGTCCAAGCGGTGCGATGGTCCGAGAGAGGAGAAGGACAGTGAGATGGAGTGAAAGGACGTTGAGGTTGCCGCGGTGGTCGTGAAGGACCGAATGAACGGTCTGGAGGGAGCCGAGGAGAACAGAGGAGAAACTGACGCCTAATAGGAAGGGGGAAGACTGGCGGCTGCTGCCTACCTAACCGGTCCAGGAATCCGGGGCCACGCTTACAAACCAGTGGCTGTCAACCTTATCCTTTCGCAATCTTGCGCCCTTGTTTCATTTTTTCGGTTCATCGATCAATTCGCAGGTTAACTCAATTTTCTCCGGCAAGTTTCAGAGGTCACGTGTTTGCATCTGTGGCTCCCAAAACACAAAGGAAGTGCAGTACAGATCTCGCAGAACAAGTGCTATGGGTATAAATGCGTTGTTGAAAATATATAAATTTTTGCTAAACGGATATTCCAACAGGTATTCTTGACATCTCATTTAATTATCGTTTGTGTACCAAACTAGATGTATTATTTGTGGAGTACCCTCGGGTGCACTTCCATATATTGGTTTTTTCGCAAGCCGCCCAAGGGTTTTAATCAACGGCAACATCGACAACATGATGCAAGTCCCCATGGCGCATGCATAGACCGATCAATGCAGCGGAAAAAAATAAAGCCTCGGCTTATTGTAGTAGTAATGGACCGAGATTAATGGCGAAGACGTACGCAACCCTCTACCCTCCAGACCTCGCAATTAGTTGGCTCACCGCCAATTTCGCCCCCGGTCTGTCTTATAGTTCTTACTTTTCTGTTTCTGCTTTCTCCAACGAATAACGATATACTTTAAGGTACGTTTATTCACTGTACTACAACGTAGAGTATCAAATTTTACCTGCGTGTTAAACATGTTTCGCCTTCTTACCAACTACTTCTGGGGATTGGTATGGCTACATTGGTATGGCTTAAACAAATGATTTTTGTTTTGATTTTTAATTGCGTTACTCATCTAGATTGTTGCTTTGGTATTGGTGTTATTTTTACATCGATCCCCTAAGGGTTATGAGCTGCTTTACTCTCCTTCCTTATCCGGTTGCCGTCGATTCGATTCTCGAGTCCGGGACTTCGTCTCGCCCCGCCAGGTGTCGGTCTCGGATATACGGCTATAGTCGTAGATCTTACGTATTATATCCGGAGCTACGTTCTCGTCCATTGCCTTCACCTACGGGACCACGGTCTTGGAAATCGAACCCGCTGCAATTTTCCAATCTTTTGGTTTACCACACAAAGGCACTGGCCGTTTCCTTTTGGAGTTACTATTTTTACGGTGAATTCCGAACTGCAGTGATCACTGAAAGCACACATAAAAATCCATTGATGCTTGGAAATAGAGCAGTGCTCTCCCTCATCTGGATTTTTGTACCATGTCACAAGAAACAGACTGTCGCACAAGCCTGTAAGAAGGCATTTGTTAGTGTCTGATCGATGTTGAAATTTTAAAAAATGCAACTTCCGGCATTTGTAAAATTCAAGTATCTAACTTGTTATCGAAGCTTGTGCTGATTTCGGTGAAAAAAAAACCATTGCACCGCAACACCGCATAAGTCCAATTCGGCCCCTTCTAAAGGTCCGTATACCTTCTCGGTGGGGCAAGAAACGACTCCTTCCCTTTTGCTACCTGCGAATGAAATCGTCGCTGCTATAAAGACGATAGAGATGGAACGCGGCGGCAAGCTTGATGCAAGACAAAGATCGATAGACCCGCCCTACTCTACATTTTCTCGAATTCGAGCATCGGACATATTCCATTATAATTTTTTATTTAACAAACTTTTTATTTAATTGTAGCTCGATTTATTCGGTTTCAGCTTGATAGATAGAGTTTTGCTCAAGTTCACACTAGGATGGTAATTGTTTATAAAATTGAAAATTTCATAAACTTGAAATTGTTTAATCAATTCTCGCCAAAAATAATGCCAAACATCCGTGATCGTTGCCTGATCGATACACGACATTTCAACCTGATAGCGTGGGAAATGCGGCGACATTTTTTTTATTCGAACAACTCGATTCGAATGCAAAGCTTCAGCTCGCTTGCCTAAAATTTGTTTAAGAAAATGTAAAAAAAAAAAAAATCTCGAATTATTGTGTTCACGAAAAATCTTTATCCATGAAGAATCAAAGGCTTCTTCAACAAAGTCTTGTAAAATGTCACAACAATTGGCATTTCCGTCAATTATTGCTGCATTAATATTGTTGCATGAAACACATATTGCTGTGGCCATTTTTTAAATATAGTTTTGTTCTTTTTTATCCCACATCCGGTAGTCAAAAGTAATGTTCATTGTCAGAACCGAGATATAAAAACATTGTATTCTTTGATAAAAGAGATGTTTCAATTAGGTGCAATTAAGTGATTAGCGGTCAATGGGTTCAAATAGTGGTTAATTTGTTTTTAACAAAATTATGATGCGTAACGGCGCTCGGAAAGGGAACGTTCGATACTTGGGCATGTCGTGGGGTATCCGACTTACGCAGTTGTGTCTGATTGGCTTGGTTCCCCAGGTTTGAAAAAACGCGATCAGCTGTATGTAAATCCGTCAGTCTTCGCAATTTTGTTTACTGCTGTCTCGTCGATATTGTAAGATTTTTAAATGCAAAAATAACATAACTATTCGAATATTATCAATCGCTGTGGGTTCTCGAGGAATAAACCTGAGGCGATTGTCACATGAATAACATTGTCTAGCTGACGATACACGTGTCATCAAATATTCATCACTTACAAAACAAGTTGTGCACGGATATACATTTTCTAGACTCTGCATACAGTTCATCTGGGAAGGGCTTCATGTATAGAACCGTGGTGAAAACTTAGAGAACAAGTTGTTATTGCATTCCAAGGCGAGAAGTTTCGGCTCCAAAGAAGTTTTTGACGGGTTGTATGTCCTGTATTGCCATCTTCACAAGGGACTACAGCCAACGAACTAACACTATTTATCCTACCGTAAATTCACAAGTATATTCGAAAATATATTTCAGAATGTATTATTTTTATATGTAATATATTTCGTCGAAAAATGGTATATTATGGATTTAAAAAATAGTATACTTGGCGGGTACACGCTGTAATATACGTGTTCGTACATATTTTCTTAGAAATCATACATAGTGGTTACATAAAAATCATTGGTATTATCCTGAATGCAACAAATGTTGTGTCATAGACTTGAATTTTTAACACATATTTATGATACTTAAACAATGATGAAGACTGAATTGGGTTAAAATCAATTTACGTGTTAAAATTGTATGATGTTTTTAATCTGTCAAACCGTTAGTTAAATCGATTTTCTTATTCCTTTCACTCACAAAATGCTGTTACGTCCGCCCACCTCGTTAGAGTGTCGGGGGAGCGCAACACTGTCGACTTGTCTTTTCGGGTCAAGGCAGGGCAGCCCTTTACACCGGGGCTGGAAACCTCGCCTTTTACATCATATTTATGGGTTAATGAATGATCGTTGTTAACGATACTCGGCAGGGGT
Source organism: Stenichneumon culpator (assembly GCA_964017025.1). Taxonomy (NCBI): domain Eukaryota; kingdom Metazoa; phylum Arthropoda; class Insecta; order Hymenoptera; family Ichneumonidae; genus Stenichneumon; species Stenichneumon culpator. Next base: position 18,360,777 of record OZ024772.1, on the reverse strand, counting down.
ATTCAAATTAATTGGTCACGATTGAATGTTTATAAATTGCCAATAAAGTATTTAAATACTCAAATGGTTTATTCTTTCACAATATTAAAAAGTCGATAAGACGATACAATTGGTTTCACATATAACAGACATACAACCTGCATAATTATCCGTAGATTTAAAGTACACTTGAGACTTCATTTAATGCGCTAGAAAACGCAATCTTTACCGAAAAGTGGTACGAGCTATGAACTCTGGCTTCCAGTTGGTCTGTCTTTGAAATACAATTGCACAACCTGACATCGTGCGTACAGTGGTTCGATGTTAACTAACGTCGTACGTACGGTGGTTCGATGTTCACTGACGTCATACGTATGGTGGTTCGATTTTGATTGACGTCGTACGTATGGTGGTTCGATGTTGACTGAGGTACCCTCTGGGCATTTTGCTCATCTTATATGCTACATCGTGACTCAGATCGACAATGCCGTGACCAAGGATGACGCGTCCTCTCCTGAAACACGCCTGACGTTGCCATAAAGTTAAGCTTAGGGCGCGATTTGCGCTTCCTCCAATGCCGTGACGAAGGCCAAATTAGGGTCTGAGCTTCGATACCTTGAACGCCGTGCCAAAGGATACTTGGTGTGAGGTTTTAATATCACACCTTTCCCTTGTTTTTTCCATGGCTATCCACGGCCCATCATAGAGTTTCGGTGAAGTATGATTCACCTGCCGTGTGTATTGCTTATCATCGTGCCTAATTACAACAGTATGACGCATAATGGTTGTTGATTCAATACGCCGTGAGATATATTATAATGAATTAAAATATTATATATTTTTTTTTAGAAATGATATCTACGTGAGACGTTACATGCCCTCTACGATAAAGCCAAGAAATTCGAGAATATCCTTTATTATAGAAAAAGCTTCGTGACAAGGGAAAACCACATAACCAATCAATGTGAACATTTTGATTCTGAGAGTACATTTATGCTTCGTATAATAACTAGCGCTGGAAAACATTTTATGCGTATCATCGTAGTAAACTTGCCTATGCATGAAAACTTATGCACTGACAACTCACAAAAGAATCTCTTAGAGTCTGCGCGTAATTTATAAGTTTTTAAAAATTTCTTCTAAAATAATGTATAACTGAGTAGATATCGTCGCAGACCACAAATCGCAAAGTGCCGGGTACGGCAGTCCTTTTCCGCATAATTCATTCCACCACAGTACCGATCTAACACATTCGTTTCTCTAAAAATTCTATTTCACACGTGGCTTTTCCTTCACATTTTTACGTTCGATTTATGTCGAACTATTAGTATCGGGGTAACCCTGACTGATAGACTAGCGCGAGAACCTCTGCCTGCAAGTCGAACCGCTCTGAGCTCCACATCACCTATGCGAGATATTTTCATCGGTCGTTACCTACAGCGCTAATGTGTGCAATCGAAATGTGTTGGAAAACTTTGTGGTGGATCGACCGTGACGGATCAAAATGGCTTGTAACGCCGTTGTGGACTATCGGGTAGTGTTGTAGAGAGTGTGTGTAGTAACGAGTAGGTGTAGAGAAGAATGAGTGCAATTGATTTGCGTTGACATAAAAAGTCTAGTTAAATCATTGTGGATAATCAAGTTGTACAATACACAAGGCATGAGGAATTAAGTCTGTGTGCCACAAAGTGTGCATTGTCGGAATATGTACGATCGAAAAATGTGAAAAACGCATGTTAGCATCAGAAATATGGTGGAATAGCAATGTGTACGATCGGGTTGGTAGAGAAATCAAAGCATTGACTGGAAACTGTCGCGTATCGGGTTGTGCGGTAATATTCGTGCGTTCAAACAGTTTGCGCGGCAAGCAATATGTAATATCGACATGTGTACTATAGAAATGAGGGGGAAAACGCATCTGCTCATTCAAAATGTGAAGAAAAGCCAGTGTGAACGCATGGATTTATGGACAAACAAATGTGTTGATTCGAGATTGTGACGTATTGGTTTGGGCGGTGTACTGAGAGTGTTCAAACAGTTTGGGTGGAAAGCGATGTGTGTAATCTAAGTGTGTACAATCGACATGTCGTGAAAACCACATGTGAATATTAAAAATGTGAAGGAAAAGCCGCGTGTGTCTGTTTGTGAAGAAACGAATACTTTTTTGTTTTGTAGAATTACAAAAATAAAAACCGTACGATGGAGAAACTGCTTTTATTTTTTCTAAAATCAACAAAATAATTATAAAATTATTTCCACGAGAAATCTACGATAATAAAATGATAGGTAATAATATTTCCGCTTCACAGCGGTTGAAACGGGAGCAAGACTTTCAGTAAATTAACACACGGTCTTATATTTATCTGATGAGATTTCGCAAAGCAACGGCTGAGAAAAATGGGCGGAAAATATACGTGGTAAATGCGGATAATTTTTTGAGGGCTTACACTCCATTTCTTTAAGCATTTGGGGAAATTCCTCTATTGTTGATCCGGTTAGAACTTGCCGCCAAACAATATTTTACGGCAAAAACTAAATTTCATGGATGAGTCGAACTATTGTCCCGTTAGTAAATTTGTTATCGATGATACAGTACAGTGTATCGCACGTTTTCAATTATATGGATGGGCGGAACACCGTGGCAAGCACCGTGGCAAGCACCGTGGCATCATATCATGTTTTCCCAGCCTCCAGTAGTCGAATCAGCAGCCTGGTGTTGTCCACTGTGTAATCATATACCAAATGTGTGCTCCGGGATATTTGATACGAGGAAGCGCGCGGCTAACATTTCGATCAATAGATTAACGGTATATCGAGAATGCTAAGCTATTTTCATCTCTCCTAATACAAATGAAACCATAATTTGGTGTGAAATTGCGAGGTAACGATACCAGTCGGTGTAGCATTGTAAAAAAATATCCAATGGAGGAAATTGATGGTGCAAAATCAATCACGGAAAGACATGATCGATGCCAGAAATTGTTGGAGGAAAATATAACCGATACATAGAATAAATAAACATGAAGGGATCGATAAAGCTGGAATACATAGTCGATGACAGGTACATCCGATGGACAAATAGCTTGTGAAAAATCAGGGTGGGCACCCGACGAGGAAACCAGGATAAACGGGAAAGTGAGGGAACTTCTCTCTGGAGGTTGTGTGGTGACTGAAGCAATAGCCGATGAAAACAAATGTAGGGTATCTAAAAATATGTCATATTGTGAATGGCGTATATTTTTTTGTACCGATTTTTTACTAGAAGCCATATCACTTTTTAGTTGGCGAATTTCAATAATCCGTTGATGGAAGTGAAATATCTTTGGATGAAACAGTTATTTTGCGTCTTGAGAAAATCCGCAATAGTATATGATTTAATTATGAGATAACCCGAGATTAAAGGCACGCGGTGGATACCGGGATATTCCACTGCTCTCAGTTTTACCTAAGTCAGCTTAAATTTTCGCGACGTGCATGCATAAAATATGCATGAGCGGGCCTTGCCAAAAGTCTTCTGTGCAGCGCATATCTGCATACGTTTGCTCTATTCTCGAAAGCTATGAACCATTAAATTCTGGATTTCCCTACATTTCAGGGTGACGGCGAGGGTCGAATAAGCGACAATTGGAAATGATAAAAAATTTAATCCCCAATTGCATTAAATTATAGAAAAGGTTTGCTGGGCGTCGGTAAGATTCCACATGATGAGGACTGCGAGCTCCGACGAAAGTTAAACCAGTCATTCATCGATTGCAACTATCTGATAAAAGGTGGCCGCGTGGTTGGTAATTGATAACATTGATGACACAGTATTGATATGAGTTATTGAATGATTGATCTGAATGATTTATGGTTCAGTTAAAGAACAGGGAAATGCATGAACTATAATTGCTTGTATATTATAGTACAGCCTCACTTATCCGATCTTCGATCAACCCCGCGTTATCCGCCCCACTCAACTCATTCGAGCCCTCCGCATTAAGCGAGGTGTTGGCTCGGATACTACGGAAAAATCGGATAAAATGGATAAAGCAGATAACCTGAAAGCTTAAACTTGTACAAGTTTGTTGCGACTTACAACAGTTTCGATTGTTAAATCAATGGTTTATGTTTATATGAAGTTAACGTTAATTAAATGAATTATAATTGTAATAAAAAATAACTACATTAAGTAATATAAAGTTAATATTTATATGAAGTGGTTTGTTATTTTTAAAAATATATAATAGTAGTAGTACAAGTTTGAATTGAGTGTGTTATCCGTGTTATCCTTACTCATCCGACGTACGCTCTCTCCACATTACCTCGAATAAACGGGATTCTATACTAGAAATCTTAAAAATGATATTTCTCAATCTTCGAATGTTAAAGCGTCGTCCAGTAAATTGGGTTTTGATTTACGGTTGCATCTGCACTTCTAACCTCGGCTAAACGTTACAAAAATGTGTTAATAAATACAAAGCGGCGCAATATTAGTATGAATAATAAACGTAATGTAACATTTCTGTGAAAATGTATTCATCAGTATTTTATTTTCTCGCTGCGGACAGTAAAGAAAGCTTCGTAAATGAGTAACGATGCTGCAAGGAAGAGTCTGCTTGCTGCGCACCTGTCTGAACTTGGGTAACGAGCCAAGAAAAACACAAGCGAACCTCACGAATTCGCACACACCTCTTTGAAGAACGAGGATAGCAGAGCGAGATGAGATGATGGTGTGTAAGTAAGTTCAGAAAACCGGTTTAACGTACGCATTCATAGCGGCCCCAGGAGCAGCAAACACAGCATCTGGAGAATAAATGCAGCCGGGTTTCCTTTCGTCTCTACCACGTCTTTTCTCGTGCCAGCCTTTCAATGTAGGAACTGTGTGACTCGCTTGTAAAGTAACATTTGTACTACCTGACGTTATTCCTTGTACATTTAAGATATTATGAACTGCAAGAAACAGACCGTAGTCATTATAAAAACAACGAAGCGACAGTCGTAGGTTACTAGTATAATTGTCAGAGCTAGGTCCCCTGTACATTGCGTGCCGTGCAGCTATATTCCTTTATCCTATACCCGACTTTCACCCAACATACTTATATTGTAATTTAATACAGATATTCACGAATGGAAATGGGAACCGTTTTAAGCAGTCCTTTCGTATAATACGAAACCATTTAACTCCCAACTGCTCGTAAGGCAAAAAGTTGGGAGTTATTCGTTTCTCTGCTACCAGGTGATCAGGAATTTTATTTTTATTTTTTTGCAGAGGGTATTGCGAAAAAAGCTAAAAAAAGTCTTATTTCACCGTCAGACGTTTTCAGAAAAGAATAAAAATTGTTTATTTTTATTCTATACTCGACTTTCACCCAACATACTTATATTGTAATTTAATGCAGATATTTCCGAATGGAAATGGGAACCGTTTTAAGCAGTTTCAGTCCTTTCGTATAATACGAAACCATTTAACTCCCGACTGTTCGCAAGGCTAAAAAGTAGGGAGTTATTCGTTTCTTTGCTATGAGGTGATCGGGATTTTTTTGCAGGGGGTATTCTCTAAAAATGGCTACAAAAAATCTTGTTTCACGGGCGGACGTTTTTAGAAAAAAAAATTGTTTATTTTTAATGCACAACATTGGTGTAAACCAGTGTATGTGCGAAATACCGGTACTACACACTTGTACTCCTTTCGAAAGACCCGGTTTATGTAAGCCGGAACCGGATGTCGACTCACTGGGTAGGTACCGAACTTCCGGCGAATATCGGAAACGGAAATCACATAGGCAGATATGTGTGACTCGGTTAACGATCTTCTCCAAGACGTTTCGAGCAGTTAGTTATTTTTAGAGTTCTAGGGTATATTCCGTAATCGCTTCCAGTAACTAGCAGTACGATACTGGCGTTCCGAAATCCTCAGTGCCCATTCCGAATGTACTATGATCGTTAAGAACATGTGCAATACCGCGGTCGGTAATAAAAACTGTAATCAACTTTTCTCACGGATTGTGATTTTCATGATCAAAAGAAAAGTCTCATCGAAAGCCGAGATGATATCCGCTTTCGATTTAACTTTTCTTTTGACCGCACATTCGAGAACCCGCGAGAAAAGTTGATTGCCGTTTTTGATACCGGCTGAGCTCGGGATGGGCGGGGACGAAGGTCTTTCGTATGGGCTCGAGGCGAGGTGAAACAGACTCAGACGGTAACAAAAACTGTAATGAATGGCATTTGGAAATGGTACACATTCCGAAATCAATACCGTGTCCGTTGATACTTCGCTTTTAACCAAAATGTCAAACATTTTGCTTCCTCACGGAGGAAGCTTTGTGATGGTGAAAAAAAAAGTTGAAAGTTGAAAGTGGAAAGTTGAAATTTGTATATCAGTTGTATATCATAATGGCCCTTTTTACATGGCATTGATTTAAAAAATTCAACTATCTATCTTGCTCTCATATGCCACGTGGTACATGTTTCACCTCGCCTTAAGGGAACAGTGAACCGATAAAGCAAATTGCGAACGTGCTCACAGCCGAGCACGTTGCAGCTTTTCGACGAAGAATCAAATAAACTGTACATGCTCCGTTTACCAAATTCGAAATACTCAAGAGCTCTGTACGATTAAAAGATGTAATTATATTGACTATTGATAATATTTATTATTATTTTATTCTTATTATTAGTTATTTACAGAAAATAAGTTTTCACTTTTTACATCTGCTCCTATATATTGTTCTTCACGTAAAAATATATAAATCAATTTTATTTTTAAATATATTCGTAGACTCTGCTTCGATTGCATCTGCCGGAATTTAATTGCATTTCATCTGCACTTTTTGCAATTGAACGAATAATATATTCATTCTGCTTATATGTCATGTGATATATGATATTTCGTTTCTGTTATCCTCTTCTTAGATTACCTCCGCCATAATGAAATCCAGCCGAGCCGTGAAATTCCGCCTTGCGAGGACATGTGCAACTACCAGCGGGATTTTCGGAACGGCTTCTCAGTCCAGTTCGGCAATTGACCGTTCAATACTGCCCGAACTGGGAAACGATTACGGAATTTAGCAACGCAGTGGGGTGACGGGCGATTGTGTATACAACAACGCTTTAGACCGGACTTTCCAGAAAACTTTCTCAATTTCACCGAAAACGCCGAATTGACGTACCCGAAATGGCTGAAGGTCTTAAATTTAACGCTCGCTAGTAAAATAAATCACCCAGCAGAGACGTACACATTTTTAAACCCGTTCAATAACAAGACAGTCTTGAAAAAATATAGCCTCTGCACTTTATAAAACATAAATGACGAACAATTGCTCAATACAATCGAAATTATTTGTACGATACCGCAACATTACAAAAATTAACAACTTAGGTCATGAAAAATATTATTACAATCGAGTCATAAAATAATTAATTACAAATAAATTTCAGGGCTAACCTGAGTGTTCGTGTACTATGACAATTACCATATCTTCAAGGAAACAATTCTTTCCCGTTTGATTTTCTTTCAAATCAACATGTTGATGGAATTACGATTCCAATCGAGGCCCGTCGAACGGATCCCAATGCGCGCTCAACTCTTGAATATACCGTGGTTCATCCATTGGATTTGATGACAGGGTTGATTCGTCTTTTGACTTTGCAAGACCTTCCATTAATGATGTATCCTCTAGAGAGGACGAACCTAGCGAAACTTGCAAAAAAAAATGAAAAATTATACATTGTCAACATTAAAGACGATTGGACGTTGCGAACAAAACAAAAGTTAATAAGGTCAACGTTTTATATATTTATGATTATTAAGTTTTTGCACGTTGTAATTGCAATTATAGTTTATTATTTGAATCAGCATCGTTAAATTATCTTTAAGGTGAAGTGCCACACTATAAAAACGACAAATATTTGTTTCAACTAAAAAATTTTAGGACGTATGAAAAAAAAAAACGTTGGTAATGTCGTTTTCTCAAGCTCGTGACTTTCCCATAGTATTTATTATTGCCATGAAGTTTTCATTATGAAAGCTTCACTGGTTGTCTACTAAGTTACTTTTGGGTATATTTCGGACAATCCTGTGTCTACGAATGGTACAATGTAGCTACGTCGGTTGTGGACACCTTCGATATGGCACTCCACCGTGAGATATTCCAGGTAACAATTACTGTGAATTACTTACTGTCGCTATCGGTTTTGGGATCATTATCAGGCATTTCGCCTTTTTCATAGCCAAACACATCATCCGACGATTGTTCCTCATATGCAAAGTGTAAGTAGGACAAAATGCACACAAGGGCTATGAAAAACAGGTTCGTACTAATGCCAACAACGGCAGATAAAATGGGCCAATGAAACATCAAGTAGCGTAGACCGGACAAGTGTGCATTTATACCTATCGTTGCTGAATAAAATTCAATATGCCGAGATTGAATTTCCACGTGTACAACCGTCACTGGATGACTCTGAAGTTAAGAATTCTCGTGATAAGATCGTCACTGTTAAATGGTTACATGAGGGTTGAAGAACACGCGTTACGCGAAGTACGGCTATGGTAGGTTTTGGCTTTCTGTAAATTTTCTGGACATTTGTGTCTGAGTTTTTACACTCAGGGCATCGCATGTGCATATATTTCTGTAAAAAGTACCACCCCGCAAAGTGCCCTAAATCCCTTCCGCCGGACGATCGTGCTGCGCTACTTCTCGTATGCATTCCCTATCCTCAACGCAAACGTGCGGCGGAGTGGGATAGAATTCAAGTCAGAAAGCTGCAGCAATCGTGCAATGAATGTTAAGCGGCTACGCCACTTCACATTTATTTCGAACGTATTTAGAATGTATATTATTATTTTAAATTAAACAAGACTGAGAAATCTGTTTCAGTAAAAAACCAGATAACCGAACTCCTCAGAAGCAAATCCGTCCGCAAAAAGAAGACTCCTCAACTATATGGGAAGATGTTCTTTTCGAGGTCCCGTTATCCGTCGCGAGTTGGGATAGTTACAGCTGGTAAAATGGGAGTCTATCGGTCTCTGTTTCGCAGCAAGCTTACCAGCGCGTTAAGTTTGTCATTTTTATTGGGACAACGATTCTTGCCATAGGTAGGAGAATGGAAGGTGTGTTCCGCTTCCCCACTGAGCAGGCATGAAGACCGTAAGAAAGAAATAACGTTCGGTTATCTGGTCGAACTTCGTTCAGTTACCTGATTAGGTTCTGTTACTCAAATACTTTTTATACGCATACTGTTATCACATCTGTTATCATATACTATTTATACAAAAGTATGTGATACGAATGCGAAAAAGCGGACCTCGACGAATAGTATGAGTTTAGCCGTACTTGTTAACGAACCTATTTTGTGAACTATTTTTTTCCCTCAGATAACTGCGCTCTTGAAGTGGCGTAAAGTGACTTAAAGTGAAGTAAACTACAATTTTTTTGGTCAAGGATGATACTTTAGAGACTCCGAATGGAATTAGCTCTGTTGTGGTAAATAACCCTTTATAAGTCACAACTCTATCCCCACTCTTAGGCGCTACCGTAGCAACGCGTTGCCCCCACTCCGCGGCCGTTAGTCCCGCTTCGGTACGGTTTCGGGCGCTGTGATTTATAAAGTGATAATAGAGGCTTCAATTTTTCATGTACGATTCTTGAAGCCACTCACTCGATCCTAGTAGAATTTTTACGTCCTTAAGTGGGTGTTTTACTCCCGTTTTAATAGCTTGCAGTCTTACTTCTGAGTGCCATTAACGTTTCAGAAAGTCAAAACCTGACCGTATTCTCTCTATACCATTAACTTACTTGATCTTCTTCAAAGTTCCCAAATAGTTCAAGTACAACATATTGCTTCTCCTCACTCGATCCAAATATCAGCATAGGCGAGAAGGTAAAAGTAGTAAGCATGTGCAAGAGCGTACTACGATAATGTAACATTGCCGAACGACAAGAGTGCTCGACGAGAAAGCCATCTCGACTTCTCAATTGAGCACATACCATAAACATTCCTAAAGATAAATAGAATTTATTGATCGTGGGCAAGCAAACTATGAAGTTTGCCTGAATTCAACGGAATTGGATAATGAATTATTACCAAGTTCCTTATTGGCGGGAGATTCGGGCATTTCCAGATACAAATTGACTTTGTATGGCTGACCGACCATCAAGAGTTGTTGCTTCTTTGTCAATTGCACATTCGCTGATGGAAAGCTACATATTCCTTTCTGCGCGTCGCACGATCTACCGTCAAAACAAGAAAAAGTCTAGAATATGTTTGCAACTCATTCTTTGTTCTGTTATATTTTATACAGAATTGGGAAGATTACGAGAACAGAACAAACTAGAGTAGACCGGCCAGTGAATGAACAGTTAAGCAGACGAAAAAGCCAGACGTTTTTTATGCACATGCTCTTATGGAAAGTGTCCATTTGCTGGTCCTGTCCATTCATTGTCTGGTTCATTCTAGTCATATTTTTTTTCACTACACAATGTTATAGGTGAGATAAAAAATGCTAATTGAATTTTTATGGTAGCAGCCAAGAGATAGTATTTGTGCTAAATATTTATGCAACTGCAGCCCAGTAAGAATGACAATAAGTCTCTACAATAAATAAATAACAACATTTCTGTTCATCGGCTGCTGCAATCGCATCGCAAATAAAAGAATAAAGTTTCTTTATGCAATGAGAAATTGTTCCAAAATTCAGTGGTAATTGTATATGTCTAGCTGGCGGTACTTTCCCATCTATATAACTAAATTCTTTAAAAGCATTACAAATAAATTCAATGTAGTCTTCGATGGCTTAAGGTGTCGAATTTCGCAAATTAGCAACATGTATTTTTTTTACTGTTACTAGAATTTTGGTAATAAATTAATTATCATAGAAAATTAAAAATCCTCTAGTTTCATTACTTTTCCTAGTTTAAAAAATGTCTGCTTAAGTGCTGATTGAGTAATATTATTTTCAACGATCAGTCAAAGCAATTAATGAAATCAGTCAATGAACCATTCGATTTTTTGTAATCTTTGGAAAACATTATTTTCTCAGCTTCGGCTTTCACATCCAATCGACACACTTAGTATTGCATCCATGTAGACATCCATTGGCCGAGTGTGCCGATTGGTCATCAAAGCTGAAACCTATAAAACAAGAGAGTAAATAAGTAATTTACTAATAAAAGTAATTAATAATAAATACAAAGAGTGTTTGTTTTATTTTCACAGCTTCAGCTGCAATGCTAGGTCAACCCACTTTGTCCCAAAGTAAACAAATGGCATAAAAACTATGAAAATAATGAATTACTAATAGATAATTAAGAGCCTGAAAATAGTGGTCATTTTCAGATAATAAATTTTATACAAAAATGTGAGATTAAAAGCTCACTTGAATTGCAGATGAACGGGTCGGATGTAAGACATGCTCGGCATGTATGCATAATAGAATGCTGTGTAGAGAAATATTGATATCCATACGACAACAATCGCACTAATAACGATAAGGCCGCCGCGCAATACGGCATCCCGCGCCGATTGAACCCCTTGCGACGTTTGATGTTGTACATTGAACCATTTTTCACTCAGGTGACGAAATAACCTCGAAAACAACATATTTACTAACAAATCTACAATAACAACTTGCTAAGCAGAAAAAACTGAAAAGCCATTAGTACAATGAAATGTATAGCTCCAGAGCACTTGTATATTATTGATAAGATATCACACGTATTGATAGCGACGATCTTTTAATTCGGCTAATTAATCGATGACTTCTTATTCCATTCCTTTCCGTGCTGTCGCCACCTAGTGGGGACATGCGTCACGATTCACCGATGTCAAAGTGCAAATTCAAATAGATAGCTTTCAGTGGAGATGCTTGTCATTTCTTACTATAAGACATTGCACGTGGATGGCAGCACCCATAGCGGCATACTTCATGCCTAGAGCCAGATATTTCGATGAATAATTGTAAGCACGTTGCTTTGCTAATTCAGTTAAAGCTTCCCGAACGCTCCGATCGATCTATTATTATCATTATTAATGACTCATCTAATTAGAAACTGTATTTAGTACATGAATACCCGAAATCGTCGATGTAAAACAGATGATTCTACATCAACGATTTCCACCGATTTATTAACCGATCCGGTTGGTTAAAAATCGCTTCTCACTCAAGACGACTGCTTGAAAAAAAAATTATACTGTCCTTGCAGTATGCGGTGGGTAGGAGAACTGTATGTCACCCGCGAAGTGGACTCTCACGCCATCTCGAGCGAGGAACTAACATATCCGTGAAAAACCTACGTCACAAGTCACAATATCAATGCCCGCCATAACGTGTTTATCTCCGCGACTAAAACCTCGCCGTCAAAAACTTTGAGGTTACGAAGCGCCGATAAACGACACTTTTGACACTGCACTAAATACATGGTAACGATTCTTCCTAAATAATGGCAGACGTGCGTGACATATTGGACATCGAAGCTCCGGCAGCTGCGGAGCTCACAAAAGAGTCTATATTAGGTAGTGACAAGAAGAACAAGCGTAAATATGAGTACAAAGTGCCGAAACGTCCGGAAGGTATGCACAGAGAGGTTTTCGCACTTTTGTGCAAAGACAACAACGATGTTCCTCCGATATATCCAACGGACACGGGAACGGGATACAAGCAAGTACGCGCGAAATTGGGCATGAGAAAAGTGAGACCTTGGAAGTGGACGCCTTTCACTAATCCGGCGAGAACGGATGGCGCGGTTTTTCATCACTGGAGACGAGTAGCCGACGCTGGCAAAGAATATCCATTCGCTAAGTTCAACAAGAAAGTTCCAGTTCCGTCTTACACGAACGCAGAGTACGTTCAGCACTTGGTGACGAACAACTGGACTCGCGCCGAGACGGATCATTTGTTCGAACTGTGCAAACGATTCGATCTAAGATTTATTATTATCAAGGATCGCTGGGACAGAGCCAAATATCCTGCGAGAACCGTCGAAGAGCTGAAAGAGAGGTAAAGATATTGATATTGATGTTTATTGATGGATTACTCCTTTTACAGTTTTATCCAAATATAACATTCAATAAATATATGACTTAGTTTGTTATCACATTCTGGCTTCAAAACAAATACAAAATTAAATAATAATACTTGTTACAAATGAACAAATTAGGTAAATTATTTTGGATGAAATAAGCGACAGTAAATAAAAAATAAATACAGAAATGTTGAAGAATATGGGACTATGGGCGCTTCTCCTTCAGTCGACTAACTACTCGTACTTATGTATATAAAAAAATATATATATATATTTATTGTATTTATGTATGTATATATATACATTTTCTTTTGCGTTACATAATTTATTGTGTACTCTTTTACTTGCAGATATTATCAGGTTTGCGGAGCTCTCACCAGGGCAAAGTCGCATTCGGACAAAGTTTACATCTTCGATGCGGAACATGAGAAGCGAAGGAAAGAGCAGCTGAAAAAACTATTCACACGCACGCCTGAACAGGTCGAGGAGGAACAAACGCTTTTGGCAGAGTTGAGAAAAATTGAGCAGAGAAAGAAGGAGAGAGATAGAAAGACTCAAGACTTACAGAAGTTGATAACAGCGGCGGATCACCAGGCAGATCCGAGAAAGAGCGACAGAAAATCGTCTAAAAAGAATAGCACTTCATCAAGGAATAGGCCGAACAAATCTGATTCCTCTCATGTGAGCTGCAATTTATTACTTATTATTATTATTATTATTAAACTACAGACAATTTGACACTTAAAAAAAAAAATCTCTGTGTAAGGTGGCTTTAACGTTATATGTCTTGGATAATTACCGGGATCTTTGTATCTCAAAAGACACCAAAGGGTCCAAAACGACCATATTAACGTATAATATCTGCATAGTAATAAATATTAATCAGAGCCACATTATTTTGCAGACCCGTCAATCGGCCGAATCATCAAATGGCCAAAAATCATGGGCCCGAACGTTCTTCATCCGAATAGGCAAACTTCCTAAATTTTATTTTTCCGAATAGTCAGACTGTTGAATCTTTATTTTTCCGTATCGTCAAATTTCCGAAACTTTATTAATCCTCCGTTTCAGTGAACGTTACTCTTCGGAGATCGCAATTGGCCGAACGTTATTCCTGCGAATTGTCGTTTAACTGAACGTCGTTTTCCCGAATAATAATTTCCCCGAACTTCATTTCCCAGAATCGTTAAACCTCCAAACGTTAGATCGCTGAATCGTCATTCTGCCGAATACTATTTATCCGACAAGTCATTTATCCGAATCTGATCTTGTGGATGACGTGAATATCGACAGTTAGGGTGGAGCGTATCTGAACGGCGCCGCGAACCTACGCAATTTTATCCACTGCTGTGCATAAGCTTAAGATTTTTTACAAACACATATAATAGCAGATGGTCAGACTTTCTTCTTCTTCTTTCCGTATGGTTTTAGGCTACTAGGCCAAGTACCAGATGGTCAGACTATTCACTCATATTATTGTTTCGTGATTCGGTTTATTGGCGTTTCGGACGCATGACGATTCGGCGATTACACGTTTGGAAGTTTAACGATACGGGAAAATTAGGTTCGCTGAAATTATTATTCGGAAAAATGACGTTAGTAATGAAAATTCGGAAATTTGTCAATTCAAAAAATAAAGATTCAGCAGTTTGACGATTAGTAAAAATAATGTTTCGGAAGTTTGATTATACGGATGAACTGCGTTTGGACCCATGATTTCGGCCATACGACGATTCGACCGAATGAGGTTTCGGCAAAATAATGTGGCTCCATATAAATCATTCACATGACGTACTTTGAAATGCAATCGGTGAATTTGCATGTACCAATCAATCAGGTTTCTCTTTTTCGCAACATACAAATGCATCACTTAATTTTAAATTAGAATGTTAGAACAAATCGTCGAAGCTTTCTTACATAAATTTACCCAGCACGCAGTTAACAATAATGCCAATTCCTTGTTGGTCTTGTGTGTAGACCGTTAAATTGCAGGTCGTGGAATCTGCAGGAATAAAGTTTCCGGATTTGAAGAACAGCGGCGTGACCCTCCGCTCGCAAAGAATAAAATTGCCGAGTAGTTTGGGGCAGAAAAAAATGAAGGGTATCGAACAGATGCTGAATGAACTACAACTAGGTAGGGCTAAGGAAAGATTGGATTGCGAAACATTAGATTCACAATTGAATTCACTGTTTTATGTTTTTTCTACTTGTTATAGAACTCAATCCACCACCGACTGAACAAATATGCCAGCAATTCAATGATTTGCGTAGCGATATAGTGTTGCATTACGAGCTTCGTGGAGCTTTGGCGACGTGTGATTTCGAATTGCAATCTTTGAGACATCAATATGAGGCTTTGGCACCGGGCAAGGTTCGTTACACCGACAGTTTTAGCGAATAATTTTTATCCCACAGTTTTACGTTCCAACGTAACTTGAACTCAGGCCAGTTTTACACCGGGTTTGACGGTGTATAATAGATGCAACATTTTATTTTATCTGTGCATGTACATAAAACTGTAAACGTGAATACCCAGAATATACAATAGAGTGCTTGATTCTTGGAACGCCACGAAGGAAATAAGTCAAGAGGTTTTGTGCACAAAAGAACTGCATTTGTGAGATATTCTAACATTAAATTCATTTCAGACCTTATCTATACCCGCGGCTCTTCTGCCAAAGATAGAACCGGAAGTGAAAGCCGACATCATTGATGTTGTTGGATCCCCGACTACGCCTGCCGTCAATCAATAATTCATGAGCACGACCTCCTCGCGAACAATTAGCAGTTGATTGTATAAAGTTTTCAATCTAATGTCCATGTATTCCTAATGTGTAATGAAATTTGAGAAATAAACAAATTATTCTTATTTTTTCGCTGCTAAATACTAACTCAAAAACTTATCGTTTCTCGTACAAAAAATGCAAGATGTTATATTTATAAAGATGATATAATACTATCTCAGTCGGTAACAATATTACAGTCCTAAAATTGGCTTCGATGGGTAATGTTTGCGCAGGTTGTGCCGATCAATACAGCGCACATGAGTATTTCTAACGGCTAAAGCGAAATTTTTTTTGGAGTCTAATAACTGACAACGTAATTGCACGAACGAGAGATAGCGGTTGCCGAACTGCACGACTGCTCGGCCTGCAACTCGTGGTTGAGAGGTTCGTGACCGTTTGCCGGTAAAAAAAACGCAATTGAATCGAAACCCAGTGAAATTAATTTATTTATTGGCTGCTGATCATTTTCGGATTGCACAGAACACAACTAAAATTAAACTGAAAAAGAAATGCAGGAAGTGAAAGAACCCCTTTAAGGAGTAGGCCCTTAATCGAATCTCGAAATATCTCCTTGCTAAGAAGATACAGGATGTTCGACGGCGGCAGCTTTCACAGCTCTGACCCAATATTACAAACAGCCTACCTTCTGTCTTTTGGCTGTTGGTAGTGATTGACTAAACTTAACTGGTCGCACCTGATTGGATTCGTTCCCGGTGTCTTACCTGTCTTGATCGTTTACTGTATGAGGAAGCAATAGGTACAATATTTGGTGAAGGATTATTAATCGGAGTCACGATGTAATTACTTATATATCTGTGTATTTTATATTGTCGACAAAAAGTAACAATGTACGGTATACCGTATAATTTATCTACAACAATCTACAATAGATTACAATATGTTTGGTTGTTAGGCTGGTGGATAGATAGAAGAAGGGAGAGGAAAATAAGGGTGTAGATGGTCGACTCAGGCCTCCTTCATTCATACTCCATATACTAAGTCGTATTAGCTAATTGTATATCTGTGACGAGTAACTCGATATCTCTAGTCGTCCTTTTTTTTGTATGAAATAATGCATATAGTATGTGCTGATAATCAACGAGGACCCCGTTGCCCAACTGTCGCGCGTGGCATTAAGTATTTATCGCGCGAACAAAGATTACCTTTTATTTATTTTTATTTTTTCGTTTTATTTTTTGAAAGCTTAAGGAGACGAGTTTCATTGGCGTGCAAGTACTTGTATATCTACTTATAGATGCCAAGTTTCAACGTGATGAACTTTTCTTTTTTTTTCTTTTTTTTCTTATGTCCGACGACAAATGAGTGTGACTTCATTTGAAAAAAGTATTTCCGAAGACATCTCTCTTAGCGCTCCATTGGAAAACTTCCGAAGCATTCGTATATATTGCCATGATAAAAGTGAATGCAAAGGATGTCTCTGATATGAAACAGCAAAATACGCTTCGTCCAAAAATAAATCAAAGAGGAACGGTAATTGCGGGGCGTCTCTATACATCACACAACCCAATACATTATCTGCACGCACTTATTAAACTCTTCATTATGTTACACGCTGCTCTATAAGATAAGGGATCTAGATATGGAACTTGTCGGTTGAGAGATGCGGTATAAAATCTTAGTTCTCATAATCTGCAACGTTCGACGGCCCGGCCTCGTTTTTTTTTACGACTATTTTTATTATCTTTTTTATTTTTAATCCAACATTATAATAATGGTTCAACGACGCGTCGCATCCTCAACCGACAAAAATGTAAAGTACTATCGTCGTAGTTTGTTTTTTACGAGATTTTGACAACTCTCAAAAAAAAACTTTTGGTAAAGTTTGCATATCCACTGTTAGTTGAAATATAAAATTGAAAGTTTAGTGGATATACAATTTTTTTCTTCTTTTTAACGTTTGGAACGCACACTCTAAACAGTTGATATATATAGAAAAAATACTGTGAAATTCGGGGTTGAAGTTTGGTGTTACAATATTCACCTTCGAGTGTATCTAATGCGTGCAAATTGGAATGCATGTATGTCAACATTAGATTTTAGTCAACGAGTTATAGTTAAATTTTATGTGACGTAGGTCGAGTTATCGAGACTGATGGTAGATTAATAGAAGCCATTGACAGTGGCTGCTACACTACGATGTACAATTGTCTCGATAGTGAGCTGGGCTCAATGTTTGTTTTACTCTCTCGAGAGGACTCATAATTTTCTATAGGATAGCAATTAGCTTCGTGATATAAATGGGAGTTCATTAAACTCGTTATATTAATTCTGCAATCTCATTATGTCGTTTCCTTTTTTAACAATAGTTCGATATCGATAAGTGCAGCATGTGATGCTTTCGTTTGACAGAGTTTCGGGAATGCCTTTAGTTAAATGCATCGAAGATATTTTAGTGAAGAATAGAGAATCAATTTTCCGATATATCGGCTCGTTCTGTTAGATTAATATTTGAAGAAAAATCAATATTTGAAACTAATCAATTTCCGAGTCCAATTTCGAAAGCTCGTCGTACAATGTTCAAGCAGAAATCGAAGTTTCGTGAAAGGATAACCGTGTTATCGAATACCATAAATATAGATAAGCGGATAAGGGAAACCAGTTAAAGAGCGCTGGGCCGTAACAGTTTACGCCGAGACATTAAATGTCAATATACAGTTATACTAAAGTACGTGAAACAGTCGCCTATTTCCGGTTTCACCAATAACTGATCAGGTGGTTGGTTATAAAAATATGGCATTAAAAAAGTATTGCCGACATATAAAGAGTCCGAATATGCGATCTCTGTCGTACTCGACTGACAAAAGTTCAATTTATACTTCGAAAGTTCGGTATGTTAGTACGGTATTATGTTTAAATGTTAAATCTGCGGTTTGCAACGTACACATCCGAGGCTAAGCGGTTAATAATTTGAAACAATTGGCGAAACAGAAATTTTTAAAAATTGAAAATTTTATAAATTAGAGAATTTGTAATACGAGATTTCAGTCACAACCGAAAAATTGTACATCGATAACATATACGATCTTGGCGAATTTTCGAAGCATCGATTATGTCAATCAATTTCAACAGATTTACGATATAGCAATTTTTAGTACTTTGGCAATACAATTTTAATACTATATTACGCACATGGTACCGGTTTAATTTTTTACATCGTGACCGTAGGAGACTTATATAGGTAATATGTATATGCAATAATGTCATATTACATCGGGATGTCGCACAATTTGCATGAAAACTGGTTGTTGACCAATTCTGCATTTAAAATTGAACAAACTTTTCCTCTGCCAATTTTTTTTTTTACGATGCATACCTATCGCTTGATCACTTATTATTTCAGCAAATAAGGTGATGCAACGGAAAGCAGCCTTACTTGACCCATTGCTTTAAACTTCAGCTCGGTCGTAACTCGGAAAGTATGCATCGTAAAAAAAAATTCTCACAGAGAAAATATGCCAATTTTTGAGACCAGAATTCGCTGATACCGTTTTTGAATGCAAATTTCAGGACACAATGATCATAACGCAACCGTTCGCAAATATCCTTCCAGAGGTATAATATATCGTATAGACACGCCCGCCATATATAATATCTCAATGATGATGATTAAACACTAAAAAGCCTGACACGAATTTCCAACAACTAACTTTAATTGGCAAGTATTAACATAGTTAATAGTAATGTACATGTTTTCTTCTTTTGTTGTTTTATTTAAATATATATATATATATGTATATAAATCTCAAACAATTTTTGCAACGGACCAAAAACATTGTCAAGGACCTTTTTTTGTTTGCTTTTTTTATTTGTTATACTTCAACATGTAACACGAGAAACCGTGGTTATAATAAGATATTTCCTACATAACACGGCTATGGTATGTGACGCGAATAATTATGGCACGCGCACATTTAAATTCGATCTCCTCGGGGCTGGGGGGGGGGGGGGGGGGGAGTGCGGCACGCATCATTCCGCGCACATCCAACTCAGTTGTTTTCATTTTTATTATTCGTTTATTTATAGAATTCGTATAATAATATCATCATTAATATCTCTCGTTATTAGTTAAATAATAATATTTATATACATATATACACATACGGATATGTACAATATAACATATGTATATGTATATGTGAATATATATGTATATGATATATGTTTATATATATTTTCTTATGAGTCTAATAGTTACTATACTCTCACCGCAACAGCATTCAATTATTATTATTTTTTTAAATTCACACTCTCTTCGTTCTTTCGTTCGTGCGTGTATCCTGTTCTTTTCAAAAATTAAAAAGTATTTCTTCAGTAACCTCTATGATACACAACAATAATTAGCCTAAATGTTTGTTTTAGTTATAATTTTTTTTTCTTCGTCCTCATCATCCTTCATACGTTAGACTGATCTACATCGTATTTAGTATATGCCGTAAAAATTTTGTATATAATGATATTAATAATTGTTATATTTTTCTGCTTAGATCGCACGCAGTATAATCGCAGTGGGGCCAGTATCATAAATTACCGCGAGCATTCAATGTCCGGCTGAACATTTCGATATGAAGACTACTTTTAATAATTTACATTCTCTCATTTTTTTTATCTGCTCCGGTTTAAAACATCGAACAATTTTATATGTACTTCAATAATAATAATCATCGGGAGGACGGCCAATCATAGCGGTACGTGGCCGGATAATTCAACGCGGGTTAAAAAGAGTACCTAATTTTGAAATGCATCAATGTATTGTTCCTGTAACAGCGCTTCGTTTGTATAATAAATATATCTTCAAAACGATGTCAGTCGTTATAATAAATTCATCGAATTGCTACGTTGTTTAAATATAGGTTGGGGAGGGGGGGGAGGGGGTGGCAACCACCGTCAAATGAAAATCCAACGTCGTAATAGTGTAAATCACTGGTTTTGCAAGGAGCTTTTTTCTTTTCGTTCATTTCGTTGCTGCCAATGAAATTTGTCTAGAAGATTGAAAAACGACACAGCTCTCTGCTATGCATTAAATCGCTAAAAAGTGTGGATGGGCCACACTATGGGTGTACGTTGATGAAGCCGTTTCACGACGAATAATGATCGAAGACCAGTCTTGAATTATAAAGTGACATAAAATCACTTTTGCGCCGCTATTCAACGAACGTAACTAATTAATATTCGCCGGCGCTTCGAACAACGACATTATCACTCAACGACTGCGAATACCGTGTCTCTTCTGCTAATTCGATACTGACTCCGAAAGCGATCGATTCATTTTTTTTTCTTCTCTTTCGTTCTACAATGACGTTCTTTCAATTCTTCTCGCGAGATTTTGCATACGAATAATCGGGACATAATTTGTTTCAACGTTTCCTTTAAACCCAATAATCGTGATTATCATCGTCACCAGCACCAGCGTCGTAATCGTCCAAACTCTTCTCATCATCGTAATATCATTTAGTTCTATTCGTGCGAAATTAGAGATTAAAGCCTAGCCGAATTTGCACGAGATTTGAGTGGTCGTTGGAGCAAATATCGTTTGAGAAAAAAAATGTCTTCTAGAGTCGAATCGCCGTGACCATTATAACGGTAATTTAACCTTTCCCTCGGTGTACGCGATGTCGCAGAACGTGTGCAAAAAACTTGGGTAGAGCTTATTCAGCGATTAGGAATGAGTACAATTTCGCCGAGTGCATTTTGGACTTACAAGTCGAGAAAGTTTTTAGACAATGAGGCTGCCTGACGGCTTCACAGGAGCCCGAGCGAGTTCATTGCATGGAAACTTTCCTCGCTTATATTTCGAAAACTATGAACTATAGACGAATTCAATAAAGACAAAGTTTGCACAATTTTGTTCATTGAATTGTTATTTCTTTTAGGCAAATTTTAGGATAATATGTTGCAACGCGGCAGTTCGCAAAAGCTAATATATGCATATCTGTGCATATTCGGAATTAAGTGCTGGGTCGACGGTTTTTCCGAATATGGCTTTGTTACCTATGTAACGTTACGGAACTGCAAAGAAACACTGGTCGCCGCAATTCGAACACCTAGCCGAGAACCTAATTTAATAGACAAACGACTCTTATTGCCTATTTCTCTTATTTATGTTTCTTCGTTGGTTCGCAATACTCACACACACGGCCGCCACATTAATTTATATCGAAGGTCACACCCGTTATCGCGTTTTGACAATGAAATCTACGTTATGCTGCAACATTGAACAAGAGGGAAAAATTGCGCGACAGCTTTGCTTCGAGTTTGCTCGAGTTTATCGTTTATTAATTTCATAGAAACTCCTTTAGATTTCGTTTTCGTGTTTATATTTATGCCCCTGCTTTTTTCTGCGTATTCACTACGCCGTTCGCGGGGCAAGATCTTAATATAGGTGGGAAATATAATAAAGTAAGCTATCTTTCTCGATGACTAGCTGGTCCAGTCCAATTTCTGGTCATCTGACATTGATCCAATTGATTCAGATCTCAAAATGCGTTTGCAGTAAAGAATGTGATTGAACCAATATTGAGAAATGACAATAATGCGATAACTAAAAATATGAGACTGTACGTCAGGAAACTGTATTCGCATCGTATTTTTACAAATCGTGTTTTAAATTAAGAAAACACAATGTAATTTACGGTGCAGGTCAGTTATAACTTTTCATTTGAGGGCGATCAGATGGGGTGATGTGGTCACATAAGTACTAAAAAGATGAAAAAAAAGTCTCGTATATTAAAAAAATGTCCTCAAGAGATCAAAACAAAATAAACGTTTTTTTTACAGCGTCAAACTTGTAACATCTGTCCAATATCTCTGCAGCGTTTTCAAGTTTGTATGTAACGTTCGTTTCTTTTCTACAGCACATTTCGTACGCTGACAGACTTTGCATGAAAACACCGTTACGCGCTTTTTATTATTCTCATTTAAAAATAAAAACTAAAAATATATCTTGCCAACAAATGTTGCAATGTTGACCCCTGATAAATATACCGCCATTTTTTCATTTATGACAGCGGGCTATTATTCATGGTAATCTTGTTATTCATTTTGATAAAAAATTTTGAAAACGCGTGCGAAGATTTTTTTCTATTTTGGCATTAATTTGATTTTGAGTGTATGCTCCTACCAATATTCCTTGTCAGCATTATAGAGATGTATCGAGGCTTGAGTGAAAAATACCGAGGCCCGAGTGAAAAATGACAACCGATGTGCACCTCAATGTACAATGAATTTTTTCCACGATAAGTTTAAATTTATTTCGTTTGAAGCACATTTATTTTGGTTGTTAATCCGCAAATGTTTAATTATCCTTAGCAAAGAATTCCATCGATATTGATACTTTGTCAATGGTGATCATCGACCTCTCAGTTATTTGGATGGTTACAATTGGAAAAATACTATTGCCAATTGTACATGATCCTGATCGAAAAATACCATAAACGTTGATATTTTCATTAGTACCGCCAATGCTTAATTCCAATGCCAATGCCAATGCTTAATTTCTCATTCGTTCCCCTTAGTAATTTTTGCACGGTAATTATTTATTATTCACTTGTACCCTTCGCTACTACTGGCAATGATACTTAACCCAATAATATTTTATTCTAAATTACTAATTCTTTATGTTCCATAACAACTTTCCACTGATAATTTCCTGTTGCTTATTTTACCGTTGGCAACATAATGCCTCCGTTAAAAAATTATAGACAATCCATTCCTGAATCATTGCAGTTGATTACCAATGGGTACTCGGTTATTGGTCATTCATTCCCATTTCTTGTAAATGGAATAATTTATTTTCGATTTATTTTTAATAGGTAACTATTTGCGGCCTTTTCATTCTTATTGATTCCCGTTGGAAAGTATCATTTTTAATGGAAGTTTTGGCTAAGGGTCGACTGTGAGACTTCGAGCTCGTCCATGTGTTTTCTTTGCCAATTCTGAGTGGATTATGAAAGTGTTTCAGTTATTTCAGAACATCCGAATTGCAAGTGAAATTGACAGGACAATTTCATATCGCCTTAACGATTATGTTTGTAGAATTACTGAGAAAACGAAATGGTTGGATTAACCAAGACCCGGTGACATGCTTTTGGAGACGTTATTTGGTTGGTGCAACAAAAATGTTGATTTGAATCGACATATTATGAATCGACTGAAGCGTAAAATCGTCGAACAAACCAACGCTTTAGTTGTACCAAGAAAATAACAACTTTCAACGTGTGTCCACGTTACTTTTGGTTGATCCAACCATTTCTCTTTCTCCGCGAATGAGTCTCGTGCTCGTAAAAAATTATGAAAAAATACGCAGCACCATTTTTTCGCTTCCTGTTTGTTAGGGCGGTTAAAAAATACGCTTTATTTATTTACTAACTTGCTCATCGAGATTGTTTGAGCGGATATTTTTCAATCACCGTGTACCATAAGATTGATTAATAATACGGCGTACAGATATTTCAAAATTTCCAGGCCGAAATCACAGGCCACTGGTTTCGCGTCAATTATTTATTGTATTAAAAGAAAAAGGATTATTAGATTTTAGATTCAGAAAACGAGATAATCGAATTCACAATAATTTCAACATCGATGAGGCAGTAGTAAATAGTTTTCAGAACCCCCTCCCCTCCCTCTCCCTCTTGTGTGACAATTATTTTTTAGTGGCATTTTTTTTAGTGATCTCGATGAGCAGATCAATAAAAACGTGAAGCCCCCTTTTTGAACCATCCTATTGTTTGTACACCACCTCTGCTCTGATACCTGACTGTCAAATCTCGCCGAATGAAGTGTAGTTTCTCTTACCAGAAATACACGTTATTATGAATTGAATGTTTTCCGGACGCGTTTAGGTAAAAATGTGTGTTTTAATATATAAAAATAACGAATAAGAATGTTATACGCAGCGTTAGAACTTCTTACACCTTCGAAATAATATTCAATTGTCCTACCTAACGACTAACGTTATATTCGATCATTTGCGATGTGTACAGTTTTTCTGGGTCACAATCAATTGCAGGCCAACTCGCGCACTTAATTTATTAATTCATTCTCTCGCTCGTTCAATCTTGAAAACTTCAGCGATCACCTAGTTATGCCTTACGACTAAATTTCGCTATAATTAATACCACCAGCTAGTGGTCGACTAATTTATTTATTATCTAACGTCTCTGTTTCTCTCTTACTCACTCCCTGATATGTGCGTTCATGCCTTCGTAATTGCCAAGAGAAGACGGACAATTTCGCCGTCCGTTGTAAATTTCGTGCAAGCGATCTTACTCGAGAACTCGACCGTTTCGTTTTTTTTTTAGTTTTCTATCTTCTTTTTTTAAAATTCAACCATTGACTCCAAATTGAAATATTGCGGTCAATCTATTCGAACACTTGGAATAGAATCACGTGGGTTTAACACGAGCTTACAAGAAAATCGTTTGTGTCCTTCTACGTGTGTGTACGAAAGTTATCGAAAGTCTGGCTTACTTGGTTCTTGGTAAATTACATAATCTCGCCTCTATCGACAACCCAAAACGTTCAACATTCGGGTGACCTTTTAAGGTGAAGGGACCCGTCGACCGAGTTGTTTCGACGGTAACGTTTCTTGATTATGTATTTTTTTTCCGAAAATGTTGCACTTTCTCGGCGAAAGCAAATTCAATTCCACTGCATTTATCAGCCTCAGCTCAAAAAGTCAACTATTTCGAGGAAAAAAAATACAATCTGTCACCCTTCCGAACAAGTCAGTCAGTCAGTCTCTTCACCTTACCGTTCCTTCTCCCCCTCCGTCAATCCTTAAGGCGATATGAACGCTCTCTATTATCAATTTTTTCAAAGAAACTTCGACGAAATTGTTTGAAATTTTTGGACTATTTTCAAAAATTAACAGACGAATCGGATGGCGAATCGTTCGTAACCGACATCGAAAAAAATATCTTCACCTTTGGTTACTGTGACATTTCTCTTCGATATCGGTAACGATCGCAGCATCATTATTGTCAAAGTCCCAAACAGTTTCATCGAGAAATCTCTTAAAAAAAAAGCTTTCAAAAATTTAACAAATCTAATTAACATGCTTGCAACAGTTTCCAAATTAAGAGAAACTTTCGACGCCGTATCGAACCCGAATGGAAATAAAATATTGACATTTAACGATAATCACTTTATTTTCACTTCGCCGACTTGGAGAATGCAACCAGATACGGAAACAATTGGTCACACTTCATCCAAATCCATCGCGTTTAATCGTGAAAATAAATGCACGTTTAAAAAACTCGGATAAGTGTTGAAACGTGATCTTTCGTACCGCCTTAAGCAACAAATAAATTACAAATAACAGACGATGACGATGCGTTCGGGCGCTTCACATTCTCGTAGTATTTTTTTCTCTTTACATTCATAATATTCAACGTATACGAATTTATTCAGTGTAATCGAAATGGCAAAAAAATTCGACGAGAGCGTGACGAAACGCATGGCGTCGCTCATCATTATCCTTATCATATATAATTAACGGGGTGAATCGGTCGGCCCTGCCTTAAAATTCAATTCAATCTAAGTACTAAGCTCTATTTCGTATTAGGGCACCGTCACACGTATTTATTTGTTTGTTTGCTTGTTTATATAATCGTGGATCGATATATTTCGGGAAGATCATATTGTGCATCATTCGCCTAGAATTCTCATCTGTCCTTTAATATTTTTTTATTTTTTTATTTTCTTGTGGGTTTTTTTTTTGTTTCTTCAGTTGACGATAACTCACTTATCTCGTTTACTCTATCGTATCCCTACTATGATACCGTTTAATACCAACAAACTCCTCTCTCACTCTTTCATCTTCGTTTATTTTTAATTTTTTTTTTGTTTTATTGTTTAACCGTATAACTGTATGTAACTCCACGGCACCAACGAACAGAGTCCGGGATTTCAAAGTTTTGAGCCTTAACATACCCCATCGAACATCCTCGCGCATATTTACCCTCGACACCGCATACCATTGACTATCTTTTCAAGAGATATAAACTCTCGAGTACATATTTTATTTTTTTATTTTTGTTTATTAGTCCAGCACGGTTTCTCTCGCACCCTCCTGACTGTACTGTTTTTTAGGTAAAAAAACGATTTCTACATGAGCTATTAGCTAGGATAGCACTTACGTTAGCTACTCATAAAAAGATTCACTTACGTGAATCTTTTTTTTTCTAACGCCACCAACCGCACGACTTTGGTAGAATATGAAATGATCAACGAGTCGTTATTCGTCAATTTGATAAATCATCGGTGGAACTTGTATCGAGTTATTCGCATAACTTACGCAAACAATATTAAAGCTGGATCGAGAGTCGTTGAGACGAGTCGTTACGATTTCGTACTGAAACACGCACTTAACTTTTGTAATTTGTACTTCAGCTCGAACTTGAGCGCGATCTTTAAGCTTGAACTTAAGTTGACGCAGACGACTCTCAATTCTGCCACTTATCGTATAAAACACTTTTGTCCATCGTTCTCGCAACAGTCGATAAAATTTTCAGTCAATAAAATTGCAACTCTTATTCCACCCTGTATCGGGCGCTTCGTTATAATTTCCCATCTCTTGCGACACGTAAAATCGACTCTCTCGCCTACCAACTGCACACACGATTTTTTTTTTTTTTTGCAACATCCATGATGTCCCGAAATTGGAGCGACATTTTTTACTGTGCATAGTTTTTTTTAGATACAAGCACTCGAAGATTTGAGCCAATGGAATTGCGCGATAGCCAAGCGTGCTCTGTTATCGTAACAGTCGGATTCACCGATGACTGTGCATGCTCTCACATTAATAACAATGCACATTAAAACTAAATCAATTCAACGGGACTGTTTATTCATAATTAAATCCTCGACACGACCGCACACATTTCGGTAGGACAACAATGAGGTTTATAAACACATCAGAGGAGTTAAACTAGTGCAGTGAAACTAAAAGTCTAAACGATACCAAATCCATAAAGTTATATTTCTCTGCCACAGGGAAGAATGATTTGCTACGTGTCCTTCGTTGTAGTAACAGATTGTATTGAGCCGGCAATTAAATTGTTGTACACTCGGTGCGCTTGGCAATGAGTTTTGCTCTTAGAGCAAAATTACTTGTCTTCAGTATGCGAAACACTTTGCCGTCTCCGTTATCGGGTTTATCTTGGTAACACAATCTTCGAGCTTGTGGCAATGAAATATCTTTTTTTTATAAATAATATAATTTTTCCTTTCTGTGCAGGCAACACACGATGGCATTTTGTTGAATTGTTTCTAAATCGCCGTATCCTCGTCAGTGAAAGTTGACCTCTTTCCAAAAAAGCTTGGGTGCCGCCGAGGCGAAGAGCAAGTCTCCTGTGAGGGCCGAATGGAGAGTCGTGAGCATTCACTTTGAATGTAAATTCGAGTCCAAAATCGCGTCCTAACTTAAGATGTGAACTTGAGTTTACTTGAGTACGAACTTATTTTAGTAATTCAGCTTTGCTTTATTTTCCTCGAGTTTATCAACATTATTTTGGGCACTTATATTTGTGCTTTAATTCCAGTGCAAATTGCAACTTAAGTTCGCATTCAAGTTCAAGCTTAATCACAAACTTCGATCGAAGCGTATTTAATTTTACTCTTACGACTCTTCATCGGGCCCTGAGAGACTTTTGTTAACAATATCGTGACGATACGACTCGTCGATGGGTCAACGATTCGTATCGTTAATGAACTTCGTGCAATCTCCCTTTCCGATTAGCGAGCCGCGGTACGGTGTGCTTGCCGAACGGGTCGTTCTATTTTTATTGAATGCTTTACTTTTGATACTTTACCGTTTATTTTTATTTATAGTCTTTCCTTTATTAACATTCCCGATAGACTTGACGACCGCGTTCCGGATTTTAACTGTCTTCTTTTTATCGACGGTAAAAAGCTAGGCCGCAATTAGGCGTTTGGCTGACGATTTCACGTTAATCGCGAGGCTAATCTTGCACTTTATCGCCTTCGTCGCTCCGAATGCGATTCATCACTCGTTTATCGCCCTGCATTTCACGTGCCCCGCAATCGTTCCTGCACGCGCCTTCGTCAACGACTCGCGTAACTTTGCTGTAAAAATGCGCACTAATTTGTTATCGTTCGGCAATCGTCTCTGTTCTCGTCAGCTGTCAATGCCAACAACGTGGAAAATTCACCCCGAAAAAAAAGGACGAATAGAAATGAAAACCGTTTGGTAGCTTCACTATCGATTTAAAGAGCGTCGTTGATAATTCAGTGAGAACACTGCGCAACCTCGTAATTTCTATCGATTTTACAACGACTTTATTTAATGTCTAACGTGTATCACAAAGCTCCGTAAGTTTCCTAGCGGAATTAAAAAATTCCATTTATCTCGCACCCATCTATCTCTGTTTTATTTCGTGGTTTCGATAAAAAATTGCGAAAACGTTATTAGTCTTATGAACTATAATGGCTAGGCACACGTTGCGCTACCGAGCCGTTCTAATATTCAGTACAATGTTAAAATTGTTTATTCATATCTCGATCGACTGTGTTTCCCCGCTGGTGGCAGTTCGTTCACGTGCGATACGTCGCGCGGGTTTTGCGTGTTCTCAAAGAATTTTTCACCGACGATGTGTCTATTAACTATTATTACCAAACGATTTGTCATTTGCACTGTTGTCTTCGCTCGTGACGAAGGATTAATAATTATCATTTTTAAGGTGTCGCGGTTATGCTTCGGATATGAAATTGCAATCCGAACTTTGACGTCATAAGCTGTTATGCAATGGATTGGAATGCTCAGTTAATTGCAACAAGTTTGTGGCAACTAATGTGACGGTTAGGTAAACATTTTTTTATCGTCAAAGCGACTATAATGATATTAGAAAAATCATACATTTTCAGCGCAGCCGAAGTTTAGTTCGAGTCCGCTTCGATAGACGGTCACGAACATAATCTTCATTTCGAGCTTAAGTTCAAGCGCGATTGCGCGCTTAGATACGCTATTAAATTTACTCTTAAATTTTTTACTTAAGGATATTTGTCCAAATGCCCGTTTCGGTTGGATTGTGATGAAACTCCACTAGATTGCGGAGAAAGATACGCTGGATTGTCTGCGATAAAAACATTGTTTTCCTCGTGGTTTTTCTAGCAAACAAAAATACCTGCAGAAACCAACAATAAAACAACATATCGGCAACAATAAAATATAGCGATTCTGTTCATCACTCTCCGTTCAGCACGAATAAAGAAACCAAACTGAGTGAAGAGCATACCTTTAAACGGCTTGTGTCAACATTTCTAGAAGATTCATGGTCTCATTTTTGAGTTTAGCCCAATTAACGAAATACGCGCGGCGCATAACTACTTTATCGCTCACTAGAGGTTCATTTCTCTCTCGCACTTTGGCTGATTTTTTTTCAGCGGAGCTCCTCTGTCGTCCGCCGTCACAGCTTTGGCACAAATATCCATAAGTTCCCGGATGTGAGTACTACCTTAAGTTCAAAGTTAAGTAGAAACTCAAACTCCAACTTATACACAAACTGAAGTTAGAACAGAGGGTAATAGTGGTGAAAGAGGATCACTGGTTTTGCACGGCCTACCATGTGACATTGAAGTGCCATATCCAACACTTTTACCCTAAGTTTAGACTGACGTTTGCACCGGGGTTTGGACTTAAGCCTAGATTGTCACTCCTGAGTTTGTAGAAGCCCATGAACATTGTTAAAACGCGTTTTTCGATAAATAGGTCTTCAAACCATTTCATGGATGTAATACACAAATCATAACGATTGAATTTGTACGAGATCAACGTACTCGCTAAAGCCTAATGAACAAATTAAAAAATACAAAAATAAAACTGAAAACTACGTAAGTCATTCGTCGTCAAGGTCCGTAGGATTCCACAGACTCACATTAGAGCAGGGACACCTTTGAGTCAGGGCGGGGGCACTTTTTTTGATAGATGTCGGCCAGGGTTGAGTTAGCACTTATGTTCGAGCTTAAGTACACGTTCACGATTCCCTATTAGATCCTAACGAAATCGCCGGTTCGTATAACTGGGAGCGGTAATTTCAACAACTTCTGGTCGTCAACAAATGTCTATACAAACAAAATTTAAGGCTCGCAGTAAAATACGGCTTGATCGTGTCTCGTAGAGTTTGGTTTGTTCCTGTGAGTCTCCGCAGACACTCGATAGGTCAACAACGTTCAGGCCTTAATGTTTAATCTTACAAGAGTTTCCTGCAGCCAGGTTTATTCACACATGTGATTAAATATTACTTATAAACGGAATTTGAAAATACGACCTATCTGCGAACTTCCTTTTCTCGCTAAAATTGTCGTGGCCCCTCCGACCTTCTCACCATTCATCGGCGTTGTTCCCCACGACCGGCTTGGCCGAATCGATCGTACATACTCATACGTTCGTCGTGCACCCTCCGGAGTCTTATATGTTTTTTTGTTAACCCCTAGCGATGAATGATTCTCGTATTTCATTGAGAAATATAGTACATGAATGAATCCTCGCCGGTCCAACGAGCCACGACAATGATGACGACCTACTTCGGATCGACAGTGTATGCGAAGATGCTTTTTTTTTACAATATTTACAGACAAAATTTCTCTAAACAACGTCCTCTCGGTTAGTGTTGATATCTCCTGTTCATCCGTGGGTGGTGTTGGGGCGATGTTACAGTTCGTGATGTCGATGGTAGTTTAGCTCTCTTTCATTGAATTGTTCGATTTGTTTCTTTTTTTTTTTAATTTATAACAGTAGTATAATACGAGGGTATTGGTTGTTTCACATCGGTCGGAAATGTTCGCATGTTCATGGTTGGGGTCATTGCATCGATGTTCTATCGTTTGTCTGGTTGTGTTCTTCGCGGACGTACCCAACGCCGACGGACGCGTCAATCTTCTAAACCGGACATACGAGTATCTCGTACTCGAACATTAGCGAGACAGCGACGAAGACGAAGTATAGGAGAAACATGGTGAAACCGAGGCTCCTGTTCATACGCCACTTGAAACAGGCGATGCTCACGATTACGAAGATAAGCATGCAGAACAGTATCGCTATGCTGCAGACCATCCCGACCGAGTTGACCTCAACCGGCTTCCCATAGATCAGTCCGTACAGAAGCCACGGTACCGGAAGCCTGCGAAAAGAATTCGTCGAGAAACATTAAGCTCTCTCCCGCGGGGTAACTTGGGCGGGCAAGGGGAAACATCCATCCGCGCACACTTATACGGTATAAGCAAATATATGTATGTACAACGATGGTAGGGTAGACATTTCTGATGAAACGGCACACTTGATACGATGCCAATTGCCCGTTCAAACAGACGGGGCATTTGGCCGAGGTAAACCGAGCGTATGTAACACGTTAACGATCGATGCTCGATCGAGACACGTAGAACCATCGTTCACCGGAAACTGCAGATTCTGAGGGCAGGCGGAAAAAACCCCTCGAAAAAAAAACCGGGAAAAAACCTTCGGAAAAAAGCCCTGAGAAGATGACAAGGTAGGTGAAAAAAGATTAGGTCGTCAGCGACCCAACGTTACGTATCGATTTCGCTACACATCACGACGTGGTAGGGTCAGGCAGTGAGCCCACGCGAGTCAATTCTTTTTGTTGTCTTTTTCGGAGGTTTTTTACGAGGGTGTTTTCTGGGACTTGATTTCTAAGTATATGGGATTACAGCGTGTCCGTATGTAGTTTCCAAGTCAACCTCACTATGTATGAGGGATTTCATTTCTTCCCCCATATTAATCCTCCTCAGGCGTTCGAAAAAGAGGAGTTTTGATTTGAGGTAAGGTCGACATGCATCGAAAGCAACAACCATACAACATTTATCTGTAAATGGACATCGGCGTTAGTTATGATTGTTGGGCATCGTTATTGAAACGGAAATTATTTCGGTGTCTCGTAATGAAATCCTTTTGCGTGATTGCACGTGCCTGAGCATGAAGAGATTTCCATGCATGATCATGCATGGACACACACGACTTTGCTTGTTTCGGAGAAATTAAGCATGGAATCGTATAAATCAGCGTCGTTGAAAAGTTAGTACATATATATATGTATTTGTATGAACATGTATATACATGCATTGGTACGAGAAATTATTCATTGACTTGTACGAAATATACCATAGTTTAAGAAGAGACCGCTTGCGACTGACCACGATCATGAATAACCATGCATTGCTCATGCATGATCATTGATCAGATACATACGCTGATTCATAGTATAGCTTATAGTGTACTAGCCAGTTGTTGTGGCTCGGGTGCTTCCCCGTGCTCTCGTTATAGTCCAGATGCCCAGGACTCTTCTGTATGAAAACCAAGGCCCATTAGATAACTTAACTGATTCTTACTTTTTTTTTGGTGCCAGCAATCCGAATCTGTAGATTTTTTTTTCCTTAAAGTTCAGATTTTTTTTGTTCCTTAATATCGCAATCATTTTAATAATTCCTGCGTTAAGACAGCTGTAGGTAATGCGAAAAGTTTGACAAAAAATGCTTATCTTATAAAAACAAAGCAAAGTCGTGCGTACGCATTACGTATTGATAAAGGACTTAATAAGCGGCGGACATCGCTTCAACGCGGGGAACCATGCGAATGCAAACTTAGGACATCATAACTGCTTCCGTTCGACTAGTCACATAGAAAGTTATCGAAACGTCCGAAAGTTTTACTTTTTTATTCATTGATAAGAGGCGTTGCATTATACGGAAAATCTCTGCGAGGTGAAAAACAGGATATTGTTCGGAAACAAAAGTTTGAATAATTATGAAAAAAATATGACGTATGAAAATTAATCTGAAATAAAAATTTTGCAACGATTCACCGAATCGATCAAAAGATACAGCACATTGGGTCAATGTGAAACCTTCTCTGTCCTGTCCCGAGCTTAGTCCGGATCAAAAAGTGTAATTCTTTTCTAGTCCCGTTTTTTCATAGTGGCGTTGCGAGAGCCTCGTCGCATCCCTCGAAGCCATCGTCGCGTTTCAACGAAACTTGATTTTTGATTTCGCGACGGGCAGAGACGAAATATAAGTGAAAAGCCAAATATTCTTCGATACCGATGGGGTATCGAAAAACGTAAATGATTATTCCGTAAAAGAAATAAAAATCCCGACATTAATATGCGAGTTTTGATTTCCATGGTCAGCCCGGCTACTACAGAAATCTATTTTGTGGGCTGTATAGTAGCGACTTGTCGGCAAAGACGGTGAAGATATTCAACACTATATTTGTATCCCGCCATTTAATAACCATTTTTTTACTAGCGTTTACACGAGACAGGATCGCTCCTAAGCTTATGTTTTTAACCGCTTCTCAGCATAAGTTAATAAACACTTCGTGGCTAATTACTCATCACTTTCAATGAGGATATGAAATTCAATCTTCGCTGCTTCTTAGCGGATCCCCTGGTGCAAAAGTAGAGTTCTTGCGCCTCAGCGCGAATACTCCGAGCGTATATTTTTCCGAATTCAAGTTCGAGTCGCAATGACAAGCAGCTCTCATAAATATATTTTCTCATAAATATGGATTTACACGCATTTATATTAAAAAAAGCATCTCTTGCTGAATTGTTTCGCTAATTTTTTGCCATCAGTTGCCAGCACGCTGTTGCAGTGTCTTTGACTGCAAATGCACACGCACCTTAATGCAGTACTGTTGGAAGCAGCAAGATTGCTATTGCAACTTTGGTTATCTGGGAAGGTAAATCCGTGAAGAGCACGTTGTTCCAATATTAGGTTTCGGCGCTGTAGGTGTTCGTAACACGGGGCTGAGTAGATGATCATATCATCCAGCTATTCGACACACATGTGGTCGATCTATCCGGTGAGGAACTCTTGACTCATTAGTCATTGCGAGTCCGAACGGTATTTCACGAAACGGGTAGGTTGCGCCTCTTGACGCAGTAAACGCGGTCAGCCTTGTACCTTTAACCGGTATTTGCCAATATCCGGGTTTTAAATCAATGGTAGAGAAGATTTTTGACCTGATTGATTCTCTTCAGGACTCATGAAATCGAGCTTTCTGTCGCATCTTATTTTATATATAAGGAATGTACAGTGGGGGAAAACGAGATTTTCAAACCCATTTTGCCCCATTCATCACCACCTCCACCATACAAAAGTTATTCGAAAATTACGTTTTGACCCATTATCCCGTTTTGCCCCACTCTCCGATTTTGCCACGCTCTCCCCTATCTTCCGCATTGAAGTGATGATAAATGGAATGCTTGCTCCGTCGTTAGTTTTATCTTATGCTTACTACTCTGAGTTTGTGCCAATCTTCGTGCTTGATTGAAGATGCGTCCGTCTCTTTGTAAGAGCGTACAGAAGCTTTCTTTTCATTAGGAAGGAAAGTTGCGTTCCATTTCCGACATGTCTATTTTGTGACGACTTTAGCAAGTACGCGTTTATTAACCGGATGGAGAGGCATTATCATGGCGTCCAGTACGGTACGAAATTAAAGGACATCCAAGGATAATTTCCAGGCTGTGTTGGGACCACTTGATAATATTTGCCACTTGATCACGAATATGACATTCATTTTGCTCCAAAGCCAATATTTTAGATTTTAATCCCGGAAATGCGATTTCACATTAAACCAAACTGTTTTCAGTGCATAAAATCGAAGCTACAAATGTCCCACTGCACTTACGCACAAAAAGGCCAGCAGATTCATGTTCAGCGCACAAAAATACGTTCTATAAACGAAGAAAAATATTTCATATCAACAAAAAATAATGTATCAAAAATTTCCAAGGCTACCCATTGAGAGTCCATTTTTCGCGTTTTTCAACGTCCTCAAACGACACGGTAAAACGATTCTAAAACTTCGGACAAGACCCTATCTCGTGTATTTTTTTCCGTAGAATACGATGGGCACCCCGGATTTCCCGTAGCTCCATTAGGAGCCGAGATATCCACCTTTGAAAATCACGAAAATCGACGTTTTTCCAAAAGTGACTCAAAAAGTGAAAATTCGTTGTTCAATCGATAATTTTTGTTCCAAGGCTATATTCCACGTATTTTTTCCCGCTGATGACGACTATAACATTCATTTTACTCCCAACCCAATATATTTATATACTTTATATATTTATAGGCGAATATTATTATGAAGTGAAATCATTAAATCGATAATTTGTTAAAACTACGCATCGGATCGGAATTTCGACGGTACTTTTGTAATATGCTTCCAATACAAACTTTTGAACGCGCCTAATTACGATTGAATGGATTCAGCCGATGCTGAGATATCGACATCGCGCCTGTCAAAAAGTCCGACTCTACAATATTTATCCTTTGAACTCATATGATGTCTCCTCCTGTCGGCTCCACATACGTTAATTGCTACGGTCGGCTTATCTGTCAACTGCCTCGGTTAGTCGTCAACATACCTAACATGGTTTTATTGACTAATATAAAAATTTTGATATTGAATAACGTGAAAAAAACTTGTGATTAAAGAATGTGAGAATATTTTTATTAAAACATGCAAAGAAATTGTGCTTAAGAAACGAAAATATCGTGATATAATGGTGCAGTCAAAAACCGTAAAAATATTGCGAAACAATGTATATTAAGTATCTAATAGATTCGCGATTAATTAATTTCAATTCGTTGATGGTTAATTCGTAAATGATTATTTGTCGTGAATTTTTGTTTTGAATTTTTGCGGTGAAATGTGCCAATCGCGTGAAATTTTATTTTCGCCGATTTTTTAAGCTTTAAGTTCGACGTTTTAATTCTTTTTGGTGTGGAAATTAATCTTCGCCGTTTATTTCTAACTTGTAATTAAAGATCGTAAAATTCATCAGTCAACAACGTGAAGAATTAGCGGTCAAATACCGTAAAAATATCATACACACGCGCACTCGCTAACTGGCGCGCATACAGATATTCAAATCTTCGCAAAATGTGCTCTTTCGACATTTTGGAAAATTCTGAAGACGTCTTCACTAAGATGTCGAAAGAGAAATGTCAAGAAAAGAAAACATGCTCGATGTCGAAGTAAAAAGCATTGCAAATCGCCCATTTACTTTAAAAAGATAGCTAAAACGCCGCCAGCTCTTAAATAATTCCATTTGACCAAAGTTTAGTCTATCGAAAAGGACTGAACGCCTTTGGAGAATTAATGTGCTCATAGAATTTAAAAGGATTCTGCAGCCCGACACCATCGAGCCGTGAATCGAGAATGTATAGACTAAAGTGTCGCGCACATAATATTTTTGCCAAAGCATAGAATATGAATCGACCGAATGTTTGGTGAACGATTATTTCTTTTTTGCTATAAATCGATCAATTACCAGCAACACGCGAAATATAAACATTCTAAATAGAGCATATCGCCTATACAGCCTCAGAGTGCTTATACGTATGTAAACAAAGAAGCATGATCTCCTTCGATATTGCAAATACGTCTATGAAAGTACATTCACGAGCCCATGAATTATGTATGACCTAGTAAATATACTTACCCAACGGTTACGTCGAAAATATTGCTACCGACAGAACTCGATACGGCCATATCACCGAAACCCTTTCGAGCCACAATGACGCTCGTGATAAGATCAGGAATACTCGTTCCGGCGGCAAGAAACGTCAGACCCATGACTTCCGGTGGTATTTGGATGGTGTCACCGACGACGTTCGCCCACCACACCATCAGGTATGAGTACGCCGCTATCCAGAATATCGAGCCGATGAAAGTCACCGCGAAGAACTTCTTTCCTGTAAGTCATAGGACAACAGATTGTCTCATATTTCACTACAATCGTATTTTTTTGTGTTTGAAAATATATAAAGTCTGGCACTGTCCGATGTAACCGGATTCAATCCGGATTTTCCGGTTATTGGGGTAGTTCGGATATCTGATTTTGGGTTCTGCCCGAGTACCCGACGACTGCAGACTGAGTCGACTTTGCAGTGTGAACCGAGCATACCGCCTCGGAGCATCGGCGAAGAATGCAACCGAGTCGATCGTGCAACCGAGCACAACTAGCTGGACACGATTCGACTGCACTCAATCACAACTATGCACCGTGTTGCCAAAGTGTGCCAAATCATAGACCGAATCGATTGCGCACGGCCGAGTGACTGGACGTCAACTGTGCACGAGTACAAAAGTGCACCGTGTTTACTGGGCACGAGGCAATCGAAGATTAGGCTTCAACGGCATACGAGTGGAACCGTGCTCAACCAGCTGGGCACGATTCGATAGCACAGAATTACAACTATGCACCGTGTTGTCAGGCCGCGCCAGACCGTAGACCGTATCGGTTGCGCACGGCCGACTGGTTGGACGTCAGCGATACACGAGTGCAACCGTGCACCGGGTCACCTGGATACGAGGCAATAGAGGATCAGGCTTCAACGGCACACGTGCAACCATCCACAACCAGCTGGGCACGATTCGACTGCACACAATCGCAACTATGCACCGTGTTGACAGGGCGCGCCAAACCGTAGACCGAATGGGTTGCGCACGGTCGACTGGGTGGACGTCAACCGTGCACTGGGTGGACGGCAGCTGGTCACGAGCCAATCGAGGATTAGGCTTCAACGGCACACGTGCAACCGTCCACAACCAGCTGGGCACGATTCGACTGCACACAATCGCAACTATGCACCGTGTTGACAGGGCGCGCCAAACCGTAGACCGAATCGGTTGCGCACGGTCGACTGGGTGGACGTCAACCGTGCACTGAGTGGACGTCAGCTGGGCACGAGCCAATCGAGGATCAGGCTTCGACGGCACACGAGTGCAAGCGTGCACCGTATTTACTGGGTGCGAGGCAACTAGACACCAAGAAATGGTGCACCGAATCGATTGGTCATGACCGACTGGGTGAGCTTCAACGGTGCATGAGTACAACCGTGCACCGGGCCGTCTGGGGACGAGGCAACTATGGGTGGGCTTCAACTACAACGGTGCACTGGGTTCACTGGGCACGAGGCAACTTGGGGGTTGGCTTTGACTGCACACGAGAGCAACCGTGCACCGGGTCAACGAAGCGCGAGGAAACTAGGGGTGGGCTTCAAGCACGCACGAGTGCAAGTATTCAAGGGGTCGAACTGCCATCGACTAGTCGACTAGCTCGCGTTCATCAAGTTAAAAAATGGCCGGAGGAGATTCCTTATTTCGAAAAACTAAGCTTACATAAGGGAGGGCGGGGCAAAACGCAATTTCACAATAATTTTCGGATGTCTCATTTTTGTCCCAACGTTACATCCAGATTTTCAACCCTGTTTTGCCTCACTTACCACCACCGCCTCCATACAAAAGTTATTGGAAAATTGCGTTTTGTCCCACTGTCCCATTTTGCCCCACTGTCCCCCCTATAAACCTACAAATATAACAATTGTTTGGCAAATATCAAGAATATAGTTATTTTATGTAAATCGTCGCTTGAAAAAAATTTTGCAACGCTCATGTGTTTGATATTTAAGAATGGTTTAACGGTGTAATGGTTAATTATAAAATTATCCGTTACACTTTTGTATCTTTGGAGTTTCTTCAAAGATCTTGGAAGTTTTTATGCATTAGCACAAAAACTTTCAAGAGCTTGCATTTCAAACAATTTCCAAGCACTTGTTTTCATAGTGTGCATAAATCTATATTCTTAAAGAAAAGAATGTGATTTCTTAAAGCTTGGCCGTATAGCATAGTAAAGAACTACTTACCACGGGGACTTCGGGTATCGGGCAGGGTTAGCCAGAGCGGAAACAATATCGGCGCTACAAGAATATACGTAAGTCTTTTCTTCGGACTGCTCGGCCAGCCCATGTCGAGTGCCTCTGGTGGTTCGTCCTCGTCACCCTGGAAAACAATAAATACGGTCTGAAGAAAATCGTAATTATTCGTGAATGAGAGCTCCTACAAATGCAAGTACAAATACAAGACAAGTACATTTACATACATTTTTCCTGATTTACAAAAAGGTAACAAATAAATTGGAAGCTCCCAATATGTATTGCCGAGTACATGTAGTTTTTAAACGAAGCTTGATCAAACCTAAATCATATTGTGACAATAAAGATTACATAAACTGACAATTCAATATTTTATGAGTCAAAAGCTAAAGCTGATTATTTTGTAACGAGACGACTCTGAGCGACCGTCACTCTGCAGAAGGAAGAGCGACAGTGCTGTCGAAACTATCGAATATCTGAGCCATTAAATCAGCCGACTAAATATACCTGTTAAAACCGTGTAGTGATAAAACTCATGGTTATGAAATTGGCTTCGTTGTAGAAATTGTGAGATGTACGGTGGAGAAACGGGGCCAAGATGCAGTTCCGTGAATCCCTTGAGTGCTTGCGAAATTCAGTCATCATAGACCACTTCTCTACGATGAAGTTTTAAGGGTTATTGTGACGGTCCAAGATTCCATACACGTAGACAATTCGATTGATAGAAAAATTGTAGGTGAGGGTAGCGCAGTGGTTAGTGCTCTTACTATATTTTTCCATCATTCAAATTCGGACCAGCCGTCTCATCATCGGCTACGATCAATCCTCCGAAGTCTCCGTCCGGTCGTTACATTATGAAACCCGTTTATGACAAACATTTTTCGGAGGATTCTTTGAATAAATTCAAAGTAACAATAAATCACTAAATCCATCGTTTCGGTCTTTGGCCCAACGCATTCACATTGGAAGTGTCGCGGTTGAAATCGCCAGTTTCTTGACTGCTCGCATTTTTAAGGAAGAGCTTTCAACGATGCTGCAACTACCAGCAATGGTGAATGTCAATTGTGTAACAGATAAATTGCATGTTCTTGGCGATAACGTTTTATCTGCTTTCCAATTATCGGACAACTTTTTGTAACGTCATAGAGAACGTGAGTAAATGAACTTGGCTCGTATTTCTGTACGATGTTGACGGTGTTTCGAGAACTATGAATAAACTCACCGACTCAAGACCGGCATCGAGCCCAGCCGAGATTCCTCCGTTTGGAAGTTCTTGGATACCGGCAGCTGTGCCGGCGGTATTTGCCGCGGTTGTCATTGTTGTCGTAGTCGTACCCTGGGAGCCCTGCTGCAGTTGAAGCGTCGTCTCCTTGGATGCGGTACCTGAATAGTGAGCGGCTGTCGACGTAGCTGCCCCATTGTGTGGTCTCGTTGCATCCAGCAATACCTTGAGGGACGCTATTGCGTGCAACTGTGTTGCCTTCTCGTCGACCTTGCCTGTTTTAATACGAACAACCATAAATGAGAATCCCTCCGACGTCGTCACTCTTGCGGCCGCAAAAAATAACGCCAACGTCAAAAATATCATTCTAAAAAATCCTAAGTAGACCACCGCGGCGTAATGCCCAAGAGTAGTCTTTTAAAGATCCATCATCGAAACTGCGATGAATGGAACTTGTGGCTGTAGCTAAGCGACAAAAGTGATACGGCCCGTTAACCCTTTACAAGCCACGACGCCCGATACCGTACCGAAACAGGACTAACGGCGTCGGAGTGGGAGCGACGCATTGCTACGGTGGCGCCTAAAACTGCTCGTATACGAAACTATGCGCGGACCACAGACAGACCGAGCACTGAGAGACGGATCTAGCAAATATGACTATATCGCTTCAGATATTACCATAGCACATAGTAGTAGGGACTAGGGCGCTACCTATGGTAGGAAGTATCGGATTTATAAGAATTTTTTCGTAGATATTATGGTAAAAATTCTTGGAAAAATCTGAGACTTTCGACCGTAGGTTGCGCCCTAGTTTTCTGCTAATATGTGCTATGGTAATTTTTCCTAGATGATCGGTAGTTTTTATTAGATCTTTCTCTCAGTGTGCAGTACACAGTCGTGATTGGCTGATGCTTTGTGACACGAAACTGCACCCGTTTTTTTTATGTGCGAGGACCCTAAGAGTGGGAATGGAGGTGTGACTTATAAAGGGTTAATAGCGATATTAATCCTAGTGGGAATGACGGACGGGACCGGTACTGGCCGACATTGCGCGAACACCGGCCGACGCTGTTCCAGTACTGGCCCTGCGTGGCACTC
The DNA here is from genome assembly GCA_964017025.1 of Stenichneumon culpator. NCBI lineage: Eukaryota > Metazoa > Arthropoda > Insecta > Hymenoptera > Ichneumonidae > Stenichneumon > Stenichneumon culpator. The sequence continues at coordinate 18,318,967 of OZ024772.1, read as the reverse complement.
TCACTAGGGAATATAATATTAACAATAATAATAAGATGCGTTCTCTGTAACGTGCACTCATAATGCTGATAAACAAGTTTGAGGCAAGTTTGCCGAAGCGCCTAACGCGGATGAAGCACTCATGCAAATAGTTATGTTTTCTTACTTATTCCATTTGATATTATAAAAAAGCCTATGATTATTGATTAATCTATAATTTTATTATTTTTTAGCATCCAAAATCATGAATATGTAGCGGTAATTCACGATCTTGGTGATCGAATCGACTGTGCGAACGATAAGCATAATGCATGGTATTGTGAATCATTCTACGCTACGGTTCTACTTTACCGATCTATTTGACGCAGTGGCACTTTTTTCCATCATTTCCCTCTCGTTACTCTAGTACGCTAAAACCACTTTTCTAATCGGAACCGAATTAATATTGCACTATTTAATGTTTTTTTTTGCTGCAACGGAATTATTATAACAACTTTGTGATCGAAACCGATTTAATATTCTACTATTTAATTTTTTTTTTGCTACAACGGAATTACAGGAATAACCTTCGTGAATATATTAATGCACACATGTAAGATTGCATTGCATGAGGACCGAGGTCGATAGCGGACCCAAATCGTGGTATCGTCTGCCCAACCACTTCTGAAGTGAAACCCAGAATATGCCACGAATACTGGTTTTGTCACTCCATTTTTGTCACTCCATTCCGATATGGAGTGACAAAATTTTTGATTGTCGTAAATTTCGCTCGATCATCATAATTGATTGAACGACAATGCGTGCTTTTACCCGAAGTCAGGTGACAGGTAAAAAACACTCGGATGTTTAGGGGAAAATTAATTAAACAACAAGAATTCATGGTATCGTCTGCTCGACCACTTCTGAAGTGAAACCGAGAATATGCCACGAATCTTTCATCGATATAGACCGACAAAATTTTGGCTTGTCGCAAATTTCGCTCAAACATCATGATTCATTGAACGACAATCCGTGCTTTTACCCCAAGTCAGATGGGAGGTAAGAAACATACTTGGATGTATATGGGGAATTAATTGAACAACAAGAATTACAGCGTGCTGGCAGGCAAACAGGCGAGAGTGAGAAAAGTGTTTGAGGGTATACCGGCGCGGGACTGACCGTCGTGGAGCGGATCGATTGTGTGGATCATCAGCTGAAGTAGACCGTGCCTAAACTTGGCATGGCTCTCCCTCGAGGGAGGCTGTCCAGCGTGATGGCTGCCTTGTTCGCAGCCCTGACCACTGCTGCTGCCGCCGCGACTGCTGCATCCAGCTTCCGCGACCACGGGTGCACCGCTGCTTCCGCACGCACCCGATGCACCACCCACGCTCGTCTCGCTACTGTTCGTCACGTTGGGATGCTGCTGGAACACAATAGCACACCCACAACCCGTATGATTACTTTGTAAACGTCAATTTCGTTATAGCTAAAGCGCCTAACTACTTTACATACTCTGCTTTCCTACGTATTCGTCTATCACGTCATCATAATACACATATGTCAAGTAAAACTGCATGTGATATTGTAGACAGATGCCATTTTTTTTTAAACGATGTACTCAAGTTTTATGTATACAGTGCGCAATGAAATTCACAGATTGTTGTTTTCCAGGGAAGACAAAGTACACAGTAAACAATTATTCCGTAAAATCGGAAAACAAAGTTTCGTAAAAATAATTTTGTCGAATGAGTGACGAATTGTTTGTTCAGGCTTGAATATACAAACTTGCTTGTATACCTTCTATTTCCCGTGTTATTAGCAATGTAAGAGTAACTAAGATGTTGTCTAACAGTTATATTGATGTGTAGGAAATTGTAGCATCACAGTAATATCCTTGTAACTTGTGTGGAAGAGGAGTCGCAACGTGGACTGAAATGTGGCGCATCGAGCCAAAGAATGGAACTTATCACTTGCTTATAACAGAATGAGAGATTCAATGTCTTGCAAAAAATATTCATTGTCGGGCTCAACTGTTACTTTCAGACAAGGGCGTATGTAAACAGCATTTATTTATGCGATGCGATAACCATTGTTTGCAAGTATATTTGCTTTGAGAAGTAACACGACGTATATCTACATTTTCGAACCTCCGCATCTAAGGAAGTTCGGCCGGATCGTGACTGTAATTATCAACCTGAGTGCGAAAAATTATTGTACTTAAACACGTACTTAGACTTAAATTTATACTTGAATTCGATATAACACAAATCGGAGATAAGAGGTAAAAGTTGTAAACTTAATGAAATTGCACGTTTAATTTGGAGTTACTTCGTTAAGCTTGAAATCCTTGTAAATTATATTTTTAATAAAGATACATGCAATTACTTGTAAAATATAATTACTTGTAACTACTTGTAATTCAATTACATTTAATCAATGCCTGCAGCAGTTCAAATACTGTTGAAATTTTACACGATCACATAGCTCGGAGCTCCATCGACTCTTACAGACTAGTTCGAAGCAATGTACAGTCAGCTAGCTAGATTGAATGAAGTGGAGCTTCGTTAACCGGGTAGCGATAATTAAAGCTGAAAATAAGAACTTTTCACGCCTATTTTTACCATTATTATTATTTCGCGCTTCTTTTTTTCTGCCCCTTTTTCATTATCAATCTTCAATCTCCCACCCGGATAGCCAAAGTTGCCGAAGCAAACTGGGGCACTCAGTTGCCCTGAAAGTGTTCTTCCGACTGTGACGTAATTGCACGAACAACAAGTGTTCGAAATTCGTTTGTCGAAAAAAGCACGAAAAAGCTCATTATCCGTTGCTGATCGACAACCAATTTCGCAATTATTATATTAAGATACGTCTGTAATTTCGGGCAAAAAGCTGCAACATAGCGAAAATTCGAGAGGATTTAAAAAATCACAGAAACAGTTCGCAACATATTTTTTCATTCATTCATATTTTTCATATTTCATATTTTTTTTATTCATGTAAACACGCGAGTATAAATAGGATAGGTAGATATTTATTTATGCAATCCCGTGAACTTCATTGTGAGAAAACCATCTTGCCGTAAACCTTATCATCGTTGCGGTGGAGCGACGATCCATCTGAAACACACAAGGAGGAAAAATGAAAAGCGCATAATCGAATACACCCGCGCTCCTGCACCGCAGCGCCCCCGAGACTAGAGTATGACAAAACTGCACACGCGGATGCGCAACGGGGGCGTGTCAGGCGATGCACCACGTGACGAGCGCAACGCTAGGGAGGCAGCATGCAGCCGAACGGGTGCATAAGCCCATCAGCGCGGTACGAATGGCATTGAAGAGCCACCCACCGGAGACGAAGTCATTCGTTGCAGCGTGCCGACGAGCCTGGAGGCCACCTCATCCATCGACGAGCTGCAACTCCGTCCTGGATCAAAAATATCGGCCGACAGAATCCTCACGGCCATCGCGACCCTGTGCACACCCCTCGATAAACGTGACTGCACCGAACGCCACTCGGCGCAGCCACATCATTTTGCCGAAACTACAATCGGCCGAATGGTCGTATGCTCGTAAATACTTAGTCATACTTCCGAAACAACACTTTTTCGAATTTACATTACATAAACATAATAAGTTACATTTCCCAACGTCAAGTCGCCGAATCGTCATTATTCCAAATAGCATTTATCCGAAAAGTCATTTATACGAAAAATCATTCATCCGAAAAGTCATATAAGCCGACAAGTGATTTATGTGAAAAAAACATTTATCCGAAAAGTCATTTATCCAAATCGATTCGTACTGAATCTCTGCGATTCATATTCAATACGACTAGACTAGGCTAGTCATATTATTTAGTTTCGTGATTCGGTTGATTGGCGCTTCGAATGAGTGACCATTCCGACGAATGACTTTTCGGAAAAATGACGTTCCGTTAAATGACGGAGGAATAACGTTCGGCGAATAACTATTTCCCAAGAGTAACGTTCGCCGAGATGGAGATTCGGAATGATAAAGTTTCGTAAGTTCGACAATTCGGATGAAGTGGGTTCGGATCGATGACTTCCGGCCGTATGACAATTTGACCGATCGTAGTCGGCAAAATTATGTGGCCTCTACTCGGCACTGGGAACAGAAAGAAGTGTCAATAAATATTTAATTACGATACATAATTAACCTACCGGCCACCTACAGACGACACTGGCGATCACGAGAGTCATCGTTCGCTGGCGAATCAATAAACTGCAGCACAACGCCGAAGATCGTTCACTTAAGAGCATGTGAAACACGTTCTCAGCCTGTCTCTCTGGCTCTGCTGAGAGCGCCACTGATGCTATCTCTCTCGCACTCCATAGTGTGTCACATGCTCTTAATGGGTGAGTGAGTGATCCCGCGACCCACGACCCGAGAGTTGACTCGCGAGAGACAGCCGAGCTGCCTCATTACTCGGAATACAGGCGAAAGCAGCCTAACGAAGACAGGTTTGCCGTTGATCCACGGATCCGAGCAACGGCGCTTGCACGCGTATCGCTGATAAGGTAAGTAGTCGAACGCGGTCCACACCTCTCGACCGCACTTATCAATGAAAGAATCATTACCCTGAAGATATCTGCACGAGACTAAATTTCATCAAGTTACAACGGCTGTGTTTTGCATCGCGGAAACTTCGCTCGGGGAAGTTCACTTACAGAATAAAATTCTACAAATGAACAATTTTTTTTTTTCATCCTAAAGCTGTCCATTGACAGATACTTGCCGGCGATGAAATCTGATGCAGATGTCTTCAGGGTCGTTAAGAATCACCATATTTTACATACCTTTACGTAGGAAAACTAGACAGGATCTAGGCAATATCTGGATAGGAAGACTCATTCGTATCTCGATTATGCTTTGGTTGCAAAGTTATGCTAGGCATGTCCTAGCGAGCCGCTGGGCAGGAAATCCCGATAGAGATAGTAAAGTTAATAAAGAACCACCAGCAAAGCCCTCCTGTTGAGTTCAGCTCGTCTCTCTAGCCAGCGCGTGTGAAAATTTGTCACATTGCCGAGATTGCATGGAGCCTATGACTAACATCTATTGCTGAGGTAGACTCATTCGTATCTCGATTGATGTTTTGGTCGCAACGTTACGCTAGGCATTTGCTAGCGAAGTGCTGGCCAGGAAATCCCGATAAAGATGGCGCCACCAGCAAAATCCTCTGCTTTAGCTCGTCCCTCTAGCCAGCCCGGGTAAAATTTGTCAGAGTACGCCTAGATTGAATGTAGCCTACGTGTAACATCTGTAGCATAGGAAAACTGGCACAAACAGACAGTAGATAATACTTTCTTTTTAACTCAATAATTTGTCGATGGACTTTGGTTTGGCTCTTGAGCTTACATTACAAGCATGTGCTAACGAGAAAAAGCAGACCAAGACGGATTAAGCTTTTAGGACGAAATATACAATGTTCACATCTACGGTGTGGATTGACCAATAAAGTCATTGAAATTGATTTCCTTTTTCACATTTGTAAACATGAACGCCATGCAGAACGGACAAAATTCACGCATATTTAATGACAACGGTTACATTTTTCGGGTCGACTATTTGCTAAGTGTTGAAATTTTGTAATTTTCGAAAATTTGTTCCGTAAATAATTTACTTAATTTTGACATCTTATCGTCGCACTCTTGTGAGGACAAAATGTTATCTGGGGCATTCGCGTTAGTGTGTATTAATGGATAGCGTTACTCTTTTGCGTCACGGAGTAACGCCGGCCAGGGGATTGTGAGCGTTTATTGTCGTTGGCAATATTTCAAAAGTGGGGATATACATTCGTATCAAAACACTCACGTGTATGCGTATACGTTTAGAGTGTACATTAGTAAAAGTGAGATGGGATGCAGGAGGAGGAATTGGAGAAGGAAGAGACAACGGTGGAATTCATTGAAGAGCACTTTAGCGTCGCGTGTGAACAATGAAAAGGGAGATACAATTGCCAGTATGCGCTGCCGGTATCTTTTTCGCCCACACTGGGTTAGTGTACCAAGGCTGAACCTTCGAAAGAGGCAGAGGGTGAGCCTATTATACGCTGGATTTGCCGGGGACGGAAATGTCTCCTTCCTCTTTTTTTTTTTCTACCTCTCTTTTTCCATCTCTACCGGGCACACGCTTACTCTCATTTTTTCGTTGCGTTGACACAATTTCTAACGGTGCCTCTAGCGTCAGCGTTTCGTCCGGCGAATTGAAAGCGGGCGATACTGAAATACACCCACACGCACACCTGACAAAAATTACCTTCGATGGAAAGAAAAAATTGGACATTCACATTTTACGATTTTCTTCATACATATAACCATTTATTATACTAAACAGAGTATTCCGAATTTCACGTTAAATGGACAGGTTTGGCCTTAGGATTGAAAGTTATAACTTTCAATCATAAGGCCAAACCTGTCCATTCGCTGAATAATATATTACTTAGCGAATATCAAAATGTTACAACGAAATAGTTCAGACAATCCGAACTCTCTATACTTGGGTGGAGGTGTTACGGACTGGGGATGCCTGAGGAGCGGCGGGACGAGGGGTGCCAGACGTGGAACTGCCTGAGGGAAGGTAGGGGAACTGTATTCTCCAGCTAGCTTCGAAGGATTTCGGGGAGGGGTTTGGGTGCGACCACTCGGTTAGCCTCTTAGTTATTGCAGTGCTAAGACTTTTACTGCCAATCTATTAACACCACGGATCGAAGCTGCTCGACCGTCTATGAGGCTGATGTGAGAAAAAAGATTGGTTGGATTAACCAAAAGTCGCGGTGACATACGTTAAAAGTTGTTATTTGTTTGGTACAAATAAAGCATTGTTTCGTTAAACGATTATTTGCTTCAATTTATTTAAAAGTTGTCGATTGAAAGAAACATTTTTATTGTACCAACAAAATACACCTTTGAGCGTATGTCAGCGCGCATTTGCTTAATCCAACCATTCCTTTCTCTCAGTGTACAGAATTCCTCATTCGATGCCCGAACACTTCCATAGCAGAGACATGTAGATCATGTAAAAAAAAGTGCAACTCAGTTGCTACAGGAATAACATTAGTTTCGGCGAGGAAGTACTCAGGTAAAATTACGAACGAAACCGCCATACTCTGATCTCGTGAAATAATTGTAGCCTACGTTTGCTAGAACTTTTGAACATCCTGTTGTGGCTGACGGAGCTTCTTTTCATAGTTATCCCATACAGAGGCGAGCTATCTCACTGTGGGTACTGCAATAGTTTGACACCTGGCATTCACATATCGCCACTTTTTATTATATAACTTACTATTATATTAAGATGAGTTACAAAGAAGTGACGTGAGTTGAATGATTGAAACTGAATTGAATATCGACGACCCAGTGCCAAAAGGGCGAACAGTTTATGCTTATACGCATCCGATATGCCCTTATGAAATTAGACCGTCGGTATGTAAAGATTTCTTCTGTTTGAGAATCAATCCGGAACTTGGCAATCAACCCGGACTTCAAGGCCGAATACTTCCCTTGTGCAAGTCGAGTGTTTGGTTCATCACTTAGCTCCGTTAGATTTCATCAGCAGGGGGTGATCGACAAGTGATGTGATCTTGAATCTAGCGATCAAACTTCGACACACAATGCCGGGGCTCCGCGCTAATCGAGTACCGCTTACGAGTTAGTGGACCTAGTTATTAAGACTACCGAAATCAATTGATTGTGAAGACAAGTGCTAGTTTTTTTTACGATTCAAAATCGACATTAGGTAGGAATCTTGAGGATAAGACTGGTCAGGAGTTTCCACCGCTCTTCTTGTTCTACAATCTGTCGGGGCCCGAGCGGTGTTCGTGCAGTTCCGACTGGCCTCTGACTAAGGTAAATGGCCCAGTTTCTGACACTGCCCCAGCTTACGACAGGGGTAATTCTAGCATAGCCGGCTCTACTCACCATGTGATATGCAGCCAATGGGTAGCGTTCGGGGGGTCACAAACTGCAATACTTAGTCCTCCTTGTTTATCCCTATGATTCTACATCCTTGAAGTGAGAGAGCTGCGTAGAAGTGTAATAAACTGGGCCTTTTACCTTAGATGACGTGCCAGCCAATGTTTTTCTAGCGTTCCGATGAGGGCTTTCTTAGGGAAAACGCCTCGACCTTTGGCCGTCCAGTGACGAAATTCCAAAACCTACCGGGAGGTGGGGCGTTGTATTACAATATATATATATATATATATATATATATATATATATATATATATATATATGCCTCCTTTAAAAAATAAAAATAACAAAGAACACATAGACCGTTCTAGATCAATCTATCGAAATACAGTTGGACTTCTCATAAGTTATGAGCTCTGAACAAGCGACCTCTCTTAACTTATATTTCCCCTCAAACGTCACCACGTTTCCAGTCGAGCACGATCGACCATCACGAGACAGTGCACTCAGTGGGGGACAATAAGTGCGCATGCGCACGCCAATATTCGGCATAGCTGTGAGGAGAAAGTTATAAGTTTTCAGAAATCCGTACTATAATTTAGAATAATTCCATAAGTTTTGAGAGTATAAATGAACCAAGTTTCCACTGTAATCAATTATAGTGGAACCATGGTTCATTTGTACTCCCAAAACTGATGGAATTATTCTAAATTATAGTATGGATTCTGGAAATCGCGAAGCCAGTTTTCGTAACAAATCAGTATTGTCATTCCTTCCGTTAATAAACTACGCAACCTTATTCCAGAAACGCCATTTATTTGTATAACCGATTAGTTTTCTGTTCACATGCCAAATGAGGAGTTATCACGATCTAAAAATGTTGTTTAATTTGCATGAGTATTTAATGCATAGGTAAGGTAATCAGTGCGCATGCGCACGCCCACAGCCGGCATAGCTTTAAGGAGAAAATGATAAATTTCCAGAAATCCGTACTATAATTTAGAATAATTTCGTAAGTTTTGGGAGCATAAATGAACCGAAGTTCCACTGTAATTGAAATCACGAAGCCAGTTTTCGTAACAAATCAGGGTTGCCAATCGCTCCGTCAGTAAGCTAGGCCGGAAGCGCCGTTTATTTGTATCAACGACTAGTTTTTTGTTCAGACGACAAATGAGAGATTGTCGGCTGGGAGTTATCATGATTTAAAAATGTTGTTTAATATGTATGTGCAAGTAATGCATAGGTAGGATAATTACACAGCGCTGCAATTGCATGACTAGAAAGAGCAAAAAGGGGCGAAAGCAAAAAAAAAAGAGATGTGAAAGAAAGTTGAACAAATAAACGTAAGACACAGAGACATGCAACTCACCAATGCCTGGGCGGCGCTCTGGTGCTGCAAGCAAGAAACGCCGAGTTACTATAAATTGCAACGACATTTAGCCAGGAGTTTAGTGACGAATAGAAAAATACTAAATGTGCCGTGCCCATTGTATGCTGTGACTGTGCCCGCAGGATGATCGGAGAGTGTTTTTTTGACGATGGGTATCAATTAAGTATTAAAAATATAAAGTACGATGACAATTCGCTGTTGACGTGACGTAATTCATGAATTACGAAACCAATTTCTTTTTTGTGCTCCAATCGTCCTGCCTGTATAAATATATACAAATATATATTTACTGTGTGTCATCAAGAGACGCGACAGCGTTCCCACGCCAATTTTGTACAAATGTCAATAAATTAGCGTCGACGGGACGACAACGCGTATACATTCGCGAAAGTGGCCCATTTGCGACCAACGCTCTCAGCGAGAGAGTCTCATCTCATAAAGAAGAACGTAGATTATGATTATTCTACGAGATTCCCAAAATTTCTGTCAAAATCATTTGTGATTTCACAACAACAGCAAATGTAATAGAAAAGATTGTCTTAGCAATTTTTCGTTTCCACTTTCCGTCAATACAGAATTTTTGCGAACGGTGTACGAAGCACCACCGCAACAAACAGCTGCATCTTTGTACCTTTTACCAGATGCACTTGCTCTAGACTCATTGCAGACGCAGTATAGTGGCGCTAAAATTAATTACAACTCCAAGTAATCATTTTTCATCTCAAGTGACACAGAATCAATAATCGTGTCCTTTGCTTTGAAATTAATATCATACTGTGTTAAACTTCATCTTCCATCTCCTCATTCTTTATAGATAAACTATTATGCACTTTGACGATTAATTTCTCATACAATCTATAACCGCGATACACCCGTCAAGGCCCGTGCGAATTTAGGTCTCGCAACTTTGACTGCCCTAGTCTCACCACGTGCTCTCTGGCGTTCGTGACGTAATGTATGAATAGGACTCTGGATTATATTGAATCATTTAAAACCCCTCCAAGTATTTTATATTGGCGATTTGACCCAATTTTTATTATCATGCGTCATTTTACTAATAATAATAACAGAATATTTACTTACTGGACTTCTTTATTAATTCTTGACTTTGATAGTATTTTAGTTACTAATAGTGATTGATCGATTTAATTTTGAATTTTGTTAAGATTGATTATGTTCTGAGGAATGTTGCTCGCATTAACATTGAAGGTGGATTTGCGCATCGCTCGGAACGAAACAATAACATTGATTCTCTGGCTGAACTGGTGTATGCGTACGTGAGCCGGTGTTCTTAGGGTACTAGTGCGATGACCCTCCCGCCGCGTTGGTATATATAGAGAGCGAATTGGATTACTTTTGCGAGTCGATTGTGTGGAAAACCTAAGGTATTTTTTTCTTTTACCGGGAACGCCTGTCCAGTGATTTGTTTATCCGCTTTACTCAATTGTGAGAAACATTCGATTGGCGTGCCGATCATTGAATACAATCAGTCACTGATGCATACGCTTTCATCAATCATTGTCTGATCATCGGGCAATTCACCTGGAAAGATTGTTTCGATGACACACTATTCTATCGTGACGCAACGATTATTTACGCGCACCGCTTAATTTTCCTATGTTTGTTATTTAATTTTCATGATAACTGACCAGCGGATTTCTTGAATAGTTAGCGAGATGGAGCAATACATTTGAAATATATGTACCATTGCGTAGAGACCCGAAGCGAAAGTGACACGGGTGAATCGTAACGACAGTATCTGTAATAACTATAGAGTGCAAATGCCGCAGCCTTCTATTTCACTCCATATTGGGTCCACCGACGAGTACTCCAATATAGAGTAGGATCGAAAGCTCGCCGGATTGACACTCAACCGTTATTATACTGGTATTACAACTTACCCGTCTTACTTTCATTTGCGCACTGACAAAAAATATCAATGACTCAAGTAAAATACGCTCGCGGGTTGCCAAAGAAAAAAATGGTTACTTCAATTCTACTTTCATGTTTTACAATTCCATACAGCATTGAAACGATAACATGTTACTTTGACAGTCTTGCCGTCGAAGGTTCAATATCATGTAGAATTGTAAAAATTGAAATCGATGTTTTTTTTTCTTTTGCATTCCGCAAGCGATTTTTTTTCAGTGCGTTCAATTATTTTTTTTCAATGCGTATTTCAATTATGTTGAACGCATTTGGGTAACACATGAGAAATAAATACCAAAAGCGTTCCCAGCTATCGATCAACCGCGCTTACAACTTTCATACACGGTTCGATTGAAAATTCAGTCACTCTCTTAAGCTGAGAACCATCTAATCGGAAATTCAAGAGTCCACGAACTTTGACTCGGATTCTCGATATTTTTGCTTTCAATTCAGACTCCGGCTGCTTATCCAATTTGAAAAAGTATGCAGACAGATTACGAAAGCCACCAGAGAGTGACTGGTATAAACGCCGTGATAACGAATCTACTCTACCCTATCCAATGGATTAGTCGATTATATTCCTCGCCTAAAAATGGTCACAGCATAGAAACCACAAGAACGAAGAGGCCTGGATTGTAGAGCGCTGACTTCACCACTGAACGATCGGTCTGTCAGATGACAAAGTCATCGAATGCTATCATTAAAACGCGGTTCAACGAAAAAATTTTAATGCGCTCGTGTACGTGCTTTCATCGATGCCTCTATCGTATCATCAATTAAATAATAATAATACTAAGACGATGAAGGTCGGAGCCAAGCTTACGATGACTCACCGATGGCATCAATTGGTCTGTCGATCTGACCCTGGTAACTTTGTTTCTGTACAGTATCCTTTTGACGAGTTTCTCCATCGGCTGATTCCACTTCATGAAGCTGACGTAGGCGAGATAGAAGCAGAAAAGTACGAGGGCCTCGTACCAATGTATGAAGTTGTCGCGAAAGAAGTATATCAGTGTCAGTAGACTTGCGCTGTAGAACGTGCAATCGCGAAAGAGTGGCCACCATGTGAGCGACAGCACGGTCTTTGAGAATATAGCGCACATGCCGATTACAAACAGAATGTTAAATACAGCCGATCCAACGATAGTGCCAATGCCAACGTCGTCGAAAGACACGAACACACCGATTATCGATGTGAACAATTCGGGCGCCGAGCCACCCGCGGCCATGAACGTAGCTCCGGCAACGTCATCGGCGATCTCCAGTTTTTCTATAATGACGTCCAACGAGGGGACGAAAAATTCGTCGCAAACGATCGCCAGTGCGACGAACATGTAAACAACACCGAGTACGTGAAGTATTATAGCGCCGCGTCTTCGCTCCTCCACTGAGAAAAGATCCCGTGGAAACAACGGCGCCTTCTCCACCGTCTCGTTGTCCGGCACTTTGCTGTGATGATGGTGATGTAACGTGCTGTTGTAACCATCCTCCTCAGCACCGCGAATCGCCCCGTTGTTGTTGCCTATCGACACTACCGATATGCTCGAGTTCGGCGAAGTGCCGAATTGCACGCTCGCCGACATGGGCGACGGAGTGCTGATTCCTGGCATGAGCGATGGATTATTCGGTGATGGCCTGTGGCCCCTCGTCGACGAGGTTAAGAGCGCGAGCAGGACGACGAGGCTCGTTACGAGACCCCGGGCGAGGTGTACGCGGCTGTACCAGTCGCCACTTCCAGGACCGCTGCATCCACCACGTTCGTCCGTGGAACTCGTCCTCCCCGTGCACCTCGTCAGCATCGTCATCTTTCCGCTTTGGTTTCTATTCTTCCGACGCAAACCACCTTTCTCCCTTGGCAGACAACGCTCGGGTTGTCTTCACCAGGTTCAACGAGAACCAACGACGTTCCCGTCCCGCTCTTCGCACCCGCCGATTCGTTTTCGTCGGGCCTTCGTCGAGCCGCCACCGCCGCCCCCGAAACCCTCAGATCGAACGTCCACCGAGGAACCCCTAGTCACGTATCAAAGATTTAGCCAATTATGTGCCATCCCCGCGCGTCCCGTCACCGATCTTACTCCCTACTCAGTTATCGCGACGGTTACCTTTCTCTCTATTGTTATTATTATTTCAATTATTGTTATCTTTATAACTATTTTTAATCTGTAATTTTTTATTTCTTATTTTTTATTTTTATAACTATTCCTTTCTTTTTATTATTATTAGTATTATTATTATTTGCTTGGTGTGGGACGGGCGAAAGAGCACCTAGGTCACTCCTTTCTGGGTAGGTATATGTTAGCTTTGAATCAAAAGCCCTTCGTCTTCGGGCTGCTTTTTTTTTCTCGTCTGCCTCCTCGGAGCTTCCTTTCTACTTCTCTTGGTCTCACCCTCCTTCCCTCGCTCGATTCTTTTTATTTTATTTTATTATCTTCCTAGCTTTCGCTCGATCATTTGATAATCGACAATCTCCATCTCTTCAGATATCTCTATTTTTTATTCAATTTTTTATTTACGTACTCTCTATAATATACCTAAATGCCTTTTCTATTCCTTCGACCGCCACACTAACTTTCCTCGATAACGGCTTGTATTGTTGCGTCGAAGTCGTTAAAATTCTTGCTCCGCGTTCTTACTTTTGCACGATGTACGCCTTCGATTGTGCTGTTGGTTGCATGTAAAGTCCAGAACGTTAGTTGGTACACACACACACACACACATACAGAGGAGCAGCAGAACGGCGGCCCCGCCGCGATGCCCGCCCGCTGCACACTGGGACACCTATTGCGTTACTACTATCGTCCTCGCCACCCTTACCAGTTTCTACCCCGAACGACTGGGGGAGGCACGTTCTTCCTGTCTCTTTCACTCTTCACGGTCTCCCGCTCAGGCCTCTCACGCAGATACTATTCCGGACTACGCACGCGTCCTATCACGCTAGCCCTCTTTTTCATCTGGTCTGTCCCGTTTCCATATACTTCTCTTTCTTGCACCGCCATCTACTGAGACCGACGGGAAAACGTAGTGTGGAGTGGAAAAGAGAACGAACGAGAATATTGAGAAGAGGAAAGAGGGTGACTGCTTGGGTGACCAAGTGAGACGGAGGGAGTTAAAACGCCGGCGCGCGCGCGCAACCAACCGTGCGCCCCGCTCCAAGCCACCCGCTCGATATCGGAGAGTGAACTCTACAACTCTACTCCAGAATGCCACGGATGCATGTGTACGTTTATGTATACATGTATATCGATGGTACGCACATATAGGCGTCTGTTAGGCAGGTATAGGTATAAGGATTCTGCATCACGAGAGCCACTGGGTGTCACCTGATTCTCCCAAGTCGAGTTCAATTCTTGACCACAGCAACCACTCGTTAACTTCCGACTATGCGCCCGCGCGTCCTCCGCTATCACCTCGGGCACTCAGATCGCACCCGTGTCTTGGACGGTCACCCACGCTTAGGCACCTTTTTTTCCACCCTCGAAGATGCGATCGCCGGAATTTTTAGTGATTTGCTGTAGTATGGCGTTCGAGTCTGGGGGTTTGTTGAGGGTTGGATCAATTGGGAGGGTTTGCAGCATTGTCATGACGAGTTGTTGAGTTATTTCTTGATTTCGGATCTCTTCCATCGTTGGAGAAATTGTTGTACTCGAAGGTAGCCTCTGTGAATTTTTTTCTGATTTTTTAATCTACTGGCTTAGGACATTTTTTTTTTCGTACTGTGTAAATCGTGGAGCGAAAAAATGAGTAGTTTTTTCACCAACTATTCAATGCAATATGCGTTTTGTTTTTTTGTTTATCAGAAAGTATATTTTCAGCAAAAAAAGAAAAGAAAATACATTTTTTGGTTTAATGCGACACCTTTCATTTCGTTGCAAATTTTTCTGGATGTTTGTAAAAAAAATGTTACGTGTATGTAAAATATTGTTTACTCGACGGCAACGTCGACTACGACAACGTCATTGGACAAAATGTTATTATAATTATTAAATTATTTCAATTCGGAACTTATAAATTCAGATACTTTGAGGAGAGAAAGTTCCAACCTTTGGGTAGGGAAAGAATAAACAAACTGGGAACCAAGAAAAGAGAAAACTCAAAAACTCACTCAAGGAAAAACAGAGGAAAAACGAAAAGAGAAGAGAAGGGAAGCTTAACAGATTCTCATAGTCCTCTCTGAGTTATCCGATTATGTTGAAAAAGGCGTCAATATTTCTCAGTTTTTTAACAAACCACCTCCCGAATTTTTCTGAGATCATTGATATTTAAAAAATAATCATCAACAATAGTTAAGCCCATATTCATGAGACTCTCCTTTTTCGGTTAAAAATCCTATCACCCATCTTGTCGAGGTTCCTGCCTGTGTAGGGATTATGAGGAGCGAAAGGGTCGATGCTGTAGCGAAATCAGCTATCACTTCCGGTTCTCTGTATGACCTACTATCCCACGTCACAAATGTTCGACGTCTGCCCAACGTGTTCCCCTTCACGTGCTGGCAAGCATAAGAGTCTTAACTACTTCAATCTATTTTATAGCTCTTCAGATATGTCCTTGGTGACACGACAAGAAACGTGTCGATAGAAAATATATTCTCCACTTTTGCAGAATGCATTCGAATCGCTATAACTTAAGGGTCAGTATCTTCGTAAAAAAAAAATATATATATATAACTAATTCTTCAGTTTGTCCCTGTGAATTTGAGTCTAAGGATTGAACCCCATTTTCCGGGTTTGCTCTCGTTTCGACGTTCATCCCCTAATTCGTTCTTTGATTTCCTGAAAAAAATGTCCCACCCTGTAATATCGAATCCCCAATCGCTCGTCCATCCAATCGCATCATCGAACGAATCATGAAACTCGTAAGTAATTATGACCCAACCTTCCAAACGTAAACCATCGCGTTCAGGCTTTCCTCTCATGCACTACACTCTTGCCCTTTAATATTCCTAACGCTCGTTCCTTAGCCTACCCCTTTAGTCTAGTTTTTCATATATCGGTCACCCAATATCGCTCCGCCAGTTGAGATTCGGCGCTGCCATCTCGGAGTGGTTTCCGTCGTTGATATCGACAAAGTTCGTTGATAAGAAAGATAGTGTAACATCGGTTGGTAAGGTCGTGGCTGTTCGCATGCCTGTCCGCTCGACTGCTGATGTGTCGAAGTACTCTTCGTTCCGCGAGAAGATAACTTGATTCCCGCTGTTAGAACTGGCGGATAATTGCATCGAATGTCTGAGCATTGTCTCGTACGCTCTTGTACACAGGTCTGGAAATTCTAGTGGCAGGGGTCGCCTTCGTTAGCGAAGCGTTTTTCCACGGTCTTGCAGACAAGTCGTCGCACTTCCATACCGTCTGCATGCAGTCGGTTAAAGCCAACATGGCGGTCGACTCAGGCCGAATTATTCTCGTTATTCAGTCTGCGCATGCGTAATACGTTAAAACTCGGAGTGTCGTGTAAATAAAAATGTTCTATCGCCTGCACACAACATGGAAAAGAAATCATGTCGTATCTCTATGAGCACTGCCGACCGCTGGTTCGACTACCAATCGACCATATAAGCGACCGACAGGTTTTGTACCTAAAATCGACTACCGAACGACTGCATATCGAAGGTCCTATTACACTGGCCTGGACACTCCTGTACCGTCGCCATGCAGTCAGTTGTGCTGAAAATGAAGCCAATATGCCGGTCAATTCAGGCCGCATTATGATTATTATTCTACCCGCGCATGCCCAATGCGCTGAAACTCGGAGTGTTGTGTAGTAATCGCATGGCATCAAATATTATTTACAAATGGGAATGCGACAATATTCACAGCAAATAAACAAAAATGTGAAAAGCAGAGTGCTGTTAAAAAGATCAAGGCCAAGTTTTATACCACATAATTAATTGAAATAATGTATTCAATTACACATTTAATACTGTTGCTTCTTCTTTAACCGTACCTTCAAACTTCAAATTTGGTAATTACTTTTATTTTTTTTTTTATTTTATGGAATAATAAATTGATGAGTTAGTAGATTCGGTTGTAATCGTTGAGTGGAGAAACGAGCGCGCGTTGCGCATGCGTGACGATGAAACAGACCTGAAATGGCAGCCTGGGAAAATGGCGGTTTTGCGCACGGGCAAAAACCCCATTTCTAAACCGTCCGATATTAAATTTTGTACGATACAAGAGAAAAGTAACAAGGTGTTTTCTGCGTATCACACTAAAAAGCGCCACTTTCGCCAAACTTTACATGCATGAAAGGGGGACTTTTTATGCACGTGTTGCAAAAATACAATTGCAACCGGCACAATACCCGCATGATTTGATATTTCTTCAAGGGTCAAAGAGCTACCTCTTACGGAAGTATCAAATTATCGACGAACCCTCGCAATTGCTGGCAAAAAAAAACCCGATTCTAAATTGATAAACGGGAAAGAAAATACTCATTATTCTTCGAAAATAAAAAGAAAACCTTTGAGTGTATCGAGGCTTATCAAGACAAGGTTTCTATTAAACTCTCAAGTGCAAAACATTAAAAATGTATGGAGTGTTCGTTCCTTTTTGTTTCATCATCTTTGCTGCCGTTTGTGCAATCTCTCTTTCCGAACCCATCTATTCGTAAAAGTTTGCCGCCTTCATCGCACTCGTGTTATATAATACTTTAACGTGCTTCCTGGCCGAGTTACCTGGGCGTCCGGAAAATATGCAAATTAAAATCGTTCTAGTTTCCGCCACTGCGCGTTCGCCCGGTTTCCCCGCGCCAGCCTCCGCTCCCTACCGACCAACCACCCGCCTAAAGGTCCCGTCGACTCTTATGCAGCTTCTCCTAACGGCTCGAGCTCTTCGTACATATCTCATCGTAATTCTGAAAAATGGAGTTCATCGTCGACTTCGGGATCTCGAATGTCCGATGCCGCAGCGGGATAGCTCTCTTCCTACCCTTTCCATCCCTTGCTCTTAGTTCCTGTTATCTTCCTTTTTCTTCGTTCCTCGCCTGCTTGTTCCTCACGACGACAGAACTGGCATTCACGTCTCAGTGATTCCAAACACTCCTGCAATTTATCAGAAATTTAACCGCAGAAGAAGAGACGGGACGTCTTCGCCTGTGTGGAAAATCAACGCTTGCTCAACTTTTTCTTCGAAGGCAATGCGAGGTTGTATTTTTGCAACGCGTCCTCGAGATCCGAATTTATATCTGTGGTATTACTGTCCAGCTCTTGCGAATATATGTGTGTTTGCTTCGATGGGAGCAGCCAGGGTATGCATGGTAAACGCTAATGTTGGGGCTGGAGGATTTGGGCTCCGCCTGCACACGTGTAAAGTCAAATAGTTTGCTATGGCTTAGACGACGACGGTGCGGTCCAGCGGAATAACGTTCATTGGGTGATACGATACAGCTACGTCCCGGCTTGGAAGATACACCGAGTCGACGAGCTAGCAAGGATCAGATAGTTGCTTCTGGAGGGGAACCGAGAGTCAGATACTGATTGGATTGGATTGCATGGTTGCCTCAGGATAGTGTCAACATTCAACGTACATGGAACGAACGGAAGGCGACAAAGACAAGGCTCTGGCTTCGTTAGTACATGTACGTTTTCACACCGTGCGTTCTAACTTTTCACCAACTCCTCTCAACCGAGGAACGCGCCGTTGCTTTTACAATTACAATTGATCCAGCCGAGGTTCGCGATGTTGGCGAAGTCATCTGCGAAGTCATCTGTGAAGTCATCTGCGAAGTCATCTGCGAAGTCATCTGCGAAGTCATCTGCGAAGTCATCTGCGAAGTCATCTGCGTGATATCGACCTGGGGCCGTCTGTCCTATGATATCATTGCAGCCGTGTAGCTGTCAATATTGTTGAGCACGACATTGATATCTCAGCATTGGCCGAAGATATTTGAGCCCAACGAGGCGCATTGGAAATCTGGTTTCCGAATGATGGGAAGTCGGGGTGATTTGGCGATGATTTTTGAAAATGCGAAAGTTTGAGGTTTGAAGTTTAAAATACCTTTAAATTTTTGTCGTAACCAACCCTAGAAACATCGAAGAGAAGTAATTCATTCAGAACTTTAGATATTTTCAATATCGGATTTTTGCAAGTCTATAAATAAATATGGCCATAACAATAATGGAAGTCGATTAGGCCTAGAGACCCATAGAGGGATCGCACAAAACATGTCTTAGTATATTTTATGTTTTTTACGTTAATTGACCTAAATCACCCTATATAACAAATGTGTCGTTAATATTCCTATCATGAGTTGAGTTCTTGACAATCAACGATCAAAAGATTTCACTTTCGGAATTTGTTAAAAGTATACTTGGATGGTAGCGTCCCTTTTCGAATGTATATTTTCTAAGTACTTGGCGTCGAGACGTTACTTTGATCTCTTGATATAGATTATCCTTTATCGAGAAGATTATTTTGTGTCTCATGAATAGACGAAAGTATCGCAGTACATGCTTGTGATGCATTCTATATAATGCATGATATTCGTGTATTTGCAATCATCTTCAACTGCGCATATTATATGACCAGGAGCGACGCATAACTAGATGCATTCTCTCCGGTTCCTCATTTTACACGACAAGGATAATACCGCAACTATGCCAGTAGACGATATAATATAATACATGCACCGAAATGTAGATCACGTCGTTCTCGCTCCCTTTGGTACTGATGTTTCGATACCACGATGCGCACGAACTTGAGCTGCTCGGGACAATCGAGAACTATTACACAAAGTATTCTATTGCAAGCTGCATTACTCGGGTAACCAAGAGCTAAGCTGGGTTACCCGGTGGAAGTCGTCGTAATGGGTGAACGCGAAACAGCAACTCGACTAACGAGTCCCCCAAGCCTACCAGGGCCGATATCGACCCCAACGAGCTTCACGTTGCTGTGGGTGAAAAAATGAGACATTTTTTCCTGCAATGAAAAAATTAAAAAATATCGAGCCTAATACAAGTTGATTAAACATATACATGCGTAAGAGCAAGGAAAGAAATAATTTCTAATATCGCTCAGTTTGAGTAGTTCGGGTCATATTCACCGCTTTTCGTCTGCATTTTTTTCCTATGCAAATCTACGGATGACTGGATCAAGATACGAGAGCAATAGAATACAGTATAGGGAATAGCGGGGCAAAATGGGACGGTGCGGTGAAACGGGATAATGGGGCAAAACGCAATTTTCCAGTAGCTTTTCGATGGTGCCGGTGGTGGTAAGTGGGGCAAAACGGGGTTGACAATCCGGATATATCGTTGGGATAAAGTGGGGCATCCAAAAATTATCGGAAAATTGAGTTTAGCCCCACCCATTTTGCCCCGCTCTCCCCTACAAAAAATGCATACAATACAGTACAACTTTAAAGATCGGGTTTATACTGTGAACGAAGATCAGGACCTATCTGTATGCTCATAATAATTCAACACCTCTATGCGATCATAGCGTTGGTACTCGTCTACTAGACCTCGGATGAAAATTCGCAAAACTCAAATGTCTTGTACTGTTTCTCTCGAGTAGGGGAGAGCGGGTCAAAAAGGGACAGTGGGGCAAAACGGGATAATGGGGCAAAACGCAATTTCTCAATAACTTTCGGATGGTGGCGGTGATGGTGAGTGGCGCAAAACGGGATCCGAAAATCCGGATTTATCGTTAGGACAAAATGGGGCATCCAAAAATTATTGGAAAATAGAGTTTTGCCCCCACTGTCCCATTTTGCCCCACTCTCCCCTACGACGTTAACGTTGCTATCGACTACGCATTCCTAGGTTTAAATACAAGTTCACTGAGACTACCATCGAATGCTCATAAATTAACCATATGCTCAATAATTAATTAATCTATAGTGAATGAGAAAAAAGGCTGCAGGAGAGGATAAGTAAAGAAGACGAGGGAGTGTACAAAGGTAGGATGGGGCCTGGAGGAATCGGGTACTAACTTATAATGGGCTCGCGAAAAAGTCCGTCGCGTAGCGACATCGCCGCAGGCATAGATAACGCAAGCAACCGCATAGTACCTCGTATATTCAAAAATTCTCTTCGACAGAGCCCTGGTGAGCCTTCCTATACCGAGTTTCGTGGACAAGCATGAACATGAGTAGGCGTGACGAAGCCGAGTAAGAAGGGTCGCTTGACCGACGAGTGGCTTCCACTGCTACTGCTGCTGCTGCTGCTGCTCTTGGGGATGCAACGCTACGCTCCCTCGTGAGCCTCGCCGACGTCATCGTCGTCGTATAATCGCAGGCGCGACCAGCCTCTCACCGCAGAGTCTATTTTCTTATTCCCGGATACAAAAACCCGCGGGGAAAGGGGCGGGCGAACGGCAGAGAGCTGCTTCGCCGAAGCGAGAAAATATTTATAAACTTCTTTCTTCTTTGGCTACGTGGTCGGATCGCGACAGCAAACTTCTCGTCGTCATCGTCGTTAGTGGCTGATGCCGAGGCGAGGTCCCCTCGTGTGTACACTCGAAACGAGAACAAGCAACACCAGTGCCACCGGCAGCAACACTGTAGATGCTTCAAGAGCACTCGCGATCTACTGAGAGCTAAGAGCTTCGCAATTTTTTTTCTTGCCTTATTTTTTGCGTTCCTTTATTGTCGGAATCGATTCACAGCACCATATTGACTGGCGCGAGCGAAAGAGCCTTTGCAAGTTTCTACAGAGCACAGCGTGTACAACGATATATGTCACAAGCGAATAACCTGGAATTCAATCGCTCACGATCGTAGAGGTACTGTTGTGACGACTGGCAATTTATGGAATTGTGTAATTCATTGAGGTAGTTCATTGACGTAATTCATTGACGATTTGACGTTTGGGTAATCAATACTGGCAGTAAATGAGTCACTCACGCGGGTATAGCGGAGGCGCTAACATCAACTGGTGTTTAAACTTATGCGTAAACTTCGTAGCAAAGTTAAGTATGAACGCAATTTTATGTGTTGGGGCGAATTTAAGTTTGAGCCTACCCTGGGAATTTAGTGAGTATAAGCATGAAATCAAAACCAACTTGATTGCGTTTGAACTTAAATTCAAATCTGACTTGGCCTAAGCTTATGTTAGAATTTTACTGAACTTGATTAAAGTTAATTTTATGCCCGAACCCCTCTATTCAGCCCTGACAGAATTATTCATTGCCATTTCATTTCAGAATCATCGCAGTTAAGCTTGAAGGCAATTCTAAGGATTAGGGCGACTTTAAGTTTGTACCTACCATGGGAATTTAGTGAGTGTAGGCACGAAATCAGATCCAATTTGATTGCGTTTAAACTTAAATTCAAATTTTACTTGGCCTATGCTAATTTCGTTCGAATTGTATTGAACTTGATTAAAGTTCATTTCATGCCCGAACCTTTCCATTCAGCCCTGACAATATTTTTCACTGCTATTGCATTTCAGAATCATTGCAATTCATTCGGTCAATTCATCCGTTAGCTATTACTCTACGGACTTTGGAGTGGAATTAATCAATGCCTAAGCTTCACCAATATAATCCGTGCAGAGCGTCATGGGAATGGTCGTGCGTGTCAGTTTCGATGATGAAAGCGAATGCTCGTTGCTCAATACTCACTGTTCGAGGATTGAAATTCTCACGCATACAACAGTATCGCTACAGCATTTTTTTTTTTTTTGAGTCGGTGAGTGCTGCCCGGGACGTAGTAAACTTGTTTTATATTCTGCCGGAATGCTCGAAGCTTGATTTTCGCGAATTTCATTGCGATATGGCGCTGATCGAACGTATATCGACATTCGGAATTACACTCGGGAAAAAATATCAATGACTCAAATAAATTTCACTTGCGGGCTGGCAAAAAGATAGGTATTTCAGTTCTTACAATTCCATACTGTATTGAAACGATAGCACGTCACCTTGACACTCTTGCCGTTGCTGCTTCAATATCATATCGAATTGTAAGAATCAAAAGTAGAATTGAAACAAAAAATTGTTTCTGGAAAAAGTAAGCTCACGCGCACACAGTTACATCACAGGCACCTATTATCAACTCTGTAGTTTAAGTTTCTTTGAGGTCAAGAATGAATAATTCTCATAACTGTACCATACATATATTTCACCCCGGTATTATTCCATATCTATTTACCGTCAGCGGAAGACAGCAAGGGTACATAAACCTATGTATCTGGATTGCTGGGCGAGGACGAAGAACGCAGTGATATCATCGGGCCGCAGAAGGATTCCAGGAGTTTCCGGAAGTTTGCCGTAACTAAAATTTTGAAGAAACTCTCTTGACTTTCCTGTCTCTCACGGGAGACTGCACACGCGGATCAGGTGGCGTTCTTATACATAATACATATATGTGTGTATGTATGTGTACCTGTGTTATACAAAGACCAATACTTGGGTGTCTCTCACGGGCTACGCAGAGGAATCGCGGACTGTATTCAGTTCTCACCAGCGTCTGCTGCATATTCCAGTACGTATGTGTGACTGCTTCAGGGCGTATTCGCGTATCGAAGACAGTTTGTATGACGTGACATGCGTACACATAACATACCTGTGTGTACGATTGAGACTACATCCAAGCATTTCGGTGATTTCTTGCTCAGTTTCTCGGCAAGCAGAACAGCACTACCCGGTACGCGCACGTCTATCCGTCGTTGAGTTTTGTCATGCGGACGCTCGTCTGTCGCGAATGTAGGAGGAAAAAATTTGCCCGCCGCGCCGGAGCCGTGATGGTCGTCGTTCATATCCCTCTCTTACACTCTCGTTCGCTCTGTATCAACTCAACCCCTCTGACTCACACACTCTTTTCGCTGTTCTCTGTCTCGCTTATCCGCTTCATCACCGGACACCAACGATTTTAAAGCCAATACGAGGTTTCACACACTATTTTGATGCATTCGGTGGATGTTTACTTCTTTTTTTTTTTAACTTCTTGTTTAATTTTAACGATAGCTCATCGCTTTCAGGAAATAATGTGGTTGATTGTCGGGCAAGTAAGTTGTAATAGTGAAACGAGTCTTTCAGGTTCATGCAAACAGTTGCCAACCGTATAGTATCCATAAAAATATTCGGAAGGTTTGAAGAAAGTGAAAAACGGACCAGTTTAAAAAAACATTAAATTGTATAATATAGATCGTGAATTGAAATGATTTACGGTACCAGGTATTCCCACAAAAATAAAGTCATATATAGTAGGTGTAACTAAAAAAAAATTGGATCATATGTGGGCATCAAGTGTGTATGGGGTATTCCCTATCATTTCGACCTGGGTCTGGCCCTTCAGACATTGAATTTGGCCTTCGATTTTTTATATGTCTGAAGTAACTCTCAAAAACACCCATATTATTTATTCGATTTTTTCAAATTGTTTATAATTAGTTATGATAAAAAAGGAAATTATTGATCGCAATAATTTAAAAAAAGGTCTAAAGTAATTTTCACATGGCCTCTTAATTTATTACAATTTTACAATGACAATATTATAATTTTCTTTTTTTAAGATTAACAAAAAACTTCAGAAAAATCTGATAACATTTTTTTAATGCAGTGTTGCATAGAAAAATGATCAAGCGATGACCCATAATCGACTAATTTTCAATTTTTTAATATCTAATAACAAATCACGGCCCCGATCCAAGATCCGAACCGTCAGACCCAGGACGAAATGGTAAGGAATACTCTATATACACATTGTGCAAGAAAATAAAAAATAATATACAACAGCTGAGTATAAACATATGTTTCTTGGGCTGGAAGTCAATGCCTGACCTACATGCTTGACTGCAAAAACGAGGAAGAGTGGAACATTAACAGTCGGATAGACTGCCCTACGAGTCTGTCGTAAGACCTTCGCAAACTACAATAGGTCTTTTTAACGTCCGTATACTTGATGCGAAAAAAATTACATCGATGTTTCACGATCAATACTTCTTTTTACTTTTCCACTTCCTCTATCTCTAAAAGTTTTCTGGGATGAAACTTATAGTGGGAACTTCTTTTGCATCGTCTAATAGTACACGAGAGGGCACGAAAATAGTTCAGGCGTCTTTCAGAAGAATACCCTGCTCCCCTGTAAGAATACCCTGTATGCTCCTTTTTCTCATCAGCACATATCGATTGACTAAAAAAAAAAGTATTGGAAAAAGTCATGCGGTAGCGTAAATTTTTTTTGGAAAAATGCGATGGAACTAAGGACGTTGTCTTACTTGTTGCTATAAAATAAATACATAATTGAATAAATAAATAAATTTTGTTGTAAACAATAGTTCCCCCACGGTTACCAAACAAATGTTTCGAATATTAAAATAGAGTTCTTTTAATCCACAAAAAGTAGGGTTGTTGGGCTGGTTGAAAATTGAGAAATGTAAATACGCGATTGTATTCTTTCCCTGACAAAGCTTCTGCGAGCAAGCCAAATAATCACGGAAATGCTTTTTCTCATAAGCTTTTAACATACAAGTACATTGCACAAGGAAGCGACGTGAAAATCTCGAATTTTACGCTTTTCCAGCTTTGTTTCGAGGGCATATTCGTACATTATTGACATATTTTAACTATTTTATTTTAACAGAAGGATCGTATATTGTTGTTTAAAATAATTAAATATTGTTTCATAAAATAATTCAGTATACCTACTTAAAATAATTCAATATTTTTACTTAAAATAAATCGACATTGTTACACAAAATATACATCTTTATAAAAAATGTATTCTCGTCCGCATCTTCTCAATTTTCATCTCACTCGCATCAGTTTTCGGTGGGGCGCCGTTATCAGCGGGTCCGCTCCTGCGCGCAGCCTCCCCGTATACCCCGAAGATTCAGTGTGCTGCCAGTACGGATGGGCGCATGAGAGTATGGGGGCGGAGGGCGATTGGATCGCATAGGAGAAGGCTCGTTTCAGGCGAGTTCTCGCACCGCGCCGAGCGAGTACGGAGCTTTTCTCGGAGCCGCTCAGCCTCCTATGGCTGCTCTCGCGTTTCTCGCTCCACTGGTAGCCCACCCGCTGGTGTACAAAATCTCCGGGCTCGTACCCAGAACAAAATATCGTGATCGTGGAACAGTGTTTCCTGTCAGTGGCAGACGTTTTGTTTTTCGCATGCCCAAACGGATCCCGAAGTGACAAGAGTCTGCACAGCGCAGCAACGGAACAGCGTCATTGGAAAAACCGTGATTACTTCAATAACAATTAAAAAAAAACAACAACAACAACAAAAAGAAAACATCTGGGAATATAAAAGCATCGGCGTGCAGGATCGAAAAACTCGGCGCAAGGTTCCTACGCTGAATTTTTATCCACGGTAATACAAAACATGGTACAGAGTTGTTAGCCTGAAACGCCTGTTAGAATTAAGACGAAAGGAAAGTGCCGAAATTGAGATTTTTTAATTGTCGCGTCAACG
Source organism: Stenichneumon culpator (assembly GCA_964017025.1). Lineage (NCBI taxonomy): Eukaryota > Metazoa > Arthropoda > Insecta > Hymenoptera > Ichneumonidae > Stenichneumon > Stenichneumon culpator. The sequence continues at coordinate 18,292,415 of OZ024772.1, read as the reverse complement.
GGCAGCGGAGACGTCGGGAAGGCGAGAAAAAAATCAGTATACACATTCCCGCAGATGAGAATTTAACGGGAGGACGTTGAACTCGTTGACCCGGCGAACACCGTCGGCACGGTGAGGCAGCTTTTTCTCATTGTCGCTCATGAACGCTCGGAACAAAAATATCGTCCTCCGAGGCAAAGTAAATGGAACAATTTTAACGGGCCGCGTCCGCGGGTCAACATTGATGATCTACATTAGCCGGCGAACGGGGTCGGGTTTTAGGGGGTGTTTGGCCATGCAAACAATCAAATGGACAACGGTCCTTTCATCGCCGGTTTACTCGACGGCTCGTTAACTGCAATTGTACCGGGATTTTGCATTGGAAAAACATTTCCCATTTCGCATAATGCGTGTGAAATAATATACGGCGCAGTATGTTTTTCGTACGGCTGCAGCGAAAGCCGCGTTTGTATTGTTAAATCTGCACCGTGGCTTTTCTCCGTAAAAAAAAAAAGAAAGCACATAACTCGGCAGAGATTATAATAAAAACAAGTGGTACGGAATGAGAGGCGAACAGAAATGCCGTGTACGGAAGCCGAACGCTCGATAAGCCGTGTGGCCGAAACGGCACACGGCATCGATCCCGTGTTCGTCGCTTCACGTTCACTCGGCTATTCTACCTACGAAAGCACATTCGTTGATCAATTAGCTATCCCATAGCGGGTGAGAGCATGAGAATGGGAACATAAGCGCGCTCGCGCCGCCGTCGGGCCGATTGAGTGGCTCCGCTGCGATGTACTTGTTACTTCTGCATATGTATTTGTTACATATATGATGCATATGCACTGTAGAAATAAATTGTGAATTTAATGCACCGGGAAATCTGCTCACATTTCTTGCATTAAATCAACGTTACGTGTACTTTTTTTTTGTAAAATTAAAATACCAGATGTTAAAGTTGAAAACCTTTGGCCTGAAATTTACAAAAAATGTCATTACAGAGGAGAATTTTACTGTAAAATTGCAACGCACGTGTGTTTGGAATTTCAGAAACAGTTTGATTAAAAAAACTTCCAACGCCGTTAATTAATTCTCGAACACTTTTTTTTTACAGTGTATATATACATGTATCGTAAATATACATATGTATAACGTATACCCATGAATACTCGTACAAATTGTGCATCCACAGTAAAAAATCGTTTCGTAAAAGCAGAATACGAAGTTTCGTAAAAATAATTTTGTTAAATAAGTGACAAACTCGTTTGTTAAGGTTTGAATATAAAAACCTGGCGTTTTGTTTCCCGTGTTGTTAATAATTTTTATTTGCACTTTTTTTTTGTAAAACTAGAACCGGATGGTGCGATCGAAAAATTAACAAATAAATCATTGTGGACATATGTGGACAATAAATTGTCGTAAAAAATACAAACTTTTTGTAATGTGTACCGGCTGGTATTTTGGGGGATTCCGTGATTCGATAAACTGTGGTCAGCTCGTTATTTTGTCCAACACCGGGTAATGGTTCGCAAAGTACAAGTCACGACATTGTGGAACAGAGAATGTGTTAAACGATAAAAACGTTGTCCACAAAGTATTATTTTTATGGTTTCAGAGATCTCGCTGGTTGAGAGGCAACGATCGATATAAATTGTCAGAACCTGTTGGATATTGAACTCAGACGTCATACACGCGCTGCACGGAGAAAAAAAATTGTTGGAACAACAAGAATTTTGTTACCATAACACATTTACCTGCTTAAAATAGGGACAAAAAAATGTATTGCTGTGGCAGCAAATGTTTTGCTGTGGCTGCAAATATTTTGGCTGCCACAATAAATACAACAATAAATTATTGACGATCTACATTTTGTTGGAGAAACAGAACTATTTTTCTCCGTGTACAGCCTCAATTTCTCATTGGGGCAGAGTTTGCCGAAATATGATTGAAGTTGTTCAATATCCGGCAAAGAAGCGAAGCGGCTTGACAAAACGGATTAACGGATCTTGAACGATGGCTCAGAACTGAGTAATTTATTTACAAATTTCAAGTCTCCGGAAAAAAGGATCTTTTACTTTCGAATAGTGAAGCGAAGCTTTTATTTAACGAAAGTAATTTAACGATCGATTTGGCACATCGAATAAGTGGTGGATTACACGAGGTTTTATTTTTATTCTTTGAAAATTGGTGTCACGTGCTACACTCGAGCAGAATTCAATCTCTGGGGTAAAAACTTTCTGCAAATATCAAACGATGTTTGATTAAGATTGACTATTTTTTAATTGCATGGAATTATGTGTATAATTTTTCTATTGGATTGTTATTTATTTATTCTTTACTGGTCTATCGTACACAGTAAAAAATAATTTCATAAAATCGGAATACGAAGTTTCGTAACAATAATTTTGTTAAATGAGTGACATGTTATGGTTTGAATATACAAACCTGTCTTTTTATTTCCTGGCTCATTAAGTTTAGCTTGCACTTTTGTTTGTAAAACTAGAACCGGGTCGTGGGATCGAAAAATTAACAAATAAAAAATTGTGGACGTTTGTGGACAATACATTGTTGTAAAAAGTACAAACTTTTGTACTGTTTAGCAGATTGGTTCACACGACTGCTATGCTACAAAATGGGCGAACCTAATTTTTCTCGTCGTTCTGTACAACGAATCTGTTTTCTCAACAAAAAAAGTAAAAATGTCCGCCCTGTACTCAAAAAATGCTTATAACAGAAAACATTGCAATAATAACTGAAATCATATGAGTTAAGTTAAATGATTACAAAAACAAAAAATCTCTACATATAATTGGGGAGCCAGAGTTACTCAACTTCGCAATACACAGCAGGGGAAATCTTGTACAACTGACACTAGAACAAAAATTTCGTATATCAATTTTTCATTGAATTGCGTTATTTTAACTTGCCGAATGTAATTTAACTTATTTTCACATTTCTTTTATCGGAACAAATTTTTTAAATTCCGCGTATAATTACACGGTGTAGAAAGGATTAATCAGTGACATGAACCGTTTTTATTCCTACGTAGTTATTGAGCGTTATTCATTTTGCAGAATCCTTCAAGCCACAATAATTTAATTCAATGCACAGAATGTCTAGGGAATTTCAGGGCGTTTTAATTTTGATCCGAATGTTGAGTACACTCAAAGCATTATACACAACTTTCCATAGGCGAATGGAGAACTTGGTAGCACAGAGGTGATGGAAAAGCAGGCTCTGCAGTGCTCGACAGTGTGGCGAATGAAGTTACATGTGGATATTAATCCATCCCGTTAGACTGGGCTCGTACATGTGCTCTCGCTTTATGCTGTACGCGTATAGTACATTGTGCTTGACATGAGCCGCTGACGCAATACCCTCCCGCTCTTCATGTGAAGAATAAGCGCATATGTTGCCTGTTCGCTCCTACTGGCAATTCATACCCTTGCCAAAAGTTACATGGACTTTATAATTTCTTATATGTACAGAGCCATCCAATAATCATTTCAATCTAGGATACCGTGTTGTAAGTGACGATGCAAAAACTGTGGATATATTAGTATGGTAGACTTTGGCCCAGTCAAGGAGGGGTGATATGGCCATGATTTTTTTAAACAATGAAAAATTGGAAAGTCAACGTTAAAAAAACCTTTAAATTTTGGTCGTATCCAACTCTAGCAACATCGAACTGAAGTAATTCACTCAGACCTTTTGATATTTTCGATGCGTGATTTGCAGCTCTGTAAATAAATATTTGCGATCGGCCACAACGGGTGATATGGCCATAGTAATAATGGTAGTCGATTGGCCCGGTAGTCGATTGACGGCAACCTCCGCTCACCGACAATTACGGTTTATTGACGATTAAATGTGTATTGGGATTTGACTTGCACTCTACATTTTTTTTTCTAGTAACGTCACACGTTTGGATTAAGTAATATATTATGACGATTTTTTCGGTAACTCAGCTAATCAATTCGAGAACAGATAATCGCTAGCTGAAAACGTCATCTTCGTCTGTCCACATTCGTTCAAGCATCTTCGATCCAGCGGGCGCCGCTTAATTTTAGTTTGACCGAAATTAACAAACCAGTATAAACTGAGAATTCAGTGAAGCTAGGCTCGATTCCACGAAATACTAATTTTTGTTCCGCCGCAATTGAAAACCGGTATAAACTGAAAGTCGAGAGGAGCAGGCTTGGCTCCACCAAAGACGGCACAAATGTCACGAACAAAAGAGCGGAAAGTGTTTGGTACAGCGGAACTGACAGCGCAACTGGATGCATGGACGAGAGAAAACGGTTGCGGAAATTCGCGGTCGCTCGGGTTTCGGACTGTTGTAGAGAGGGACGGGATAATTTGTGGCAAATAACCTAATAATAGAAAGCGGGGACGAGAGTAGCAAAAACGCTAATTTAGGCGAGAAGATACAAATCGATAACATTATATTACGGTGGCTGAAAGCCACGAGAGCATTTTGAAATACGTCGAGAAGACGAAATACCAAAAGCGAAGATTATCGGGATTGACACTCGATCGTAGCAATTAAGGGTAGTCGAACACACCAGCTAAGTGCACAACAGTCAACGTAAGAACGAAGGATAATAATGAGATCAAGAACAATTCACCCTGCATTGTTCATTAAATGACACACTGAGAAAAAATTACATAGTTAAAGCAACAATACTGACTTTTACCATCAAAAATAATTCACGAGGGGAACGTCTACATTTTATAGTTACGGCAATCACAGAAAATCATGGTTGCAACTATAATGATAATATATTCAATTGAATATATACTATCAGAAACTATCTATATAGACGTTCCTCCTGGGAACTATTCGTTATGGCAGGAAACACTATCCTTCTTCTCAGTGCAAGACTTTCCAGATCGGAAAAACGACCCGACCGTAGACGTTTCAACTCTCCGCATTGCTTTCCACACAAACCGTTTGAAAAAATTTCGTTCATTGTACCGTGCACTTCATTATTGCCTGGACGATTTGAATAGGGGCCCTATAGAAAAATTAAAGTGTTCAAAAACTTTCTAGAGTTTGCAGGAAGAATAACTTGCGAGAGTGTGCCGGAAAAATGGAGGTCGACGACTGACTAACATTTATATGAGAATCGTTGAAATGCAATAATTAACATTATCCACATGGCTTTCGCTGCATTCTTCATTTTAGTCGTAAACAACTGCAAAAAACAAACGTTTGCATTGCTGAAACGTCCTGTTAAGGCAAAAAATGCAAACATCACCGGATCGGAAAAACGGTCCGACCGTACACATTTCGCCTATCCGTATTGCTTTCCACATGAATCGTTGGAACAAATTTTGTTTATTGTACAATATGATGCAGCGATGTCTCGAACCAACACAGTAATTCCTACACAAACTCTGTCTTACACACTGACGTGCCTTCACGTTAGTAATTATAGCTGTCGGCGTTATCGCATTTTACGGGTTGGCTGTGCGACGAGCGATGACGTCGGAGTGTGCAAAAACTAGCTGGAGTGGGCAGGAAAAATGCGGCCGACGACTGACGAACATTAATATGAGAATCGTTGAAATGCAATAATTAACATTATCTACATGGCTTTAGCTGCATCCTTCATTCTAGTTGCAAACAATAGAAAAAAAAACACCTTTGCATTGCTGAATCATTCTATAGAGGCAAAAAATGGAAACAAAAGAATTCAAGTATTGAGCTCTTGGCGAGAGGCTGAAAGCGCGATCGTTCTAGTAACAGAGAGCAGCATCTCGTGATGCGCCGACGGCGTAAACGTTCTTGGCTCGAGAAAATATCGTGTCTCTTGTAAGAATTGTAAAGCCTGCGCAGCCGATTCAATAAAGGTGCGTAGACTGAAGGTTTTGCAGGATGGCTTCTATGCTCGTGTTCCAGCTGTTTTCTGAAACTGCGCATCGTGCTTGTAAGAATCGCTGAGTCTTCATAGTCGATACGAAAAAGGTTTTTCCGGCCGGGTTGAATATTCATATCGGAACTATACGTTGTAACAGCGCAGCATATTTGTAAACGTTGCGAAGCATCCATAGTCAATTTAACTCAGTTTGAGCGATGCAGTAAACCCTGCAAGGTCTCTTCGCTAATGGTGTGAAATTATGCAATAACATCCTTGCAAAATACTATTGATTATTTATTAATGGGTATGAATATTAAAATCAACTCCATTGAGTTAAATTTTAATTACAACAATTAAATGTAATAACAAACTTGAAATACCGTAATAATACCATCTCGCGCAATTGAGATTGAACTCAATCATACTACCCGTTGCTGGGTTGAATGAACTATACAGCATATAGCACATAGAACTATATAGCATAGCTATAGCATAGCATTTTTGTAGTAGACACAAATCATTGTGACGTCGGCTATCCTTTGATGTATCCGAATAGGTTTTCTGCCAGTTTCCTCCAAATTCTGCTTAACCCTTCGTTAAGTGACTGTGACTTCGTCACATACTGAGTCAGCCTTACCCCAAAATTTAATTCCAATTGGAATAGCTTTGAGCCGCGCACACCGGTCAGAATCCCTAATACTTAATCGAGCAGTATCAAGGAATACGAACATGAAATGTGTTTAGAATTTTTTTTAGGTGTGAAATTTCTATAGACCATTCGTCATACTTCAAACTTTTAAAATATCGAAAAAAAACTCATTGCAATAAAGTCATACAACAACTAGAAGAATTTTTACTTTATATTTTATATTTTTAATAATTGATTTAAAAACCGACCCCTAGTGGAAATTTTGCAGCGTTGAATGTGGAGCTTGTCAGGCCTTTTACGAACTTGATCACGGCCTAATGTATCACACTGAAATTGCTACCAGTGTCAGCGAACAAACTTTCACGGACTTAACGAACTGGCGCGCACGATCCCCGGACGGTGTCGTCATTTCCGATCAATAACAGCACGAATCATAAGCTGCATCACTGAGACCTCGAAATGGCGATATAAAAATGGATAGTTGATAAATTTTTTGGGGGACAAATTTACGAAGTTTCGCGTGACTTGCGTGGGATCCTTTCCAGTTCGGCACACCAACTTTTTAGAATAACGCAGAACAGTGATGATGATTATATTTCCACACAAATGTATACATGTGACTCCTTTTGTGCAGACCGGTTTACATCGCGTTCGATCGCTGCAATATAATAATGGCATCAGACCGCTTTGAATTTCATTATTCTGTCGGTATTCTCTGAAAATTCAAATTTGAACGTGCAATCAAGCAGAGCGTGAACGCATTGGTCATGGATTTGAAATGAAAATTACTGTACGAGCTTGCATCGCTTTTATTCTTTTACGCCCATTATGTATATAAAGTCCAATTTTTTTAAATAAAAATAAAGCAGCCTTGTGTTAATTCCATTCGCCACGCTAGGACAATTTTTCTCGTGTGACGGGATTTCTTTATTTACTCTTTATTCCGGGATATCCATTGAATAAGATGAATGGTTTAACTGCGCGTATGATTGAGGGATTTTAGATACAGGCGAAAAAATGTGAATACTTGCGATTTTTGCCCGTCTAGTGTGTTACACCGACGAGGTTTGCGAATTCCGCACACGAATAGCACCGAATTGGTTGCTTCGATCCATTAATTAAAAGGGTATGTCCACAATCCTCCCATACAAAATCGTTTTACAATGATCGAAATTACTTTTCAAATCATTACTCTGGACAGGCCCGTAGCAGAGTGTGCGCGTGATAGGCAGGTAAAAGCCGATGAATGAGAACGATGTGTATCAACTCCGATGCCAACAACATATATCTCATAATGAGAGTGATCCGTGGCAAAACAGCCCGTCGCAACGTTATTGCAACAAGATGAAAGGGGGTGACGTACGCATACACGAAACCGTGACCAATGCAACGGTCTGTCAATTTACGCTACGCATTTTCTCTCGGTCTCTCATTCGGGCGTCAAGGGGGATGCTGGACCTTCATGTTTTACCGACGGAAATAGGTTATTTTTTAGTTTTCACTATCCGTCGTAACTATGCGACGGATATGCTTCAAATCTTACAGGACTGTATTAATAACACAAACGATTCGGTGTGCACTCGAATTTCGGTCGAAATATTCCAAGAAATAAAGAAAATCGAACATCACAAATTGTTGCGAAACCCAACATTGCCCCTGAAATGCCTACAGCATCCGTTCTGTAGAATTAAAAAAAATCTAGATCTCGCATACATCAAAAGAGCGTGCATGCCAATTCTGTAAAGTTCTCCTAATATTCCAAAAATGTTGGAAAATTGCTCGCACAAAAGATAATCAGACATAGTGTAAACTGCTTTCACTTAGTCACTCAGACTTGCGACAGATGATTAGAGACGATGACAACGGCATGAACGTAGGGTAGCGCACGATGCAGAGCCACCTGTGCGTCAATCGTGACACTACGTTCACGCACTTTCTCAAATTATAATATTCGGTTTTCTTAATTCCTTGTAAGTTTTTAATCAAAATACGACCGCACATCGAAGCGTTTATGTCAATATCATAATCCCGCATGATTTGATGCATATGTGTAGCATATTAACAATGCCAAGCCGGAACTGAAAAATTGTCTAGGTCCGTCGATAAGACGGGTAAAGCAGCTTAAAGAAGGAAAAAAAGCTCCAGCATCCCCTTAAACCGGGTAATTTTAATGAAAGTCAAGCGCTACTTCGCTTCGGCACGTAGTTGCGGAACAACCAAAGGAGCGGGTTATCCGCCAAGGGGCGGGGGAAATTCAGAGATACTGTTTTGAAACGACATTATTCTGGTTCACCATACATGATGGACAGCCTGACTAGCGCCGTCAGAAACCACTGCAGCTGCGGTGCCGACGGAATTTACGCTTGGGTGGATCGCAGGGTTCAGACTCCCACCGCCTGATCCTTCGTACACGTTGCTACGATACGATACGGCACGAGAATATACCAGAATATAAGGTACTACCATGGCGATATACTACATGCGATACCGTAACGTACTACCCTGTGTTGAGTTATAACTTCGCGTATATATTATGTAGGTTATCCCATGTATGTATATAACCGTTTCACGAAATACAGTGATTCGTGACTGTGGCAACGATTTTCACGTCTCATTACCCGTGGACCCTATCATCGACGCGAGTAACTCGAGTTTCAATTTTCGCACAGGCGATGCATGGTGTATGCGGCCTGGGCAGAGCCCGAGGAACCGTGCAGCCGATAAACTCGACACTCGATGTGCACAAGCAGGAATCATGTGTGTGTGTCTGTGCAAAGTTCGGAATAAATTTTTATCTCCGTACGAGATAAAATGGATTCGGGAGATATAATGGATTTCAGAGAAAAATTGATCAAATGGCAGAGATGTAGTGAATTGCGAGCTATCGATTGGTATCGAACGTAATGCGCTGTGGACTAGTCGGATGTTCGCGTATCATCCGGCGACGTTGCCTCTGCGCGTAGGTTTTATTTTTTTAATTACGTGAATAATTTTTAACCGAAGGATTTACAGAAGCTGTAGGATATTGTCATGCGGAAGCAATGCAGTTGCTAACGCAATGGTTATCCAGGTATCCATCATTGTTAAAACGGAAAAAAGAATTAATAATCATTGTGTGCGTTGCAAGACAAAAATACTGTCTATTCTAGTAATCATTTATATATTTCATATAATGCCAAAACATCGAGCGTGTTTGCTGCATAGAAAAAAGTTTGCACTTTTTACAGCAACTTATTGTCCACAAACGTCCACCAATTTTTATTTGTTTACTAGTCGATCCCACCATCCGGTTCTAGTTTCACAAACAAAAGTAAAAGCTAGCATTGTAAGTGACACAGGAAATAAAAGAATAGTTTTGTATATTCAAATCTGAACGAACGTGTTTGTCACTTATTTAAGAAAAATTATTTTTGCAACTCCGTATACTGATTAAGAAACTTATTTTTACGAAACTTCGTATTCTGATTTTTCGAAATTATTTTTACGAAACTTTGTATTCCGATTTTACGGAATTATTTTTTACTGCGTGGGTGTGGATGCGAGAACATCACTACCATAATCCTGGCAAATGTTTCAAACCCTCATAAAAACACGGACGTATATTTTTTTTAAATTCCGTTGTTTTTCCAGTAATTTATTTTCTAACAAAATTAGATATTTCTGTTTTTGCATTACGGGGCTCACAATTCATGGGAATTTCAGTAATCATTGTTATCTCCACTTTCTCGCGTAGAAGCTAAACTCATCTTTTTCAAAGCATTTAGCGCAGACAGTTGAAAGCGTTATAGTGATAAATTGAGATGTAATGAAATCCTTCGCACGGCGTGAAAATCTGTCACCGAACGCATTTCTAAAGCCATTCGAAACTTTGGTGTATGAGCAACTCAACGACAACTTTCTCGGCTAGTTTCAGAATAAATACGCGTATCCTCGAGACTGTACTAGTCGAGGGACATATCTGTACTTCCATTGAAGCGCGTGAAAATACGCGATAAAAGCGCAACAGGAGCTCGCAAGTTTCCATCCTAAATGTCGTCTCACTTCTCCCCTAAAAAGCACACTATGCCTTCCAACTATCTTAGACACTTTTCCATATCGAAATGACAATGAATCATGCCTTTTCATTCTTGCTTTTCTCTCTTGCCAGATAAAGTACGTGCCTGGAAAACCGTAAGGGGGATTTCAACCAGTGTGAATTATCGAAACACGAGCCCAGGCAAGAGGAACGAGCGAAAGAGCGGAAGGAAGAGAAAGTTCACACGCGCCATCCGGGAATCCTCGCGGGATCTTCGCGGTAACGATTTAGTTCTGGAACATCGTGGCCTATTGTACGTGCGGTTTTCTAGATCTATCACGTGAACTCGTGCAGAATCGAATAAACGGCCCTTTTTTAAAGTTCCCGAAATAAAAAAAAATAATAAAAAGAATGAAAGAGCCAAGAAAACATAAAGGCTATAAAAATATAACAACGTCGATTTAAGCATCGCGATACAAAAAGGAGCGACGAGAGTGTAGAAAAATGCGACCGGGGAGCTCGTGAAGGAAAATTGACTAATCGCTTGAGTGCTCGCCTAGCGCGTCTGCCTTGAATCATTGGGGAGCTTCGATGCGGTATTTGTATTCCCGAAGGATCGCGAGGAGGAAGTAGGTAGTGGAGTACAAAAGCGAACCATCGACACCGGCCTCGGCATCAGTGGGATCGCCGTGTGGAGGAGGAAGACTAGTCGACCAGAAAAAAGGAAGAAAAAAAATGACGCGTCTTGAAAGTACGTAGTTTATGACCTGGCATAAATAACACAGCGCGGTGGCCTTTTCTGCTTGCACGGCCGCAAGCTGGGGGTAAGCACGAGCGAGCTCGCGTATCGGAGGTTCGCGGAGGGTGAAGAAGGGGGATCGATGCCGCTTAAGTCTCGTACGGTTTGGTAAGCCCATCTATTCCGAAAGTTTAACCCTCGAAGAAGTGCGAGGAATAGGGATAGGGAAGCTGCGCTGTGGAAGGTGGAAGAGACCGGTGTGCGCGCAGAAGTGGAAAAACGGGAAGGAGGAGAATGAGCAAAAACAAGAGGACATGAAGGTATGAATTGAAACTAAAAAAAAAAAAAAACGTTTTTTTTAAGTGAAGAATTTTGAGAGGTGGAGTAAATGCAAGAAGTGCCGGGAGGGTGTACGTGTGTAAATAGGCGAACTGTGGAAAATCAGGGACATCAAGAGCAAAGTGGCTGAGTAAAGTGGAAGCGGGTAAAGAAGGAGGCGAGGAAGGGAAAGAAAGAAGAGGGGAAGAAGCTATCACGTGTTTCGGGAGGCAAAAAGAAGAGGAAGGCAAGGAGGTGGAAGGACTGTCAGCGTCATGGGGCTTCTGATGTTACTGGCGGCAATGGCCACTCTCTTGGGTTACTGCCAGACGGATGGAAAAGGTAAAGTATGGATATATCGGGGTGTTGCGAGCCTTGCACTCCTCCTATGACCCGCTGTGTAATGCCATGCCTGCCTCCGATACTCTATATAACCTATGTACCTCACACTCCCAACTGCTACTACAAATCTGAGGAGTACACAGTCTACCATCTCTGTCAGTTCTCTTCGACCTCTGCCTATCCTTTTTTGTCAAGCGTCGCTTTTAGCTGTCCCATGTCGTAGGGTATGTTGAAACGGTGAAAGGCCGCGATAACTTTTATAAGAAATAAATATTAACTTAATATTAAGTTTCATAGTGTGCGTGCGCGTGCGTGCACACAACCACAAACTTGTGCTTGGGATTGCCAAAACTCATGCAATTTAGTGCGGTAGACAACACAGGAAGCGTCAAACTTTTCCGTGGTAGATAATATCGGCCGCCCAGATTAAACGGTCCGTGCAAATACGTGTGCATGCGTTTGACGGTATGTCAAACATATGTCAATCCGAATGACCGTTCGGATTTTCGGTTAATAACGAACTTCAGCAAAGTCAGTGTGCATTGCAGCCGCCGATTGACAGTCTGCAGTTAAAACTGAGCATCCAACATAGAATCTTACAATTATCATCTTAATGTTTTTGTAGGCAACAGCTCTCTAATTTTAGATTTCTAAATTTCTAAATCGAATTTAAATTCGGTGTCCTTTTAAACATCGAAAAATGCCTAAGTGAGACAAGCCTAGATGACAGTTCAAATTGTAAAAAAATTAAAATCGTAGTAAAAAAATATTGGAGATTCAATTCACCTCACTGATATGCCAATTCGTAGTACCCGTGACGTAAACACGAATAAAATATATTATATTGCTGAAATAATGGATCGAACGTGAAAAATCCAATAAAAAAATTCAACCGGTCCGCCCCGGCTCCAATATGTTTGTTTACACGCCCCCCCCCCTAAAAAAAAAAAAAAAAAAAAAAAAAACATGAAAACATGGAAAGCTAGGCCACTTTATCATCGAAAATAAAAAACAATAGGAAACCACTGATGAAACTTATTCAAACAATGGCGATTGTAAATGATCAGAAATTTAATGAGCAATTGCCCTTCGAATTGGTCACGAAATTCCGGTTGAGCAGTCACTTTCTTACCATTGAATTGCGCCAAACATTGTGCCATTTCTGAGCTGTTTAGGCGCGCTTTCTGCTAAGATAACTTCCTTGCGCAAGATGCGTTGAGAATGAATTCCATTTTGTATCCAATGGGAAACTATTAGCTATAATAAAATTGGAAATGACAAATTTCGTTCACGGCGGGACCGGAAACATTATTCAGCTACCGTCCCTCCAATTCAGATTATTATGAATTACATTGAGAAAAAGGACAGTATTTCCTACTATAACCAATAGTTTCCAGGGGAAACGTCTAGACAGATACTTTCCGATGGTATATATTCAATTGCTTAAATTATAATTGTGGTTACAACCATGACTTTTTTGGTTATCGTCGTAACTACAAAACGACGACGTTCCACCTGGGAACTATTTTTTATGTTAAAAAGTCAGTAATGTTACTTTACAACGTAATTTTTTCTCAGTGTACGATGCTCCAACACATTACATTACATGTAAAATACGAACGAAGATACCGCCGAAATGTCGGTCTTGCCAATCTTGGTGACTCGCATCAGATACTGTACGCGATATGCGCATATATTTAAAGTACGAGCACAAATGCCGCCGAAATTTTGGTCTTGTCCACCTCGGTGACTGGCACCAGATCCGATACGTGATGTGCGTCAATGTAACCGAATTCGACCGATTTGTGCGCGAGTTTGGTTTGGTTGCATCATTTAGAAAACAGTTACAGCTCCGAGGACCAACATCAAATACACGGTGGGTCATGCATGCGCCGCCTGGTCCATCGTTCCGTGTAGCTTCACAAGAAGTGCCCACACACAGACGGGTTACTCGATTGCGGCATAACGGCGATATGTCCCGGTCAATCCTCTCGCTGACCATTCGTTTTAGCCGCGAATCGTTCGTTATACCAACGCTCCAGCCGACCGCACAGCGAGTCAAAGAGAGCAACGGTATTTCTTTTTGATTTTTCAATTTCTAAAGCAAATTGTGCGTACGTTTGACCGTCGAGCGCGATGGCGAAGTGAACACCGTGGCGGGGAGTAGCGGAATGGAAACACAACCGCGGACGTTCGGCAGCTCGGTTTATATGCGCGGAACTGGGATCGATGCTGGATCGGACGCGGATAGGCGCCACGGCCTGATGGAAACTCGTAAAATAAACATTCCTGCATGCACCCCTTATAATGGAATCGGCCAAATACCTACCTATACTCGCTTCCTCCCTCCTCCTCGCTTACCCGTCCCGCTGTTATGTATACGAGCATATACCATGTTTAGTATAGAAGCTCGGTACTCCCTCGCCCAGCAAAAACCCATCCCGAAAGATCGATAACCCTGCAGCCAAACTCTATTATTTTACGACAGAGATTCGTATACAGTGTTGCTATACTAAACCGGCGAATGCAAAATAGGGGATGAAAGCAAAGTCTGTGCTCCGGTCCACCGAAGAGGGTCGGAGTGCATGACAAGCGAAATTCACGGCGTGTCCTGTCCACGCTTCGAAACTGAAGCGACAGCGAAAATGGAACAGGGGAAACAGAGAACGAGAGTTTAATACTGTTTTCTTCCTATTTATTTTCTTCGTGGAACGATCCAGTATGGAGGGACATCGGCTTTTCTACCTATAGAGATCTGTGATGGAACGTTGATGCGGAAGAGACACGGAACTGGATAAACGGGCGCAAGGATATCTTACAGGCTCAATCGTCCGTGAACATGTTACTTCCCCTCTATTCCATAAGCGATTTTCTCTCGTAGAGCACTCGTGCTCGACGTCCACGAAATCGTCCCGAATGTTGATGCTCACTGCTGGGTGTTGTTATTGCATGCGTCTGTGAAAGCACTCGGAATGACATTAATGATTTGTGCAGCTGCTAATATTTATTTTATGGGAGTGTAACTTTTAACCTAGAGTGTAAACAAAATTTGCTCGGAGTTTGATCAAGCGTACTGGTCGTTTTAATGTGTGAACCTGGATCTTCAATTTCAAAGATGTGTGCGTTGCTGCTTTGAGGGGTCGGCTCATGAAAAATAATATCTGTGTTCCTTAAAATGCGGCAACTATCGCTATATTTGCATAAATAATGTACATACAATTTTATGTATGAAACGAAATTTTTTATACATGGTCTGCATTTTTTAATGACAAATATATCTGCGTCGTATATTTTAAAGCAATCTTATATGGAAAATTCGTGCATGCAGATACAATTATAATACTAATATCAATTGTCGCGAATAAAGAGCATACCTGTGGGTATCGCTGATACATTTTTATATGAAAATTAAAGTTGCTATGCGCATCAGGCCATAAAGGATATCAAACACCTTTGTGCTCAAGGAGATTGATGAAGCGTACTGGTAGTTTTAATGCATAAACTTGGATCTCCAATTTCAAAGACATGTGCGTTGCTATTTTGAGGGTTCGGCTTATGAAAAATAATATCTGTGTTCTTGAAAATGTGGCAACAATCCCTATGTTTACGTAAATAATGTACATTGAATTTTTTATACGTAGACCACATTTTAAATGACAAAGATATCTGCTTCGTATATTTTAAAGCAATGGTATACGGAAAATTCGTACATGCGGATACAATTGTAATCCTAATTTAAATTGTCGCAACTAAAGAGCATACCTGTGAGTATCACTAAAAAAAATTTACATGAAAATAAAAATTGCTATATGCATCAGGTTATAAAGGATATCAACCCTTGTGCTCAAGTTTCACAGTTACTGTGTATGAAAAACTGACCCGGTAATGAGGGCGTCATGGTTGACCTATTAGGAGGACGGATAAGATAACTAAAAGTCAGCAACGTTAAACGTGTATTATAATCTTCACGAGTGCCATTTCATGTACAAGAAACATTTTGTTTCTTGTACATAAAACGTCATGTACACGAGAAACCACTTGCCGTCTAGCAACGACTCAACCAACTGAAAAAATATACATTATCTTATAAATTCAATGCGAGCATTGAAATTTAATGTACATTTTAATATTAAACACGTCGCTTTAGTATGTCATTTTTCAAGTCTAGTACCGAAATTCCGTGAAAGTCGTATCGCCACTTTGAATAGAAAAAAGTATATTCATTTTCAACCTGGACACTAACTTTACCAAACCGTTCATTGATTTTCATTCTCATTTCATTTTCATTTAGTTCTCTTAACGATCCAAGTTATATATACGTATCGCAATTATAAAACACCAGATCTTGAAATATATGAAAGAAATTATAGTTTTCCAAACATGGTATATTCGATTCCAACCCATTATTTGATGTTAATGCACCCAAACGGATGAATTTTTCGAGTTGCCAATGCGCTGTTTATCGTTCAAGCGCTGTATTTTCGATAACTTGAACCACCCGTATAATAAGAAAATGTATATTAAATTCTATTTCAGATACTGAAGTTACAAAACTTTATACTATATTGATTATCATACACAGGTCCATTGATCATAGACTTAATACTCATTGTGTTGTAATTTTCAATCCTCTGTTCGATAGATGTATTATATTGCTAAATGTACTCATATTTTTAACAATGCATTCATGTGAAAGGGACTTTTTTCGTATTTAAATTTGCTACATGAAGATTACGTCTAAAAAATATTCAGTTTCAAGGTAAAGTCAGTTTTTCCGAATGTGCATGTTATCAGGCCATAACTCTTAAACTATCGGCTTATGAGGGAAATGTTTAAGAGCTTTGTTCTTTCTTGCTGCATTCGCTGCTTGTAGATTTTCTTGGGCACCGATGACGTTAGTCTTTATCAAAACTTTGTTCTGCTATACCTTCAAAACTATCGCTCTTAGGCAAAAACGTCGGTGAGCTGTTTTTCCCTTTTTAACTCCAGACTACCCGGGGGCAAAACAACGGTCGGTATGCGTCGATGCCGTCACTGTTATCCGTTCATCCGGACAATTTGCGATGTCCGGGTTGTTCTCGAGAACGGCAAAAAATAACACTGCAATTCCAGACATCGATAGCTCATGTTTAACGTTTATTATTGTTACGATTAAGTATGAATTCATAAAGATATCAAACTGTAATAAAACAGCTCATAATCGACCGTATCCTATCTTGAACCAACAGTGATTCACTTCCGAGTATGCACAGACCTGGGTTTCTGACGACATCCTAATGCTATGCTAAGCCCAGTTTCAATTGTTCCAAAAAGTTAAATTGGGCTTAACATAGCATTAGGATGTCATCGGAATCGTGCCCTACACTCAAACCTCCCCAATCCTCCTAATCACCTTATATCCAGTGCTATAGCAAACTGACATTGTCGAATCGTCTGTTGGCGTGGCATTCCGATGACATCCTAATGCTATGCTAAGCCCAATTTTAATTGTTCCAACACCTGAATATGAACTTACGGTCGAATTTTAAGACATTAGTTTCAATTTAAGATCGTACTTAATATCGAAGTTTGGCTCAAACTTCATTGCGTACTTAAGATCTATCTTAAGTTCGAATTTACGATCAAACCTGATTTCGTGTATAAGTTTGATCTTAAGTTTGAACTGGAGTTTGATCTTGAGTTGGAACGTAAGATCAAATTTAAGTTCACACTTAAGTTCGAACTTAAAATCAAAATTAAGTTCAACCTTAAGATAGATCTTAAGCACGCAATGAAGTTCGGGCCAAACTTGGATCTTTAATTCGACCTCAAGAGCGATTTTAAGTTCAAGCTGACGTCTTAAAATTCAACCCTTGAGGTAGCATTAGGATATCGTCAAGATTCACTCCAGCAGCCATCACGAAGATTTTTATTTGATATAATTCTGTCAGAACACGAAGAGGATCATTAATTAGTTTGAAAAATTGCAAGAAAGAGTAATTCGATTCGTGTAGAAAAGGACGAACTTCCTGCTAAGTATGGAATGGACTTAAATCAATATCAAACGCATGAACTACGGAGTAACGCCGGATGATATTCTTTTAAGATTTGAAAGTATTTATGCGTATCTAACTATCGTTTGTCATCCACGGTGAGCAAACTTTTTACTACAGTATAATTCATCGAGCGCAATGTAAACAAAAAAAAACTTACAGATAAAACTTTTCAACGATGGTATCTAAGAGAAAAGCAAAGTTATCAGCAGAGTTTTTCGGAGGAAAAGTTATCGGCTTCAGTGAAGTAGATATTTTATGTAGTACCCGATGTTTTTTTTTTTGTTCCCTTCCACCTCACCAGAGATTCGGATAAAAATTGAAAAGAAAAATGGACCAACCCCAATATCGAGTCGAGCGTCATTCATATATTTCTCGGAGTAACGCTCTTTCGAGATGTATGGGGAAAAAAATCAAATATATGAAAGTATATAGGAAACTTTATGAAAACTTTCCCGATAAAGTATATGACAGTATATCTATATACGTCTCAAACGAAACACACGTAAGTTTCTCTCAACTTTCTACGTGGCAAACCAAGAATCGTTTCAGAAAATCAATATCTTTTGCAAAGGTATAATTTATGGTTTTTTTTCTCAAATGCAAACCATCAAGTATCAAGTAAAACTACATAATGATAGGATTGCCTCGACCTCTCTTTCACTGAGAAAGTGTGCGACAAGCTCCAGCGCTTCCCGTTGGTCGTTAATTACATGACTTAAAACAAATCTCATAAATAAACTTTTGCGAATTAAAAAAAAAAAAACCGCTATAAACCGGGCTCGATACTTATTCTGGAACACCATGTATATATATAGTAAAGATGTAATAAACGATTTTCTCGAGCTACGATGTGAAAAAAATGCCGTTTGTTGTACCGTGCTATAGTGTGGGAGAGCACTTATGTATAGTTTGGCAAACGAAAGGGTTAACCGCATAAAATTGTTTTTCGAGATAACTTCATTGCACCGGCGGTATAAGTTTGTTCGCTCGTGCGAGCCCGGGGCTTCTATCAAACGACTCACCGCTTTAGTATTCCCCGCCCTGTAGCTGCCTCCGAAGTATTCTATCGGATATATATAATATCGAGTATAAAAAAAACCCCGGCTCGGTTTAATGAGTCGGAAAAATCGTGAAAGTGATACTCCGAAACCCTCTCAAGTTAAATGAATTCCCTCCGGGCATTCTCCATCTACCAATTTTGATACAATGCTCTTCATGAATATTCGAAATTGTAATGAAAATCGATATAACTACGACCCGGTAATTTTTTTTCGACTGGACGACCTAACGAGCGCTCATCGATTTTTATAGTCTCCGAAGGGTCGTGAACTGGCACCGATTTTTTACCGAATATAATCTCTATCCCACCGTAAAATCCGAAAGATTTTATACCTGTTGTAAATATGTTTTTTTTTTTTGTAACGAGATTCCGCATGTCGTATATTCGAATCGACTTACGGTTCAAGACTCGTGCACTATGTTGGCCCGATTCCCAACGATTTGGCACCGTCATTCGTCGACTGCCATCTTATTTATTTCGTAGTTTATGTAGTTTTGCCCCATTGTGTGGAATCGAACTTTCCCGCTCGTGTACCGATTCACAGATTGTACCGAACAGTTGAAGTTAAAAATTAAGAGAAATAAAAACATGCAAGCAGAAATTGCCATAAATACTTTCCAACCCTAAGATATCCAACCGTACTTTCCAACCCTAAGATCCATAAATTATGGAAAAAAATCTTGAATGAATTGCATTTTCATAAGACGTTCCTACTATGTAAAAAGTTTGCAAATCATAAAACTCTCCTCGCATGTATTGTCAAGTACGTGTATTTTTTTTACATTATCTTTAGTGAAATCTAATTCTTACAGTGACAATAAGAAATATTTGCATCGCCGAAACAATTCGCAATGTTATATATGAACAAACAATAGATACATTGTTTTTGCCGAGACAGTGAAAGCGCAAACCTTCGAGTAAAAGAGAGTAATTTGCGAATTACAAAAAATTACAATTACAGAGAATTGTTCTTTGTTCTTGTTAATT
This sequence comes from Stenichneumon culpator, assembly GCA_964017025.1. Classification (NCBI taxonomy): domain Eukaryota; kingdom Metazoa; phylum Arthropoda; class Insecta; order Hymenoptera; family Ichneumonidae; genus Stenichneumon; species Stenichneumon culpator. The sequence continues at coordinate 18,272,427 of OZ024772.1, read as the reverse complement.
GGTGCGTCCTGCGAAGGATGGCCGTGCCATATGCATCTCTCGCTTCGGTTCACGTGTTTTAATAAATCGCCTAAAAAACAAAGCAGTAACATTAGCAGTAACGCATTTTATGCTCGAGTGACAGCAAGTAATGGTTTTCATTCCATATTCACCATAATAATAATAATACAAATAAGATATTTCCATTGTGTTTTTTCAGTCTCGTTCTACGGCGCTAGTTACATCCACTTTCCGGTCCAGGAAGCTAAGGGCAGCACCGACATAAGTTTCCGTTTCCGCACCCACCTACCGGACGCGATCTTGCTCCTTGCCGCGGGAAAGACGGATTACTGCTTAATCAAGCTCGAAGCTGGCAGATTAAAGGTTCGTATTATTCACCATTTTTCACTTCCCGTCAGGTCATATTTCTCCATACCTTGCTGCCGATAGACCGGCAACGGATCCGCCCTTTGCCGACACTGATGTCTTCCCGCCTTATTGTATAGCCTGTATCCAATAAGTCTTCCCTGACTCCATTAGATTGCACTATTATTAAAACCGACGAGAATGCTTGGTCCCCGAGGTTCTTACCATGGCAAAGAAGGTTCAGCGTCGTATATATATTACTATAATACAGGCCAGAGTAGTACAAGTTTTCCCGAGCAAACTTCTCCACCCCGCTATTCTTTGCCTCCTCGCCTCTTTTACTTCCTATCGTGGAAAATATTCTTACCTCGACGATATTGAGGTACATAGTTGGAATTGTTGTGCAACGGGATGTGAAGATCCTATGCGATGAAGGTAGGCAGACAGGCATGTTGGATGCACACTTTTGGAATGCGACGGCTTCGTTCGTTTACTCTTAACTCGTCGGGCTTAGAATTGCATCGAAAGCCGCGGTACTAAAACAACGTTTTTGTCGTTGTCACTATCATCGACAGTGACATTGTCATCAGCGATATCTTGTGTGCCATGTCAGATACGAAGATTACTGAGAAATCTTTGAAAAGTACTTGGTGGGATTTTGTTATATTGGTGTGTCTTGTTGTTGTCGGTGTGTGCATCATCTTAGGCAAAGGGAAACGTCGTCAGTTGGTGTCATATTTAAAAATATGGTGTATCATATTTATATTTAAATATGGTGAATATGGTGTATATCATATTATATTTAAATATTTAAATATGGTGTATCATATTTAAAAAATAGTTTACAAATCTGCGAATATCCGACTCCGAGACCCGTAAGGAGAAATATGGTTGGTGAATAGGGCTTTTTCCAATAATAGACGATGACTGGATATCGGTTCCAGGCCGGCCAAGCCTTCAGTGATCGCGTGTCTTAAGTCGAGACTAAACACGCATGAGTGCGAGAGAGACAGAGTAAACATTTTACATCCATTTTTCTCCGAAACGATTCCATGAAATAAAAAAAAAACCGTTTCGGAGAAAAATTGATTGAAAATATCTTGAGGTTACGTTGATATTTAGCCTCACCCCGAGTCGAATGGTAGGATTCTCGTTGCGTTCAGTCTTGTTCACAATTCCCGCCGATAGCACTCGATTTTTCAATGTGACTCTTTTCTGCGCCCGGAAAAATGATTTATTTGACGTGCGCCCTGAAAAGTAAATATCTATTAGCTTCAAATCAATATTTACCTGACCAAAACAAATATTGGCCCGTCAGAAAAATAATTTTTCTGGCCGTGTAATTCCCCACTGCGACGGTTGTACGTAATTGTTTATAGTTCTCTATGCTTTTTGTGACGGTAGACTGAAGCCGCAGAAAAATAGTCTCTCCCCATGAACTTACGAGGGACTCTACTTTACCCCTGGAAGACCTGCCATCTACAGTCTCACCTCACCATGGCGGTCTCATGACATAAACAGGATACCGGGTTAGATGGGACCGCGCCGGGGCGGGAGGGCGGTTAGGTGGTGAAGATAAATATTCGCAAATCGCCGTCTCTCCTTGCCTCCCCACACTTGCGCTTTGCCGTACTCTCCCCCGGCTTTTATGATAGGCGATAGGCGTCAGGCGAGTTAGCTGAGAAGATAAATGCCAAGTCGACACAACTCTCGTTGGTAGCCGGGGATGTTGGCTGGGTTTCCCGGCCATATAACTATATATGGTTGCGTAGAGCAGAGGTCGTGGATCGATGTTTGAACGCTGAGCCAACGAGGCAGGGGTAGTAGCTTTCGAGGTGCCTTTCACACCGCTTACATACGTATTATAAATATGTGCATACAACTAGCAATAGCATCACGTTATACTCGATAACTGTTGGTACATGCGTTCCTGCAAACTAATGCTATCCGATATGTAAGCCACGTGCCACGAGTCGTTGTACAGGTGGCAGACGTATAGATTGCGTGTACTTGATCCACATTCCTACAGAGACATAGGGTGGGTTTCGGTTAAATATGGTACAACGAATTAGTGGAATAAACATCAAGTCCGCATCGGTCGTGTGTTCGGAAATCCTATCTCCCACGTTCGTTCGCCGGCTTAAGCCGGAGACTGACTGTTTGCAATCAATAGCGCCGGTTTTCACCTGAGCTACCACCAGCAGGAATGTCCATCCCGTTACTCCTGATGGTTCCCTTCAATATAATGCTGATATGTAACCCACGTACCACGGAGTCGTCGTACAGATGGCAGACGTATAGATTGCGTGTACTTGACGCACATTCCTGCAGAGACAGGGGGTGGTTTTCGGTTAAGTTGGTACAACGAATTAGTGAAATAAACATCAAAGCCGTAATGGTCATGTGTTCGGAAATCCCATCTCCCACGTTCGTTCGCCGGCTTAAGTCGGAGACTTACTGTTTGCACTCAATAACGCTGGTTTTCACCTGAGCTACCACCAGCAGGAATGTCCATCCCGTTACTCCTGATGGCGCCCTTCAATGTAATGTTGATATGTAACCCATGTGTCACGAGTCGTTGTACAGGTGGCAGACGTGTAGATTACGTGTACTTGATGCACATTCCTACACTGAGAGATCCGATCATCTAAGAAAAATTACCATATAACACTGTAGTAGGGAACTAGGGCGCCGCCTATGGCATAAAGTCTGAGATTTTCCAAGAATTTTTACCATAATATCTAAGAAAAATTCTTATAAGCCCGGTACTTCCTACCATATGTTGTGCCCTAGCGCCCTGCTATGCTAACTACGTGCTATGGTAATATTTCTTAGGCGATATAGTCATTTTTACTGGATCCTTCTCTCAGTGTCCAGACGCAGGGGGTAGTTTTCGGGCAAGTTTGTACAACGCATTAGTAAAATAAACATCAAGTCCGCATCGGTCGTGTGTTCGGAAGTCCTATCTCCCACGTTCGTTTACCGGCTTAAGCCGGAGACGGACTGTTTGCAATCAATAGCACCGGTTTTCACCTGAGTTACCACCAACAGGAATGTCCGGCCCGTTACTCCTGATGGTTCCCTTCAATAGCACCCTCTCGGTCACAGCCTCGCTGATCCGTCGATCGATCGGTGTACCGACTGCCCCTTCCCACAACCTTTCTTTACTTGTTTCTAGCGCTCTCTCCGGTTACTCAAATTTTTTGTTCCACCAACGTGTTCCGCCTGTCCCTCACCAGGCTGACCCTCCCCCTGCGGCGGGCACTCTCGTTCGCTGGCGAGAAATGAATAACGGAGCTTTTTAGCGTTTGCACAAAAGCCGTGACCAGCCCGTAGCGTTTGCTGCCACTACTCTTTTCACCAATCCGCCAATCCTCTTCCGCCCCCAACCTCACCCTACTCTCTCAGTGAAAGAGGTCGATGAGGGATAAATGCGGGCGAGCGGGACGCGAACAGAAAGACAGGTCGATATTCGACCACGTCCGACATTCAGTTAAAACTATGCTAGTTGTCGTTCACCTGTTTTAGATATATATATATATTTTTTTTATATCACCCTTCGATTTCGCAGATAGATATGGGAATATAAAAGAAACCGTAACGTGTTGCACGGTCAATCAAATAGAATTTTATTGTCTTTACGGATTGCGTTCCCGCGACGTTCAATCGGTCAGTCAATGTACGTCGTGCGGTATATGCGCTACATTAGATTTATCGCCATTCGATCAAGTAGCGACCTACGTGTGGGAGAGAGACGGACCTTCATTTCGGCGTTACCGAGACTGCTGTTGGCGCTTTTCTCAAACCACATACAAAAGGTTGCTGCGGAATTTTTTAATTACAGCGGGGATGTGGTTGCGACGCAGAACGTCATATGTACGCGGATATTACTAGAGAGCGGGCGGCTGACCCGCTTCAGTGCGCCGCGGGAACTCGTCGCGGGAAAGAAATTTGTTATGAAATATTAGAAACGGGCGACGAACGCGTACAGAAGCTGCTCACATGGATTTGTAGGACAACGATTTGTGCAGGAACAGCTTCACTGTAACACTATAATAATTTTGGAAAGTCGCGTTAGGATAAGTCGGAATATTAGCAATCAGTGAATCACTTGCAAGTATGTGTTACTGATCAGGACATTTTTAAAAAGGGCAGCGTGGCCCGTGCAGAGATTCGAATCCAGGACTTTCGATTGAGCCAAGCCAGTTCTCAATCAACGTCTTTTCTCAATTGTTCTCAGAGCTTGTAGGTTGTTACATTTTTTGCGCTTCGTGACGCAGGGTGCATTTAACAATCTGTATGACCCATCCCAAACATATTTGCGTTAAATGAAAAACCCTGAACGATGTAATCGAAAGAGATTAAAGTATTAGAAAAGTTTATTTTCTCGCCGATATCGCAGATATCGCTTAGAGGCAGACTCGCCCTTTTAGTGCTTTTCATTTGGCCTCAGTGACCATTTTCAAGTATGTGTCGCGATACAGGAAATTTGAAAAAAGGGCAGGGATTCGAATTCGGGACTTTTAATTGCCAGACGACTGCTCTATTTACCGAGCTAAGTCAGTCCATTCTTTTTGGGCTTCATATATTCATATACTTCATTGGGCGGGTGCACTTAATAATCGCTCCGATCTATTGAAAACATATTCGCATTGAATCAGAAACCCTGATCAATGTAATCGAAAGAGATTTAAGAATTAAAAAAGTTTATTTTCTTGCCGGTATCGCAGATATCGCTTAGAGGCAGACTCGCCATTTCGGTCCTTTTCCTTGGGCATCTCTCTTTTTACATTTGTCTTTTTTCCCTCCCTCTACCTATCTCTCCCTTACACGCTCTTCCATTCGGACACACCGTCGGATAAAGGAAAATCCTTGGAAAATAGACTAGGTCGGAGATTATACGAAAAAGTCTAGGAAGCTGAGGGGACGCTGGACTTTATCAGCCGGGATCGTATAAAGCGAATTTATACTGGTTGAAACCGGGCTCGAGGTTTGCACCTCAAAGGTATGCCGATCGATCCCTTGCGGTGCCTATACTATGTGTCGTTGGTGATAGGAAGGTAGTTCGTGCTAGTGAAGGTGGAGATAGTACTATTGGCGGTAGTGGCGAAGACGAGAAATGCCGTGAGCCCGTGAATTAACCCTCAACGAGAAATCCCTAAGCCCCTCTCTCTTTCCACCCTCCTCCCCTTAAATTTACGGAATGAAGTAAATTAGATGGCAAGACGACGGCGACGACGAACTTCGTGATTTGTTCGGTCCCTGTGATGAGAAATTTCGCTCCGTGTTCTTGTAAGATCGGCGGATTGAGAGAGTGAGTAAGGGCTGTAAGGGAAAAGGGAAACCGGAATCGAAAGCGACTGAACTCTGCAGGAATTTCCGGACATACAGGCAGGACAAGATAGTTACACGGAGTTAGGCGATCTTATAAGGGTTGACGTTTTGATATCCTTAGGACAGGCGCAGGAAGTTTCAAAATTCGTGGCAAAAAAAACGTTCGATTGAATTGGAAGCCTACCCCATTGGTTAAAACGTTATCAGTACGGAATTCAAAAAGCATTGTCAATATGCATTGTTAAAGGGAAAGTTTGCTAAGTTTTTAATCGAGAGCACGACCATACACATTTTTGTTTACTTTTTATTACACCGTGCATAGGATTCCTAAAAAGCAATTGATATTTATTTGCATTGTTACGACGGAACGAATTCAAAAACACGCATATTTGGTTGTGGGGCGGATATTATCAATTACAATCACTAGTACGTAACGCAAACACGAACTGTCACACGTCTGCACTCTCTCAAAGTCCGATCAAGACTCTCGTCATCTCGTCAATCCATAATCCATCCGTTTCTCATTTGTCATACCAAGCTAGTCCAGTCATCCATGTAATATCGCGTGTCTCAGTCGGTCCTCATCTCTACAATCGTTACAGTACATACAGGTTACATAGAGAGTCTACGTCTTTTATGTGAAAAATAAAATTTGATTTCTCCACCTATCGAAGGCTCACATCAATTTTGGAACCGGAGAGAGCATATTTGGTTTTGGGACGGATATTGTTAATTCACAATCACCACTACTGATCTCAAGTACGAACTATCACACGTCTGCTCTCTCTCAAAGTCCGATCAAGACTCTCGTCATCTCGTCAATTCGTCAATCCATAATCCATCCGTTTCTCATTTGTCATACCAAGCTATTCCAGTCATCTGTGTAATATCGCGTGTCTCAGTCGATCCTCATGTCTATAATCAATCACAGTACATACATATTACTTAGAGAGTCTCCGTCTTTTATCTGAAAATAAAGTTTGATTTCTACACGTGTCAAAGGTTCACATCAATCTTGGAGCCGGCGAGAGCGAAATGGCCAGCGCCCGTGGATTAACCCTGAGCGACCTCATGTGGCACGAGGTGAATCTGACTAGACGAGAGGCGAACATCACGCTTCAGATCGACGTTATTCACACTACGAGATCAATCCTGCCCGGAAGATTTTTCGAGCTCAACATACACTACGGCGTCTACATCGGCGGACAGGGAGACTTCAACGAGCTATTTCTAGGTAAGGTCATATGACTCATCGAGATGAGCGGGCTTGCCTCCAATGGGTTTCTTGCACACGCACACTCATACGGCACATAACTTTCATATGTCTTCTCCGTAGAATATATAGATATACAGTTAGTACTTAAGTTCTCTCGGTTGCGATGGGCTACGCCGATGAAACGAGCCGAAAAGGAGGAAAACACTCTACTGTTGAGCGATTCCCCTGTCGCCAGCAGGAGCGTACGAGTCGAATACCTCGAAGAAAAAAAAACCAAATAACCTACAGATCCACCCGTCTCCTACATTTGACGTCGGAGATTGTAGTGAGAATTACTTGGGTTATACCAGTAACTACGTTTTGAGTGTCGCTTATCGACTATCGCTGCTCTCCTGGGTGAATTGCAGAATTTCGAGAGAAGGGGTTCTTTCCAATCTCTCTCCGATACTCGTTCTCTCCCGCACTTCGTTTTTTTGTGCTTACCTACTTGAATTCTCATCTATTGCCAACCTTATAGGTAGCCTCTATGAATCTCAAGAATTCGTAGTTGCTTTTTGCTGGGCAGCCCTCATTACTGCAGCATGTGTAGTACTGTTATACATCGGATCAATGGAGTATAGTTGTGGGTGTTTCAGGCGGAGTAGCGGTTATAACAGCCTACAGCACTTATCGGTGCCATTGGTACGTTTAGTCGGAGAAAAGAATATCCGGTAGTCACGTGATCAATCTCATTATTCGTGGCTTATGTTTAAGGATGCTTTATACGTACATTCCCAGCCAAAAGTGAGATACAGTGAGAATTCGAACACTTCTTAATGGCATAAAAATCTGAAAACGTCAACTGTATTAAAGGTGCCAAGAACATTCATTTTGCATAATAATAATAATATCAAAAAGTTAAATACAAAGTCAATGGTCTTGATATCATTAGTATGGCTGATTTCCTTCAGATTTTTGGGATATAACGAAGTACTGAAATTTTGATCGAATTAAACTTTTGGTTCGTATGTGCGATGCATCCTTAAACTACTATTTTACTTTTTATGCCATGAACTTTAAAATCTAAGTATGTTTATATTAATTAAAAAAAAAACCGGGAGTAGAATTTCAATAAATTCTTATAGAAAGGGAATATGCAGACCGCGTAGCCATTCTTTTCCGCACAATGCGATTCGCCACAGCGCCGATCTATCAAATCTGTTCCTCCGCAAACTTTATCTTACACATTGCCTTTCCGTCACATTTGTAATGTTCTCACGTGTTTTCCACGACATTTCGATCGCACACATTTTGATTGTGCACATTGTTTGCCTCACACCGTGTGTGCGGCACAACCTCCATCACAGTCGATCCATGGCAAACTTTTTTAACACATTTCGATCCTACAAAATATCGTAGTCGATGTTGACTGATGAGAGAACCACAGTTTGCAAGCTCGTTGTGCTCGGAGTTCGACCATACCCGCGTAAGGGAAATAACTCTTATGGTGGGCAAGGAAAATTGATGAATGCAACGATTTATAAAAATAACAGGTTGAAGTTGATACTCGAAAACCTAATGCCAAGAATGCTTGAACTCGGAGACAACAATCTGCAGGTCTGGTAAAACTTTGTCGTAAGAACTGGCAAGGAAACGTCAACATTAGGTCGAAGCATGCGACTGTGACTGATCGAGAGCTTAAGGAAGTATGATGAAGATGAATGCAGATAGATTGAACTGAACGAATCTTGAAGTAATAACTAATAAATTAATAGACAATACGGAAACAGTAAAAAGCTTTGAAATACCAAGCTCTTGCGAGATTTGTTGGCGTCGCCCCTTTCACAAAAATGGCTCGTATGACATTTAACAAGGCTTTCAAACATCATTACGATATAGGTACATCGCGATTCGTAGCCCCGAAAATACAAGAAATACCCCCATCGTAATGGATATCGGGTTTTTATCTCGAAGAGTCTGTGTTCACTATACATCGTGGTTAGAGTATACTGGATTTATTCTCACTATACATCGTGCACGGTTACGGTATAATTGCACCGCGAAGCAGGATAAATACACCCCCGTGCACAGTATATGTTCAGTGAAGGTTACATATCCCGAGGACTGTATATATATAGTGCGAACCTTACATATCCCGCGGACAGTGCATATCTCGCGAAAGAAGTACATCTCGTGGCACAGTATAACTGCCAAACTTTCGCAAATAAAACGGGATCCCGTAGCATGCGTTTTTCCGCCACGTTTTTAAGAAGGTTCCTTTTCGCCTTTTGTTTCTTTTTTTTTCTTGTGAATAAGCCATCGCGATGAGCAAGAAAGAAGTTTTGTGAATAGACTGTAGTTCCGTGGTACGATATATGGGGTACCGTATTAAGTTTCAGATTGTAACTCGTACGGTATTAATACCTACATTGAGAGTCACATTTTTATTTCATTGAAGCCCTCGCAACGCAACATCGATGCAATTTTATTATTCGCGAAAAAATGTATAAATTTAATTGGCAGTTACCAAAAGTTTATAATATATTGAACGATGTTCAGTAAAATTATTGATAAAATTAAGTAGACCCTGCTGGGCCGGAACACAAATAAAAACAATTTTTTTCAGTTTTTATGCGTTTTATTGAAGAGAGTACTTTTTCCGGTTAAAAGGCTGATCAGATTTTGTTTTTGCTCTATTAACACCCAAGATATACATAATTACAAGTACTGAGAAAATAATTTTTCGATATTTTTCGTTTAGGACAACAAAAACCAATGATTAATTGGCATCCATAGCCATATGAATTTTTTATATGACACAAGTAAACGATATTCTTGACGGGAGAAAAATTTCCGTGCAAGCGGATCGTGGTTTATCCGCGAAAGCTTGGCAGTTATGCCGTGCCACGGCATAAACGAAGTGATCCAAAATAAGTATCGAGTCCGGAGTGTGGTAATTTTAAACTACTTTTTCGTTAGCCATCTTTGAAAATTCGGAACAGTTTGTTAATAGAACTTCATTAAAGTTAAACAATTAAATACCAACGGCGAGCACGGGAACCGGGAGTCGGGTTGCCTTTCCATCTCAGACGGTCGAAGTTGGTCCAACGTCAGCCCGCCTTTAAAACCGTACCTGGGTATTGACGAAGATTACTTGCTCGAAATAAAAAAAAAAAAACTAATGAATAAAAGAACGCGAAGTAAAGACAAAAAAGAAAAAAAAACAGCGAGATAAGGAATGCGAAGAAGCCTGCATTTTCGCGCTGATTTGCTCAACCGTGGGATGAAATTGAATCCGATCAGCGCGCAAACAGCGACTTTTCACAGAGGGGTGACGATGGCAGTCGCCGTACCACGCAGTATTCCTCGGGGCTAACCGACGAAATACAATTTACATATTCATGACGATTCATTTGTACGAGCCGGCGGTACAACCGAATTTTCCCCAGTGAGAATTAGTGAGAGGGGAGTGTTCAATAATTCCTCAGCTTCTACCGGCAAGCAGAACGGCTGCAGACTTGGAATGTGAAACTCCGACCTCAATTGTGTCCCTCATAATGTTTGTGCTTTTGAGAAATTAAATGACGGATGTTGACGATTTAGTAGTAAAAAAAAGTGCTGACATCCACTCAATTGCACTTAACAACAATGTGACGCAGTTCGTAACTTTACAAAAATACAATAAGCGTCATTAACCATCATTGAATAACTGTACGTAGATCTTTATGTAACGATCTTACTGTAACGTCGATCTTAATAGGTCGGTCAATTGACCAGCACGTTTGAAAATTGTTGCCTCTGTAACATATTTATCTTAAAATTATGATAACAGTGTATGACCTCAAATTTTGACCATTAAAGTTGGCGAAAATTAACGGACGAGGTTTGCTCTCTAAGAATATTCCAATACAAAAATGACCCTAGCTACATAATTTTCTCAAGTTTTTCAAAAACTATTCGAAATTGTGGGCGCTCTCTCAAAATTGAGCAAAATTGGACGAAATTGAAAAAGCTCTCTCAAAATTATACGAAATTGGGCGAAATTGAGGGTGTTATCACAATTTTGTCGACAAATATGGACGCACCTTGACGCAATTTTTGCGGAATGACTTGCATCAAAGCTCTGTAGCTTTGGCGATGTGGAGACTCGGAAAGTCCAGCTGGCTTTCAGGTGAGTGCCGATGGGAGCGGGAGGAGGAGCAGAAGTCTGATAGCGCACGAATCCTACAAAACGAGCATGAGGTTGACATAAAGCCGAGAATCTCAACGTACCAGAAGGAATGAAGGCTGAAAATCCGGTTAATTGACCTCGTGAGACGGCGGGATAACGAACGGAAGGGTTATCGCACAGCCCGGGTATCGAAGAGCACGGCACTAGCGAGGGGGAACGAACCGACTCTCGAGGCTTTGACGGACACCCTCACGGGACTGGGGTCGGGTGTAATACTCGGACTAATTAGCCGACTTAAGCAAACACGAAAAGAACAACACCGACGAAAGAGAAAGTCCTTGGATCGACCAAACAAGAACAGGGATAACAAGAGTGGCGTCACCTACCAGTATATACACTGTATAAAATACACAGTTAAAAAAAGTTTGTGATTTTTACAGCAACTTATTGTCCACAAAGGTCCACAATTTTTTATTTGTCATTTTTCCGATCGTACCACCCGATTCTAGTTTTACAAACAAAAGTGCAAACTAAAATTGTAAACGAAACGGGAATTAAAAGAACAGTTTTGTATATTCAAATCTGAACAAATCAGTTTGTCACTTATTTTTAAAAATTATTTTTATGAAACTTCATATTTCGATTTTATGAAATTATTTATTCTTGTATAGGCAAGGCATCGAAAACATTGCAAATATTCGATTGGCACATGTCAAATATCATTAAAAATTCAATAGTCATCCTAACGTCTCCATACACATTTGTTCCTCGAGTCCGACAGTTAAGAGTTGCTAAGTCCGAGGAACGATAAAAAATGGCATCTGCTATCGTTATCAGTAAAGAATAGTGGCGCGGCGCGCCCGACGCTCTGCTTATCGACCACCCGCGTGTAACCCCACTTGTACATGTCGGCTGAGATCGATTTACATTCACTTGAATAGCTTCCTATGTGCATCAGGAATCATAATTAATTAATTGTCATATAATTTCGAACAATTCATCAATTAATAATCAATTAATTAATTATTATACAATTTCGATGCAATCGCAATTAGTAGAAACGACATTTCCAAATTGGAAAGATGTTTTAGAGTTTGGTAATAAAAAGTGTTAATAAAATTGTATACAGCAATATCGAATTTGCCAATCGCATGAATAAGGGACGGAACTATTATTATGGCTAGTTATCTCATTTATCTTGTGTACGTCTCACACTGAGCCGAGGCGAAAGCGTTCAGTTGAAAAGCTTTGATGCTTTGATGCTTGTATATTATAAATATGTATATTCGACGATTATTTTAATCAACCATAACCATGAATCATGTAAGATAGCTATTATAAAAAGAAAAGACGAAAAAGTGAAACAAAATTTTTTTCTAACCAGTCTCATCGCGCTAGCGCCCGGTTCATACATAATATTCATTTACTAACTGTTTTAATATTTTTATCACCATTTCCAATGTCATGATTACTTAATTATTTATAAAGCCCTTAAACTACTGCTTGCCTTATAATATTCCACTTAAAAAAGTGAAAAATCAAATTTCTTGATCAACATATTTTTTTCAATGCGCCAGAAATCTTCAAGTCCTTTGCGTACATTTTAAACCGTTTTTTTCAACAAAAATAACCGTGTTTTATAGAATAGATTATGGAATACGCACGATTAGTTTCGTAATTATGTTACGAGACCACATATTTTTTTACTTACGTGAACCAAACGAACGTTACGGGTATCGCGTTGCTCGTTGCTTGTTTCTCGGGAGGGATGCGGTTGCGCTCGCGTTCTTTCAATTTAAATACATAAATATTAAAGAGAAAGCGGGGGGATGGCGCGACAGGAAGAAGTAGTGCACGTTGGTTAAAACATGATACCTCGAGTTCGAAGTTGCTCGTTGCTTGAGTAATTTCATATGCAGATATAGAAGTCGGTAGACAGAGTGAGATATTTATACACATTAAATGAACAAAAAAAAAAAGAAGTGCCTCGACATCTGACGGTTCGTGTCGCGAGTTTAGAAAGTGGAAACAAATCATACGAAACATTCAAACAGGAAACGGGTGGAAAAAGCGGAGGTCGCAGCGAATCCCACTTTGGTGCTCGGGCCTGAACGACGCCCGCGGCTCGCCAATCTTTTTCCATGGAGCAAAATTGCACTTTTCATTCCTCTTCAATCAGACGCTGGGGAAATTTACGATTACTGTACTCACAAGAGTGAATTATTCAACGGGTTTAGTGCTCGGTTCCCGGTTCGTCCAACAACGGTGCGGTGCGAGCTCGTACCTCGAGTTCATTTCGCGTCGAGACCCGAGACGAGCGAAACGTATTATTTTTCATTCCAAAAAATGTCCAATGGGTCGAGTGCAAATTTAAAGAGGATCCACCGTCCAAATAGTGTACGTAGTGAGATGAACTCTGACGACTTGGCGAGGGGTAGCCAAGGAACAGACGGGAGCCCAGCAATTTAAAAGTCTCGTGGCCATGGTATTATGCCATTCCAGCCAAAGCGCTCGGATGTCACCTCTGAGAACAGTGTAAATTTGAAGAAGCGCGTGGAAACTCGATATTAAATTCGTTGAATTATTGTTCTAGATGTCTTCTATTGTTCGCACGGTAAGAGCGCTACTATTAAGGCGACGCTGGATCAATCAAATGTATGCACACACCGTATTTTCAAGGGGAAGCGTTCTTGAATTACCGGTTTTTAACGGTCGATAGTCGTCCATTGTACCGGAAATTGCGCACATCGAAAATTTATGAAATACGAATTATTTATGAATATGAATATGAATATGAATATGAATATGAATATGAATATTAATATGAATATGAATTTATGAAATGTACACGACTCTTCCCCCTTCACCTTCGCGGATAATCCAAGTACAAACATGCATACACATTACTGGATCAATAACGGTTATGTCCATTCGATAATGTATAGAAAATTTTGTTCGATGATGTTGCATCAAACTCAAATATCAAATGAAAAAATATAAAGAATCAAAAAGGTGGTGATGCGGCAAAACAGGTAAAGCACCGGAGATGTATGAACACACCGCATTTTCAAGGGGAAGCCTTCCTGAATTGACTGTATTTAACGGTTGATCGTTGTCCTTTATACCGAAAATTGCAAAAATCCAAAATGGATGAAATGTACACAAGGGGCAAAAAGGGACAGAGGTGTAAAACGGAGTAATGGGGCAAAACGCAATTTTCCAATGACTTTTTTATGGCAACCGTGGTGCTGAGTGAGGCAAAACGGTGTTGAAAATCCGGATGTATCATTGGGACAAAATGAGGCATTCAACAATTATTGCAAAATTGAATTTTGCCCCACTGTCCCATTTTGCCCCGCTGGCCCCGAATCTTCGAATTCGCGAACAATCCAAATAAAAATATGCATAAACATTACTGGATCAATAACGGTTATACTCATTCCGATAATGTATACAGATTTTAGCTCGAAGATCGAGGAAAAAAGTTTGCATAATACCAAGCTTTTTTTTTGTTTCTTGCAAATAGGCTTTGAAGCGCGTTTGATGCATAGCTAGTAAGTCTAGTGTCTGTTCACATATTCTTCATCGTCCATATTCTTTCTACTCTTTGCTCCAGGACACACGGAATATCTGAGAGGGTGCATGGCAGACATAATTTACAACGGGGCCAAGGTTATAGAATATGCAAAATCGAGGCGTAGCAAGTCCGAGGCGACCGCCATAACGTGGAGCTGTTCCGCCGAATTTGATGCTACGAGGGACACGGAAGTAAGCTTCGTGGAAGACGGAGCCTTTACTTCCATACCACGTCCGATACCCAGATCCGGATCCAGGTAATGTATATTCTGGTCGTCTGATCATGAAAAGCAGATTCCAAACGAGTGCCGTTAGCGCGTGAAAGGAACAGGCTCAGCGAACAGTATAGTAGAGTCACAGTGGCTGAATGTGAACAGTGCATGTCGGAAGTTTCCAGTCGACGCTAATGCAACAGCCGCACTGTTCCGTTTCCCCGTCACTCTTGCCAAAGGTCTCGAAATACACCAGTTTCACTCGATTCCTGCATGTCGCCTTATTGAATCTGCTCTGGAAACTATATCACTGTTCCTCTTCTGGTATCGCATTGCAGATGGGAGTTCGAATTGAAAACGGCGTTGGAGAGCGGGATGCTTCTGTACAATACGGGTCATACCTCTCATGCCGATTACTTGGGTATCGAGCTTCACCAGGGCAAGATACGCGTCATGATGAACAAAGGAAACGGACCTACCGAACTGACCCATCCGGATCTCGTCGGAGATGGCAAGTGGCATCGCGTCACTGTAGATTTCAATCCAAATGCCATCGGGATAAACGTCGACGGTCATGACAAAAGAATGAATCTGCCGTTGGGTGGCAATCGTTATCTCGATCTCGCCGAGACACTATTCATAGGCGGTACGGAGCTCAACAAAAGGGCCCGTGCGATCGGCAAGGGACTGAAATCCGGTGATAAAAGTTACAAGGGTTGCTTGAGAGGGATGATTCTCGATGGGAAACCACTCGGTCTACCGGACGTCAAGGTCAGCCAGGGAATTCTCGCCGGATGTGTCTGGAGCTACCCTTGTTTGATGGAAAAGGGACCGTGCGATCAAGAAGCGACATGCGATCAACTCGGCGTTGCTTCTTTCAAGTGTACGTGCGATCAACCCGTCTCCTGCTACAAACCCAACTACGAATACGAGGTGAGTGTTACAGCGACCATTTCGTTATATACACTTTCATAGTGCATGTCGGACAAAGATTTGGTCGTTGTATAACAATTAGATCATATAAGGGTTTATGAGTATTCGACCGATTACCTGAATGGGGTTGTTTAAAAGCCAGGATCACTGGAATGTACTAAAAAAGCAACTATTGCTGAGTTACTTTCGCTTATTTTACGATAAGCATTCTTCAAAGTTGAGGCCCTGTTTTTTGCAATTTTGCTGACGTATTAACGTGATCTTGGAAAAATAGCTTGCAGAAGATTGTTCGCCCGTTGTCACGCATTTGCCAATAAAGCGATGTTAGGGTAGTTCTCACTAGAGTAGTGACCTAATTCGTAATGTCCCTCTCTCGCACGGGCATATTTGTTGTTAACGAATTATCGTAAAATTCCTACCTGATGGTAGAACAGCGACGCTTGACCCAATTGTCAGTAAAAGCGGAGGGTGAATTGCTGATCGATCGAAATAGCAATAATCTAAAATACCAACGCAAATTGGTTTAAGATTACCATTAATGTTGGACGTTCGGTAACGCTCTTCTATACGGGAGAACGGGGCAAAATGGCACAGTGGGGCAAAACGGAACAAAAATGGAGATGCATCGAGTGCGCGAAATGGCTGGTCTTAAAATGATTGGAAAATTGCGTTTTTAATAACGTCATTTTCCAATCATGTTCCAATGTCCGATTTCACCTCGTCGATGCATTCCGATTATTTGTCCCGTTTTGCCCCACTCTTTCCTATATTTACGGAACATCGTTTAAATATGACAAAACTTGCGAATTGAACCCGAACCAGAAACGTGTAAAAAGGATAAAAATAGGTGCCTTCTGATTCATCTATTATTCCGATTGATACTTCCATTTCTGGGCTGCACCCGACGAGCGTATTTTCGTGCGGACCCCGCTGGCAGCAGCTTTGCCCGAGCTCGCTGTACTGTTTACATTCGTCGAAGCTTTCCGGTTCTACTTTTTTCCAATCGGGGAGCTTACCTAGCAGCACCCTTTTAAGGGTACTCATGCGAAAGTGCCTCACTAGACCACACAGTGCCCAGAACTATGCAGATTGCCTTCAGAAGCTCAACATTGGCCCAGCTGCCTGGGATAACTAATCGTTTCAAATGATATTAACATTTGCTTGATGAGCCTTCGAGGTGTTTACGCGCTCGGCTGGTGTTCACAGGTTCGTCCTATCGATGCGAGCTATTGATCAATGCATATATTCTGTGGTTTCGCGCTGCTCGCATCGTTATCGTATCCACTTTGCGTCGCGTCGAACATCGCTTTCGTGTGTTAGTGGCGGTGAAGTTTGAAACGTTGCAAGTTTGCAAGGACTTTACGAGCTCCCGCGTCTCGCGTCTGTCATGTGACTTTGATAATCCAACGAGTTTATAAAATGAGATTAAATTTTTATTATCGACTTCAATAAAAACCGGATCCTTTGAAAACCCCGGTAGTTTCTGGAAAAAATACTTTGTTTCTACAATAAATAATTTATGAATTATTGCATAACTTGTAACAAACAGATGCACCTAATCGCTCCACTTCAGGTCAATTACAACGCGATTGATAAAAGCATTCTCGAGTTATAGACATTTAAATTAAAGCAAACACACACACACATATGCATATCCAGCTAGACATTTTTTCTAAACGTCATTGTTGGATTTTTTAAAAATATCCTGAACATATTCACATGAAAACCTCGAAATATTTTTTTATTTTTTTTTTTCATGAAAACAACGCTTTGTCTATGATGAATCAAAAGACGTATTTGCTATCGACTGAGGAAAGACAAAATGACGCATCACCCGTGTTAAAACATACCGTTTACGCCCCTTTGTTTTTCAGCAGTCGATATGTTTCGGCCCAGAAAGCGCTACAAAAATCCTTTTGCTTTTAGTCAAGCGAGACGAAACATGTTACAACAGTTTGCATTGAACGTATTCGAGACAAAAACGACTGGATCGTTTTCTGACCGAACGATCCCGAAAGTGACGTATTCCCCTGTTGTACGAGATACCGGTTGTCGACTATCGTGAAATATTGACTATAATGCGCCGAGTGCACACAACGGTACGGTGATGTGGTGCATAGTTTGTGCGGCACATAGAAAAATACATGTGTAGAGAGGAAAACGCGATGGATGACAGCACGTCAGATACTCCGCTTTCAACGACGCCGTGGACCGTTTATATAGAAGTGTACTTTACCTAATATATACATACCGAGTGTAGCCATCGTGCCCATTCAAGCTTGCAGTTTGCGATGCATCCCGTTCTCATTCGCGAAAGAAGGGAGCCTCCCAGTCATAAAATGTATGTCGGTACATGTATAGGTAGGTGCTATTTGATGCCGAGAATGCGGTTCTTCTCCCAGAATTCGGTGGGACCGAAGGTACATACATACCGTGAGCGCGACTAGAAAGGGCCAAGGGGAGGACTGGAAATAACTTGGCGGTCTTTCGTAGTTGGCATCCATGCTTTAAATATCGCTCGACGACTGAAATTGCTCGTTCGTTCTGGCAAGCAGCGATAAAACATCGAGAAAGAAGAGATATATATAGGGTATTTTGCATGCAGGCCTTTTCCTTCTGTGCCTTTGTAATTCTTGCGAGTTTTCACCGATTATCATATTACTGCGTACTCGCTTGACTGTCGGTGTTGTGATGTGTCTTCCTTTTAGTCTTCCTTTTAGGGTTCGGTAGACCGAACCCTAAAAGCTCCCTACCAGCCTACAATCTTTTGTCGTGTTTTGAGTCACCGGGTCTTTGTACAAATATACAGAAGGGCAGAGGGCGCAGACAGGTTTTCTGGTAGACAAAGCATCGATAAGGGTCATCGGCGCAGAGCTTTTTCACCGATTACCCTATTTATGTGCACTCGCGTGACTGTCGGCGTTGTGATGTGTCTTCCTGGTAAACCGAACCCTAAAAGCTCCCTACGACCCTACAATGTATCGTCGTGTTTTGAGTCATCCGGTCTTTGTACAAATATATAGAAACGCAGTGCACAGTAAAAAATAATTTCGTGAAATCGGAATGCGGCATTTCGTAAAAATAATTTTCTTAAATAAGTGACGAACCCGTTTGTCACTTATTTGAATATACGAACCTGTCCTTTTCTTTCCCGTATTATTGACAATGTTACTTTGTACTTTTGTTTGTGAAACTAGAAAATTAACAAATAAAAATTGTGGACGTTTGTGGACAATAATTTGTTGTAAAAAGTCGAAACTTTTTTTACTGTGTGGGCGCAGACAAGGTTTCTGGTAGATAAAGTATCGATAAGGGTCATCAGGGCAGAGCTTTTTCACCGATTATCCTATCAATGCGCACTCGCTTGACTGTCCGCGTTGTGATGTCTCTTCCTGGTAGACCGAACCTTGGTAGACCCTAAAAGCTCCCTACGACCCTACAATTTTTCGTCGTGTTTGAGTCACCCGGTCTTTGCACAAATATATAGAACGGCAGAGGGCGCAGACAGGTTTTCTGGTAGATAAAGTATCGATAAGGGTCATCGGCGCAGCGTACATGCCCCGATGGGCGGACTATGCCAGGGGGATGGCGTGTCCTATAGCAAGAGAGTCAAGAGTGATCGTAATAAGCCAACGGATTTTTATCAACTTGATTGGAAAAATTGGCCCGCGGCGCGAACTACCCCAGTATATCGAGAAGAAATCGGTTTTACCTTGTTCGCGGTTGAACGGTAAATGCTAGGCGTCTCTCAGGAAATCAAGTGACTTTTCAAGAAGCCCAACGGGCGACTCCGTTACGTGGCTCTTGCCTTGGGCAGTGTACGTTTTCTGTGCAGCGCGGAAAGAGATGAGGTATAGAGAGAGAAGGATGGCGCATCGGTAAGAGCACTTCGGCAGCAGCGTTTACCTTATCTATCGACTCTGCACTGGAGGAAGACGACGATCACTTCGCCCAGGTCTTCACTCCGTTTAGTGAAGATTCGTTGGGCTGTATAGACATTCCGTCTACACTCATTTCTAGCGTTTCCGGGGTGCTCTCGATGTATGACGGGACGCTCGAGAAAATGAGCTTGAGGATGTTTGGGCCGAAATCGCGAGAGGGAAACGGGAACGGAGCTCAATTAGTCACCATGACTGCATTTGTCAACGTGCGAGTGAGAAACTTAGATAAAGTAAGCGGCTGGACAGAGATAGAGTATTTCGTTTATTGAATTGACCTCAGAAACAAAACCGTGAATCATCTTGGAATTTAGACACAATCTGTCTGATAGTATGCTCTTCGCTCTGATAGCTTCTTTATTCGAATCTAACAGAAATCGGCGGAGAAAATCGCTAACTTCTGTCATTAGTGGCCGCTTTCCGAAACGGTACCTTATGTAGTTTTTTACAAGTATTAGTAAAAACAAAACTACATGCTCAAAAAATCTGAAAAAATTGTAAACAATTCAGTGTGTCTTTGCCTGCAAAGTTGGAAAGTTTTATAGCGATCAAACAAAAACGCCCTTTGGCCCTAATATCCTTAATACGAATAAACTTCGATAAAGTAATGTCGATATGTCATGATCAGATTTAACCCTTTATAAGTAAGACCGGCCAAAACCGTACCGAAACAGGGCTACCGAACGCGGAGTGGCGGCCACGCGTATCTGCGGAAGCGGTTAAGAGTGGGGATAGAGTTCTGACTTACAAAGGGTTAAGGAAATACCCGTTATTGACTGCTGATTGGGCTCCAATCACTACCCTTCGAGTATCGTCGCGTTCCTACCGACCCAAAACCAACCTGACGATCTACCGGTCGATCAGTGCGCACCAAAAACAACGATAGCTCTCGGTTCAGAGTCGGACATCGGCAGAGTCGATATTCGACAACATTTGTTGGACTTTTCGCTTATCAGAGCAAGCCCAAATTTTAACCTAACATGAGATTGACAAACTCACAGTAATTAACGCGAGAAACAATGAAAATAATTAAATTCACCTATAATTAAGAGGTAAAACGTCAATTGAGCTGTTTGAAATTCATGTTGGAGCAAGAAGTTTGTGGACCCACCCATGCAAAACTCGGTTGGGTCACACGCGTCTGATGAGATTACATGTGTGGTATGAGCCTGTGGCTTATCGATTAAACGAGCAACGCGCACTATACTATGCGTATAATACAATATAACCACACGTGACATGCCTGAATGTCTTTTGTCGAGTGCAGGTGACCGTGGACAGAAATTTGCCGGTCAACTTGGACATCCTGTCGGTTGCGCAACTCTCAGTTTCCGAGGGTGATCGTGTCCGCATGAATCACCGGAACATTGAAGTCGTTCTGGATATCGCCAAGTATGGAATGGACGACAACAACATTGCGTTCACCGTTGTTTCTCCGCCGAGGCATGGAACGCTCAGGCTCGAAGCACATCCAGTTGAAAGGAATCGCTCGTTCACGTTGCGGGACGTCAATCAGGAAAAGGTAAGGCTGGAATTACGAAACTTTGTTAAAATACCACAGAGTTTCTATGTAACCGCATTTCGCGTTCGTTTGCTACCGAGAACA
This sequence comes from Stenichneumon culpator, assembly GCA_964017025.1. Taxonomy (NCBI): domain Eukaryota; kingdom Metazoa; phylum Arthropoda; class Insecta; order Hymenoptera; family Ichneumonidae; genus Stenichneumon; species Stenichneumon culpator. Next base: position 18,251,117 of record OZ024772.1, on the reverse strand, counting down.
CAAACTCACTGTAATAGGTGCTGCACATAACTTGGGAGGGAATTACGGCAAGTACGGTTCGGTGCTTGAAGGTCCAGTTATTCCGCGTTCGTAAGCTGAAGGTTGACTTCCAACCTTCACATTACGTAATTATTAAGCTTTAAAGAAAGGAAGTGTTACATGAAATCTGCATCTCGTTAACTAAATTACATTTTTCCTTTTTTGCTTCCTCATAGAGGAAGCTTTATGATGGTGAAAAAAAAAATTTTCGAGATTTTAATGAAAACGTGTTCAGAATGTTCCAAAACATCGAAAAATCACATTTAGAAAAAATGTCCGGATGTATGTGCGTGTGTGTGTGTGTGTGTGAATCAGACGCGAAAAATTCAAATGGCTATATCTCGGGAACGCCTGCACCGATGAGGCTGAAATTTTGCACACAGCTTGTGTGGTTAATAGTCAATGTTTCTGCCAAATTTCATCCAAAAATGTTCAGTTGTTTTTTTTTGTACGCCATTATTAATTTCTTCGAAAAAGTCTGTGCGCACCGTAGCGCTCGCAATTTTTTAGCTATCGGGCTAAAAACGCGTACACAGATGGAATATGATCACCCGATGATCCCATTAAAATTTCAAGAAAATCGATCGAGCCGTTTAAATTTTATGTCATTTTGAATTTTTTGAATTTCATGAATTTTTTTTTTTTTTTTTTTCAAGACGCATTTTTCCATATTAAATATTAATCTACGAATAAAAAAGTGTCAGATTCGTGATCAGCGTGAAAAAATACATAAAATACAATCCCGGAGTGACGGCTAACGAAAAAGTTTACCGGGTATTTATATAGCCAAAATTACAAAAATGGGTTATTTTGCGTATTTTCAAACAGCGATTTCTTGGCTTCCCGATGAATACTCTATGATATTCTATGTATTTTTTCGCCTCGAGTACAGATTCGACAGCCGTTTTGACCAAAAGCGCAAGGTTTTTTCGCACTAAACCTGAGTCGGCCAGCAGTTTTGCTTAAAAGTTAAATACGACGTTGATATTGAAAAAGCTGAAAATTGAAATTTTCATATCGCTTCCTCATAAAAGTTGAAAGTTGAACGTTGAAAGCTGAAAGTTGAAAGTTGAAATTTTTATATCACTTTCTCATAATGGCCCTTTATTCGCAAAGCTTCCTCTATGAGGAAGCCAAAAATATAGTAAATGCTTTCTCATAGAAGGAGCTTTTTCGAATAAAGGGCCATTATGAGAAAGTGATATAAAAATTTCAACTTTCAACTTTCAACTTTCAGCTGTCAACGTTCAACTTTCAACTTTTATGAGGAAGCGATATGAAAATTTCAATTTTCAGCTTTTTTTTTTATTCTTCTAAATTCTTGTAAAATTTTATAAATTTTGTGTGTCCATATATAAATTTCATGTGAACATATATAATTGACTCAACTTCGGCAGAGAACTCGTTTCGTGTGCGAAATCCTTGAACAAAAAGGTGATAAGCAATTTTCACAACTGTTTTTCTCAGGTACGGTTGAAGTTGTTGGGATTAACAACCGCTGGAAGTTCTTACCGATAAACCCTGAAAATCGGACGCATCAGATAGAGAGTCTGGAGCATGGGCACGGGTTTAAATATCTGATAAGCACCAAGCAAACTCAAGTCTAAAACTTAGTCTACAAACTAAACTTAAGAACATTACTTCTAGCTGACGAAAGGCCTCAAATCTATACTCAACTTGCAATCTCAATTTGCCCTCAGGTTTGAATTTGCTTTCGTGCGTACGAGTTTCCATTCAGGACTGAAACTTTCCTTTTCTTCAAAAACATAAAAATCTTCAAAGAAAATCGTTAGAAATTTCTTCAGGATAAAGCGGGTCTCTCGCATTGCGTAGTGGGGACATTCCACGTCTTTGAGCTCCGACGTTTGGCTCATTAGAAAATGTTCATTACCGTTAGAAAAATCCGACCTTCCTGCAGGTGACCCGCACTGGCTGGTTATTCAAGCTCAGCAACGACTGCACATAGTAAGTTCGTCTACATCACAGAGAGTGCCCGGTATGTACGGTGAGTGGATGTATGTATACACAGTCGACAAACACACAGCTCTTCATGGGCGAGCGCTCGCTTCCGCGTTTCACCTACCTCCTTTCTTCCCTGGGGAAAAGCGGAAAGGTGGGCGAAAAGCCCTCGTTTACCCGCACGTGCTAAAAGTGTACTGGAACTATTTCCGTACGATGGGGTGGGGGAGGGGAAAATCGACGCTGAGTGGATTGGGGCACGCTGACGGGATGGATGCGAAGGCGTCGAGCTTTTTCGAAAGCGTCTGGTTTACCGGCGGATTCACGAATCGCAATTCACCTTACTCTTTTCCAACTCTTCACTTTTTTAGATGTCTCCCCCAACCTCTTCCCTAACTGGCATTCTCAGCGCGTCGCCTTACCAGCTTTTTCAACGAGCCACGAGCCCAGGAATCTCGATGCTCTACACCGGGTCAACCTACTACATCGATTGCCGGTGCGACTCGATAGATTCGTGACAGGGAACCGCTGTCTGAAACAAAGAATCGCATCCGCAGTGACATTGTCAGCTAGCGATCGAAGAGCCAGAGTCGGACATGATGCGATGTTGTCACTTGTCGAAAGCGATTCAAATTAGTTAATGCTTTTTACGGTTTCTGGCGCAAAATCGACATTAAGGTGATAGGAACGAGTGTGCGAGCGGAAAAAGTCTTGTTGCAAATTTGTGATGAGTTTAATCGTCCCAAGGGTTGATGACCGTTGCCGAGGAATGGCGGTTCGCGTGTGCGAAACCGATAAATGACGATACTGCCTTATACAAACAAAGTAATTTGAGGAAATGCCGCCTTGGAAAAAAATTAATTACAGCATATAATTTTAAAAATGATATATTGTTTTCTGGCAACGCCGAAGTGTTTCTCCGACTCGGTAGATTCGCGACAGGGAACGACTGTCTGGAACCAAGAATCGCATCCACCGTGTTATTTTCAGGTAACGATCGAAGAGGTAGAGTCGGACGTGATGCGATGTTGTCACTTCTCGAAAGCAATTCAAATTAGTTAATTAATTCTACGGTTCCTGGCGGAAAATCGACATTAAGGTGATACGAAAGAGCGTGTGAGTGGAAAGAGGCTCGTTGCTAATTTCTGATGAGCTTTATCTTCCCAAGGGTTGATAAACGTTGTCACTTGCCGTAAGCAATTCAAATTAGTTAATTAATTCTACGGTTCCTGGCGGAAAATCTACATTAAGGTGATACGAAGGAGTGTGCGAGTGGAAAAGGGCTTGTTGCAAATTTGCTATGAGCTTTATCGTCCCAAGAGTCGATAAACGTTTGCCGGGGACTGGTAAATTATTCGCGTTCGCTAAACCGATGAATGACGATACTTTATCCGAACAAAATAATTTGACGAAAGGCCGCCTTGGAAAAAAAAAATTTAATTACAACATATAATTTAAAAAATGATGTATTGTTTTCTGGTACTCTAATTTTGAGAGCTGAAATAATGGATCTCAACGCCGACGTGTCAACACGTTCGTAGACGGAGTGTTGCACACTTGCTTCCGTGGAACAATTGGATGCGAGGAGCGCCGGAGAATGCGTCGAAATACTAGCACATCACCCTCTCGCCTTACTCATCAGCCCGGAGGTGAATCCCCGCTGTTGCTTCGCTTGTCGCGGTTCTGAGTACCCGGCGTTCCATACAAAAGAATATACGAAGAGATGAAGAAAGGTTCTCATAATGTTGCCTTTAATCGGGGAAACTCACGCGCCGATGTTCGCTGCCACGATTTCCCGCGAGTTCTGAGGCGGCCCGTTTGGAATCTGTAATTGGAGGTTTGGAGATGAATATTTGAAAGGCAGCCCTAAGTTCACGCTCGACAACGAGGTAACAGATTCGAGGCCAACGACTCGAAGTTTCGGGAGAACTGTCTGGGTAACAATTTCACTTAGGAATACTGGCTGTTGACGGTAGCACGAGCTGTACAAGCAGCCCCGAGGGCGCTTCGAATTCGCGTAGGGAGTGGCAAACAGCAAATTCGAATTCGAATTTGCGCACCGCAGCGGCCAAGCTAGCTGGTACGCTGCATTTTCGAGAGCTTGCCGGAAGGCTTGGATTCGTCATTGCGAGCTGGCGACTGAAAACGTGAGTGGACCTGGACACGAAGAGAGAGACATCATTTTGCCGAAACTACAATCGGTGGATTCGTCGTGTGGCCGGAAGTCATGGGTCCGAACGCACTTCATCCGAATAGTCAAACTTCCGAAACTTTATTCCTCCGGACAGTCAAACTGCTGAAACCTTATTTTTCCGAATTTCCGAATTTGCGAAACTTTATTATTGCGAATCTTCATTTCAGCGAACGTTACTCTTCGGAAATAGTAGTTGACCGAAGGTTATTCCTCAGAATCGTCATTCAACCGAACGTCATTTTCCCGAATCGTTAAACTTCCAAACGTCAAGTCGCCGAATCGTCATCCGTCCGAATCGCCAATCGACCGAATCACGAAATTAAGCAATATTACTAGTCTAATATAGTCTTGTTTAGTGAATGTGGATCGCAGGGATTCGGTGAGAATCGGATAAATGACTTTACGGATGAATAACCTAAGGGATGACTGACTTTACGGACGAATGGCTCTACGGATAAATGACTTTACGAATGAATCACTTTACGGATGAATGACTTTACGGATGAATAACCTTACGGATGATTGACTCTACGGACGAATGACTTTACGAATGAATCACTTTACGGATGAACGGCTTACGGATGAATGACTTTACGGATGAATGACTTCATGGATAAATGACTTTACGAACGAATGACTTTACGTACGGATGACTACGAATGAATCACTTTACGGATTAATGACTTTATGGATTAATGACTTCACGGATTAATCACTTTACAGATGAATAACCATACAGATGAATAATGAATGATGAATGATGATTCGGCGACTTGACGTTTGGAAATTTAATGATTAGGGAGTTCGGTGAAGTGAATGAAGTTCGTTTAAATGACGATACGGAGGAATAGCGTTCGGCCATTTACTACTTCCGAAGAGTAACGTTTGCCGAAATGATGATTCGAAACAATACCGTTTTGGAAACTTGACGTTTCGGAAAAATAAAGATTCGGCAGTTTATGATTCAGAAAAATAAATACTCAGCAGTTTACGATTCGACAAAAAAAAGTTTCGTAAGTTTGAATATTCGTATGAAGTCAGTTCGAACCCATGATTTTCAGCCATGCGACGATTCGGCCGATTGCAGTTTCGGCAAAATAACCTGGCTCCAATGTCTTTGTGGGTTAAAAAATCATGACAATTATTACTGGTATATGATCAGTGCTCAAGACTTCTACCTTACGTTAATATATTATAGTATTTCGGCCGTCGTCTCGAACCCCGCGAGAAGCGGTGTTCTATACATAGTTCAGAACAGCGTAGGGCTAACTTTAGACGAGCACATTTTGGGAAAGGGCAAACGGCACCAGCTCGCGCCAAGCGAAGGCCTACAGCATCTCACGGGCCGTGCGTGAATTCGAGAACACCCGCTTCGTCGGTCCAATAAGACCCTCGACTTATTCCACGCCGCCAGCCGGAGTTCGCGCTGAAAAGGAGGGTACTACGATGGGGGAATTCTATTTATAGGTTGCATCGGCGGTCTTCGTCCTTTTTTTTTTCCTCGTACTTGCCGGAGGGCCGATCTAGGTTGTATGGCAGCTCGCTCTCTCCTCATTTACTTATCAATTTACCAAACTTAAAGCAGAGCTCCGCGGCTGTACTCGAGAATTCAATTTTGCAGTAAGATTTTCATTATTCCTGGGCACTCCGTCTCGAGCGATTATTAACCCGGATGACCCTGGAATAATTATTGACCTCGGATGACCTCCTCGCAGTATGCTAACTACCCAATTAATAATGAATAAGAATTCCCGTTGAGTAAAGTCGCCCTCGGAGGAAGAATATATTTTATTATCTTGCTACCATAACGTGGCGCAAGTTTAAACTCTAGACAGTATACCGCACCGTCCCAGCTTATTTAAACTATAGTCTTGACATTATGTGAATGAATTTCCGCGAAAGTCTCGTGATGATTAATTCATTAATCCCTCCGTACTAAAGGACAGTATTTTCTATACATACTTTACCCAACTTCTTCCTCGAGCTTCCAGCATCATCGTTTTCCGTTAATTGAAATTGCAAATTTTTCGCGCTGTTGTGTATCGAAACATATGCAATTATCTTGTTGGAAAAGATAACTATGCAGATGGGAATTAGATCGCCTAAGCGACTCAGGGAGTTTCGTCGAATAACACAACATGCTTTTACATCCTTTTAAGCCACAACATGAACCTTCTAAACGGATTTGGTACATCTGTACAATATTTAAAAAATGATTTTTTGGTTACCTTTCGTCGATTACTAGAAAACATTTCTGAAGGATTTTTGTTTTTCAGAGCGGATCTATTTTGCCACATGGGTTCACTTTGCCCCACTCTTCCCTATTTAAGGATAATACGCAAAGTATTGCGAAGGATAATTTTATATAACGATGCGCAGCAAGTCTTAATACATCGAACATCTAACAATTTCTTTTTTGGGACCGGATCCACATATTGAAACCATAATAAACTGGGGCTACGTTTCACACGCTGTGATCCAAACCAAAATAATCCGGAACGGCAATTGGAAATATATAAATTAAATATGGATCACATTTTTCCTCCATCCTTCATATTAGGACAAACAAATGATGCAATCAATTGTCCTAATGATGACAATCTCGTCGAAAATAATTGCCGGATTGAAACAAAATAAATATGAGATAATAGCAGTAAAATCGAATTGAACGTGTTTCGTTGCAGATTCAATACAGCCACGACGATAGCGAGAGCACGGAAGATGAGATGATCCTGGAGTTAACACTGACGACTGGCACCGGCTTGAAGCTTCCTAGTTATCTCCAGGGCAGCTTGAGATTTCCTCTTCACGTGAACATCACGCCAGTTAACGACCCACCGGTCCTCGAAATACCCACAACGAAAGTCCTCAGGCTAGCCCAAGTAAGCCCGGCGAGCAGCCACAAGAAAAACAGCCTACGCTGCGGACTCCTTCGCATACACGAGCATATACACCTCTCGAGCTATGTTTGTTCGCAATTAAGGAACTTACTACGACCTCCACTTATGTACTACCCTACACATGTATACTATATTACTACGCCCTACTATCAAAAGTATACATGGTATATCTTGGATCTACATAAGTGGTTACCAGGCGTTTGTTTGGTTGGTTCCCCATCCGAGATGAGAGGCTCATCTAGACAATGTGTCGACAGTTTGTTTGTTTTGAGTAGTGTGAAAACATTAATTTAGTCTTTAATCCGGTGATTGGGCACGACCTCTCAATCAACCTCGTTATGTTACCACTCGCGAGAAGAATTGATCATCCAAATTGATAGATGAAGCCTTTCGCGTCTAATTCAATTAGAGTCTCGTTCGCGTCGATGGTCAATAGTCGTTTTCCAGTCTCTCCGAATTGAGATAGACGGGCGTGCATCGTCGCGTCGCAAAATTCAACAGACCGAAATTAGGTAAATCGATTACAACTACGTTTCTCGACAGGGTACAAAGAAAACGTTGAGCAAAGAGCTTGTATGGACCGTGGACCCGGACACTCCGCCAGAGATGCTGACGTATACGGTTCTGCGAGCGGACACGGATGCCGGCCACGTCGAAAGGTCGAGCGAAGTTGGTCGTCCAATTGAAACCTTCACTCAAGCCGAATTGCTGGCTGGAACGATCGCTTATGTCCATCGTGGAAACGGTAATGATCTGGCGGTTTTACACGAATCTTCCAGCAACATTTTTAGAACTTTGATTGATGCCATTAGAAAGTAAAGATACCGCGATAAGAATCGGCATGTGTTTTCGGTGTACACTAAGGGAACTGAGGTGAGGGACTTTGTGTGCACGTGTTAAACAAATATATAGCACGGTATGATTCGTTGACCTTTCAGCGTTGTGTGATGAGTTGATCGGCCTAAAATTACACTCCCGTAAGTCAAGCTTTCAATTACTGTTTCAGCGAAATCAAACGCACTGCTGGGTATGCAAGTGAGCGACGGCGCGTCGAGCAGTCAATCGGGATTTCTCAGAATCTCAGCGTATCCGCTTCAAATAAAATTGAAGCACAATACCGGTCTGGTGGTGGTTCATCGCTCCTTCACGCTTCTGAGATCGTCGAATCTCTCATTCGCGACGAATTCTGACGACAGCACCGTCGAGATACGTTACAACATCATGACCCTGCCGCAATACGGTGTCATTCAAAAATCCAAAGACTCAGCCGGCAGCGGATGGACGAACGTCGATCACTTCACGAGCAAAGACGTCGAGTCGGATAGCATTCGCTACATGCACAACGTCGGTAGTCCGGCTGAGGACGAGTTCAAGTTCCAAGCGAGTGTTCGCGAAGTGAAAACCCAACAGAACTTTGATTTCAAAATCACTTTCATCGATCTCGAATTGAGGGAGGTTGAGAGGAACTCGGTGCACTTTGCAAACGCTATCGAAATCGCTTTCACCGGAGAAAATCTTAAGTTTCAAACTAATCCCCTCGTGACTTACCCGAGCAAGATCAAATACACGATCGTCAAAAGTACAAAATATGGTAACACGATCCTCGGGAACGAGGTGCTGAAAGTTGGCGGTGCGTTTACACAGAACGATGTTGACACCGGAAGATTGACGTATCGTCTATTCAAGAGAGCTTACTCGGTAGTCGAAGACGAAGTTACTTTTGAAGTGAGCGCGCCGCAGTGTCAACCGATCACGTCGAGTCTATCGATTAGGCATCGTACGGGCAGAGACTCATCGCCCAATGAATTCGTCGAGAGCCTCAAAGTCATCGAGGGCTCGAAAGTCCCTCTGAGGATCGTTCGCATGGATCCGAAGAGTTACGGTGTGAGCAGAATGGTTTACAACCTGACCGCGCGCCCCGCCCACGGCTGGTTGGCGGTCCATTGTCGCGTCAACGAAAGTACCCGACCAAACGCGACTTACTTCGTCACCGACGAGATCACCGACGAAAACGTCTACTATTATCACGACGATTCCGAGACTCGGAACGATTCCTTCAAATTCGTCGCCGTATCGACTGACAACACAGATTTCATGTACGCGGGTCAATTCAACGTCGAGGTAGCCTTGCAAAACGACAATCCACCGGAGAGATCGATCGAAACGATATTTCACGTTGTGTCGAAGGGTGAACGCCCTCTGACCAGCAAAGATCTGGCCTACGTGGACAAGGACACCGGCACGCAGGCCGCCGATTTGCTTTACACGAAAAAGATCGTCACCAACGGTGGAATCTACGCGGTCGACGACACGACGACAGAGCTCGATGAATTTACCCAACAGGACATAAACGACCGAAAGATAATGTTCCGTCATCGCGGTGACGACCGTGGAAGCTTCATGTTCGCCGTGAGCGACGGTCGTTGGAGTACCAAGGGCGTGCTTGACATCAGGGCCAGTCCACCTTACATCCGCTTCAAGGAGAGCAACGCTTCCGTCGTTCGTTTCAACGCATCGGTCGCTTTGACCCTGAAGGAAATTGACGTCGACACGAACTTCAACACCAACGACAGGGAGATCAAATTCGGGGTTATCGCTAAGCCCAAGCACGGAACATTGATGAAGCACGGGAGGGAGACGAGCAATTTTTCGCGGGAGGATTTGATCCGCGGTAACGTGGTTTATCTTCACTTGGGCGGGTCGCTGGCGAAGGACGACTTCAAGGTACGAGCTGCCATGAAGGGCGTCTCGTCGGAGGCTCGAGTCACCGTCAGGGTTTATCCGAAAAGTTACTGGGAACCCTTGATAGTTCAGAACAACCGGAGCATTCTCGTCGAGGAAACAACGAGCGTTAGCTTGAACAAGAAGAGCCTGGAGATTTTCCATCCCAACATATCGTCGTCGGAGATAACTTACCTGATTAGCGATTGGCCCAAGCACGGTTACCTCGAAGTCCAGAGCAACGACGAAAATCACAGCGTTGAAACGACGAGGGAGGACGATGAGTCGAGTCTGGTTCGGCACTTCGATCAGAGCATGGTCAACGAGGGTCGCGTTTATTACGTTCAATCGTCTTCCAATCAGACGAAGGACAGCTTCGTCGTCGACGTGACTAACGGCGTCACTTGGGCTCGCGGTCTGACCGTTAATTTCATCATAATTCCCGACAAAGTTTACGTCGAGGCGACTAACTTGACTGTCGTCGAAGGCAAAAGCGTCGCTCTTGCGGCCTCCAATTTTCGCGTTATAACAACTTACTTCGCTGGAAAGATAACCGACTACAAGATGATCACGAAGCCCAAGCACGGCAGTGTTATCGATTCGACGAAGAACAACCAGATTAAAAAGTTCTCTCAGAAGCATCTGAACGCCGGTGTTATCATTTACAAACACAACGGGGACGAATCATTGACCGATGATTTTCGGCTAACAGTCACGGCGGGCGACAAGACGAGTCAACCGATTGATCTGTGGATCAACGTGCAACCCGTCAACGACGAAATACCGGTGCTCGTCAATCGGTCTGTTATCAGCGTCTGGCAAGGCGGCAGCGTTGTCATCGACTCCGCGAGTCTCGCAAGCGTCGACAATGACACTAGTGCCAATGAAATAATATACAATCTCACGAGCGTTAGAAACGGCTATCTGTGGCACACGGAATCTCCTGATGTCTATATTTACAATTTTACCCAGGAACAAATCGATCATTCGACGATCATATTTACACACACGAGTGAGTATATTGCAGACACTGATAAGCCTAATTTTTGTTAGGGATGTCGGATCGCGCCACTCGCTCGTAGCGACAAACCGCTTTGTTCTCATAAGTCCGCTCAACTCGGCAAGTTACGCGCAGGTCTTAAAAACTGAGACAGGCACATTCATATTCGAGGGTTAAAAGTAAACAGCCTTTTTATACCAAATTCGTGTAAAAGTTTGGTCATTTGAAATAGTAATTGGCGATACAAGTGCGGTAAAGCGCACTTTATGGGCACGCTGTGAAGTGTGTCATACGAGCCGCAGCAGTGCCACTGTCGCACGAACTGATGGCGAGTGCTCTCCGTGGTACGAGTGCGGTGAGTGCGACATACTTCAGAGACAGCGTATGATGTTCGCTACACCGTAATAATATCGCATAATATTTTTTGTAACGAATACAGGAGAAGTGCTACTCCATGCCTGCTGATTGTAGCGCTGCGTGCGTTATGTACGAAAAAGGTGTCTAGAGTCCGCGAAACGTGCGTAAAGTTCGAGAAACGTACGAGAAACGTGCGTAAACATGGTGGCCGTTTTTTCTCCGGAAAAAAATTCCCTGACTTTTCCCTGACTTATCACTGACCAATTAAAAATTTTCCCTGATCAAACTTCTAAAGACTTGTATTTGAAAAAATTAATGATGCAAATGAAAATGCCTAATTATTGTATTCATATTTAATTCTTTTTTTTTCAAAATGTTCCCAATTTTTTTTACATCTCCCTTTTATGTACTTCTCATTTATTTATAGAAGTTTCGGCGACAATTTACTTTTTCCCTGATCAATTTTGAAATTCCCTCATTTATCCCTGATTCCCTGATGAAGATTTTGTTTTCCTGACTTTTCCCGGTATTCCCTGACCGCGGCCACCATGGTAAAGTACCAAAAGCGTGCGTAAAGTACAATCGACCCGACTTGCGCATCGCTGTAAAGCGCCACTTACGCAACTCCCAACAGGCATAGAAAGTAGCACTTTTCATGCATGACTTACAAAAATTGTTATTATGGCCCCGATATTTTTTCTGTACTTTTGGAAATGCCTCGTAGGCGTAAAATTGCGAGAGATTTCCAACACTGTCTTAGAGAGACATTTTGAAGACATATTTTTGCCTGAAAGTTAAAGTGTCCATAATATCGGTAGAGCAGTTATCTGAACAACTCAAACACGGATATCTATTGACTAGCACGAAGCGATCCAGCATCCTGAAGGGAAGACGAAAAACAGACTGGTGGTTTTCTTTTCTGTTTTTTTTTCTACGTTATACAATTTAATAATTCTCCAAGCTTTTTGGTTTATTTAATCACGTTAATTGTTAAATATTCTCTCGCACTCTCCATGCTCAAATGATAAAAATCGGTCGTTGCAAGATAATATTCCTCCCAATAGAAATTTAAGACCCCACTTTCGAATTCTGTATGAATAAACCGAACTATCGGTAACTTAGACTCCCGGTGGGTGCAGCTCAGTCTTCACGCCATCAAAGTACACGCAATAAAAATTCTCTTTGCCCGGTAATTTTCATCCTGATGGCACGAATTTTGCGCACGCTATATGATGTAATATACGTAATAGATATTTACAGAGTTCAAAGTAGGAAAAGATCAGAGAAGACATTCCAATCGCCCTGTGGCGTCTTAAAGTAACTTCGACTGCCCCATTTTTAAACGTTTATAAATGATGATGAATCCTTTTTTCAGATGGTAGCGAGGCGGCTTTTTCTTTCGTTCTATTCGACGGTGTTCACGCCACAAGTAATTATGAAGTATCGATAACAACTTTACCGATTCATTTAACCATGCAACGTAACAATCCGCTAAACGTCTTCCCACTCACGAGAAAATCAATCTCGAGTACGTTACTGTTGACCACTTGTTCGGACCCGAAACGTGATGTCAGATACATCGTGCGCAAAGCTCCGAACTTGGGAAAGATCATAATGGAGACGAGCGAAGGAACTTGGCACGAGGTTGATCGATTTACTCAGGCGGACGTGAACGCCAGCAGAGTTACGTATGAACATACTAAACAGTTCATGGACCTGTCAACCAACGATTCTCTCGTATTCGACGTGGAAACACATTTTGCCGACAGCATAACGAATCAGGTATGTGATTAATGTAATTTACGTAATTGTATGAATTAATTTGATAAATTGTTTGAATAAATCGGCGCTATAATTAATTAATTCAAACATAAGTAAAATCGACGAGATTCGTTAGAGATACGAGGCATTTCACAATATAGAAAATCAGCAACGTACAATTTCGAGCTGATTTACACCTATTCGGTTCATAAGTGGCCGTATTCAGTAACACTTAAATGTAAAACCTCTGAATATTTTACACTTGTAAATCCAACATTGCCAAAAATATGGTACTTTTTTAAAGTAAATGTATCTCGACAACCGCAGCTCAGAAAAAAAAACTTGCAAGTTTTTAAATGGTTTCTTTTTCAAATAAATTTTATCCACCCGATAACGTTATATACAAGAAATTATTTTTTCCTGTCTACCAAAGGTCAATTACATCCTGTCTACCAAAGGTCCCATTACTACTGTTGAGGCATATCCGGTCCCGTGACCTCCAGACACACAGAGGCGACATGCATGTTATGTTAGCATAACTGAACAGCAATCATAAAATAACTATTTTTGCCTATCGATCGAACCCAAAATTTTATTTATTTAGACATTTTATAATAACGAATAACACGAACTTAAAATCTATTTTTTCCCGTTTTATTTTCATACAAAAAAAATTTAGAATTTTTCCTCACCTGACAATTATCTGACTACCGACAAATGTAAAACAACAATACCCAATTCAACTACATATTTCATTTCGCAGATGTTTCGAATCGATGTTTCCGTGTCGAGTGGTGGTTTGGATCGATACATCTCTGCAAGAACGGTCCGCGTCGAGGAGGGCGGTTCGGCCCATGTTGTAATGAACATAACAGGAATCGTCAGATATCTTCGAACGAAGGCGGGCATCGAGAATCCCACGGTACTTTCGCGGCTGACGAGGCAGCCGAGTCACGGCCACGTAATGCTGGTGCCCGATTTGAACATCACAACTTTCACCCAACTGCAGATAGAGGGTGAAAAAATCGCGTATTATCACGACCACTCTGACACTCTCGAAGACCGCATATCATTTTCTCTCTACCTAACACCCGGTCACGTGATGCTCTGCAACGCGAGTGTCCCTGTAGAAGTGATTCCAATAAACGACGAGCCATTCAAGCTCATCACGAACGAGCCTTTCATCACGGTCGTGCAAAATCAGACGCAAACGATAACTCGCGAGAACTTGCTGACGACGGATCCTGACACAGGCCCGGAAGAGCTAAGCTACGACTTGATATCGGGCCCAACTTACGGTAGATTGTTGCTGTCATCGCTGGATCAAAACTCGTCGGAAGTGCGTCAGGTTACGCAGTGGACGCAACAAGACGTCGACTCGAATCGTTTGGTCTACGAGCACAACGGTACGACCCAGTCGGCTTCGTTCTACTTCCGTGTCTCCGATCACAGCTTCAATCCCGTCTACAAGATGTTCAACGTTCACGTTTTGCCGATAAGATTGAACGTGACCGTGGCGAAACCGATAAGCCTTCCCCAAGGTTGGAACATGGCGGACGTTTCCGAGGATAACATCCGATTGGACACGAACGCCCGGCAGGAACAGGTAATTTACGAGATAACGAGACCACCCAAACACGGTATGCTTTGGGTCCGAGAATCGGCGGCTGTGACTTTCAAGCACGGCGATTTGCTCTCGAAGAGCGTCGTTTTCGTTCAGACCGACATGACAGCCTCCAACGACAGTTTCTACTTGTCGGCGCGTCTCAGCAACTTCAGGGTGAACGACGTCAGAGTCGACATCAACGTCACACCGTTGATCATCACTCAGACGATGATCGCGATCGCCGGTGAGAAGAATCAAATGACTCGACGTCATATGGACGCGACCCCACTCGCCGAGCTGACCCGCAGCAACCCGACTTATCACGTAACGAGAAAACCAAAGTACTGCAAACTCAAGCGTATCATAAGGAGTTCCGGTGAGAAAAGAGGATCCCGAGAGCGCGAAGTTTCGAGATTCACCCACACTGAAGTAGTGTCCAAAGTCATATTCGTAGTCTGCAGAAGATTACCAGCCGCCGAGGCCGAAGGCGTAGCCGACAGTTTCGGCTTTACCTTGTCGGCCTCGATTTATCAGCCTGCGAGGGGAGTTTTCGAGATGCTCGTAAGACACAGCGCCGGCGAAGCCAACAGCACGCTCAGCGGTCCTATGGATCCGGTTGGTCACGAGGGAGAAATGGCCGTAGCGCCGAACATGAGCAACGACTACATTCTCATACTGGGAATGCTCTCCGGTGTCTTCGTTCTCACCATCGTCGTCATAATAACGATAAAGTGCAGACAAAACCGGTACAAGCACAGCGAGGAGGACAAGCCCGTGGATGGCAGTCCGGCGGTCGGAGTCATACCGCTGCCAAGACCGCCGGATCATTTGATGCCAGCGACGCCGCATCTGAAGAGATTCGGCGCCGATCATCCCGGAGTGACGGCGAGCACGCCCCTGCCGGGTCAGCCCAACAGCACGTCGACACTTCCACAGTGCAAAGTCATTCCGCTGAGCGCCCTCGACAGCGTCACCGGCTCTGATGCCGATGTTTCCGGGAGGTACCCTTACGGGGTGGCGGACGGCGAAGAGTGGAGCAGCTTCGATACCGGCGATCTGCCGTGCCAGACGGCGACGACGCGGAGGCCGAATCCACTGCTCCGGAGGAATCAGTACTGGGTCTAGCAGGAGGTCGGGCCACGCGCTGGGCCTGGATACCGACTATGAACGCAGCTGTGACACTCCTAGGAGACTTAACACATTGTATAACTAGACTGTCCTATATAGTATAGTATACTGCGTATACTGGGTAATATTTACACGTGGCAAGACTGTTGAATCGTTGAGACGATCTCGAACTCAAGTGTACCTCGTACTACTGGCAACGTTTGGGATCGGCTTGGAAGCTCCTTCAAAAGTGAGACGGATGTGACTCACTGGAAATTTCGATGTAGGCCTTTCTACGATATTTGCTTTTCGAGAGTTGATCGTCTTGCGCAGATGACGGTGACGACGGTTCTGCAGGGCTTTTTGGACCTTGAATCGGTAGTATGGCTACTGGAAAACAATTTGATCGGAGGAACCCTGGGCGGTTAGATACAATATCTTTCGGCTCAAATTTTGCATCGTTTTTATCGTAGAATCAGAAAGAAAAATCATCTACGATCGTTTTCGTCTGTTTTATGCCGAAACAATTTGGTTTCGAGCGGCGATGCACGGAAATCGTCAATGATGCAAATTTCCAAGTATCTTTACTGTTTTACTCTTGAAGGATTTTCATGCGATCGTCATTCGTTGTAACTCGCGTCGTAAGAGTTTCTCTCATTCGCATTAGACGAGTTACTATTATTTTTTGTAAATAAATTTGACAACATGATGAGCCTCTGCATTTGCAATTAGCACCCAAGCAAAATCGACGGGAATTCTTTTATTGACGAACCATTTGGTGATCGATAAAATAGCTTATCCGATCGAACTCAACCACTTCGATGAAAAATAATAATAATAAACTACCTTTGCGAGATCAATTTTTGACGAAGGTATCAATTTATTTATTTATTCATTTTTAGTGATCGGGACTTTTGCAGAGTTCCAGTAAGAAACATAGTAACATTGCGAAAAAATGAATGAGACTCTCACACGCGAGATAGTGGTAAGATGCGCACTCCAATTGTACTTTACAGGGGGCTTGAATAGCCGCACGAGATGAGGGTTAAATAGACGTCGTTTCCTAAGATCGTCGTGTTAACGCGGGAGCGAAATTTTTACGCATATGAAGATACGTATTCATAGAAAACGATATGGAAATGAGGAGTCAATGTCATAATATATAATGGCCTATGGGTAAGCGCCTTGATAAAGGCGATACGCGAGGGTAATAAAAACTAATAAATTATAACAAAGTCCAGCATACGATATATTAAAGAAAGTTGCGTATACTTGCACCGGTTTACTCGGCCTAAACATATAACAAACCGTACTGTCTGTGTACCACGAGAACACGAATATAATTTTTTTACTTTTACACACTCATTATTTGTCATAGAAAATAAAGGTAGGGATGCGTTGGCCATATTTGGCTGAGTATGAGAGTGAGAATCGTGACGTAATGCTATTGTAACCCTGAAAGGAAAAAAAGTAAGTTCATCGAGCCTAGCATGATTACTTGATCATAAAGCACGTTATACATATGTACAAAGGGTCCAAGAATGTACATAAAAACGCGTAGGTTCGTACTCTAGGTTGAAAAATGAGAAAGTTTTTCCATTGAGTTGTGAGCATTTAAGTACAGCCAATGTCATTCTATTGGTTAAGGGCATGTGTTGCAGACTCAGTCGGTAACAAATCGCGTTCCCTGTCTTCTCCAAAACGATTGATACGACAAGCAAAAGCGAATAAAGTTTTCATACTTATATCTATTGACTACAAAAAGCTAATTTAATTTTAGTCGAAGCATCAACCATCACGGAGAAAATAGGGAAAGCGATTTGTTATCATCGGAGCATCGATACGTGTGTCACATGCGCTTAAAGCAATGTTAATACTGCGGTCGGTAATGAAAACTGTATTTAATTTTTTTTATTCAACTCTTTTTTTCATTCTCTATTCCGGCAGAAAAAAAACGTTATAAATTTGCTCAGCAAAATTCTCGGTTAGTGACAGTTTCATTATAAAAATTCCGAAAAAAATCAGAAAATATTTCCACTTCCTAATGTTTCTGGCGAATCCGGGTGAAGCCATTCTATTTCGTGCGATGAGATTTTCAAAGAATGGCCTGTTGCTCATATACGAATGAGTTTAAAAAAAGTCCTCTACGGTATTATATATATAGTTATACGCGACCTCCCACGTGTAGAGTATAAGCGCATCCAACACACGCCCATAGATGACCATGTCGCGTGACTAAAAGCAGAACTCGTATTTCATATGCTTATACACAGAAAATACGAAGTTCTGATTTTAGTCACGCGATACAATGTAAGAACGTTCGTGTCAATATATTCATTCATATATGATCGTATATGATTTCATACATATCCATATACACTTATATATGATCACATACATCGTAATATATAATTGCACGGGTGGTCATGGTGACATTTTTGTTTTGTTTTGGATAACATCGTGTCAAAAACAACTACCTGGATCCAGTAGTTATTTTATTTGTAAGAGTTATCTGCTCGAAGCTCTAAAACTTTGCATCTTTTCAATATTTTTGCAGCAGCGAAGTATCCTCATTTTTCAACATAGAATAAAAACCTTACACTTTATCTACGAATTTTTTGAGACCCGGCGTATAATATATTATGTACATATGGCAACAAATGAAATCCATTGAAAACGTCCACAACATTGCGACCGATCGATGTTACGTGTCTTATATGATAATACCGATCGATGTTACGTGTCTTAATGTTACTTATATAATGTGGAATACAGCGGGCTGAGATTACGATATACAATAAAGGATGAAGCGATATTATGAGACTTATCTTGGCTAAGTAACTCCGGCCTATATTACATATGAGGGCTCCAAATGGTAAATAGCACTTTGTGAGAGGGTTAGATGTTTCACTATATTATCAAATTTATCGACTTTTATCTATTGGTCAACGAACGGGGTATCACTTAGGAAGACCTGCCTTACTTGAGGTCTCGTAAATGACAAATAATCTGCTCAGTTCCATTTCCAATAACAAGGAAAAATTATTCTCAGGACTCATTGATTGAGAGCTTATCGAGTCAATAATTGTCTAGGAAAATCAAATGGGATTGGCACTTGGATTTTTGCATCAAGCAGTCCTTGGCTGTTCCTCATGCATGCCTTGAATGGTGATGTGGAATATTTAGTAAAAATTAAACAGTCCGTTCGAACAATTTTCATTAATTGATTGATTTGGACTTAAGTAATTAAGAATGTATTAAAAGTCGTGCAGCATTTTCTTATCAATATATTTGAGGGTTCAAACCTCGCGAGATCTCTTGCACGATATAAATGAAATCAAACTAATTACCTGTTTCTCACTTTTCTGTCTAGTCTTTGTTGAAGTCTCCGCTCATTTTTTATACATTATTGATGAAAGTCTTATTATAAAGATTGAATTGACAAAATGTTACGATGAAAAGTCATTTATCAGGGCTCGAGTAAGGTAGAGTTTAATAAAAGCATTTTTGGGAGAAAAAAGTCAAACACGCGACCGTAAAGAAAGCGAATGAATAGACAACGCTAGCTATCTGGTACTACATCGAAAACAATCAATTCTATATATTATAGCATCTTCGTGTATACCTTTCGATAGATTTCTGTTCGTTCGGTTGCCTTGCGAACGTCGCGCAAAAACGATGATACAAAAGATAAAAATCAGTGAAAACAAAAGACAGCCTCGAGGAAAAATGGAAGCGTAATATACACGTTTCGAGCTGGAAGTCTCTCCTTTCTGGTCAATAGTAATTCTATGTAGGAAATATGATTAATTCAAGAATTATTCGGGCGTATTTCAGTATTATAGTAGGATGTATATGAAAAAAAAATGAATGAATATATGAACGTTGATCGAATAAAAAAACGAAAGGAATGTCTCGTGATCGTTGATATTTGATGAGAAATTATCTGTTAAAAGCGTTTACGGTCTAATTATACCCATACATATACAGTACACAATCTCCTGCTTTGTGACACTGAATTATTATGAATTATTATAATATGCGTAACGTTGCATTATCTGTTATCGTTTACGTGTATAGTGATATTAATTATACGGAATATATTTCTGTATAGACAAAAAGGATTATTTAATGGCTTATAGATGTAGTGTTATATCTATTTACACACGAATACGTTTGAAAGACTCATGCATTAACGAATGAACGATTATAGGCCTTTTTATATTTCTCGGCTAAACCCGATATGAGTGCCATAACTTCTAGTGATCCGGTAATAAAGTTACGATAGTGATGTATTTTCCCCGTTGAAAAGGATGAGCGTATATATCTATATATACATAAATATATATATTATACACTTGTAATTCTAATAAATTGAATGTGCAACGGTTACGGAAGCATTTTATTTGGGATTTACCTTCTTATCTGCGAAAACCCTAATTTGATTTGTTATTATCAAATAATGTTATCGATGTTACGTTAGTTCATTTTATTTTTTTCGTTTTCTCATTCAACAACGTAAAATAACAATAATTAAGAACAGACATACAATAAGCAGCAATTAATGTTGTTGCGAACTGAGAATTATGTATTTACACTGAGCTTAACTGAGTTTTGTTGATAAATAGTGTCTTAGTGCATAAGCATAAGTGCAATAATAGCTTGATAACGAAAACAATAGTTGCATGTATATTTACGCTAGGTTAATTTTGGACTGCCAAAAAGTTGACGTTGTTTCGGACAATGCAATTGGAAAAGGTAAACGTAATAATGAAAACGCATATTAGGGAAGATCATAAATCGGTAGATATTTCAATTAGGCCCTTCTATATCAATGAAGGACTTTCGATGCTGTCAATTAGTTGAATCCAACTTGCTGCAACCGGCGCAAGTATTAGACGTTTCAGATTCTTCGACCGTCAGATCGCAACGCCGAAGTTTCAATTACTGCGACGTCAGAAGTGGCAATAATTTCCGACACGCTCTCCGTAGTCGATGAAGGCGTTTCGGTAATATGAATTGATGTAGTACTCATCGCAGCGGATTCCGCACTCGTAAGTGTTCCACTCGTCCTCTCAAACGTTAACGTAGAATTTTCGGATATTTCAGATTCAGCAATCTCAGGGGTCGTAATTGCTGTTGGGAAAGCCTCGGCAGTTACTTGAGGCAAAGTCTGTGCAATCGATCGAGGTGTCTCATCGATCGTACTTGAGGTCGTGCTCCAGTCAATGATTTCAGTAACCGTAGAAATTTCAACTGTCCCGTTGGGTGTCGGTGAAGAAATGTCAAAGATTTCAGAATCAGCCATTGTCAATGTACTTCGAGGAGTAAATGTTTCACTCGTCCTCTCAGACGTCAGCGTAGAATTTTCGGATATTTCAGATTCCGCAATCTCAGGGGTCGCAATTGGTGTCAGGAAAGCCTCGGCAGTTACTTGAGGCAAAGTCTGCGCAATCGATCGAGGTGTCTCATCGATCGTACTTGAGGTCGTGCTCCAGTCAATGATTTCAGTGCCCGTAGAAATTTCAACTGTCCTGTTGGGCGTCGGTGAAGAAATGTCAAATATTTCAGAATCAGCCATTTTCGAGGTCTCAATTTCTTTCATCAAGCTCTCAGCAGTCGATGGAGCAGTTTCAACAACTTTCGTTGTCATTGTTCTTTGAGGAGTAAATGTTTCACTCTTTCTCTCAGACGTCAGCGTAGAATTTTCGGATATTTCAGATTCAGCAATGTCAGGGGTCGTAATTGCTGTCGGGAAAGCCTCGGCAGTTACTTGAGGCAAACTCTGTGCAATCGATCGAGGTGTCTCATCGGTCGTACTTGAGGTCGTGCTCCAGTCAATGATTTCAGTGCCCGTAGAAATTTCAACTGTCCTGTTGGGCGTCGGTGAAGAAATGTCAAATATTTCAGAATCAGCCATTTTCGAGGTCTCAATTTCTTTCATCAAGCTCTCAGCAGTCGATGGAGCAGTTTCAACAACTTTCGTTGTCATTGTTCTTTGAGGAGTAAATGTTTCACTCGTCCTCTCAGACGTCAGCGTAGAATTTTCGGATATTTCAGATTCCGCAATCTCAGGGGTCGTAATTGCTGTCGGGAAAGCCTCGGCAGTTACTTGAGGCAAACTCTGTGCAATCGATCGAGGTGTCTCATCGGTCGTACTTGAAGTCGTGCTCCAGTCAATGATTTCAGTGCCCGTAGAAATTTCAACTGTCCTGTTGGGCGTCGGTGAAGAAATGTCAAATATTTCAGAATCAGCCATTTTCGAGGTTTCAATTTCTTTCATCAAGCTCTCAGCAGTCGATGGAGCAGTTTCAACAACTTTCGTTGTCATTGTTCTTTGAGGAGTAAATGTTTCACTCGTCCTCTCAGACGTCAGCGTAGAATTTTCGGATATTTCAGATTCCGCAATCTCAGGGGTCGCAATTGCTGTCAGGAAAGCCTCGGCAGTTACTTGAGGCAAACCCTGTGCAATCGATCGAGGTGTCTCATCAATCGTACTTGAGGTCGTGCTCCAGTCAATGATTTCAGTGCCCGTAGAAATTTCAACTGTCCTGTTGGGCGTCGGTGAAGAAATGTCAAATATTTCAGAATCAGCCATTTTCGAGGTCTCAATTTCTTTCAACAAGCTCTCAGCAGTCGATGGAGCAGTTTCAACAACTGTCGTTGTCATTGTTCTTCGAGAAGCAAACGAGAGTAGAGGAGTTTCAGTCATTTCTGTTAGACGAACCGGACTCACTGTCGTCAGCGCAGAAGTTTCAGATATCCCAGATATTTCAACTGGACTCTCAGACGGCATCGTCAAAGTTTCAGATCGTTCAAAAGTTTTAAGCGTAGTCTCGGATGACGCCATAAGAGTGTCTGATGTGTGTATAATTTCTGATGAAATGTGCGCAGTTTTTTCTAATGTTTCTGCGATCTTTGTTGTTAACACGCTTAAGGGAGCAGTTACGGTGATCGTCGATAATTCAACCGTGCTGTCCGATGTCGGCGATGACATTTCAGAGCTTTCAGATTCGAAAGACGAGATCTCGGCAGTTGGTTGAGCTGTCTCAGGAATCATCGTAGTTTTTGAGCTTTCAGATTCAATAGTCGAACTCTTTGCAGTTGATTGAGATGTCTCAAACATCTTTGCAGTTCTTGTAGAAGCCGTCACGGTCGACGAAAGCAATTCAGCTGTGCTCCCAGTAATTGGCACTGGGATTTGAATTATTTCCAATATTTGTTCGTAGCGCTTAGTACTTGGCCAATCAATTTCGGAAGTCTCAGTAACTTCTGAGGTGCTTTCGAGAGTCAATAATTCTGTGGCACCAATCTTTGTTGCTGTCATATCCGGAACAGCAGTGGCGACGATCTCAGATACGTCAATCGAACTCTCAGATGCCAGCGTTGAAGTTTCATACGTTGCAGATATTTCATCTTCAATCTCAGACGTCAGCGTTGAAGTTTCGTATGTTGTAGATATTTCCGGTTCAGTCTCAGACGTCAGCGTTGAAGTTTCGTACGTTGCAGATAGTTCAGCTTCAGTCGCAGACGTCAGTGGTGAATCTTCAGTGGTTTTCGAAATTCCGATCAGACTCTCGGTACTTAACAGAGCAGTATCAGAAGTCTTAGATATTTCAGGCAAAGTAGAAGCTATCGATAAAGGTGTCTCAACTATCTTAATAGATGTCGCGCTTGAGCGAGTAGGGTCAGTAGTTTTAGTCATTTCAATCGTCCGCTCAGACGACAGCAGGAAAGTTGCAGACGTTTCAGATTTAATCATTTCAGAGGTCTCAACGGCGTTCAGCAGATCTTCGGTAGTCGATAAAACTGTATCATCAACTATCGTTGTAATTACACTTGGAGATGGTGCGACTGTGATTGTAGGTATTTCAATTGGACCCTCAAAAATCAATGCAGGAGTTTTAGTTATTTCAATTAACCGAATTGGACTTGCTGCAGTCGACGCAAATGCTTCAGACATTTCAACTAGACTTTTAGATGGCATCACCCAAGTTTCCGACGCTTTTGAAGTCTCAGCTGCGATCTCGTACGTGTGCAGAGAAGTTTCAGATATTCTATCCAAACCCTCAGTACTTAGTTGAGCAGCGTCAGAAATTGCAATAATATCAGGCACGCTGTCCGTAGTCGTTGAAAGTGTTCCGGCAGTATAAGTAGATTCCGTACTCATACGACCAGCTTCCGCGCTTGTAGATATTTCAATAGTCCTCTCAGACGTCAGAGCTTCAATAGTCATCTCAGACGTCGGAGCTTCAATTGTCCTCTCAGACATCAGAGTTTCAATTGTCGTCTCAGACGTCAGGGCTTCAATTCCCCTCTCAGACGTAATTACCGCAGACAAGTGCTTGGCGGTTAATTGAGGCAAACCTTCCGTAACGAATCGAGATGTCTCAAGAATTTTACTTGATGTTGGACTTGGGTAAGTAATTCCACTGGTCGTGGAAATTTCAACCGTTCTCTCAGACATCAGCGAAGAAGTGTCAGATATTTCAGAATCAGCAGTTTTAGAAGTCTTAACTTCTGTGGGCAAGGTCTCAGCATCCGTTGAAGTTGTTTCAACAACCGTGGTTGTCATTGTTATTTCAGGAGCAGTAACTATTATCGCAGATACATCAGTCGAACGCTCAGACGTAAGAAGAGAAGTTTCAGTAATTTCAGTTAGTCGAACCGGACTTGCTGCCATCGGCGCAGAGCCTTTAGACACTCCAAACGTTTCTACTGGACTCGCAGATGGCACCGCCGAAGTTTCAGATGCTTGAGAAGTTTTACGCCCGATCTGGGATGACGGCGTAAGATTGTCAGATGTATGCATAATTTCTTGCGAAACGTGCGCAATCTTTTCTGATGTCTCCAGAATCTTTTCTGATGTTTCCGCACTCTTTTCGGATGTCTCCGCGATCTTTTCTGATGTCTCCGCAATCTTTTCTGATGTTTCCGCAATCGTTGTCGTTATCATGCTCAAGGGAGCAGTTACGGTGATCGTGGACAATTCAACTGTGCCTTCCGATGTCAGTGGAGACATTTCAAAGGTTTCTGATTCAACAGGCGAACTCTCGGTAGTTGATCTAGCTGTCTCAGGAATCATCGTAGTTCCTATAGAATCCGTCACACTCGACGAAAGCAATTTAGCTGTGCTTCCAGTAATCGACACAGATGTTTCAGTAGTTTCTAAAAATTGTTCATAGCTCTCAGTAGTTGACCGCTCAATTTTGAAAGTCGTAGTGACTTCCGAGGACTTTTCGATAGTCGATAATTCTGTCACTCCAATCGTTGTTGTCGTCATATCCGGAACAACAGTGGCGACGCTCTCAGATACGTCAATCAGACTGTGAGGTGTCAGCGTTGAAGTTTCATAGGTTTCAGATGTTTCAGCCTTGGGCTGAGACGTCAGCAGAGAAGGCTCAGTGGTTTCAAAAATTTCAAACAGACCTTCAGTACTTAACGGAGCAGTATCAGAAGCCTTAGTAATTTCAGACAAACTGACCGCAATCGATAGAGGTGTCTCGAGAATCTCAATAGATGGTATGCTCTGGCGAGCTGGGTCAGTAGTCGTGGACGTTTCATACGTCCTCTCGGACGTCAGCAGAAAAGTTTCAAACGTTTCAGATTTAGTCATTTCAGAGGTCTCAATGATTTCCAGCGGGCGCTCGGTAGTTGATGCATCCTTGTCAACAACAGTCGTTGTATTTATACTTGGAGATGCTGTGACTGTCATCGCAGATATTTCAATTGGACCCTCAAAAGTCAGTGGAGGAGTTTCAGTTATTTCAGTTAACCCAATCGGACTTGCTGCCGTGAGTGCAAATGCTTCAGACATTTCAACCGAACTTTTAGATGGCATCGCCGTAGTGTCTGATGATTTCGAAGTTTCAACTACGATCTTGGACGTCTGCAGAGAAGTTTCAGATATTCTATCCACACTCTCACTACTTAGTCGAGCAGCGTCAGAAATTGCGACAATTTCAGGCAAGCTCTCCGTAGTCGATGAAGGTATTTCGACAATATAAATTGGTGTTGTACTCGTCGAAGCAGCTTTCGTGCTCCCAGATATTTGAATCGTCCTCTCAGATGTCAGATCTTCAATCGTCCTTTCAGACGTCAGATCTTCAATCGTCCACTCAGACGTCAGATCTTCAATCGCTCTCTCAGACGTCAGAGCTTCAATCGTCCTCTCAGACGTAATTGCCCCAGGGGAATGCTCGGCGGTTAATTGAAGCAAGCTGTCCGCAATCGATCGAGACGTCTCAAAAATTTTACTTAATGTTGAACTCCGGGGAGTCATTTCACTGGTCGTAGAAATGTCAACCATTCTCTCAGATGTCAGCGAAGAAGTGTCAGATATTTCAGAATCAGCAGTTTCAGAGGTCTTAACATCCCTCGGCAAGGTCTCAGCAGCCAATGAAGCTGTTGCAACAACCTTTTCTACTGTACTCTCAGGTGGCATTGCCGAAGTTTCAAATGCTTGAGAAGTTTCAAGTGCGGTCTCAGATGACAGCATAAGAGTGTCAGATGTCTGTATAATTTCTTGCGAAACTCCCGCAATCTTTTCTGATGTTTCCACAATCTTTGTCGTTGCCATACTCAAAGGAGTAGTTACGGTGATCGTGGACAGTTCGGCTGGGCCTTCCGACGTCGAAGAAGACAGTTCAGAGCCTTCAGATTCAATAGTCGAACTCTTGGCAGTTGATTGCGATATTTCAGAAATCTTCGTAGTTCTTGTAGAAGCCGTCACAGTTGACGAAATCAATTCAGCTGTGATCTCCGTCATCGGCACAGAAGTTTCCGTGGTTTCCGATACTTCTTTATAGCTCTCAACAGTTGGCCGGTCAATTTTGGAAGTCTCAGTAACTTCTGAGGAGCTTTCGATAGTCGATAGTTCTGTTACAACAGTCTTTCTTGTCGTCATATCCGGAAGAGCAGTGGCAATGGTCGTATATATATCAGTTGGACTCTCAGACGTCAGCATTAAAGTTTCATACGTTTCAGATATTTCAACCTTAGGCCCAGATGTCGGTAGAGAATGTTTAGTGGTTTCAAATATGTCAACCGGACTCTCAGTCGTTAGCGGATCAGTACCAGAAGCCGCAATCATTTCCGGCAAACTCTCCGCAGTCGATTGAGATATCGCAACAATCTTAACAGATGTGTCAATGTCAATGCTCGTAGGCACGCTAACAGTTGTCTCAGACGTCGGCAGAGAAGTTTCAGATGTTTCAGATTTAGCCATTTTTGAGGTTTCGATTACTTTCGACACGATCTCGGTGGTCGATGAAGCCGTATCAACAACTTTTGTTATAATTACACTGGAAGGTGCAGTGACTGTGACCTCTGATTCAATCGGTCTCTCAGATATTACAGGAGAGACTCCAGCAGTTATTTCAACTGAACTTACTGCCATCAGCACAGACATTTCAGTCGTTTCAGATATTTCAACTACTCTTTTATATGGCGTCGTCGATGTTTCCGATGCTTTCGAAGTTTGAACTGTGACCTCGGATGTCGTTAGAGAAATTTCAGTTATTTCATCCAAACTCTCAGTACTTACTTGAGCAGCGCCGGAAACCGTAATAATTTCAGGCAAGCTCACCGTAGTCGATGAAGGTGTTTCAACCATATAAATGGTTGTGCTCATGGGAGCAGCTTCCGTGGTCGTAAGTGTCAGCCTCTCAGACGTCAGAGCTTCCATCGTCCTGTCAGACATCAGATCTTCAATCGTCGTGTCAGACGTCAGAGCATCAATTGTCCTATCAGACGTCAGAGAATCAATCGTCCTATCAGATGTCCGAGCTCCAATTATTCTATCAGACGTCAAAGCTTCAATCGTCCTCTCAGACGTCAAAGCTTCAATCGTCCTCTCAGACGTAAGAGTTTCGATCGTCCTCTTGGACGTTAGAGCTTCAATCGTCCTATCAGACGTCAAAGATTCAGTCGTCCTATCAGATGTCAGAGCTTCAGTTGTCCTCTCAGATGTCGGGGCTTCAATCGTCCGATTAGACGTCAAAGCTTCAATCGTCCTCTCAGATGTAAGAGCCTCAGTCGTCCTCTCAGATGTCGGAGCTTCGATCGTGCTATCAGATGTCAGAGCACCAATCGTCCGATCAGACGACAGAGCTTCAATCGTCCTAGCAGATGTCAGAACTTCAATCGTCCTCTCAGATGTCGGAGCTTCGATCGTGCTATCAGATGTCGGAGCACCAATCGTCCGATCAGACGACAGAGCTTCAATCGTCCTAGCAGATGTCAGAACTTCAATCGTCCTCTCAGATGTCAAGGCTTCAATTGCCCTGTCAGACGTCAAAGCTTCAATCATCCTCTCAGACGTCAAATCTTCACTCGTCTTCTCAGACGTCGGAGCTTCAATCATCTTCTCAGACGTCCGAGTTTCAATTGTCCTATCAGATGTCAGAACTTCACTCGTCCTGTCAGACATCAGATCTTCAATCGTCCTGTCAGACGTCAGAGCATCAATTGTCCTATCAGACGTCAGAGAATCAATCGTCCTATCAGATGTCCGAGCTCCAATTATTCTATCAGACGTCAAAGCTTCAATCGTCCTCTCAGACGTAAGAGTTTCGATCGTCCTCTTGGACGTTAGAGCTTCAATCGTCCTATCAGACGTCAAAGATTCAGTCGTCCTATCAGATGTCAGAGCTTCAGTTGTCCTCTCAGATGTCGGGGCTTCAATCGTCCGATTAGACGTCAAAGCTTCAATCGTTTTCTCAGATGTAAGAGCCTCAGTCGTCCTCTCAGATGTCGGAGCTTCGATCGTGCTATCAGATGTCAGAGCACCAATCGTCCGATCAGACGACAGAGCTTCAATCGTCCTAGCAGATGTCAGAACTTCAATCGTCCTCTCAGATGTCGGAGCTTCGATCGTGCTATCAGATGTCAGAGCACCAATCGTCCGATCAGACGACAGAGCTTCAATCGTCCTAGCAGATGTCAGAACTTCAATCGTCCTCTCAGATGTCAAGGCTTCAATTGCCCTGTCAGACGTCAAAGCTTCAATCATCCTCTCAGACGTCAAATCTTCACTCGTCTTCTCAGACGTCGGAGCTTCAATCATCTTCTCAGACGTCCGAGTTTCAATTGTCCTATCAGATGTCAGAACTTCACTCGTCCTGTTAGACATCAGATCTTCAATCGTCCTGTCAGACGTCAGAGCATCAATGGTCCTATCAGACGTCAGAGAATCAATCGTCCTATCAGATGTCCGAGCTCCAATTATTCTATCAGACGTCAAAGCTTCAATCGTCCTCTCAGACGTAAGAGTTTCGGTCGTCCTCTTGGACGTTAGAGCTTCAATCGTCCTATGAGACGTCAAAGATTCAGTCGTCCTATCAGATGTCAGAGCTTCAGTTGTCCTCTCAGATGTCGGGGCTTCAATCGTCCGATTAGACGTCAAAGCTTCAATCGTCCTCTCAGATGTAAGAGCCTCAGTCGTCCTCTCAGATGTCGGAGCTTCGATCGTGCTATCAGATGTCAGAGCACCAATCGTCCGATCAGACGACAGAGCTTCAATCGTCCTAGCAGATGTCAGAACTTCAATCGTCCTCTCAGATGTCGGAGCTTCGATCGTGCTATCAGATGTCAGAGCACCAATCGTCCGATCAGACGACAGAGCTTCAATCGTCCTAGCAGATGTCAGAACTTCAATCGTCCTCTCAGATGTCAAGGCTTCACTCGTCTTCTCAGACGTCGGAGCTTCAATCATCTTCTCAGACGTCCGAGTTTCAATTGTCCTATCAGATGTCAGAACTTCACTCGTCCTCTTAGAAGTCAGAGTTTCAATCGTCCTCTCAGACGTCAGAGCTTCAGTCGTCCTCTCAGACGTCACAGATTCAATCGTCCTATCAGACGTTAGAGCTTCAATTGTCCTCTCAAACGGCAGCGCTTCAATCGTCCTGTCAGACGTAATTACGCCAGACAAGAGCTCGGCGGTTAATTCAGGGAAACTCTCCCCAACCAATCGAGGTGTCTCAAGAATTTTACTTGATGTTGGACTCCAGGGAGTTATTTCACTGGTCGTAGAAATTTCAACCGTTCTCGAAAACGTCAGCGAAGAAGTGCCAGATGTTTCAGAATCAGAACGTTCAGAGGACTCTATTTCTTTTAGCAAGGTCTCAGCAACCGATGGAGCTGTTTCAACAACCTTCGTTATCATTGTTCTTCGAGGAGCAGTGACTGTCGCAGATACATCAGTCCGACCCTCAGATGCACGTAGAGAAGTTTCAGTAATTGCAGTTAGTCGATCCGGACTTGTTTCTGGCGGAGCAAATGTTTTAGGCATTTCAGATTTTTCTGTTGAACTCTCTGATGTCATTGCCGAAGTTTCAAAAGCTTCGAAAGTTCCAAGTGTGATCTCGGATGACAGCATAAGAGTATCAGGTGTCCGTATAATGCTCAAGGGAGTAGTTGCAGTAATCATCGACAATTCAACTGTGGCGTCCGACCACGACAGAGATGGTTCAGAGCTTTCAGATTCAATAGTCGAACTCTTGGCAGATGATTGAGACGTCTCAGACATATTCGTAATTCTTGTAGAAGCGGTGACAGTAGACGAAAGCAATTCAGCTGTGCCGCTCGTCATCGGTTCAGGAGCTGAAGTGGTTTCCGATATTTGCTTGTAGGTCTCAGTAGTTGGCCGGTCAATTTTGGTAGACTTGGTAACTTCCGAAGAACTTTCGATAGTCGATAATTCTGTTGCGACGATCTTTCTTGTCGTCATATCCGGAGGAGCAGTAACGATTATCGCTGATATTTCAATTGGACTCTCAGACGTCGGTATTAAAGTTTCAGATATTTCAACTTTGGTCTCAGAAGTCAGAAGAGAATGTTTAGTGATTTCAGATATGTCAACCAGACTCTCCGTAGTTAGCAAAGCAGCATCAGAAGCTGTAGTTATTTCAGACGAAATCTCCGCAATTGATTGTGATACCGCAACAGTCTTAACTGATGTGTTCAAGCGCGTAGTGTCAGTGCTCATGGACATGTCAATAGTTGTCTGAGACGTCAACAACGAAGGTTCAGACGTTTTAGATTCTGCAGTTTTTGAGGTCTCAATTATTTCCGGCAAACTCTCAGTTGTCGTTGCAGCCGTTTCAATAACTTTCGTAGTAAGTGTAGTTGTGAGTGCAATTTCTATGATTGCTGATTCAATCGGACTCTCAGATGTCAGCGGAGAAACTATAGTTATTTCATCTGAAGTTGCTTCGATCGGCACCGAAATTTTAGAAGCTTCAGGTACATCAACCAGACTCTTTGATGACATCGCCGAAGTTTCCGGCTTTTCCGAAGTTTCAACCATATTCTCAGACGTCCGAAGAGAAGTTTCAGTAGATTCAGATATTTCATGTAATCGCTCAGTACTTAACAGAGCAGCATCAGAAATTTCACTAATTTGAGCCAAGGTTTCCGTAATCGATGAAGTTGTTCCGACAATCTGAATTGACTTCGTACTCAAACTAGGAAGTTCAGTGCTCGCAGATACTTTACTTGTCCTCTCAGATGTCAGCAGAGCAGTTTCTGATGTTTCAGATTCAGTCATTGTGGAGGCCTCAATTGCTTTCGACGAACTCTCGGTTGTCGTTGACGCCATGTCAATAACTTTCGTAGTAATTCTAGTTGAGGGTGCAGTTTCTATGATCGCTGATTCAATCGGACTCTCAGATGTCAGCGGAGAAACTATAGTTATTTCATCTGAGGTTGCTCCAATCAGCACCGAAATTTTAGAAGTTTTAGGTATATCAACCAGACTCTTTGATGACATCGCCGAAGTTTCCGGCTTTTCCGAAGTTTCAACCATAGTCTCAGACGTCCGAAGAGAAGTTTCAGTAGATTCAGATATTTCATGTAATCGCTCAGTACTTAACAGAGCAGCATCAGAAATTGCACTAATTTGAGCCAAGGTTTCCGTAATCGATGCAGTTCCGATAGTCTGAATTGACTTCGTACTCATACTATGAGGTTCAGCGCTCGCAGATACTTTACTTGTCTTCTTAGATGTCAGCAGAGAAGTTTCTGATGTTTCAGATTCAGTCATTTTGGAGGTCTCAATTGCTTTCGATAAACTCTCGGTTATCGTTGACGCCGTGTCAGTAACTTTCGTAGTAATTCTAGTTGAGGGCGCAGTTTCTATGATCGCTGATTCAATCGGACTCTCAGATGTCAGCGGAGAAACTATAGTTATCTCATCTGAAGTTGCTCCGATCGGCAAAATTTTAGAAGTTTCGGGTACATCAACCAGACTCTTTGATGACATCACCGAAGTTTCCTCCGCAGTTTGAACCATCGTCTCAGACGTCCGAAGAGAAATTTCAGTAGATTCAGATATTTCATAGACTCGGTCAGTACTTAACAGGGCAGCATCAGAAATTCCACTAATTTGAGCCAAGGTTTTCGTCATCGATGCAGTTGTTCCGATAATGTGAATTGGCTTCGTACTCAAACTAGGAGGTTCAGTGCTCGCAGATATTTCACCTGTCCTCTCAGATGTCAGCAGAGACGTTTCTAATGTCTCAGATTCAGTCATTTTGGAGGCCTCAATTGCTTTCGACAAACTCTCGGTTGTCGTTGAGATTTCGCTTGCCCTCTCAGATGTCAGCAGAGAAGTTTCAGGTATTTCAGAATCAGCAGCAACAGAGGTTGTAATTTCTTTCGGTAAACTCGTAGCAGTCGATGGAGCTGTCTCAGTAAACGTCATTGTTATTACACTCGGAGAAGCAGTGAGCATAATTGTAGATATATTCTGCGAACTTTTGGATGTCGGACCCCAAGTTTCGGACTCTTTAGTTATTTCAGCTGTGGTTTCAGATTGACCATCCCGACTTTCAGTAGTTGGCATAGAAGTGTCGAATGCAACGTCAACTTTTTCCGAAATGTTGTGGATTGATGGAGCTTTTTGAGAGGTCTCTGGTACTTTTATCGTGCGTCCAGTTGTCGAAACAGGTGTCTCTGATGCATAAGTATCTTTTCGCAAGCTTTCGGAGATACCTGGAGTTTCCTCTGTATGTTTTGTTGAAGTTGTAGAAATAGGAGAGCTCGATAAAGCTGATACAGTACTCTCAGATCTGTGAATTGTACTCTCTGTTGTCGACAAAGTAGTTTCAGTACTTTCGTAAATTTCAGTCGTATTCTCTGTAGTTATAATATCAGGCTCTGTAACATTTGGTGTCTTCCAGGTGGTTGATGGAGCAGTTACATTAGCGGGAGTTCGTTTTTTCGTGCTCTCAGAACTGAAGAGGGGTGTCTCAGAGGTGACATTGTCTAAAAAGCTGCTCGCGGTAGTGAGTCGACTAGTCGCAGAGGTCTCAACAGTCATTTGCAAGGATTCACCAGTTGATGGAACGGTCTTGGCAAGCCTTGTCGTCGGTGGCGTACTTGGAGAAGTAACTTTAGTAATCTCAAGTATTTTAATTGTGCTTTCAGGCGCTCCTAGAGAAGTTTCAGAAATCTTGAAGATGTCAACTGAACTCTCAGTAATTGGCGAATCAGTTTCAGAAATGTTGGTAACTTTTGGAAAACTTTTAGTGGTCGATAGCGTGGTTTCAGAAGGTTTCGTAACTATTTCCACTCTCTCAGTAAACGTTTTTGGAGTGATCAATGTCGCATCCGAGATCGGAGGTTGAAGGGTTGGCTCAGAAAATTCAGTAATTTCACGCGAGCTCTCGGAAGTCGTTGCGATTCCCTCAATCGAACCTATTTCCGTTTTAGTGCTTTCGTAAGGTAAATCAGAAGTATGAGAGATCCCAGGCAAGAAATACGTAGTGCTAGGAGCATCAGTGATTTCCAGTGTGCCCTTTACTGGCGATAGGACTGTCGGAGTAACCTCTACTGCTATTAGTGTGCTTGAAGGAACAGTTATAATCATATCTGTATCGATGATTTCTTTCACAGTTTCTAAAGCCGCTTCAGAAACCACGGTCGACGTCGATAATCGCGCAGTTGTCAGAAGAGCAGCGTCACCAGTTTTGAATGTGTCTTCATCAAGCAGAGAAGACGTTTTCGATTCCTCAATTTCGGGCGTCATTAAAAGAATCTCAGGGGTTTCATCAATGTCTTCCGTAACCCCCGTACTGAGCAGAGCACTTGCATAATCCTCGAAACCTCTTGTTGTGCTCTCTGAAGTCGCCGGATAAGTTATAGCCATTTTAGATGGTGCATCAGCAATCGCAGATGACGCAGTCTCAGATGATTCAGTTTTTTCCACCTCGGCCTCTGAAGTCGGTGGAGAAGTTTGACTCACTTCTGACACAATCTCGGAGATCGGCCTAGTAATCTCAGTTATGTTAACGGTTCTGTTAAAAGGCAAAAAAGTAGTTGTGATAACGAATATCTCGGACATTTTTGTGGATCTCTTGGAGGTTGACGCTTCAGACTCAGAAATATATGCTATTTTTGTCGCGATCTCAGAGATCGATGCCGTACGCTCTGTGATATCAGATTTATCTGTAGTCTCCTGAAATGTAGCGGGAAACGATGTCAACCCAGCCACCTTAGTAGCTTCACTAGTATGTAGTTCCTTCTCAATCGTCGTCACAGTAGACTCAACAAAATCTGCTATCTTCGTCGCGTTCTCAGAAATCAATAAAGTCATCTTTGGAATATCAGATTTATATGCCGTCTCTTGAAATGTAGCGGGAAACGATGTCAACTCAGCGACCTTAGTAGCTTCACTAATATGTAGATCCTTCTCAATCGTCGCCACAGTAGACTCAACAAAATCCGCTGTCTTCGTCGCGTTCTCAGAAATCGATGAAGTCATCTTTGGAATATCAGATTTATATGCCGTCTCTTGAAATGTAGCGGGAAACGATGTCAACTCAGCGACCTTAGTAGCTTCACTAATATGTAGATCCTTCTCAATCGTCGCCACAGTAGACTCAACAAAATCCGCTGTCTTCGTCGCGTTCTCAGAAATCGATGAAGTCATCTTTGGAATCTCCGATTTATATGCTGTCTCTTGAAATGCAGCGGGAAACGATGTCAACTCAGCGACCTTAGTAGCTTCACTAATATGTAGATCCTTCTGAATCGTCGCCACAGTAGACTCAACAAAATCTGCTATCTTCGTCGCATTCTCAGGAATCGATGAGGTAATCTTTAGGGTCCCAGATTCATATGCTGTCTCTTGAAATGTTACGGGAAACGATGTCAACTCAGCGATCTTAGTAGCTTCACTAATATATATATCCTTCTTAATCGTCGCCGCAGTAGGCTCTGCAAAGTGTGCTATCTTCGTCGCATTGTCAGAAATCGATGAGGTCATCATTGGGGTCTCAGATTTATCTGCAGTTTCCTGATATGTTGCGGGAAACGATGACAGCCCAGCGACCTTAGTAGCTTCACTAATGTATAGCTCCTGCTCAATCGTCGCAACAGTAGACTCCGCAAAGTCCCCTATCTTCGTCGCGCTCTCGGAAATCGATGAGGTCATCAATGGGATCTCAAATTTATCTGCAGTTTCATGAAATGTGGCGGGGAAAGATGTCAACCGAGCGATCTTAGTAGCTTCACTAATGTGTTGATCCTTCTCAATCGTCGCCACAGTAGACTCAGCAAAGTCTGTTATCTTCGTCGCGTTTTCAGAAATCGATGAAGTCATCTTTGGGACCTCAGATCTATCTGCAATCTCTTGAAATGTGGCGGGAAACGATGTCGGCCCAGCGACCTTAGTAACTTCACTAGCATGTGCATCCTTCTTAATCGTTGCCACAGTAGGCTCAGTAAAGTCTGCTATCTTCGTGGCATGCTCAGAAATCGATGAGGTAACCCTTGAGATCTCAGATTTATTTGCAGTCTCCTGAAAAGTGGCAGGAAACGATGTCGGCCCAGCGACCTTAGTAACTTCACTAATATGTACATCCTTCTTAATCGTTGCCACAGGAGGCTCAGTAAAGTCTGCTATCTTCGTGGCATTCTCAGAAATCGATGGGGTAACCCTTGAGATCTCAGATTTATCTGCAGTCTCCTGAAATGTGGCAGGAAACGATGTCAGCCCAGCGACCTTAGTAACTTCACTAATATGTACATCCTTCTTAATCGTTGCCACAGTAGGCTCATCAAAGTCTGGTATTTTCGTCGCATTCTCAGAAATCGATGATATCTCCCTTGAGATCTCAGATTTATCTGCAGTCTCATGAAATATGGCAGGAAACGATATCAACCCAGCGACCTTAGTAACTTCACTAATGAGGTCTTTCTCAATCATCGCCAGAGTAGTCGCAACGATTTCAGAGGTTGGTAGGGTTTCCTGATGAATTAAGTGAACTGCAGGCTTTTTTCCAGAAGTCGGAGCCTCAAATTTCGTTGACCGAGTCCACGTGCTAGATTTTAAGGTCTCAGAGCTCCTGGTGCTACTCAAACTTAAGATAGTTGGAGTGGTCAGATACACTTGGATCGTTCCTGGGCTTGTTCTCCGGTCGGTATGAGGTGAACGCGTGCTTTCACGCAGGCTCGACGTCACCGAAACTAATATTCGATCTGTGAGCTCGTCGATTTTGGAACTTGTGTGTAGAGCAAGAGGTTTCAATGTCGTAAAAATGGGATGAAAATCTGGCGATCGGGATGTTTCCGATGCTGCCGAAGCGAAGGAGTCGGTTATTATTGGGGTTACCAGAGAATAGACTGTAGTCTTTGACATGACTGACAACTGCTTAGTAATATCGGTAAGATTAGTTTTAGAGGTCACTAAGATTATGGTTCGCAGCGTAGTGGGCGTCAAAAACGGGTCATCGGTGATGGTTCGTTGAGTGCGTTGGGTTGCCAACGGTCTCGTCAAAGGCACATCAATCAAGTCGGTAGTTACAGATGTGCTGGTCGTTTGCGACTGTGTCATTCCCGCTAGTTGTACCGGGAATTCAGTGGTCGTGGTTGGTGCGATGTGTGGGACAGCAACGGGTGGAGTGCAGGGACAACAAGGATGTCCCAATATGATCTCAGTGACGTTTTCCATGACAGTTCTATTCCGAATATTCGAGACGGCTGCGTCTCGGCCCAGATAGATGCTTGTCCACGAAATTACCGACATCATTATAAAAAACATCACCAAGGATACGATCCATTGATAAATCCCTCGCTCCAATGGCTTACACTCAGCCATATCGAAAAAGTATTTCGCACGGAAAATATTCTTATGTAAAATCTATTTACAACGTTTTCACGACGCGTTTGATCGGTTAGAAAAACATTTTGACTGATGTACCTCTTTACTTTTGTTTCTCAGTCACCTTTCATGCAATTCGTCGCCTTCTCCAACAGCCGAATTGTATCGTCAAACGTTGAGCGTAAAATTGGATACACGGATAGAACCTACGTTCTGTTAATTAGATTGACTTTACGAAAAAAGAAACGAATTATCCAACAGAAATGTTATTCAACTTTAATAGTTAAGAATATGTGACATGCCCCAGTCGGTAATAAAAACTGTAATCAACTTTTATCACGCACGGTGGCATTTAAGGTCAAAAGAAAAGTGTCATCGAAGAAGGATTACATGTCAGTTTTCGATGACACTTTTATTTCGACCGTAGATGCTAGTATCCGTGAAAAAAGTTGATTACAGTTTTTTATACCAACTGCCCGCATAGTACAGAAATATTTTTGAAGTGTTAGCACAAATGTTTTTTTCTTTATATTTCTGAAATATTTTTTAAACATTTTGAAAATATTTTTTTGTCGCCTCATATATCTTACATTGAAATATTTCAGAAATGTTTCGCAAAAATGTTCTCAAAACGTTTTTATGTTGGCAAAATACCAATATCTAATAAATATTTTACCAACATTTTACCAACCAAAGATTAAGTGTATTTCTCAAATATTTAAGAAATGTTTCGTTGCAATATTTTGGTAGAATATTTCAAAATGTTATTTCCATATATTTCAGAAATAGGATTCAGCACCCTCAAAAAATACTATCACTGTCCCCTTCTTTGTAAGTCACTGGGGGACCAATTTATGTAAAGCTACCAATTTATGAAATCGCTCAAGTCCTCAATTTGGAGGTTTCATTGACAAA
Source organism: Stenichneumon culpator (assembly GCA_964017025.1). Classification (NCBI taxonomy): domain Eukaryota; kingdom Metazoa; phylum Arthropoda; class Insecta; order Hymenoptera; family Ichneumonidae; genus Stenichneumon; species Stenichneumon culpator. The sequence continues at coordinate 18,213,455 of OZ024772.1, read as the reverse complement.
TCAGATATTAACTTGATTTATTGATGCAATGTTTTAACAGCTCTTCATTATTAAACTTTTATTAAACTTTTATTATCCTAACGATTGAAGATAAGTATACAAATGAAATCATCGAAATTCGGCGCGTGGACTGTTTATCCATATCAGCGCATGCAATTCTGTTGGTGGAAAAGGCAGCTCTCTTACCGACTACATCAAAACAGCTTAGTGTTTTGCCTCTAACCTTTAACTTTCATAAGCCGCAAACGCACTGTTGAAATTAGCATAACCTTGATATGGCGAACACTCAAGAGTTTTTTCTCACCGTTACACAACGATTATTCAGCAATTGGACGGCGTTAAGGGTATGCAATATCATGAATTATAACTCACAAAAATCATAAGTAGAAAATAAAATAAGGTTCATTTTAGGTTATGCCCGTGTTGAGATTCGTGTACATAAGCGAGACATCTATAAACACGTTAAACACATTCCAATTTAACGAGCAAACAAGCATCCAATTTATCAAGCAAACACCGAAAAGCAATTTGAATAAAGTGAAAAATCATTCAATATGCTCAACTGAATGAGTATAATTTGTGCGGCATTTTTGTGTCAAGTGTACGTAAAACTTCCTGTCCTGAGAAAAGACTGAACATTGACATCCAAATGCATGCTTGACGCACTTACACGCAGTGAAAAATATGATTTTTACAAGTTATCGTCGAATTAAAAAAGCGTCGAGTTACGTCACCTCTGATAATGGTTTATAATTCATTGTTTTTATTGTTCAAATGCTACAGTTGGCAGTGGAACATGGCATGGGACCCAAGGATCGTGCAGTCGAGTTTTGTTCATACGTCACTGAAATGATGTACATGAATGGTTTGTATTATTTTGTAAATGCCAATTAAAGGCATACAGTACAGGATTTGTATTATAATCATCGCGCCAATTATTAGATGTTCAATCAAATTTTCCTCTAAAGTATAACACATTAAAATTTTTTTTTTACCTTTTTATCGACTGTGATTAAATGCATTGTAGTACTTGATTCTATTAAATATTGTTGCACTAATTATTAGATGATCAATCAAACTTTCATCTAAAGCTTAACGCATTGATCGATAACAATTGTTGATCAAAAGTACGACAAAAAAATTATTTTTTCTTTTCTATTTGTATTTATTAATACTATATCTTTGTTGTTATTTGTCATGTTGTTTATCCCTTGAGCTGGGTGCTCACAGAAAATGATACTACCACACTCGTGTTGATAGCCACAAGCTTCCCAGGAGCCTAATGTAAACTACGCAATGAATCCATGATCTCATGTCATTTATATACGAGACCATACAATAAATCTGCATCTGATTCTGTATGTACTGCTATACCATTATCACATGGAAATCGCAAGTTATCGGAAACTCTAAAATTCTATTGTCGCACTAAACTATTAACTTTTAGTAGGTGACTATTGAACATTGATAGTATTTTTTTGGTCATGTATTTCTATAATTTTTATTCCATTTCGAACGTTAACTGGAGAAATGTAAAAATATTTTTTCAACCTGATATATATAGTTTTATTTTTCTGCGAGGAGTCATGAGAATTTATGTGCTATAAGTTTTAGTCAATTCTACATCCATCTAATTGTTTGTCTGTTTGTTTACAGAAAAGCTTGACAACGACGATATAGCCGCGGAACTGGAAGATTACATGGATACGAATTTTAGTACGGAATTGGAAGACAATAGCGCCATACAAGTAGCCAATGAATTATTGCGTTTCCATCGATATTGCATGGAAAGCAACGAACCGGTGGCAGTGGAAGAATTGGCAAAGCTTCCGCCACTCCAGCCTTGGATCATGACGCGGGGATCGATCAGGGAAATGAGCGGTCAGGTGAACCCTGCGGGAGACGATTCCACCTCCAACAGTGAGGGGGAAGACGACAAACAAATGGACACCGTCGACGATGAATGGGTGGAAGTAAAAACGAGGCGGAAAAAGTAGTTTTATCGTATTGCATACATGTATATTTTTTTATTAAAAAATGTAAGTTATATCTACTTCGATATAAAATTTCTTGTCAAGAAACTTCACCAAGTGGACGAATTTTGTGGTTTTCAGCAGAATGCCATTTTGCCAGTCTTCGTTAATTCGCTAGTTCCGGTTTTGCCGTTACATCTGAAAATAATTCGAAAAATGATGTGTAAATAATTTCTGAAGGACATAAACTGCGATTTTGTTTGACAATTTTGTTTCCTTATAGAGGAAGCTTTGTTTTGGTGAAAAAATGTCGTGATTTTAATGAAAACGTGTTCAGAATGTTTGAAAACATCGAAAAATCATATTTAGAAAAAATGTCTGGATGTATGTGTGTATGTGAGAGAATGCCTCGACCGATCGAGCTGAAATAGTCACACACGGCATGTGTGGTTAATAGTCTATGTTTTTGTTTGACTATAATATCTCAAAGACTCATTGAATGACGTTAAGATATTATTTGGGTACATTGATTTTTTTTACTTTGTGTGGGTCGTCATTTATTGTCTGTCGACAAGCTGCCAAGTGTTATGGAAGCAACTGTTTTCCTACGTCATGTACGAAAATTCTTTAAAGCATCGTAAAGTGAACCTCGGAGCTCGAAATATATCAAAGGCTGATGCTTTTCAAATGGGTCGAATTTAATTTTTTCAACGGTTCAAAAAATTTTAGTGAATTTTCTTTACCTTTAGATATCACCGGTAAATGCACCGTGGTAAAACCATTCTGGTCTAGGTTACGATTGTCCTTCAATTCTGTCTTCTTTTTCTCGTTTGGCCCCAGAAGACTCAGAATTACCGGTAAAAATATCAGTCCGTGGAACAAACCAAACACGATTACAGACGTGAAAAGCTGAAGCATCAATAGATAAGACAAAAGAAAACATTCACAGACTTTAACACTGATGATGCACGAAATAAAGAAAATATTATTTACACGAACCTTGAAGAAAGTACTGAACAAATAAGCGTCACTGACACTCAGAAGAACAAATGCTAAAAAAGTACTCAGTCCGCCGTTAAATATCGCAGGACCGATCAGTCCGAGTGTTGAAATCGATCTCTCTGAAAAATTAATGTAGACTTCTGTATGGTGGAATGTTAAGAAGATGGTACGGTGATATTTGTCTTATTATCACATGTTTGTAATGTCTCGGTCCTTGCAAAGAAACTCGTGTAACTTCATAAATTTGACGTATAGAAGTGTTGATCTCTCACACGCAGATTATTTTGCCATATTCCAATTTTATCATTAAGCATGCTCTATTTTGAACTTATTACGTAGCAAGGAATCTTTTTAATATTTTCTTTTCTTCTCCATTTTAATTGCACATTTTTCCAATGGCCAGAGTCTCAATACCATTCTTAGAGCCCTCAGCACGAGTAAATTCCAATCCGATATGTGCCGCGTAGTCGACCGCTAGTCCTGCGCACAATAGGATCATAATGCTTGAAGAAATTTCAATGGTCAATCCGAGGTAGTGCATTGAACCCAAAAGATCGATAAGGGTGAATACTACACAACACAAGACCCAAATAGATGCTTGGATATTGCGTAATATCAGTATCGTCACCAATCCAACAGCCAGTATTTCCAAGGCCAAATTATGAATTAGCTCCTCGCCAATTATCTGAAATTAAGTCAATGATATTAATATCAATATCAATGATCGATAACTCGTTTCTCAAGGAGATCTTATACGCATAATAATATAGAATATACGCGCATAATATTTTTATTTTATGCGTTATATTTATCTTAATATATTATATTTTATTTAATTATTCAATTTTATGGCATTATAAAATGCGCATAATATTTATTTTTTCGTATTTCACGAAAGCGTTTCCATGGGAAACTGAGTTAATCCGTAAAAGGAGCTTTGTGAAAAATTAAAAATAATGTAGAAGCGACGAGCGAATTTCAACAGCAACATTTGCTTCTGCTTTTTTAAAAAATAAAATCATGTAACAATCGAGCTGGATTATTTTGAATTAGCATGAAGTCATTAGCAAAAATGCAAAGCGTGGTAAAATTTGAACCACTGAAAAATGGGGGCTTGCCCCTCCTTTTGCACTTTAATTAAAAGTTCGACAGTTTACGAATAATTACACACATTACGCGTAATTACGGTAAAAAATAAAGGAGTTAAAAAATTCTCACCTGATTTGACGTCCACGACACATAATCTTGCGAATAAACGGCAATATGCTCGACCCCCCGGGAAAAATTAACAGCCTCCAGAATATCCCTTACGGAGTGCATTGCCTGTATTTGGTCGGTCGTCGTATTGATGAGAATATGCTGAATCTGTATCTTGGATGTCTAACATTAAATTTTCATATTAATCCGTTTTCCTGTCGACGCCTTCGTGTTGTTTAACTAAAGTTTCAAAACTTTACCGTAATATTATAATCCACCGTCGGCATCTTGTTGAATTTAATGTCAGCGATGGAAGATTGTCCCTGTTTATTAAACAGCAGATATTCAGACAGGTAACCGTAATACTCGTCTTTATTTTCCACCTCTAAAAAAGAAAAAAAAAGTATTTTTAGAATAATCCTCTACACTCGGAGGATTGAGTCCGATTAAAATGTTCGAAGTTTTCGCACTTTTTCTGGAAAGTGCGAAATCACCGAAAAATTCAGAGAACTTTTCTAATACATTTTCAGAGATATTCTGATAAATATTTTCACCAGGGTCGCGCCAATAACAGCCGAAAACGAAGTCATCTTCGCACAGATAGGTTTACATATAATGAACTGTAATAAACAAACAAAAAAATTACCATATCCCAACTTGTTGAGCCACCTATCGTAAGCGGTAAACCAAGGATCCAGGGTTTCGTTATTGACATACGGATTATTTTTCAGTGTCCCGACGAGTTTGACCAGAGCATCGCGATCCTCGTAATAATCGACACCGGCCAAATAGATAGTCGCCCGTTTACCATACTTTGGAAAATATTCCGTGAGCTTGTTGTTAAACTTAATCGGATACGATTGTTGATTTAAGTACCATAGTGGGTCAAAGTTTTGCTCGAGCTTGAATATACCCCACGCATTCAGAGCCACAGTCGCAACGGTGACAATTAAAACGAGCGCCTTGACCCTCGGTCGCATTATCACAGGACCGAGAAATTTTTCGAAAATCATTTGTTGAGTGCTCCGTTGACTGCACTCGTTCGGTATCCAATCGGCTTTCACCCGACAGAAACAACCGTCCTTGTTCAGTCTGAGTCTTCGCTCGTCGAGAACGAGACAACTGACGAAAAATATGATTTCGTATACGTAAAGAAAAAGTATGCCCAGTGATGCGAAAACGCAGAAAGATTCAAGAAACGGCATAACAGTCGTGACGCCAACGGCGAACGCAACCATGTTGGTTACCGACGTGACCGTTATCGACATTCCCGATTGTTGCAGGGCTTTAGCTACCCGAAATGGTATTTCCAGCGATTTTTCCTCCACCGATAAATTATCCATGCTCTGCACGATGACGAACATGTCGTCGACGCCGATCCCGAGAAGCAGGAATGGCAAAACCGGATGTATCGGACCGTAAAAGTAACCCAAGTAGTAAGAAACGCCGTATGCCGATAAAATTGCTTGACCGACGACCGAAACACCCATCAAGGACAAGTATATTCTCTGTTGCACGATGTTGCATCGGCCAATCATTGCCATAACGTAAATTGCTATCAGGAACAATCCGCAGAAGAGCACGGTCATGTTGTTCTGCATAACTTGGTGGAGAACGTCGTTGAAACTTCTGGATGTTACGGCGTAAACTTGCATTCCCGGTGGCAAAGTGCGGTTGGAATTAAGAACTCGTTCGATGAACTCGAGTTCCCACTCGGGCAAATCCTTGTTCGATTTCGTCGTTATCCAATTGAGTATTGTCGCACGGACTCGGACCACTTGTCCATTGTCGTCGTATTCGATGTTCGCCAGCAACGGGGCAATGTCCAGCAACATGTTACCGCTGCTCGTTCTGAAAATTAAGGAGAAATTTATTCATACGTTCACCGGGAGATATCTTGGTCAGTGGTGGCTTCTTGGATGACCGCCAAAAAGAACGGAAAATCAACGATCTCCCGATCCGCTACGGCGAGTCTCCAGTCAGCCGTTAGTTTCCCATATTGCACGCAATGTTTTGAAATAATTTTTTGACATATTTTTCTATCTAATATTTCTGAAATATATGAAAATAATTTTTTGTAATATTCTGTAAAAATATTCATATGAAACGTTTCTTAAATATTTATAAAACATAGTGATAAAATATTTTTGATTTCATGTTTCATCGAAATATTTATACGAATTTTTCCGTGTGTATGTGCGAATTGGACTGGTCATCCTGCAATGGTTCACATGTCGCTCACATGTTGAAAAAAAAAACATTCCAGCGAATCGTTTCGGAAACATTTCAATGTAAGATTTATAAGCGGACAAAACAATATTTTTTTAATGGTTTTAAAGCATTTCACAAATATTTTCAATATTTCAAAAAAATATCTTTTTGAAACCCTACAAAAATATTTCCGTGCTATATGGTTAATTATAATTGGATGCTTCGTAGGATTCAAAGTGCACTCACGTATCGCTAAGCGCGATGGACACGGCTTTGAGCAGGTCGTTCTTCGACAATTCTTTGAATTGTTCGGGTTTCTTCACATTCCATAATTTTAACAAGGACTGATATATGCATCCGTCCTCGTTCGTCGTGCTGTTTAATTGATCTATTATATTAGCTGCGAATTCCAAATCTCCATCGCTCATCGTTGATGTGTGGTCTTGAAACGCCGTTAAATATCTGAGTGATAAATATTGAAAATTAATGTTAAAAATATTTGGTTGGGTCCTTTAATGAAAAATTGAGAACACACCCTGCGCAAACATCGTGCCAAGTCTGATTGTTCACCACTATGCTTTTAACACTTTCTTCTATTTCGGCTATCTGCAAATAAAAATTGTCGACTTTGTATTAACGACTTTGTATTAACGACTTTTCAGTCTAAATAATACTGGAAACATCAACATATTCAGTAATAATTTTTTAACGGCTCAGTATTAGTAGAAGTGATTATAATTTTTTTATTTATAAAAAAATAAATGTCAGAAACAAAATAAAAGTTTTAAAAAAATGCTTAGCCGAAACTGAGCTAATTATTACCGCATGAAGGATTTCAGGCTCGAGTACATTCGGCGCGGTGATGATGATACTTTCGTATGTGAGATCATCCCTGAAGTGCTCCTTGACCCAAAGCGCGTCCTTTCGAACAATCGAATTCAATGGCATAAAGAGTTCGACTTCGTCGAGCTCCTCGCGCCAAAGTAACATTCCCGGGCCGCAGACGCAACTCACGCCAATCGAAGCAATCAGCCAGAACCATGGTTTCCGCCCTATGCTCAAACCTATTCTGGTATTCGACACGGTAAATGTTCTTTAAAATTCCGTTCTTTCGTTCCGCCGATTATTTACGCACTAAAGCATCTTTACCATTTTTTTTTCAAACGTCTTTAAGGACTTACAATTTTTTTTGTCGAATTTGATTTTTTTTTTAAATAGTTTATGGTGTCAAGAATATTGTGTTAAAATTTTATGTCTGAATTCAACGAATTACGCAAGTTAGAGACCGTTATGTGGAAAGTGGCGGAGCGCTCGAGTATCGGCTCAGCCAAACTTTGAAGGTGTTTTTCTCAAAACGTAATTTTCAGGATCGGTGTCCCGGATATCTCAAAAATAGCTTGATGGATTTTTATGAAAATGTTTACCTGTATAATTCAATAGATTCTTTAATCCTTGACGGTCATTGGTAGTTATCACGATATTAAATTCAAACTCGAGCTCAAAATGAATTTCCCGCTTGTGTTAAAGCTCAATTCCGAAGCTCAGAACAAACTTGAGTTGAGACAAAAGTCCGAAGTTAATATATTTAGTTAACCCTTCAACCACCGTGGACTTTTTGCCGAGAGTAAACGTCCATACCTTCTTTTAAGCACAAAAACGATACGGATCTTCTTAATAAACTTTCTTCTCAGTTATTAAAAAACAACACTTCAAGGTGCGTCTGTGAATGTTTACAGATTGTTTTTAGCACATCAACTTGTTCTTCGAATCCTTCGAAAATTGTGTCCTGGTAATTCTAGGTCCTCGTTAAACAAACATCCAGTACGTAAAGGGTTAAATGAAGTTTAAATTTTAGCTTGAATTTAAACCTGCGAGAATAAATTTAAGAAATGTCCTCCAGTGATGTTCGCGCGTATTATTGATTGAGTACTCACCGATAAAAAATTTGATCCAAGTCAAAGCGCATAGATAGAACTATTCCTTTGAGTTTCTTCCACTGGACGTTCACCCGATTTTTTCGGCGAGGTTCCATCGCGTGTGTATGATCTTTCGTATGCGAGTCGCGACTGAATAAGACATGCTCTCCGAACCGTGTGGGGCACACACGGTGAGCAATTGAAGTAATGTACCATAATTATGTAACGTACATACTCCGGCTGGTCGGGTTCTTAGGTGTACATATTAATTTATTAAGAAGAATCTGGTGTCAAGTCGGTGATGCTTGCGGTGCGTTCGAATCGCAGTGTGCGACTGGGATGTTGCAGTGCAAGAATAAGATTGTCAAAAAGAGGGACAAACGGAAAAATCATCATTCACTCTAAAATTAAAAACGCGAGCGATTGCAAATTTGAACATTTTGCTTGGGAAAGGTAAATTACATCTACCTATACATTTTTATATACAGTACCGGATACTTGTTTGGTGCTTCAAGTACTTTTTAGAAATTCTGGTACTTTTTGAGTACACGCTCACATTACGGATACTCCATGAGTTCCGTGACATTCCGTTTCTATTAATATATGATTGTTTGTCTATACTTTTCAATAAATATAATTTTCACGAGAACCTATTTTTTTAAATGTTATAAAAACAAATTTCATAAAAAACGAGATGGCACCCTTTCGGTTTTTTAATTATTATTATTTTCACATCTTAAAAAAGGAGGAACGAGAAGAGACCCTTTTCCTTTTTTAAAATGAAATTACGATTTTTTTTACACCGATTACACGTTTATCGAAAAACATGTGTGTGATATACGAGATATATGTTTGCCAAAAAGGCGTGTTTTTCTAATGTGTTTGTGAAGATATTTCAGTAGGTATATGTTTAATATTTTAATCGTACTAGAAATGCGGAATTTTATATATTTCCAATATATGTTTTGCATATATTTCATTCCCGCAGGAGTAACTGCGAGTACGCTTAATTACCAATATATTGAAGACAGAGATAAATAACTGTTGAAAACTTTGCATGGAATCGTATACGAATTATACAAATAACAAAAAAAAATCGTCAATCAACATTGACGATTCTGAAATCTAACGCTCGAATTCTTCTTAAGTTTCGTGGAACCCGAATATAAGTTACGTGTAGCACGACCAAGTAGGTGTAGATTGTAAAGGCGATAAGCCGGGGCGTTCCTGAACGCTGTATAAGCGATTTTTTTCCTTGCGTTTTCGTATTGAGGTCAACTGGAAATAATGTACCCTGTGATCCCAAATTGGTTGAATTAGGATTTTCGGAAAGCGACAAGTGCATGTGGGCTTATCAAGATTTATTTTTAAGATCGGGCTAACTTAAAATTCGAGCAGGTTTCAAGCTATCTAGACGAAATTGAGCACTCGAGTTGAAGAGCGTTCAAGTTAAAGACGCACCGACGCACAGACACACCTTTTTTTCTAAATATGATTTGTCGATATTATGCAATATTTCATCGTTTAACCCTCAAACCCAATACTCGCAGAAGTTTCGAGTAATCCCTGTGATATGGCGATAAATAAAATATACAACGGGGTTGAAGGACCTCTACCGATGGCATTATATATATTGTATATTGTATAAAACTTATTTCTCACCGCCAATATTGCAGATATTAATGTCAATAAATAAATTTACTACTGCTACAAAAAATTTACAACAACGCACTGATGGCCTTTACGCGTCTTATTGTTAAATTTTGCAAGATTAATATATAAGGTAAAAGGCCCAGTTTATAACACTTCTACGCAGCCCCCTCATTTTAAGTGGGTAAAATCATAGGGATAAACAAGGAGGACCAAGAGTCGCAGTTTGTGACCCCCCCGAACGCCCATTTGCTGCATATCCCATTTGCAGCATATCAAATGGTAGGGTGAGCCGACTATGCTAGAGGTACCATGTCACAAACTTGAGAGAGCGTCAGAAACTGGGCCTTTACCTTACCGATATTCGTTTTTCACTCTGACAAAATCTTAATTTTTTCTTCGAGTAATTAAGCTTCGAGTAATTAAGCTTCGAGTAATCCTCGCAGTCAAGACTCGGTCGTCGTCACGAAGTGTCGTATTTCGTAAATGGCAATAGACAAATAAACGTTTTCAGGATTTCATTTAATTATGCTTAATAATCTATCATAAATTGTTCCACAATATTATGTCGTAGAGATTACACAGAAAATAGGGTTAAAAAAATACGAAAATAAAGACGAACTTTTTAATCATATTTATCAATCGAGGAATAGTACACTGAGCAGCGTACAAAAACTTGTCGTACCAGTTGTTTATTTTGGCTAATACAGTACACTCCCTAGCAAAGTCCGTGGTCGGGACTGGAAAAGTGGGAAGCGGCCGTGGGTAAGGCCCCCCACCATTCGACTCGTGCAAGTAAAACCGACTACGACGGGAGCCGCGCAGTGCCATGGCAACGGCGTGGTGGGGCAGCCTGTCCACCACTGCCGTCGGGCAAGCAGCCGTGCGCGCGCACGCTGTACTGTAACCCCTGGCGTTCATATTACCAATAATGGACCATCGCACAACGGGTGTGTAATAAATTCCTGTCAGATTCGGGTTGACCAAACTTTCATTGATCTAGTCAATTCAACGCTATATTAGAATTTACAAAAAAAAATCTAGATATTTTTTTCTTTTCTACTCCGCATACTGCATCATACAGTCATGTTACAGATTAGAAATGTTTTGTTGTAAAATACAAAGGAACGGATCCCAGTGAACAAGTTTTATTGAGGTAATATAACATGGAAGTTACATGTAATGTACCATTATTATATGCAAGTAATGTCAATGTTACATATCGGTATATCGTTACACTTGTGTACCAAAATTCGTATAACTATTATGTAACCTGCTTGTAACAATGTCAATATAACTTAGCAGTTAGCATATTTTATTGCAGAAACATAACATGAACCTAACATGTAATGTATCATTGCCATATAGCACGAAGTATTTAGAAATATTTACAATGGTTCAAATTTTACGAAATATTTCTAAAATATGTGTTGTTATTCGACTATAAAATAATACCATTACAGTAATCCAGCGAGACTCTACAACGTTGACATAACACGCTTATAGCCACTTTCGTGCATAGTTATGCGGTGGGTCTCAAATTGCTTTTCGACATTGCGAGCATTTTTTTTACCGATTTGTTAAGACTTAGTCATTAGTTTTTGTTTTAATATCAATGAAATTGGTAATGAGTAAAGAATCCCGAAATATTGCAATATTCCGGTATTGATCACACACATTTTTCATTTATACTGATGGTGTAATTTCAATCACGGTTTGTGAATAAGCAATTTGGACGTTATATACCATTTGCCAAAATTTTATTCTTAACTCCGGCATAACTGAATAGGTATGGTTGCACAATATAAATTCAAGGGCCCCAGGTACGAGTTTCATCGAAGTCACAAAAATTAATTACATTTAGTCCAATATATATTTGTTTCTTTTAGTAGAGTAAATGTACCTATGAATAATAACGATGCTAATTAAGTATGATTAAACGCGAATATATTTTTTTAATTGACTTCCGTACCATGTTAACTGTTACGGTCAGTTCTGTTGCAGTTATGTAACTGTTATTGTTTTGTTATGTTACCGTTAGATATCGCAATATTAATTATACATATCAGTAACGTAACCGTTCCGTTTTAGCTATATAACTCTGTTATATAACATGTTATATTTTGAGCCGGAAATGGCAACTTACTCATAACTTGCGTGTAACACTCTAGTAATATTACTTATTATATTCGATTTCGTTGCCGTTACATTGCAGATATATTACTGTGCTCACTGGGATGTGTTCGTCACCGTGATCCAGCAACTTTGATGAGCAAAACGTTTAAACCATTTTCGTAAATATCATGCAGTACGATAATACTGTCCGTATAGCCTTGAAAAATAGTTTTAAAATATATTATTATAATCAGCGTCGATTATACTATCGATTGTTACGATACATCGAGATAGATAATCGAAACGTGACAACATCATACCGCGCTAAAGGTTTGCATCGACAGAACGTAGACTCTTGCGGCGGTGAAACAACAAGGTTTGCTACTTCGAATCAGTATTGGTATCAGGAGCTTTTGAGCATTCACTGGCATATTCTGCCAGTCCAAATTATAACTAACGGGTAGAGAGGGCAATATCAATACGTCTTGGTAGACTTTTCCGCCACGTGGCTCGTTTATACGTACGCAGTTGTGTGAATTTTTCCACTATGATTCATCAATTCCTGTCCGGGTATGCAAGCTATGTAAACATGGAGTACCTCACCAATTATCAAGAGTGTTTGTTGTATCAGCACTTCAGGATGTTTCCAATTTAACAGAGCCTGCAATGACAAACAACAGCCGATCAGGAATATTTTTTTCTGTAATGCAAAATGTATTTCGAAATTGAATTGTTGTAATTTACTTGTACTGTTGACATGACTGTAATAATCACAGCAACGCTTAATGACACTCCGTTTATAGCGGTACAACCGTCCTCGACCTGATCAGCAAAACTATGTCATACAATAATAGACTAATCTTCCGTAAAAACTGCATGTTGAACGCCCACGCCTTAGCTATGCACGGTTATTCGCTTGTCCTGCTTACCTTATCGCCTCTGTATGAAGAATGATGCAGTCACAGATTTGTTTATAATTCCAATCACTGGGAAGAGCAATAGCATTTTCATATGCGATTAGCTCTAAATTGAATCTGTATGGGCATTGGTATTGTCACTTCATTAACAATCGAATGACGTTATCCCTCTACTGACTGGCATAAATAATATATGGTAAGCGGGAGAGAGCGCTAGGAGCTTTGGAAAGGAGCAGGGCACCTGGGTTTTTGAAAATTATTGGGAAACATTGATCGGGAATGCTCCTGTAAAGTACTTTAAAACGTTGGGAATAGACATTGGAACAAATGGAAATTGGTGACAGAAAGGGTGGACTGTAGACGAAACGCTGGAACATTTCTCGATGGTGTGCCCCGAAGAGGTTAATCGAGGGAAAAGAAGATGGCGGATCAACGTTAAAAGTGGAAAAACCGACCGACCGGAGTGCAAGATGGCGCTGAGGTCGGAAGGGCTGCCACAATGCCACTGGGCACTGTGAAAAGGGGGAAAAAACCTACCTAGAAACGGGGGGGTGAAGAAAGCAAACCTACTACGTAGTATGCCCTACTATGGGAAGCAGTTAGTGAGGCGCATCGATTGACGGGTCAGTTTTCAGGTTGTCTTGGGATTCGCTGGAAATGAAGAGGAAAAGCATCGGTCTGGAACGATTAAATTATTCGGGGGATAATTATACGCACCCAACAGCTTCAAAAAGTGCACAAGCATGAACGACCAAGAGAATGTACATTGTTCCAATGGCAACTATTATACTTGTTACTATCCCGGCCACGATAAATGTATGAGCGAGTATGAAGCAATAGTATTTATCCTCATCAACCCCGTACTCTGCTTCAACAATATAAACTTTCGGCCGGCTTTCGTTGGTAGTATAAACGAAGTCAAGTATTACAAGTGATGAAGATAAGAAGAAGGTGAGTGTCCACGCGCCATATAAACATACTGGAGAATCAAAAACGAAAAATCAGCAATGATACATTGAAGACGATGTCGTCCATTGTGAAATAATAAAAGTAATTATTTACTCGCGTAAACGGCGCTGATGTAGCGTCCTCTTTCCGCATACTTGTCGAGGACAATCACTGCAGGTGTATTTTTTAACATTGCCCAATGCTTTTCTATAGACTTGAACCTCAATTTCATCTGCAAAATTTCCAATTAAACATAAATGTTTATGAGTAGAACAATATGTATTTTTTTATATGTGTTCCATTCTTCCACCGTACACCCTTCTGTGTTTTTACGGAACCCCATCCCGATTCTCCCCTAGCACTCCCTACCCGCACTCAGCTAATCTACCTAACTTCCAGTGCGTCCACAGTCGACTTAACTACACCGTACCGCATTTGCCGAGGACACAGGGAAACTACGGAAAACCCGTGCCGGTACAGACTGCCATATTCTACTGATTCTCCGGTATTTTTGCACTTGAGTAAAGTGCAAAAACACCAAAGTTTCAGAAGAAAGCGCCTCCCGCTCAACGGTAGATGCGTCAGCTAGCACGCGGCCGAGCAATCACCTATCCACGCACGGACCGCGAATGATCTTGCTTGACTTGGGAGACCAACAAGCCGTGCGCCAACCGCGCATCCACCGCTGTCGGTTAGTAGAACATATATATACCGGAATCGTACATCGTCAACATGTTGAATACAATAGAACACGCTGAAGGCCATTGCTATCCCCGTCAGAAAGGTTGTTGTGCTTCGTGTAAGAACGTTTATGTCCCGCCAAGCGTCATGCAATCGAATAAGCTGTTAAACGTAGTAAATTATAATAAAAAAGCAACGTTTTAAATGAAAATTCACACTGAGATAACGATTGCTACCATAGGTCCGGTGAATGTCAATGTTATGGCGAGCATCGTCAAAGGCAGAATAATTCTCACGTATTTTGACTGTTCCGGCCAAATGCCTATTCGCGACATGTGAGCCTTGGTTAAGGTGTAGTATCGCTGATCGAAGAAACTCATGACTACAGCTCACTATTTCTACTGTTCTTGTGGCTTCTTCAAAACGTTTTCTGGATAGAAAACTCCGGCAATTGCTTGAGAACGGTAGATGAGCCAAGAAGGAATTAGAAACCTGCCTCTAGATCCTCAACCGACAGTAACGGTGATAGACCGCTACATTTTCATGGAATCCGTATCACTAGCGTACAATGATTGACGCGGCTGCAATTATGACACCTATCGTACTCACCACCCGCGCGAGCTCCCATAGTTACCGTGCATATTTCATGAGTACTTCACTCTTTTCCGCTACATTCATTTTCAACAATACTGTGGTCGGCGGTGTCCCGATGACGCTTCGAGCTTGACTATGCACAAAACAGTAATGTGTATCAACTCGTATCATACGTTTCTATTATGTTTTCGAATACCGAAGAATCTAAAGAGCAATGCATGATTAAACCTCGCCATTCTCGAAAAAGGGATTACGGCCTTTTCGCCGTTCAGTTTCTTTCGTCTATAACAAAATAATACAAGTACGACATTGAAAAACTACCACCTCGATAGACAAAGTTGACAGAATCGGCTGCGGTTCAATATCGGTGTTTTCGCGAACTTTCGAACCTGAAATTCAATTAAATATTCTTACGAACACCGATCGTACTAATGTCCACACCGTATCCATGCAATGGTGTTTCTTGTGTGGGGTCACCATCGATCAGATTAATCAGTGTGCAATCTTTTATTTACACAATTATTTAAGCATCACTATAGTTCAGTAGTTGATGGTGTTTTGTGGTACTGAAAATTCGCGTAACCTTCTGGATCCTTAGTGTGATCTTGAAAAGTCCAGTGAAACCGTTCCGACGTGATTTGTATTTTTGCTTAGGGGAACAGTGATGCGGACGGTCTGACGCGGTAAGATCAATACAGGTAAGCAAACCTCGTCAGCTTACTTGTATTCTGACTCGTGATTGGTACTTCAAATAGCTTACATTGTTTCCGCACTAAAGGATTACACCACAGTAAATGGATAAAACTCATATATATTTCGTGATTTTTTTTTCTTGGTAAATATACGCTTGATCGAACTGACTTTAGGGTGGAAGGAGAATATATTAACGAACACTTAGGAATTATTTATTTAATTTTATTTTTATTATGCTGTTTATCGGTAGAAATTTGTTTCAAAAGTTCGTTTGCGGTGGCCTTAATTTCGACTTGTAATTATATGTGAACGAAGTTTGTAATTGTTTGTTAACAAATGATATATAACGCGGTCCTTGACGAGAAAAAAAAGTTGAAAATTGAAATTTTTATAACACTTCCTCATCACAGTTGAAAGTTGAAAGTTGAAGGTTGAAGGTTGAAGGTTGAAGGTCGAAGGTTGAACGTTGAACGTTGAAGGCTGAAAGTTAAATGTTGAATTTCGTCTTGAACGAATCCGGGATTTGTTTAAGAGATTGAGATAACGAACTTTCTCCATCAGAAAGGTAATTGAATCAAGCAATCGACCAAAATAATCAGCCAAAACAATCGACCCCTACTCTACTCTAATAAAAATAAAGGTAAAGATGTGCTGGGGGCCGGCTCAGGACGTCACGCTGTGGCGACTTTGTAACATAAGGCCACGTACAATTTGCCTATCTTATGATGCCGTTGAATTATGGAGATTGCTAAAGCCTGGACCTACAGTTTTTAAGGTTCGTTCCAAACCACGCGGGAAACGCAGAAAAAAACACGTAGAAAATTTGTCCAATGCTGTCGAGTAGGTATCGAACCCGGACCTACTGCGTGTCAGGCAGAGACCTCTATTCTAATAGTCTGATCTTTAGAAAGACATGGACGTCAGCGACGCAGGCGTAAAGCCGCCCGGGGTGTCTCGCCAGCAGAACGGCGCCGAATAGTGGGGGAAGTATTCCCCCTCACGACGAGACGGCTCAGAGAGAGAATTGAGGGGAAACGCGATATTACAGAGCGTGATATTACGGAGAGTCCACTGTATTCACAAACGGTCTCCACTAGCGCTCACGCAGATGCAAGCATCTACTCTGATCGGAATCGCACTGTCAGATTCTGGTTGACCAAACTTTCATTGATTTACTTATCTACTACATTGGAATAATATTGTCGATGGTGAATTAATATTGAATCTCTTACTAGAAAAACCTATGTAACGCTATAAAGAAAAGGATATGTTCGTCACCGTGATCCAGCATCGTTGATGAGTAAAGTATTTAAATCATTTGCGCAAATATCATGAAGTAAGATAACACTGTCCGTATAGCCTTGAAAAACAGTTTCAAAATATATTATTATAATCAACGTCGATTATACTATCGATTGTTACGATGCATCGAGATAGATAATCGAAACGTAACATCATACCGCGTTAAAGGTTTGCATCGACAGAACGTAGACTCTTGCGGCGGTGAAACAACAAGGTTTGCTACTTCGAATCAGTATTGGTATCAGGAGCTTTTGAGCATTCACTGGCATATTCTGCCAGTCTAAATTATAACTAACGGGTAGAGAGGGCAACATTAATACGATTCGGTAGACTTTTTCGCCACATAAGTCGTTTATACGCACGCAGTTGTGTGAATCTTTCCACTATGATTCATCAATTCCTGTCCGGGTATGCAAGCTACGTAAAGATGAAGTATTTCACCAATTACGAAGACTGTTTGTTGTATCAGCTCTTCAGGATGTTTCCAATTTAACAGCGCCTGCAATGACAAACAACCGTCGGTCAGGAATATTTTTTCTGCAATGCAAAATGTATTAAAAAATTGACTTGTTGTAATTTACTTGTACTCCTGACATGATTGAAATAATCACAGCAACGCCTAATAACACTCCGGTTGATGCGGTACTACCGTCCTCGACCTGATCAGCAAAACTATGTCATACAAAAATAGACTAATTTTCCGCAAAAATTGAACATTGAACGCCCACGGCTTAGCTATGCACGGTCATACGCTCGCCGCACTTACTTTATCGCCTCTGTATGAAGAATGATGCAGTCACAGATTTTTTTATAATTCCAATCACTGCGAAGAGTAACAGCATTTTCATATGCGATCAGCTCTAAATTGAATCTGTATGGGCAATGGTATTGTCAATAATTGAATTAGATTATCCCTCTACTGACTGGAATAAATACTATGGTAAGCGGAAGAGTGCGCTTGGAGCTTTGGAAAGGAGCAATCGTATCTGTGACGAGCATCTGGGTTTTTGGAAACTATTGGAAAACATTGAACGGGAAGGCTTCTGTAAAATATTTTAAAATGTTGAGAATAGGCATTGGAATAATTGGAAATTTTGGTGACGGAAAGGGTTGACTGTAGAGGAAACGCTAGCACATTTCTCGATGGTGTGCCCCGAATAGGTTAATCGAGGGAAAAGAAGATGGTAGATCAACGTGAAATGTGGAAAACCGAGCGACCAGAGTGCAAGATGGCGCTGAGGTCGGGAAGGCTACCAGAGTGACCCTGGGCACTGTGGAAGGGGAGGGAGAAGTAAAATACCGACAACTTTCGGCTGGAAAGATTTGGGCGAGCTGAGCACTGACGGCATTGGAATTACGCGTTGGGCATAGAAGAGTTTAGAAATTCGAACCGGTCAATGCGAAAGTGGAAAGCGGGAAAAGGAAAGAGCCTGATATGGGCGGATGGAAAACACGGGAGGGGGAAGTCTTGGACGACCAACGAAAGATAACGGTAGAAGGCGTTGAACATTGTTGGGTAACCTGGTCAGTACCGTCGGCGCTTGATCTCGCCAACTCGTTAGAGCGAACTACAGGGTGACAGGGAAGAGCTGGAATGACAGTAGGAGGATTGAGACAAAGGAGCGGCGAAAACGACGGGATCGGAAGCTGCAGTAGAGGAAAACTATAACTACAGAGTATTGGAAGTGGTTCTGTGTGTTTTTATATATTGTTACGACCGAGCGAATGAATAACGCGCGTATTAGGTTTTGGGGAGGATGTTATTATGTACAATCGCAGCTAAGTATCTCGAACACGAACTGTCGAACGTCTGTTTACTCTGGAAGTCCGATCAAGACTGTTCTACATGACGATCGATCTTTTATCGATCATCCATTCGTTTGTCTCTTGTCAAACCTAACTAATATCCCATGCCAACGAAGAGTCAGCTACATATTCGTTACACTACTAACGTTACAGTCCGTTGACCGCGGATCGACTGTAGATTGATGGCTGACCGCCCGCTGAGCTAAAAAGTCGGTTGAATGTGGAATGACCGTTCACCGATCGTGAACCTACCACTGCACTAACAAATCAATCGGTTTTTGGTCGATTTGCTCGTCGGTTCAGCGCCACACACCCACGCAGCGATTTTCGGTCCGTTTGTCGGTTGGTATTTTTGCCAAGGGATTTTTAAGTTTCTACCAGGATTAGGACGACAGTGAGGTGTCCGTCCGATTGACGGGTCAGTTTTCAGGTTGTCTTGGGATTTGCTGGAAATCAAGAGGAAAAGCATCGCTCTGGAACGATCAAATTATTCGGGGGACAATTATACGCACCCAACAGCTTCAAAAAGTGCACAAGCATGAACGACCGAGAGAATGTACAATGTTCCAATGGCAATTATTATACTAGTTCCCATCCCGATCACGATAAATGTATGAGCGAGTATGAAGCAATAGTATTTATCCTCATCAACGCCGTACTCTGCTTCAACAATATAAACTTTCGGCCAGCTTTCGTTGGTAGGATACACGAAGTCAAGTATTACAAGTGATAACGATAAGGAGAAGCAGAGTGTCAACGCAGCATATAAACTTACTGGAGAATCAAAAACGCAAAATCAGCAATGATACATTAAAGACGATATCGTCCATTGTGGAATAATAAAAAAAATTATTTACTCGCGTAAACGGCGCTGATGTAGTGTCCTCTTTCCGCATACTTGTCAAGGACAATCACTGCAGGTTTATTTTTTAACATTTCCCAATGCTTTTCTATAGACTTAAACCTCAATTTCAGCTGCAAGATTTCCAATTAAACATTAATATTTTCGTAGAAGGCGTAGAATCGTCAACCACTTCTGACACCAATAACAACGATAAACATTAATTATCCCAATCACGTAATGTCACACGTTTATTCCTTCAGACGTATCAGTCTACACTGTTTTACATGACGATCGATCTTGCATCGATCGTCCGTTCGTTCGTCAAGTGTCAAACCTAACTAGTATCGTGTGTCTTAACGAATTGTCAGCTACATATTCGTTACAATATATATGCCGGAACCGTACATCGTCAACATGTTGAATACAATTGATCACAGTGAAGGCCATTGCTATCCCCATCAGCAAGATTGTTGTGCTTCGTGCAAGAATGTTTACGTCTCGCCAAGCGTCATGCAATCGAATAAGCTGTTAAACGTCGTAAATTATAATAAAAAAGCAACGATTTAAAAGAACATTCACACTCAGATAACGATTGCTACCACAGGTCCGGTGAGTGACAATGTTATGGCGGACATCGTTAAAGGCAGAATAATTCTCGCGTATTTTGACTGTTCCGGCCAAATGCCTATTCGCGACATGTGAGCCTTGGTTAAGGCGTAGTATCGCTGATCGAAGAAACTCATAACTACAGCTCACTATTTCTACTGTTCTTGTGACTTCTTCAAAAAGTTTTCTGGGTAGAAAACTCCGGTAAATGCTTGAGAACGGTAGATGAGCTAAGAAGGAACTAGAGACCTGCCTCTAGATCCTCCACCGACAGTAGCGGTGATAGACCGCTACATTTTCATGTAATACGTATCGCTAGCGTACAATGATTGACGCGGCCGCAATTATGACACCTACTATCGTACTCACCACCCGCGTGAGCTCCCATAGTTACCGTGCATATTTCATGAGTACTTCACTCTTTTCCGCTACATTCATTTTCAACAACACTGCCACGTCCCGATGACGCTTCGAGACTGACGCAAAACAGTAATGTCTATCAACTTGTATCATACGTTTCTATTATGTTTTCGAATACCGAAGAATCTAATGAACAATGCATGATTAAAACCTCGCTATTCACGAAAAAGGTTCAGCTTCTTTCGTCTATAACAAAATAATACAAGTACGACATTGAAAAACTTCCACCTCGATAGACAAAGTTGACAGAATCGGCTGCGGTTCAATATCGATGTTCTCGCGAACTTTCGAACCTGAAATTAAATAAAATATTTTTACGACCACCGATCGTACTAATCTCCATACCGTATCCATGCAATGGTGTTTCTTATGTGGGGTCACCATCGATCAGATTAATCAGTATGTAATCTTTCATTTACACAATTATTTTAGCATCACTATAGTTCAGTAGTTGATGGTGTTCTGTGGTACTGAAAATAACCTTCTGGGTCCTTAATGTGATCTTGAAAAGTCCAGTGAAAGCGTTCGACCACATTTGTATTTTTGCATAGGGTAACAGTGACGAATACGGTCCAACGTGGTAAGATCAATACCAGAGCTGGCCAAAGTACTGAAAATTACTTAAAATACTAAGTACTAAGTACTGCAAGTATTTTAAGTACAAAGTAATTCCGGTACTTAATAGTACTTTGCGATACTAGTACGTAAAAGCGGACTTTCGGCGAAGGTTGGGAAGTGGCTACACGAGCCGGATCGAGCTAGAAATTTTTTCAGTTCCAACTTAGCATTGTTAAGGGGCTGCACGGACCTTGCTGTTTTGCCGGCCGAAATAGGTGATTTCTTAGTTTTCACTATTCGGCGTTATTATGCGACGAGTATGCTTCAAATCTTACTGGACTATATTAATAACATAAATGATTCGGCGCGCAATGAACTTTCGGTCGCAATCTTCCGAGAAATAAAGAAAATCGAACATAACAAATTGTCGCGAAAATCAACATGGCCGCTGAAATGTCAATAGCATCCGTTCTGTAGGATATAAAATAATTCTACATCGCGCATACATCAGAAGAGAGTGCATGCGGATTCTTTGAAATTCCCCGAATATTCCAAAGCCGTCGGAAATTTGCTCACACAAAAGATAATCATGCATAGTGTATACTGCGTTCACTTGGTCTGTCGACTTGTGATCGGTTATCAGAGCCGATGACAACGGGATGAGTGTAGTGGATTTAAATGGAAAATATTGGGTTGGAAGTCAAATAATTGTTATATTCGTGGTCGGAGGGAAAAAATAGGTGGAATATAGCCTTGAAACAAAAAAAAAGTCGATTGAATAACGACTTTCCTTTTTTTGAGCCACTTCTGGGAAAACGTCGATTTTCGCGATTTGCAAAGGTCGATAACTCGGCTCCCAATGGAGCTTCGGAAAATCCAGGGTGCCCATCGTATTGTACGGGAAAAAATACACAAGATAGAGCCTTGTCCGAAGTTTTAGAATCGTTTTATCATGCAGTTTGAGGATGTTGAAAAACGCGAAATATGGACTCTAAAGGGGTAGCCTTGGAATTTTTTGATGAATTTTTTGTTGTTTTTTTTAAATGATCTACTACATATTTCGACGTATTATTTCCCGCTGAACACGAATCCGCTGGCCTTTTTGGGCCTGAAGCACAGTGTGCCATTGAAAATCTCGATTTTGGGCATGAAAAATCAATTTTTTAGGATTCAAATAAAACAATATTGAGTTGGGAATAAAATGATAGCGATATTTGTGATCAGCCGGAGAAAATACCTGAAATATAGCTTTGAAACAAAAAAAAATCGGTTCAATAACTCCTTCATCGTGAATCGGTTCTTCACGATGAATGTTCGAACCACGAGTTCTGTGAAACACTTTCCTCGATGGATTCGCATTCTTTTTGCATCCGGGTTCTCAACCAGGACTTACGAGAAAAAAAAGTGGCTCGTCGAGTGTTCCACTCGAGTCTGAACGCTGGATGAGCACGAGAGCCACAAATATTCTTGTGAGTTTTCATGTGAGATCGGAAGGTGCGGTGTGTGGCCAAGTGAGTAGGGAGTTTACGCGGTGAACGAACCGCCTTTCTCATCTCGTGGTAAGGTACAGCGCACCAGTGTTTCTGGCACCTTGATCTCCGATGGACGCGCTCGCGCGAAGGCCAGCCCAGAACACGGACTTCAACGCCGGTCTAAAGATAATCGTAAATCGCGAAAAGTTTAACGCTTTGAGTGTCGTGCCGGAAATAAAAAGCGCCTTCTTACGAGGATCGTAGCTTTAAGCGTACATGTTATAATTGAAGAACGGTGAGTCGAGACAAACACGGTGGAATTGAGGTGAAATTCTCATTGCCGTGTCAGTCGCCGCTTGCACTTTTTTTGCTCTTCATATTTCCACGTGGACATATGCGCATGCAATATTCTTGGAGCCCGGAAGGTTCACAAGCGGGTTATGGTGGTTCGAAAACGCGCATGGATTTCGTCAAATAGGCCAGATCTGGCCCCTGTAATCTGCATCATATTTTTACACACGACCTCATAGAATACAGCGTTAGAGTAGAGAGTATCTATGCGTATCTGGGAGTATCTGTGAGCATCTGTGTGAGTATCTGTGCGTATCTGTGTGAGTGTCTGTGAGTATCTGTGGGTATCTGTGTGTGTATCTGTGAGCTTCTATGACTATCTGTAACGTACCTGTGACTATTCGTCAGTATCTGTGAGTATCCCTGAGTATGTATGTCTATCCGTGACTATCCGTGACTACCCGTAACTATACGTGAGTATCTGTAACTATTTGTGGCTATATATAAATCTCTGTGAGTACACGTAAGTACTATGAGTATCTTTGAGTATCTTTGATTATCTTTGAGTATCTCTGAGTATCTTTGAGTATCTTTGAGTATCTGAGTATCTTTGAGTATCTCTGAGTATCTTTGAGTATCTCTGAGTATCATTGAGTATCTTTGAGTAACGTTGAGTATCTTTGAGTACCTTTGAGTATCTCCGAGTATTTGTGTGAGTGCCTATGAGTATCTGTAAGTTTTTATGATTAACTTACCTGTGACTGTCCGTGACTATCCGCGACTATCTGTGAGTACATCTAAGCATCTGTGAGTATATATGAATGTCTGTACGTGAATGCGGTGTCACGTGTGAGTATCGTCGAGTATCGGTGTGAGCGTCCAATCGCCATGAACTTTATTATTGTGTAGAATATATTTATCCTGAGAATTTGAATTCAATGTGGAGCATGTCCGCGTTGTCAGTTTATAGAGTTTACCCTTAATAGGTTTCTGGGAATAGGGTTTCTCCACTTAGTTCACAGCCAGAACACGACTTATTTATTACTCAGTTTTTGGAGTATAAGTCGTCTAGAGACTTAAATATACCGTATCGAAGCGTGGGCAGATTTTAATTTCATTACTAGAAATTATTGACTGTAAAGTAATAGCTCGGGGGGAATACGAATCCCTAGGGTACGATACGGGGATATTCTGAACTTCTATCTAAAAATTTTTTTTCGAGATTGCGTCGTTTCTGAATAAAGCAACTCAATCTAGGATTGAGTTGTTTAATTGCGGTTTTAATTAGCGTTCAGTTAGTGTTCATGCGAGCTCTGCATGAAGCGAGCTCATTTACTTCCGTTAATTGCACATTGATTATTTTATAACAATGAGAAGTCGGTAAACAGACCGTTTCCGTTATTTATGATTTGGTAGGCGTATTATAAAGAATGTTCGAAAATATTGAGTCGATTAACACTTGTCCCATCCCAAGTGTCCCGATCGACAGGATATTGAAATCCATTGTGGTCACGATTCTCGTATGGATTGCTTGTCGTGTAGCGCTTGCACAACCATAAATATCCCGGAAATAGGAAATAAATATAAATGGAAAAATATACAATGACAGTGCTGAAAAATAGTCGAAGAGTCGCGATTTTAGTCGAACACAGGCTTCATAATTAAACATAACGGATTTAGAAAGTCCATTGACTGAGTCGGATTGAGTCCATTGACTGAGGCGTAGTCGCGCGGCAGCGGGTCACCGGTAAATGTGTTTAAGCTGCGGGTCACTCGTTGGGTGGACGTCGATGAGTCTCAAATTCCAGCCCACTCTCTCTTTCTCTCTTCGTCTGCTTCGTCGTAACCCACATAGAAAAAAGTATATGTGCCATGTATAAAAAATATATTTTGGCCGAGGAATGGTACACTTCCTATACATATATTGTGCGCATGAAGTTTTCAAGTCGAAAACGAATGTGCTTAGTGCATGACCTTTCTTCTTCACACTTACGCGAAATACTTTTTGAGTGCGTGAGTGTTTTATAACTCTCCGATCAGCATGTACTTTATTATCATGCAGATATGTAAATTCATAAGATTAATGTACTAACAAGATTATAAAATTGATATACTAATCATACAAATATGTAATATTTTATAAATATCACTATAAAAATCTACTCCAATTTCCAAGCTCATCGATGATTTTCCATTCAGCCTACTAATCTACATATTCCATTTACTTTATTTTCCAGAAAACCGGCACAGCGATGCGTTTTATTATAATCCAGTGCATCCTGGCATCGATTGGACTCGTTGCTCGGGGCCAGTTGAACTTCAAGGGTAATCCGTTAACGGAAAATATCGACTACACAGCCGAGGAGACTCACTTTTCCGAGCGAAACGCTAGAAGAAATTATGAAAGTCTCGAGATCGATGATGGACGACCGGTCAGCGTATCGAATGATCCGTTCTCTTCTTCGCATAACGAGGTTGTCGTCAGACGGGATAAACAAGCGTCTCGGACAATTGACGAAACGAAAAAAGACGAACAAGTGGAAAACGGCATGCAAAGATTATCAACAGAGGACGAAGAAGCTTCTGGAATCGGATCGTTGTTCGCCGCCCGCGAGAACACACCTAGAGGATCAATTCCGAGCGATACCGATACTTCACTGAAACCGCCAACATCAAAAGCAAACCCCGAATCCCGAGCGGAAGCCCGACAGCTTCGCGAATACCCCACTCACTTACAGCCGAATTCAGTCTATCGTTCAGTTTCATCACAGGGCTCATCAGACAACGGCGGCCAATCACAGCCCTACGGAACACTGGATCAGTCTGCACAGATTGGAATACCCCAGGCTTACACGCCGTCCAACCCAGCTCCGATAAGCCTAGCCTCAGGCCAAGCGCTCAACAAATTCCTGAAGTCAAGAACTCCGGAGGAATCACAAATAGCGCTTCAACATTACTTAAGAATCCGGGAATACGCGGCTCAAGCAAACGCGCAATCTGGAGAAGTGAATGTCAAAGGGGATCAAAACGGTTACGCGGAGAACGCAGTTCCGAGTAGTCCGGTATCGAATCAAATGCCACAGCAGGAGCTGATCAACTCCCAGACGCCACTTTTGGCTGATCAGTCATCCTCGGTATTGAGTGATTCATCGGGCCAGATGAATTATTCACCGGCGCAGCACGCTCCGCTGAGATGGAATCAAGTTGGCTTTCAGTCCAGGCAGGATTCCTTGGTATCTGGTCCGGGAAGACGTCCACCTCCATATCGGGGCCAGTTTGCCGGGATGGCTGGCAGACCCCGAGGTAGTCCTTGGTCCCAATCGCGAATCGGTCCAGGCCCACCGCTCTATCACCACAAGGGACCGCGATTCGCTGGTCCACCGGGACCTCCGCCTGGTTTCGCCGGCAAATGGAAGCCGCCCGTCCAAATGATCTACACGAGACCACCGGGCCCCCTCAATGGACCACCGAACAATCACCTTTCTCACGATGACGCCAGTCGCTGGTTTCCCGATGTCGACGGTGACCAACCATCGCCCCAGAAAGACATCCTCTACTCCCAGCTCTACGCGCAATCCTACGATCCTCATTACTACAACTACATCGCCAACACCGGCAAGATCAAGCCGTGGCTTTACGGTAAATTGGGAGAACCCAAGGAGAAGAGCATCTGGTGGGAACTCTTCAGCGGCTTCAAGAGGCACGGAATGAAGAACATAATGAATCCCATGTTTCTCCTCGGTATGACGATTCCCACATTGACGCTGATGCTGACGGCTCTGGTACAAAAAAGATCTCTTGGACGCTCCTTTTCCGACGGTCACGTGACCGAGGAGCTCATCGAGGAATACGCGCGGCGGCTTCGGGAAGCCATCGAGTGTAACGCCAAGCTAGTTAAGGACGGTGAGAGTAGCGAGGGGAAGAGGTGTTGGTAATTAAAGAATTTCAGCCGGTTAATGTCGAGAGAGCGCATTTGCTGTGGTTGTGCACAAAATGGGTGTTCCTGCAGTCGAGAGAGCAATTTTGCTTTTGGGGACTTGTAAGTTGATAGCTGGTCGTCTTTCTTGGACTCCTTTGAACGTCGGACTCTCTGAGCTGTGGCGTAATTGGTCTCGTGTCGTCGAGGATCGAATAAATCGGTCGCGAGTTTTACTGTTACAGAGCGCGATAACCGCCGGTGCAACTGTGTGTTACAGCGGCCGCTGATCAGACATCGCGTTGACCTCACTCATCGGGAATCTCCCGCCGGTCAGTACCCTCTGGGGATTAATTGAATCACTGAATTTCCAGAGACATCGTCTTTTACGATCGATCCAAGATCGTTAGAGGAGAGCGTCGATAATCCGAACTAACTGTGACGGAGCGGCGGTGTAATAATCGAAAATTTGAAGAACCGAACAGCAATATTCCGTCGAAAAAAGGAAATTGATATGTCCAAGTACAATAGAAGGTATAGATTTATTTTTTGAAGAGGGTCAAAAAAAAATTAACATTAAAATCTTGTCAATGAAACTTTTACTGCGGTTTTGAGACAGCGTCGATGAACCGAACTAATTGTGACGACGCGGCGGTGTAATAATCGAAAATTTGAATAACCGAACAGCAATATTCTGTGGAAAAAAGAACTCTTATTCATTCAAGCACAATAAAAAATTTAGATTTATTTTTTTGAAGAGGGAAAAAAACAACATTGGTATCTTGTCAATGAAACTTTTTCTGCTGCTTTGAGACAGAGTTGACGGATTTTATGCTGCCTTGAAAATGTTGAAGACGTTAAAAAGATTTATTAGAGGAAAATAAAACCTGTGGATTTAATGTCCGTGCTCGTTTTTTCGCATCTTTGCGGACTGTCAGAGGAAAACAAAATGTAAGCGACCTCAGAACGAGAGAGTGGAGGCAAGCCGGGCAGTACAAGTCTGAGTTCGCGACATCGCGTCACAATGTAACGGTACGTGTTCGGATAACTGAACAGTCGGACAAACCAATGGTTATTGGGATAATCGACGATTCGGACAATCGGAGGTCTGCTGTATTGTTTTTCATCAAAATTTAGGACAATAAATGAATAATTATTTTATCGATTATCCAAGAGTGTCAATGAGTGCACTCGATTATTAATGAGTTATTACGATTATTATGAGATTCCGACTATTTATTTGTCAGATTGGATGGGTATTAAAAAATGTTTAAAAAAAGTCTACCTGTATAGTCATATTATATCTACATTAAATAAACTGTTAATGCGCAATTTTAGTACGGCACCGTTCATTGCCTCCATCGAGTGAATTTCGATTGATTAAAGATTAAAGTAGTCCTTGCAAATAATGTTCACTTCGCATAAGTTTCAGAGAAATGGGAGGGAATTGCAAACATTTCTCAGTGGTATAAAAATCTGGGAAAAATCAAGCACAGTAAAGGTGCTGAAAAGATGATTTTTTTCATAATAATAATTAATCTTTTCAACACCTTTAATATACTTGATTTTTTTTCAAATTTTTATACCATCCAGAAGTGTTTGCAATTCCCTCTCATACCTGTGAAACACATGCGAAATGAACACTATTCGCAAGGACTACCTTAAAATGCTCAAGGTGCCAATGGGATGGAGTAAAATAGAATGCCGTAAAGTAGCATTAGTATATGAATAAAACGAGTTGAAAGCCTCTAGGCCAAGTTCAATCCTGAATGATGACATGAACCGTTAACCGGAGATTCTTCTACGTGTACATAGACAACTCGTACGCATGACACTATGTATGTGAATACGACTCGGACAAACCTGCGTTTGTCACCACGTAATACACGCGAATGTAGGCGAACAACGGTTAAGGATCAACGCCATCGTTTTTAGGCACTAATTATTACCATATGTAAATAGTAGATTATTTACGATAATGATATTCGTTAAAAAGATCGTGAACTCGTGAGTCGGCAATTTCAATTGACCTCACCTTACCGCATTACCCGAATTTGGGTTAATATTTTATTTTTGTATTTTTGTACGGACATACCTATCAAAGGAATACAGCGTGTTACTACAAGTTATTATTGTTGCAATTACATTCCTGTTATTACGCCAAACTAATTGTGTATTGTAAATATAATACATCTTTTACAAGTGCGTCGGCTACGCGCGGTCCATCGTTCGATTACGGTGCTAGAGCGCGTTGTACGGTATTATTTATCGCCACCGTTCTTTGGATTTGTCGCTGAACCCGAGCACTGGAATCCAGGACGCTCATCCTGACTGGTTCGCTTCATTAATCAACGAAAGATCACGACTACGGAGTAACAAAAAATTTGTTTCCGTCGCCGGTTTTCGATAAGTTTACCGATCCCTGACGTAATTTAGTGGAGTTTGTCCGTGGGTCGATTTCGAACTACATTTTTGCAAAAACATTTTGCAAAAAAGTTTTTGAAAAATTCCGGTAAAATGTTTGTAAAATATTTATTACATATCTTTTTGAAGTATTCAAGAAATTATCAATATTTCAGTGCTGTAGATATTGTTTATTATTGTCAACATAAGTTCTGCCTCTAGCACTGCATCTATAGGATTTCTGTGAGCCCTTCAAGAATGCCAAAAACATGTAATGTTATGACACATTAAATAGTCGAGCTGTCTTAAAATATATCCACGAACCATGGCAATTTTTATTTTTTGTTCCTTGCGAACTTAGTTCAGTGCACATCTGTTAATATTCGCTTGCAAAATATTTTCTCGCCGTTTTAGAAATATTTCAGACGTTTAAAAGATTAAGTATATTTCAGAAATATTTTGTAAGATTGGAAATATTGAAAATATTTTGTGCTATCTGGGATGGAACCCATTGCGATAACTTTTTGATAATAATTTTTTTTTGCTACCTGAGTTCGTCCGCTACTGTTATGTTACGCCAAGTTTTCAAATCCGTCGCATAACGGAATAAATAAAAGTGTACAGTGAATAACAATTAGGCACACTAAACCCTGATAATTTTTCTGTATTTTTTTTTATACGTCTTCGGTCCGGCTTCGACTCGAGGCGATCGCAGACGCCCGCTCACGGTTTGATTACAATCGAATTATTTCAATCGAACAATTGAAGGCGCGACTCGTGGGTCATGAGATCCAGACACCATACCCGTCGAGACAACGATCAATTATTAGCTTCGTTCCTTTACTTTGCCCACGGACTGCAAAGAGAAAATTAAAAGCAGAATATATTTAGATTAATCGGGACGATTAAACCGTCGACTGCCCAGTGAGGTTTATCGAGCCTCGCGATCCTATGATTTTGACATATCGACAGGAAACAAAATTCTTTTCATAAATAATATAATTCAATTAAATCTGGAACTATTTTTAACAATAAATATATATAAGACAGCTTGCTTAATGTTAGTTTCGAGAACACACTGCGTTGATAGTCTGCTTGTATAGTCTAAATTACACTACAGTTAACAGCGTTGAAAGATAAAAAAAGATATGTATATATTTATACACTACCTTTATTTTGTTCTGGACGAGCTTAACTACAATAGGAATTTACGATACTGGTGTGGTAAAACTTTTTCTGTCGAGTGTTGCAATCACACGAGTTAAGAAAAAGTTTTTTGCACTGAGTATGGTACCAAATTTTACTTCACACGGTGTGAAAATTCTGGTTTTACGCACCGTGCGAAATAAGCTTAATTATATCCTCGTCTAGTTCTCGATTACATGCATATATTACACCTGTAGTACCGTCTACTCTGAATGATACAAATTGGCAGCAAAGATAACATCTGAAAGTGTATTAAAAGTCATCGAAAGGAAAGAAATAACAGTCTTATGCTCCAATATGGACAGACTTCGAAAATTTATTTCGGAATGGCAGAGAATTACAGACAACTTTGTAATACGTTGTGTGAGCGAGTATAGGATTCAAGATAGAGGTACCAGACTTAATTAAGACTTCTCATTCGAGCCGGAGTCTTATTTTACAGAAAAGTTCGATATACGAATGGCATTCTTTTTATAAAAATATGTGGCCTATAAGGAAAAATCGTAAGAAATAGTCGTCGTTTTCACTCTACATTACACCCTCGTCGGCCCTCAACTTAAGCTTAAACTTAAACTTTAATTTATGTTCGACGAAACATGTTGTTAGCGACAGCACGACAATAGTTCATTATCAGGTTTTGAGCTTCTGAAACCGATTTTTGTAATTATTGTCTACCGTTGGCTACGAATGTCCAGTATTTTTTACCAAGCACAGAACCACCCAGATAGAAAAATGACAGCACGGCGACGGAACGGTGGCAGTACCAATGGTACAATACCCCTTTGATGGCACGTTTTCTATCTGGAAAGGTAAGACCGTATCTCCCTAGCGGATCCGGGCAACCATACGGTTTTGGTTGCCTTGCACTTGCTTTTTGGCTGCTTTTCGGCCCAAGATTACTTTTCGGTTGAAAATTAAGGATTTCAGTTGCAATCGTCGGTTGCTTTCTGTTATCTAGCAACCGAAAGATGCCTCTGGACAGCAACCGTCCTTTTTTGGTTGGAAGTGGATTGCTTTTCGGTTGCTTTTAATATTTTTTCATTTTGCTTCCACAGCAAGGTTCGCATTGTTTTCGTGGATTTTTTTCAAGATTTTTATCCTGGAATGCCCAAACCAGTCTGAAACGTCGACACAAGTGATTGGCACGAAATGTCAGTATATCGTATCTTGTCAACGAGCTAGTGGTCATAATTTTTAATACGTCGGCTTAAAATTTGGTCGACAATTAGACATTGATTAAACAAGTGTTAAGGTTGAATTTGGAATGACACCGTTAAACGGTTCAAAATTTATGTTATTTTGGATTTCTTTTTCTTCAAAATATCAGTTTTTCCACCAACTCCACAATTTTGCTTGCTCAGAGAGGAAGCTTTTTTTAAGATATCGGCCTAAAATGTTGCCCACATGTAGACTATTGGATAAGATATGAAATCAAATTTGATGTAAATCTTTTCAACGTTTTGATTTCTAAAAAAAATGTTTGCTCACCATCAGTCATAACAATCGCTTTGCAGCGGCTGTAATGATGCTTTCGTCAAGTTTGTAAACATATTTTCCTTAAAATCCATAATAAGAGTAACTCAATTCTTGGACGACGGTTGCTTTTCAGATGCAGCACCAAAAAGCAACCTAATTTTTATTTTACCTAATCAATTTTTATTTTATTAGTAATTTATGGATATCTTGTGGGTCCCAGTAACAGAAAGGAACCGAGTGGTTTTTTCGGTTTCCGACACTCTGTGTCGGAACGGCACATTGCAACCGCTACAGGACTACCTTAAGTCATAGTCAAACTTAAGGCTCAAGTGCGACCTTTTATTCAGCCTTGAATTTGAACCTTCGACGACTTATCGCTGTCCAAACAGCGAGCGCGACATAGTTGAAAAGCTCATAAACTCAGTGTTCGAGAGTCGATTGATTGAACTAGGCTCTTTGGAAAACAAAACTATGTTTGAATTATCGGAGTCATCTATTTTTAGGTAGACGTTTTCAGCTTTTCAGCTATCCTCAGCGGACAATCGATTTATTAAGATTTTTATTGCTACCCTACTCTTATATTATTATACAAACTCATTTCTATAAATCTTTACGGATCTAAAACAGTACGGTGGTTGTATTTGAGAAATAAATATCTATCACGTTATATATATATCTCTCAACAAATGATAACTTCGCTATCTACATAATCATTCTATATGTACAGTTGCACGAATTATATATAAGACAATATACATTCAAACGTTTGTAACAAATTTTCATTAACCCTAGCGCCTCAATAATTCGTGAAACTTGGATGAGAAGTAACTTTCGGTAAAAAAATAATCATAATGCACGAAAAGTTGTTTTTTTTTCCACGAAATAAAAAAAAATTCTTGCATTATAATATCACGACACGAAGTATGATTCGACTATTCACCTCGCCGCCCGGAGACTGTTGAAGGGTTAACATAATTTGTGGGTCCGCAACATAAGAGGGTTTCGATTTCTCAATGAAATCAAAATTAATTATGTCAATCTAGTTTTTCCTCCTTCAGTACCAAATCTATTGCGCGACCGACGTCTTTAACGATGAACGCCGGTTTGCTAAGGCATTCTTCCATAGGCAAAAAGTCTCTGGGGTTGTGCTCCGAAACGAATTTCGAATCCCGTTTATGTACACCCGTCTCGACCAAAATACTGATGCAAGCTTTAACCGTAGGAGATTGAAGGTTCTCGCCGAGTAAGAGTTCCATTCCACGAGATTTGGTGCCTTTGCCCTTGGAATATCGGGCCAAATACTTATCGTACAGATTCGCACCGAATACATCAGTGTTGATGTTATCTCTGAAAAATAAAACGGGATTTTCGATTAACTGGCATTGTACGCGGGCTCCGCGTGCGAACCTCGATCTCTTGACTCGGATCTGTGCGCGTACAATGGAAACGGCTGAACGCAATCGCGTCGATGCTAATGGCGAAACTGCACTAAAAGGTACGATTTGCTTATATACTAAATCGTAACCAAGTGTCTTTGGGAATTACGTGCCACGGGTGAGGAACAACAGGTGAACAATCATCGTCGATGACTTGAAAGAGACAGTCACCGGTTCGATGACGATCACCGCTCATGTGTATCTCGACTTTGGGCTGTTTGCTACGATAAAACTAGAGATGTGAACTCCGCTGACCTCGAGCGACTACGCACGTATCTTTTCTGATAGTGATTTTATTTTTTGGAGCATTCCAAACACGTTTAATGTCCCGAATAAAAATTGCTCTCACAATTTCCTTTCTCCGTGAAGCTAATCTCGTTGAATTATCTCGCACGTGTTGAAAAAAAAACAATTTTTTTTTCGCGCTGTTTAATGTAATTATATTTGTCAACTCACCCAATGGCATAGATCGTATCAATGTTGTGATCAATACCCAATTGTCTGGCGTGCTTCTTTATCATATGATTAGCATGATAGTACGTGACTTCGCTCGGTTTGCCGATCAAAGCCGTATATTTCATATCCTTGCCAGTGACCTTTTTGTACAGGGTTTCTAGACACACTAGAAAAGCTCCGTGACCATAACGAGGTATCGGAGCTTCGGATACCCACAGTAAATCCATGTTGCAGGCTAAAACTGGTATATGCGGGTAAGGAATATCGGCGGGCAAAGCCGATGGCATTCCGTTTGTCATTAGAAGATCAACCAACAGTTGCAACGGCGTTTCCCAATTCGTAGGCTCGCTGAGAAGAACAATTGCCTCTATCGTTGGAAAATTAATATCTACTGGTCCGCACTGAGGATTTCTCTTATCCTTATTCACGTAGTCTAAACTTGGAAAATTTTTCACTAAATCATCCATCGTTAAAATTTTATTAAAACCTAATTCCATAGCTATTTCTTTGATAGATCCTTGGCCCGATACGAGAATTTGTTTGTCATGAAATTTATTGAATAGGCATAATGGCGAGTGCGCCATAACTACTTGATCTTCGGCCACTTCGAATCCAATCCACTTAGATAAGTCTTCCGCTTTTTGACTGCGTAAGGCATTTCCACTGTTCGTCACGAATACCGTAGGTACTCGGAATTTACCGTCCTCCCCTTGAAGTTTTTTGAAGGCTTTTGGTACCGGCGGTAGAACCGATTTGCCGCGAACTATCACACCGTCGATGTCGAAGATCAAACCGAATTTAGGCTTCGTAGTCAAGTACTGAAAAAAAAAAGAAATGAACAAATTATGGGACTTTAATCTCCTTTCGCACAATCAAAAATATAAAAATTATCATCGTGATACGGAAATTGATTAAGCGCCAGAAGCTTTCGTTCTATGTCAATACACAAGATTCATGCGTTTCGAGCAGCCAGACAAGCCCCCGCCGAATGGAAAGTCGTTTTATATGGAGATCGACCGTTTGACTCTTGCGATCGCTGAAATGCATGCTAGGAACAAATCGAAATATTAAATAAAACTTGATGAATTAGAAATGAAGGATGGTGGATTATAGATAAATACTTCATTTCTAGGCATGTGCAAATTTGTTACAAAAACCATTAATCTTCCTGTGAGCAAAAATGTATCGGTCAATTTGCAATGGATGTGGAGAAAAAGAAATAACATTAAAAGCACGCCGGCAAAAAGCGCCTTGGGCGTGTACCATTCTAACGGGCGTAACGGGGTTTTTGCATGAGTTTATTTAATTATAAAATTCTTATATATTGCCAGCATAGAAACGTCAAGTGAATTTTATAAATTGATTTGATAGTACAGGAGATTCGTGAATATAAAAAAGTTATTGACTCATTATATCTTAAATTTAATAAGTTACAGAGCATGGGAAAGGTAGAACAAAAAAGTAGATCTGTATGAAGATGAAATGTTTGAATATTGCAGTATTGTCTGCACAGTTTGCTGGTTGATACATAAATAAATCAGATATATAACATTTTTTTTAAATGATCTAAATTTTATACATAATCTAACAGACTCTGTACTGCAAAAGAAAAGGATAGATTTTTTCTCAAGGGAAAATGGTATAAGCTGCACTTCCGTGTGAAAAAATGAATTATCTTTGGAACACTGTTTTCTTTGGAATGCAGTTGAAAAATTTCTTTTAATTAGTTACAAACTTTTTTTTCCATAAAAATATATTGCGACCCAAAGCGATGCCCCAATATTTTCTGTAACTTACACAAGGTTTAAAAATGTGAAAAGTAAAATTGTAATAGCTTCACTTGATAATATTTACTGTTGATGCGCCTCCCTTGAGATGGAAAAAAAAGTTTGCCCTTTTTTGCACAGCATTCTTCAATTCTAAGCAAAACCATCTGATACAATTTCCTCAATTGATATTCTGAAACGCGCAATCGCTAAATTTTTATCATCCGACTTGAGTTTGTATAGCTGTAAAAATAAGTATACGGTTGAAAGTGATGTACGCGAAAGAAAATAAATATATCGCATGTGCATTCAAGGGAGGACCAAAGCCAATTGCCAGTGGGAATAAAAATATACCATCCCGCTATTGTCACAAGGTAAACGTATTTTTAGAATAGTCATTATAACCAAGAGGCCTTGGTCTGCAAGTGCATCAAATGTGACACTCACACACAATATTAATGCAAGGACAATTGTCTCGGAAACAAAAGAGAAACAACGCCGAAAATATGTGCTAAGCGGTACTCCATAAATATCGAATTTCACGTTTATCATCGGAAAATAAGTATGTCAACACAGTTGCGTGTCACGGACGCTACATAACCCGTGACCAAACGATTGGAATTTCACTAAATAGATAACGACTTTTGATTCCTTTCGATTACATAAAAAAAAACTGCTCATGGGTGAAAAAATCGATGAAGATAATATTTTGAAAAATATGTTTGAATTAAATTTAACCGCGGGATGTTTTATTGACAAAAAAAGGTGGAGGTGAATGATCAACGAGAACAATCATTGATAGCATGGTGTGTGGGGTAAACAAAGGCGGCGCGAACAGTTAAGGAAATAATGGGTGGGACAAAGCAAGTCTTAACGTCGCTTATAATCGAATAAACAAATGAAATATGATCATAATGGCAGAGACAACTTACTCGTGCACCAGATAGTTTTCTGATTTCCATGTGTAAAAGTATCTTTGTTATCGCCATTTCGAAGGGATTGGATTTAAAAAAATTATTGATATGATAAAAAAAAAAAAGAATTATTCCATTGAGAATCGGCTCTAAAACTTCACGTATTTTTTTTTGATAATTTACACGACTGATTTGTTGGGTTATGTTTGCTTCAATGAATGAAGCAGACAGACTCGCGCAATTATTATGAGAGTCGTGGGAGCGCAAACCCGCGAGTGCGATATGAGGAAACCGTCTATAAACTTCGGTAATGTAGGAAATTACAGAATTTCCGGTCGAAATCGACTGCGGGTAAAAAATATTCTGTATTTAATATTTGAAATTGTTAACATCGAGGTGGGTTAAATTGCCAGATTTTTAACGGAGTTTGCTGCTTAAGGCGATGTGGAACAGAGTCGGTCAGTAAAAAAACTGTTAACTTTTTGCAAAGATACGAAATGTATTACAGTTTTTATTACCG
Organism: Stenichneumon culpator; assembly: GCA_964017025.1. Classification (NCBI taxonomy): domain Eukaryota; kingdom Metazoa; phylum Arthropoda; class Insecta; order Hymenoptera; family Ichneumonidae; genus Stenichneumon; species Stenichneumon culpator. Next base: position 18,176,166 of record OZ024772.1, on the reverse strand, counting down.
ACCAAACCTGGTTGGACGAGGCGGACGGGGGAATCGCTTTAAGGTCATATCGCTTTAAGGTCATGTGAAATACCGCCGAAGGTAACAAAAACTGCACTGAATGTCGTTTTGAGACCACGATCCGTCGAGGAAAAAGAAAATTGTTTTTCTTTGCGGAATCGACAGACGCAGGGAAAGACAACTTTCTTTTTCCTCGACGTTCTGCGATCTCAAACGGCATTCAGTAGTTACCAACTGTTACACCACATCACCTTAATGCGAAGTGAAACAGATTCAGCCGGTAACAAAAACTGTAATGAATGGCATTCGGAGATGATAGACGTTCCGCGAAAAAGGAAAATATTAGCGGACAAAGAATTTAAGACCGCGTCCGATAGTACTTCGCTTTTACCCCAGATGTCAACCATGTTTACACGGCATTGATTCGAAAAACGCAACTGCCTTGCACTCATATGTCACGTAGTACATATTTCACCTCGCCCTAAAGTAAAACTTTTTAAAATTTACACTGATTTTTTAGTTCAGACACCCAAGTCTGAACTAAAGTTCAGACTTGGGTGTAAGTAAAGAGGTCTATGTAAGTTGTACTTTGAATTTCAATAAAAACTTACTTTCGTTGAAGTTCAAAGAATCTTCCACCTCGACTTTCAGTCTATCCTCATTAATGACGCAGAAGACAATTCCATTATCACAGTTACCACGAGCATTGGATTCATAAAACCGAAAATACCTATAAATTCCGGGCAATTCAATATATAATTCAATTTACAAATCGAATATCGTTGCTTTGGTAGAATATTATATTTTCTTTTTTTTTTTTAAGCAATTTATTCACCAGATGATCCTATTGAAAGAATTGACCATCATTGTGGTGTTAAACACAACGGTTGGTCGACTGAACGAAATTACAATTCGGCACAAGTATCGGGTCGTTTTAGATGTTTAGCGTTACGCCAAACGCGGTACCGTACATTATTAAACTATTTCGTCTAATGCTGCATTACATTTTCACGCCCGCGGTGCAAGTGCTTGGAGATCTTTGATACACTGTTGAAGCGATGCTTTTTCTTGATCGGGAGTGATGGCCTTCATCACGTTGCTGATGATCCATTGTGCCATATGTTTTTGGGCCAGTCGGCGCTCCACGTGGTGAATTTGCAGTTGGTAGTCCAATCGTTTTTTGACCTAAGAAAATAACATACAAAATCGTTAATTTCTTCGGTAATTACTTATACGAGATTCTTTAAAAAAAACCGACAAACTCGTGGACCTCCTAGCCGTGAATCACCTTGTAACTTGCATGCATTCACACATGTTGACGAGATATACCTCAAGTTTTTCTTTCAGGTTTTTAAACGGTCCCGTTTGATTACGGCACACTATAAATTATTAAGAATTTTTCAAAATTGTCTTTACAAATGATGTTTATTTCGTCATGTTATGTCCTTTTATTTTAAAAAGTGCGTTTTCGAGTATTTTGCGGATTTCAAAATGGATTGGCAATATATTCATTAGAAAGCTGAGAGTTTTTCACATATGAAAGAATTTTTTCTAGATCTTAAAAAAAAAAAAAAAAAACTACGTGCTGAATATAAAATTGTTTGTGGTCATTTTTTACAAATTTATTTACAAATTAAAAAAAAACAAAAACTATTGTAGCCGAACAAGGATAGAGCCAGATAGCTGAACCTACCTCGGAGCTAACGGTGGCGAGTCGCTCGCGGTATGCAGCCTCAAGTTGCATCAGGATGTTCTCTTTCTTAGCATCCATAATCAGTTTTTGCGCTTCGGATCTCCATTGTTCCGTCTTTTCGTGCTTAATAAGATCCTCGTACGCGTCGATTTGACATTGCCGACTATCAACAACTTCGTGTTCCCACTTGTCCATCTCGTCCTCCAAATATTTGCCGAGCACTGGACCGAATTTGTTGATTGCGTATACCATCATTATGAAGATTGACACACCGGTGTAAAACTCGTGCTCGATTACGTAGATCTCCTTCGATAGCAGGTACGTCGTGACACCTCCCATAAATGCGTACGGGCCTTAAATAATTTTGTACTATTATCAGTAACAAAAATTAATATTTCACTCCGACAATCAGTTTTTCGATTGCCGGAAATAGACATTTTTTATTGTTAGTTTTTTCTGCTATAACCAATGTTTCTAAAATTGGCATAAAACCCCTGATAATGATTTGGTTTACAAATCGTTATCATACGCTACAATAGCCACACACTGGAAACCGATATTCGGCGCTTGAACTCACAGGGCAGTCTTTCAACGCCTTTGCGATGATTTATTTATTTATTTATTTTATTTATTTACGGCTCCTGTCCTTTTACATACTTTTAAGTTGTATTGCAATCATAATAAGGAACATATTTTAAACATCTCCGTATAAAATCTTCATATGAAATTAACACTTTCACACGACAGCAAAGAGAAATATTTTTAAGCACGAGTAGACAGTCGACCGGACGATAAGTTTCGACGAGTCCAAGTTCCTATCTATTTTGTAATTATTTTAATCTACTATTATTATATTATATTATCTGCATTTTCTTTGTAAAAGGATGTCCCATAAGTAAGTAAATAAATAAATATAACAAAACAAATAAATAAAATAAGGCACCTAGTCATTCGCAAGTCTCATGTGAAGTGTTACAAACTTTACCGAGGAAACTTAAATAAACTTAAGTGCCTCAAACTAGAGAATTTTTTTTTATAAATCATAGGCTCAAGAGTTTTTAATTTTTTCAACTTTTATAACTTGTAACTCCACAGCTCTTATATTTAGGATCGATTATATGTTATATTTTGATTGCAAATGAAAAATCTGTAAAATAAATTGGAGTAAAGTTAAATTAAATCATTGTAAAAAGCTGAAAGTCGACCACACCGAGTTGACGACCTTCCACATGCCATTTTGCAACAATTGCATTAACTAACGCAATTTACATACTATGATTTTGATTCTGGACAACAGGCACGGAACCACAAATTCTTGCTCGAATATGCGATCCGGATAATCAAACGACGCAAGCAAGCGGATGCAATTTTTTTGAATCGTCAGATTGTCCTTGGAAACGAAACAACTTTTCGAACTCACCGGTTACACCAGTTTTGGGGTAGAAAAACTGGAACCACGATTCGGGAATGAAATGATATCGGACGGGGGACGGATCGATGGGGCGTGTTCTTCTCTCGAAGCCGGGTGCAAGACCAGACATGGCCGGTGCTCCGCGAGCCATCGCTGGCAGCGCCTGAGCTGAAAACAATATTTAACAATTTATTACGATCAATCTAAACAATGATTGACGCTTTCGCAGCGACGGTAAGAAATTCAATGGCGATGAAGGTAGATTAGTGCACGCTGGGAAACGAATCTCAGCGAAGAATCTTGACATTCGCAATAAAAATGATAAAACAAAAGTTACATGACAGACACCGAATTTGACGTAACGAATCCGTAACAAATGTGTGACTGTAAATTCGTCCGGTATTCGTATTACATAATGAACGGAAAAAAATTATTGTACACAAGATTTGACACGGACATGCATTGAAAGGAGGAAGAGACGAAAGACCGTTCAATTGAAATTTAATAATAATTTTAAGGAACGAGAAGCGACTTTTAAGACAAAATAAAGAATTACCATTTCTCAGTGCTAATCTCGACAACATTTTGACTGGCCTTCCTGCGATCGCGAAGACCTCAGCACCTGTGCCAAAAAGGAAGATGGCTACCGGCTGAGATCGACTCCGTGTTCGAATCAGCTTCCATTATTGATCTTAATTCTAAAGGAAATAATCGCTTGTAATTATCGAGAGTTTAACATTTTTGAGGCATAAAATAGAGAACAGCTTTATTTATGTTTTCTGTTGGGTTCGCGATAGTTCATAGCAATTGTAAACATAATTATATTCGGATGTTGTTTTGACGCCAGAGTATTATCTTGGTGAGTTATCTTGTTATCTACATGACGTGTGTACGGAAATACATCGGTGTGCGAGACGTGAGTGTCCGACAGTTCGTTACGGAGTTACACTGACATTGAGTATCTTGTCAAAAAAACGTACGCGCAGAGTTTCGATAATTTACAGTCGACTTGAACTCAGGGTGGCTCGAGTGTTTTAGAAGTGTAGAAAAAAAATGGGGCTTTGCACATCTTGCTGTAAGGAAGCATCCTCATACGAGGACTTGACACCTGACGTGGTAAGACGTAGTTACCGAGGTTATGGATTACTCATTGTTTAACCTTTTAAAACGTAACTTTTTTGCGTTGTAAATCGCGGGCCCTTTATTACCGACGAAAAAATTCGAATTTCGTGGTAAAAAATTTGTAGGACATGTTGATAAAGTATGAATCCAAACGCGTCCTATAATTGGAACAATTACCACAATCACTACCCAAAAAGTATAAGTTTTGAGATCTTCTTTTGTCAATTCATGCGGTGGAAAATGTTTATCTCGATACGATATCAATACTATAAAAATATAAATACTACGTAAACGTATATATATAGGTATGATAAATAAATATTCGTTTCGGCGTGAACATATAAGATGGTCGTAGATGTTTTGGGAAGTTGTTTGCATGTTCCACCGATCATACTTTAACTATTTCTGTAGTATATATTTATATTTTGCCATATATTTCTGTAGAAAAGAAATCATTACAATGTTTTTGTAACAGCTGACTATCAGTTACAATGACGGCTATTAGCAACTATGAGTGTGACGTGGTATATCGCTCGGCAGCCTCGTGCTCAGTCGGTAACTAAAACTGTAATGATGATGATAAATACGGAAAGAAAATTATCGCTGACCGAGTCTATCAATTACACGTCGAATGATCATTTTCCATTTTATCAGATGTCGAGTGTCTTGAAAAGGCGTTCATTACAGGTTTTATTACAGATAGGGGTATTTAGCATACTATGGCTACGCTTGAGAGGAGGTGAAATACCACGGTCGGTAACAAAAACTGTCATCAACTTTTTTCGCGGATTCTCCCATTTTACGGTCAAAATAAAAGTCATCAAAGGCGGATATCATCTTGGCTTTCGCTGAGATTTTTCTTTTGACGGTACAGGCCAGAATCCGTGAAAAAAATTAACTACAATTTTTAATACCGACCGCGGTATTGCACATGCTCCTAAGGGAATGCTGGACCTTCCTGTTTCACTGACCGAAATAGGCGATTTCGTAGTTTTCACTATTCGTCGTTACTATACGACGGGTTGACGTGTCGGATCAAACGGAAGCATCATCGGATGCGGTATTAAATTGTACATCTGCCAATGCTTTGGTTTTTCCCGAGAAGTCTACGGTCTCTGAAGCGCATTCATTACAGATTTTGGTTACCGACTGAGTCATTTTTCATGTCCTTAAAGCTCTTTTGTTTTCTTTCGGTTCATAGGAGACACGCAGACGTCAGCAAACCGAGGCGGCAGAAAAACGGAAAGCGGAACAAGAGCAACGCGGCATAGGCAATGTGAACGCTGTTAAGCGACAGCAACAGATGGCGATGGAGCGCGAAAAACGCGAGGAAGAAGCTGGAAACGTGAATCCACAGAATGCCCTGAAGGTGACGAGTTGAATATGAATACTTCTCGTCTATAGCAGTCGTGAAACTGGAATGAAAACGTGTCTAATTAAGTCTAGTAATTTACTCTACTTACCAATGTTTGAAATTTCAGTGGCAAGTCAATTAGATGAAACGCCTGCAAGAGAAGAGAAAATATGCGCAAGGGCTGCATGCATCGCGAACTACTTATAGCATTGTTATGTGGTAAGGGATACAGTTATGATTACAATCTATCCGACGCATCTAATTAAAATTAGACCCAGCTTCTTCTTACCTACATTTGAGTCAATACGATGTAAAAGAGGAATGCCTACTTCAAACGAAAGTAACAAAAATTGTGTGGGCTCTTCTAATCCATGAGCTTGCACGAATATCCCTGGGAACAAACTACGACATGGTGGCATCTCGTTATCCTATATATTGATTTGTATCGTTTATCGATTTATTTCCATACATCACTTCTGTATATCTTTACTTGCACCTATCGGGATACGAAAGGTACGAATATACTCTTCGTTATATGTACATTATATTATTTATATAGGATTATGAAGAAAAAAATATTTATAAAGTGTACATATATTTGCACGTACGTACACGTGTGCAGCGACGGTGTATCATTTGTAATAAGTGAATGGCATTCGCAGCCTCACCGTTCCTTCATCGATAAACAAAGGAACGTTATTGATCAGTGTGTTGCTTGATGGCAATAGCACATTTTACATTTCGAAGGCCCTCGTGGTCGAGAAATCATTATATGAACAATTTATTAATGTCGAATGTTATTGTTTTTAACTTTTTTCACTTGATTATTTGCTAGCATCTCACTTTTGTCAATAGAATTTTCGAAATACAGAGCTGCTTTTTTATTTAATTACATGGAGAACACGATTTGGCGGTAGTTGAAAAAATCACCGAAAAAGCCCGGTGTCAAGATATCTTTTCATTCCGTCCTTGTATTTTGTCATTTGTAATGCAACGTTATTTTTAGAGCTGCAAGAGTATTTGACTTAACAATTTTGTTCAAAATGTTAATAAACCCTGTGAAAAATTATCGCTTTCGAACACAAGTGGCGACGTGTCGATATTTCATATCGCTTTAACACCGCAGTCCTCGTCATCTAATGTATTATTAAGTACACATGGACAGCATTAAATATGGCTTTGTGTCACACCATTACTGTATTACTTCCGGGCAAAGATCAACACAAAACGCAAAGCGTTTAACAATTTCGTGGGACTATGGATGTATATTCGAATTGATGTGATATGATTTATAAATATAATGATTTTTCAATGAGAGTCATCAAACTATGTTTCCCGATATTCCTTTCTACTCCGAACGGCGGGGTCTAAAAATATCGGGACTTTCATTGTCGATCCTTCAAAATTCATGTTGACCCTTCAAAATGAATGATACTTCGCAGACCACTTTTTGGCAAGGTTCAATTAATATTCCTGGCGCAGGAATTGCCGAAAATGGAAAAGATGATGAATTTTGCGTCTTTGTTTAACTTTCGGTTCTGAATAAAACCCTATATTTGAATTATGGCCGCTAACATTGGTAATTTATTTTTTGAATTGTAAAGAAACAAGTCAACAGGAGTGTTATGAATGTCGTAATTTATTTATCATTTGCTTATATCTATAAATTTTCAGTCGGTCGTGAGTATCACAGACTGCCGAATACACGAAAATGGCCCGTATAAATCTTTGCAATTTTCGATAGGGACGGGCTAAAGAAATAAATATCTTCAAGTGACAATTTTCAGCGCGAACATATTTTTGCTCGCGAAATGTACATTAGAAAGTCATATATATTATAGTACATACAGATTGGATGAATAATCTAACAATATTTACGTATTCACACTCGGAGGTACGATTCCATCTAAACGATATCGCGTCATTAATGCCGAGAATTCGAAGCTCTAAATTCTTCATAATGTGGAGAGTGAAGAAGCTACAATTATTGTTTGCGTAATGCTGGAAGGCATACAGACCGATAGAACGCTTTTTAGATAAATTACAGTAAAAAAGTCATATTCGTTTTGACATTATTATAGGTTTTTTTCGGAACTCGCATTAGTATCGCCATATGCAGTTCTAAAAAAAATTTCAATACAAACATTAAATGCAGATTCTGATATAACGTAACGTCGATAATCCGTAAGGTATTTCGTATCGCTGGGTTCATTTTTTTCGTTATCGGCAGAAAAATCCGACGTGAAACCTATTTCATATTTTCCCGATCCGATGTACCGACCAAGAGCGGAACAATTTCTTTGACGGCTTGTTCTTAAGCTCCTTGCCGTGCGCTATTTGAATTTCGAGCGACGCACCGTTGTTCAATGCGAGCCATGTATGAACGTCGCTCGAAGCTGCAGTTGCCCCTAAAAAGTTGCAATAAACAAGTGGAGAGATACAGAAATATTTATTTACGACAATATTGTCATCGTTAAAAATGAAATACAGCGTCCGTAAAAAAAAAAATCTTACCCAGAAGCTCGTGGAGTGTGATACGACGGCTAGCTAATAATTCTTTGCTGGCGCTCCTTATTTCGAATATCAATAGCGCCTGTCGCGGGACACTGTCGCTATCCAGATGAAAATCTATACTGAATTGAGGATTCGGCATGGCTGGTAAAAGACGCGATTTAGCTATCGTCTTGCCGCTGTTCACGCTCGATGTTATTTTATCTGGACTCGTACATCTGCAAGTCAAGATCGAAATAACAATATTTTCCAGCTCTCTCACTGTACCAAAACGTCGTTATTGTTCGGTCCCAAAAAGGCCTTACGTTTGAATTTTTACCCGACAGTACAATTGGGCAATGTGAGCTACGTGAAGTCCTTGAGCTTGAAGAACCTTTCCTTCGACTCCAGAATATTTTTCTCTCGTACCGTTAGCGCTCGTTAGATCTGGATGAAAAGAAACCGTCAATGATACGATAAAGAGGACACCCTCACCGAAAAGAACTACTGAAAACTACTGGAAAATGTACTACGGGGAGTATTCAGTAGTTAACTACTAAGAAACTACTGAACTACTGCCCAGTGCTAAATTCGCGGCCTACTGAAAACTACTGAAAATCTGGAGTAGATAACGACCTGAACATCATTGGGTATTTTTAGTAGGTAACTACTGAACATTATTGGCTATTTTGAGTAGTTAACTGAGGTAAACGGCCCAGTCTGTGAGAGGGGTACCTCTGGTATAGTCGGCTTCCCCCACCATTTGATATGTAGCCAATGAATAGCGCGCGTTCAGGGGGTCACAAATTGCGACACTTGGTCCTCTTTGTTTATCCCTATGATTTTACACGCTTAAAGTGAGAGAGTTGCGTAGAAGTGTCATAAACCGGGCCTTTTACCTTACTGAACATTACTGGGTATTTTGAGTAGTCAATTACTGAACATTACTGGGTGTTTTGAGTAGTTAACTACCCGAAACTACTATGAGTGTCCATCCAGTAGTTAACTACTGGGAATTAGGGTAAAAGTGGGGAATATGGACCGGTCCATATTTCATTGATTTACGTGTTAATTGGGGTGATCCGTATCCACCACGTTTACCCTACTTGTAGTTTTTAGTCGTTCACTACCCTATCGGTGCTCGCAACCGCTGTTTCGACGCTGTTCGACCGCAACTGATGCAGCAACCTCTACGTTCTCAGCAATAACTACTGACTTTTGAGGAGTAACCCTAGCATTTCTTGACTGATCTGACTTTTGAGGAGTAAGCAGTGAGGCAAGTTACTCCAATAGAAGGCACCACGTACCATTTGGTCTTAACCTCAAACGAGGACTCGGTTGCCTTATCCTCCCAAGCATATCGGGCTGCGAGACGGCATGCGAAAGACCAGCTCCTTGCAGAAGCTCCGTTGCATCCGCCTCTCCTCCTCCGCGAGGCTCTAAACTCAACGTCACAGCCTTGGTTGAATCATTTTTGTCTTCGATATTCACCTCTGAGCGAAACCTACGAAGCTTCAAGCCTCTTTTCACCTATGTAACAATGATACATTATTTGTAAGTACATCTCGTTCTCGGAACGATGATTGTGTGTAACCCTCGCAAACCTTCTGTTTCATCACACGAAAACTGCTGTACTGTGGTAATTTTTTTCCAAAGCTCTGATCCGGACTGGGCGTCATGCTGTGATGGGATGATCTTCTTTCAGTCATTTTCCGCGTGTCAGGCTCATCCGTTGCGTCCAAGATCGATTCCGAAATTGCATGAGACACCCAATTGTTCGATCCCCCATTAATTTCGTTTGATTCTTTGCTCGTTGTGCTAAGTTTGTCTGGATCGAAAAACGTTCTTATCAACATTTCATCAAACATGTCCACATAGATTGGTCAGCCATGTATTTACTGGGTTGCTATTAACACAGTGTACGTGAGTTCTTTTTTGCCTTATACCAAAGTGTATTCATCGCCCGATGAGCAGAACGTGATATGACACACTAAACTGTAGACCGATTATAAATTCACTCGCGGACCAACCAACCGTAAAACTTTGGGTCGAGTTTGGGTTGTTTTCTAACAATCTACTTCCCAGCTAGACAATTCGCGCAATATTTGCGACATGTGCAGCACATGTGCATAGTTCAAAGTGTTTTCGTTGCTGATAGTGTTACGAACTTTGCCTAAATAAATAATTTGCATTTATCGAAATATGTACCCGAGTGATTGATCTGCATGGGTTTAAGTAGAGTTACGGTTCGCGGTGGTGGCGGGGGAGGTACGACTGGCTCCAAATGTAACCGCATCTTTGATTTTTCCATTGACGGTCTTCGAATCACTCCGATAACAACCTCGGGCTCGACGATCGGCCGGGAAGACGTTTCACTTATGTTGCTGGCGGCGTATGTGCTTTGAGTCTAAATAAATTGTAATGCATGAATTGTAATGCAGGAGACGAATGCAAGTCGCTTTTCGGCAATCGTAAGGTATCAATAATATCGCACCTCGCACTCTTCGGACAATATTTTAACTTTGAGTTCCACAGCTCCCGATTTGGTTTCCTTTAACGTGAACCAATGGGACTGATCGGAGCACGACATCTTTCTTATATCATCCAGAGTCAATGACACTTTTCCTAGATAGTCTTTCATACCAAAAGTGTCATGATCCCACAATACCTGTTGTAACAAAGCGGAAAATAGCATTAATGAGGATAATTCGGAATTGGTGTGGGTAGCGGCTTGGCGTAGCTCAGTGATCAGAGCTGTCGACCGGCAATCGGAAGGTTCCGGGTTCGAATCCCGGCTCAGTACCGGCAATCGGAAGGTTCCGGATTCGAATCCCGGCCCAGTATGCCCCGCATTTTTTCGGATTGTCTGAATTGTTCCGTTATACAGTGCATTTGAAAATTCGTATATTCAATTGCCAGCGGTTACCATTTGATCGAAATAGGTGAACACGTGGAAACTACTTACAACGTCCAAAGCTTCGGTGTTTCTCGGTAGACCCATGATGGAACTCTCGTCCCAACAAGGATTGAGCGTTTTCTTTTTGATGCTGCTTTTGTATTTCGTTTCGTTGTTCAGCTTCAGTTCACAAAACGGATCGCTGAATCCATTGAGATCCTTTGCTACGAGATCTTTTGCCCTAAGAAGGGTCACTTCCATCAAACCACTTCCAGTAGACAAGAGACTCGATATGTCTGAGGATGCCTGATCTGCGTCTCGATGGGTCAGAAGCAATTTCTGGAAACAATATTCGCATCTTCGTACAATAAGTGTGCTTCATCGCGCATCTAGTCGGCGACTGGAAAAAATATGCATAGGTGGAACAAACCGCTTGCTGCATCCATGGAAGACTGTTTCTCTTGGCCTTTGGTTCATCGTCGCTCATTGTCGGGGCTACACTGTTGCGACGACTTGGCATGACTCGTTGAACACTGCGAACTGGATAGAATAAAACGGATACGTTCATCGAGGATCCAATGTTCGAACCACTCAGTACCAAGTCTTTTCTGACTACCCATCGGGTATCCTGAAACGGAAAACACTCTCGGTTGTGTTGGTCCCGGTCGCAATATGAACTATGAATTCGGTACGGATCTCTGTATTTACCTGCGACAAGGACATCATCGCGAGTCCGAGCATATCGGTATCGGCCATCTTTGACACGTTCCACGAGTAAATGACAAAACTTAAGGAAACTTGAGTGTAATCTTGTACAAGAAACTGCGCTCTTGACTCCCACCGCGGAGACGTTGTTCCGCGAACGTAATGTGTCGTTTTTACCTACAAGGTTTATCAAATTCGTTATGTAAATAATGTGGATCGCGAGTTTGCTACAGAGCCGTCGCAAACCAACCAACCGTAAAACTTTGGAGTGGATTTGGCTCGTTTTATAATAATCCACGCCAACTCAACCGGTCGATCAATCCGCCAATCAAACTCTAATTCCAACCTTCTAGCGGTCGATTTTTCTTCTGATATTTCAAAGCCAACCTCTATACCAGGCGTTGTATGTGTGTTGAATCTAAGGTCGGTTTACGGTCGACTTTTTCAAAAACAACCCAATTTGCGACTCGAAGCTCAGAGCTCCGAGTCTGATCGATGCTCTTGTCATAGAATTGAAAATCGAGTTGTTTTGGGGAAATCCAGCCGAAAGCCATCCTTTTCTTCGAAACATACAACGGTTGGTATTGCGATTTGTTTTTAGATATCGGTCAAAAGTGAATCTCCGGTAGGTTCGAATCAGAGTTGGTTTGCCGCATCGACCGGTTGGTTTTGCAGGTTGGTCGAAACGCGAGGGAATTCGAACGATTGGCAATGTAAAACGGACCTTTTTACGATTATTGAATAGCAAGCAGTAAGGATTGCACTGTGAGGATTCACTATTGAGGTCCCTTGCCGAGTGAATATACACGACGAGAACACCTGAAACACATGATGCATCATATTATTCGTATAGTCATTATCAACCGGGCACATTCATCCTTATTTTTATAGAGAAAATAGCACAGGAAAAAAAAATTATGTCTTCAAAACGGTACCAAAAAATTTTATTGAATTCGTTTCCCAAGAATGATTTGTAGTTTAAAATAAAATATTTTTGTATCGCCTAAAATTGTGATTTTTGGTGCCTCCTTCAAACACGCCTTTATTGTGCTTGAAACAGAAGCACATGCAAATGTACCAGTAAAGTTCACGTCAACACACACATTTTCAAACTTTTTACCTGCTCGCAGAGAACGGAAATAATTTCTACGAGTCGCTGAAAATACAAGAGCCGCACGTATTATCTTATCACCGCAATGTTCTTAACGTTGGAAGAAAGTAAAAATCGAGTTGACATTTCTTTTTATTCCCAATTTTGAAAGTTTGCATGGAAGTTGTTTCTATAAGTAATTTGTCAATGATTACCTGCAGGCTGCAAAGTGTCTTCCGTAATTTCCGGTTGAGGTAGATCCGGTTCGAGAATAGGTAGTGCGGTCAATTCTAATTTAGCGGTTATATTTGGAATATTTGCGCTGCTTCGTGATGGTTTTTTTTGCTGTAATACTGTCTCGACACTACTTAATCACAAAATTATAATAATTAGTGTTGTCGCAACAGCAAAAAAGATGACAGTGATAAAAAAAAATAAAGTTTCTGAAATCACCTTTGAGGATTATCCCAGTTGTACACTCCCAATGGGAGCTCGAACTGTGCAACGGTGATGGTACTGACGAGTCGTTTCTCTTTGAGCTTTATGATAATTCTCTCGTTTTCGAGTGGTCCAACGAGAAACGATATATCTTCTATCCACGGTTGATTGAGAGGCGCAGTGACGCGTTTTTGATCACCGATCGCCACTGTGAGCCACCGTTCTTCGTCACCAGACATTCCTGGATGTAATATATAAATGTATAGTTACATTGGTTGAAGCTCAAACGTCACGTCTTTTTAAGTGAAGCAACAATGGGCTTTCACACCACCTTGCGGACATAACTCTGTCCAACAAATCTTGGTCTAATGTGTTTGATAACGACTCGATCAAAGCAATTACCCAAGTTATTGACGCCGTTTTGGCTCAACGTGACGGTGAGAACTCCTTGCGGTACCGACGCCGACATTGAGTCCAGCGTTGGTCCCGGACGTTCCTGGGCCCGTAGATCCAGTTCCAGATGTCCAGGATCGACAAGCCAGCTCGCTAAAGCGTCCGAGACGACAGCATGGATCCAGGTCTTCACAAGTGGTACCTCCATCATTTGAACGGCACGAAGAACTTTGACACTGAACCAAACATCGGGCTTCTCGACGAAGCTGACGCTCAAGTGTGTCATGTGCGGAAATGGCGCCGAGGTATCCATCGTCAGTGTCCCGAGAATCGTTCCCGATACCGAGAGCTTTTCGACCTCGACGTCCACATCCATTCCGACACTGAAGAAATTTTACATGCAATTCGCAAACGGACAACAAGAAAATAACCTTGGCTAAGAATTTATCATTTATTTTCTTCTAGAAAGAAAGTGGTACCCTTTGCCGAATAGCCTTGTAGTTATGAGCATTCGAAATTGTTCGCAGTCGAGTCTCAGGTCAGCCTCGATGGATAGTCGAGACAATCCTGGTTGACTTGGATGGGAGTCCTCATCGCTGCAATAATCCAAATACCTGACCCGGGTGATGCAAGGAGTTTGTTCACCGAGAGTCAGTTCTCGCAGCTCTAAAGGTCCTGTTGTACCAATGATATACAAACGTTTGCTGCGTAATGATCAATAAGGGTCTCGAGAGAAAATAATTAAGTGATGAGAGAAAACCATGTTGCAGGCAGTGATGTATTCATTGGGAATGTGCACAAGCTCAGGGTGACTCAAGTAGCTCGCCGTTTGACTTTGTAGGCCGCTGATCGATCCTGCTCGAGCCAGGCTTGAACGCTCGAGTCGTGGAGCCGTTCGGTAGATTCAGGTTGGATTAGCTCGTATGGGGGATCAGTACTTCCAGATCCTGGAGGAACAAAAATTTCTCCAGTAAGATTTCTCCCACCATTTGACATCACTGGGTCTCCTGTACAAGATACGATTCCCGAGTTTCAGCTCGACTACGTCGTAATCTTTGAGGTTGCAACCCAAAGAAGTCTTTCAAGCCTGACTATGATTTACATCTCGGGGTTCAAAGGATTATGATGTTCTTTTTGAATGTTGAGTGAGGCGTCGTTCGCAGTGTTAAAAATCGTCTGGAGATGTGATTCGTGAAACCAGGGTTTACCGAGACAAAATTGTGTCTGGAGTCCGTATTCATGGGGTGCAGGTCCGGGTTGAGATGATTCAGTTCGTCAGAAATAGACGATCGAGCATTCATCTACCCAGATCTTGAGAGCGACTTCGCTGATAATCTGATGAAGCGTCATCTGATGGAGCGTCATCTGATGGAGCGTCATCTGATGGAGCGTCATCTGATGGAGCGTCATCTGATGGAGCGTCATCTGATGGAGCGTCATCTGATGGAGCGTCATCTGATGGAGCGTCATCTGATGGAGCGTCATCTGATGGAGCGTCATCTGATGGAGCGTCATCTGATGGAGCGTCATCTGATGGAGCGTCATCTGATGGAGCGTCATCTGATGGAGCGTCATCTGATGGAGCGTCATCTGATGGAGCGTCATCTGATGGAGCGTCATCTGATGGAGCGTCATCTGATGGAGCGTCATCTGATGGAGCGTCATCTGATGGAGCGTCATCTGATGGAGCGTCATCTGATGGAGCGTCATCTGATGCAGCGTCATCTGATGGAGCGTCATCTGATGGAGCGTCATCTGATGGAGCGTCATCTGATGGAGCGTCATCTGATGGAGCGTCATCTGATGGAGCGTCATCTGATGGGGCGTCATCTGATGGAGCGTCATCTGATGGAGCGTCATCTGATGGAGCGTCATCTGATGGAGCGTCATCTAATGGAGCGTCATATGATGGAGCGTCATATGATGGAGCCTCATCTGATGGAGCCTCATCTGATGGAGCCTCATCTAATGGAGCGTCATCTGATGGAGCGTCATCTGATGGAGCGTCATCTGATGGAGCGTCATCTGATGGAGCGTCATCTGATAGCGCGTCATCTGATGGAGCGCCATCTGATAGAGCATTATATCAGAAGAGACAAAAGCCCCTTAAAGATTACATCGTACTTCTCTCGGAGCCCCAACCTGGATGGATCTTTAGAATTACGCTTTTATCGACATGGATTCTCTGAGATGTTAATCATAGTGTGGCTTAATCTTGCTTGATCAGGATGACGAAGACAATACTCGAAGTGAAGTGAAAAAAACAGTATCCATATTCTAGTTAGTCAGAACTGGAAGAAATCTCGCAGAAGAAATTTTTCGACTTTACTGCACAATTGGGAGGTATCGAAGTGCCAACCGAGTTGCTCTAAAGGTCGGGCGCATCCAGTGGCTCGTAGGTCGACGGGGTATCGCTGGTCGATACGAAGCTCGGACAAGTACCGAGCCACAGGGGCGTAGTTCGACCAGGCTCGAACAGGTTCGTGCACATCCCTGATGTTAACATCAAGTCTTCACAATGAACGCGAAGAGTTGAGAAGTACCCTTCCTAACATGACGTGAAGCGGGCTAGGTAAAGTCGTAGGAATTCTTCAGTCTGGCAATTCAAGGACGTTAGTAGTCTGACCGAAGTTCAAGGCCAACTTCGATTGAGACCGTAAAAACTAGGTGAGCTAATAACGATCGTATTAGTATTGTAGTATTGTGGTCATGATTGCATTCTGGTGGGTTGGGTCGCAATTGCCGTAGAGTACAAAATTTGACATTAAGACTGGTAGGTAACTTATAGCTTGGCGGTGCGCATTTCACCTTTTCTTTTTTTGGCATTAAGGCCTTAGCGTCTGTGTGCCATCTAGCCAGTACTCTCGTATTAATTTTTCGACTTAAAATCACTTGCAAAGTTCACAGCCGCAGCTGCTGTTATCCCTTAGACTATATGACATTTGCACAAGGGCGCAGGAAAACTGCGGAAAACCTACGCCGATATAGCCGATCTTTCCAACTGAGTCTTGATGTTCAATACTTCGAGTACGAACACCAATCCTGAGAATTCGATCTCCAATCAACGGTTCCAATGCGTCAGTTAGTACACGGCTAGTCGGTCACCCATCCAAGCAGTGACCACAGACGATATTGCTCGATTCAGTGAACGACCGAAACCGTACACCAACCGCGCGTTCACCGCTTTGGGTCGGACACTTCTCCTGCGCGAAACGCCTCGGCTGTGGCTATCTGACGGTCAAATGACGAAGCCTACTATGGGCTCGCTCTGTGCCAAAATACGAAATAACGTTTAATCTCACGCGAATCAAGCTCTGTCCGAATAAATTTGCATCCATTCGGATAATTGTTTCTTTGCGTGGTCTGAACATAGAGACAACTACAAATAGTTGCAATTGTGTAAATTATACTATTTTAATTTATTACGAAAATTATTTGACCCGCTTCTGCAAGTGAGCTAAGCGCATTCATAGTCAATAAATTTAAGGAAATGTTCTGTCACGTCCATCGAGCGCTTAGAAAACCAGGCTTTAGATATCAATTGTATAGCGTTTAACGGCGTGCAAGCACGCTATTTGAGTGGTAGTGCGCTGCGACCTGCACCAAAGAGCATTTATTTTTCACCCCGAGCTCGAGGATGAGGATATCAAAAGTTTCACAAATGAAGTGGAGGCGAGACAAAAACGACTAACTTCACGGGGAAAAAATATTCATGAAATGTATACGAAAATTATTGCATTATG
Source organism: Stenichneumon culpator (assembly GCA_964017025.1). Classification (NCBI taxonomy): domain Eukaryota; kingdom Metazoa; phylum Arthropoda; class Insecta; order Hymenoptera; family Ichneumonidae; genus Stenichneumon; species Stenichneumon culpator. The sequence continues at coordinate 18,158,831 of OZ024772.1, read as the reverse complement.
TGAGTTTCTTACCTAGTATGGAAGGCTTCGCTTCGTTAAGAATCGGCTCGAGACGCTCCTTTGCGAGGGAAAATATACCAGCGGCGCTGAATCTCCACCTGCCACAGGAAAATCGATAATTATACGCACATTACGAATATAAAACAGTGCCTTACGGTATATGTCAGCATACAACGATAATTGCTAAGTAGACCGCGGATATAAAATAAGCAGCGATGAACTGATATAATACGGAGTGGCACTCGACAGAATTGAGCTGGCTATTTACTCTTTAATTAATTCATGAAGAGATTGCGTTTAGCTTGGATAAAAGTGCTGATAAAAAAATAGGCATTCGTATACATGCAAACGCACATGTGAATTAATCGTGAACAACTGAACTAATAGTAAGAGTGTTTCCGGGTCGTGATGGTGATGAAACGATTGAATATTCATATCTTCCTTTAACCCAAGGTTTGATAAGCTCTTCAGCGAGACGAGAAAAATGCCACTTTACAAAGCAGTTCTAAAATTAGATCTTTTACGAGCTTGGTCTTTTCCACCATTCATTAAGAAGTCAAAGAATTTCGGCTTGGACGTAATGAAATTCAAAAGATCCGACAAATGTGGTAAACACATTGATCCGTTGGTTTCTCCGACAACCGTCGGAGCAACTAATTGATATTTTCTTTTCCACATAACGTTACCGAAAAATCACTGACAATCTCGAAACCATCAAAAAAGCAACCCATTTGAGAACCCTTTTTGTTGCTTGCCGGTTGCCTAAGGAAAACTACCTGCAAAACAATCGACCTTAATTCCTTTTTTCTGGTTGCTTTCGGTAACTCCGAATAATACCGAAAGATCAACTCATTTATCAACCACACAAGAATGGCTGCTGTTTCGGTTCCTCTACGGTGGTTTTATTTCTGGAAAGGCAACCGGTGCTTCTCGGTTGACGACTGAAAACAATCGAGCAGCAACCGTTGTCCCATCCGCTAAGAAACGTGTAATTACGCCGATACTATCTACGTGCAGTACGTACATAGCGCCTGTTCGCGCTACGCCTAGCTTCTCTGATCCTGCACTCGTATCGTTGTCGTTTTTTATTCTAAGAATTTTTGTGTTCTCCCATTTTTTTTTTTTTTTTTTTTTTTTTTTTTTTTTTTTTTTCTGACGCTATGGTTCGGTACAAGATTCTCGAGGCTCGTTGTCCATTCACGTGTCAAGCTCCGACCCACGCACTCGCAGATACCAATATGTTAAGCGTGTGCCTTACCTTCTTACAGATATACGCTTGACGTTCCTGTTTGTTATCCTATGTTATATATGAACCACATACAAACGTATGTGAAAGGCAATGTGTGTATAGATCGACGGTGGAATGTGGTTTGTTTATTAATGCATTGGACACGCACATTGACAGCTCGTTCGGTACCGTCGAGTACACGCAACTCCAATAGGATTCTTTCAGACTTCGCATGACAAAGCTAAGTTAATTGTCATTGAAGATTCGCGTTATTTGCGAATGCACTGTTGATGGCAAAAGAAATTGCATTCTCCTGGACGATATATGAAGTGTCTTGTGACCTTTAAGTTTCTTGAGAACTTCCACAAAAACTAGTGCGCAGTGTTAACCCTCTAGCCATACATTTTGAGACTATAAAAACAAAACCTCGAAGAAGTTAATTTAATAAATTGAAAATTGAGCGTATTAATTTAATAAACTACTTAGATCTATATAAATTTGATAAGCCTTATTGGTGTCGCTTGATCCAACGCTCTTCTATTATTACAAAGACCATAACAATCGTATGTGTACATTACCATCTGTTGACCAAGAGACTGAGCCACTCGGCAGTTTCGTCCATGTACAGAGCTCTTCTTCGCCGCAATCTCGACAGCTCGTGCTGAACCGATGTGTGAAGTAGTCTGGCGAAGCGGGTTTTTACTATTGTACCAGCTATGGCGAGTACAAGGAGGAGCCAGGCTAGCGATAGTCCTGCAGCGCCCACGATCCAAGCGATCGTAACAGTCACCCCAAAATACCAAGCGCCACGGATAGCTTCTGCATCCCTCTTTAACAGTCCGAACAAAAAAAAAACTTTTTTTGATCTTTTTTGTTTCATGAGCGGAGAATATATTGTTCACATTTTTCACTGAATTTTTCACATCTTTTCGAATAATCCTGGAAAAAAATTCCGAGAAGAACCACCTCCTAAATAACCTGATCATAAATTGACTCGTGTGTGCGCTGTAAAAAAAATCCGTATGCAATTAATGTACTGGACTGAAATTTTTTTATGCAAAAACTGGTATATTAGATTCTATGTAGAATAGTGGTGAAATATTAACGTTCAGTGTATTAAAAACATTGGATATAATTAATTATTAATGTTTCACTTTAATTTCCCTATGAAAGTACTTTAATTTTAATAATTTATTTTAATTTCTATGAAAAAGTATATTCATTATTCATCACAATTGTACATTAAATTGAGTGTACAATTAATGTACCAGTTTTTGCAAACTTTCAGTCTGGTACATTAAATTTGCAATTGTTGTCTACAGTGATGTGTAGCAGAATGATTGGGTAAAGTCGGTTTTCCACCGATCCGATATTTTTTGCATCTATCTGATAATCACCGTTTCGGGTTTTTTTCCAGGCGTTTTTTCGGGAGATTTTCTTCCGTTGGTGTCTTTCCATCTGCCCTTTTTGAAAGGAGACAAGGATAATCTTTAGACTAATTGTATTTCTGTTCGACTGCAAATCCGAATCAATTCTGAATAAACTTTTCGTGTCCAGCACAAACAGCAGAACTCGACTATAAAATCAAGTCCTATAAAAAGTTGTTTAATGAACCTCTGCGAAGCAACACCGATGTTTCAAGCCGAAAACGCAAACTTATATTGCCCCTGATAAATTTTAAGTGTATCCCACGTCCCTTCGTCACTTCGCATTACAATGTGGAACACATTGGCCGTACGAGCCCACGCAACATCGCGTGCTACCGGCAAAAGTAGTTTCTCGACGTCATTCCTAACGTCATTAACCGGACCGAGACCGAAGATTGGTTCCCGATAAGCTTCGTCCGACATCGAGTTGGTGTATCTGTTCAAAAATCCCCGATTGTTCTTCCCTTGCCCTGCCATTTAACTATCGACTGCGAATGAGATATTTCTATTTTTCTGAGACTCCGTTAGAAAAAAATTAAGTCAATAAAAATGAGAACGTAACATAGCGTAAAATGATGGAAGCGGACCAACTCATGGTCTGCATTGTTAAGTTCATGACAACATACCTGATTACTTTGGCTGATGGCCAGTGAGAATTCTTCATCCGGAGCGGGATCGTCTGAGATCATGTTTGGGCCCACGGAAGTGCCACAGTAGGCGTTAGAATCGTTGAGGGGTCGGACAGGTCCCCCCAGAGGACCCGACGAAGACCCAGCTGAACTGCTTCCACCGTTGCCTTCACGTTTTGCTAAAAAAACGAAGTCAGAATAAAATATTGATATCGCTGATGGAACATTAGGGTAGTCTGACGGACCATCAAACTGACGGATATCTCGAAAACTACGTAAATCGTCAAGTAAATTTTTTTACCCATATTCGATAAATCATAGTGCAAATAAAAAAAGTAGTCGTAGATATTTCGTAACATAAAACAAATTCAATTGGATTGGAAATGGCAAATTGTAAAGGTTGATTTGACTCGGGTTTAACGAGTAACGGCGCCGTTATTGGGAATAATTACTTCATTCAAGTTACAATTACTCGCGAAATGTTCAGTAATGATTTTTTTTTTAAACTTTATATTGAATTGAATTATATTATATTCCATGGCTGGTCGGATACGATGCGGCATGAGCAGATACTATCAGATAAGATTATGCACAACAGAAACGTCTTCGTATGTGATTATTGATCATATATCGTATGTGATTATGGTTCATATATGATCAAATATGAACGCATGCATGATCCGTCATTATTCCATATATGGTCAGATAAGATCCCACATGGGTAAATCCAAATATCATCCAACATGATGAGACATGAATATGTATGGTAAAGAAATGTTGATATCAGATGTGATCCTTCTTTTCCGGGGGTTCGTTGAAAGTTTTCAATTGGCTAAATCTAAATATTGTAGAGATTAAGATTGACATTATAATTATTCGTAGGGCTAAGCTCCGATTAACCCAGTCGCGGGAGGGGATTTTATTACACTTGAACAAATGCATCGGTACATCGTAAATGAAAAAGAAAAAAAAAGATACAACAGAGTTTATCCACAGAATGACGCTGCTGCCTTTAATCCGGCAATCTCGAGTCATTGGTACCTTTTTTGAAGGATGGGCCACGCTTCACGTGCCTCGCCATAAAGCCTGATAGAAGCTGCATTTTTGATCATTCGGTTTCAGCCGTTCGTTAATGCTTTTCCCGTTACTCGCTGGCTTTTAGCGCGAGAGGTTGAGCGAAGTTCGCATAATTTAGTGTGATTTTTTTTATCAATGTTTTTTATTGGGTCGGCGAGTTGTTCATTGCTGGCAATTCGAGGCACAAATCGAGATACATAAAGGTTTCAACCGGAAATAAACACTGCGAAAGTAACGTCATTTGTGTTTAGTAAACAATGTGTTATTTACACTGAAAATTGATGGATTAGAAACTATTCTTGCGATAGATACGAAACTTTGTGTTTAGTCAACTGAAAAATTACTTCGTTTGAAAGATCCGCGCAGTGCAAACCACAATGAAAGAAAGTAGAAAAAAAATAACTGCATCGGCCTAATGTCAAGAGTTACGGTGATGCGCGCTTTGGAATTTGTACTTTCGTCGTCGTGACCACAAATCGAACAAATGATACTCCTGGCACAGTCGTTCTTCCAAGAACGAACTAACCTAAATTACCGTTGTACTGTAGTTGGTCTAGCGAGGGTGAGAGAAGCGACTGCTTTTCGAGGTGACGTTTATTACCTGCGGCACGAAACTATCGTCTTCAAACGTTTCCGTCGCCAAAACAATATTAGTTAAGCGGCTATAATCATTAAATATATAATCATTAAAGTTTCAAAAACAATTTTTGGCATTTTTCTTGCCGGCGAAGAAAGCTTTGGTTCGAAACATTTTTTAAAGATTTTTATATAAACGTGTTTAAATCTTCCAAAACATCAGAAAATCGCATCTATAAAAATAATTATCGGTTTATGTTTTTGTGTATGTGTGCCAAAAATGAGTTCAAGTCGATAACTGTCACAAATTTTGAGCGATCGAGCTGATACTTGTCCCGCTACTTGCGTTTCTATCGAGGTTTGTTCGATACTAAATTTGGCAATAATCAAAAACGAGATTTGAAAGTTATGTTCTCTTTTTAAACTTTCTAAAATCCATTTTATAGCTTTATCTTTTTTAGGCAATCGAATGAATACTTTTTACACGAACTGGCGCGACTACCGGTGATGTTCGACATTGAGTTTGGCACGAATTCATAAAACGGTTCAAATGTCATGAATTTTTCTTCAATAACCATTGTATCTTGTCCTCGATCAAATGTCCACCTATGAAGCTAAAAACATTTTTGAAAAACTAATACTTTATATAGTTTTGCAACAAGAAAACCAATATTTCGAGAAATGTCTTATCGTTCGAAATTGTGCTCTTCCCGAGCTAAAACTTAGTGAGTCATTGATTAATTAACTTTTGCGAATGCTCGACATGAATTTTAGGAAAAACTATCGACGAATCAGTCATGATATTTTTTCTCAATTAACAAAATTCTTCTTCCACGAGGAATCCAAAAAATCTCTGAAGATCCAATTTCATAGAAGAATCTTTGCGAACAAGAAAAAGTAATGAGGAAGCAATGTGAAAATATTAACTTTTCTGGGTTTATGTGTATTTAATCCCTTTTTAATGAATATTTCATAAGGTTGTTATATGCATGAAAAAAACATATTTACGTCATTTTTCGCGAACATATCGATATTATTTGTACGTTTTAAGTTTACAACAACTTCAATGAAAAAAAAAAGGAAGGAATGACAAACACGTGTATGACGAACGAAACGAGTCGCGTGCACTTGTTCGTCTGATCGTTTGCGCTATGGCACTGGCCCGCAACGATACGTCTCCTCTTGAGCGTAACAAGCTTGCTCACATAGTCCTGGAGTTTTTAAGCCGCGCAAGGCACGATAAGACGGGCGCGCCTGCGCCAACCCCTTGTACACGGCCTTGGTTACACCTCGTATCGAGGATACGTCTATTGATATAGTGAATATTACTTCCCCCTCCTAGTACTTTACGTCATTCATTCATTTTTTCCCAGTGCTGCAATTTATTGTTATAAATTGCTCGCACGAAAATTTTTATAATTATAATGCACCGAAGAATATAGGGGAAAAATAAAGATGATGAATATGGACAAGTGAAAAGTTTCGGTTTGGCGCTTTCCACCGTTTGTCGATCGTTAATCGAAAAACTACCACACCGTCTCCCAGGCTGGTTTTGCGGTTGTTCGTGCGAATAATTTTCGGCACGAAACAGGCGGCCGTGTTTTATGGTTGTTTTGCGGTCGTTGACACTGTCTGGGAACTTTTGAGTGAAATATTTGTGAATCAATGTAATTCGATCCTTTCACATTCATATCATGCAATTTTTTCTTGTCATATAAAGTTCTAATCTAAGAACTTTTTATTTGTTTCTAATTGTAAAATATTAAAGTGCACTTAATTTCTCCGCTATTTTGCATATCACTGTGAACAGCGATTCATTACAAAGAGGCTTGCAAGAGGAAAAAATAAATTTCTTTCAACGAAACGACAATGCCGGCGATATATCAAGGAGTCAAGGTTGCAGATCCTCCGTAGCATATCGCGTACTATAGTAGACACTATAGTAGAGCCAGCTGGCCTCGCTCATTGGGCTCTGCATCCAATGCACCGTTGTATAACGGCACTGTGCGTGCAACGGGTCTGATATTCCCAATACCGCGGCCGTCGTGAGAACTCTTCCTCGCGGACCACATGCTTAATAATTATTATTTTTCTCTGACCCAGTGAGGACGAAAACGACAATTCGTTGAGCCGACCGAAGTGAAACGCCGAAAACTGACGGCAAAAGTAGCGCGTTCCCAACTTCGATTCCACAAGTTATTCCTCTCCTCATTAGGAATATAAATTCGGTATTCGTTCCCACATGTGGAGGTCTTTTATGACGACAGCTTTCTATCCTCTCTCCTATAGCGCTTATGTTAATGATTGAGCGACGGGACTTTACCTACTTTACAATCCTCCTTATTTTTTCAATTAGCTTCGGAAGGTCTCCAGCACCGAAACGAGAATCTTGATGAGAAATTCTACAATATTGAGCTCAAGCTTAGGGTCGAAGTTGGTTAAATTTCGCTTTGAAACCAAGTTCAAACCTAACCGTGCCACTTCATCTACAATCGTTACTGCGAACGTTCTGCTCAAAGTAGTCCTTGCGAATCACTTCGCATAAGTTACAGAGAAATGAGATGGAAGTGCAAACACTTCTGCACGATATAAAAATCTTTAAAAATCAAGCATATTAAAGGTGCTGAAAATATGAATTTTGGATTATAATAATTCCAAAATTTTATTAACAAAATGATGAAAAATAACATTGTTTAACAAATCTCCCGGACCTCTAGAGGTAGTGTTGAATCCGTACGCGACAACAGTCTTGACATACACCAGAACCGAAAGAATAACCCATACATATGTACTAAGAACAAAAGGTCCTAAAGTGGGAACGTGCGAATCTGGTACCAGCGTAATGTTAGCTACAAAGTGCGAGAAGCAAAGCTGGGAGTAATACGCAGCCGACAGGAATCCTCGCTGCTGCTACCAGTTTCGTAGTCGCTCTTTCGCCTCTCTTCGTTCTCTCGCTCGTGGTATCTTTTTTTTTTTTTTGTTCCTCAACCAGAAACCAACATCTGTCTAACGCACGGTACGGACCGCGCACGACTCGTTCCCGTGCGTCATGAAGAACCCGCGAGTGCTTGTGACGAGACGCCCAAGGCACTGTAAAGTATACAACAGCAGTGGTCGCCAATGCCGCAGGTCTATGGAGCGAGCGAAGCCTCCGCCGGCGACCGCGGGCCCTCGAGACCGATCCGAGAAACGGCAGAACCATCACCACAACATAACGAGTCCCAGTTTATGGTGCCAAGGTACACGCACCGGTCCTTTTCTCATCTGGTACGACTCCCGAGAGCCGAGACAATTTCACAGAATTTCTTCGGTGGAAAAAAGTGCCCGACCATCCCGAAGGCGAATGAGCGAGCGCGCGGCACTCCTCAGCGAGAGAAACGGTTTGCTTTTACAGGAACGAACTCCCGTATGGGTTCATGCAGGTACAGTGACCGCGTGGAGGCTCGCGCCGAGCGTGTTTATTCCGCAGGTGTACTTTTTCCACTCTCGCGACCTTCGCTCTTCTGGACTGAGGTGATTTACGATTTTGGAGGCTGAAACTCTACGGCTCTGGGCTGTAGTGTAATTCGTAATGACTAATTCGTACTTGTGGTCGTTTGCTGCCGATGATTCTCTTGCAGGTTGTTTTAACAACGACCCAGATAGCATTTCCTGTGGAAACGAAGTAGGGCACTTGCCGGAGTGCGTTGTTCCGGTTGTGAAGTTATTGTACACTGCTCTTCATTAATCCCCGGTTTGTTTTCCTGCAGCAGCTCTGTTGAGATAGGATTTGGTCCAAAAGACAGGTCGATTTTCAACATGTACTTTTTCTACTCTCGCGATCTTCGCTCTTTTGGTCTAAGGTGATTTACGATTTTGTAGTCTAAAACTTTACAGCTCTGGGGAATTCACACTTGTGATCGGTTGCTGCCGGTGATTCTATGCAGGTTGGTTTGACAACGACCCAGATAGCAGTTCCTGCGGAAATGAAGTAGGGCATTTGCCTGTGTGCGTTGTTCCGGTTCTGAAGTTATTGTACACTGCTCTCCACTAATGCCCGGTTTGTTTTCCTACAGCAGCTCTGTTAAGATAGGAATAGGTCCAAAAGACTGGGGAAATCATACTGACTAATTCGTACTTGTGGTCGGTTGCTGCCGATGATTCTCTCGCAGGTTGTTTTGACAACGACCCAGATAGCAGTTCCTGCGGAAATGAAGTAGGGCATTTGCCTGAGTGCGTTGTTCCGGTTGTGAAGTTATTGTACACTGCCCTTCATTAATGCCGATTTGTTTCTCCATACCAACTCTATTTAGATTGTCCAGCACACGTTAAGGCACGAGCATGAGGATTTGGTCCAAAAAACAGGTCGATTTTCAACGTGTCCTTTTTCCACTTTCGCGACCTTCGCTCTTCTGGACTAAGGTGATTTACAATTTTATCGGCTAAAACGTTGCTTACTTAGCAATTATAACTCCATACTGATAGCCTCTTCATCAGGAACGACTTCGTTAAAATTACATTTCTCTTTCCTCTGTCACAATATTTTTAACTTGAATTCTTGTGCACAATCCCCATCAGCCGAATCCCGTTTAAAATACAAGTATTCCGTGCATTTGTAGCATTCTTTAATCCCCTGCGTGCAAACACTCCACAGGCTCCCCATACGATGATCATTGAGGCTCGAGGGTTCGCACACGCGGGAAACGCAAACTTCATTCACGCGCCGCTGGCGGACCGCGTGCGTGCGCGCGCCGACGTACCTTGATGAGCAGATGTCTAGTGAAGGAGTCACGAAAGCGCACGTTTATTATCGTGCGGCATTACGACAAAGGCAACAGACTCAGCATGCTGTTTTTTTTTTTTTCTTAATACTTCATCCCCGCAATTATAGCATCGTGAGAAGAAACACCATATTTATTTAATATGTCCCACCACCTTGAACGGCCTTTCGTATCAATTGAATCACCGGATGGTGACTTTTGTTGTTATCTGATAACAGTCAAATTGAATATTCTAATTGTACTGTAGTCGAACAACTCGTAAAATTTGGTCTTATATGAATCCGGATTTTTTTTTTTAGCGACGAATGAAACGAAATTATTTTTGACAAATGCGAAATCCAAATAAATTGGCGCTTATTTATAATAAGCTCAAACGACGATGGAATGAATTTCTACTTCACCATAAATTTCTACTTCGAGCCTCTGATTTTCGAAATCGTTTCTTTATAAATCTCCATCGATTTTTATGAAAAAGAAGAGTTCGGTAATCAAACTGTTCAGTTAGAGGATTTCAAATGATTTTCAACAGTATTAATATTAATATTGCTATTGTAAAGAAGGCTTCGAAATTCGGGATATTGTTCACCACAGCTTCAGCCATGATGTAATATAATAATAATAGACATGAACTAATAGGTGTTACCTTCCGTTATTCCCGTGTGGATACTTTCTTAGCGTTCTCAGTGATCAACTGTCTATTATTATTTATTGATTAAGCTTTGCAGTTCTCTATTCAGTTAGCTATTAATAACACTTGTAACTATTAATTATACTTGGCGTCTGGTCACGCGTTTTGTGTCATTTCGGAATTCCCGGAATTCCCGATCGACTCGTGTTTGGACTCGTCCCGTTTTTATAATAAAATAAATAATAAATAAGCGACTATTTGTGATGAACCTACCTACTGCTCTAAACTTCACTCACATCGCACTCACATTTCCAAAATTTCACCTATCGATGCACCGGAATAATCCACGTTTTCACTGCTCCGATAAATCGACACGTAACGATATTTTATTGAACCGCCGGCGTTCGAGAAAAGCGTTCGTCGTGAACCCGCGGAGAGGTATGGAACCGTGCACCGCTGCAACCGGGACAACACTGACCTGCCACTACAGAGGAGAAGAGAAACGAGTAACAGAACCCGACTTATCCCTTCTCGAAGTCTGAGGCTCTTCTCGGGAGCGAGGGAGATAGAGCTGGGACGGGAACGCTTGGACGGTTGGACGGGGCACATTCACGAGAGGACAAGTCACATTTCACTCTGGCATGTTCTTCTCGTTCTGGCGGCGTGTACTACACGCTCGTCGATTTCTCCCTTCGGTCTGACTCCGAAGCAATGACAAGGAATCGACGTATCGGATCGGCCGCGTAACGTTGCTTCGGATCGACTCGATTTTGAGACTTATCAATAGCACAGTTTCGAAGCACTCGCATTCCGGTTTTCTATCTATGTATACACTATAAAAAAAACAAAAAACGTTGCAAAGTACAGTTGCACATGGATTCGTATTTTTTTCTTACCATTTTGCGTATAGCTTTGTCCATGAGAAAGTTCGTCGAACGATTTTGACTTCTTCATAGAGGAAGCCACGCTTATAATATAAAAATGTTAATCATCGGAATTTATCGGAAAATTTATTATAAAAAATTCGTAACTCGTAAAATTATTTAATGAAGTTATTGAATTTCGATATTTCATTGATCTTTTTGTATGGCGGGTTCCCAGCTCGGAGTTTAAATACAAGCTTCAACTTAAGTTTGCTCAAACTTAAGTTTTCACTTACGTCTTAAGTGGAAACCGGATATAGTAACATAACCGAACTCGAACCCAACATATATGAACTCAAGTTCCGCTTCAAGTATAAATTTCTCTGCTAATTATGTACTGTCCTCTTCCGTCTACCGTTGCTGACAAACAACAATTCATTCAACTTTTTTCATGCCTGAGAGACATCATCTTCCTTACAGACTGATGTGCCATTCTAACCGGTGCTTCCGCGGCAACCGCTCTAATTCAAAACCTGTCGTTCGGCCCTCCCCATAAATACCAACATATTATCAATATAACTTAACATTCCGGTGCCTTTAGTACGCCCGAATCTAAAGTAAAGCAAACTATAATTGCTGCAATTAATCGATTCGTCCGAAACGTTCCATGCACGATTTGTTGCACAGAGAAAAAAAATTGTTGGGACAAGAAAAATTTTGTTACCATAACTGATTTACCTGGTTAACATAGGGACAACAAAATTCTTCTTCAAAAAAGTTCTGTAGCAGCCAAATATTTTTGCTACCAGAACAATAAATCATTAACGATCTACATTTTGTTAGAGAAACAGAACTATTTATCTCCGTGTGCATGTATAATAATTGTTTTCCTTCTAATATAGGTACCGAACGACGGACTTCTTTTTCCTCGCACCGTTCCCTACGTCTATTTAAGCTTCTTCGGTCCAATCTGCTCGTCCGGGCAACGGACGACAACGATACGTGATACAAGGAGAGTCGCGTCAGCGAAGCGACGAGACTGAATGAATACTGAATAGGGTGCGCAGGGGATGCGTGTGAGGGACTATTGAATGCGATGCGAGACCAGCGTAGTGTAGTGCAGTATAGTATGCTATAGCGTGGTAGGTTGTCGTAACGCACTATAGTCTGACAATGTTGGCATAGGGAGCGAGAAGAAAGCGCGGGGACGAAGAGCCGTCCACATATATCGATTGCTAAGAAACAAAAGGACGCATCGCACATAGTTCTACATGTTGAAACGTGAGAGATACGCCCATTTGCTTCTTAGCTGACAGAGTCTACATATACAGTCAAAGACAAACAAAATTGCAGACACGAACTCTAAAAGAAGCTACGCGGAGGATGCAAACAAACGCGAGGACGAGGAGCCGTACACATCCCACATAACACGGAAATATTTCTGAAATACTTTTAAAACATTTTGAAAATATTTTTTTGTCCACTCATGAATCTTACATTGAAATGTATTTGAAACATTGCACTGAAATGTTTTAAAAAGATTTTATAAATATTTTTAAATGTTGGTAAAATATTTCTTAGACATGGTTCTCAAATATTCAAGAAATTATCAATATTTCAACTGTAAAAGAAGCTACGTGGAGGATGCATGCAAACGCGAAGACTCGAAAGCCTGAAGGAGCGTCCGTTGGCCGATGAGTTTGTGTACGAACGAAGAAGCTGACGATGAGGAAGAGGAAACGATAATTTCCACACGTACGGCTCGTCCCCGATAATAGTCGGGATAATTTATCACTGATTCGTTACCACGTCCGCAGAGATCGTGGAAGGAATAGAGAGCAGGCACGATGCAGTTCGTCTTGCACTAGGAACTTTTTTTCTACGGTCCGTTATTACCGTTGTCGATAATCTGCCACGAACGATACGATCAGATGCGTTTGGTACATTTTTATATTCATGCATTATCCCACATAGGAGGTAAATATTTTTGAAAGGTTTCGAAAATATTTTATCAATATTAAAAAATATTTTTGATATGTTTTAAAACATTTTGAAATTTTTTTTTGTCCGTTTATAAATCTTACATTGAATTTTTTTTTACGTTTCAGCGAAATGTGAAAGATCACCATTCCAAATTGCAAGGTTTTCGGTCCTCAACGATTGTAATAATTTTATCTTTGTTGGTAAACTCTTGAAAAAATTGTTTGTACTTATCGAGTAGTAAAAATGTTCGACGGTACCAACTTTTGCGGATATACCAGTAATAACAGTGAGTAAAGTCGACGACATCCTGCTGGACCTCATTGCGAGATTAATACTTTCGCGGTCAACCTGCGGATACTTCGAACGTGATTACATTGGCCACTCGTCGTTCACACGACGACAACCGATGACTGATGTATACGAGATATCTGGTTACGTGTGCATTACGGCGTGTCTCGATTTCTCTGCGAGCTCCCATGATCCGCCGATAGCGTTCCAACAACTACTGTGCGTAAAAGTATGCGGTGAATGCACGCTAGGATTCATCTGGCTGCGCTCGTTCATTGGTACATTGACTTGTACACCATCAATAATCATTCGTATGCTATTACAGTCCAGGAAAAATTCTCTACCGGATCGGGGAACCGTTCTTTCCTGTTATCGACCAAGAAGCCGCGGTTGCTTTTCCATAAAAAACAAAACCAACTCCATAAAACCTGAATAGCAACTGTTGCTTTGTCGTTGCCAAATGCGTGGCCTCTTCGATCCGCAGGTCTCTTACCTCTGATTCGGATTTTGGCCGCTAGATGGCCGACTGCCAAAGCGTTTCACGCAAGCGAAAGATCGCTGCCACCGCTATGTAAAGCCGTTCATGAATACAATGTTATCAATGCTCCACCTTAAGGTGGGTCTAAAGACTAACATAAACTCAAATATTTTGAATCCATTTTTCTCCGAAACGGTTTTTCATTTCATAGAATCGTTTCGGAGAAAAATGGATTTAACATTCTTAACTCTGTCTCTCTCGCACTCAGGCGTGTTTAGTCTTCAAGGTGGATCTAAAAATCAACATAAACTCAAATATTTTCAATCCATTTTTCTCCGAAATGGTTTTTCATTTTATGGAATCGTTTCGGAGGAAAATAGAATCTAAATTTTATCTCTGTCTCTCTCGCACTCATACATGTTTACTCTCCCTTTAATGGATGCAAAAATGCTAATACTTCACAAAAATATTGAGAGAAATTAATAAGCGTACTCGGGCAGAAAGACGGTGCGAATATCATACCGGTGTAAGAAAATTGTTCGTAAACGTAAGGACGATTAGCGAGGTCCCTCCAAACTGCAAACTCTACAGCGGATCTCGAATGCCCCTTTCCAAACACCGGTTTGCTCGGCAGAGTTATTATGTTTAAATCTGCTCCATGAATATGAACTATCATTATGGAGCGTTGTACCCGACATTTCCGTAAATTTTACACACCGACACTCGTACAGAGTTGCATCATTCTTGTGCAGTAAAGCTGTTATTTCAGAAACTGTGAATACAATTGTCCGCTATGGTAACCGGTACGAATGTGACAAGTCATTAATGTCTCGCAGACACACGGCAGACGTATGCACAGTGCAGAACTGTGTCGAGTCACGGAATGTAAATAAAGCAAGTGAATGAAAATATTTCGGTCAATCATTGACCGATTCAATTCTGTCTACAAAGCTGCTCGTAAAGAAAATTGGATATTACGATAAACAAAATCGGTAAGAGATTTTAAAAAACGTTATTAAAATGTAAAAAATAAATAACGACCAATTTGAGAAAACGGCAGGGCTGAGAGAAGGATTTTTTTTTTGCTCATTACACAATAGGCATTCGAGCGAGCAGCCCTACTTCAGAGTCACGTTCGTCCCTTACTTGTTTTCTCCGGGCTCGTCGAACCCCAGCCCTGCCGTTTGTGCCCCCCTTGTTCCGAGCGGAGCAGCTGACGATCGTAACAATGCAGTCCCTGTATACTTTACACTATAGTGTACAACGAGAATGCCGCACTTAGCGAGACTATACCGTGCATGGTCTTGCAAATTTCAAACTAACTCTATATTCTTACTATGGTTAATTGTTAAATTTTGAGGTTTTCATTTGGGCACTAGAAATCGCGTTGCATGGATTAGCTCAAGGGGAAGTGATAGTCACGTGACGGGGCCATGAGTGTGAAAGAGATAGTTGCAATTTTCAAATTAACTTTATTCAATGGTGTTCATTTTTTTGAGAAAAAAATTAACTCGGGCCGGATGCGAAATTACCGTGTGCATCCGCCTCGAATTTGCTTTTTCCTCAAAAAAAATTAGCACCCTTGAGAAAAGTTCATTACAGTTTTCATTACCGACCGCGATATTTTACTTCCCCTTAAGGTGATGTGGAACGCCCTCCCGCCCACTTGTCCCGTGTTCAGCTGGTAACGAAAACTGTAATAAATGTCGTTTTGAGACCGCAGACCGTCGAGCAAAAAGAAAATTCTCTTTCCCTGCGTCTGCCGATTCTCCAGGGAAAGACAATTTGCTTTTTCCTCTGCTAATTGTGGTCTCGACACGGCATTTAGTACAGTTTTTGTTACCGGCGATCGTATTTCAAATCACCATACTTATATAACATTATATGAAACACCTACCTCTGTGTCCGTCCCGGGCTCAGTCGGTATCAAAAACTAATCAACGTTTCTCACGGGTTCTCGTATGCACGGTCCAAATGAAAGTTACATCGAAAGCGGATATCATCTCGGCTTTCGACCTTTTCTTTTGATCGTGGATGCGCCACAATCCGTGAGAAAAGTTGATTAAAGTTTTTATTGCACATATGCTCTTAAAAAGAAAATCCAAAACTTTGAAATAAGATTTATTTTTTCCCCAGTCCGACCCCTTCACAAATTTCAACGTGCATTAAAAAATCTGTAATTTTTGTCATAAAAATCATTAGCGTGTCTACAATTCGCGTAATCGAGTATAGACCTTATCGTCGATCGGTCAGCGTGCTCTCCGTCACGGGAGACATGAAAGAAGAGCCGCGCAGTTGGCAGCACACACCGCGACAAGGACAGCTCAATATTTTGACACATTTGTTATTTTCAAAATATATAAAATGTACCACTGAATCCTAGCCTCAATTAAAATGAATTTGGAATTACTCGGTAAGTCAGAAAGATATTGACAACAAAATGTGCCTTGCTTAATGAAAGATTTACGTTTTTGTCCCCGAAAGAATCGTTCGGCCAGAACTATCCAGAGGTAACTAACCAACTTTTTTCCAAACGAGGGATAACCTCAGCGTCGCAAGACAATTTCTTTATTTACGTTTGTTTTTTTACTTTTTTTTTTTTTTAGGAATTCGATGGAACTTTGGACTGCATATCGCTAGCCGTTACGTGCACTTTCAACAAGAGAGGAACATTGTTGGCCGTCGGATGTAACGACGGTAGAATCGTAATCTGGGATTTTTTGACAAGAGGTATCGCAAAGATCATCAGCGCGCACGTGCATCCTGTATGTTCGTTGAGGTAAGCGAGGAATGAAAATGGCAAAAGTTAATATGAAAAATCTATCAAATATGTAAGTATAAGGTGGATGGCTGGGTTGCTGGTGAAACATAAAAATATAAATAATAGGGGAGTGAAAAGGCAGTTCTTCTGCTAAAGCGACCTCTGAACCAAATCGCTAAGAAGTCTGGTAGTTGGAGCAATTACTGAGCCAATTGTGGCTGCTGACCGACTTTGATGACTTAGAAACCCTCGTATTGACCTGGAGCGTAGGGAAACCACAGTAAAATCTATGCCGGTAGTTTGTCTAAGGGTTCTAAGATCATTAGATATGTTGCTCATTTGTTAAGCATTTGCATTGATCAATAAATTATTATACTTCAATTAATTAATAACATTGATTCAATTAATTAACACATAATCATTCCACGTCATTCTGGCTGTTAAGAGCGGCGCTGCCGCAGCGCCGCTGCTATTCACATACTTCGTAGACATTTTCTAAGCAAAGTAATTAAATCCATTGTATTTGTTGCCATTCTTAGCTTGGTGCTTTTCGCACTGTGTATTTATTTTCATCTCATTTTCCAAAAATAATTATATATGAAATTTATAAGGAAAAAGAAAATTTAATTCAGCTAATGAGATACAGATTTTATAAGTCTTACACCTCCTTTCTGTAAAGTTCAATAATAATAATAATTATCGAGGATGCTTAATCGAGGCTTATACCGTATGTATGTATCGTGTTAACATTTACATTCGCACCACAGCTGGTCCAGAAATGGGCACAAACTGCTCAGCGCATCAACGGACAACAACGTCTGCATATGGGACGTACTCTTGGGCGAATGCGATCAAAAATACAGATTTCCATCGCCGATACTGAAAGTACAATTTCATCCGAGAAACCCCAACAAGTTTCTCGTTTGTCCTATGAGGCATGCCGCGGTCATGGTGGATATCGAGGGTAGTCACAGAATTATTCCGCTCGACGAGGATGTTCGTAATTCTTCTTTTAATATCCGCAATCTTATCGTACCGTTACAACATGGAATTACAATACGCTAATCTATGGCTTTTAATTTCAGAGCGACTTAAACATTGTAGCGTCGTTCGACCGCCGAGGCCGCTACGTCTTCACCGGAAACGCTCGAGGTCGAATATTAGTCCTTGACTCCGAAACGTTGTCCGTCAAAGCCTCCTACAAAATATCGCAAGGTACGGCGAGCAACACCGCCGTTAAGAGCATCGAATTCGCACGCCGCGGTTCCTGCTTTCTCATTAACACGTCGGACAGAGTCATCAGAGTTTACGACAGCACCGAGATATTAGCCTGCGGCAAAGACGGGGAACCGGAGCCCATTCAGAAATTGCAGGATCTCGTTAACAAGACTATGTGGAAAAAATGCTGTTTCTCCGGCGACGGTGAGTACGTTTGCGCCGGTTCAGCGAGGCAACACGCCTTGTACGTTTGGGAAAAAAGTATCGGCAACTTGGTGAAGATTTTGCACGGCACCAAAGGCGAGCTTCTTCTCGATGTTGTGGTGAGTCATGCGATGAGCTTCGTGTCGCAATTAAGGTCGTGAAAAAAATACGATTTTTATTAAATTATATATATAATTGGCAGTGGCATCCAGTTAGGCCCATAATCGCGTCGATATCATCGGGTGTGGTGTCAATTTGGGCGCAAAATCAAGTTGAGAATTGGTCGGCTTTCGCCCCGGATTTCAAAGAGCTCGACGAGAACGTGGAGTACGAGGAAAGAGAAAGCGAATTTGACTTGAGCGACGAAGATAAATCCGTGGTTCAGGGCGAAGAGGCACAAGACGAAGAGGTCGAGGTCGACGTCGCGGCCATCGATAGGGTAGCGGCGTTCTGCAGCTCCGACGAGGAGACCGAAGACATCGGATCATTACAATTTTTACCTATTTCACCGGACGTCGAAGAGTCCGAAGAGAATCAATCGGCCTCGCACGAGCCACCGGTAAAAAAACATCGGTCGCATAACATAAATCTACCGGATGCTCCGAATGATGGTAAAGTCTTTCATAAATCATTCACTTAAATTGATCAAATTTTTCGGTGCTTAGAATTAATATTTTTTTTCTTTCGGTCTCTAGAAATACATCCTTTATTGAATAAGGGAAAAGATAAACCAGCCGCGAAGAAAGGACGACCAAGACTCGAGCATCGAAGAGGGAAATAATGCTAGCCTACATCAATTTTTCTATACTACTACAATCATCAATAAATTCTATATTTCAAACACAATAGTATTTTTACTTTTCACACGGTGTGAAGCGTGTGGAAAAGTATGCAGCAAATTTACGGTTTAATCTCTCATAGATTCTACTAGGACGAGATAGAATTGAAATTCCAATTAATAGGTTTATGATCGATCGATATAAATTTATTGAAAATTTTCATTGCTCGCATGTAATAATTGATGAATTATTTTTACAAGCCTTTAATACGTGTCTATTGAGCCCATTAGCTATTCGTAGTAGATACCGAATACCGTACCGACCGCAATGAGTTCTGAATTTTCGAAGGTGTGCGTGCTGTACGTGTCCCTTTCAACGTCCCACAGCCGACCCATTGCGAGGTTTATAGCTTGTCCAGTTTTCTCAAAAATCGTAAAAGTCACGACGTACTTGTAGCTATACAATGGATGTTGGATACAAGAGTTAATATAGACTCGTAGCGTGTAGGCCGTAAATTGACGAAGTTGGAAGTTAGATTTAAGCGATTTGAAAAAGACTCAGTCGATAATGCGATCCGCATTTTTTCTGAAAGGGTTAATATCTTTTTATGATTGGAGATTTGATGGAACAGCGTAATAAAAAATTATTTACGTTTCATAAATGTCGATTATCCTTTAACAGTTTGTAAAAGCAAATGGAAAAACTGAGCGCTCATTCCAACAACTTTCAACCTCCTTACAAAGCTGTGATTATCTCAGACGGTAAAACTATTGGCTCCCATAGGAAATTGGCATTAGTTTCAATTTAGCTAAAAAAATATCTGTCCATTTGTGTTGTAAAATATACATATTAATTTAATCGACAGGTAAATCCATGCACGCAATAAGTTTTAATCTTTTTTCGGGGTTTCTCAAACAGCGATAGAATGCGATAGAATTCTCAATAATGAAAATCTCCAATTCTAGCTAACTAATTTTACCGTCGAAGAACTTTCACACGCGCTTAAGCTCGGTCGATAAAGAATCCAAGTTCACCGATCAAAATCTTTTTTGTATATTCGACTGCGGACTGTTTTGGACATGTCTTGACAGAGTTTCAGGCAGATTTCTGAATCGTACTTGATTCCTGTGAGCGTTTCATTCATAACATTCTCCAAAATGTTGTCGACAATTTCATGATTGAATCGATGATTCGGAACGAGTCTGTAAGTGTTCTGGTATCTCGGAACCTGTTCATAGTAGCAAAATGTTTCGTCAGTCTTCATTAAGAGCATGTGCAACACCGCGGTCGGTAATAAAAACTGTAATCAACTTTTGTCGCGGTTTCTGGCATGTACGGTAAAAAAAAGTCTCATCGAAAGCAGAGATGATATACGTTTTCGTTGAGATTTTCGTTTTGAACGTACATGCGAGAACCCGTTAGAAAAGTTGGTTACAGTTTTTGTTACCGACTGAGCCCGGGATGGATAGGGAGGGAGGTGTTTCGTATGGTCTTAAGATCGCAAATATTGTAGTGGCGATGCTTTGAAGTTTTCGATTTTTACCTTAAAACCACCTTTGCCAATTCTAAATGCTGCACTGACTCTGTTCGCCCATAAAAGTGATACAGAGCTACCCCCTGCGGCGCGAGTCGCTGATCCATTTCTTGGCGACTTGAGGAGGGAAGGACGAGACAGTTGGGATCGCTGGCCCGCGGAAAGCCTGGAGCCAGATTCTAACGAGTCATTTGTAATTGTACTTGAAGTTTTTTATTATCTCAACTCACTAATCGACATAGTGTCCGCCCGGTTATGTTTCGACTGAACGATGAAGTCGAAAAATTCCGATGGTCGGACGAAAAGTTTACCTGTCAAAAAATAAACACAAACCTCTTTTTTTTCGTGAATAGCAGCGTGTGCCCTTCAATATGCATGACCGGAAGTTATCAGTAAACCCCAAAGCAGCAGGAGCCCGTTCAGAAACTTACTTTGGATAACGAGAGAGAAGAACGAGAGAGAGATAGAACGAGAGAGAATGCAGCGCTGGTGCGAATATCAGAGAGAGAAGCTATTTACCCGGGTACGATTTCTGAACACGGCTCAGTAAATCTGTTCCCCTATTTTCTGCGCGACTATTTATATTTCAAACAGAAGCAAATTAAGTTTTCGTGGACTATAAATAGATGCATGAAATCCTTGCTTTTGACCGAAATATTAATAGTTGGGGAGAAAATAGGGAAACCGATTTGTTACCAACCGAGTCTGTATCACGTACCGTTAAGCTGGTGTGAAATACCGCCGCCGGTAACAAAAACTGTACTCAATGCCGTTTCGAGAACGTAGCCCGCCGAGGAAAAAGAAAAATGCCTTTCCCTCGTGAATCGACAGACGCAGAGAAAGACAATTTCCTTTTTCTTCGGCGTTCTGCGGTCTTAAGGGCATGTGACACACACGTATGGATGCTCCGATGGTAACAAATCGCCTTCCCTATTTTCTCCGTGATGGTTGATGGTTTGACCAAAATCAAATTAGGTTTTTGTAGTCAATAGATATAAGTATGAAAACCTAATTTGCTTTTGCTTGTCGTATCAATCGTTTTGGAGAAAACAGGGAAGGCGATTTGTTACCGACTGAGACTGTAACACATGCCCTTAAAACGACATTCCGTACAATATTTGTTACCGACTGCGCGCGGGGCAGGTGGGCGGATTATGCCCATCACCTTGCGAGCTCAGTCGATATCAAAAACTGAAATCAACTTTTCTCACGATTTCTCGTATTTACAGTAAAAAGAAAAGTCACATTGAAACCGGATATCATCTCGGCATTCAATGAAACTTTTCTTTCGATTGTGAATGCCAGAATCTGTGAGAAAAGTTTATTACAGTTTTAGTACCGACCGCCGTATTGCACATGCTCGTAAGGTGATGTGAAACACGTTCTCAGCCTGTCTCTCTCGCTCCGCCGAGAGCCCCACTGATGCTATTTCTCTCGCACTCCATAGTGTTTCACATCACCTTAAGGCGAGGTAAAATAGACTCCGTCGGTAACCAAAACTGTAATGAATGGCATTCGGAGATGATAGACATTTTGCGAGAAGGAAAAAGGAGGTACAATTCCATATCGCGTCCGATGATACTTCGCTTTTACTCCAAATGTCAACCACTTTTACATGGCATTGATTCGAAAAATGCAGCTATTTCTCTTGCACTCATATGTCACGTGGTACGTGTTTCACCTCGTCATTTACAATTATTTCAGAGGCGCAGTGTGCTAGAAACAGTGCGAACGAATGAGATTGCGTCGCGATAAAAGTTTCGTTTTCAGCCACTTCTGCGTTACACCGTCGCCCGTTGGCATCGCGCTCCCATTGGCTACTTTTTTTTGTTGACGCACCGCACACCGCACGCCGCGTTCAATGGATAGGCCCCATTATGCTGTTCCGTGACCAGAACACACGAGATCGATCCGTTTGTTTACGGGCTTGTCTGCTAAGTGGTGACTCGTAGTCGTTACCACGACGTTATTATGCAGTGAATACGTTTTTCATATGAATTTCTAGTCAAATCGAACGATGCCAGGACCGGGAGTAAGTATTGATTTATTCTTTTTTTTTTTTTTTCATCGACCATTTCGTCGTTATTATTAATATTTATCAAATAAGACGTAGAATTGTCTTTGACTGTGAATCATCGAACGTCAAATTTGTGTCAAATTTCGAATATCTTCGAGTAAGCATTCTATCGAAACAATTGTCTTACAATATTGAATTCTTTTTTTTACATAAAAAATGCGAACAATCGAATCGACGAAAGTAATTGTTTTTTAAACAAATTTTTTAGGACAACACGACGGAGCTTGGAGAAATTGAAAATGTTCGAGTGGTTGTTCGCGTTCGTCCGCTCAATGGAAAAGAGCTGGACGGACACAGCAAGAACATCATCAGAGTCGATACGCTGAACAGCGAAATAACGGTTGAAAATCCAAACGCTGCACAGGGCGAACCGCCGAAAGTCTTTTCGTTCGACGCTGTTTTTGACACGGACTCGACGCAGGTTGATATTTACAATGAGACGGCAAGGCCTATCGTCGACAAGGTTTTGCAAGGATACAATGGAACGATATTCGCGTACGGCCAAACTGGCACGGGAAAAACTTTCACCATGTCCGGAGCAAAGACCTCGCCACAGCTGCGCGGCATCATTCCTAACACTTTTGCACAGATCTTTGGACACATAGCAAAAGCGCATGATAACCAGAAGTGAGTTATCCCAATTATCTCAAATGATTTACTGTTGGATGTTAAACAGCAATTTGATGCGAATAATACAAACAATTGAAATTCAATGCAAATTTTATAGGATTTCTTTTTTTATATTTAGCACCAATTTTTTTTAGATATTTACGCAAATAATATTTAAGCTCTATGTCATCCACAATAAGTGTTACAATATTATGATACATTTTCTGAATTTTAATTTTTAGTTTGAATATTCATGGATCTCGTGTTAAACATAACGATAAAAATAAAGTAGAGACAACAGTTGTGACTGAGATCGTGAGTCTGCGTATATCGCAAAAATTACAATAACCCAGAACTAGCGAACATAAGCTTCATAATATAATTAAATAAAAAATTAACGCATCATAAAAGTCTGCAAGTTAAAGGAATATAGTTGTAAGGACAAATACAAAAAACATATTTCACATGAATTGCCGAGCTCCATTTTTTCATTATTTTAGATTACTTGTTATGTGCTGAAATTCTCAAAACAACGTATTCGCTGTAATAATTAATCCAATACATTGAATTGTTATTAGCTATAAGGATATTAATGAAAAATCTATTTACCCAAAGGTTTCTGGTACGAGCAAACTATCTGGAGATTTACAATGAAGAGGTGAGAGATTTGTTAGGAAAAGATCAAAACACTCGTTTGGAAGTTAAAGAGCGGCCCGACATTGGAGTTTTTGTCAAAGACCTTAGTGTATACGTTGTAAACAATGCGGATGACTTGGATAAGATAATGACCATTGGAAATAAGAATCGTAAGTTCGTCATTAAATAGGAGGACTTTGCACGATACAATTTTGTTCTATGAAGATTTTTATCTAAAATTTCATTATTTCACAACGTCTTCCAATTCCCAGGTGTCGTTGGGGCAACTGCAATGAATGTATCGAGTTCCCGCTCTCACGCGATATTCACGATAACCGTTGAATCTAGTCAACTTGGTGAGGACGGAGAGCAGCATGTAAAAATGGGAAAGCTTCATCTAGTGGATTTGGCCGTGAGTACAATAATTTATTGAAATTCTTAACCTTTTAACTTAAAAGGTTAATAATGAATTTAAAAAAACCCATCTCTTCTTTTAAGCACAAAAACTTGTAAAAAATGTCTTATACGTTATCAAAACAAACTTCACTCGAAAGCGCGTCCTTGAATTTTTACGGATTTTTTTTAGCACATCAGCTTATTATTCGAATCATTCGAAGGTTGCGTCTTGGCAAATTCTTGGTCCTCGTTAAGAAAAAATCCCGTCCGTGAAGCGTTAAGGCGTTCTAGTATTGAAGAAAACTTGTTGTTTTTTCTAGGGTTCGGAAAGACAGAGCAAAACGAAAGCCACTGGGGTGAGATTGCGCGAAGCGACGAAAATAAATTTGTCGCTCTCGACACTGGGAAATGTGATATCGGCGCTGGTCGATGGGCAAAGTTCTCACGTGCCTTATAGAAACTCAAAATTGACGCGATTGCTTCAAGACTCGTTGGGTGGTAATTCAAAAACTCTTATGGTACGTTTAGCGCGATGATGTTGCAGCCGCTCTTATCGATCAAGTTGAATCTCAAAAGACGATCTTAACTCAACGATGATTAAAAAAAATGAATCGTCTTGAGTTTCACCTTGGACGATTGAAAGTTGCAACAAAAAATGCGTGCATTCGACTAATTGTAACAAATTCCAGTGTGCAAATATAAGCCCGGCCGATGTGAATTATGACGAAACTATCAGCACGCTCAGATACGCGAATCGCGCTAAAAACATAAAGAACAGAGCGAGAATTAACGAAGACCCGAAGGACGCTCTGCTTCGACAATTTCAAGACGAAATTGAGCAATTGCGTAAACAGCTCGAGGAGAATGGCACGGAAGTATCGGAATCCGAGGGTGATACCGAGGAGTCCGAAGATAATGGTGAAACGAAACGCGATCGTAAGATCCGTCATAGACGGAGTCAAATGTTGACGATGGAGGAGCTGGACGACCGAGATGAATCTACCGAGAAAGCTGATAAAGCCGAGCGCGAGGACAAGAGTCCCGACGACAAGGATGTCATCGAATTGAAAAGGACTCAGTAAGCGTGAAATTTGAAATGAAAAAAGTTATATTAAATATTAATACCGCAAAAATGGGGCGATTGGCTCGGTGCGTAAGGACAAAAAATCAGAAATGAACATAAAAATAAACGAGGATTTAGTAATTACGCATCAACCGAGCCGATCCGTTATAAGGCAGTAACTTTAAATACGCAATACGAATACTTAAAAACGCCATATTTAAATTTTTTACTTCTATATTCATAATAATTGCTTGAATATTTTAGAATTCCGAAATTTAACGAGCCTATAATTTTCCACAGGAGCGAGAAGGAAGCTTTGCGGAAAAAAATGCAAGATCTACAAAATAAAATATTAGTGGGCGGTGAAAATTTATTAGTAAAGGCGGAGGCGCAGGAACAGCTGCTAGCTGCAGCGGCGATCGAGCTCGATCAGCGTAAAAGTCGGGAGGAACAGTTGAAAAGAGCGATCGAAGAGAAAGAGGCCGAGCGCATTGACATAGAAGAAAAATACTCGTCGCTGCAGGACGAGGCTGCCGGGAAAACGAAGAAGCTGGCGAGAGTTTATACTATGCTGATGTCTGCAAAGGCGGAGTTGTTAGATTTGCAGGAGGAACATCAGAGGGAAATGGAGGGTCTTCTGGAGGGAGTCAGGGGTATCGGAAGAGAACTTCAATTGCAGGAACTTATTTTGAATAGTTATATCCCAGTGCAGTATCAAGTACGTATATAAATGCGAGGCCACATTATTTTGCCAAAACTACAATCGACCGAATCGTCGTATGACCGAAAATCATCGGTCCGAACGCACTTCATCCGAATAGTCATATCGCGATTTGGCCGATTGTAGTTCGGCCGAATCATTGTATTTCGGCAAAATGATGTGGCTCCTATACATGCAGATTTTTCTTTTTTTACCAATTTTAAGTTGCATCCCGGATTGTAACTTACATTTTTATTGCAGACCATGATCGAGCGATACGTTCATTGGAACGAAGATATTGGCGAATGGCAACTGAAATGTGTGGCTTATACGGGTAACAATATGCGGAAAGCCCAGGCGACACCTCCCATAGGCAATAATAAAGACGTAAGTTATTAATTAGGATACATCAAATCCAGAATTTATTGACTTCGTCGTAAGGAAGTCAAACAATTCTTTGTGCTGTTGCACCAAAGTTATTAACTCAGTAATTTCTCCTATTTTCACAGCAACCGCAACCCGACATGTCGAACATCTATTTAACATACAACGCAGGCGCGGAAACGACTTTCACGCAACCGAAAAAAATTCGTGGTCGTTCGGGCGTTCCGCGGCCGACGACGGCTCATCGTCGGACACCCCATTGAGAAATGAGCTACAAAAAATTAGGTCTCGACTTATTTCCGCATAGATGATATTACTTTCTTCTTAGTATTTTCCGAGGCTGTTAATTGTTAACTTATGTTATTGCTAGTTATTACGGAAGAGCAATTTTTGACAATGATTTGATTTTTACATTAGGGCAGCTGAAACTTTATCAAGCAGAATATCTTTTGCTGAAGAAAACAAAAAGGCGTTTAGATAATATAAATTATATTAACTTATTTTTTTTTTACAATCGTCCCATCGATAATTATTATTGCGTTATGTACATCATTATAATTTAGAATTCGTAATTTTGTTAATTTTTTGTTTTGGCAAACGCACTGTCGAATATTCCGATGTATTATCTCGCTTTAATGTACGTGTACGACAGAACTGATATTTATTTCGCAAATAGAGTTACAGAACAATTGATATTGCAAGTTTTCTCAGATATCATTTTTATTGACGCATTGTTATTGAAGACAACATTTCGACGACATAGCGTGGGTTTTTTCTACAAGTGTCCAATCAAACCGCACTACGGCGATTTCACGCTCGTTTCACCCCAAAAATCACCCGTGAATTGTGTTATTAATGATTTTTTTATTTTCTTGTAGGGACAGAAAAAACGGCAATAGTCACGATCCCACCGCGCCGGTTTGAAAAAAATCAATTTTTTGTATTTTATTTTTATTTCTTTACAAACCAAACCTCTAAAAAAATGTTAAGTACAATCCGAGGTCTGTGTCGGTGTTATAAACAAATATTTGGATTTTTTTCCTTGAGAAGGTATTTTTAAAGATGCCGGATTTTTCAACTCGATTGGAACAATAATGTTTTGTTCAATCTATCTGAAACTATATGCGTGAATCACAATGATCTGTCAAGATCAATTTTGAAAAATCCAATGATCAATGATGTATTCGAACTTGCTCGACAGAATGCCGTTTAGTGTTTTAATTTTTTATGAAAATTACCTGCATGGCTCCTGCCGATTATGGGACAAAAACGTGACTCGCGCGAAGGCGTGTTATTTGCGCTAAATATTAATATATTTTGCTTCCGTGTCTGAGACACCGTGATGATCGTGTCTCAGACATAAAGCTTGTCCTGATTTCAATTTGTGAGTGAACAGAACGTGATTGCTCGAGCCCAGCATCACCAGATGCGTCGTCGAGTGATCACTAAGATTTTAAGCTTATTTCGATTCGGAGTTGCGATGTTTCCAGCCATTGAAAAAAGTCTCTCGCACGGTACAGATCGTAGACAAGTACTTCAACGCTATCGAAGTCAATTAAGGAGTTTTCCTACAGCAGTATTCGCGAATAATGGAACATTGTGAGAAAGCCATATGAAAATTTCAATTTACAACTTTGTTTTTAATTGAAAAAGTTTTTTGTGAATCGAAACACTCACACTGAAAGTATGCAAATGAATAAACGGGGCCTCTATAACGACTTATTTTTTGGCCAACCAGATGAAACTTATTAAGCTCGTGCTCGCTGCTGTAAATCCGGGCCTTATGGAGATGGCGATTTATAATTTTTCGTCCTGAGCACGGTATTACCGGTATGCTGCTTAATCCACTTTTTGATGGAGAAAACATGATACTTTCGAGCCTGAACAACGCTGTATGGGTCGTCCGGATGGTTTCCTCGAAGGTCCAGATGGTGTGCACCTTCTGGGATTATTACTGCTGTCGCTGACGAGGAAACGTTCCTGAGAACGCCACCGCTTGACCAAGGATCCAGTAATCCGTTGCTGTGGAATGAACACAAAAATTAATATTTTTGAGCGTTTTCTCTCTTTGCAATATTTTTTTATAGCACCCCTGTCAAAAATATTTCTCTGACAATTTGTCTAAAGAACTCTAACCGGACCGTTTAAGTGATTTTTCAGACATTTACTCGGCGTTTCTCTGCTATTTGCTAAATATCCAACCCGCAGTCACAAAAAACCCCCGGCAGTCACAATTTGTCAGAGAAATTCAGAGTATTTTCCGAAAAATTCTGTAAAACTTTGATTTTTAAAAATAAAGTACGTTTAGAGGAAATACGATTTGTCTCTAAGATCTACTCATTCTGCTGCAAAGTAATTTGCACATGACTTCCTCATGTTTTACTGTAATGCACATAACTTCCTCTATGATAAATTTCGTTCGATTTTCGCTTCCTCATAGAGGAATTACAATTATAGTAATTTCTATAATAGTAATTACTATAATCGCAATACAATTTTTGCTATGAAAAAAGGAAAATGTTATACCTTAAAAATTATGGATTTATAATACGTACACCAAAATTATACGCACATACAACCTGATACTAGCTAAAAATAAATTGGCAACGAACTTTCTCATAGAGGAAGTTACGCGCAAAACGGTAAAACGTTTCAGAGTATTTTAAGTTCTTTGACGTTAAAATCTTGTTTTTTTTACAAAAATAAAGCTTCCTCTATGAGGAAGCAAATAATCAGAAATACTAATAATACAAAGAAAAGTACCTGTATACAATGTTTGTCGCTGCGGAAAGATCCCTGCAGCCATAATTTTTGCAAGCCATGTTAGCTTGAGGTCTGACTTTATATTTTTTGTAACACTCGTCGCTATATTTATTGAAATCCCAAGGAACCGGTTGAAACATATCTTGAACGCCGTCGGTGCACATCGGCATGACCATTTCGGTACACGCTTGGTAATTCCAACCGTCGATTCCCAGGTCATCATCTCCGGTGTCGTTAGTCGCCAGACAAGTTATTTGTCCCGTGTAATTGGCATAGATTTTAATGGCTTTGTTCAGAACAACCAACAAGTCCTTTCCCTCGAGGCTTGAGTTCGTCAAGTGTTGACAAAAAGCCTGCATAAGTATCACATCATTATCGTAATATAATAGTAATTTTTGTAACGAATGCAGAAGTGCCATTCCGTGTCTGCTGATCGTAGCGCTGTAGAGCAAGGCCTACTGCGCATGCGTAGTACTTTTCGCACGCTGAAGAATGCGTAAAGTAAAACTGGATCGATGCGCGCATGCGCCGGCTATTTATGGTACACTTAGCTGTAAAGCGCCACTTTCGCCGCTCTCGACAGGCACGAAAAGTGAGTTCAGGTTCTGTACAATAGTAATTTACGATACTAGTGCGATAAAACTTTTTCCTGACAAGAGTTGCAATCATGCGAGTTACGACATTTTTTTTTGCACAAGTACCAAATTGTACTACAGAAAGGGTGAAAATAGGGGTCTTACGTACGCGAGGCGTGCGTAAAAGTCCCATTTTCGTACCGAGTGAAGTAAAATATGATCTTTTTGTTTACATTTTCTTGAACCAAAAATAAGATTTTTACATACAGTTATTGGCTTTGGAGGCAACGGTTTGAGAAAGTTCGTAGCGTACGGATAGTCCAACATTGCCAAAGTCGAATAGGCGTCCGCGATCCAATCTTTGAGGTCATCGACGTCCGAAGTGTTTTTCAGAGCCTTGCAGAGATTCCAATTCGTGGACAGCCATTTTTTCCCATCGTCTACATAAGCAACATTTTGGTGACTTACAAAGGCCAATTACGATAGCCAATTTTTTTTATTTTCAAACCGAAGTTTCCAATTCCTTAACGTTGAATTAGAATGCTTGTTTAAGCACCGGATCAGTTTTTAAAATGTTCTTGCCCAAGCGCGAAATTGCCATAAATAATAATAAAAATAAAAACATAAATTATTCAATCGAAAATAAGTAATAATTATATTAAAAAATTCAATTGATGATTACGTTTAGGTGTAAATTTGATTTTATCTTAAAAATTGAATTTAACAACTGCCGAAGGGCAGAGAGGCAAAGCAGCAAGCCCTTTCAAAATTATAATATTCAGGTGTTTGCATTTGTCGAAAAATGTTTATTTATTTATTTATTTATTTATCCCAAACTATGCAATATCTCTCCAGATTTGGTCATCTGGACGAAAATATCTGTGACGAAATATTGAGACGATATGACGTTACCTGTAGCCGATACATTGTCGATAATTTGCCACGACTTCCGGATGAGCTTCGGACATTGTGGATTGGCGGAGCGAAAGTCCGAGGTAACGATTCTCGAATACGCCTCGCAATCCGTCAATCCGGTGAAGTATAATACCGGTGCGGACGCTGCGATCGCGCTGCACCATTAATTTAATTTAATTTAATTTCATTATTAATTATTACTTCAACCGGAAATCCATAAGGAAAATGCTCTTTTTGCTCACCCGTTTATTATGTGAGGGTACTTCATGCGGATCCAAGCGCTCAGCATGCCGCCATAAGAACCTCCGAAAGCTATAACAGGACTGTGTTTATATTTCTTGTCGGACTTAATGAATTGTATCAAATCGATGTAATCGGCCATAGCTTGCTCCGACGTTAAGTATCCGAGGTACTTTGGTTCCGTGAAAGATTTGTTTCCATAGGGCATTGATTCGCCGTAATAACGGTGCTCGGCGAAGACCAGCAGTGCACCAAAAACCGGCGCGATGTCCCACATGAAACCCTATTTATTCGTATCACATTAGATCGTCTCATAAATGATAATTTTTCTCAACATCTTGCGAATATAAACAACCGAAAGGAAACTGAACTTAGTTAAGGGAACCAGCTAGGTTTGGTGGATCGAAAATTCAGTTAATTTAGATTGTGTAAAATGTTGGTTTTAGCGGAACATTGTGTGAATAAAAAACATCGGTTCAGTCGATAAGGGAGCATATTGAGAACTACTTTGGTCTCATAATTACTAAAGATATTTTCGGTAGCTTTACCGGAATCGAAGTGAAAAGTGCTTGTTTAGTACAAACGGCAATAACAAGATTGTTATGTATGTACTTAATAATGTTGTCATACATGCTCACCATAAGGAAAACGGTTTACAGCAAGTTTTAGTCTTGTTATACACAATCTAAAGTGACTGAATTTTCGGTCGGTCCCTTAAATGGAGACATCTTTAATTAAGGGTGTTTCCACTTAATTCAAGAAAGCATTGGTACACCGAGCCGGAATTACGCTCATGCGCAGAGGTCTTAAGGGGATGCGAATAATTTGTTTAGGCGCTATTTTCAAAAAATCTCATCGTTAAAACGTACCGAATTTTCCGTGAACATTTTGATGTCTCCCTCGTTTCCCGTGTAAAAGAATATTGGAGGATTCTCACCGGCTTGCCAAGTGTCGTTGACCAAATATCGCAAATCGAATGTGTCGTTTAGAGCGAAACTAAAATGGTCCACCTGAAAACAATATTTCAAAATTTGAAAATTAATTTAAAAAAAATGACCTTACTTTATCTTAGTAGAAAAGCGAACCTTTAACATTTTTCCTAATAATAATAATAGGGTTTTTTTTCTTGTAAATAAAAAAAGTTACTTACCGGGACTTTAAATTTCTTCGTCACATATCGATATTGTCCGGTCGCGGTGCCATTTTCCCGAGGCTGTCGCACGGATTCAGCGGTCCGTACTTCGAGTATCGTGCCATAGAGTAACGGTAGAACGAGAGCCAGTGTAACGAGAGTCTTCATGATGATGATGCTTGCAGAGCGATATCTCGACTCTGACTGAACGTCTCGCAAAAGTTAACCGATGACCTCGATTGGACTTCTCGGGTTACAATGTGCAGTAGCCGCACGCGTTCCAGTAAGGATTTTACCAACACAGAGGGACTGTATAGAACAGCACACAGATGTCTCCACGCTGATTATGAAATAACAATGATAACACATCCTCGCACCAACGATGATGACTAATATGTTTGAGTACGACGTCCAGCATCTATTCCGTCACATATATATAGTGCAATTTATTATGTACATAACAATCTAATAATTAACGGGCATATATAAATCATATCGAGAAAATTTCCTACATTATCGACGCATAATTTTATTGCAATGAGAAAAGGGGTTTGCTGTGAATGACGAATGAAATATTTTTTAAAGGTTTCAGTAATATTTGTTTGGGCTGAAGGAGCCACGACGTCCGTTTGCCACTGTGTAAAATTAGCATTAGGTATACAATTTAGTATAAGAAGACAACTGTAAATATTAACATTGGCAATAAATCTCTTTTACTGCTACCGTTTTTTTTGTTAATTTCGAAGAGTTTATCGATATTAAAAAATATTTGTGGAATTAAAAAAAAATGTTTTGAAAATATTTTTTGGTCCGCTCGTAAATGTTATATTGAAATGCTTCGGAAATGATTCTGAAGTGGTTTTCGAACATTTCAGCGGAATGGAAAAGACTCGAATGTTAATTGCATTTACATACCCGCATAAAGATGGAACATGGGTAGAAATTTGTCGGATGTGTTGAAAGATTGAAAGTATTTCTAAAATAATTCCAAAATATTTCAATATATATTTATTTTATATTGTAATCACATAAAAACAAGATTCTCTTTTTATAATGCATGTAAATATAAATGTTCATCGCTATCTTTGCGATACCTCCGACAGCGACTCGCCTGTGAATCTCGCTGACATCCGATGTCTTCGGAGAAACATTTTTGTAACATTGTGTATACTGCGCGATGATAATTTTTACAGATCGCAAATTGAATTTTTTATCGGTCAACATTTTTTTGATGTCTCAGAAACGGTTTTTTTTTTGGAACCTGTCGCATTGAATTGAACCGGTCATATGAACCGGAGACATATAAGTTATAAATAAGAGCCGGTGAAATACCACGGTCGGTACTACAAACTGTAATCAACTTTTTTCACGGATAGTGTTATCTAAGGTCAAAAGAAAAGTGTTATCCAAGACGGATTATATGTTAGCCTTCGATGACACATTTCTTTTAACCGTAGATGTTAGCATCCATAACCAAAAAGTTGGTTACAGTTTTTGATACCAATTGGGCACGGAAAGGGTGGGGGGAAAGGTTTTACATGCTCTCAAGGAATAATTCTGATCAGCTGAATTATTTGATTTTCGTCGGATTTTCCGATTTTTTTTTTTTCGAATAATGCAAATTTAAAGAATTCACGAGAAAATACGAGTTCTCGATAAAATCTATTAATTCCCTCACTCGTATCGATAATAGAATTTTCTAGGCAAAATACTATTTTCATTGTGAAAGACGACGAATGTGTCGGATAATGTAGAGTCTATGAGCGCACTACCCTACAGTAGAGTCCGGCATTCTGTCGCCAGATGGCCAACCCACAATAAGTTAGTCGCAAACGTAACGTAGTTTCAGGACGGCTGTCAACCTGCACTACACTAAACAAAAGTAAATTTCACGCTTTTTCGGCAATATAATTTTCCTGTGTGAAAAATGTTGGGTCAAAGAAAAAAAAGTTGAAAATTAAATTTTTAATATAGCTTCTATTATGAACTATGACTAAAATATGACTATTTTCAATTTGCATATAGACATCCCCTTAAACACAGAAACATTCGTAGAAATATTTAGGTGAAAC
The DNA here is from genome assembly GCA_964017025.1 of Stenichneumon culpator. Taxonomy (NCBI): domain Eukaryota; kingdom Metazoa; phylum Arthropoda; class Insecta; order Hymenoptera; family Ichneumonidae; genus Stenichneumon; species Stenichneumon culpator. Next base: position 18,124,836 of record OZ024772.1, on the reverse strand, counting down.
ATGAAAATAAAAATATTTAAAAACATTTTATCACTATGTTTCACAAATATTTCGCATGTATTGAAAGATTAAGTATGTTTATGAAATATTTGAGAAACATTTCCTTCGAATATTTTGACAGACCATTCCAAAATATTATTTTCATATATTTCAGAAATATTTCAAAAGAATCGAAAGATTCACAATGTTTCTAAAACGATTTCAAAGTATTTCGTCCTGAATGGGAAATATGTTGCTTTTTTGGGCCTATCCATCACCATTAAAAAAAGTTAAAGTCCGTCTTAACAGGCTGCATTTTTTTGACAACGGAGGAGCAACCATAAAAATAGTTGTTACTTCAGCTTGCGTTTTTAGTTGTTTTGATATTGTCCGTGATTTTTCGGTGACTTTTTCTGGAAAGAGCAACGGATTGTTAATTGGTTGCTCCCGACGGTTCAATCGTGAGGGGGTGATAATTGTTTATTTATTTATTTATTTATCAACAGGCAATTTATTATTTTATTATCAATATTCTATCAATAACAATAATAATAATAACAGCAACAATAATCATAATAATTTATTATTATTATTAACACATATAAATAGTATTTTTTAAATTGATACAACATACACTAGAAATACATTTTAAATACTAGAATCAACACATTGACGTAGAAGATGATTGCTCTGAAAGTACCCAAAGTATTATATAAATCTCCATTTAGGCATAGCACAGGATCCTGCCTGCCGCTGCCTCCTTGAAAATCGCTAGAGATCCCCCGAATCTAAGATTGGTTGGGTTGTTTGTCTGGTGTTATTGCAATGCAATCCGATCGAAATTGAAAATTGTAACCCCAAAATAAAAAGTTGCAGTTAAGAAGAGAATTTTCACGGAAGAGGTACGCCCAGTCGGATAGAGAGAATACCATAGATGAACGATACAACGTTTGTTGTAGGCGCATAGATCATCATGATGGCCAGTAACGAGTTCGTGTTGAACGGTTAGGGCGATCATATGGGCAAGGGGTGTAACCGACGGGAGTGAGCGAACGACTGAGCGAGTTGGAGGTCGGAGGAGTATATTGGCCATTTCCGCAGGAAGCTCTAGGTAACCTGTAACGGCCATTGAGACTCAGATTGGACGCGCTATAATCGTTATATCGTTTCGTAACGCAGGTTGATCCGAATTCGCCAACAGCCAGGTTTTGCCAATTTCAACAAGGAATAATACTACAATAAGATAGAAAAACAAAAATTATTAACCCAATTAAATTATTTATCACTTCCAAAAGTCGAGGATGTTCAGAATCAAGTCCATAAAACTTGGCATATGAGCCCAAAAATCGGGTTTCAATCGGATCGCTTGTTCAACGAGGACCTCGAATGTGCAAAGACGCAACCCTCGAATGACTCGAATAACAAGTTGAAGTGATAAAAAAATCTGTAAAAATTCACAGACCTACCTTGGAGTGTTATTTTTTTTTATAAGGCAAAAGAAAATTTATTACGAAGATTCGTACCGTTTTTATGCTTAAAAGAAGGCACGGATGGAGATGAATGAAAAGAAGCATCGTTTGCTGTCGGCCAAAAGTCTACGGCAATTTGAAGGGTTAAAAACTGTAAATTCCGAATTCCGGTTTCGGTGAGACGCTCAGACCCGAAAGGACCTCGGAGGTGCGAGGCCTGAACATACATCAGGGTAGAGGGTAAACTTTTCACTATTGGAAATGAGCATACCTATGGAAAAATCGTTCCATCACCTCTTGTGTACCTTGAAAGTCTCTTCTCACCGCAGGGTTTCCTGTAAGTAAATATCTATAATGGAAGAGACCTCGTAAGATATGTTCGGTAACTCTGACTGTTGGAAAAAACTTTATAAACATTCATATAAAAATGTGGGAAATTTTTTTTTCAGCAAAAACCGTTTATGAAATTTATAATACGTCATTAGTGCGTAAAAATTCGGTATACAAACTAATTCCGGAAGAGTCGTGTGAAGTCTGCTCTCGCAATGCCAACGAAACTATCGTATATTTTTTGTTCGGCTGTCCGACGTATAGCGATTTTCGAAACTACTACCTAAGTGTCTACTTGTCTGAGGGAAATTTTTGTAGAGCGTTATTGGAGAATTCGAAGCCCCGTGCTTTAAAAGCACTCTTCTTTTATCCGTCGAACAGTCTTAAGCTAGTGCTTTCATGCTGAATCAGTACAGTAGAACCCCGATTAACCGGGGTCGGATTAACCGGGAAGCGGATTAACCGTGCGTCTTCCGAGTTTTTTTGTTTTTTTATGCTCTGAGCAAACCAAAGTCACTGAGTACTTAAAAAAGGACTAGCTTACGTACTTATTAATGAAAAGAAAATCTGAAGCTTGACATTCTAGTTCAGACTATTTAACTATTACTTTTTTATGTCGAAAGACGTTCTCGCGGTTGCCCTCCCTGCAGCCTAGGCAAGCACACGTGTGAATCGATGAATGCAGTTTCACGAGTATGTACTAAGGAACGGGTCAATCCGCCAATTGACCACGGAGCACGGATCGCGATCCAGCATGGACAAAAGTTCAAGCAGTTTCTACTATTTTTATAATATTATAGATGCAAACAAAGCACCACATATAATTAATTTTTACGTCGAAAGACGTTCTCGGTCTTTCCTTCCCTGCAGCCTAGGCAAGCGCACGTGTGAATCGATGAATGAAGTTTCACGAGTATGTAGTAAGGAACGGGTCAATCCGCCAATTGACCACGGAGCACGGATCGCGATCCAGCATGGACAAAAGTTCAAGCAGTTTCTACTATTTTTATAATATTATAGATGCAAACAAAGCACCACATATAATTAATTTTTACGTCGAAAGACGTTCTCGCTCTTTCCTTCCCTGCAGCCTAGGCAAGCGCACGTGTGAATCGATGAATGAAGTTTCACGAGTATGTAGTAAGGAACGGGTCAATCCGCCAATTGACCAAGGCGCACGGATCGGGATCCAGCACGAACAAAAGTTCAAGTAGTTTCTATTATTTATTATAATATTATAGATGCAAATAAAGCACCACATATAATTAATTTTTACGTCGAAAGACGTTCTCGCTCTTTCCTTCCCTGCAGCCTAGGCAAGCGCACGTGTGAATCGATGAATGAAGTTTCACGAGTATGTAGTAAGGAACGGGTCAATCCGCCAATTGACCAAGGCGCACGGATCGGGATCCAGCACGGACAAAAGTTCATGTACTTTCTATTATTTATTATAATATTATAGATGCAAATAAAGTACCACATATAATTAATTTTTTATGTCGAAAGACCTTCTCGCGCTTTCCTTCCCTGCAGCGTAGACAAGCGCACGTGTGAATCTATGAATGAAGTTTCACGAGTATGTAGTAAGGAACGGGTCAATCCGCCAATTGACCAAGGCGCACGGATCGGGATCCAGCACGGACAAAAGTTCAAGTAGTTTCTATTATTTATTATAATATTATAGATGCAAATAAAGTACCACATATAATTAATTTTTTATGTCGAAAGACCTTCTCGCGTTTTCCTTCCCTGCAGCCTAGGCAAGCGCACGTGTGAATCGATGAATGAAGTTTCCCGAGTATGTAGTAAGGAACGGGTCAATCCGCCAATTGACCAAGGCGCACGGATCGGGATCCAGCATGGACAAAAGTTCAAGTAGTTTCTGGTGGTACTGACCGGCCGGTTCGCCGGCTGGCGGCGTCTTCACCGCCGCTGTAAATTATCGTACCACTGTACGGTGTACTCGTCAACAAGCATTCGTGCCATGTTGGCTACATTGGCGCTCGGCTCTCCTCGCACTACGTCGTTGACCCAGAGTCAGAAGGGCGCATCTTGGCGGCTCGAGCCCGAACATTGCACGCCCTTCTGGCGCCGAACCGGCGAGTACGAAGGGAGTGGGAGCGACATGGACAAAGTGAGTTGCTGAAGAGGGCTCCGGTCACGGCGAGTGAACGAGATGAGGGTGTTCTTTGGTGGGGATTAGAGTAGACTGTCTAGTGGCCATTCGGAGTCAGTTGCTCTTATGCTCGCCGTCAACCAACAGCCGCAACGGTGCGACCGGCCGATCGGTTCACACGTGACGCTGTCGCAAACCCGCGCAAACCAAACCAATTCGGGCGGCTATGAAAATTAAGAAGGATATGTAAAAACCAAGTCAAACCAAAAACAAACATTTGACCAATCGTAAATTCAACGATTTTTTTATAAAGGTAAAAAGGAGTTGCGGAACCTTCGATGTGAATTTGTGACGTGTTATCGAATTGTTTCGGTTGAAATTTCTGGAAATTCGGAAGTGAAATCGGGGCAAAACGTTGACTCAAAGGTGGTTCAGCTATTCTGGAGTTTTTCGTGCATCGATACTGTGACATTGATTTGGTGTGAAAGAGCGGAAATTATGTAGCGTTCGAGGCGTTTCCGAGTGGCGGGGTGATTTTTAATTCATTTTTTTTATTTGTTTATTTTTTCTACGATTTTGAATGAATTGTGACGAAAAGGAAAATTCGAGGATGTCGATGAACGGAAGGAAGACGCAGCGTCTGCTGATCACGGGAAGCTTTTGAAAAGAGACTCGTGCGAGTTAATCGCAGAGGCTCGGCGTGTTCAAGTATCGTTTGCACTTTGGATATTATGTTAGGAACGAGACTATGGGTTATTCTGGCGGTGTTGGGGTTGGCGGGAAACGTTGCGGCGCTTCTTCCAGAAGACCTCGAGGAACGGGGATACGGAAGCTCCAATCTCCAGGAGGAGTGCGCGAGATCTCGGTGTCCGGATGTCGATTTGAATCAGGCAAGTTTCACAAAAAAAATTTAATTATCCAAAGGGTTAAATTGAGGTATTTGATTACAGAGAAATAATGTTCATGTATCATATTTTTTAAGGACATTGCAAATTCTGAAAATACGAATGTATGGCATTGAACAAAACCATTGTTCACTTTTTTTAATGCTCGATCTCGGTGTCCGGATGTCGATTTGAATCAGGCAAGTTTCAGGAAAAAAAATGTTAATTATCATCCAAAGGGTTAAAATGAGGTATTTGATTACAGAGAAATAATGTTCATGTATCATATCTTTTAAGGACATTGAAAAATCTAAAATTACGAATGTATGGCGTTGATCAAAACAATTGTTTACGTTTTCAAATGCACGATCAGAAACTTTTTATATGCCAAATGAATATTTTTTTTTTTAGATTATCTCGGCTATCTATTTTGGAATGAAAATGTTGATGAGAGACATGGATAAATAATTCCTAGTATGTGTGACACGTACGTTCCGCTAGAAGCGTGCGGGTTGTACTTCCTGTTTTATGTATAACCAGCTTTATAAATACACAAACTTTGTCGGTATGACAAACTGTTATGTAAATGTCTTGCATCGAGAATGCAGTCAAAAACATTTAATTTTGTTTTGCAGCAAACTTGCCGAAACGTATTAAATTATTTTTTTCAGTTAACCATTCTACATCGCATATACATTTTAAATAAAAACATACAATTTTTTTAAATTATCTAAACAAAATGACTTTACTGCCTCTTGTCTTTATTTCGATACTACATCGAAAGTGTTTTATGGTCAAGCAATCGTTGTCAAATCAATAATAAAGGTTTTTTATATGAATAACTTACGTCGTTAGACATTCGCAAAAATACTTATTGTTTATATTTGGGGCACAGTAATTGCTAAAACGTGCTAACGGGTTTTTGCTTATAGAATGTGCCGTACATTTACGAGGATCACCGGTATAGATTTTCAATGAATAAATATTGGCAATTTTTTATTAAATATTTTTATATTATAATTATTTATTATACCCGATGAAAATTGAAGAATGAATATCTTGCTGCGCTGTCTTTCGTTTTGATGCCAAAACATAAAAAAAAAATACTCTTTCGTCGATGGCGTCACCGCGAAGCACAATTAAAATATTGTTTTTATCGCGACGACTGGTCCTTAAAAGCTGACAAAATGTGCGAATACCAGAGAGCGCATTATTATCGTTATCGATTCTTAAACTTTTCAATGGTCGTTTAATTTTTTTTTCGCGGTCTCCCGAAGGTTTCCGCGAGAACAACGTCAAGTGTAAAGTTCAAGATGAATCGCATTCGTTTTTTCTCAACATGACAGGGAGAGACAGGGAGATATATGCGGTGCGAGGCACCGCTCTGTCGTTGTTTATTAATTATAATCGCTCGCGGTTGAAAAAAAAAAAGAAACAACTTCGTCCACGAACGATCTGGAATATAAATCTCATAGATTTCCCGAGTGTAAACGACCTGGACCGCGTGGAATACGAAGAAATAATATGAATAGTATCTCAAAGAACAATCATCTCTCCGCTTTCGTGAGGGAGGCCGATAGCCTTCGCACAAAAGGCCGAGGTGATAATCCACACCCTGTTTATTATTTTTATTTATAACTCAGCTGTTGAGAATAATATCGCGGGTAGGGGAGGGCAAATGGAACAGTGGGGCAAAACGGGCCGGCGAGGGCAAAACTCAGTTTTCCAATAATTTTCGGATGGTAACTGTGATGGTAAGTGGGGCAAAACGTTGTTGAAAATGCGGATGTATCGTTGGGGCAAAATGGGGCATCCAAAAATGATTGGAAAACTGAGTTTTGCCCTTGTTGTCCCATATTGCCGCACTGTCCCATTTTGCCCCGCTCGCGCGTAATCAATATCTCGTCGGTTTACGAATTCGATTATTAAATGCGTGCCGAACATTCTCTTTTCCCTCCAGGATGGCCCTCAAACCATCGCAACCCAATTCCGATGATAAAACTATTTTTAACATTTCGATTGACTGAGCACGTGCGTCAAAATTCTTTACATCATGTATCAGATTAATGCGCGATAATTGAACTGGTTGATCAAAGGAATTCCGGAAAAAATACCCCCGAAATAAACGTTCCGGGGTATTTTTTCCGGGAATATTAGAATTGTACTTAAAGCAGTATTGGTGCCCAAGTTATTGAAAGTATTTTCCATATAATATTTCTTCCAGAATCGTTGCTTTGGCAATGCCAATTCGCCGACCAAAAATTAACCGTCTCAAATAGGATCAATCGCCATTTATTGTCCTTTACGAATAGCACTGGTAATATTTCATAAAAATTCTATGCCATTTTCCTTCGACGACTAGTGAGAAACTAACTATCGACACTGTTTAATTCCTACTGAAGAAAAAAAAACATCATAAATAAAAAATTCACTTGAGGCTAAGTTATCGGAAGTATTTTTTTTCTATATTTGTTGTTCCATTTCCACCGTACACCCTTTCGGGTTTTTCCGGAACCCCATCCCGATTCCCCCCCAGCACTCCCTACCCGCACTCAGCTAAGCTACCTAACTTCCAGGTTATCGGAAGTATTTTCCAAATCTTTGGTATTGGCAATTCGCCGATCGAAAATTAACGACCCGAAGTCCTACCGACCTCCATATTTATTTTCCTCCGCGAAATCGCCATTGTCGAAGTAACTCATCGGCCTTGCGATTGTCGAGAGTGATCGCCACTGTGACGGAAGTTATCTGCAAATACGACCGGCCGCGAAGTTGAACGAACAAAAATTGCGTTAAGAAATAGTGCGATTGGTTTAGCGTAATTCGCGGACGCCTTTGTCGTATCTAATAGCGTAGTTTCGCAGCGAGTGCATGCCTCGAGTGTAACGGCTGGCAAGTGTATGCGGTGTACGTACTTGAAAAATGGCCGGCGAAGAAGGACGTATCAATTTAAACGGACTCTCCGTCCAGACTGTACCATTCATTAATTAACTTAACTACTCACGATGGCGCATCGTCCCGTGCGCGCGGTCCTCCCAGCGAAAGACGAAACACGACGTTTTACACGTACGGCGCGTATACTTTGTGCTCCCCGCGCACCACCAGCGTTACAGTATGCGCGCCCAAGCCGCGGAGCCAAGGGCCCTTAATTTCACTACTTAGAGAGACCACAAATGACAAAGGGAGTTTCACGAATTCGCGTATCAAATTGGGAGACCGCTCTGCCTATCCAATGTATCTCGACCAAACTTAAATTGCATCACGATCAATTGCCACCGTTACCTAGAACACTTTACCCGACACTTGTCGATTTCACGGTTTCGCTCCTGTTCAATGTTCGAAATTCCGTTGAGTCATTTTCAGTTCATATTTACCACTGGTCCCATTATAGGATAAATATTAGATCGGAACAGTTAATTTGAGACATTCAATGGGGTGTACGATTTAATTGTAACGTTTTTTTAATTGGCCAATCTTAATGCAGAATGGACAGTGATCGCTCGAGTTCGTGTTCCAGTTTCACCTTGAGTTCACACTGTACCTTAGAACCGTAAAACTTCCTTACCCATATAGCACGGAAATATTTTTGGAACGTTTCAAAAATGTTTGTTTTTAGATATTGACAATATTTTAGCAATATTAAAAAATATGTGACCACAAATGATGAAGGGAGTTTCACGTATTCGCGTATCAAATTGGGAGACCGCTCTGCCTATCCAATGTATCTCGACCAAACTTAAATTGCATCGGGATCAATTGCTACCGTTACCTAGAACACTTTACCGGACACTTGTCGATTCGATGGTTTTGCTTCTATTCAATGTTCGAAATTCCGTTGAGTCATTTTCAGTTCTTATTTATACTGGTCCCATTGTAGGATGAACGTTAGATCAGAGCAGTTAATTTTAGACATTCAATGGGATGTACGATTTAATTGGAACGTTTTTTTAATTGACCAATTTTAATGCACTTTACCCGACACTTGTCGATTCGACGGTTTCGCTCCTATTCACTGATCGAAATTCCGTTGAGTCATTTTCAGTTCTTATTTACACTGGTCCAATTATAGGATGAACGTTAGATCAGAACAGTTAATTTTAGACATTCAATGGGATGTACGATTTAATTGTAACGTTTTTTTAATTGGCCAATTTTAATGCACTTTACCCGACACTTGTCAATTCGACGGTTTCGCTCCTATTCACTGATCGAAATTCCGTTGAGTCATTTTCAGTTCTTATTTACACTGGTCCAATTATAGGATGAACGTTAGATCAGAACAGTTAATTTTAGACATTCAATGGGATGTACGATTTAATTGTAACGTTTTTTTAATTGGCCAATTTTAATGCACTTTACCCGACACTTGTCGATTCGACGGTTTCGCTCCTATTCACTGTTCGAAATTCCGTTGAGTCATTTTCAGTTCTTATTTACACTGGTCCCATTGTAGGATGTACGTTAGATCAGAGCAGTTAATTTTAGACATTCAATGGGATGTACGATTTAATTGTAACGTTTTTTTAATTGGCCAATCTCAATACAGAATGGACAGTGATCGCACGAGTTCGTATTCCAGTTTCACCTTGAGTTCAAACTGTACACTATTACACTGCTTTAACGATTGAAGCTTCATTCTTGAACTTAAGTACAAATATAAGAGAATTGGAAACTGAAGTTCCGACATGATTTCGATTTAAGTTCACACTTGACTGAATTTTCTTCAATATTTTGAAAAACGAAACAATCGCATCCAAGATGTTATTTTTTAATAGAAAATCTTAAGTGCTCGTACGTGTCCGTCTGCAGGTGAATTTCAGGATCTTAAAGTCAAACCGAAGCGCAAACTTAAACGAAAACTCAAGTTCGAACGTAAGTTTCAAATTTAAATTTAAATTTTAGTTTTCACTTTAATAACATTTCTGCGATTAAAACATAATAATTTCATCTAAGACGCTAATGTTTCAATTGAAAATGTTTACTGCTCGTACGAGTTAGACCGGAGAAATTCTTATTCAACATGTTTTGCCAAACGCTATTGTTTTCTGTTTATTCTGCAGCGATTATTTCACGTGCATTGATGATTATTAACACGTCACGTTTTCCTCCGATTTATTGTAGGTACATCCGTTCGTACCTGTGATATAAGCGGTCACAAGAATCTCGTACGGCAGATCTCAACCACGCGAAGTGGATGAACCGATGCGAATGCGGAATTCTTTACGTAACGACACGCTCTATGATCGTGAAAATTGCCACCAAATAGTTCAAAGAGTTACACGCGTATGAAATTAACCGCAAGGAGCTTCACCTTGACAATCGCTCAAGATAACTTTTTTGTTTTGAAAATATGTGAAACGATCGTCGTATAGCACAAAAATTTCATTCTAAAAATAAATCTTTTTTTTAGATATTGAAAATTAAATGATCGATGCGCGAGAAAAATCTCGCGTCAACTTATCTAATTCATTAGAAGGCTTTCGAGACCGACTGATACGGAAGGGCCGGAGCTGCCTGCAGCAGAACGAGTTACATCCCAGTCCCGTTTCTAAAGGCGGAACATACGATAACTCATAAACGATAAGGTTCGACCACCCAAAAACATAACTTGTGCACCCGCTTAAGGCCTAATAAAGCGTTTTTTCAGGGATTTTTTTAGGGAGGGAGGCGGGAACAAGTTTTAATGGATGTTTTTGGATGAATGGTATGTTTTAATGGATATTTGAACTATATGAAAAGATTTTTTTTACGCAAAACAAAAAATGACCGCATAGTTATTGGGCGATTTACTGCACTGTAGATTTGAATTGGCGGGAAAGCTGTAGCTCGTGATTCTTGACCGGAACAAAAAAATCAAATATATTTTCAATTGTTACATATTTTTCTTTCTGTTTTAGGTTCACTAAAACCCGCTAAAAAAATTGTTCAACAAATAATCAGTAAACCGTTTTTTTCGTTTTTCAAATAAATTCATTGATTTTCCAGAAGCCACATGCATTTTTTCAGAATTTTCGTATGATATTGAATTCTGTATTTTGAAATTATTTTAGGGTCAAAACTACGGAACTGAAAAACCGTTTTCGCTAAGACAGATTAACCCTTCGTGGACACCCTAGGTAGAATCCACCCGACGACGACTTTAGTTTTCCGACCGGTAGTTTGGTCACAATACTGGTTCAAAAATGGACCGGGTAGAGTCGACCCAGCGTGACCACGAAGGGTTAAAGAAAGAAAGTATTTGTTCTCGTAAATTCGAATCCCGCCGAATTTTCTTAAATTTTCACGCAATATTCCTTTATCAACGTACAAACTACGCAAAATATTGAGTGCCTGACTTGCCCGCAATATTGTCGGTGATTCGAAAAAAGGAAAATAAAATTCGCTTTAGATTCGGATGTGAAATGTTGTGTGTTAAGAATTGGCACGAGGGCAAATGTTTATTTGTATACTTAAAAATACTAATCCTTAAGATTTCTTTTTTTCTCTTTCTTTTCGCCTTTCGTATCCGTGACCTGTGGCGATCTCGCGAAGGCATAAACGAGAGAGTGTAGTGTATCGTATGATAAACTGATAACATACTGGTCGCATAAACACGAGTGAAAAGTTGATAGTAGTGTGTTTTGTACAGCAGCCTACAGGGTTCGATGTCGCGCGTGTGGCGCCTTCGTGGGCTATTGGTAAACAGGAATAGAACGTTATATGGACATGACAGCTTATCGTCTATCGCGAACAGGGTGATGACTCCCGATGACCTGTAGCCCGACTTGCATAAGCCGGAAATCTTCAATTTTCCGTTTCGTTTACCATGTTCGGAGAATGCAACGGACGTCTCTACCGACGTTTTCAGTTTGCGGGTCTGGGACAAAAACATTCGCCAATGAGCCCGATGGATCGTACGTTGCAAAAGAAAAAAAACCAAATAGTTGATGCAAAAAAAAAATTAGATCGAAAAATGAATTAAATGGCTGGTGGGGTTGAAAATATCGAATAACCGAAACGCTGAACGGCCGATATTTCAAAATTTCGTTGTTGATAGTATTAATGAAAGGAAAAATGAGTTATTCTTACGCCAAGTAAAATAACAGTTTTATCAAACGATGATTCAAAGAAAAAATTCATTAATTCGAAAGATCTCCCAAGGTGGCCGAAACTGTGCCGTTTATTTTGCAACATAGAATTCCAATTCGAGTAGGCTACCTCGTGTTCGGCCACTTGTGAGCTTCGTGTAACGCGAGAATGAGCTTTTCTGTAGCCTTGTTTCGTTCGACCTGATGAAACTGTACTACGTGGATCTGCGCCTCGGTTTGGAACACTGTCCACACGAACACCGTTCAACAATGAACTTCCTGCCGGCCACATCCTCTCACCGACATACTGTGTCGCCGGCGTCGACTCGCTAAGGATTCACCGACGAAATCCATCGGTTCGGGCGTGTGATTTATCATCATATTCTAGCACGTATTTTGCTTCAACGACCATAAGAATAACGTCAAAATAAAGACAAAAATGTCGTAAATAGTGAATTTAAAAAAATCAGACTCCATTTTAAAAAATCATATTTTTGGCGTTTCAAATTTTGATAAAATACTGAATTATTATCAGGATGTGATATAAGGTTATGCCAATTTTAAGTTAAAAATTTTAAGTTATGACGTAAAAAGTACAATGACTTCATTTTTTTAAATGATCAAATTTGACGTAGAACTGCTGGGTTAATCAGGATTGATTTCGTTTCTTTGACGAAATTCCTGAAGCGTATTTGATGGAAGTGAGTGGCAAAAAGGCGACACTTTGTTACCGATAGTCCTGCGATATTCAGTGACGGGGATTCGAGACGAGGGGACGAAATGCCTATATGTCTGTATCTATCCTTTCAAAGTGACATCCACATGGGGGATTGGAGTGGTCAGTCATACCCGTATAGACATTCTCCCTGTTTAAGTTCACTGGTACACATAAGGGTCGGCTGCCCCGTGACGGTCAAGAATGGAGATATTATTGCTTTCAATTTCCCACCCTCAGAGGCTAATTCATATTTCAATGCAACTGAACCCCCACTCTCTCAAATTTAATGTACGCCATAGCGAATAAAAAAATCCAGCGAAGAAATCGTCTTTATGAAATAGTATGTTAGTGATGAAGACACCGATAAGTGTATGTTTTTGTAACCCCGACGTGGTTGAAGATTAAGTATCTTCTGTCTACGCAGTTTTGCCCGGCTCGTTCCACACTGGAATTTGCGAATAACGAAGCTGCAAAAGCAGAAAACGATTTATGTAACTGATGCATGAAAAGTGCCACTTTTCGTGCGTACCGAGAGTGGCGTAAGTGGCGCTATAAAACCAAGTGTAATCAATATCCGGCGCATGAGCACATCGGATCGTTTGCGCACGCTTCCCGTAACTTTACGCACGCTGGTGTACAGCGCTACAATGGGCAAGCTCGGAGCGATACTTCTCCTGCATTCGTTACAGAATAGTCATTTACGACACTAGTGCGATAAAGCGTTTTCTGATGAGTGTGAGTTTGCAGCACGAGCCGAAGGCGAGTGTTGCAATCCCACGAGTTAAGAAAAAGTTTGTCGTACGAATATTGTACCAACTTTCACTTGACAAGGTGTGAAAATGGGAGCTTGGCGTACGCGACGCGTGCGTAAAACTGCAATTTTCGCACCGAGTGAAGTAAATTGCTATTATAAATTTTCTTGTGGATCTTTTTCAAAATTGTTTTTAAATTCGTATTCGTACAACCGTTCTCGGACTTATCACAACAGTCGCTGCAACTGAAATTCACATCCTCACCATAACAATTCCAGATTTCTTTATTGAAATTTCATATTGTAAGTATGCAGACAAAAGCGGCACGCGTTTTCGTACGTTAATTTCGATATCGAATGCAGAACCGTTCACCAACCGTTATGGATCTTACGGCAAACAAAACGCTATCTGGTCTGATCCGTCGAATGGCCAACGACTCGATTCACTCGATCGAGTGCTTTCTTGTCACTTTCGGACTTCCTTTTATTTTCCAAGTTGAAACCACCGTGAGAATCTCCTGGACGAGAGTTACATGCGAACATAGTCGTGGTTTCTGTTGGTACACCTTTGCCAGTCTGCGGGAAACTGTTGCACCCTCGATGACGGGGTTCCAAGCGAACGAACACGGTCCGGTATACACCTAACACCGTGCGACTTCTCCATGCGGTACCTTGTGTGTCTCTATTTTTTTCATTCCTCCATCAAGGCGATCCGTCCTTCTCTGGCAGTGGTCCGACCGAAAAAACTTGACACCGCGGTTGCTTCGAGCTCGAAACGCCGTATCATCTCGTCACACTTGTTGTATACATACGGTATAGCTGCTTATAGCGATACAGTAGACGAACAGAAAAGTTGAGGCCCCACTAAGTACCCGCCGAAGATCCTGTCCACTCTACCTTCCCGTCCCAAAATGTCCCTATTCGGTATCGAGCAAAGAGTTTGATCCTCTTTGGATAACACGTAACTACTCCAGTATTGGCTTACTGTATACATACAATAATATTGTATACATACAATAATTATTGTATACATACAATAATATTGTATACATACAATAATTATTGTATACATACAATAATATTGTATACATACAATAGCTACTTATAGCGACACAGTGGACGAAGGTAAAAGTTTACCTCTCGCTGAGTACCTGCCGAAGAACCTGCACACTCTACTTTCCCGTCCCAAAACGTCCCTGTTCGGTACCGAGCAGGGAAGAGGGACAGGGCATTCGATCCTCTTTGGCCAGCACGTGACTCGGCTAGTATCGATCGGAGAGTGCGATTTATATATGTGAATCATCAACGTTATTGACCGGGTGAGTAAATTCTGGTCGTTACCCTCTCGTCTAGTGACGATTTAACGTTTTTATTGACCTTCCATGTCGGTTGTCGGTCGAACTCGTCGTCACGTGGTTAGGCACTTCTCCGCTACCGTAGAATTGAAGATACGGTACGAAGCTGTGAATCATAATCGTCGAACGTACGGCAGATCGAACGTAGAGTAGTTGCGGTTTTTTTTTTTTGTAAGTATGTCTAGCCGCGAAGCTATGTCGGGCGTTCATCTCTCGCTGACCCAATTCGAAGCGCCCCACGAGCATTAGACGAACTCGCCGCGTACTATTATGAATGAGACCTTGCGGTCAGTGGATCGGGTCATAAATTATTACAACAGCAGCGGGTCTCTAGCACAAATGTATTCATTCATATAATTTATTTTAATTATATTTATATATACCGACAAAGACGGATTGTTTATTATGTTGAGTAAGGATTACCACCGAAAAGACGTGCGGATGTAGAAAAAAGACGTTTGTTCCAGACGCTACTCCTTCTTTTAGATCCATTTTGTTTCTTTTAGCAATTATGATTTGCTTAGTTTTTATCAGAACGTCAACTCACGCGAATTCGTTAAAAACAAAAAAAAACAATTCTTTTCATTGATTACATTAGCAGGTAACTAAAAATTGTACCCAAAGTTTACCTTCAGTGGGGGATACGAAACTGTAAAAAAAAATTAAATACAGAATAGACTCCAATATGTCGATAATCGAGCCGAAATCGAAGCCAAATCTGTTCGGCTATCAAGTTATCTACTCATTCACCCGAACTTCCACCATTCCGAAAATTGTTTCGTATTACCCTAAAAGTGTGCCCAAATTTTTTTTTTTTAATGGTTCTCTTCCACGAGATTCTCGCTGCATGCGAATCCGGTAAAGTTTCAGTCGCCTGTCGTTAATGAGAAATCGGTCCTACGGCACACGTGTCTTCGCTCGTAAGAGGCAAGTGCGGCCGGGTAGACGAGATGATCGTTGTACCGGAAGGGCTCGGGCCCTCGGGCTGAGCGGTTCCGAAAAGGTGCAACAGTTGGTCGACGTTCCCGAGCGTGACGAAGATACGGCGGGCCGTAAGTAGTGCGGACTTGCGCCAGGCTACCTGCTCGTTCGGACGATAACATCGAATTGGATACGACGTGCCAGCGTCTTCACTCCCGAAGACACTGTACTTCCGCTTTTACTTCTTGCATCGGGCGTTAGGTCTTCTTCAGGGCGTGGCTTGATTTACTGGCCAATGCTCACTTCCTCGTGAGAACGAAAATAACGAGTGGAAGACGCCTTGGCTTATGTTGGCACTTGAAAATACGAAGGAATCATCGTCACTAACAGTCTTGGTTTCCAACGGTCGGGAGAACAACCCTTGAGCGACATTGCTTCAAGGGAGAGCGGGGCAAAATGGGACAGTGGGGCAAAACGGGACAGTGGGGGCAAAACTCAATTTTCCAATAATTTTTGGATGCCCTATTTTGTCCGAACTATACATCCGGATTTTCAACCCCGTTTTGCCCCACGGACCACCATCGCAACCATTCAAATATTATTGGAAAATTGTGTTTTGTCTCATTATCTTGTTTTGCCCCGCCGTGCCATTTTGCCCCGTTCTTCCCTACTCCAAGGCAGTCGACACTGCCTTATTTACGTTTAAAAGATTTGTAGATTTTATTCCCTTTCGTTGGCCATTAATTCTAATTGTTGATAGATTGTGTGCGTGGGAAATTTTCGTTTGCACGCAACATATTGGAACGGTTAGAAAAATTATTTGTTTGACTGCGCCCCGAAAATAAATATGTATTAAAATCAATTAAAATATGTATATAAACCAAATAATTTTTTTTTCTGAGTGAGCAACAGAGTGCAGGTAATTGATGGCGAAAAATCGGGGAAAGGATTCGGCAACAGATGCTTTTTTTAAATATAAATGCGTGTATTTCCACAGACTACATATTTATGAGCGTTTCTTATCATTGAGAATTACGAAATCACTAAAAAAAACGGAATCCTAAATGTAATCAAGAGAATATCATTGTAAACATTGTGACGATTTAGCGTCAACGAAAAGTTTTCGACGTTCCAATTAATCTCAGCTTTAGCATCGCTGATTTCTTTTTATTGCATTTGAAATTAAAGTTTAATGTACAGTAGTTGGCTCACGATATGCGAGAATCCAATGCGATGCCTCGGAGCTTCATCAATGAGCGAAATGTAACGATAACTTGTCTATTGTAATCCGCACGCGGCGACGAAGTGTGAACCAAAACCAATCGCTCCGACTTCCCCCAATATATTCCGGAAACAACATCTACGTCACGCTGAACTTGCTAGAAAATGATATATCTAATGAAAGTGGAGGCGAGTGAAATATATACGAACCATCGCCCGCTGCAGTACACAACTGCCACGGCCAATCTACGAATAGACCGCATCAACGAGTGACTTCTTTTCAGCTCGGTATGATGATGAATGGTTGACATGAGATAAGGGCACTGTGACTAATAATAGTTAGACTGTAGAATCGTTTGACGAGGGAACTTCGTTATTGCAGATGCTCGATGCACTTTTCGCGCGAAAAAGTGTTATTCTAAAAGTGAAGAGCACCATCCCGGACCAACCGATCGTAAGAATTTGGGTTGCATTTTGGGTTGTTTTCTAATAATCTACCCCAACTCAACCAATCGATTGATGCGCCGATCAAATTCTCTGGACGATATATCAAAACAAAAAGTAATATCAATTCGTCAAACGTAATTCTTTTTGCCAAAACAACCCTTGATTCTCCCAAAACAACCCGACTTCGGACGCTGGGACAAAATCGATCGGTTGACTTCACGTTCGTTTCAGATTGGTCGGCATTCTTTGAAGAGACACTTCAAACTCTTGGACAAGTAAGGAGATGAATGACATAATTAAATTCTGAGTGACTGAAACATTCCCGAGACATTCGTTCATCCCTCGTATAGCAGCACTTTTACGAAATACAAAAGAGCATAGTGCGAACAATGAAATTCATGAACATTCAAGTCATCAAATGATTTTTACTCTATATTGACATAATACAAGGTAAACAATTGCAGCCCCAGGGTAAAAAATGTAACTGATCCATAAGTTCCAGTGAATTATCTCGCAAATAGGAAAATGTGTCGCAATGTTCATACGTTGGCAGATGTTATAAATTTATTGTTGTTTTGTATGTTGAATTTTTAACAGCGATGCTGGGACAAACCGATGTTTTCTGTTTTCGTCTATTTATCTATTTATACTATGTTCATTAGACGTTGGAAAGAAATTTTCCCCCTGTGTTTTCTGTCACTGCTCAACGTTTAGAGCCCTTCGTGCCGATTTATTATTAGAACCAATGGAAAATCTTGTAGACAACTGCGCAATGGTCCAAATATTCGTAGATGACGAGTGGAACGACGGTGCGTCGAGTTTAAAAATTCCCGGCAGTGTTGCTGCGGTTGGTTCGGCCGACCGATAAAAGTTAACAGGCTTGTGATCCTAATGCGGATATGGGTAGAGTCGCGGACGTATAAAAAAAGCTTCAGGCAGGCCCGAAGCTCGTGCGAGAGGAGCATTACGTACACCGTAACCGTAGAAAATAAATTGAATCGCTTGCTCGCTTCAAGATAAACTGTTTCATCCGGTTCAATTCGAACCCTCGATGTTCACGTTGCCATGATAAATCGCCGAATAAAAAATCGTATGCTCTAAGAGCGAAAATAAATTGTATTTTTTGTTTGTTTATTGTTCGTCCAAAAAGCAACAAAATATTAACGCTGCAGCACTTCTAACTTGAAAAGAGTTCAAGCTAGAAATTACATTCTAACTAAAATTGGAACTTAAATGCTAACTTAAGTTTGAACTTAAATGTTAAGTTAAGTTGGAACGTAGATTCTACCTTAAGTTGGAACTTAAATTCTCACTTAAGGTGGAACTAAAATTGTAACTTAAGTCCGAACTTCGATTGAATAAGTTTGACTGAAAAATACTACATCAAAAAATGCTCAGACGTAAAAATAATAAGACAAAAGCTTGTGCATACAAAGTCGTGAGGGTGTAATGAAAACAGCGCTAGGCTCCATGCGCCTCGTGCCTTTTTGCACCTGTGCGTTACTTCCGGAACACAGGTGCGCGTCGATTATATGCGGTCCGGCGAGTTCCTCCAGCGCCGGCGGAATGTGTTTTTTTTCCATTTATAACGCAAGGTCCAAAATTATTCGTCACACGCATAACGGGGGTGTTAATCGAAGCGTGATACCGAGTTTGGTGAAGTATATATGAGAATTAAAGGCTACATTTATACGACCTGTTCAATCAACACGTAACGGTCGCGTTACCCTTTACCGGTCGAAACTACACTAGGCACGACACGCAGATAGCGTTTCGTGCCTAGTGTAGTATGCGAAATCCGATTCCAAATATGGTCCAATCAACATTCTATAAATTAGTGTAATTAAATTGTAATTTTTTGTTTTGTTTGATGTATTGTTACAGAATCGCACAGATGACGCAAGTTCGGAAGTCGGTTGCGGAGTGCGATGCAAGATCGATCAGGTACTGTATCAAATAAATCATTTTTTATCATTAAAAATAACTCTTGCATTAACTCTCTTGAGCAATGTGTTGCAAATTTGCAATTTTTCAAAATTAAATATAAAAAATTCCACATCTCGTGATTAAAACCAGAAAGGCGTAGAATTATACACCGCGGAAGGGTTAGAGAATATGCTTGAAAAATTCCAAAACAGACGCACCCTCCACAATTTACACGCTGATTCGTCAGAAGCTCAATATTTTTCCCAGAAGGCGAACCCATTACTAACCACTTGCGAACTTGAAAATATTTACTAACGGAGTGCGAAACAACGATGAAAAATATATTGCAGCTCATCACCGAGAAATTCCTGAATATACCTTATTTTTTTGCCCCTCATAGTCGTATCAACTCTCAACCATTAATTATAGAAAATCTGACCATCGACCGTCGAGAATTATTTTTTTTACAGAAAATTTCTATCGGAATCATTGTATGTTATTTTGGTACGAATTACCATTGCAATGAAACAACCATAAATTCTGCAGTACAAACCGCCGTATCGCCGAGAAATTCCTGAATATACCTTATTTTTTTTGCCCTTCATAGTCGTGTCAACTCTCGACCATTTATTATCGAAAATCTGACCATCGACCATCGAGAATTATTTTTTTTACAGAAAAATTCTATCGGAATCCTTGTATGTTATTTTTGTACGAATTATCATTGCAATGAAACAACCATAAATTCTGCAGTACAAACCGCCGTATAAACCGTAGGGGGTGCCCACTCGCTAAGTAGATTGTTTGTGTGTACCAAGTCTAGGGAGCGATTGTGTCGAGGATCTCGGTGCGACGACGGAACGATGAAGGGATGCGCGGTCCCTCCTCCGAATGACGGTACATCCGCTGGGACCAGACCCCGGTTTCACAGGACGGTGTCACTACGTCCATTCATTCACATTACACACATGTAGTGGACGTATCATTGAGTAGCATCCATGCGGGGCCCGGCCGGGACCAATGAGTGCGACAAAAAAAAATACAAAGTTGGGCCTCACGAGACCGGCAAACCGTTGAACCTTGGAGACCGGGCACAGTAATCGGCAGTGTCCATTTTATAGTAAATGGCATTCCATAGATAGACCAGTGGATGGCATAAGAACGTCTAGAAATCAAAGAACCAATAACGTTCGTGCTGGTTTCTACTCTTTTTTTCTAGAAACCTAAATTCGCTTGCGGGCTGCCAAAGAATATTAAAACTTGCAATTCTGCTTTCAATTCTTACACCTTTTCTGTTAGAGACCGGGCACAGTAAGCGGCGTCCTCCGTTTCATAGTACATCATATTCTGTAGGTAGATCAGCGGATGGCATATAAAAAAGGTCTGCAAATCAAATAACAAAAAACGGTCGTGTCAGTTTTTACTTGTTTTTTAATTCGATTTTTGTGTTGCCAACGCTGAAAACAAAATTCGCTTGCGGGCTGCCAAAGAATTTTTTTTTATTTCAATTCTACTGTCAATTCTACTTTCAATTCAATTGTGTGACTAAAAACGCTGTTATCGGGGCTGGGCAACGACACTGGGGCACAAAAATCCTTAACAACAATCATAGAAATGTCTGTCATCAGTCTTCCATATACAAAAGATAAAAAAACCGCAACTTGACAGAACGCCATTGGTCGGTAGATAAATGCAAATGTCCGTAATTCCCCCGCCCAAGCGAAAACATAATGCGTGCCAATAGCTATGTTTATCGTTCAGTAAAAATACACCACTGACCAATGACGGTATCTTTTTTATCGCGTGTAGCTACTATAATATATTCGTACATGTGTAACGCGCCATTGCCGCGGAGCCCGAATGAAAGAATGGTAAGCAGAGTGCGTTGATGACGCGTAGGGTTTCGTGCTTTTAATTGGATTGCGTACAAGTGCTCTGCCTTTAACGGATGTCGCCAAATTGACGTGCGACCGTCTCGTTGTTCTCATTCGGCTTGCCCGGAAGCCACCATACAATAAAAAGAAGAAAAAAAAAATTGAAATACAAAAGTAGGATGTATTTGCGAGGAACGGGAATGCACGTGTCGCTGTAATGCGAGTTTGAAAACGTGGGCCTTTCACTTGCAACCTGGCATTTAGCGATGACGATATTCCTTGATGGCAACTCTGAGTGTAGGAATGTATGAGCATTTCGGTGAGGACTGAATAGCACAAATGGGATAAAACGGTTTTTTGTTCTACGAATTAATGTGGAAATGATTCTGAAGTATCTGCATGTAAAATTTCATCTTTGACAAGTCTCTGTCAATGACCCAGGAAAACAAAATTATTGTTCACTTGTTGGATTTTATTCTCTAGGTGAACTTTCCCGAGCCGAAAAACACAGCCGTTATAACTTGATGGAAGCTCGTCTCGTGCAAATATCTTAACGATGACGATATTCCTTGATGGAATGCAGGAATTCCATCAAACAAAAGGAATGTGTGAGCATTTCGGTGAGGACTGAATAGCGCAAATGGGATGAAACGGTTTTGTGGTCCATGAATTAATGTGGAAATGACCCTGAAGATAATTGCATGACCTCAAATTTCATCTTTGGCAAGTCTCTGCCAATGCACTGCTTTTTAGGAAGAACAATAATTGTCCACTCGTAGAATTTCATTCTCTAAGTGAACTTTCCTGAGCCGCAAAACACAGCCGCACACTGAGAAAAAATTTAGTTTCATGCAGATATCTTTGAGGTCACATGCGGAAAGGACAGTTTTGACGCCTTTACTCGTGAGCAGTCTTGGAGTTGTAGTTATTTTCTTGTTTCCTGTTTCGAGCGGGTATTGTGTATGCGGTTAAAGGGAAAGTGACCCTGTGCTGAAGTGGAAGGATGCCCATCGGCAACGCAGTGTGTCACCATCTGCACGCACGGCGGAATGAAAGAGAGACGTTATGACTGCGGTATCGGGTTTTGAGGTCGAAAATATTCAATATTGCAAGACGAGTCATTATTATAATTACTATGATGCGAACTTTACTGCACCCTTTACGATAATGCTGCAAATGTATTTTCAAGTCGTAGTCCCAAGTCGCATTCCCAACATCGCTCATATTGCATCCTACGAGAAAGTGTGTCGGTCAATTTCCGGATTCTTCATTTTTAGGAAAGTTTTTTAAATAAATAATGGAAAAAACTAGGAAGCGTTCATTAATTTGCGGCTTTGAATTGAGCAAGGAATCGTAAGAAAAGTAAACGGGATTACTTCAAAAAAATTGTTTAATGCCAACTTTCGGAAAATTCAAAAAGTCGAATCATTTTTAAACGTGCATCAATTTTCATAAAATACGAACATTGATTTCAAGAAATTTTATGTTTGTAACGACATTTCGGACCGCGTCAAATCTTAACGACTGCAAATATTTCGCCGCAATTTGGGATGCATTTTACCTTTATAGCTGAACGAAGCTGAAGGTGTTCTAATATTATGGAAGTAGATATGTAATAGGGTTCAACACACACAAACGCACTATTTTTTTTATATAAAAAGTATGATTTTTCAATGTTGTCGAACATTTTAAACTAAACGTTCAATTTCTACGATTAAACAAAAAAAATGTTGAAGAATATGTGGTTCACTTCCGATACGAATTTCTGCATTCAATAAGCGCCAGGAGTAAATGGGAGCTTCGTGCTCAGCGGGGAAACATTTCGTGATCGGGGATTCGTGATCGAGGGGGAGGGGGGGGGGGGAAGAAAAAATAGGCATGGCGTCAAAACGAGGAAAAATGATAATTTGTCTTAGTGAATTTTTACGATAAATTTTGATCCTTCAAGTTTTATATCATAAAATTTATGATATAAAAACGAATGGTGTCAGCGAATAACATTGCGATTAACATTGTTGCGATCGTGGTGCAGGGTGTGTTTCATTAACTGTGCCCTGATCCACTGTGCACCATGCGCGTTACGGGAAAGTACGAAGCGTGAAATGAGACCGGAGGGGAAGTAGTTTTACACGCATGGTTCGCGCTCGGAAATACCATTGGAATGGGTGGCTTTGTCACTCCCACGCCTTTCAGTTCTACACTAGTGCACATATCTGCTATATTCTATTCATCACATTCATATGCGCATATAGATATCGCATTTCTTTCTATTACTCTGTGTCACAAACATATCTCGACATCGCGTCCAAGAACACAGGACAGATCACGATATAGATATATCGACTGCTACAAGACAGAAGGACATATTCGCCGTGTTAAAGCATACAAGTTACGCCCTTTTGTTTCTTAGCACTCAATATGTTTGTCACCTTTACGACTTTAGGCGACTCCTATATTATCTAATATGTAACGAATTAATTACCCAATATGAAATTGATATTGAAAGTTATTGATAATTGATTATTAATTGGTAATTCATTATCGATTGATAATGATTGATGATTGATTATTATAATTATGGTGTTCAGAATTTTTTTTCAGCAAAATCAGATACATTTTCGGAATAAACCTTTTAAGGAAAAGAGAAAATTGAGCTCCTATAAAAGCGATAATCTTGATTATTATTATTATCAAGGGGATTCGAACATGTACAAAATTTCGCTTTTAATATTAAGATTCAACGTTGAAAAAAAACCAAATCGCACATTCCACAATTGATCCAACATCCGCTAAAAGTGTCGTTCATTAGCATTGGAATTCGTTTCTTTGTACCCGAGTTTTCGCGCAGCGTTCTCAGGCAGCCGAAAAAAAGAGGCTCTCAAAATCGACCATTGTCGATGAATGAGAGAAAAGGCTAGACAGGAGGACCACCTACCGAGTGAATGAGCGATTTGACTCGAGTGCACTCGGGCTTTCAGAACATACTTGTTCCATCAGCAGACACTGATGTCGCGACCTTCTCTGCGGTACTTGTATATCTCCACGTGAGACGTGCTCGGCTCCAAGTTCGAGTAGTGTGGTCAACACAGCACAGCATCCCCTTCGCTGTTTACTCATCAAAACAGGCAGGAAACCCTTGGATACTTGGAATTGAACGAAGCGAATTCCTTAGCAGCGTAAATTTTAAACCCTCGCGAACCCCGTTTTTTTATTGCATAATTTTTAACCCTATTCGAAAAGTGGCCGAAAAAAACGTAGGAGAGAGCGGGGCAAAACGGGACAGCGGGGCAAAACGGGACAGTGGGGAAAACGCAATTTTTCAATAAAAATTCGGACGACCCATTTTGCCCCATGGATACATCTGGATTTTCTGCCCAGTTTTGCTTCACAGTGCCATCTAAAAATTATTGGACAATTGCGTTTTGCCCCACTGTCCCGTTTTGCCCCGCTGTCCCATTTTGCCCCGCTCTCTCCTATTATTTTATTTTCTTTGAATCTCTAATTTGTTTGATCACTTCAGAAAAAGTGTGATTAAAAAAAGGCGCGCTAAACATTTGCGTCTAGACTGGGTAAAAAAAAAGCTGACCGATCGTCCAACGAAATAGTCGGACATTCGAAAAATGGTACAGCGCGTAGCTCGTCGAGGCAGCGAGACCGCTAATTTCTCACTTCCTCATTAAACCCTCGACGCACATTACGAGCCCCCGTCGGAGCTTGTGTCCGCTCGCGTATATCTCTATATCTATCTTCGTCTATCTTGCCCCGTATGTTATACATTACACACATATATATATATTCTTTCCGCGTAACCGACCACGAGCCGCTGCTAGAAAATTCGTGAGTCCTCACCCGCTTTTAATAAACCCATCGACGCTATTTAACTTGATCCATTTGGTGACAACTGTCTTCGCTGTCCACATTACCAGCTACTCTGGAATACTGGCGTTGCTTCTTTAACTACCACAATCAATGGTTACAAGGAGCTACAATCATGACTAACTCTAAGTACAATCCAGACGGATTCCCCAGTCTGGATGGCATGAAAAATTTTCACAAAGAATATTCCACCCTTTAGTAAATTTTTCAGAAATCAAATATATATATTAAAATATATTATATTAATACTATCAAGTTATATACGTAGTCAGTAAAAAAAAAATGTGTACTTTTTACAACAACTTATTCCTTAGTCCACAAACGTCCTCAATTTTTTATTTGTCAATTTTTTGACCGCACCATCTGGCGCTACTTTTACAAAGGAAAGTACAAACTAAAATTGTTAATGAGAGGGGAAATAAAATGACAGGTTTGCGTATTCTAACATGAACAAATGTTTTTGTCAGTTATTTAACAAAATCTATTTTTATGGAACTTCGCATTCCGATTTTTTAAGAAATTATTTTTTACTATGTAGGGTAAGTCCGGGTGATATGGCGATGATTTTTTAAACAATGAAAATTTGAGATTTAACGTTTGAAAAACCTTTAAATTTTCATCGTAACCGGCTCTGGAAACATCGAACTGAAGTAATTCACTGAGGGCTTTCGATATTTCGATGCGTGATTTAATTGCAGCTCTATAAATAAATATTTGCGATCGCATAAAACATGTCTTGGGGTATTTTGTCTTCTCTACATGAACTACAGAAAGACAATAATTACCTCTGTCAAATGTGTGAGATGTTAAACTAAAAAGAACACGGTTTCACTGGCCATATCACCCGGGAATTGCAGGAGATATGGCCACGTGGTATGTCTTACTGACCCTTGCACATAAAATCTTATAATTTTTGGTGCAATCATATTGTATCCACATATACTAAAAACTGTGCAAAAGGCAGCGCCATTCGTTCGTTATGTTAAAAGATATTACGGCTGGCCATATCACCCTGACTTACCCAATACTATTCTTAGATATGAGTCGTGTGATTAATTCTCAAGTCCATTACCCGAAAAATATTAAATAATGTTCGTCAAAATTCTCAGAATCGTAGAAAATGAACCTTAGAATTTCTGAGGTACACCTTAGAAAAATAAGCACTAAACGCAGTTGAGAAACATCCATAAAAATAATGATTAACATTTACAGTCATTTCTTCTTCGTTCAGTTCTGGTAATTTTTGCTTCCGTATAGAGGAGACAGAAGCTTAATTTGCACGAAATTCTTTTATCTCGAGTTTCACATTTGGAAAAAAAATGTCTAGACGGATGTATGAGTGTGCGTGTGCCTCGACATCGAATATCATAATTTATGCGAGCATCTTCGATCAATGTTTCTCGACACATATACTTTTATCGGTTTGCTCACCCCTCTTTATCGAAGCGATTTGAAGCGGCATGAAAAAATTACAATGCAACCAAATAATACAATTCTTTACGGATATTAAAAAAAAAAACACGAAAAAAAACAAAGCTTCTGTTCCTCGCAGCCTGTGACTGCGTAAGCGCCTCGTCGTTGTAATTTCGACACTTATCGTCCGGTATCTGTTCCCACATGTAGATATAAATGAAATACTATACGTTAATATATCAAACGTGACCCTCTTGAACCACGTCGTTTCCCCCATTTTTCATCGCCGCCTTCGAGCTGCAAAGTCGCACGGTAAAATATGTCGCTATCGCCAGTTTCGAAAAATTCGAGATAATTTAATAAAGTTAATCTCGCAGCGTTGGGCTCGGGTACACTTCGATGGACGCTCGAATCCTGATGACCCGCCAGAAACGATACCCTTTCCGTTCGATCGGTTAAGAGCGATAATTTTTCTTCGTCTCACTTCTGGACCGAGCTGCTTTATTATTTTCATGCGTCACTGTCGGAGATGTCGGAATTTTTTGCACAGGCTCGGATGAAGGGCGACGTTACTTAAAAAATTGTAAATTGTTCACAATTATCGTGTTTTCGTTTGTTGTGGTCGATTGTAAAATATTTTCTCTCCAAGCTGCGGCTTCGGAACGACCAATCTTCTTTTTTCCCCCCTTTTCAAGTTATAAATAAATAACGAGAAAATTTACTTTTCGACCTCGGTCGAGGTCCTCTTCAGAATTATATTTCTCCTTATTTTATTCTCGCTGATGAATTAGAACAACAAGAATAAAATAAGGAGAAATATAATTCTGGAGAGGACCTCGACCGACGTCGAAAAATAAATTTTCGCGTTATTTACATATAGGGGAGAGCGGGGCAAAACGGGACAGTGAGGAAAACGCAATTTTCCAATAAAAATTTGGACGATCTATTTTGCCCCATCGATACATCTGGATTTTCTGCCCAGTTTTGCCTCACAGTGCCATCTAAAAATTATTGGAAAATTGCGTTTTGTCCCACTGTCCCGTTGTGCCCTGCTGTCCCATTTTGCCCCGCTCTCCCCTAACTTGAAAAGGGGGAAAAAAGAAGATTGGTCGTTCCGAAGCCGCAGCTTGGAGAGAAAATACTTCACCATTATTGTTAAAAGCACAAACTTTTTTTACCCTCGCACCTGCGAGTGGTCGAGACGATTTATTGGGACATTGGAGCGTCGCGAAACGGCTGGCTGAAACGGTGACGACCCCGTCAAGCCGGAGGGCGAGATTTATTCATTGAAATGTAAATAAGTACTCGAGAAAAGGAGAGATTTTTCGAGAGGTTGGAAATGGGAGTCGGTTCAGTGTCAACACTGGTGTGTTTGTATCAGCCATGTGATCTGCGCAACGCTCGAGAGTCTCAAGGACCCACGAGTTCGAATGAGTTTCGGCTGTCGATGTTCTGACCTCCTCGACCTGCCGAGTCTTACGAGTGCTAGGTAGTTCCAGTAGCTTCCCAATTTAAACAAACCGTCTTCGAGCGCGGCTGGCGACCGCCTCGATATACTAAATCGCTCTGTTCCGTCTCAAGGCCCAGCTCGTCCGTTCGTCGTCTCATGCCCAGTAGAATTCTTAAGCGATGCGAAATGAGCGAACCGGCAGTCTAGCCACGGAGACTACGACGAGATCGTTGCTGAGCTGTTCATCAGCGAGCCAGCGCGAGGCTGTTACAGCCTTTAGAGAGCACATAAAGCTCTGCTAGCTGACTTTGCTTCTGCCGGACCAATTGTCAACTATGCGTGATGCTTAATTCGTTCCTCTTGAAACTTTATATCTACTGACAGACGAACCGGACTTTTTTTCGGGCCGAAGGAAATTTCGAAAACTCTTGACCACGTTACGCATTTGCATGTTTCGGAGAAGAACATTTTAATTAAAGGTTGTCAGACCGTCTGCAATGATTACTGAGAGGACGAACGGCGAATCGTGGAGATTGATTTTTGAGATCAAATTGGATTTTGAATTTTATCCCGTATTTAGAGTCAGATTTATAGCACCGAAGTTTGAGCTTAAGTTGGAAATTAGTAATTCTGGTTTCGGTAATACCGTTTGAACTTCACTTAAGTTTGGACCTAAGTTGGAACTTAGACCGGAATTACACCGGAAAACAATTTTTCTACTTAAATTGGAACTTTAACTGATATTTACTGTGATATTTGAACTTTCAACGTTTGACGATGATAAAAATGTTGATCGTAAATAATTTACAACCGTGCCGATCGACGGGAAAAGTATTGTCGAACTTGGAACTTCATTTTTTGTTGTAATATCGAACTTCAGTTGCTTAAGCTGGAACGCAAGTTCGAACTTAAGTTCACACATGGGACTATAAATTTGGCTCTAAAGGTAGAATTTTAAGCCCTTAGTTTGAACTTAAGAAATTTGTTACGCAACCGCTTAACAATACGTGCGAAATTTCGCGTAATTCAGGTGTTAATTTCGTAAATTAAATTTAGGACATAATATTTAACGTCAACTATTCGTGTCAACGTTTCGCTAGATTCGTTGTAAAACGTCGACTTCCTCCCGCGCTGTTTGAGGGTCGATGCAACTCCGTGGAGTTTCTGTTCGCAAATCCATGCCGTACGGCTCGGTCACCGTCGTTGTTCTCAATGAATGTGGGCGTCATATACCCGAGGCACGTGCCGGAGGCATGCCGAGAGTCTTGAAAAAAAAAATTACGGTTTCATACACCGCTTAACTCGAATGAATTATGTCACGAGTCATTTATTAACACGGCATAATGTTTACTTCCGGGCCAGTTGCGAGCTCGATTGTTGTTATTAGAAATTCATATATACGCGACATTGTGACCTCTTTATAAAGTTATTGGCAATAAAATTGACAAATCAAAAGATATAACAATATAGGCCAAAAAGGATCACTAAAAATGTTTGGCCTGTTCATTCTACAGCCAAAGGTAAATTCGACTTAGGTGGAAGGAATGAGTACTCGAAAACACCCTTCATAACAGCTACGCGATGCCAATATTTGTAGGATTGTTTGCTTACAGACCTTGCACGGTCCATTTTAATAATCTTTTTCGCATACGTGCACTTAAAAAAAATCGCTTACGTGATGTAAAAAAAAATTACTATATAAATTATGACAATTCCATATGTTATCATTTCAATTCCGTATGGAATTGTAAGAATTGGAAGTAGAGTTAAAATAGCATCTTATCTTTTTGGCGCCCGCAAGAGAATTTCACTTCGGTCATTGACATTTTTTTTCAGCGTGGCAATATGGACCATAAAGGTCGGCTAATAACGAAACCACCTACGAATGCCACGGGAAGGCTTCGGATACTCAGAATTAAATTCAAGCTTTTTCAGAATTTCAAGTTTTTATAGAAATTAAGTCAATTTCACTATTGCAAGGAGATAAAAGGGTGTTCCATATTTCGATTAGATGCGGGAAAGTCATGGCTAATTAACTCTACTCTGAAATGCTCTGTCTATTCCACCAACGCTGGCGATTGTCTCATTCTCAAGGAATTCTAACTGGGTTCACTGGTCTAAGATCTCAGAATATTTAGAATACCAGCACGCGCGTATAACCCCCTCTTAGAAATTTACTCAAATATGGAAATGGGAGCTAAAAAGGACTAATTACTATTGCTATTGCTAAAAAGGACTAATTACTATTGCATTTGTGAGTTGCTCTTACTCTTTTTTGTATGTATTGTGATCTTATTATTTTTTATTATGATTTTATTATCTTATGATCTTATTATTATATTTATTATTTTATTATGATTTTAGCCGAATTGCATTTCTTTAAGAAGAGAGGGGAAGGGGGACTTCCTCACGCAATGCTTTGCAGGCAAATTAACATAAAAATGTTTTTTTTTTAATCGAGACAGCAATACCTGCCAAGATTCACGAATTGTAAACCCGAAATAGAACTAAACCTCACGACGAAGGGGCAATGAAACGCGAGGAAGAATAAAATCGAACGCCTACCTCGCTGGATGGACTATAAACAGAGCCATCCATCATTTAACGTCCGGGCACGAGTCAGTGAGATCGTTTATAAGTAATTATGATGAGACGAACGCCCCCCGAAGGTTCTAGCGTCGTTGTAAGAAAGTCTCGACTCAAACAGGAGTTTCCTTACTGACGACTCGAAAATAATGAAAATAATATATTCATAAAATATTCAAAGTATCTTCGCTGAACTCCAGTCTGCAGTTTTCAATTGGGTTATTTTTTTTCCAGTGTACCAAAGGCTGTGCAGCATGGCAACAAGCACTGGAAACGAGCTGTCAGGCAGTTTGCGTGAGTAAAATATATCTGAAATTATTTATATATTTTGGATGATTATCCAGTTTTTACGATAAACTGATACGAGATGAATCGCGGAAATCTTTGCGAGTGCAAAGACCATTGGGAATTCCCGTTAAAAAGTAACTTCGAAACTACAACTGACATCCCAAAAATTGGGCCGAAAATTGACAAACAAACTGACAAAGGTTTCTTCGATAAGGAATAATTTTTTTGTTTTACAGAATGGTACGCAAGAACTTTTACCACCGAAGGCATTGTATTGTGTCCTCGGATGTCACGATGCTTTAAATCGATACTTCCAACGGCTCAAAGGTACGATTATTCCCAACAAGATTTATTTATTGGTATAATTACGAGCTGGTCGCCACGTTGAAATTTCATTAATATTATTATTATTAATATTATTAAACTTTACACAAAGGAAGTGCAACACTTATAAAATCTGCATCTTGTTAACTGAAAACATTATTCTTTTCTTATAAATTCTTTAAATTCCTTATAAATTTCGATGTAGAAAAGATGTAAAAAAATAAGAATTTCCATAACCGACGCAACTGCTCGCCTCTGCATATCATTTATTCTTTCATCGTTCGATAATATTTATTAACTTAAACTTACAGACATTTTGGTAACTAACTTTTACTAGAAATCCGCAAACTCTTTAACATAACGATCTGCGGATTCAACTTTCATGACTAACTCGTCGTAATTATCGAAGTTACTGGTATCGTTTGAATTACTGAATTTCGGCACGAAAGATGGTACGATTTTCTGATGGTAAATAAGATTCCAGTCGGTTGTGCGAAACCATCGATGTCGCTTGATGTCCATCGAACCGCCCTTCAGATTCCCAAAGCGTCTCGTCAGATCCACCTGCAGTATATTCTTCAGAATATCCCTCAAATCGTCACCGAAGTGACTAGCAAATTTGAATTTTCCCGCCACAATCTTCTCGTATATCCGCATAGGATCGTTGGCGTAAAATGGCGGATAACCGGCGTTCATTTCGTAAATCAAAACACCGAAACTCCACCAGTCAACGGATTTACCATAACCCTTTGACAAAATAACCTCAGGCGCAAGATATTCCGGTGTCCCGCACAGGGTCCAAGTTCGAGTTTCGAGCATTTTGCAGAATCCAAAATCCGTTACGCGAACATAACCTGTCTTATCGATCAGAATATTCTCCGGTTTCAGATCGCGATAGACGAGACCACATCGATGCAAATACTCGAGTGCCAAGGCAACTTGAGCCGCGTAAAATCTCGCCAATTCCTCTTCAAAACGACCTTGAAACAGAATATCTTCGTTCGAAATTTTTTTATTGCTAGTCATTAATTTTTTAACTGTAACTTCTGTAATTTGTCTAAAAACTCTGACCGAAGCGTTTTGGTGAAATCGGCAAGGAAAATCAGAGATTTTCAGAACAGTTAGGAATATTTAGATATTTAGAATTTACAGACATTTTCGGCCAAATATTTTCATTAGCGTTGTAAAACTATCAATGCACTCGAAATTTTTCCACGACCCAAAAAAAATGTTACTAAAAAGTCCTTTGGCGAGGAAATTTTTAGTTACCCATGCGTCGCAGATGCGAAAACATTTCTCCGCCACCGATGAACGGCAGAACCATGTAGAGATACGTGTTGTCCTTGAAATAATATTCCATTGATACGACGAATGGAAATTTAAGACACTGAAGAACTTTCTTTTCGTTGCAAGTATGCTCGACCTGTTTGGTCTTCACAAGTTTTTCCTTCTCGAGGATCTTCATGGCGTAGTAAGTCGAGGTTGGCTTGTGCTTGACCAGAATGACGCGGCCGAATGCGCCGGTTCCGAGAGTTCGAAATCTCTCGAAATCATCGAGTTTCGCGTTGTATTCTCTCTTGATATTCCATTTCTCGATAAACGATAACCTCAGCTCGTCCAACACGATTTCGTAATCTTTGTATATTTTCTCCCGTTCACCATCGTTCGTCGCCGATGTCTTTGAGGTATCGCGTTTTATCGATTTGAGGGATTGATTCTTGGTACCTAACATCGATCGTACAGCTCTCGGCACAGTCAATGCAAAAGAAGTGTCAGTCATCGAAAGATTCTCATTAGTGCAAAACACGCGAATCCGCGGTTGTAGGATTGAATTGCACGGTGCGCTCGCTAATGACGCGATAGTCCTTTGCATCTGTCTGTCGGGAGGTAAAATTTCGTTTAAAAACATCAGAAGCTGTACGACCGGCTATTATCTGGTTTCGACATCAATTTGGCCTCATGAGCGGCTTCCGCGGATCGAGCTCTTGGATAACTCGATGCTTTTATTGCTGCTAGTTAAATTTATACTTTGGCCAAATGTTTCTCCGCCAATCGGCGTGGTACTTCGCGGCTCCGTGGGGTTGATACATTGTCGAATGCTACATCAGAGCCTGACGAGACCCTCACTACACCCAGAAAAATGATTCATTTGGTGGGCACCAAAATATTTATTTGCGGGTGCCCGTCAGATAAACTATTTTTCTGGGTGTAAACCTTGTCGGTGTCTTACCCGGATGTAACGTTCCAAAATTCCTGCCAGAGTTACCGCGGCAAATTATCTTTGCTAAATGTGGTTTTTTTTTTCTTTATGAACATTTTTTTTTCGATTTTAGCGGAAATCGGCGTACCACCGGCACCTGCTCTCGTTGCCGATTCGCTCACCGCTACGTCTCTTCGCCTGGAATGGAAGGGCATTGACGTAGAAAAAAGACGGGGTAGCGGTATTTCTTATTTGGTTCAGTGGAGGTACGAGGAACTCGCCGAGACTTGGCAGTATTGCAGGAACCAATCGTGGGGCGAGGACGATCAAATTCTAGTTGACAATTTGCAGCCCTACACAAAATATCGGGTATGGCCATCGTTAAAAAAGGCTCCTCAATTGTATTTTTAGTTAACAGCGTGCAACGGTTTCTCACTACCTTTGAACATTCAGCCAATCTTGAAGACAATTTTTTTTCTTTTTTTTTTCTTATCAACAAAAATATCCCTTCATTTCCCTATCGGTACCATCGACAGTATTTCGACTATAAATACATAAATATAAGATTGAACAAAAAGATTTGTTCAATCTGTTTGTGGTTGATTTTAGGCACAATCAGAACAATCGAAACAGCGGTCGCGGTTACCGATCGGGTTTCTATAATGACCCTGAAGATATCCGCATGAGACTAAATTTCATCAAGTTATAACGGCTGTGTTTTGCATCGCACAAACTTCGCTCGGGAAAGTTCACTTGGAAAACACAATTCCACAAGGGAACCATTTTTTTTTCTTCCTAAAGCCAGTGCATTGACGGAGATTGGCCCAAGATTAAATTTGATGTCATGCGGATATCTTCAGGGACATTTTCTATGCAATTTTTTAATAATTGGTTCGGACTTTTCACATGTATGCAACGTATATATACATATATATTTTTTTTGTAATGAAATAATTCTATTGCAGTTTCGAGTGGCATTGTTACTCAAATCGACGCAACACAATCGCGAGCCGATTGTATCAGCCCCGAGCGTTGTTATATTAACATTGGCCGCGGGCCGTCCAACATCAGCGCCGGTAATTGTAAGAGCGGCGGCGGTCGATAGCTGTCGGGTGTCTGTGTCTTGGGAACCGGGTCCATTCCCGAATGGTCCACTTGCGTCCTATGTCCTACAATTACGAGGGGCTGACTACTCCTTGCTTAATAAGGTACACGCCACGCCAGAATAAAAAGAAGCGAAACGTCGAGTCAATGAATATTTTCTGTTTAAAAAATGTAAATACCAGTCGGTGCTCGAATTTTTTGAGCACCAGTTCTTTCTCCACTTTTCTTTACTTTCAACACATTCTCATTTTCCCTTCGCTAGTCTGTCCGCAAATAAATATTCTGATTCGCTGTAGATAATAGTATTGCTTCGTCACGCTGCATAGTACATGTAAATTTGAAACTGGTTCGACAGCTCACGCCTTCAATTAATTTATTCTTAATTTTATATGACTCGTCCATGTCGAAAAAGGTTGCTTCTGGCGGGTCTTCAAAAAAAATTTGAAATTCTGTGCCAGCATTGCCCGTTTTCACATAGACGATCGTAATGGAAACCACGAAAGATGTTCAGCTCAGATGTATCTTTATTTTTGTAGTTTCATTGAAGGAAATTGTAGGAAATTAGTGAAAAATATCGTTTGTGTTCAGATAATTCTGACACTAAGAAACGAATGAATGTAATCGAAAAAATTGACGATTTACGAATTGAAATAGTCTTTTCTTAATTATAGAAATTGCAGTTCTTGAATTTCGAATTCATAAGCTGAATTCTTTCATCTTCGAAGATTTTAACATATTATTTACAAGTTTTATTAGAATCGTCAAACTTGTATTTTCCCTTTTGTCACGGTAAAACGATTACATATGATTTTTGTATATGTAACTTTGAGCTATTCATCTTTCAATGCCTGCTGATCGCTTAGCACGTTGCTTCACGTCAAATGTCGATCGCTTCGCACTCGCAATGATCTTCAATAAAATTTGCCGATTTTCGCGCAAACAACTACTAAGAACTCCAACAAATTTGGGCTTGTACGAACCAGGTACGGCGATGCAGACATTTCTGGCATGGCGTTCTGTCCTATACGGTTTTACACTTTCTAACACGGGAATCTACAGGAAGGTCTCAACTTCAAAAATGTTTTGCTTAATCTTATAAAATATTCATTACACATGCAGGATATACCGGCAGCGGAAAATACCGACCATTACATGTTCCAAAATTTGGAACCCAACAAAAATTACACGATAAGCGTGTCCATGCGAAACGCAGTCGGAGATGGACCACCCGCCGTCATTTACATCACCACACCGCCGGAACCCGCTGGTAGGAATTGTATAATATCTTGGTCTCGTCAGAAACGAAATTCATTTTAGTGGAGCTACATAATTTTGCCGAAAAATGACGTTCGGTCAAATGATGATTCAAAGGCATAACGTTCGGCTAAATACTATTTCCGAAAAGTAAAGTTCGCTGAAATGAAGATTTGGAAAGATACAGTTTCGAAAATTTGACGATTCGGAAAAATAAAGATTCAGCGGTTTACGATTGAGAAAAATAAAGTTTCGGAAGTTTGAATATTCGGATGAAGCGCGTCCGGACCCATGACTTTTGGTCATACGACGATTCGGCCAATTGTAGTTTCGGTAAAATGATGTGGCTACCATTTGAGTTCCTTGCTGAATCATCTTTTTTGACATATTTTATTTTTTTGCCACAATGACCGTAACTAATTGTTTAAATCTCTTTTCTTCACAGTCAAAGATATGCAGCAGCCAATTTTGATTCTGGGTGGGGAGCACGTGGTGATGAAGCAAGGTGCCGATATGCTCGACGAGCCAAGACAAGTATATCAATCGAGTGGTTTGATCCGTGGCGTGGCAATTCACGTGGCATCGGCTCAGCTCTTCGTGTCTGATTCCACGGGCTACGTCTATCGGACATCGATATTGGAACCGTCAGTTCCGACCGTTGTCCTGAGTCCCAGCCAAGTTAACTTCAAGCCGCTGAGTTTGTCCGTCGACTGGCTAAACATGCACCTGTATGTGCTCGGGGAAGTGAAACACGCGACGACTGTTTGGCAAATAGCTCGGTGCAATTTTGATGGAAAAGGATTGACAGTGGCGATGGCGGGTTTTGTCACCCGACCATCGCACATCGAAGTCGATCCCTACAACGGCTATCTCTTCTGGGTGACTAGAGGCGGCCTTTTCAGGCTTGATTTGGCAGACATAAGCAACGGAATAAAACACGAAGTACAACCCTATTTGATCCTCGAAGATGCTCACTTGGGCGCCTTCACCGTCGACCACACAAATTTCCGTTTGCTCGTACCTGATCATACTCAGAATACGGTGATTTCGGTCTCTCTCGATGGACGGGAAATTCTCAATCTTCGAGCCAACACCCAACAGCCAAAATTCAAAAATGTCGTCTCACTTGCCATGGCCAATGGATTGTTTTACTGGACGAACGGCGAGGAAGTACTGACCGAGGGATATCATTCGGGACAGAACAGATATTTTCATAACGCCTTTCCTGACAGGTAATGTTGACAGTACAATTGTATGCAATTATATCAGTAGCAATAGATATTTTCATTGCGATTATCGAAACATCTAAATGTTAATCATGCCATTGGCAATATTATCGCGCCAATGACAATATTGCCATGCCATTGGCAGTGCTTAAATTCTAATAGCAATGTCATCGAGTCAATGGCAGCGCATCGACATGGTTTAACGCATGTCAATGTCATTTTGCCAATGGCACTTTTGTCAGGCTAATGGCAATGTTGTCACGTCCATGGCGATGTTCTCACGCCAATGCTAAAGTCATCAGGCCATGGTAATGGTTTTTTGCCAATGCCAAAGTTATGTTGCCTATCTCTATCTTGTCTAATCCATGGCAATGTTTTTTCGCCAATTTCAATGTAATTTTTTATTTCGTTAAAAGTAATACTATTTCTGCAAATGGGAATGTTATTTCATCAATGCCATTGTTATTTTACCAATAAGAAATAAGAATCTCTGGATGCTCAGACATTAATGAGAAATGCATTATTTCTCATTAATCGACATCGAACACCATTGAAAACGAAAAAAGTACTCTGCACGAATAATGATTTTGGCAGATCCGATGGTTCATTCGTCAGCGTGAATGTGTTGATGGACGCGAGTCAGCCGGTTCCGGTACCAGTGAATCCACCAACAGGCGTTCAAGCGGTGTTGGGTGCCGAGAGGGCTAAAGTCTCGTGGCAAGCTCCACATCTGCTGGGTGGACAGGGCAAGGGTGCCTGGCAAAATTGGTCTTATGAACTCGAGATCAAAGACGAATCTACTGGCGACACGATTCGTCAGGCCGCTATCGCTGGATCATCTCACACTGTTTATGATCTGCGTGAAAAATCCGAGTACATCATAAAGGCGGCGGCTTACACAAGTGCGGGCAGAGGGCCGTGGTCCACCGAATTTAGAGGACGAACTTTAAAGTAATAACACAACCGAATATCGACTTGAAAAATTCATGACGGTTAAATTTTTTTGTATTAATCTGTGTACGGTGCTTTTTCTAGGGACGGATCACACGCTTCAATTCTGTGGTCAGCAAACGAAGGTCTGCTTCGGAGCGACGTTACAGGAGAAAACGTCGAAACTCTCATATACAAAGAAAGTTTGAGAGATTCCGAGACTGAATACTACATCGTTGATGTTAGCTGGTATCAGGATTCACTCTACCTTGTCGGAAATAATTCCATACTCTACAGGTACAATGTAACGAGTCATCAAAAAACACGATTGAACATTAATTCGGTCGGAAGTGTTGCCGTTGACTGGATATCGAAAAAACTCTATTGGGCCAATCCCAAGCAACAAATCGTAAGTATGATTCGCCTTGCGATGCAACACATTATTACACTGATCTTGCAACATCTACGCGCCTCCGAATATCAAAATGTCTCGAGTCGTGTGATTTTTATAATAGTTGTCAATAGTGCTAATAGTTAATAGCTGATGGTAACATTATTTGTGCCAATAATGTGATATTATTTCTGCAATAGCATTGTTCCGTTTGAAGATAGCAATGGCTTTTCCAATGTCAATATAATTAATTTTCCTACAGTACTGTTATTTCCCCAATTACGTAACCGTTACTTGTAATATCAGAAGCCTTTTAGGGTATAAGAAACTGCCTGCCGTGAGTGGTTATTAGATAAATAGTAATAAAATTCATATCGATTGGAGACACAGAAAATTACAAATACTCACAATTACTCACGGTTACTCGCCGTTATTCATGGTTACTCATGTTTACTCACATGCTTGAATGATTTTTTATTCATTATTTTTAACGCTGAATGTATTACAGATAACAAGAGCAAATTTGAATGGATCACAACAGGAGCCAATGTCAATTTTGGCGATTGTGAAGGAGTTAATGATCGATGCCCAAGCTGCATACTTGTACTGGTCGACCGGCCATGCCGTCGAAGTCGCACGTCTCAATGGCCAGGACAGAAGATACTATCACTCCGACGAAATATTCAATGGAAAGCAGGTCATGGGTTTAACGCTAGACACCGAGAATAGATATGTATATTGGATCGTGAGAAGCTACGAGAGCGGCTCCATCGTCTATCGGGCACCCACTTCCGAAAGGATACCGATGAATCACAAAATAGTGCCGGAAAAGGTGGGAAAACTTTTTTTTTTTTGGGAAGATTCACTTTTAATCGAAAATAGACTAATTTAACTAATTTAATTAAACAGGTATCATCACTGCAGCATCCAAACATGCAAGGCCCTTTGTGTTATTTTTCCGAACACTTGTTGTGGCTGCAAGACGACAGAAACACCGTGATCGGCGATCGATCGGGTCAGAATACGGCAATAATAAATGGAATATCCTTGATCGGCTTGCACATGGTCGCTATAATGGATCCTGCGCTTCATCAATACCCCGGAAATTTGACATCCGACACCATCACGGTTTTACCGAACGCCGTCAAACTCGACAGTATAAGAGTCGAAGGCACTTGGCGCAATTTCAACGTATCCTGGGACGCCGTCACTAACGTTAACTACGGAACAGTGTTCTACGAAGTTAAATTCGCCGATTATATAAACACCAATTCGAATCCCGAAATAACGACCGAGACGTCGATGCCTTACAACAATTCGGATCGAATACTGCCGTATTCGGTGCTCGAAGTTACAGTCAAAGCTTTCACTTACTGGGGCACCGCGACGCACTCGCGAACCATGCTGAAGTCTCCACAGAGCGTACCAAGCCAACCGACAAACGTTCGAGTTTTTGTGGAATTCAATCGTGAACCGTTGGACGAAGTAAACGATGTA
Source organism: Stenichneumon culpator (assembly GCA_964017025.1). NCBI lineage: Eukaryota > Metazoa > Arthropoda > Insecta > Hymenoptera > Ichneumonidae > Stenichneumon > Stenichneumon culpator. The sequence continues at coordinate 18,085,239 of OZ024772.1, read as the reverse complement.
TTCGTCACATTCAGGCAAGTTGGACACTTTTAAGTCGTCCGTTTCCGTTTAGGGTGAAATGACGGGTCGCGAGTACCAACTCAATCGCAAACTCAAGTTCCAAGTTAGTTTTGTTCGTAAACACTGACTCGTTATCAAATTTACAATACCTATTTGAATTTCAATATTTCAAAAAAATATTATTGAAACCTCCCAAAAATATGTCCGTGCTATGCGGGTGCATTCATGCCGGTGACTCTTCAATCGGCCCTGAATTTTTAATAGCTCTGCAATTATCCAATTACGTTTACAGATGGGACCTGCCTGAATTCGAAAACGGTCTGATACAGGGCTACGAGCTGAAGTGCTGGCTCATAATCGAGGGTAATGAGATCCAGATCAGCAACGACATCAAAGTTGGGTCGGATGTGCAGGAATACTCCGTAAATCAGTTGAAATCAAATGCGACTTATTACTTCAAAGTTCGAGCATTTACAAAAATCGGTGCCGGCCTTTACACCGACACGGTAAACGTGTCAACGGAGTACGAAAATCCGGTCCCTCAATTGTTGGTAGCGACCACGGACGCAGTTAAAATGATCGATCTGGATCGAAGGTCCAACGAAACTATAACGCGACACATAGTGGAGGAAGTCCGGTATTCGGCGGTCGAGAACAAGATGTATTGGATAAACGAGATGCTGGAAGTCGTAACGTCGGATCTAACAGAAAAAAATGCGACGAAAATGTTGACTCTGAACAACACAGGCTTGAGTTTGTGCGTCGACTGGGTCGCGAGAAAATTGTACTGGAGCGAGGCAACGTACGGAAAATCTGGCAGCAGTCGCATTATGAAACTCGACTTAAGCGCTTGGGAAGCTGGGGTGATTATTTACGAGCAGATTGTCGCGCGAACCAGAAGTATCAGAAATTTGGACATATCACCGTTGACCGGGTGAGTTTCACTTCGAGATCCAACCTGGAACGACTGTTCGTTAAATTAAAAAGCGCGGTGAAAATATTTCTCCGACGATTTGTCTATGAAACTCTAACCGGATCGTTTCGGTGAGTATCTGCGAGTTTCGGTGAGTTTCCGATACTCGCAGATGAATTTTCAGACATATTCAGAGAAATATTTTCACGAGGGAAGCAAAAGACGTTTTTTATTGCTCTTTGGAATAACAAACTAAATTTGTGCAACAAATATTTCTCTTTCAGACGTCTCTTTTGGATAGAATTGACCGAAAAGGATCGTGGAATGATAATGCATTCGGACTTGTACGGCGAGGATGTTCAGCGTTTCTTCAATCACAACGAGGATTGTTCTTGCGGTTACCAACCTTCGGTAAAGCCTGCAATGGCGGTTGACAACACTGACCCCGAAAGTCCCGTGATTTACTGGGTTTCATTAGACGGCAACTTGAACATCGCTGGAATTGACGGTTGTGTCTGCAACCCTGTATTGACAGCAGACTTCGAAGGTGGTTTGCCGCCGGTATCGCTGACAGTCGACAAAATCAACGTCTACTGGTCAGACTCTAGAGGCGATAAAATTAACTTCGTCAACAAAAACCATCCGAATCAGCAGGGCATAAAAACATTTTATCTCGAAAATGTGCGTAGTATCAAAGCTACTGGAAAGTCATTGCAACCTTATCCGTCAGCCGACTGTCTCATACCCCATCAGGTGGTTTACGATTGCAAAGAAATCTCGAAAACGGCAACGAGCATAACAGTGAAGCTTCCCCAACCGGAGCCGGACTACGAATGCAAACATTACAATCTGCCGGGAACTCTGTATACGATCTACATATCTCAATGTCTGGAAAACGATCCCAACAAGTGTGAGAGCAGTGACAAGATCAAGCTGCAGACTTACAAGCGAGAGATCGAAGTCAAGAACTTGAAGCCATTTACGAAGTACAGATTCAAGTTGGCGCTGAGTAATTACTACGGGGATTCGGAGTCATTGAGCCTAGAATTTGGACCCGGCGTAGTGCTCAGAACGGCCGCGGGGGCGCCAACGACGCCGGAGAATGTCACCGTCGAGGCTCTGACTCCGACTTCGGCGGCCGTTCATTGGCTGCCTCCGAAGCAACTTAATTCCGCCGATGTCCGCTACGAAGTTCATTGGTGCTCGGTCCGACTGGTCAATGGTGTTCGACAAAAGGGCGAGCAATTGATTAAAAACACGGAGAAACCGATCGATGGAAAGTTCTCAGCTATACTGCACCCTCTGCAACCTGGGCAGGATTACGTGGTCTACGTTCGCGCGTATCCGGCTCAGTTCAGCAACGCTCACACCGAAAGTGCCGGCGTGGACGTGACGATGTATCCAGAACCGAATAATCTCACGCTTACCGGAGTCAGCGTCAATGCGCTCAATTTTTCTTGGGTTCCGACTGTAAATCTGACGATCAGCTATGTACTGGAGTTCACTACGGTTGGATTGGAAAAGTGGCAAGTTGCCAGCAACAGTGAGATCAAGGGACACAAAGTCGAGTATCGCATCAAGGGTCTTTTGTCGAGAACTTTGTACAAATTCAGATTGGTGCTCCGATATCCGACTTACAAGCAAGACTTCATATGGCCTACGGACGCGAGATTCACTTTTCAAACTTTGGGTAGGTAACTTTCGTATTCAACCTTCGAAACTGCTCGTCACAGTCCTCTTGAGGTAAAACAGTTCGACAGGCCTTCTTTTCCGCATAATTCTGTTCACCACAGCGCCGATCCAACACATTCGTTTCTCCACAAACTCTGTCACACGCGGCTGATCTTTCACATGTGTGATGTTCACACGTGTTTTCCACGACATTTCGATTGTACAGTAGAAGCCTGTTTATCCGAGGTAATGCGGGGGGGGGGGGGGGGGGGGGTAGGTCAGATAAGTGAAATCTCGGATAACACGGATAACATGCATGCTCAGCGCGCAAGCATTGCTGCGTTATTCGAGTTTTCCGTATTATCCGAGCCTACCTCGGTTAACGCGCTGGGCTCGGATCAGTTGGATGTCTTCATAACGCAAAGCCTCGGTTAATCGAAGTTCGGATAAACGAGGTTCTGCTGTACACTAGGCTCATGATTTCCTTCACAGCGGCGGGACCGGCTCCGCATTGCACTTAAGAAAATCAAGGTTGCGCATGCCCCGCCCATACTAACTGTCGAGAATGGCCCATAGCTTTCTGCGTCGATCGATATTCGCTGCGTGGGGGGGCCTGTTAAGAAAATCAAGGGAGCACAAATCAAGGTCCTAGTGTACTTCGATTGTAGGAATTCCAACGTTCATTTCTGCTTGCTGTTGTATCTTACCGATCAATGAGCAACGAATGATTCATCATTAAGAAAATTCCATTGCTAAGGGATGCTCTTTCAAAGCGCAATGCTGTAAGATCGGCAGTAATGCACTGAAAAACAAAGTATCGATGACTCAAGTAAAAGTTGCTTGGGGGCTGCCAAAGAAAGAATCTTTTTTTCGGTGTGCGAATCGTCAATTCTAGTTCTACCATTGAAGGACTTTCGAATCGCACTAGTGTAAAAAAAAGGCCTAAGGGTTTAACAAAATAATGGAATACCGATTTGTTCCGCTTTTCAGGTGACGTGCCAAGTGCGCCAGGATCACCAACCGTAACGAAACTGCGAAATTCCGTGTATCAGCTGAATTGGGAACCGGCACGTGCACACGGTTCGCAAGTGACGTTGTACCGGCTCGAGGGAAAAATCGTCGACGATTCGATCCGCGATTACGATCATAACGAAACCGAACGATGGAACGTTTATTACAACGGTACCGACAATTATTGGATCATAATGGGCGACATGGATCAGAAGTACTCTTTCCGAGTTCAGGCAAGAAACGCCTATGGTTTTGGTGGTTGGAGCAAGCCCAGTCCGGTTGTCGATCTTACCGACACAACGGGTACTTCGCTCGCTAGTCAGCAACATCTCGGACTCGTACTCGGCCTCAGTGTGCCAGTTATCACGATAATGTTGCTCTGTTTCTGCTACTTTCTTTGCGGTAAATATTTAACACCTTCGCAACGATGAAACATTTGACCGGTTATGTGTTGTCGTCATTAAACGGTTTATCGTCGATTTTAGCAGTTTACAAGCAACGCAAGGAAGACAAAAAAGCAGTTCTACCGCCGATTATGCCGGACCTGGAATTGGCGACGCTCCGCGAAATTCCGCGGGGAAATTTCGTCCAATCCAACGCGCTCTACGCGTCGTCATTGCAACACGACCACGATGACGCGATGCTCCCGAAAATAAGGAGGGAGCAGATAACGTTGGCGAAGTTTTTGGGTAGCGGTGCTTTTGGCGAGGTATTCACATTTATCAATTTTTTTTTTCGTGCAAAAACGATTTTTCTTCACCAATGCTGACTGACACGAGTACATTTTTCATAGGTGTTTCAAGGCAACGCGAAAGACTTGGATGGACCAGGCGTAACGCCCGTCGCTATAAAGACTCTTCGGAAAGGTGCGACGGCACAGGAAAAAACAGAATTTCTTCAGGAAGCTCAATTGATGAGTCACTTCCGTCACAAGCACGTGCTGCGCTTGCTGGGGGTTTGCCTCGATACCGATCCACCTCTGTTAGTTCTCGAACTCATGGAAGCCGGCGATTTGTTGAGCTATCTTCGGGCGAGTCGATCTCTACCGCCAACCGATTCCCGAGCCCTTATGCTCCAAGATCTCCTGGCGATGTGCGAAGACGTCGCGAGGGGGTGCCGATATCTCGAGGAACTTCATTTCGTACATCGAGATCTCGCGTGCAGAAATTGCTTGGTTTCCGCGAGAGATCGGGAAAATCGGGTCGTTAAAATTGGCGACTTTGGACTCGCGAGGGACATTTACAAAAACGATTACTATCGAAAGGTAGGGCATGGCTCGACTTCGTCTCTTTTCATATCGGGACAGCCCACCATTTCTCCACAAACCGATTCTACACGCGCTTGTTTCCACCAATGGGGAAGTCTAAAAACGAACTTTTGCCAATCACCGGAGCGCGTGTAACAACGCTTTATGAAGAAATCGTGGGCTGCCATTTCGGGCGTAAATTACAGTCTTCTAAAGTTTTCTTCTAAAATCTCTTCTAAAGTTTCTTGTCCACGAACGTTCAAAATTATTTTCTTGATAATTTTACAAATATTTTTTATTCAATTAACAAGAAACTAATTATTGATATTGATATTTACGATTTACGACTTTTACAGTTTTGCCAAAAATAGAACATTTCAATAACTATGTGATTCAGTTTGTGATCACATGCGTTCCCTTCTGGCTTCAGAACAAATACAAAATTAAATGAATAACAATACTTACAAATTAATAAATTGGGTAAATTATGGTGGATTCAATTAGTTACACAAAACATCATTATGAATGTTTGTGGACAAAAACAGAATTATGTCAATTGTACAAATCTTTTTTCTTGTGAGTAATTTTTTTTTTATGAATTCTCAAGGAAACCTATAATTTTAATGAACATTTATACGTAAACCGAATTTTTATGAAAAATGCAAACAATTGGGCTCCACAGGTTAGAAATGATATTCAAGAAAAATATGTTGAGCTCGTACAATGCGCTTTTCTAGGCTTACTTCGACGAGTTGGAATTTTCATCAGTAACTATAATGAATTTGTTAAGTCTTAACACGATTAAAAAAAGATGCTACTCATCATTGCAGGAAGGTGAAGGCTTGTTACCGGTTCGATGGATGGCACCGGAATCCCTAGTCGACGGTGTATTTACGTCGCAAAGTGATGTATGGGCGTTCGGTGTTTTAATGTGGGAGATAACATCGCTGGGTCAGCAGCCATATCCTGCACGAACGAATTTGGAAGTACTGCATCACGTTAGAGCGGGCGGTAGGCTGGCCAAGCCGCTCAATTGTCCGCCGGCGTTGCATCAGTTGATGCTAAGATGTTGGAGCAAGGCCGACACACGACCCAGCTTTAAGAATTGCCTCGAGCACATTATTGCATTGAGAAGCAACACTGACGACGCGCCTCTCAGCCCTGTACACGCGGGACATTATCTTACGAGACGAGGTTCGTACATCCCCTTTAATCATCAAACCAGTGTCACTAAGATAAAATTTAATTGTTGCTTCTAAATTATATTGCAAAAGCATGCTATTGCAATAAATACTTTCGATATGGATGCGTATTTACTCACTGATAGCAAAAAATCATGATTGAAAAAAATGCATTCATGTGTTAAAGATTCGTTTGAAACATTTAAGAAACAAAAGTAACGATACGTCCTTGTTAATCATAAAAACGGTATCACTGAGATAAAATTTAATTGTTGCTTCTAAATAATATTGTGAAAGCATGCTGTTGCAATGAATATCGTCGATACGGATTCATACCTAATGACTGATACCAAAACTTCATTATTGCAAAAATTCATTGAAATGTTAAAAATTCGTTTGGAAAACTTAAGAAACGAAAGTAATGATACATCATTTATAACTTTTTGGTATTACTGTTATGAAATCATATGTTAATGTAAATACCCACATGTTTAACAATGTATCGATGTGCGCTGAGATCGAAATTAACCGATGTCGCATGGCTCGTGCTTGCAGGCGTTTCTAACATGGCTTACTTTGCTGACGAGAATCAAAATCATAACCATTCAGGTAGGTTGAAAAAATCACATAAATTTCATCAATCATTCAACGCTTCCGTATGATCGCTCGAATGCTAGACAATAATAATGCCCTCATGAAAACGAAACGTTGTTCGTCGAATGCTTTTCAATTTAATTAGAATGATGCTCTTATACCCTAGCAGGCTGTATTAAAATCTTTATTACCAACCGCTGGTAATAAAACCTATTTCACATATTTCTTAAGTAATGAAAATCTCTAACAGCAGATAATGTCCCTGACATATTTCTACCTGACATTTTGAACTTAAAAGACAGATGCACTTAAGGTGAAGTGAAACACGTTTTCCGTCGCTCTCTCTCGCTCCACCGCGAGACCAATGTCGCTATCTCTCTCGCACTCCTGGCCCTGTCACGTGACTTTCACTTCGCCTTAAGAGCATGTGCAATACCGCGTTCGGTAATTAAAACTGTAATCAACTTTTTTCACGGATTCCGGGAAGTACGGTCAAAAGAGAACTTGTGCGAAAAGTTGATTACAGTTTTTGATACCGATTGAGCCCGGGATGGACGGGAAGGTAGGTGTTTCATACGGTCTTAAGGACCTGTGAAACGACTCAGTCGGTAACCAAAATCTGTAATCAATGCGATTCAGAGACTGTAGACTGTTCGGAAAAAAGCAAAGCATTAGCGGATGTAGAATTTAATACCGCGTCCGATGATGCTTCCGTTTTATCAGAAAGGTCAACCGGTTTTAAATGGCATTGATTCAAAAAATGCATCTATCTCTCTCGCACTCATGTCACGTGGTACATCTTTCACATGGCCTTAAGGTGAAGTGTAACCGCTATGCGTGCGAGAGAGATAGCTGCAATTTCGCAACCCAAAAATCTCTCAAGCCGTTTATTTCTTGGGAAAATGATGAGTATAGTGAACTGCAGAATTACTGTGCATAGTTTACCACTCTCCTATTTTCCCGAAAAATTAACCGTCTTAGAGAATTGTGGATTGCAGTTTTTGTTACCGACCGAGGAGTTGCACTTCACCTTAAGCACTCAAAAAATCGTGTATATATCTTCTCAACCAAAATCATATATATATATATATATTTTAACCACGCTACGAATAAAAGCCTGCAACATTTAGGCATCTATAAAAAAAACTATTGAAAAACATATATTATTCGACAACGAAGCCAATCGCAATATTTCCTTCTGTTCAGGTAATTCATGGAAATCCAGTAGTTCCGAAGGAAGCCGCGACATGCAGCCGTTCCTCCAAGACTCCAACAGCACAACGACACTGCGTTGTTCGTCCGGTGCGCCGGAGTACTATATGGAAGTGCTTCCGGACGATAAAATCCACACACCCAAAGAAAGTCACATAGGCGAATACGAAATACCGAGATCGATACCGAGTCACATAATCGCCGAGGAGCGTACATTAAATACCGAGCTGAACGGCACATTGACGCTCGGTAAGAGGAAAAACCTTACCGACGGAGCGCTAATCCAAAGTGAATCATCGGTCGATAATCAAGAGCACGATAGAAATTCCCTGCAAAAACGATCGTCGGTAACGAGTTTGAATTTGTCCGATCGGAAGAGAGCTTCGTTAACGAATGTTAGAGAAAAAAGCAAAACCCTTGACAATCTCGGTGTAAGTAAGCCGACGGTTCAGTCGTCGTCTTCGAAGGACGCGTCGCCATTGTCGGTGAACAAGCGGCGGGATTTTGAAAACAATTCAACCGTCGCAGGCTCCGAGACGAGTCTGGAAGGGCGAAGTTGCAGCTCTTTTGAGTCTTCGATGAGTTTGGCACCGTCGACACGTCCGAGCTCTTCGCTGATAAATTCGCAACAGAGTCTTCCTATTAAAAATAGTAACGTCCTTCTTACCAACAGGGAAATCCTGCCGAATGAGACGAGCGCGACTAAGACGCAAAAATTGCTTATAACGCACGCGACGTTGCAAAACGGCAAAGCCAATATTCCACTGGTGATGAACACTCAGCGAGCGCTTTCGAACCTTTTGGGACCATCGCAAGAGGTCGAGGATGGCAACGCTATTGTTACGTACACCAATCTAAATTCGAAAGCCGCTAGGGTCAACTGACCACTTTGCTTTGGTCAGAACTTCAAATTGTGCATCCATTTGGATGCAAACTGATATACACTTTATTTCGGCTGTTTTTTTTCATGTTAATTTTCTTTTGCTGTGCGCATAAAATAGGGTAGTTTCCATCCATCTGCGGGTTGAATGACGAGTCGTGAGCATCGAGTTGAATGTAAACTGAAGTCAAGCCACCTTGGGTTAAGTCAAAACGCTTAACTTTATGTAGAAGCTTAAATTTTTATATAAGCAAAGACTTCACGATCAAAGTCAAGCCTTAACTTCAAGTTCGAAGTCAAAACCTGAATTCGAGTTCCGAGTAAAGCCTTAACTTTCAGATCAAAGTCAAGTCTTGACTTCAAATTGAAAGTCAAGTCCAAGTCACGTCTTGGCTTCAAATTCAAAATCAAGTCCTAACGCCAAGTTCACAGTCAAGTTCAAGATCCAGTGTTAACGTCAAGTTTGTGCTCAAGTTTTTATTTAACTTAACCCTAACGACTCTTCATTTCGGCCTTAAAGTGGTCCCTTTAAGACCGAAAGACATCCATCATCAACCGTAAAATATCTCATCAATTGACGGGCTCGAAGGTTTGTGTTGAAAAAGAAGCGAGCCGTATACAAAAGCTTCAATGAAGCATCTGACTGCCATTTTATCGTACACGTACTAAAAAGTTTCGTCTGTACGTATTACTATAATTATTTTCACATACTCCTCGTCTAATGTATTTATTGAAGTAGAATTATGTAACTAAGATTTTTTTTTAATTGCTCAGTTTTGTCATATCCACGATCTTAAACTTATAATTACACGAAAGGAGCGTAAACATTTTTTCATATTCGCGATATATGTGTGTAAAGACTTGTTAAGTTTTCATATGTGAAAGTTACTATATCATGAACGTTGCATTGTGCGGTGTTCACATACGGACAAATTTATATATGTAAGTTTTAGTCAAGTTTCGATAGTTTATCGACAAATGTACATATCTTAGCTTTAAGACATCGTATTACGAGAATTCGATCATTTTCTTTTTTTTTTCTTTTCTCATTTTAGACATTTATTTTACCGAGTATTAAAACGTCTTCCGCGAACGATAAATCGTATGTGTTTGCAGGGAGTTAATTTAGAAAATGACCTTATGTCTCTAGGTAACGAATTCACGAATGTCTGTTATGCAATTACTTTCTTCTTTTTTTTTAGTCTTCCTATAGGAACAGATGCTGATAGTATTTATCACCGAAAGCACGGGAGTATCGTGCGACTTGTAAATAGCGCATGTGACGAGATGTAATCAAAGGTTGAAGTGCCTTGAACAATAAAAGTAACTAGGATAAACGGGTCTCGTTAAAAATGAAGCGAAATTTTACTACGATCGAGGCCGAGACGGTCTCGAATTGCCGATAAAACCAAAAACAAAACGCCCATCAACGGCTACTTTTTAGTAATGTAAAGAATCATTTGTAAATAAATTGAATGACTGGTGAAACCATGCGTTGCTAAATATAAGATCTATTTGTAGTCAGGTAATCATTTACATTTCATAGAGGATTTTTTTGGTAGACGTATAATCGTACTTTACATTTTCTTGTTAAATCATACCGAATTTCGAAGGTTCCGACTTATAAATTATGGAAAATTCAATATTACTCGAAGATAGCTGAATTAATAATTGCTAATCGTCGACTTTCTATGGATGCGACTGAAGATCGAATTGAGATATTTTGACAACGCAGCTCGTATGGTTTGTGTATTCACTCGCAGAAATTTGATTATGCACGAAGGATCAAATTGACTGTACGAAGTTCACGACCGTCTCTGCGTGGAACTTAAGGTGATACGACACTCTTCCCCTTCTGGCTTCCTCGACCCCGGTTCGTAATAACTACCGTAACCAATTTTTTTTCATTTGTCTTTTTTTTTATTAAAGATGCCGAACATTTTTAGGAGAAACGCAAATTCTTGGCGCCTGTGCAACTGATATAGTATAAAGATGTTAACAATTTGTGGACGCTTCAAAGTGTCTAACACTCTTGACAAAGGTGTATTAACTTTTTTATTATCACCCTCGGTATAATTTTCTATATTCCCTTTCAATCAAATCAGCCGATCACGTTTTTCCAAAATGAAGAATTTACGTACTCTGATTTTTGTACAAATCATTAATTTCAAAACACAATCGCTTCTCCGGTTATCTTTCCGGTTCAAATCGTAGCCCGAAAACTAAAATATGTAATGGCTTGAACGGAAATCGCATAAAAGATGTTACACTGTTTATCTGAGGGTGCGATATGTTTTTTTATAACGATAAGTAAAAAACATAATTGTGTGAGAATTCGACTTCTGAATAGTATGAGGACAAATAGTAACACATTGATGCCTCTTCCTCCCGTTATTTTCGGCAATGAAATATTGTCGTTCATCGTAATTCTCGTCGATTATAATATAAGAACCGGAAAATCGAACATTTTCCATCCACACAAACCTCAAAACGAAAACTCAGTTAAAAAACTTTTAACAGTACTATATCACAACATAATTTGAGATAACGTATTTTATCTCCAGATGCAACTTAGGTATGTTAAGCCTTGCTATACCCTCGATAATAGCAGAAAAATGATTTTGGCATAAGAGGAAGCTAAACCATCTATGCCATCTAAACCGTCTTGCGAATCTGTGTGAGCGAGAGAGCTAGAGTTTATATTTTCAACCCTATTTTTTTCAATGCTTTTAGTCGGATCTGGGAAACCCCCTCGAAAAAAATACAAACCCTCCTCCCCCCTCCAATACGGAGCCGGTCAGTAAGAAAAACCGCAATTCAATTTTTTCAAAGAGCCTAAACATTGCCGGACGAAAGCAAATTATTATTCTACGCGGAATCGATAGATGAATATAATTATAATTTGCCTTTGCCTAAAAATGTTCAGCGCCCCGGTATTGAAAAAAACAAAAATTGTATTGCAATTGCGTTACGAAATGCGGTACTTCACCTTAATGCGGTACTTAAGAATATGAGAAATACCGCGGTTGGTAATACAAAATGTAATAAACTTTTCTGAAGCCGGGCGGGTGTTCACAGTGAAAAGAAAAGTCTCGGCCTTTTATTTTCATAGTCACTCAGGGGACCCGTGAAAAAACTTGGTAATAAAAACTGTAACAAGCTTTTTTCACGGCTGGTAGCATGTAAAATAACACGAAACGTTTAATCGAAAGCTAATCTTGTATCGGCATTCGATGAGACTTTTCTTTCGACCACTACCGTGCCATTATCCGTGCAAACGTTACAGTTTCTGATACCGACCGAGCCAGGATTGGGCGAGGAGGAACGCGTTTCTCAAGCCGTAATCGACAAAAGCCTTAAGTATGTCGCTAAGATCACGTCGATTTTTAGCCTCCCCACTGGAGTAATTAATTGTATCTATGTCTCCGTCGCCAAAGTAGCGGCGGTCGCGACATCATCGTCGAGTGCTTCGTCCCTGCTGTGTTCGTGCAGCAAAACATATTCCCGAGAGCTGAAGCCAAATTTCATAACGTCGCGTTCGAGAAGTTCGTGATACCTTTTCGGTTCCAATTTAACGTTATTTACAAAAGTTCCATTCGCTGATTCCAAATCGATCAGGTAAGGTCTCAAGCGTTTGCCCTCGCCGCCCCCCTCTCGCTTGAACGTGACCAGACGATACTGGAGTACCGCGTGTTGTTTGGAGCAGGATGGATGATCCAGGGGAATGTCGGCGATTTTTCTATCCCGACCCATGAGATACGCCGACTGTCGATGAACGTACAGTGTCGGCAACGCCTTTTCACCCTTGAACGGATAGAGACGCCATCGTCGTTTAGGTTTTCTCGCGTCTTGAGGCTCCGAATATTTAATTACTACGCCGTTGACGGTGTTTGCATCCTCCGTCAACTTTCCCGAGAGACCGAAATTCGGTTTATCCTTCTCGATGGGCTTTTTGTTGGAATCCTCTTTCGGATTTCGCCGACCCCACTCCGGGGAAGGCTCGGTCTCAACTCTGGACTCCTGGAAGCTGAATTTTCGCCTGCTGTTTCTGTCGTTTCTGTCGTTTTTCTCATTCCTCTGATTCCTCTCGTTTCTATCGTTTCTCTCGTTTCTGTCGTTTCTTTCATTTCTGTCGTTTCTCTCGTTTCTGTCGTTCCTCTCGTTTCTGTCGTTTCTCTCATTTCTCTCGTTTCGCTCGTTTCTTTCATTCCGATCGTTTCGCTCATTACGGCTGTTGTGTGAAATTTTTTGCCGCGGCATCACGTGATCGTTCGCCGAACTGCCGTTGAGGACATTCTCGAGATTGTGACCTGGAGATATTAAATTTTACACTTTAACAGTTTTCATTGGGCCATTTTTGGGCTGGACGATTAGGAAAGCAACAGGAATAGAGGATGCCGTTAACGTCTAAGAGGAATTTGTTTGCGTAATTCCATTTGTCCTGGTAAATATACTGATCGCCCAGTCAGGACGAGACTAAATTTAACAAAGTGGCTTATAGCGTTGTTCAATTTAATTGGCTTGACATTACTAGAACTTGTCACACTTTCCCTCATCCACCTAACTAAAAGAAGTTTCGCTGCACTCCAAAGTCTCTTTGGAAAGTTATTGTGTTTTCGGATGAGGCAGACGTACAGGTATACGGACAGACAGAAATGGGAAAATGCTTTTTTTTTGCATTCTGGGGCATGCAAAGATATTCTATACGGTAATGTGGAAATATTTCTAGAACGTAATCTGATGGTCCTATTTTCTATGCTGCTAAAGATATCTGCATGACATTATATTGAATAAATTTTTGAGAACGATACGGAGAGAACGGAGTGCGATACTTTCTCTCCTTACAAATGTTATGTGCGATTAGTAAATAAAAATATAATTTGACTAATGATGACCACATGGCTATTGAATAGAATGCCTTCGCCTACCAAATTGTTGTGAAATCTACGACAAATCAAGATGGATTTACAGTTTCATTCGGCGCTGGATTTATCTTTTTACCATATTTTATGTCCATCCGTAATATCTTGCTTCAATGTCAAATGGTAAAAAGAAAAATATCAAAGGTTCAAAGAGAAACCTTGGCGTTTCATCAATTCTACTACCCTGTGTTGGGCAGCCAAAAAAATGCAAAAAGATTTACTAAAAATTTTGTACAAATACCCAAAAATAAGGACTATCGAAATCGACTGTGCGTTGAATGAATTTGAGGGAACGCTGGCAAGGTTGAAACTAATTAATATTGCTAGAATATTACACACGAAATATATATTAAGTTCGATTTCGTTCGATAATGTTCGAACGAACATTTTGATTTTGAGGTTATCGGGAGTTTAGATGTTTACGTGTAATCTCACCTTTGCGTTTGCGATCGTGCCTTCGTCTGTCGTCCCGTTCCTCTCGATCTTCTCTGGGCCTCTCTTTGTACCGTGGCATTACAAAATCAGTTTGTTTCCTGTGATTGTTAATCAATTAAACGACAACGAAAGCGAGGAAACACTTGTTTACATACGCCACCACACAACACACATGATTGTGTGATCGTGTACTACGATGTACAGGAATGTACAGTCAGATGGGCATTTTTTGTAGGCATGAAGTTAGTGATATAAGTTGGTAAATGACCGGTTCGTTAGCCGCGGCTACGAACGATGTTTTACCGATGGCAATTCTCTCTATTATCTGAAGCATATAATGGAATTCGTAAACATAATTTTTGTTTTAATTAAAAAATATTGATCAGCTGGAATTTACCTAAAAAGAAAATCGTTTTTCGACCTGTTATAGCATTTTGCTGGTGGAAATGGGAACTAATATAATTTACCAGTAAATTCTGTTATATCCTCACTCTAGATGACGCGCGAGGCCGCTTCGCCCTTGGAACACTGCACAGTAAAAAAAAGTTGTATACTTTTTACAACTTAACTGGCCACAAACGTCCACAATTTTTTATTTGCTAATTTTCCGATCGCACCATCCGGCTCTAGTTTTGCAAACAAAAGTACAAACTGAAATTGTTAATGACACGGGTAATAAAAGGACAGGTTTGTACATTCGAACCTGAAAAAAAAGAGTCTGTCACTTATTTATCAAAATTATTTTTACGAAACTTCGTATTCCGATTTTACGAAATTATTTTTTACTGTGTAAGGTCGTCGTTTTTGGAAATACTTGAACGTTTGGAATTTGCGGTTTGGAAATACGCGGTCGTCCAATGTTTTCGCATTCAGCGGCCTAACCATAATTACTAAACCGAGCGCTACCGTCGCAAAACATTAGTAATGGGTCTGAAATGCGAGTGGTACGCCGAGCAGTGGTGACAAGTATTGAATGAAAATATAATTTGAAGAATGTCTTTTTGTATATCGTACTGTACATATCGAATGAAAACTGTTAAACCGGAGTGTATATGAATAATAAACTGCTACAATGTCGACCGAACTGGAAAAACGCAAAGACGAGGAATACGAAATGCAATTGTTCGGTTTTAATTCAAGAGCTGTACAATCCACTCGTGAGTAAATATCTCCGTTGGATGTTGACCTTCTCTTCGATCCCTGTAAAATAACATTGTTTACATTTGAATTTTTTATTTATTTATTTCGTTATAGTTGAACGTATCATCGAAGAAAGAATTCAACTGTGCTGTAAAAAACTATGGGAGTCACTCGAAAGGATCAACAAGTCAGATGAAAACAATACTTTGACACTCAGGTCAGATGGGAAAAGCCTTTCGAAGATGTATCACTCACATTCGCAACCGCACACAAAGACCATGAAGGTAATCAGTCGCTGACAAGACTTTGTTGTTATTTGTACGCAAGCAGATTGTTTTGTCACCATGTTGTCAATTATCAATCAATTATCGTTATCAATTGACAATGCTCGATTCGGCTATGAGATACTGAAATCAGTGCCGTCTCTTGCTCTGT
This sequence comes from Stenichneumon culpator, assembly GCA_964017025.1. NCBI lineage: Eukaryota > Metazoa > Arthropoda > Insecta > Hymenoptera > Ichneumonidae > Stenichneumon > Stenichneumon culpator. The sequence goes on along the minus strand of OZ024772.1, from coordinate 18,069,599 downwards.
CCTGTGCTCGCTCTCTCATTTATTTTATTTGTTACGTTTTGTTACGATCTCTGCTTTAGATGTATGTGCCTAGAGAACTCTTGGTCCTATCACATAATATATTCATTCATTCATTAATTTTATCATTCTCATGCTCTCTTGTCAACTTTCACGGTCAATGAAATACTATCTTATTCAGAATTGGTAAATAAACTTTATCTTGATAATTCTGTCCCGACTACGTCCCATCAAAAGTCAGTCGGAAAGACAATCGAAGCGATAAAAAAAAACGTTATTAAGCACCCAAAAAAATTTACCGTTTCGCTCATCTTCAGCCTAGTTTCAAGTATCTGTTCAATATCGCAGATACTAAAGGTTGACATAACAAGAACAAAAATGTTTGATACATCTTTCCCATAGATGGCGCGTTAGAAAAGGGGTGAACTGGCCAATGAACGGACAATTAAGCAGATGAAAAAGCCAGCGAATAGACGTTTTTTATGCACGTGCCCTTATAAAAAAAATCCATTCACTGGTCCTGTCCATTCACTGGCTGGTTCACCCTAGATTTTATCATAGAAAGCATTTTTTTTTTTAGGATTGAACATTTTTTCTCGAATACAATCTGTATAGAGAGAGCATTAAAGAACAGTGCTGTTTCCAACTGTAATGATTAAACAGGGTATCGTGCTCTTCAATGTTGGAGCAAAAAAGTGTTCAGAGTTTTGTTGTATTTATGTTAACATTTAGATTAATGAAATGCATATTATCATTTGTCGTAAGCCGAGGATACTATTTTCAGAAATGCGTTCAAAAATTCATAGCGGTGCCGCGTAATATATTATTGGACGAAGATAAGTGTCAAGCAATTCAGTACTCCGAAGAAGAATTTCGAAGCATGGAAAAACATCTTGAAGATTTGCAATCTCGTGCTAAGAAGGTATGTTGGACCAAACTTTCCATGATTTATAAATTGGTAACTGTGGGAGTCTGATAGGGTGGTACAGTCAAGTCTCGGAGCTCACGTGAGATAATGCTAAAAAGGCCGCGAGTGAACAAAGATAGCTGCAATTTGATAATGAGGGACGTCCAAAATGAGTTACCTTTATATCGAATCGCCCAATAATAACCCATTGCAAGCTCACCCAATAGCCTTGAATTATTGCTTGATCAGTTGTTTTGCATTTTTTTTCCGTCATCGGTATCGTTTTTTTTATGCGAAGATTTTCATAGTCTGCAACGCAAACGCCTGTGAATTGCTGTAGTCAATACCAAATTACATTCCGATTTTCTTTAATAATGTCAATATTTCATACAAAAGTAATTCATTTTTTCATTTGTCAATCCATTGGACACAGAAATCTATTTTGCTTTTAGTTGAAATATCAGCCATCACGGAAAAAAATATGAAAGGCGATTTGTTCCTAACAGAGCATTCCTTGACATCTCTTTCACCTGACTTTGAGAGAACATCTTTCACATTGCCTTAAGATAATGAAGACTTCCTCCTGCCCATCCAAGCCGCGCGCCCAGTCGGTAGCAAAAACTGTAATACAAATTCATCGCCCAGGAAAGATGCCAGTCATTTAGCGATCGTAAATATTTCGGTACGAAGTAAAGAGTTGTCGGTGCATTTTTACATTCGACATCCGATAACGCTTCGTTTTTGCTGGAAATATGAACGAGCTAAAAATGGCATACATTCGAAAATTGCAGCAATCCCTCTTGCAGGCTCGGCGAATTTTTTCATTTTCGCACCAACACGTTGTTGTCTACCTGGCTAAAAAAAGTAACGAAATTATATTGTTTGTAGGCAAAGATGTTACATGCAGCTTTGGAAGAGGAACTTAATCTAAGTGAAGAATTTGAACGCAATGAAAACGTTGCAGAAATATTGTCGACCGTGATGGACAACTTATTACAGCCTGACGTGGACAACAAATTGTTAAAATGCGTCGAGAATTGTCACGTATTCGAGAAGACCATAAAAAAGTCAAGTGCAATTACAAATGTTTACAAAAACAGTGTACATAATCTCCGCGTAAAAACGTTGGATCCGAACTGTTTACAGCCTGACTTATACAAAGGTGCGCAACATATAATGCCGCACATACAAAATTGTAGTCAGGACACCAATCGGATCATTGACGAATAATAAAGAAAGAACCCTTCTATTTTTCTACTGCCTTAAAATCCGTTTTTTAACAAATAAAACATGAAAAAATATCTTAACTTATCACAGAATGGTTGGCTCTTACCCTTTGAGGGAGGTACTCGCAGCCATGCATTTGTAGCGGTACAGAAGGCCCCGGGATGGTATGGAATACAAAATAATTTTACTTGTTGAATGGGGCGGGAACCCAACATAAGTTTTCAATATCATTGGATTGTGTTATGGGGCAAAAAGAAATTGTTGTGAAAAACAAAACCCCACAGAGTTAGGCGAGCGCTTCCTGTGGTACGAGTATAGTGAGTGCTCCCAATCGGCCCGATGTGCGCATGCGCCGGGTTTTTATAGTACACTTGGCTGTAAAGCGCAACTTACGCCACTCTCGGCAGGCACGAACAGTATCACTTTTCATATGAATATCAGTTACATAAATGAAATTTCTAACGTATTTTCGGTAAATCGCCGGAAATCTAAATTTCTAGTTTCTAAATTCCATATTCGAATTGGCACAATTGCCTGGTGACGCATCGAAGTACGTACATGTAAGGCTTTTTACAATAAAAGAAAACAAAAAAAAGATTACCTATTAGATGGACGGTGTACGGTGCTGTTCATGAATGCCTGGACGATCTAAATGGGGCCGCTATAGAAGGCTGGAAGTGTACTCCCAGATAGAAAAAATGACGGCATGGCGTCGGAACGTTGGCGGTACCAATGGTACGATACCCGTTTGACGGCACGTTTTTCTATCTGGGCTACTGAGCCGTAGTCCGTTATCATCAGCGTTCCGAAACGCAACGGTAGCTGCAGTTGAAAGGGAATTCCCGTATACGAAGGGTATTTGTTAGTTTTGTATATTTTGAAGAAGTAAGCATTAGTAAAACGTATTAACACCGTAGTAGTTTTCATGGTGTGATACAATGGATATACATTGTATACGGTGATATATAGTATCGTTCAGGCTAAGTTCCTTTTTTAACTTGGTGTCGAGCCACTACCTTGTCGCTTGTCTTCATCACTGCATTGAATTGAGTACGGTAAAATAGTACATCGACGTTCGTAGCACCTTAAATAAATTGAATCACTCGGTCAGATAAATCGCGACTTTTGACTCGAAAATAAAATCCAATAAAGACATAAATTTGAGAGGGTGGGGCTACAGAGGCTACAAGCGCGGGTGCCGTGAGTTCATTCAGCCCCCTAGTATAGACTAGGACCTCGAGTTTGTTACCCTCGATATCCGTAGCAGTCCCCACCACGGAGCGAATATCGATCGGCGCAGAAAGCTATGGGCCATGCTCATCAGTTAGTATGGGCTCGGCTTGCGCAACCTTGAATATGGGCGGGGCTTGCGCAACCTCGAATATGGTAGGTGTGATGCGGAACCGGTCCGGCCGCTGTGAAGGAACTCGAGGTCCTAGTGTATGCCGTTCTCGCTTTCTTCGGGGTCGGAAACAGTAGTGGTATCTGACAATAGTGGTGGTAAATCTCTGGTAGGGCCCCCAAATAGCCGAGTAGCCCCAAGCACACAACAGGTTGAATCCGACAGTGCCAATAAACATTATGTAACTTACGCCGCCAAAGTTTCTCATTGACACGAAGTATATCTTTCCCGCTGTTATTTTGGAAGCGTTGATACTCGCTCTTATAAGGAAAAGGATCAGCTTTCTTGATCTCAGAGACATCATGTACCATTTACTGCTGTATCTGTATATTGTAACAAGTTATTTATTTCTCTATCTGTCGTATCTTGTTGCAAATTATATTTGGCGATACTGCACGTACGCAGAGTCTGAAACATGTGAACTGGACTCTATTATCCAGTGACTGGGCAAAGTGTTGCAAAGAAGATGAATCACTTGAGCGATGCTGAAACATGCGAATCTTATGGTGTCCATCGAAGTACTATCATCGCCCGTCGCAACCACCTGCATAAACATCATTAAATCTATACGAATTAAAAGTGACGCGAAGCGATTACCTACCATGTAACCGGTGAAGCTTAGGCCCAACATGCTGAGGCCTATTATGATGAGAAGCTTCCACTCACACGTTAACTCTATGCTCTTTATGTACCTATGTTATCGAAAATACCTAGATTATGGAAAAACTTCAGGATCGGGTATATTACTTACCCTATGATGATCTTGTGTTGCTTGATACAAGATATAATTTCATGATAATGCATATCTTCGTGGATATTACACTTAAGTATTACATTGGTGGATTTATCATCTTGTACTATATTATGCAGATTGTATCTGCAGAAAAAAATATAATCGACTAAATTTGGATAATCAAATGATGTATTCTAATATTTTTGTTCCACGTCGACAAATCGACAGTATAATATGCTAGACTATTTGTCAGGCCCATACCGTGATACATCACATAGAGGTATCTGCATCTAAGCGTGACCAATGCAACTTAGTGGAATCATTCAATTTGATTCCACTGTATAAAGCTTCGAAATGCCGTGGTGACATTTGTTAATATGATAATGAATATTGATAGCATCACCTTAATATTTCAAACATTGCGCACACATGTTGTGCAATAACCATGTAGAGTGTGTCAATGGCCACGGTGACCAGAAGTCCATAGAAAACGGTCAAGTAGAGGAAAATGATAATTGGGTAGAAGTAGTAGTCCGGATCGACTCCGAAGTCTGCTGGAAACAGGTCGAATCTCCTTCGTGAGTAGTTCAAGGGTGCTATAGCATCCATGATTTTTGGCCAGAGTGCCATTATATACCAACCGAACACAATCGAGTAAACCAGCGCTGTAATGAGATGGATGATATACAAAATTTCAATACGGCATTTACTCAATCTTCAATACTAAGTACATATAAAGTAAATATATGTGTTTAACTAACTGAAATAAAATATCGTCCAGTGTCTACCCTTTTCTGCCCATCTCTCAAGAATATTCACTTGAGGCAAATATCGCATGGCTTCCCAGTCTTTTTGTATCTGAGCGAAAATATTTCTAATCTTCAAGAAATTAGATTAAATTCCAATGATTTCTATTTATTGTATAGTACAATATTGAATTATACGTATTCAATCGTCGATTGAGTCGGTCAATTTTCATTTCTCTCACCTCCTGCGTGTGAAACAGGCCACTATATAACTTGAGGAAGCTAACAATGGTAGTTGCCAGAGGTGTAAAACATTCGACAAATAAGTCAAATCGGTCCCATGCCCCTATCATTGCCCGCACCTAAATGCAATGGATGTGATAAGATACAAAAAAAATAAAGACAGATACACGATGGTATGACAGAATATTATAAGGTCTACCTGAACTGTAACAATGATAAAGAATATAATTAGTAAACCAGCAATCTGAACACTTTTGCCTTTACAAGATTGATAGGGCCACAGGCCGACCGCACAGAGAAGTTGTTTATTAAACCGGTATTGTTGACTGAGGATATCCCGATGCCCTGAAGAAGCATCGTTTCGATTTATCGTCGTTCGTATTATTTTTTCCATGACTACCTGCGATATTGTTATATCATGCGATGCTGATAGCACGTGTATGAACAAGGATAAAACGCTCTAGACTAATGGTATAACGGAAATGAAAATGGTGCTCCTACTGGGGACAGAAGTGGATTACTAAATTGAAACGTTTTGTAAATTGAATAAAAGATTCAGTGTAAGGTGAGAGTAAACGTTCAGGATAATATCGTATTCGACGATTTGCATAGTTGATGACCAGCAGTGTCAGGTGGAGGCGAGATAATACTAGGCATTAAACAATACACTTGAGACCGCAAAGCGTCGCTATTAGATTAATAGCGGTACGGTGGTAAGTCGTTGCTTTATACCGTTGGCGTTTTACTCGCTCTGCACAACCCCGATCGATAAGCGATATATTATTACGTTATTGCGTTTAGCACGAAAATTAAGGCACTTTTACGCGGCCCTGCTCACTACTAGGGGATGAACTATTATTACGCTCAAACTGGTTATTTATTCTCACACGAAGCTATACCTGCGATACAAAAAAAAATAGAAAAATACGCAATAATTGTCTCATACTGTTTTTACCGCCCAGATGTAAAGGTTCTCCGTTTTCAGAATATATATAGCAGATATTTTTCTTTTATGTCCGACGTTGCTTCCTATGGTTGGTTGGTTGCATGCACGCAGTGAATTCCCACCACCATTGTAAGTACTACAGAAATGAATTTTAAAAACCGCTTTTGCACATTTGTTTCAACATCGAGACGGAGTCTAAGAATGATGAAACTGTAATCAAGATAGAAGATCCATTTTCCCACTGATTCCATCATACTTTCATCATAGTGTCCAGCGGTCCTTGAAGTCCTTGGAGTTCTGGAGTTCAAGGTATTGTCCTTGAATTTTGCCTGACCTTGAAAAAGTCCTGGAATGTCCTCAAATTTCACCGCATGTCCTTGAATTTTTTATTTTCCCGAATATTTGAGTTTGTTTCACAATGTATATTTAGTTTAGTAAATGTTTTTGTACTTTTTTAAAAACGAACTGCAACGTATTTCGACGAATTTTTTCCCGCTGAACACGAATCCGCTGGCATTTTTGAGGCTAAAGTACACTGAGTCATTGAAAGTCTCGATTTTATGCACGAAAAATCGTATTTTTGAGATTTACCCGGAAAATATTGGGTTGGGAGGAACATGATTGTTATATTCGTGATCAGTGGGAAAAAATACGTGGAATATAGCATTGAAACAAAAAAAAATCCATTCAATAACAATTTTTGTATTTTTGAGCCACTTTTGGAAAAACCTCGATTTTCGTGATTTTCAAAGGTTCATATCTCGGCTCTCAATGGAGCTACGGAAAATCCAGGGTGCCCATCGTCTTTTACGGGAAAAAATGCACAAGATAGGGCCTTGTGCGAAGTTTTAGAATCGTTTTACCGTGCCCTTTGAGGACGTTGAAAAACGCGAAAAATGGACTCTAAAGGACCTTGAAAATTTTTTATGATTTATCTTTTGTTGTTATGAAATATTTTTCTTCGTTTATAAAAGTAACTGTGACGTATTCCAACTTATTTTCGTGCGCTGAACATGAATCTGCTGGCCTTTTTGTGCGTAAGTGCAGTGGGACATTTGTCGCTTCTATTTTATACACTGAAAACAGTTTGATCTAATCAAAATTTATTTCCAATATGCAAGTATGCTTTGCGCGTTAAACGCGTTTGCTGGACACCCGGCTCTGCCTAAACATTGAATTTAAACTTTGCACCGGGCAGGCCCATGTCTTTAAGAGTCGCTGACAAGCTTTCCAAGCTTCTGCGTATCGATTCTCTAGGCGGGACCGATCTCATCGAACAATGCATAAGTGTGGTAGCTTCATTGACGCAGCGGCCTTCCGATGCGATCTTTTGAGTTCCAGGAGAAGATATGTTGAGGTTGTTCCCAACTTCCATACGAAGTAGTTTCCCAATGACGCAATCCAGAATTGTGTCGTTAGGTACGACACCTTTTCCATTTTCCTCGCACTCTCGGACGGCGCTGCTCATCCATCCCCATTCTTCCCAATCGTCTTCATAGTTCACCCTCTGGTTGTCTAACTGCCATGTGAGACGTATTCTGTACCTAAAATATTTCAATATTCATCAACGTAATTTGAAAGTCCTCCAAGCGTGCATAAAATTATTGGCAGCCTGTCCGAAGCTGATAGATTCTCTATCAGCTTCGGACACGCTTATCATTTTCTTTTCAGTCTGGCATTGTTGAAAAAAAATTTGAATAAAAAACAATTCAAAAAAATTCGTTCCTACGGATTTTTAAAATTAATCCGAACACCGTTGTGAACAATCAATCAGACGGCATCTTTGATACGGTGTTTTTGAGAGATAAAAAAATTAAAAACTTTTTTCACTAAAATTTCTGATCATTGCTGAACAGCTCGAGTAATTTTTATTTGATTAGTTATTTATGTGTTTCGTGTGGGTCCTACAGTGATAAAAAAGAACTGAGTCGCTTTTTAGCTTTCATGGGTTGACTGGATTCGCTAGGAGGAAGATTAAGAAACACTTAAACCTCTATCACTGATGAAAATTCATAACATCATATTTTTTCTTACCCCCAGTTCCAAGGATTATGGCCTAGCTTCACCTTTCTGAGATAGCCGAGAAGTGAAAACATGGAGTAATCTATCGTCACCAATTGATTATAATCAAAGTAAAAGACTTCTAAATTCGGAAGGAGTTGATAAACAGTGTAGTCCACGGCTATAATTTTATTAAAAGAAACATCGAGCTCTCGAAGATAGGCGGAATCTCGGAACCATTCGGCGGAAACTCGAATCAAGTTATTTTCCGCAAGAACCAATTTTTGCATCCGAAAAAGACTCGCAAAGCCTTCAGGCTCAATTCGTTCGATTCCGCAGTTACGCAGCTCTAGGGCTTCGAGAGTTGTTCCAAATCTCACAAAACTATAACTGAAAGCAGAAGAAAAAAATGGTTAAGCATAGAAATTGTTAATTGTTATCTAAAGTACATTTGATCGGAGCTGCTATCAATTTTTGCTCCCTCATGAAGGAGCTTTGTTTTGGTGGAAAAAAAAATCCAGATTTTAGTGAAAACGAGTTCAGAATGTTCCAAAATATCGAAAAATCGTATTTAGAGAAAATGTCCGGAAATATGTGTGTGTGAATTTTGATATACTTTCTTCATAAAAGTTGAAATTCAAATTTTCATATCGCTTTCTCAAAATGGTCCTCTATTCGCGGAGCTTCCTCTATGAGCATGCCAAAAATACAAAAAATTCTTTTTTAGAGAAGAAGCTTTGCGAATAAAGGAACATCATGAAAAAGCGAGATGAAAATTTCAATTTTCAACTTTTGTGGCAAAAAGATATGAATTTCAATTTTCCACTTTTTTAAAGGGTGTCGAGAAATTTTGAATAAACGCAAATTATTAACATCTTTTTCATATCTATTCGACAGATAATATTTTTCGCACCGTTAAATAGCATGGAATGGAAAATTGTGAATGTGTCACTTGGGCTTGTGGAGTTTCACATACTTAGTCGGCATGCCACATAATCAATGGTGTACCAAAGAGAGAAGAAATGAACTTACCGTGGAATGGCAGTTATTTTAGAATTGACAATGCTGACGATGGTTGTATTGCTCGGGCCTTTCTCCATATAACTGTGAAGCGAAGTCAACCCCAAGCAACTGAATTGGAAGTTACCACTGGGGCGCAACACGCTCGTCTTGCACTCCGCATATTCACTTGCACCTTCTATGCAACCAACGACATGAAGAACAAAGAAAAGTATGGCAACAGCGAACATCTTTACAAATAACGAAAAAAAAATTCGCTGTAGGACTGTACGCTGAACCAGTTAGAAGAGCACTGAAAAAAATGCTACCATCTCATATGCGATAAATGGTAGTTTATCTCCAAGGCTAAATATGCACTATCTTCTGTATAGTGGGTGGAACATCCGTCAGCGATGTTTTTTCTTCCGTAAATTCGGATGATAATTGAGAGATATCATTTTAAGAGCTTGTTTAGAGTTCGTGAAAAATGACTGAAGGCAGAATTGTAATGTAATTATGAAAATATTTTGATGCTTTTTATTCATATCAAATGAAAATATATCGTACACAGTACAGTTTAGAATTATTGGTATTGTCGGAATAGTTTGGAATAGTCGGTTTAACAAAACCGTTTATCACATCGGTGTTCATCAACGCGACTTAGATACAATCATAAAAATTAACACCATTAAGTACGACGTAGTTTAACTTTTGTCGGCAGTACATTCGTATAATTTTTATTTTTCAGCAATGAACAAAGATATTTGTCAAAAAGTAATTCTAATGGGCAATTGAACCATCGATTGACCAAACTAAATCCGATTATCTCATATAGAACTTAACTGAAAATATTCTCTGGTAACATTTGTATAGAAAGTTAAATTTCTCAACTTAGCCAAAGAGGAACAAGCTCTCTTTTCCTCTTTGAACACAGCTCGGGCTTGTACTGGTTGTTACGCTAAGATGGTTTGCGAAAAATTTGAGATACTAGATCTGGATAAATGCACAACTTTTTAAATTCGCTGGAATCGACGATCTCCTGTTGGCAGGATCTAACAAAAACAAGCGCTTTTGTTTTCAGTGTCTCAAAGTTGTGGAGATATGCCAATAACAAATACTTGATAGCGTTTTCCTTGCAGAGATGATCCGCTATGTGAGTTTCGCACAAGTTTCGGAGGCTCAGTACCTGATACTTATCAGCTGCGACCAAAAGATCTTCAACGATTTCCTCCATTTTCCCTACGCTTCCAGTATAGATGTAATTCAAGAATGCCTCGAACGTTACAGCGTCGATGTCTTCGATCTTCACAGTTTTTTCTATCTGCTCCGACATCTCTGTGTTGAACATCGCTTCGAAGACCGGACTGTTGGCTGCAAGGATTACCTTGTGTCCATGGAATTCTGTGTTCCCAACAGCGAAGGTAACGTCGCAGAAGTTCTTCGATTTGAAGAAAGCTTGCAAATTTTTGTGTACATCGTTGCTGAAGTGATCCACCAGCTTCTTTGTATCAGTTAGTACAGATTCTTGCTTTTTTATGTTGATTATCTCGCAGAGAATCATCAGCGTATCGTTGTGTAAGTAACTTGCAGCCGTAAGTGGATTCAACAGCTTGGATGCTTCGATCAGTTCAAAACTCATCCTGCAGTTGTCTGAACGTTTTGTTTGGCTAACCGACTTTGTCTTTGCACCCGACGCATCGATTATCGAGACGATTACCTTCATTTTGTGGAATGCCGCATCGCTTGGAAAATGCACATAGACGTAAGTGTGGTCGGAACGTTCAAATATTGGTGTCATCTGTTTGTTGACACATGTGATAGGGGTCATAAACGGAGAAGAGGAGGTCGGTGCGAATGATAAATTCTGCACTGCGACCTTGGGCTCATCCTTGTGCAATGAGAATTCCAGATGGCATTTTGTTTCCGTATTCGTTAACATGAACTTGCTCGACAAAACTTTTTCGTAATACTCGTTGAGGAGTCCAAAGTCGGGTAAGTTCCATCTAAAGCTTGTGTACTCCTTCTCAGTGTTTACACTGCAGCAGTACTCAGTACGCGCCGTGTACGACATTTGCGATTTAAATCTTCAAATCTTTGTGCAAAATCTTTTGTATCTAAATTTTTTAGGCTTGAAGATCTGAAAAGATAAGATGTGCTGTATAAGCGTATTTCAGTATGAAAAGTTTCAAATGAGACGAAAAAGATATATTTACCTAATCTACCTTAGTCTCAATAGCCTCGCTGTGCGGTTTGTCGATTAGCGAATGGAAATTGTAGACAATTCTCCCGGACTCGAAGTGTCTTGTGGCCGCAATGCACCGCAACGCTTGGTCAAAAAAACAAAGACGCGTTCGGGAACTCACTCGGGGTAAGCTAGAAAGAGAGAGAGAGTGCTGCGCTGTTGCGAATATCCGAGAGAGACGGGTAGTTAGCCGCGTAGATTCCTGAACGCGGCTCAACGGACGGGCGAGACCGGCATCAACACGTGTAACGTGTAGCGCTGTTAATTTACCGGAAAATCATGATACTTGCGTTGATTAGTAAATTACGTACTATCGGCAGCCCAAAAATGGTTAATTTTTTTATTATAAAGTTGCAGTATGCTTGTATTTCGCAAAAGTATCGTAACAAGATGAGAAATAGTATTTTAAGTATTGTAATATACAAAATTTATTATTTTCCTTTTTATACACTTTTTGTTGCGATAAAAAACAAAGCCATTTTATCACTTCATATATATAAAACACATACATATATACGCCATATATACAAAGTAATACCAATATTATTGAAATACAAACTAATATTATTGACTTTCATTTACAGACTTTCGGCAGAGCTGGGCAAATACACAAAGTACTTGAAGGACGTATTAATGTATCAAGTACTAAGTCAGTGCGCAGAACTTGAGCTATTAAGTTCTGCCAGTAAACTCAATACGCCAGTACTTAAAGGCATGTGGTAAGGACTCAGTCGGTAACAAATCGCTTTCCGTATTTTCTCCGATACGGTTGATCTGACGACAAAAAGCAAATTAGGTTTTAATGCTTCTATTAATTGACTGCAAGAATCTAATGTGCCTTTAGTCGATGCATCATCGATCTCGGAGAAAATAAGGAAAGCGGTTTGTTACCATCGGAGCATCTATATGCACGTAACACATGCCCTTATGATGTACCCAGTACTTCGAGTACTTCCTACATCAATGGCAATTCAAGTACTTAGGGTATTTGCCCAGCTCTGCTTCTCGGTCGGCATGGCAGAGAGAGGATAGAAAGGTGCCCTTGACGAAACGTCGATATCTCTGCCGCGAGGTGTCTCAGCTTTCACTGCTGCTCGCTCTCGCGGAGTGACCACGGTTGACCAAAGCAACCAAATAGCAGCAGCAGCGCAGCAGCTTCGCTGCCTATATTGATCAACTTAGATTTTATAAATACGCGGGCTGATAAAATCTCACATTTCCATTCGTAATTCACAGTGTTTCCCGGATTTATTTGCCAAGTTCACGTTACGAGTTCTTCGTGAGTGTCGGTGCGTTCGATCCGCGACTGTGGGAAACGAAAAACAGTACGTAAACTGCACATACAACTACGACAATAACATAGCCGTGTAGGTAGGTAATGCACTGGTAGGAAGTAGCTTGGTGCTGCTGCTCGTTCGAAGCGACTCGAATCTTCGCTAGAATCGAGAAATAAAAAAATATTCTTGACGGCTTTTTTATTTTTCCGCTTTAACAACCTTAATGCTGCCAAGCCCGTATCGAAACTACAATGTACTTAACAAAATCAAACGAGAGACAAGAGTGTTCGAACGATGTTCTGGAGCGTGACAACGACAGCGTAGAACTTGAAACGTAATACCTCGCGGTGTTATGACGTCACTCGGGAACATAGGCAATTACACAAGCGTCATCGGTCAGTATAGTATGTCGGTGAAAACTTGTGACGAAAACACAAATCGATGTCACGAAAAAATAATCGATGACGAGAATTTTTTTGATTAGCCTGTAAATAAAATAAAATAAAAATTTCGATATCACGGAACGAAAAAAATCGCGTGGCAAGAACGATTGTGATCGAATGTTTTCAATCTTGTGTTATCGGTTCGATCGACGATTTGTTTGTTTATCTATTCGAACAAACGCCGATAAGTCCTGCCGCTACGAACATCGAAATTGACGACTAGAAAAATCAGCCAATAGCTAGTAATTACAAATTTACATGAATCCGAAGATACTGAATTCATATTTTTTGTTTTTCTTTCTGGATCCATCCACAGGACAATGTACTGACAAAACAGTGCTATAAAATTTTCATAGTCATGCTACAAGAATGGTCATTTGTTAAACTAAACACTTGCTTCTTGTCTAGTGTAGCCGGATAAGTAAAAGCAAAAGTCAAAAAAATGAAGGAAGAGAGTGCCAGGGAATAATTACAAAATTGTAGAAAGTAGCCACTAAAAACCCACGACTAAATTGCTTAGCTCTGTAAATCTGATGTGACCGAGAGCTTCCGAATTCATGGTGTTGCACCCTGCACAATTTTCTTTTTCCATCTGCAACTGCTTTTTTAAATAACACTGTTAAATTGTTATTTATTTATGTATTTATTTATTTGCAGGGACTAGCACCTTTATATTAATAAATACACGTTTTATGTCTAATATAGGTTCTCAAAACTCATTTTAAAGATTTTTATTATATAGTCACGTTACAAGAATAGTTATGCATTAAACTAAACACTTGCTTCTTGTCTGTTACAGTTGGATAAGTGAGAAAACAAAAGTTGAACAAACAGAGGAAGAAGTTGGGGAGAAGAGGACAAGTGAAATCTCTCCGTAGAGGCAGATTCTCAAAATGTCTATGCAACAATTCTGTCTACGATGGAACAATCATCAGCCAAACTTCATATCCGTATTCTCGTCGTTGTTGAACAACGAGACTTTGGTGGACGTAACTTTGGCTGCCGAAGGTCGTCATCTTCAAGCACACAAAGTTGTACTGTCGGCGTGTAGCACTTACTTTCAGTCTCTCTTCACCGTCAATCCCTGCCAGCATCCTATCGTCATTCTCAAAGATGTCAAATTCTCTGATCTCAAGATCATGGTGGATTTTATGTATTACGGCGAAGTCAACGTCTCGCAGGATCAGTTGCCCTCGATAATAAAGGTAATGTCTTATACGGCAGCCTCTCCTGAATAAAAGAGATTGGCGACAAAAATACTATTGATGAGTCGATTACTGTTAAGGGTATATTTTCAATCTTTAAATATCGATGACTATTTGATATTCTCTACTTTCTTCTTAACTTGATATCCTTCAGTTTCCTATTACTTGAAATTCTCTATTTTCTTATTCATTACTTGATATTCACAGTGGGTAAAAATTGCGTTTAAAGTATAGTAATGTACACAGTAATGAGACTCAATATCTATCACGAATTTATATTATTATGCACGATATATTAGTCGTCCACCACGAAGGTGAAGTAACACGGCTGTGAGTGCCAGAGGGATACTCGCAATTTTTCAATGAAATTGTTCAATGTTCATAATTCGCTTCTTTCTCGAAAAAAATTCGCCAATTACAAATGTTCATTACAGTTTCTGAGATCGACTGCGGTACTTCACTTCGCTTATATTGTGGACAATTGTAAAACACTTGCCTTGCACAGCTGCGGTTTCACCATTTATGTCGCTCCAGGTCATAAAAAGTTTACCGCTGCTTTCGCCGAAAAATCAAAGATCAAGAAGTGCAATTTTTATTTTTTTAATCACAGAATTAAAATCTTATTCAAATCATCGAAAGTTTCTGTATTGAGAACGTTTGTCACTGCAGACACCAGTGCACTGGGCCTATTGGTAAATCCCTGTGAAATTTAATGTACCGGATTGGAAAAATTAATGTTCGGTGTATTAAAAACTTTGGGAATATTTTATTTTGAATAATTTTCCTTAAATTTACTATGAATGTACTTTAATTTTTATAATTTACTTTAATTTCAATGAAAGAGTATGTTAATTTTCCATCACAATTGTACATTAAATTTACAATTTTTTTTTTTACGGTATAAGTGAAAAAAAAATGTCAACGTCGACTGGTATTTGATATATCGGATCTAAAGGCGAAATATTTTTTCCAGACTGCAGAAAGTTTGAAGATCAAGGGCCTGGCGGAGATGCACACAGCCTCGTTGACTAAATGGCCCAGTGGAGGCAGCGAGCCTGGCGGGGGAGATCGCGGCGAGTCGTGTTCACCGAGTCCATCGCCCTTGTCGCCGTCTTTTCGCAGAAAGCGTTTGAGAAAAACTTCAACCGGTTCGACGTCGGCTGGCTCAGCCGACAAACCCGAGGAAATGAACGAGATTACTCTAGTAGCCACGAATATTGTAAAACCCGAGCCACACATTGTTTCGCAAGAGGGTAGTGAAAATGTTAGACGTCCCATTAACACAACCACCGAATCGCAAGGCAGTATTGACGAGGATCAGATATCAATTGTAAGTTTCACATTCGGACAACATTGCTCCTTCACTTTTCTCCTTTACCAATCGCAGCACTTTTTTTATACTGTAATTCGCGCCGAAATTTGTCCTTCACAACCCAAGTTCGAACTTCCATTCGAGCGTATTCTTGACTCAAGCTTTAACTTCGATTCGCTTCTTTCGTAAACCATTGAAGCTCAGCGAATAGGCCTGGTCGGCTAGACTCGACGTCGGTTTTCTGCGGTTTTCCTAAGTCTTGGGCAAATGCGAGTGTTTCTATCTCAATCTACAGTCGGCCACAGCCGCGACCCACAAACTACCATCCGCAATAAAAAATGTACGCTCAATCTTGCGCGTCATAGATGGAACTTGTAGGTGCAATGAGGAAGCAAAAAGGGATACGATACGTATATATTTTTATAAAAAATCAAATTCATATCGCGATGCAAGTTCGGCGCCGGTGCTAAGTCACGTCGATTGATGACTGTAAAGATTGGACATATAAATGTTAATAAACATGAAATGTTTACAGCCATCGATCGACGTGATATAACTCCGGCGCGGTGCAGCAAACCTAGGAGACCGACTGTTACGACATCCAAAATTACAGTTAACTTTCATTCATACTGAGTAACCCGTATTTGATACGGTTCCCACTAATCGAAAAATAGTAAGTCCCGTCGCTAATAACCATAGTAATTGATGCAACGTTAAATAAATTAAAAAAACAAATACAAAAAAAAAGACCTAAAGTTCGAGCTGATGGGCTTGAACCTAAAATCAGTTATGCTCGTGGCATTAAATTATCGTACCTTGCTATAATTTCCACTAGTTCTTGCTACCCCTGTGAGACTGTTTGTTCCGTGATCGACCCAGGCGCCCTCCGGTTTTATTTAATACGCTTGTAACATAATTTACTATGAACAATTGCATTTTATCTCAAGAGCATTTGGAAGGTTAATCTTGGAAGTTTTGTTTGTACAGATGAGTAATATGGAAAGCAGCACAGCGACGACACCAGCCCAGAGCGAAGGTTCTTTGCAAGAAGTGAGCCAACAACCTGGTGGAAACATTGGTCAGAGTTCCGTCTCTTCACAGCCGCCAGCCCATCAAGGTGAGCTCTGTTCTTTACACATTTATATAACTAATCTTTTCTTTAGCCTATTGTTTATATTGCCGTTGATAAGAATATGTACGTAAGAGCGATGCATCCCCGTTATCTCATTCTCCGAAGTGAGCTTGACGAAAAAGCACTTGTTACACGTGCTACGGGTCTCTTGGTTTGAGGAGCCTGCAAATTTCGGATGTTCTACTATTTCCACAGTAAATCAAGTTAAAGAAAGGTCGAATTGTATTGAAAAGCCCAAGTCGCCATGGACTGTGCGTGGACTCGATATATTTGATTCGTGTCATCCCCAATAGCGAAAGTTGCAGCGATTCTTTTTAACATCATTGCTTTAAGGTGCTTCCGATGCTTTACGTATTTTTTTTAATTTAAAAAAAAGTGAATGCCCTTTTTTAAAAAATAACTGCTTATAGTAAATTCTGCTGTTTCAGATGAATTATTTATAGGCAACTGCTACGTCATGGCCATTAATATCTAAATAATTGTCATAATTTTATTCGATCGTATGATTTCATTATTAACCATTTCACTTCGTCAAGTGACGCGCTCGAAGCGAATATCACGTCACACAGTTGGCAAAGCTCAAATCACGAACAATCGCGAGCCCCTTTGATTAGCTTTTCATTATAAACTTGTGTTTAACTTAGTGATACACCTGATCCGCGAAATCAGAATATTATCGCCACAGCACGGCAACCAATTGTTTCAACCGATTCGGTCCCTCGCTTTTTATTCTGTTCAATCTTGGGTGTCGCGCAACCCCACTATTAGTTGAATCGCTTCGAATCGGCCAATGTTACCCCTAATTAATTAGTCTTGAAACAACATTCGAACTATCAACTTCTGTTATCAATTACCACCCGGCAACTCATTTTCTTTGATCTTTCATTGATAATTTAATAAGTCTTTAATCGTTAATTTAATCTGCTAATTGAAAAGACATGAGATTCTGAATTTCATTTGTCAGTAAGAGAACAGCGTGGAAGAATAATTGTTATACTCGTATGAGTTTAGTTGTTCTTTTAATTAGCTTTTATGTAACTGATGCATGAAAAGCGTCACTTTCCGCGCCTGCCGAGAGGGGCGTAACTGACGCTCTGTAGCCATGAGTTTAGTAAATTCCCGGCGCATGCGCAGTTTGGCTCCTTTGTGTGCGATTTACTTTTGCGCATGCGCAGTTCGGCTTATTTGCGTGCGATTTCTGGAAATTATTGCACGCTGCTCGCAGCGCCACAATCAGCAGGCACGGAATAGCGCTTCTCCTGCATTCCTTACATAAAATAGTATTCAATACGTGTACGTAAAAGCAGGCTCCCGACGGCGGTTGTGAAGTGAAAACTTCCCAACCTTCGTCGAAAGTCCGCTTTTACGAACTAGTATCGCAATATACTATTTTCAAAGAGCTTTAACTTTCTTTTAAAGGGATTTTAATTAATAAAAGTTCCACTTGCAAAATTATTCGAGAATCATAGCCGAATATCAATTTCGAAGACGAACCTCAATGTAGTCATGTTAAAAAGGTTGCTGCAACACTTATCCGTTTTCCCGCATAAGACAAATTACAAGTGACGGCGCTTTCTACACAATCCACCGATAAAGCAAACCCTCGAACCGATTGTAACGCCTAAGACGGAAAACCCAAGTAAATAAACTGCGGTCGAACATATCCTGTGAACATTTTCAGGAAAACATCGACATAGTTCTTCCCCAATAATATTAGTTCTAACATCGAACATTGCTGGCCGGTAAATTACCGGACTGGAAAAGTCAGAGATTCAAACAGATAAACCTCAGCATTTTGCTTCTTCAAAGAGGACGCTTCGTTTTGATGAAATAAAATCCAGATTTCAATTAAAACGTGATTAGAATGTTCCAAAACATCTAAAAATCACATTTATTCATTAACGAATTACCGTTTATTGGACATCCGTCGATACATGTACGGTAACTGTTGGTTCTTTAATAACAAACTATCGCTAATTAATATAAACAAGCGATAGTTGCACGTTCCGTTTTCAAAAATGTATCGCTAAATTTTCTGGCGCGTCTATGCAACGGTTTTGAAAAAGTTTGTACAACAGTTACAGATTCTCAGATTTAATTTTCCTGTGGATTGTCAAAAGCGCAGTGTCGTCACTTGTCTGCCTTATGCGACCCTCCAAACAGCTATGCGAGCTACAACATCATTTACGCGCTTCTCGTGGCTCTAAAAAATTGCGTAATTTCCTATGATTTTTACTGGTAACGGCCTCGGGCCTGTTTTTGTTAATTCGTTATTATTTAATCAACTGGAAAATCTCCCCAAACACTCTTAATAGCTGTAGTACAAGTAGTTGAATGTCTAACGATAGATAGAGCGTAAACATTGAGAGCCGAAAAGATAAGAAAGCATGACCAACGATATTCAAATAAACCAAGTGTACAAAAATTGCGTAACTAATTTTAAAAAAAGTGCCGATGACGGGTGAAGATTCGATAATGCAAATGAATTAAGTGACGCATAAAATAATTGATCCGGTGACTTCCCTAGATTACGTAAAAATGAAATGGACGAAAAATAAAGCCCGCCAGTTACAAAGTTTCCACCGTGAGTGAGATCGGGTCGAGATTTACTCTGGACTAGTGGAAAAATTCTAATAGACTCAAAATTCACTTATGGGATTGGCTGTTGACTAGAAAGTTTCGAATTAACTAGAATTTTGCCACTAGTTCAGACTCGTTTCGGTCCGTTCTCAGTCCCGGTGGAAGCTCAGTAAGTGACGATATGCGTTAAATGAGTATCAAAATAATTCGGATCGGAAAAGTGCCGATGGCGGCAGCACAGTCGAACGGGTGGAAAAGGGATGACCTGTAAAAAAAGTGAATGCCTGTAACTGGTAACAAATTTACAAATCACAAGAAAATCATAACAATTCAGTGAAGATAACAATTTATTTAAGTTTTGGGTGCTCCGCCATGTAGTCCATACCTAGCTTCTGGATCCGAATAGTGGGAACAAATATTCGATAAACGAAAAATGGGGTAGGACAAAAGAAGAATAAACAATTCCAAACAAATTTAAGTCTGCATGTTGTCTGTTTTTTTTTGTTTGTTTGTAATAATCAAAGGAACACCATTATTGTGAATCATTTTTATAATTATAAAAATTCGTTTACAGCACTGCTGCAAATATTCGAAATACTTGTAGATGTATTACTGCGATTATTATTATTATTATTATGATTATTATTATTATGATTATTATTATTATTATCTCGTTTATTCCTCGTTGTAATTATAATATATATATACGTATTTACATATATTCAGGGTGATGGATGAAATTTTTTACATTCTTTGCTCGATGGTAGTTGGTCGTATCCTGAGCAAAGTTAGTTTGGCGTTTTTTGAGTTTCGCAACCGGTATTTGGATATACGTATAATAAATTAAAAAAATTAACCAATCAGAACGAAGTTTCTCGCCGTGCTGGTAACTTTTATTAGAGATCCTCTCTAACCTCCCAGAGGTCATCAGATTTCCAAATGGCAAAAACCCTCACGAGAGTCGTACTTCGAGCCATCAATTACCTTAATGGAAGGAGCGGCGAAAAACAAACTCGGCTCGATCAAATTTGTGACCAATAAAGCCGAACGACAGTGTGACCGCTGGCACGTGAATGTTACGTTGAAGTATCCTGAAGCCCGTCTACACCGAATGTCGTTAGCTTTTTAAAGAACCAATGTCAACTCGATGAGGGCAGACCGAGTACCGTTTTGTAAACAAGCCGGCTTGCAACGCTCGTACGCCGTTTTAGGTTAGGTGTGCCTATCTCACTAATGAAATGGACAATCCTGATTGGCTACGAAAACTGGCTTCACGATTTCGATTATTTCGATCATTCGAGAGTCATGTCCTTTTTAAGAAGGAAGAAGATACGAGCGGGATAGACTCGATAAGTTTCATAAATGGAGATGGGCGCCGAATTTTTGTCAATTGACTGTCACGTGACCGTCCCAACCTTCAAATTAACAAAGCACCAATCTCGTTAATCAGAAAAAAAATACTTCGCGAAAGAAGTGCGGTAAAGCGAAGTTTATACGCACGCTGTGAAGTGCGACTCACTTCACAGCGTGCGTATGATGTTCGCTAAACCGCACTAGTACCGCATAATATCTTACGTAACAAATGCAGGAGAAGTGCTAGTCCGTGCCTGCTGATTGTGGTGCTGTACAGCCAGCGTGCATAAAGAACGAGTAAATAGCAAAAAGTAATCGCAAAAGTAAGTCACACGCAAAGGAGCCGATCTGCACATACGCCGGGAATTTGCTAAACTCATGGCTACAAAGCGCCAGTTACGCCACTCTCGGCAGGCACGGAAAGTAGCGTTTTTCATGCATGAGTTACATAATAGTACTTTGCGATACTAGTACGTAAAGGCGGACTTTCGGCGAAGGTTGGGAAGACGGCGGCCACTTCACAACCGCCGTCGGGAGTCCGTTTTTACGTCCCAGTATCGCATACTACTTTTTGTGAGGAATGCATGAAAGGTTATGTTGCTAGCCGGGCGCGGCAATAAAGGAAAAACAGACAGCGTGCGCATGCGCACAGTAATACGGCGCATGCGCGCTGTAATATGTCGGCGTGCGCACGCGCATCGTAGATACTGTGCGCATGCGCCTTCTTGAAAAACACCACTTTATATGGCGCCCGGCCCCCACATAAAGCAGCACTTTTCATGCATGGGTCACAAAAAATATAATTTTAATATTCATTTTATAATATTGTTTCACTGATTAATTAATTGATAAAAAATAAAAATACGAATAATTACGAAGTCCACGAGGGAGAAAAATTTCGTTGAAATCAACCTGAACTGCTAAAAAATTGATCAAATTTGGGACCAAAAAAAGAAATGACCATCAAGTCCCAACTAGATGGAAGTGTTTCGCTGTTTTAACCATATTTGGGAGCCCGAATAAAAATTAGGGTCGTGGCACAACAAACATTTTCTTGAGTTCTAAAGGACCGTCATTTTTTGGTCAATTGACGCTTATCAAAAAATTACCGTCACGACACATCTCCGTATATCGATCTCGGGCCTCTCAACGCGGCGAGACAGTTTGTTCTGATTGGTCCATTTATTACGGATTTATAATGCTTATAACTAAATAAACGTTGCGAATTTTAAAAAATTCCAAGTAATTTTTCTCAGTGTAGAGCCAACTATGAACCGGCAAAAAACGTCAACAACTTCCTGGGTCACCGTGCATATTGCATATCGATAAAAGTAATATATCAATTGTATAATATTACTGTTAAAAGTAATTAAGATAATGCTGGCACAGATGCGTTCAAGTATTTTGCACGAGGGAATCAACAGACGTTTGACATGATAATAGAGCGAAAACAGAGATCGATTATAAATCAAAGTATAATTTAATTAAAGAGAATACGAACAACCACAATAGAAACAACAGCAACAACGGCATACACAAACAATATGGTTACATCGAGTCAATGAATCGATAAATGAATAAATCGAGCAATCCTCATCGAGAAATCTAAAAAAGAAAATATATAATGGCACCCAGATACATAGCACACATTAAAAGAAAAAAAGCATTGTTTATAAAATTTTCCAAACGGCAGAAGCAAGAATTGAGCACTTCCTTTTGAGTGTATGTGTGTGTCCACATTCGCGGAAACGTTTGTTATAAATAATGATAAATAGTTAATAAAAAGGAAAGGAAAAAAAGTAGATTTACGATTCTCACAGTCTGACGATGCTGGGCTTGAATATGTATCTGTGCCATGCCGGAGAACCTTTTTTTCCTTTCTTTACATCATTTTTTGCCTCGTTACATGATTGTTATTCTTTTCACCCGAAAGAGGTAACTAAAGGATATTGAACTTATCGAGTCAATTTTTTTTACGTATATTTCACTCGAACTGTTGATATTAAATGTAACTGGTATTTATTTAAAAATTACAATTAACATCACGAAATTACTTGACTGTTGGCTCGAATAATTTTTGAAGGACATTTTTGAAAATCATATTCACCAAAAATGAACTTTTGTGAGGTTGCTCTTAGTCCTTCCCATATTTTACTTGAGTAATTTTATACATCATACGAACAATCACAATCCGTGTCATTAACATCATTACATTAACGGAAGCCAATATAGAGTTGAAAAAAAGCATCGCCCTACTAGAAAGAAACTTTGGGCTTAACAAAATGTACTATCGAATACCAGGTCGAAACTTTGAATTCAAACTGGCCACGATCAATATCGGATTTTTTTTCGTTGATCATTTGAGCTCCGCCATTATGCACTTCGGAATCGTGACTTCTTATCCAAAGGAATAGGAACATCGATAAAGAAATATCATCCGTCCAGAATTAGTGAATTCGTCATTTCGAATTTGTGACAAAAATCTCTAGATTCAAAAAACAAGAAACTACTCAATGTGTGACGATATTTTTTCGATCTGCCTTTTTAGATGATAATCTCATGTTGAAGATGCTACTAACATCGGACCCCAAGTAGCAAAAAGACATCTGGTACGACAAAGTCATCCAAATGGGCTACATAATTCCGCCCGAATGGTAACTAACTATAAGCTATCCTATGTCTAAAAGTTAACTTTTGGACGTAGGATAGCTTATAATTACCATTCAGCCGGACATATGTAACCCATTCGAATGACTTTGTCGTACCAGATGTCTTTTTGCTACTTGGGACGATATTTCTTTCGACCCACCATTTTCTATTTCCGACTTGTAAAACCTCGAATCGAACACAATGGCCACTCGACAAAAGGTATTGTCCGTCTCAAAGGAATATTTCTGCCTGACATTCTTTTTTCTCGGTGCTTCAAATGCGAGACCGAAAGTTATCATAAAAAAAAATACCCGCCATTCATATAGAGTGATATTTTTGTTCGATTGGTCCAATCGTCCGCGCCATTTTGCATTACCGAACCCTCAACATTGCCATGTGCCACGTCCCTTTGATAAAAGAACTCCACAACGGCCGGTTAGGATCACAAAAATCAGCCTGACTGCCAGTAGCACGACGCGAGACTGTATGAAAAATTCCACCAATAACAAAAAAAAACGTATAGCCAGAACCGAGAGGGAGAAAGAGAGCCAAGAATTCTAGTGTAGAAAGTGATCGAATAGTAGTTGATAGTTTTATCATAAAAAAAAATAGCATAAAAAAAAACAAATCTTTAATCCATAACGTTTTTTTCTTCTCATCGTACAACTCTGCTGCTTTGACTCTTGACATTATTTCCAAAAAAAAAGATTGGTTGATATGGTCGAAGAAAAAAAATCTATTACTGTTGCTATAAAAACACTGCTGACCAAAGATGAAATTGGTCTGTTCTACAGGATTGCAATGGACAATAATGGAGCATACGTATCCACGTTTCGCTCTGTCCTCGTGTCAAACGAATCTGTCGATCCAAGCCTCGTCGGCGTTCACGACGCCCGAAATAACAGCGACATCGAGCATCAGCGAGCATCAGTACCAGTCGGCGGGCGGTACGAGTACGACGACAGCCTCGAGCTGCGCCCTGACGAGTTATCCGAATTCGTCGTCCCACGGGCCGTTGCAGCACTCATCGAACTCGAGCGGCGGCGGTGGGGGAGCCGGAGGTGGCGCCGGTGGGGGCGGAAACGGCGGTGGCGCCGGAAGTAACGGTGGAAACGGATCGGGCGGTCCGTCACCGACGACCCAATGTCCCAGCAACTGCCAGAGTCCATGCGCCAGTCCTCAGACGACGATAAAGAGAAAGAGATCGACGAATCCGCAGGCGGACGAGAATTTCATTCGTGCACTAGAGGCGGTGCGTTACGGAGGTATAGGTTTTTGCAAAGCCGCCCGTATGTTCGGCGTGAACAATCGAACTCTGTGGCTCGAGTACAAGAAGCGTGGTTACCCGAACAATCGTCCGAGCTTAAAGTCTCGTGTAAAGCAGGAAGTTAACACCTCCCCGCCGCCAGCGCCATCGTCGCAGCCGGTAAATTCCCAAAGCCCGACACCGATGGGCCCGCCAACGACCCCACACAGTACCCACAACACGCATCCCACTCACACGATGCTAACAGCCCACACGCCTCACACAATGCTATCCGGATACATCGACAGCAGACACACGGATTACTCACTTCCAAGCACCACGATGCCGATTAACTTGCACGGCGTCAATTACAACTCTATGTGAATTGACCTGTGCGCCGCCGATTGTTAACTGTACAGCGGGTGGACTTAGAGCTGGCTAATCCGTGTATCACCGTGCAATGCCCATGGCACAAAAACATACACAGACAGGACACGCACAGAGAGCTAGACATTATTCGATTAGCAATATGTTTGCGAATTAAAGCTCGAGATGCGGTATAAACCTCTTGTAGATTTATCGGACGGACAGTATTGTAATGAGACTACTTTTTGAATTTTACTTAGATCGTTTTTCCATTATACGTTTCTCATTCTTTTGCTCCCCTCGTACACGACGGATGTCGGTTGTAACGGATGCATTTATGGCACAAGCGCATAGCTCGACCAATCGATGATTCGCTCTGATTGTTTGGCCGTATTCGTTTTCTCTGCCGGAGATGAGTGGGCATGAACTTGAATTTAAGATTCATGAGTCTGGACTTGTTTTTCATACTTAATTCTCGTTTGACGTTTGGTAAGTCCGAACTTGAGTTTATTTTCAAGTTCACGCTTAAGTTATTTATATCATTGAGTATGAACATGAGTTTAGGCTCGAGTAGGGCTAAAGGGAAAAAAATGTAACTTCGGTCTAAAGTCTAATGCAAACTTAAATCTACTCTCCAGTCTCCCTCCACGTAAAAAGTTGACGCGTCACGATATTATAAAAATCACGAAAATATTGTTATCGGTCGTTTCAAAACATTCTCATTTCGTTCGCGTTCGTGACTTTTCGGTTAAGCGAAAAAAAAAATCTTCGTGCGCCAGCGAGTCGGGAATTTAAATACTTTAAATTTAAACTGGAATCGAACAACACTCTGAGCTGATTATTCATTTTTAATTTTTCTTAAATTTTCGAGATTGAGTTTAAACTTTAAATTGAAGTTAATTTCGAACCGAAGATTGAGCTCAACTTCGTGCACACGACTCTCGATTCGAGCGTTAAGATACCCGATTATCCCGATATCAAACAAGACTCGATAAACCGTACCTTATCAAGAGGTTTAGACAGTAAATTTGCAAAAAAAAAAAAAAAAAAAAAACAGAACTCAAACACATAATCAACCATATACTTTCTAATTGAGCGTAGAACACTTGTAGATTAGAGTTGCGTATCGCTTGTCTCGCCACTCAATAACTTTTGCTACACTTGGACTTTTTGTAAATTCATTTTATATAGTTGTTACAATATAGACACAATCTACGCAAAGCCTTTTAAGGCTGGTTACAAAACGATTAACTTTACTTTTAATGTCGCAATGCTCCGTTAAGTTACTATTCCTAAGATACTAAGCGTTCTCGATAGCCCTTATTCATTCTTACAGTGCGTATTAGTAAACAAAAAGTGTCTACGAAATATTCAGCAATATATTTTCGTTGGTGGAATTCGCAATTGTATTAAAAATCCGTTAAGCATATAGTGGCTCATATTTAGTAATAAACTTTCGGTGCTGTAAACTTTTATTTTTGCGTGTATAATCGTTACCACAAAAAGTTATAAAAAAAGGAGATTAGACATTTGAACAGTAACATAACGTTTATCGTTGCGACAAAATTTTATTTATAATTTACAACAATCGTTCCGTGCGCGGGAACGTTGCAGTATGCCTTGGGCCCGAATTTGCACTCGTACATTCAATTTCGAATTTAAACTGATGTTGCGAAACTTATTTGATGCTTAAAGGGGAGTGTAAATGCCGGAGCGCGCCCTAAAACTTCAAACACATTCTTCTCGGAGATGGCCAAATAAAATCGAATAAAATCGTAACAATGATTGCAGTATTATGGCAAAAAACAGGCACCAGCTTTTATTTTTATCTAAAATCGATAAAAACAATTCCGGAATAATTATATGAGAAGTCTATGATTATAGAGTGATAAGTAATAATATCTCTGCTTCTCAGCGGTCGAAGTCAAGAGCGAGGCGATCCGCATACACACACACACACACCAATACACGTATCATGAGATTTCGTAAAACAACGGCTAAGAAAAATATGTGAGAAATGCCGATAAACTGCCAGAAATCGGTTTTACGAAGTATGACCGAAATGACTTTGGGAGGGCGCTGACAAACGAATTTTAACGAGTGAGGCATTGTCCGCCAATTCTAAATCTTGTGAACTGCCGGGCGCTTATCGGCAAACTATTTTCTAACGGTGTATCGGTTCACATCGGTGTTCACAGCCATCGTTTTACGCAATGCAATTAGACGCGTGTAAAAAGATGTGTTTATTTACTGGGAAGAGCTCCGCACTCCGCTTTTCGGCAGACTCGATGCAGAAAAATCACTACGTATCACTACGTATACAATTACCTCGTAATTGTATTTCCGATTTTGGCAGAAATTAAAGTGAGTCGCCCTTGGTTCGTAATTCTGTAATCTGTAAAGATGGTTAACATTTTTATCGATTTTTTTAAACCGTCGAGCCTACGACTGAAAATTTGTTTCTCATGTAGCGAGAGATCGACGATTTATCCAAGAATTAAAAAGAAATACTCGCTGATTACTATACATCCCACATGCGAATTCGGCCAATAATAGTGTAAGTACTTATGACCGAAGGCAAGTTGTACAGAGATCGCACGCGACATGCAAACTCTTTCGATTATCGAGCGACGCGATTTATAATAGGGTATTGTAACAATTATCGAAGTAATTGATCGCGAATTCTATTACGATGCAGATTACTTATATATACCTAATATATACCGATAGAAACTGCTGGACACCGATGCCGTCGTGCGACTGGCACGCAATCTGTTTTGTATGTATTTCTATCCCACGACCGAGAGATCAATGTATATAGTCGCGTCAATAATATTAATCGCTGGTTCCTCTGTTAACGCCACGCGATTATTCTGTAATGTTTTATAACGTGAATATATGCCCGAGCGAAATGAAAAAAAAAAACAACAAATATCACTCATTGGATTCTCGAACTTGTCAATTGCCTTCGAGAATTCAATAAGTTTTTTCATTTTTTTTTTTTCATATGGTTTGATTTTGGGAAAAATAATTAAGATCTTTTGTTGTTAGATAAAAAAAGCCGCCTAGCCTACCGAACGGTCGCGACGATAAAGATAATTGTTCAATAAGAATTGTCTATGTGAAATGTTAGTTATTCGTAACACGACGTTGTATATCAGTGGTAGTATAGTTTACTTACTAGATTTGGTACCGTATATACACATAGTGTGTACCATATCTCCCTAACGTTCTTATATAAAAAAAAATTAAACAAAACACTACAACAACTTAAGAATATAAGATTTTTTTCATTTGTTTATGTACATAAGAATAAAAGGGAATTATTTAAAAATAATGTTCGACTTGTACCTCACTGCGATTGTATGTGTCTAACACTGAAGAAATCGACGAGATAAATTTATGAAGTTAAGTTCGAACTTAAGCATGAGATTCAAATTAAAAATTAAACGGGAACATACAGTTATTATTTCAAGATCTTAAGTTTAAAGATGAATTATATTCAAATTAAATCCAATATTAAACACAAACTTACGTTCAAACTCGAGCAGGTACCAAAGTTTCTATTTATATTTGGAGGTAAATTAAGAATTGAATTAAATTAAACAAATTTTATTAAATTTTACTGTTGCGTCTAGCTTCATGCTCACGGTTCTCGGTTAACCCAGGAAACCGGCGTCACGGATAAAGTGGACAAGCTAATTGTACAAAGTTACAAAATGGAATAAAGTATATCTATTAGAGTAAACCTAATCGGAGATATAATATGCAAAATGTGCAATATCCGTCGGGTCACCGGTCTCATACGGTGGCAATTTGAGCATAGCAATTGAAGTTTCTGTGTCAGCATTATAAGCTTACACCAGCAACAATATTTACTCATAATTTCTGAAGAAAAAAATTAATTCCTCAGACATTTATGAGAAATGCGGACAAATTTCTCCACAAGGACAGATTTTTCATGAATCGCTCGGATCTTCTCAGACTGTCGCCGAACCGACTTCAGAGAAAATCGGAGGTAGATTAAAGCTGAAAAAGTGAGAGAGATTTCTCATACATTTTCCCAGGCAGTCATAATTGTAGGCACTACAGATTAAATGGCGAGATTCTTTTGAGGAGAAAATCGGACAAATGTTACATACGAAAAGTGTCTCGAAACTTCCCAAAGTCAATTGTATTTTTACAAAATTTGCAAAAATCATCTGAGGAGAAAACTGGACAACCGTTAGATATGGAAAGTGTCTCAAATCTTCTCAAAGTCAATTATATTGTGTCAAAATTTGCAAAAATCACCAATGGATGCGC
The DNA here is from genome assembly GCA_964017025.1 of Stenichneumon culpator. Taxonomy (NCBI): domain Eukaryota; kingdom Metazoa; phylum Arthropoda; class Insecta; order Hymenoptera; family Ichneumonidae; genus Stenichneumon; species Stenichneumon culpator. Next base: position 18,040,288 of record OZ024772.1, on the reverse strand, counting down.
CACGAGGAAAATCGAAGACACGATGCACAACCAATGCTTCGGAAGACACTTCGATTTTCTCATCGACATTCGATAACGTATAGAAAATTTTGAAAAAATTTATGATCAAATCAAAGAAATAAAAAAATCGCCAGTTTGTTCACATATTTGTGTAAATATTTGTGTAAGTTTTGTATATTGACTCTTTTAGCTCAACATCCGAAGCAAGTGGGAACGAAGCGTGGTAGATTGTTGATGCGCCAGCCAAGAGTGAAAAAAGAGCCGGAGCCACGACAGCGTGCTTCGCCGGAGAGCGAGCCTGGCTCGCCGCACATCGTTCCCTCCTCTTCCTCGTCGTCTTCATCGTCGGTCGCCCATCCCGTCACGCCGACGTTGAACCTTCCACCTTCGCGCGAGCAGAGTTGGGACGATCCGGAATCCTGCCCGGTATCGTCGAACACGACGTTGCTCACCGTGACGACACCCACGAATCTCTTGACGGTGCCGCAGCCGTCTTACCTGGTGAAGCAGCATTCACATCCGCTCTTGCCTAGTCAGCAGCAGCCGACATTGGGAAATTATTGGATCCAGAGGCAACACTCGAATCCCGAATACCCGGGGAGGACGACGAGTCCGAAGACGAGCGATAACATACCCGTGATCAAAATTGAGGAAGGTGGAAATCAGCATCAGGAAGGAAGGAGCTCCGCTAGCGCTAGAGAAATCGCCTCGAGCAATTCGAGTAGTATCGGCTTGAGGATTATACCGGCGGAATTGCTGAGAAGCTCTTCCACACCTCAGGTACTAGTAATACTAAAAATGCATCAAAATGTTTCGTTTTCATTTTTTTCTATTTGAAATTTTTTAAAAACCTGAATAAGTAATGTACTATTATTTCATGTACTATTATTTCACAAGGTGTGAAAATGGGGGTTTACACAAGCCAAGCGTGCGCAAAGCAGCCATTTTTCCACCGAGTCATATAAACCTATTTTGATAATCCGCTGATTATTAGAAATCATAATGTTTTAACGATGATTTTCAGGCGAGCAGCAGCAGCGGCGGCAGCGGCAGCGGGACATCGGAAACGAGAACGTTGACGAGAGAAGGATCGAGCGATCAGCGTCTGGGTCATTGTCCGGTTCAACGTCCAGGACCGGCGTTGGGATGCAATCATTGTTGGAACACCATAGACACACATGGCCGTATATTGAGGAGAAAAACGAAATATCATTGTCCCGAGTGTCAAATTAATTTGTGCATAGTACCCTGTTTCCAAGAATTCCACGAACGCCCCCGGGAAATCTCGACTCTAAGGCCTTTGCCAAAAACTAGCTCCATTTAAAATCATCGTTACCGTTAACTGACTATTCATAATTATTATTTATTCAATGGTTTTTATAGTTGATATGCTTATAGTACATATCAATCCTGGCTATATATGAAAATATAAATTTTAACAAAAATAATACATTGTATGTTTGTGTCTATACATTTATTGACCAACTTTATCCTACAAGTTTATTTACAATTGTTACTGAACAGTCGGCACACAGACAAGTAAAATAATAAAAGCACACGATTATATTACATAAGAAAGATGGTAGCTTGTTACACGTTACGAGGACAGGTATTTTCTGCCGTACAATTGAGCTTTTTTCTCAAAGCCAACTGAATTGATTGGTGTGTTGGGTTGATAGAAGGGATTCATTGAATACTGAAAAAAGCATAACTTTATCAACTTTTTTTTTCTTCCTGTCACACAGTTATTTTTGCATATTTAATTTATGCAATTGAACAAAGTTTCTTGAGATGATACAAAAGATGTTTTTTACACAAAAATTTGGGCTGGTTTCAAAATTTTTAACGACAACAGTTTGGATCATCCTAAATATTGTTATATGATCAAATCATTTTTGCATCATCTTAAGATTAAAACATGGAAGGTATTAATTGAATACTAAAAAGATTATAATATTTATAAATTTTTTTATCCCTTACTGTCTCTGAGCAATTTTTATGTTTTTGATTTATGCAAATGGACAAAGTTTCTTAAGATGATTAAGATGATTTAAGATAATACGAAAGGCGTTTTATACCAAAAAATTTGGGTAGGTTTTTTAACATTGTGAATAACAAATTTTTGACCATTCTACCAAGTTCGCATCTTCTTAAGATTCAGCAATAACATATAAAAATAATATATGTATAAAGATACATATATTTTTTACTGTATAGAAAAATGATAACTTAAAAATTTCGCTACCTTGATATAAGCCTCGTACATTTCGCTGAAGAAATTTTTAATACCATCCTCATTTTTATTGTCGTGAACCATAAGGAAACGGATGTGCGTAGCTGTGACAAAGGCGCTGACAAACCACTGATTAAATTTGTCGACAACTTTCAAGTGCATATTCGTCGTCTTCCACTTGTGCTCGTCTACGAGGTCAAGGGCGGCATGAGCGATAAATTGGTTCAAGTGCGCGTGATCCTCTTTCTGTTAAACATTAATTCGTCGTTTTGTAATTTTTTACCTCAAAGATCGCGTCTACGAAACACGTAACGGAAGAAAGTATTTTATTCGATTTATTAATGCATGCGTACCTTGGTATCTTTGCTTGAGTTGTTAAATTCAATTTCGTACAACGGATTATCGGCGTGTCCGACGATAACGAAATAATACGACATCCTTCTAACCTGCAATAATCTTTCGAGACGAACAATTTGTGCTTGCGTGCGTAAAACCTTGACGTTTCGTTTGAAATTTAATGCAAGATAAATTTACGTCGCGTTAAACAAGCTTTTAACAATATTCATTTAAAGTATCCGACAGGTTTTGGTTTGTATCTCAGAAATTTTGACAGCTTTATCAACTGCAGCTGTACAGGCAACGCCACAAGTTTGTACAACAACACAATGCGCTTTCGCGCATCGATCTAGGAGGGCCGCGTTGAGAAATTTTGTTTGGATAACATAGAACGAGAGCGAGTGCTAAGCTGGTACGAATGTCAAAGAGAGAAGCTAGTTGGGTATGATTTATAAACTCGGCCCAACATTCTCTCTCTCGTTCTACGTTATCCAAAGTAAGTTTCCGAATGGGCACCTGCTGTACCCCGTGCAGTTTCGCTACTTACGCGCTGATGATGTGTAGGACTAACAAACAAACTAGCACAAGGTCGATAAGTAGATGAAGGGTCGATAAGAGGTAATGAAATCGAGCATATCGACGTACCGAGTCAAAGAAAAGTATTCAGTAGGTTTGTTCGTTTTCAGAGTAAGCTGGAAGAAAGTGCCCGATTGGCCGCGTTGGCTTAACCAAGAGTTGAGAAATGTTTCGCGACCCCGAACATTCGCAATCCAAGAAATGGTAAAGTACTGATGGAACGTCCATCCGAAGTATCAATGGAACGAAGGATCGGACTCGATTATTTATTTCGCTGAGTGGATTGAGAATTCACGAAATATTGTTTTGTCGATTGTTTCATTGTCTCGACTGTAACGTAACACAGCGGTCTACCGAATCGGCATTGCTCGACCAATCACATCGCGGTAAATTAAAAACCAAGCAACCTACAGCGCGAATAGCGATGATTGACCAACAGATGTTTTAATTACGCTACCAATCATCACCAATCGAATGGTGTAAATTGTTGCAAATAAAAAAAAAAGTTGACCGGCCAACTTTATAGAGCTCCGAAACTTTCAATTTTAATTTCAAACGTCGTTGCATGGATGAAATCCATACGATGGCTTGTATCGATGAAATCCATACAAGCGATATATTGTTTTTATGATAACAATTAGGTTTATCGGGAAAAAATAGTTCTTCGCCGCGGTCAACTAACCAGTCACTTACCGTGCCATTTGACCAGTTATTTATCAACCTATACACATTTATTCGCAGCTTCACGGAAACGTCCGAACCTTGCCGAGGGTGCCGAATGACGTCACGGTCAAAGCAGAAGAGATAAAATAGGTAAAAAATTCTGAAGTTCGTTTTGGAGTCAGTGACAAGAATCTTTTGTGGTTCTTTCTAGCTTCGATCGTCGAAACAAAAAAACATGTCTTACGCTTACCTCTTCAAGTACATTATCATCGGCGACACGGGTAAGCCTTCCATTCTATCATAAACAAAGGGATTCGATGATTTTCCGATAATCACGATTCACGGACTGTATTACGTCTTGCCTGACAGCTCTCACTGTTTTTGTCCATTATCGGACCATGAAATTATTTCGTCGTCGCTCTCGCCGCGCAAAATCAATCGGTCAATTCATCGTACACGCCGATATTACTCATCGAATTCTCGTATCTCGATTTCAATACTAAAATTCCATACGGAATAAAAGTTCTGCTAGAAAAAAAAAAAAACAAAAAAAAATCAGTCAAAAAGTTGATTCGGAAACAACATTTGCATTTCGACGCATGAATTTTGTCCAATCGTCTTTTCGACTGTGTGTTTTCTGTTTCGTAGATGCGTTACGCAGCAGTTATTTATGCAAATTATCATTTATCATTTGTTTAATTTTTTATCATTATATTTTAATTTTGATTTGTTATATTTTTCATTGTTTAATTTTTCCAGCGGCTTTTCTATGTTGTTGGTCGTTGTACTTTTGGAGCACGGTGACCTTAGGACGCTTGCCTTGGAACGCGAATAACCAACGCCGTTCTATTTCCTGTTCTGTTCGTCCATGATTTTCAATGCCGCGTATTCAGAGCGTGTTAAAACAATGAAAAATCTTAATGTTTTTGCTGGACGGATGCTCAATGTGAAATAACATGAAAACATATGCCGGCAAAAGAGCGACGTAGCATAGTAGCGCATTGAGTGACGACGATGTTACATTATTATTTATTTACAGAAAATAAGTCTTTACTTTTTACATCTGCTGTCATATATTGCTCATCATGTAAAAATATATAAATCAATTTTATTTTTAAATATATTCGTAGATTGTAAATCTTTGGTAAATCTTATTTTTCTTGCATTTTTTACAGGTGTCGGAAAGTCGTGTCTACTTCTACAGTTCACGGACAAGAGATTTCAGCCGGTTCACGATTTGACCATAGGGGTTGAATTCGGGGCTCGCATGATAACGATAGATAAAAAACAGATCAAGCTTCAAATTTGGGATACTGTAAATATAATAGATTCATAGAATTTTTTATTTACCGAATATTGAGTTTTTATTGTTAACATGCTTTTGTGTTTTGACCCACAGGCGGGCCAAGAAGCGTTCCGTTCCATAACGCGTTCATACTATCGGGGAGCGGCGGGAGCTCTGCTGGTGTATGATATAACGCGCAGAGAGACTTTCAATCATTTGACCACATGGCTGGAAGATGCGAGGCAACACTCCAATTCCAATATGGTGATTATGTTGATCGGCAACAAAAGCGATTTGGACGCGCGAAGAGAAGTCAAGCAGGAGGAAGGCGAAGCTTTCGCTCGAGAACACGGGCTCGTGTTTATGGAAACCAGCGCCAAGACCGCCGCCAACGTCGAGGAGGCGTTCATCAATACAGCCAAGGAAATTTATGAGAAAATTCAGGAAGGCGTTTTTGATATCAATAACGAGGTAATCTGCATATCGATTTACTATAGGCCGAAGTCTCAAATTTTGTTGTCTGAATTCTGGTGCTTGTTTGAGTAAAATATTTAAAACATCAAAAAAATGAAATCTTTAGCAATTCTATGGTAAACGAAAATACTTGAATTTTCGAATATGGTATACGAAAATACTTGAATTTTCGAATATGGTATACGAAAATACTCGAAAACACCTTCAATATTTTTGGGAGAAAATTGATCATAAAGCTAGTACTCGAATATTAATGTTTATACCGCACACGCATTATTTTATCTGTGCAATCATCGACCGAATGACACAAAGAGAAATGTTTGTGGTGACAAATGAATATATAAAGAAGCCGCCTTCATATCTTTAGGACCAGATTCCTTGTAATGTTTCAATTGCTTGGGCTCACAAACTATTCTTCTTATTCCGTTGTAGTTTTATACTGCAAATACCAGTGACTATTATCGCCACACAAAATCACCAATTGTATAATGTTGAAAATGACCGTTGTGTAAATTTCAGGCGAATGGAATAAAAATTGGACCCCAACATTCCCCAACAAGCCCGGGTGGTTTATCGGGCAACGGTGGCCAAGGGAACGCGCAGGGTGGTGGGTGCTGCTAGGGACTGGGGCTCGCGTGTCCACTGACAACTCCATCTCCGAACTGATCCGAATCATCACACCGAACTTCTGGACATTTTTTACTTGGACCATTTAATTTGTACATTTTGATTTTGGATTTTCTTTCTTCATAACAGTCCCGCAAATGAGTGCTAATAAGTCTATTTCATATCGTCGAAGATCCTGACACTCAATCAGTAGGTAAATATTATATTTAACGAACTATCCAAAGTCTCGCATTAATTGCATTATTAATTGCAGCATTGAAAGATAAAATACCCGCGAGACCCACAGTTATTTTGTATGGAAAATTAATCTCTCCACCACTTCGTTAAGCTTCGAGAACCAAACATACTTATGAACAACCATATACTTTGATACGACATTAGATTTTTCGGAAAAAAATATAATGCATGGAACCAAGAACAAATATCGTAATCGGGAGAGTGAGTGGTCGCAGGAATCATGAGTATTCCAGGATGTCCCAAATATGCGCGAAAACCAATGATAAATGTTTCCTGTGCACATTTTTTTTTACAATTTACAGATTAAGAGTTTCGCGCAGTTAAGCGTAAATCAATGAGATGATGCACCAGATCACTGGTATCTGAGAGTCCATAGTGGCTGCAACTTTAACTGTCTGCAACTCGTAAACTGTAAGTTGCAACGAAAAAAAATTCAGTGCGGAAGTTTTCTAAATTTTAGATACGAAATAAGAACCTACAATTTTTTGTTGTTGCAATTATTGGGACACCGGTATACACTTATGTAAACGGACTCGTGACTTTATGTGTGTGTATTAATGTACCTAAATGATTGTAATTAAGAATTTTTTTTTTCATTCCTTTACGCTTGACCGACTATCTGTCTACGCTATAAGATCTTCATAGAAATAAAGGGGAGCCTAAAAACGAATATGGTTACCGTATATATTTAATTATCGGCGTTTAAAACAACGGCGAGCTAATTAGCGGCAAGTGGACGATGAAACGAAAATTGTCTATTTTTTATTCTTTTTTTTTAAATTTCACGCAGCCATAATGACTAATCATTACTGGTATCGGCTTCACAATAAATTTACTTTTAAGTATACATATAACGATTAACTTAATGTGAAATCGTTAAATGAATGTCCTGATTGAGTTTTGGGGTGGCAAAACTAAAAGATAAAATACCGATCAGTCATGATCAGTGACAAAGATGTACTATACTGATGTTGAAGAGAATCCTTAGCGCACATATCCCTCCCCACTATTATTTGTATTCATTTAGAACTAGTCAGCGAGTAACAGATGTGATTATCGATCGTGTTACATTATATTGAGACAAAAAAATCCAACGTATTTTAAGCATGTATTGTAATCGATTATGAGTTACTAAAAACAAAATAATAATAAACATACACAATGCTCTCATTGTGCTTGTGCCGTAATACATATGTTCGTTCACTATTGCTCGGTGATAAGTTTATATTTTTTTCCTTTTTTTCTGATAATTGTTCAATCTTGGTATGCGGTAGTATGCCGCCCTTGTAATCATGCTTATGTATCTTTAAAAATAAATATACAGGGTTTTCGGAAATATTAGCTCATTATTTATACGATCATTATCGCTATTGATTATTACTATTGAATCCCTTACGTTAATTTTTTGCATCCATGTCCCAGGTGCACGCTAAGGTTTTGATCTGTAGTTTGAAGCGAATGGATTATCGTGACTATGCAATTGATTGATTTATTTATTTTTATATAAGCTGTTCACATCGATGTCTAGTTTGTTTTGTTATCGATGCTCATAAAATTTCTCTCCATTTGCTCTACTTTAATATAGAAAAATTTAGTACTGTGCCGACGTTTAAACGGGAATTAGTGCATTAGTTACAAAAAATATGATTTATTGAATAAAAAAAAAAAATATTCTCAGTGTACATTATATACATTCCTATTATTATGAGACAACTAAGTTCGTTGCATTTTATCGACCCCTAAGATTCAACGACTTTCACCTGGTCGTGAATTTTAATAACCCGCTGTCTATATATGTACGTACAATGTACATTGAGTGATTTTTTCAGGTTTTTGTTTATACTGAAGATTTTTTGTTTGTTTTAAAGAAATTTATTTCCATGCAGTCAATACGATATTTCGCGGTGAGACTTTTGGATCGAAGATCGGCCGCAAAGAGGGAGTCAAATTGCACTCGGATAGATACAAAAATCGATCTAACAAGACTGCAGTTTCGACGAGTGGGGCTAACATAAACCGAAGTGTCCCGAATGCGACTACCTCGCGCCAACGTTTCAAACAATTTAAGACTTCGTCGGTGTTAAGATCAGTTGGATCCGGCTGATTTTCAGGCTTCAATATTTCGGTAGCATTTAAGCAGTATCTGAAACAATCATACGTGAATTAGGATTTTTGCATTTGAGAAAAGCTCTATATATTCTATAGGATGAGAAGAATAGCCTTTTTTCTGAAAGGGAAATGGTCAATTTTTTTTATATTCATAATAAATACCCACATAGCACGGAAATATTTTTGTAATATTACCAAAATATTTTTTTGAAATATTGGAAACCTTTTTCAGATATTAAAAAATATTTCTGATTTTTTTTTTTACATTTTGGACATTTTGTTTGCTCACACATAAATCTTACATTGAAATGTTTCGCAAAAAATGTTTAAAAACATTTGGATGTTGGCAACATGCCAATATTTAATAAATATTTTACCAACATTTAACAATTTACATTTTCGCCAGGGCAGTTCCAACTAAACTTAAGATCACGCTCAAGCTCATGATTCTGCACTGGGTTCTCTGTATAAATCAATTGGGTCATCAACATTTAATTATTTGTACGATAAATACCGCTGGAAACTCATGTCTCTCTTCAATTTCACATTCTTCAAATGTGATCGTCGCATGCTTTTTCCATTCTTCCGTATCAATATGACTTCTAGGGTTGCTCTATAAGCGTGAACCTGTAATACAGCGTATATCTTGATTAGCTATTTCTTTATTATTAACTAATTGAACGAGATACGGCTTTCATTGCAGTTTTTACCAACAAATCTTGATAATCGCCAGTTCGCAATTTGTCACTGTAGTTTTCAATAGCATGGCAAGCTACTTCCAAGGCCGCGTAAGACAATCTATGATTATGAGCCATCGAAACGTGTTTGCTCAGCGGATAACCGAACGATGCAGTTTCCATTGTTCTGTCCATTAAAATATCAAAACATTAAAAGCCATTTTTTTATTACCGTCTGAGGCGATTCACATGCTCTTAAGAGCATGTGCAATACCGCGGTCGGTAATAAAAACTGTAATAAACTTTTCTCACGGATTCTGGCATGTCCAGTGAAAAGAAAAGTTTCATCGAAAACCGAGATGATATCCGCTTCCGATGAGACTTTTCTTTTGGTCGTGAATACCAGAATTCGGGAGAAAAGTTGATTACAGTTTTTATTACCGACTGCGGTATTGCACATGCTCTTAAGGTTAAGTGACACATAGATCGAACGATGATTAGTGCGAGTCACATAGCGCCATTGGCGATAGCAGCGGTGTGTTGGAGAACTACAGAAACGTGTTAGACATCATGCTAGGATTCGTTCCGGATGCGAACTTAATTTGCAAAGGCTCGTACCCCGGAGTAATCTTCATGTAGCAACAGCCTACGATGCAGATAAATCGCGATTCCTTTTGCGTTGCGTGAAATTTTAGTAAAGTGGCTGCCAAATTGCCACATGAATGCAATCCAATCAAACCGAAGCCACCTTTCGATTCGTCCAGTCCGAAGTTTTCCTTGAATTCATTTATCAACTTCTTAGCCAGCTCCTCTCCCTGAATATCTGAATCCGACACTTTCGTAGATATATGGTGAGGATTTCTTGCCAATATATCAGGCATTTTTTTTTTCAACAACACCAACAAATTTTCGTCGCATTTTCTGATGGAAAAATATGAAATAGACGATTATAATTCAACTATTTATTTTTAAAATATTTATGCAAAGTAAGCTGTAATGTACTATACCTCGCTTGATCAGAAAGTGATTCATCCTGCTCCAAGCACACAACACACAGGCCGTAGTTGTACGCTAACGTTCGCGCCAGGTGACCCATCCCTGCACCAATATCGATGATACACTCGCATTTTGCAAGGGTTGCCAATTCGGAAGTCGTCTTTAATGTATCAAAGTAAATTGCAATAAATACGTCGTGTCCGCTATTCCTTCTAGTGTACATTTTCTTATCAAATTGCACATTCACCTTAACACTATCAGTTTTTTGTGACAAATAAAAAATACTGTCATTTTTGAATTCATAATTATTGTTATTTTTGAACTAAAAGTATCGACGACTCAACGATAATTCTAAATGTAAATTCGATAATAGATTTTTTTAAGGGCTAAAAATAAGTTAACATTAATTTTTTATATTTCGATGACCTGACATTACCGTTGTTCTTCAAACTGGAAAAGCTTGGAAATGTAAGTAAGCGTAAAAAAATGTATCGTTTCAATTATATACCAACGAACTTTTTTTTATAATTTATGACCCGTTCAGCAAACCCACCTTAGCAATATTTTCAATTTCGTGGCGTTTTTTCTTCTTGACGGACTTTGTGAGCAGTTTTTCGTATTTTGGATCCACAAGTTTTCTTTTCGTTGTCTGAGACAAATTCTTTAATTCCTCGTTGTAAGTGCTTTGTTCCGATCCGTAACACTTTAATAATTCGTCAGTCGGATAGTCTCTGTTTATTCCTAATACTTTGATAGTTTCCCGGAAAGCCAGTAGCGACAAAGGCCATACTTGCGCACTGTAGCAAAAAATATATACAAATATTATTGTATAAAAAATGTATTCAAACGCAATTTTTATTTATTTATTTTTTTCCAATCGTGGTATGACTTTTTCACATCCATCCAAACATTTTTTTCTAAGTCAGATTTTCGACGCTTTGTAACATTCTGAACAGATATACATGAAAATCCCGCAAAAACGGAATTTCATTAAAAAGCTTCCTCTATGAGGAAGCAATTTTTTCTATTAAAATGTATGTTCAAAGACGAACCTGGAAGTATTTCCCAGCATCCATTCTCCCAGTTCTTCGGGACTCGTATGGCCTAAAACCTTTTGCCAATCGCTTGGTAATTTACTCCATACATCGTCTTCAAAAAAGTCCTGCAAACGAAACGGTATGAAGGCTTTTTTCGCCACGTTTAATTTCAAATTTACCGCCAAAGGCACTACGGAATTCGGTAGTTCATCGACCATCCGCCGAGTAGTGGATGTCGCCACAAATGCCTTTACCGACACACGCGTGATCCGAAGGACATCTATCTTATTCCGATAACATATGACTGAAGGATCAAGTTTTCTTCATGCATTTTTATGATTGGTTTTTTGTGATTGTAATAAAATTGTAATGCAAATAAAAATTTTGTCGCATACTCACCACAATGTAAGTGTCCAAGAGCCATCCGTAAGTGTCCAATACAGTGAATATTTTGTTCAGCCGCGCTCGGACATCGTCGCAAACTCGGCAAACGCACGTGTTGCCGCTACCTCGTCGGCTTGCCATTGATACTTCCGTACTGACAATCCACGACTATTTCCCGGCCATTGCGATTTTGTATGGAAATGTAAAAAAAATACTCGACCGGACAGATACGTATTCAACGGCACATACGTTTATCTAAGTTAGAGACACATTCCGATGGAAGGATTAAATTGATGTAGGGACCAAGAAATCCAATTGTAAGACGTCAGAATTTGCAACGTACGACTTAGACGTATCAGCTGTTCAAGAAAGACAGTGCCAGCGTAATCGAAATAACTTATATTTTACGTTTCGATCCCTTTGCTCAGATCCCTGCTTCTGATAAAATTCTGACAAAATTATCATTTTGGGAAAAACTGTATTTTTTAATTTATTTAAACGTTCCATCTGTACGGGGTCCTTCTCCTTTTACTCACCCCACCTTTCCCCCCCCCTCTGGATTGCGTCCGTAGCCGCATTCGCACAAGGGCGCAGGGCAATTTTTAAAAAATGTAATGGTGTGGGAATAGAGCTTTATGGAAGTATGAAATGAGTATAGGCTCAAGTTTAAAAGTGAATATACATTAAAAAATAGGATAAAGTTAAAACTTGAAATGTTCAACGTTCTAAACTAAGTCTAAATTGAAGTTTTCCCTTGACCCTTTATAAGTAACACCTCTATCCCCACTTTCAGGCGCTACCGTAGCAACGCGAAGCCCCCACTCCGCGTCCGTTAGTCTAGTTTCGATACAGTTTCGGGCCGTGTGATTTATAAAGGTTTAAGTTAAGTTACGTTTAAATTTGGCACTTATCAGATTATCAAATTTGGCAAGTACTCCACTAATTTGTGACTTGGCTGTGTAAGGGCTGGGAAATCTTATCCCAGACACCTGTAAACAGTTGAGTTGACTTAAAACTCCATACTGAAGCTCGTTGGAAGGGTATGTGACACTACCTATGTCCCGCCTGACCCGAACTCATTACAGTTTTTATTGCCGACTGCGGTTTTTCACATACCCTTACGTTGAACGTATAGGACGTACTTAAATTTGATTGCGGTGAGATTTTCGGGTTATCAGATAATATCAACACTTAGATAACTAATGGTGTTTTTTTTCTCATGAGTGAAATACATGCAATGTATTTTATTTCTTATACATAATTGTTATAATCCCTGCGTCGCACGCACCACCGTAAAGTATGACGCTGTTGTCCTAATTGTCTGGATCATGAAAATGACACATTCATTGTAAAAAATCGATCACAATTTAAAGGATGCTATAGAAGTTCTGGACAGCGTTAATAAAAAAAAAAATTCTCACCAGCCCGAAATTTCTCATCGACAAATTCAACATTTTCCCGACTGTCAATTGGCACGGTACGGTACAACGCAGCGTCATCAATTGTAGCAATTTCTGAGCATTAAGCGATAATCTGTACCATTGGCTGTTGTGTCTGCCCGGAAAATACTTTTTTCATGATGCCATACCACAAGTCTTTCACTGTTTACTTACATATAATACCGAATATTAATACTGTGATCCATCAGACTTTGGGCGAAGTAGCAGTCCATGTAGAAAAAAAGTATCATAGCTAATATAAAAGTTATAAATTTTGTGGTTGCTTCAGCATCGTCGGTGCTTATAAGAATCTGAATTTACATTCAGTTTATCTGTCAATGCGGAAGATTATTCGTCACTGGTTATGACTTTTACCTGAATCCCTAGTATGTTAATCAGTAACATGGCAACCATCATGACAAAAAAGATATTCCATGTGTAAACTATCTCGATGAGATTGACGTATCTGAGGGGAATTAATTAATTATATTTACTTAACTCGTGTGATTGCAACACTTGCCTTCGGCTCATTCTGCGAACTCACACTCGTCAGAAAAAATTATATCGCCCTAGTATCGTGAATTACTATTTCCTAGCACATGCACATAAAAACCAGGTTTCCGCTTCTTTGAAATGAGCGCAGTAAGGCATTTCTTCGCATCACGTACGAGAAAAATACTGTGCATGCGTACAAACGTAATAAGGTCTTTTTTTCTCGCAGTAGTACGAGAAAGTGCCTTTCTGCGCATGCTTCCTAAAAACAAAAAGCGTGTTTTTTTATTTGTTAGGAAACACTATGTGAATGGCAGGGGGAGGGGGTAAAACGGGGAGTCCTAACTCGTGTGAATGCCACACTCGATTTCGTCTCGTGCGGCATTTTCACACTCATTGGGAACTCCTTTTCCATGCCCTTGCCATAGAAATACCCTAACAGACTCAGTCACCGACTAAATCACTCAAGCATCCACAGTGGTTTATTGTCAAAATGTAATCGACCAAACCACTGTGAAAACCACGGGCCTAACGGACTCAAAAGTTCCAAGGAATACTTATGTGGTGGGGTTCAAAATAACCACCAGTCAGACGAGCATGCAACACAATGGTATTGTCGTCAAAACTTTATGACGGATCATTTTGTTACCTCCTAAGACTAGTCGGACTTGCAATAACCGATCGGAAATGTTAAGAGTCAAAGCCATTTAAAAATGGCTTTGTCTCGTAACATTTCGCATCGGAAATTTCAAGTTGCAGGAAACAGCCCAAATCCGACGACGGTTTCCAAGGCGCCCTAAACGAAAAATTCAACAGTGGTTTCAAAGTCAACTCGACTTCGATCTCATCCGTTTTAAACTGTACTTTGAGCACATCCGAATACTATTGTACGGTGATTTTGACAGTAAAACAACCGCCCCGCGCGCTCCTTTCAGTTAACTCGGACGGTGCTTTGAACGGTAGTATCTACCACAATAACCACCATGCAAATCACCGCACAAACCACCACCGGTGGTTTGTACGGTGGTTTGGATGGTGGTTATTTTAAAAGCCACCAGGCCGTAAGCTCTCCTCCGAATTTTTGGGCCCGCCGTGCCTGTGGTTTGTACGGTTACGGTTTGACAATAAACCACTGTGATGTTCTTTGTAACAACCGGGGCTTTTCACGGTGGCCGATCGCGATAGGGTAACTATGACTAGATTTAAGAGACGCGGTAGCATCTCAACGCTTACAAACTATACTTATAACGATTGGTAGATACTAGAATACTAGATACTATTATTAGATGTATTCTTGAAACTATCTCACTCAATGGCATCATTGTGTCTGTCGATGCACCAAGTTAGGTAGACCATGTCCCCTTTGTCCAGCGTATATGCGGCAACACCCATCTCTATTGCACTGTCATTATTCCCGATCAGTTCTAATTTGTGCCTGGATGTTTCAGTTAAAACGTTTTTATGCTTATTACTGCAATCAATTAATTATTGACTAACCCCAATGCAGCAAAAATCCCGGAAGCGTGTTGTACATAACTAACCAACATAACGTTATTGGTTATTATTACCATGGCTATGATAACTACCATTAGGCAATAATACATCATAGCGTAAAAATAATATCTTTGCGTGTCAATATGATAATAGTCGACGTGAGTTGGAAATTTTCCAGGTTCGGTACCATTTTTTAGCAGAACGTCGATGGCTTTCGATGTGACTAGATGCGACACATCGGCGAAGATGGCGAAATATATCATGGCTGGACACAAATACCATAAATTTATAATGCAGTAGTTAAATTTAAATTACCTGTTACTATACTTGATTAACCTATAAACATAGTATTTATCTTTTGCCCCTGCTCTGCGTATTCATGAAGAATGTTAACTTCACGATGTCGAGCCCACACTTGCCAATCAGTACGAATACGATTTAGCAACGGTACAGTCTGTATGTATCCAACGGATTTTCACCAATGATAGGAATTGATTGATTTGCTTATCATGGCTTCGATTGTGATAGTATTGTACACGATTTTATATACAGGTCGGGCCGCTCGCCGTGCAAAAGCGTGCCAAAATTGAAGCCAACATGGCTGCCAGCTCAGGCCTGTTTTTTCTACACACATACGCAACGCGCTCGTTTCTTCACTCAACGATTACAAACGAATCTTATTATTTCATAAAAAAAAAAAACAAAAAAAAT
Organism: Stenichneumon culpator; assembly: GCA_964017025.1. Lineage (NCBI taxonomy): Eukaryota > Metazoa > Arthropoda > Insecta > Hymenoptera > Ichneumonidae > Stenichneumon > Stenichneumon culpator. The sequence goes on along the minus strand of OZ024772.1, from coordinate 18,024,518 downwards.
ACAAATAAAAATAATTACTAAATTCGAATTTTAAAGGGAGGCTTAAAAAAGAGGCAACTCTATTTAATGTGTAAATAAACATATCATTCCAATTAACCCTTTATAAGTCACAGTATCCGAAACCGTACCGAAACGGAACTAACGGTGTGGAGTGGGGCCAACGCGTTCCTACGGTAGCGCCTAAGAGTGGGGATAGAGGTGACTTATAAAGGGTTAATTAAATGCTATAAAACTTGGCCTGTTTCTTTTTAACAGCACTCTGTTTTTTACATTTTTGTTTATTTGCTGTGAATATTGTCGCATTCTCATTCGTAAATAATATTTGATGGCATGCGACAAGATTTCTGTTCCATGATGTGTGCAGGGGAAGAAAATTTATATTGAGTTAACATCTCATGCACAGTCTCGGTGTACACATCAAGAGAATGAACATGCCTTGAAAAACATGCTTCCAATTCTCGAAGCAAGCGAAAAAAAGTTTATGTTAGGATGGCTAATGCACCATGGAATTTCAAATATAAAATTTCCGCTGGAAATTGCTGGGAGAATGTTACAGGAGCTCGTACTGCTTTTTTACAATTTTCTCAGAGAAAATGTTTCTCGATTTGCTTGCAGACGTATCCTGTAATGAGATGTATATTATTCATAGTAAATATAAACTGTCGTCACGCTGTGTCAAATGAAAATTTGAACGTTTAACAAACTAATAAGAGGATAGAATAATCGTGCATTTTGATACGAGTGCGGAAAAACTTTTTCTGTCTTTTTGCAACCACATGAGTTCAGAAAACGTTTTTCGCACGAGTATCGTACAAAGTTTTATTTCACGAGGTGTCAAAATGTGGGTTTTCACACGCCAAGCTTGCTCAAGACCGCCACTTTCCCACCGAGTGATATAAATGTTAATTTATTAAGCAAAGACTTTGCTTTATAAGACGATTCACATGATATCATTTTATGAAGTTGTATCGGTGACTTTTCTTATTATTTAAATATTTTCACAGAATCTCAATATCACTATGATGGATAAAATTGAATGAAATTTGTTTACACATTCTAGAGAATTCACTTCAACGTTTTAACATGGCCATGCACGGACAGAATAATAATCATAATTCGACCTGAGTTGACCGACAAATCGGCTTTATTTTCGGCACAACTGACTGTATGTAGTCGGTATAGGAGTGCTCGGCCCTGTGTATAACATCGCGGTATTGTATTTTGCGTAAACAAAACTAGCCTTCTGGGAGTTTACCATAAAACCAATGAAAGTTATAGTACAAGCCAAGTCGGTAAGGAATGGTATAGCGCAGTCCAAGAGGATGTTGATGTCGTTACGATGTTTCACAATATCCAGTATCCGGGATACCATTTCACTGCTGTTGGCATAAATTATAACAGCACAAAAGCAGCGTCTTGCACGAGAGCTCTGATACGGCCATTGTCCAATAAGCATCATAATGGTTTTATTTAATCTATAGTAACGATGCTGAAAAATGTCCATCGTGGTCCGAACTACCATCAGCGGTGGGTCTAGGACTACTAATACTTTTCCCTACGGAATACCACGTACTACCATATATGAGCCTGCGCATTTCCCCAAGTCTCATATTGTTCGGTTTTCAGAATACATTTCTAAGGAATTATGTTCAAGTATCGCACCTCGACGGACGTTTAAATTGCTCTTCATCTACCCGTCTATGTTGAGCGACAGCAATGCGAGGGTGTATAACTCTCCCTCCTCACTCCGCCCCCCCCCCCACCCCCGCCCCGCGCCGCCGCCGTGTGCGTCGTCACAACGTATTCAACTTCCTTCGACAAGCCGTACTGAGAACTGAAATAACGCGGAGATCTCAAACCTACGTAAATATTTGTTGAAAAAAATGTTCTTCTATAAAACGACTTCACTCTCTGACCAGCGGAGAAGCATGGGTGCCGCACAGATCGCGCTCGCAGCCCTGAAAATACATTAAGGTGAGTTCGACCGACAGCGGTGGATGGGCAGTTTGTGTACGGCTTCGGCGGTCTCCAGAGTCAAGCAGAATCGTTCGCGGTCGGTACTTGGATGGGTGACCTGTTACCCATCTCAGTTAGTGCACCGCCTAGCCGTGCACTAACTGGACCATTGGAACCGTTGAGCAGGAAGTCGAATTCTGAGAATTGGTGTTCGTACTCGAAGTATCGAATACAAACATCAAGACTCAGTTGAAATGACCGGCTGTATCGTCGCAGGTTATCCTCAGTTTTCCTGCGCCCTTGTGCAAATACGATACTGCATGAGGGTTGACAGCGGCTGCGGTCATGCACTTTACAAGTGATTTGAAAGTCGAAAAATTGATATGAGAGTACTGGCTACATGATACAGAGAACTTAAGGCTTTAAAGGGGGGAGATAGTTGCATTTTCCGAATCAATGCCATGTAAAAATAGTTGACATTAAGGGTAAAAGCGGTATATCATCGGATGCGGTATTGAATTCTACATCAGCTATAATACTTTGCTTATTCGCGAAATGTCTATCATCCCAGAACGTCATTCATTAAAGTTTTTGTTACCGATCCAGTCTACTTCACCCCGTCCTAAAAACAGTGCTGTAGTGTAGCGCTGATTAATTGTACTTAAACCGACCTTCAATGCTAGGTGACTGTTTTACAGCTCAGAGGATTGTCCAGTCGACTCGACGTCATTTGCCACTTTACTCCGTGTACCAATCTTAATGTTTAGTGGGACACATCTTCTCCCTATATATAAACACGATTGTGCTTAAAAACTGCCTTCAATTATTTTATTAACTTTTATAATCATGCAATTTAAAAAAAGTTACATCCCATACACCACTCCATTATGTTTTCATCCACTCTCCTTCATTTATGCCCTCAAGTCAAGAAAAAGAATTTTTTAGCACCGTTATCGAATGTGAAAGCGGGCTTCCATATGGTGAAATTATATTCGTCGAACGAAGATCGAAAATGCTTTTTTTCTGGGCCACCTTCGACATTCGTTTAACTTCGCGTTATACCCGATAAATTATATTAAACAAAATCTGACAACCAAGTCGAACATTTTTAGGAATTGCTATGCCTGGACATACTGCATTATTTTGCCTCGATTACAACAAGCCGTGTAACTTCCATGCTAAGGAAAGGCGATGATAAGATCGATACACATATCCTACACGCTATTGTGCACAGAGACTGGCTAAGAGATATTCATGAAGATACGAATCGTTTACACGCTTTATTTATTAATTATAAACTATATTGCAGTTTCTTGGCGCGTCCCACTTTACAACACTTTCACTCTTCAACAGTTACGTTATTGCCGGGTCCGTCGGTGGTGCGCGAGCAAGCTACTACGGAAGAGACGTGTGTGGCATGGTAACTGGCAAACTATATACCAGCATACCTATATAGTTACTCATCGTCTCGAGAGGCAGCAGACTTTCATGCCAGTTCCGGAAAAAAGATATATATATATATATATATATATATATATATATATATCAAATCGCACGCCGATCGTTTTGTCTCGATGGCGTACAAGCATTGTTGTCGCGCGTTATGTTCACCGCGAACATTTCGCACGTTAAGAGATAATGCACCGAGGCGATAATTGTTACTACCATGAAACATTGTCTATGAGACTTGTTTTGTAGACAATCTCGAACATGTCCGCGTGGAAACGAAGTAAACGCGAAAAATTATATTTAAAAAATAAATTTGAAACTTGCAAAAATGCACTTGCATCACAAAATATATGAATTATATACTATTTTTAATAAAAAGTAAATTTAGTGTATAAAGAATATATTTCCGCCAATATTTATTTTTCTCGAGGGAAGTTACGCTTACGGCATTTTTTGATTTCTTACAAACTATGCTACTGAATATTTCGTTCGTTACTTGGAATCTTCAGTCGAGACTTCAATCTAGACCCAAGTAGAGCTCTAAGTTTGAGCTTGAGTACAAATATAACTTCAAATCTAAACAAACAAAGTACGATCGGCGAACGTTTGTATTTGTTTTTTCTTCTTCGTTTTTTTTTCTTCTTTTTATTACAAACAAAACTTCCTCACGGTATTATACAGAACATGTGTGAATGTCGCTGTAAAGAGTTCACATAATAATCCATAGAAAAGTGCACTCGTGAACGTGCGAACGTTGTTCCTCGCGATATGTTAACGATACTCAGGTATTGCGAGCACGCTTACAGCATATAAATTATCGTTAACTGAAAGTGCTAACATTACCCTAGATCTCGTCCGATATTGCTCAAGCTTGTGCGATGAATATGGTAAACCGTATGTCGGAGTATGAACGATCGCAATTAAAATCTGGAATGATCACATTCGCGGATGGGTAAGCGTACGTCAACTCCAGTATTATATTTACGTATATACATATACATATATATGTATATGAATATAGTGTACGGTCTCTATTTAAGCCTCTTACGCCAACGTACCTACATAAGTGAAAGTTGCCAAGTAGGACGCTCGTCTCGAATCCGAAGAGCTCGCGCGCGCTTCGTTTAAGCCTTCGCCAAATGCTCATCACCCGCTCGCGATACTCACTCTCGAGGTGGCCAGTCTCAAAGAACTTCGTAAAAGGGAAAGATGTTTCTAACGCCTGCGGGTGAACGGAACTCCTCCCCCCTTCGGCAGCGCCACGCTGCGAACGTTCGAACAAGCTCCGCGCGATCATCTTTTAGCGAAAGAGCGGCCTCAAGATATTCGGGTTACTGAATTTTGGCCGTCTCTTGTATCCGCATTCTTGGATGTCGTCCTGTAGTGGCGGTGAGAAATCTTCCCGATGAAAGTGCTCGGTCGATTCTAGCGGATCGTATTGCACGACCGGTGAAAACTTTCGACTCCTTGATTCGACAATACATTTATTTTAGGTTAGTTTCAGGATCAAATTGAAAGCGTTTATATGCTAGAAATAAAGTTATGTATGTAAAGAATATATTTGAAATATATGATGTTCGTCGGGTTTAGACGCTTCGCACGCTCGTTATGGATTATGAAATTTTTAAGTGCGTGTTACGTATTTAATACACTTTCCTGCCAACGATAGAATTCCCAACAGTCCTTGACTTCAGCATTGTACAAATTGAACTATATTCTCTATTTTTCCGACGCGTCCCGGAGTGATGTAAAGCATATCACGGGTCACGTGACCGTCACAGGATTGTTTATAAACTGAGCTACTTGACCAAATTGGTCTAGTATAATATAGTAAAGTATTTTAATTCCATTGTATGGCTTCAGTTGCCTTTTACATTATCTTACATACAAGAGAATTATTAGGTCTGCTCTCCTTCCAAACATCACTACTACCACACAATTCATCTCACATACATGTCCCATACACTTAACCTCAGGAACATGGGAAGTATAATACTGTTCGTTCCTTTCGAAGACTTGTATATGGTACAATTCAACCTTTACTTTCCACCTATTCTTTACTGATCTATATCTCACTGTTACGCCTACTATTACAGGTTTTTAAAATTATTCTACCTCTTTAGGCCTCCCCAATTGCGGCTGGATAATTTAAGTCACTCCGTCAATTGTTAAACATTTTTTTAAATGACTGACTAAGAAATTACTGTCATTTCATGACTAAATAGATGTGCGCCACCATTTTATCAGCGAGCAAAGCATGATTTCTTTGTCACGTGACATCATCTCCGATAAAAGTAATTTTTAGTCATTACCCTGGTGAAAATATGTCTCTGAATATGTCTGAAAATTATTTGAAAGTCTCGGAAACTTCATCAGAAATTTCTCCGGCAAGTCCTCTGAATTTCTCAAAGTTTTCGCACTTTTCAGAAAAAATCAAAGGTTTTTCTGAATCTAAATAATCCTGATAGTTCTGAAAATCTTTGATTTTCTCTGCCGATTTCTTTTAACAACTATGAACCTTGTTGTTTTTCTCTGTTTATAATAATTTTCTATATTCACGAACATTTATCTGGGAATCGCGAAGTTTCGGTGATTTACAGCGAGCAACAGAATGAATAAATTCTTTGGAATCTCTGAACCAACATTATCTAGGAAAATCATGGCATTCCTGAAAAATAAAAAGTTTTTTCTTAAACGTCTACTACTGGTAAGAGTGACAGAGTAAGTAGATCTTATAGGCACCGCGTATTTTCTCTTAAGATACTTTATTAGAAAAAACCGGGATAATTTCATTTGTATATATTTTTTTGATATTTCCTGCAGTTCTGTTAATTATAACCTGTACTTACTGTTGTTGCTCATTGGGCGATGTGCAAAGAGGACCTTCGAGTGCTACCGTACAACAAATGGCTACTCTACTTTACTCTACTCTCTCCCACGAGGTCTCGACTCTCTCGGCAACGCGTAATAGGTTAACAAGCCGGACTTACGAGTGCAAATAATCAACCGGCAACTTACAAGAACCTGTGTGCGCGCTCGAACGCGTATGCAACGTTACGTTTACGATTGGAAAACTAACAAAAGCACCAAGGTGTAACTTCACTGTCCGTGGCCGCCCGACTCCGCCGAGACGTTGTAAAACCATGAGCAATATTTTTTCCTATGCTCGATAAACCTCTCACGACGGTTGCCTTACCACGGTAATTCCGTAAACCATTCCCGTCCTCTTCCGTACTCCGACTGGAAAGCAGCAAGCATCTATACGCTTGAATAATCATCAATCTTCCAAATAGCCAGCATTTTTATTTATCTACTTTCGAGACTCCATCCGATCTTTCCGCCGAAGGCGAATCTTACACAGGATACATTATTTCCCTTTTATTATAATCATCATTTTTTATTCCCAAGTTAATCGAGCCTGATCGCGAGATACATGTCATGCGTGGCTCAACAAGAGGTTCACTGTGAATGACGGAGAGGTTTCGGTTTCATCGGATGGAGGTGGAGGTCGCCTCGGGAAGAATAAAACACACTCACACGTACAGCTCAGCGCGCTCGAACAAACGGCCGAGGGATGAGCGCGGCCGTTGCCTCCGAAGAAAGTCTTCTTCCTCGGTGCGCTCACCTCTCACCATCGCGCTGCGTCCGCCGCATGCCTACTTTTATTTCGTACGTCTGCACTGGACTCTGACGCTGGACGCCGCGCGAGCGCTGTTTATTTCTTTTTTTCTTTCGTTTCGAATCTCGTCGAACACACAAGGAAGGTACACAAGGCTCGAGGCACATGGACGCGCGTGATATGTACCAGAGAAAGGTGCCCCACCGTGTGTTTACAGGCGTCTTCGATATTAGAGAGGAGCCTCTCGCCGGCGCAATGAGATGGCGGGGGGGAGACGAGTTGGGAGAAACGGGCCTACGAGGCTCGATTGGTCCTCAGTTTCCCGACGACTCTTCTCCATCGATATCGTTCGCTTCGTACTCATCCGACCGGTCGACCCAAGCGTTATTAACATGTTATTTGGTGAAACGAGCAGGTAGCGCAAAATCGAAGAGGCAAACTCGCGTGTTACCGGCGGAGTCAGTGAAGTGTGGGCCTTGTAAATAGAGAAGGAAACGAAAACGACCGACCAACCCGGCGCAATGTATTTTCTCAAGACGGTAAATACTAACGAGACTTCTTGCGACGCTATTCGTCAACGATTTCTATTGTATCGCTGTTGCTCCATTTGTCGCAGCTTCCCTAAAACTTCCGATTGTTAAGATTCCGTGTTATCCAGTGATTCTTATTTTACTTTCATTTCCGGATCGGGACAAATGTGAGGTTTTTTCGCTACCTTTTAGCGAACGCGTCAGATGTTTGGAATCGCGAGTGATCGGGATTTCAGAAGTTGCACTTTCGTGTGAGAACAAAGAATTTAATTTTTTCGAGTATTTGGTTTTTGATAAGAAACTTATAGTTCCGGATCAGAAAAACATTTTTTTTAGTTTTCTTTTGTCGTGGCAATTTATTCGAGTTTCACTTGCGGAATGTACCGAAAAAAAATGTCTAGCAATAGTTGAAACAAAATTTTTGGCCGGCGCGAGTTTTTCTCTGTGGCCAGACTGGTCTCCAGTTCCGGGAGTCCAGTCAAATTGAAGAAGAAGAAGAAGAAGAAGAAGAAACAAAATTTGCCTTCTGCAACGCGAAAATGATTGCAGGGTAAAAGAAGATGAAAAAAAAAATTTGTGTGCTTTTCCTGTTATTTTATGTCGATTATTTCAGACGATTTAATACATGTCAATTATAAAGACGAGGGTGCAATGAGTGTTATAATGAGTTTCCGTAAAAAAAAGAACCTGCGTCAAACTTTCGACGAAATTATTCCCAGAGCGAATCTAACGACGATTAAATTTCTCTGAGCTTCCTGCTATGATACTTCTTCTTTTTTGATAGTCCTCTTGTGCGCCAACGACGAAAAAACAAAGCAACGGAAAAACATGTCGATTTCACCTCGAGCGAGAGATAGTCGTGTTCTGGAGCGGCGTTGTGTAAGAAGAAGACGTGCAAATTGCGATGATTTCTCGGGCCACGCTCGTAGCCGGCCGTGGCTTGCCGGGAGAAATAGTATAGCGAGCCCGTTTGTGATGTGTTTGGAATTGAGAGAGTCCGAGGATACGCAGAAGGCGCCGACCAGAATTTAAATGGTGCGATGAGCTTCGGCCATATCGACACTTTCGAATGTAAAATCTATCAGACTTTTGTACGGTGTATTTTTTACTTTGTCGTTAATTGTTGGGGCGAAAGACGATTTTTAAAAATGTAAACGAAATGGACCAAACCTCGAGCGGGCGCTTCACCTGAACGGAGGACGTTACTGGTTGTTCTCGCGAAACAACTCGACCTGACTATATTGGGAACAGCATTCGCAGCTCGGAATCGTTTATCAGGCATCGGTTGGCGATCCGCATCGGTCACATTGCTAGAATACCAATCGATCGGCTTCTTACTGTAGCAGGATGTATTTTCTCGTTATTAACCGGGTCACTCGGCTGGTTACTTCTAATGAGCCGTATAACATTACGGAGACTTTCCTCAGCAACGTCGATTCGACTTTAAAGTAAATCATTATGGATATAAGTTATAGCGAGTGACGGTTCAATGTTGAATAAAAAAAAATGGTTACGTATTAAACATACTTTTTTTCAAAGCCAACTCGAATAAAGCAACATATTTGCACGTATAAAGTGCGGATCGCATCTTATAATTGTATGATTATTTTCAACATTTTACGAATCTCTGCGCTATAAGTAGTAGCAGTAAAAGAGATTATTGCCAAAGTTAATATCTAGAGTTGCCATCTTATATTAAATTTTATACCTAATGCTAATTTTACACCTTGCCAAAGGGCCATCGACCTGGGTCCTTCAGCCCGAGATATTCTTTTGCATTTGGAAGGTCTTCTTCCTTTCCTTAGTTTTCGGTTAAAACATTTGTAGATTTTACTCCGTGTCTTTCGTTGACCTGGTCTATAAAATTTCATGGAGGGAACGAATTATGAATTTTTAATTATCTCCAGGCACTGTTTTTATGGGATTCTTCTCAAAATTCCATTGGGACTGTGTAACGTTCCTTGACGAATGAAAATCAAGCCTTTCGGCTTTATTCTCGAATCTGAGCTATTTCGAATTTTTTAGCGAATAAGGAAAGAAATGTACTTTTTTAAAATTATTTTTCTCTTCATTTTCTAAGTGTTAATAATTAAAAACAAATTTTCTGACCCATTAAGCATAGAGAAAAAAATGCGATGCGCACGGTATAGAAGTAATTCCGCCTAGCGTAGTGCTCGAGTTACGAAAAGCCCCGTTTCGCGATAGTGTGTAACCCCGATCTCACGCTGATTTTGTAACATCGGTCCCGTGAATCCCACGTTTCGATTATACATACACAAAATTGCGAATCTTATAGTTTCGTCGTCGTTGCATTTCAGGCGGTGCTCTTGGCGCTGATTTTCGTCGCTTCCGCGAAGGAAGAGGTCAATAACCGCGACAAGAGACAACAGATCGCCTACTATCCGAGGCGAGGAGGCCGACCGCCACCATATGCGGTGCAAATGGAGCCGATACCCCAATATTCCCAGAGGGATCCGCTTTACAACCCCTTAGCGAGCTCTAAAAGCGACGATCAGATCTATCACGATGATCCAACATTGTACGGTCATTACGTAACCGAGCCAGAGCCTATAATTGAGATCATAATAAAAGAATCCAACGAATCACTACCCACACCGGTTCCACCACCAGTTCCGCCTCAACCGAAACCAACCAAGGAGCCCATTCAGGTATTCTACGTGAAATACGAGAAGAAGAAAAGCTACGGTGATAGCAAGCCTCGGGTAGTGTACGATGCGCCAGTTCCGGCGCTGACCCCTGTGGAGGACCACGAAGAGATCCAACCGGCAGAAACTGACGGGCGCGACGAGACTCCTGTTTCGTACCCACCCGTGGTTCAACCGCCTGAACCATCGACGACGCTCAGAACGATAATACGCCCCGAAAGCGAAGTCTATCATTCGGGCAGCAGCGGAATACGCGTGACTTTTGGTACTGATAAATTACCACCTAATAATCACAACAAACGAAGCGACGTAACCGCGACTTCCTCGAAAGCTCCGCCTCCAGCGACTTCGGTCACTGCTCTACCACCTCCGGGTTCCCCGAAAAGACAACACGGTCCCTATCATCCCCTTCAACCCGTACCCCCACGAGTTCCACCTGCGTTTCCCCAGCAGAGGATAGTAAATTCTTTCCCGCCACAACAGCAGCTCCCGCAGAATTATCCTGGCCATCAGCAGTTTCAACCACCGCCGAACGGCCCAATAAATTTACCGAGACTCCAGCAACAGCGTCATCCCATCACCATTCAGGGTCTGCCTGAGATTCAACAACGACTGCCTTTCCAGACGAATGGTCCACCGCATAGGATCACTATCAATCATCCTCAACAGCCTGGTTTCCCACCCGCCTTGTCATTCTCCCATCAGAGTGTTCATGTGCAGAATCAGCCACCTCTGTTGGGGCCGCCTGTCAATTTCAATGGGGATTTACAAAAGCAAAATCCGCATCAGCAGCAGCAGCAAGCGCAGGCACAGTACAAGCAGCAGGAACAGGAAAAACAACGATATCACCAGGAACAACGTCGTCAACAGGAGCTTAGATACCGGGACCAACAAAAGCAACAAGAACAGCAGCGCCTAGCGGAGCAACATAAGCAGCAAGAACAGCAGCGCTTAGCTGAGCAACAGAAGCAGCAAGAACAGCAGCGCTTAGCGGAGCAACAGAAGCAACAAGAACAGCAGCGTCTAGCAGAACAACGAAGGCAGCAAGATCACCAGAGAAAGTTGGAACAGCAAAGGATAATCGAGCAACAGCGACAGGTCGATCAGCAGCGACAGCAAGAACGACAGAGGCAAGATGAACAACTTAGAATTCGTGAACAACAACAAAGATTCCATCTGGAGCAACAACAACGCAAAGAACAAGAGAACAAATTGTTACAGGAACAACAGTATCATCAGCAGTTGAAGTTTAGCCAACCGCAGCCGACTTTGAATGAACCGTATAACCAACAAGTGCACCGACCGATTGAGCAACCTAAACCTGGCGGTGAAATATTCAAGGCCGTACCGAAATTGGAGCAACATTATGCCATCCGTGAAAATCCCCTTCATCCGGGGCCATTCCCACCGAATCCTCAGGTTCAGTCTGTGCAATATTCTGAAATAGGGCAGAATCAATTTTTGCAACAAGCTTCCTCACCTGCCGTTGATATCAAACAACAGCAACAACAACAGCAACAACAACAGCAACAACACCAACAACAGCAACAGCAGCAGCAACAACAACAACAACAGCAACAACAACAGCAGCAACAACAGCAACAACAATACTTTTCGAGAAATCCAACTAGCAATATTGCTCCCACTCAACAGCAACATCAGCAACAGCACAACAGCATCGGAAATCAACAGAACTATCAGAACAACGAGCAGTTTTTTTCCCACAACCTGCCAACCCCACAACGGCAGAGAATACCGTCTTCATCACCACAATCCATATGGGGACGACCAGTCTTTCAGGATAACGGCAAACAGAAGATCTACGCAACGCCTATAAGCACATCGAACGATCTTGGTCCAACCTCGACCGCCAGAACAATCTACACATCTCCCAGCAGCACAACACCGGTGCCCACAACAACTCCTACTCCAACACCTACAACGGAGCCAACTACCGTTGCCCCAAAGAATGAGGCCAAAATCAAGGAAAATATAGCCAATCTTCCTGACGAAGTTCCCGACGACATAAGGGAACAGCTGCTCAGTTCCGGTATCCTCGGCAATGCTGATATTCAAATCTTAGATTATGATAAAGTTGGTGGGATACCAATTGAGAATCTGCCGCCCGAGGCACTCGCTAATTTCTACGGTGCAGGCGGTGCCGCGGCGGCGGCGAGCGAGCCGATACCATCCGTAGTGAAGAGGCCCAAGATCGTGGGTAACGCGGTATCGTCGGGACAGTTTCCGAAGAAGGCGACATTCACTAAAGTTGAGCACGCTACACTGCGGCCCGGAGGTGTAGAAATGAAAGTAGTACACTTCGACCCAAATACGGCGCAAGGCCAGGCGATTGCCGATCAGCACATACGCGAAGATGCGACCCACCTACAACCAGTCGCTATTGGCACGAGGCCCGACGCTCAATACAATCGTTACCTTCCACTCAAAGTGAGCGGCGCATCATTCCCGATACCCGATGTCCCGGAGCTTCAGGGCAGAAAAATTTCGAGCGTCGTTGTCCTAGCTCCAGTCGACTACAGTGGCTTTCGCGATGACGATAATGAACAGAATGAGGACAACAATTCGAGGCAGAGTAGAATGCTCGTGGGAGCGCAGCCGGTCAAATTTTTAGCTGGTGAATCGCTCAAGCAACTTGTGAAGAAACCGAGTACGGAAAATTACAAGAAGTGGTTGGATCAGGAAAGTCGCACCGAACCACAGAAGCAATCGGTCGTCTTGCTCGTTACGATGTGAGTAACACACGTTCTCGTTAAATCGATGATCAATCATATTTCTTCTTTGGTTTTATACGTATGTATAATTAAATTACTTTTGGGCTCATAAGTGTTTCCCATGTTCACAGGCCTAAGGACGATTCCCACGGGGATAAGGAGATATTTATGTACGACGTATCGTCGCAAATGGTTAGCAAACTATCCGGCGATTTGTCCTCCGCGTTTGTAAACGCTGCTGAAAGCAACTCTGATAGCTCCGACACAATCGATGACTCGGCTTTTACAACGGACTGAACAATTGCAACTTGCCAGACTCGTTCCACGGTCACGCTAAGCGACAAGGTTTTTCTGACAGTATGACGGATCGCGATATCACCCCCTGCTTAATTTATCAGTTTACATTCGACAATCGACGAGTTGCCGCAACTGTACTCACAAAAGAAACCGATGGAAAGCGGCTAATTGACATGGAGAATGCAATCGTCGGTCTTAACTGATGCATTCGTACGATTATCTCGTGTAGATATTTTAATTATGTATCATTATGTATATACGTACTTTTTATACGATTTTTTTATATTAATTAAAAGCTATTTTTTCTTATAATGGAATACTCGTTAATCCATCTACCATCAGATTTCGATAAATCTCGCAACTGGGATATTTTTTTTCAATTCAATGGAAAGGTCCGACGCTTTGGTGTGGTAAACTAAAAGACTGGAAGCCAGCAGGAGATTCGATTCCCGAGACCGAAGGCTCGTATGTGAAGGCAACGGACGAGAATCCAGTTCTGCATATAGAACGTAAGGCCTTTTTTATTAAGGAAATAAAAAGGAGGTCGGGCTTTGGGAATTTTCCTATGCAGCCTTTACAACATGTTTCTTATATAACTGCTTTAGTGAATTAAATTATAAGATCGTAACGTTTAAGATATACGTTATATACTTTAAAAAGAGTATATAACGTAAAGCCTATAGCCTTATCTCGGGGTATGCCTGAGGTCTGCATCTAGCAGGACGCGCCGAAGCTCCGGACTCGAGAATCGAATCAGCGACAAGGGATAAGGAAGGAGGAAAAAGGCGAATGAAGGAGCCCAGCAATCCCTAGGCGACTGGTTTTCCCCACAATTTAACGGAATCGTTTTTTTTACTCCAAGTAAACACTATTAGGGCCAAAGTTAGCCTCCCCCAAAACGGAATTCCAATTTTTTTTTTTATCAATCGTTTGGTCGCGGTTTGGTCATGTTTCGTAGGGCATCAAAAATGTATGGTCGTTAATTATTTTTCTTAAATAATAATTATAAATAGTTAGCCCCCCTCCCCGCCCCAATAAACTTTTGGCAGTTTTTTTCAAACATTTGTTCGTCGTTTGGTAGGGTTTGGCACACTATTAAAAATGTTTGGTTGCTTATTTATTTATCGGAATACTTAAAAAAACAAACTTTACACAATCGCCCATTCGAAGATCATAGTATAGCTCTGGTCCGTTAGGTGACGCTTCCCGTCAGAGGCCACTGCCCCGCCAGCTGGTTCGTTCCAGGCTGACCACGTTCCCGAGGCGCGACAGTGGCGCGCTTGTTCAAAACTCGCGTTCTCGAATCGTGAGTTCGCGAAGGATAGATAACGAAACAAAACAAAAAACGGTGCGTCGCCGATAGAATTGAATCCTTTATTCGGACGTGCAGTCGGCGCAGGGTAGCTCGCCGAAGTCACTGACCAACTCCTCGGCCTCATACACGACCCTCTCGCAAGATTTCTCCGACCCGACCGCAGTCTGGAAATCTTGCGGAATGTATATCTTATTTTCCGCCCCCAGAAGCGTGTCGTTTTCGGACACGTTTTGCAAACTCGCCCATCTGACCGCGACGTCTTTATCAACGCACTTACGAAATACCAAACAATGAAGATGCCGCGATTTCTCGTAAACTATCCTCATGAAACCGAGTTTCGACAAAACCAATCTCCATGATTTCATTATCTTAGCGTTTGCCCCGACGTGATTGGAATCGGGCGTTATCACGATGAGTATGCTGCCAGGTTTCAGCAATTTGTAAGCTCTGAGACAACAGGAGTATCTCTGCTCAGGGCACGGAAAGTATTCTAGAAACAGAGAAAATACTACAACGTCGAACGAATCCTCCCCCAACTGTTCCATGACTTTCTTGTCCCTCGAAATTATAGTTTCTCCACCTAATCTTGCGTTCAAGAAGTCGCACTGCAATACCTCTTCGGCAAAGGGCGCCAGATCTATCGGAGTTACTTCGAAGATTTCTTCTCCGCCTAGCGGATTGTAACAACTACCTACATCCAACACCTTTATCCTCCGCTTACGTTCCTTTGTCCTATCATTTTCACTGAGTGAAAGATTCGAAGATCGTGCTATGCTGTCTGCATTAATTCCCGAATCGACCATTTTCTTCCTGATGTCGTTCTCTCTCTGGCTAAACTTTATCATTCCGTCGTTAAAAAAATATTCGTAACATTGAAACCTTATCCATTTGTTCCGACATTGCGTGCCGCTCTCCTTCTCCGTGATCTCGTCGTTCCAGTGAGCTGTCGCTAATTCCTTCATCGCCGTCGCGTAATTCTGTAATTTTAAAAAAGGTAAAAAAAAGCACACAATACTGAGTTGTACATCGTCGGATCGAGTCCGTCGCGTTCTCTAACCTTCAGAACTTCGGTGCGACCCAGATGTCTTCGCCAAGCTTCGGCGGGTCCGTAAATTCGGGATTCTTTTCGCAACCGATTGTGCGTCGCCTTTATGAAACCCGACAGTCTCTTGTGTTCGTCGCTCGCCATTGTTTACGCGGAGAATAACATTGTTTGGCGATCCTTTTCGTTTCGACTTTCACTAACTGCGCGACGATTCGAATCAACACTCCTTTCTCCTCGCGCAGCCAATGGCGATCGAGTTGGTCCCTTCCCGCACACCGGAAACTCCGCTTTCAACAGAACTAATGAATCTCATATAATTATACGCAAATAAACTCCACGAACGCATATCGAAGAATCTATAAAATTAGTTTATAAATTACAAATATTTAAATATCTATTTATCGTTCGCAGTGAAGAATTTTTGGGAAGTTCACGGATATCGGGTGAGCTCGTTTGAGCACCACACTTCCCTCCCACTTCCTGAGTTTCTTTCCTCTCGCTGCTTCTTGGCCGCACGAGGTAAGGAATTTGTATTTTATATTAAAACGCGATATTATCGCTGGTATCATTGTAAGATATTTCGATTCTCCGGCGCATCGTCGGTCGTTACTCGTGTCTGTTAACTTGTCGCTGTTATTTTCTATTCCGGACAGTGAATTTTTTCGAGTTCGAGCGAAACCGCGTGTGTCAATGTTTCGAGCCTCGCGTACGGCGTGAGCCACCGAATCGTTTTTACCTCCAATCGCCTCCGACGTACCTCCGATTTCCTTCCGACGTTCGACGACGATTCTGTTTATCGTATTTATCTGAGAACGATCGAGACGCTGGATCGCACGTTAATTTATGTCGTTTTTCAACCAACGAAACATTCTAACCTCAATTCGATCGGGACAACGAAGAATTCTAACCTCAATTCGATCGGGACACCAAAGTACCCTCGTCCCTAAACGATAATCTGTGTTTCAGGGTGTCTCAATCATGTCGTCCCACTTGAACTGGATGATCATTCGCAACAACAATGCTTTCCTTCTCAAGAAGCGAAACATCAGCAAACCATTCTCGACGGTAAGTTTCGCAAATAACAAAAATTATATTTAAGCACATTATGATTGAACCGCCTAGCGGACTTAATTGTTAGAAGGAAGCAGGATATTGAGATAGTTAACTAAAATTTCAGGAGCCAAACAATCTGACCAACCTGAGCAGCTACCGTTACTCCGGTCTCGTTCACCGCAAGAGCGTCGGCGTCGTTGACACTCCTGACAAGAAGGGATTCACCGTTGTTTACAAGAAGCCCAAGGCCATGTACAAACCGGCCAAGGCTACCGTCAGGCGAACCATGAAGGCTGGCGCGCGCAGATCCCTTCACAAGCTGAAGACTCTTCTCAACGCTAACAAATACCGTCGTGACCTCACCAAGGTAAAATTTTTTTTCTTTGAGCTAGTTTAACTGGAAAATTAAATTATAATTTAGTTAGATAAAATTAGCGGATCAGCGTTATTTTTATAAAAGTTTCCCAATTGATTTTTTAAATTATTTTTATGTTTTTTAATTATATTTATAATATTTATGTCGTGTTTAATTAAATTTATTGACGGAGTAACTCCTTTACACAGAATTCAAAAGTCGTGAATGGAAAACACGAGACATATAAAATTTCAATATACAAACTACATAATACAGACAAACATTTTTCATAAAAAACAACATAAAGTATATACAAATATCAACGAAAGAAAAATCTATTAATTATGTTATACTACATCATTACATTCATTTACAGGCAGCGTTGCGTCGTGCCAGCGCCGTTTTGCGATCGCAGAAGCCCCTGCCAGCCAAGAAGACCCGCGCCCCCAAAAAGGCCGATTAATTCATGGATTCCATCAATAAAATATTTTAAACTTATCGACGCGAGACACTTTCGCTGAAGAACGCTGATGATAAAATTGTTTTCACCGGTTTTTTTTTTTTTTTTTTTTTTTTTTTTTTTTTTTTTTTTTTTTTTTTTTTTTTTTTTTTTTAAAGGAGAAATCCGCAAAATTTAACTGCTACAATTTAAAACATTTCTTGTCATCCCCGTTCTACAGTGACGTGCAGCATATTCTTTGTACCTCCGTGCACCCACTAGTTAATAATATTATGCGCTTCTGAGAAGGTGAGTCCCGTCAAATAATTCAGCTTGTTCACAGATTCTATGAATAATACTTTTTTTTTTCTCATTACAGGAATTGACCATTAAGACCATTAAAATTTTTCTGGATTCGACACGTTAACGAGAAAGGTGAGCTCTGTCTACAGTTTCCAATGAGTTTTTTAAAATAAATAATTCATGATGAAATATGCATCCACCAAGATCTATGAGTGCCGTGATTTCTTATAGTATTTGCTAACTGAAACTACGCAGCCAAACGATATTCAAGGTCTGTTACAACAAAAATAGTCTTCTAATGATTATTTTTTCTATATGTTTCAGAGTCTGTCCAGGGCGATTGACCCTTACACATCAGCTGAATTTTCATAGTATTTGTTCACTAGGACGACATCAAGATACGTAAAAAAAAGTCCTCTAATGATTATTTTTCGACATGGCTCACAAGTCTGTCCAGGCCGATTGACCCAGACGCATCAGGTGAGATACATTTATATCGGTACCGCTAATTCGTCGATCTATAGCCTATGATGAAATATGCAACCACCAAGATCTATGAATGCCGTGATTTTTATAGTATTTGCTAACTGAGACGACACAGCCAAATAATGTTCAAGACCTGTAAAAAAAATTAAATCTAATGATTATTTTTTTATATGTTTCAGACTCTGTCCAGATCGATTGATCCAGATACATCAGGTGATTTGTCACAGTATTTGCTAACTGAGACGACGCAGCCAGACGATGTTGAAGATCCGTTAAAAAAAAAAATAGTCTTGAAATGTTTTTCTTTCTGTGTGGTTCACAAATCTGTCCAAGCCGATTGACCCAGACACATCAGGTGAGATACATTTATATCGATATCGCTAATTCGTCGGTCAATAGTGTATGATGAAATATGCAACCACCAAGATCTATGAGTGCCGTGATTATTCATAGTATTTGCTAACTGAGCCGACTTAGACAAACGACGTTGAAGGTCTCTTAAAAGAAATGATAATAATCTAATGATTATTTTTTATATGTTCCAGACTCTGTTCAGGCCGCTTGACCCAGATACATCAGGTGAGATAGATTTTTATATCGGTACTGCTAATTCGTCGATTAATCATGTATGATGAAATATGCAACCACCAAGATCTATGAGTGCCGTGATTATTCACAGTATTTGCTAACTGAAATGTGCCGATGAAAAGAACATTTACATTTGTAATTCGAACTCTGTAAATCAACGTGCATGTTTTATCTTCCAGACGCTGAGAGACCTTGCTGATGGCTGCAGAGAGTTCGCTCTCGCGTGGACTTCCGGAAGACTGACGAGGTGAGAAAACATTGATCTTCACTTTCGCGCGTCGATCGTTTTTTCGTGTTACATAAATATGATGATACTCGCAACCACCAAGATCTCTGAATGCCGTGATAATAAGTTTGCTACTCTGAGTCAATAAACACCTCGGAGAATATACGCTCGTTTAACGGAAGCTGCGATTTTAATCGAACGTTATTTTTCTTTCAGCCATAATGTTCCGCTGGCTCTCGGGATTCCCGAAGGAGAGGTGAGAAAAGTTTGATCTTTACATCGATCTTTACGTCGAACATTCTCGTGTTGCACAAATATGATGATACTCGCAACCACCAAGATCTCTGATTGCCGTGATAATAAGTTTGCTACTCTGAGTCAATTAATACTTCAGACTATATACGCTCGTTTAACGGTGAAACTTCGTTTTTAATCGGACGATCTTGTTCCTCCAGCCACACTGTTGGGATTTCATTGGCTCTCGGGATTTCCGAAGACAGGTGAGAAAGAATCTGCCGATATTCTTAGAATAACATTTTTGCAGTCTGAACGATGATGAATCTTTGTGCAACCACCAAGATCTATGAATGCCATGATTAATATTCAGTATTTGCTATCTGAAAAAAAATTGATCCGAATTCGGCGTACGTCCTGCAGCGATACTTCGATCGATCGCCTATGTAATTTTTTGCTTACAGTTAAGGACGTTGAACTGGCTAGCCTACATCCACATAGCCACTCGTGAAACAACGATGTACGCTGTTGTACAAGAAAGACCGAATAAATATTTTTGAACCGATATCTCACATATTCTCGACTGTTCCTTCCAATTCTCGCACTCAAGATTAAAATCAAAGAGGTCCAAACCGGTAGGAAGAAAAAATAAAAAAAATGGTCGACTGCCACGAAATGTTTTACGAGCTCGCCGACGGAGTCTTTTCACGGTCGACGGGGACGAAGGTCGATGATGATTTGGCGTATAATGTCCACGTTGCTGGGAACTCGTTGCGTGGAAGGTCGAATACGGTGATTCACCGTCAGCTGCTCGATCTTTTATTCCTTTCCATCCGTCGTCATCGTTCGTCTTCGACTCGTTTCTCGTTTCGATTTTTTTTTTCTTACCTTCTTGTTTTTCCTCGCGCCGTGCGAAGAGTAAATTTAAGATGGGATTACAATTGTTTTTGTAAAATAGGCTACAGCTGCGCCAAGCCCCAATCTTATTCGGTGAATTATTTATACATTTCGGTCGAAGATGCAGAACCGCTTCAGTAACTAGTCTTGTTGAGACTGTCTCGTTTCCATTTTCTAAAAGTCCTACAGACGATAGTATTGAACGGCTGGGATATCCGTGTAAAGAACTTCGCATCCAATTGTTTAGAGCCAGCAAACAATGATTAGTGTGGTGTGCGGCCGAAGATCAATAACAATTGTTTTTATTTCACTCGTTGCAAAAATGGCGGTTTTGCGCACACTTAGCGTGCGTAAAAACCCCATTTTCACACCCTGTGAAATAAAATTTTGTCCGATACTCGTGCCAAAAACATTTTCCGAACTCGTGTGATTGCAACATTCGCACTCCGCTCGGGCTGCAAACCCACACTCGTGTGCGAAACGTTTTCTTAACCCGTCTGATTTCAACACTCGCCTTTGGCTAGTGCTGCAAACTCACACTCGTCAGAAAAAGTTTATTCGTACTAGTATCGTAAAGTACGATTTTAAAGTCGGCTACAGCCGGCACAAGCCCGGATGTTGTTGAGTGAATTGCGTGAACAAGATATTTGCTCCGCGTTTTTTATGGGTTTCACTCAAGTTGGGATTACCAGAGTTGGGTTTTTCCTCGATTCAAAGACCTCCACTACCGTGGCCGAAGAGTTGAACGCGAGAGCCTGTTTGTCGGGTGTACCTTTCGTCTCCGCTACGGCGCGTGACCGAACTTCGTTTCGCCTTCCTTATTCTTTATTTGTTTTGACGGCGGCCGAAACATGAACGAGCACGAAGTTCCGAATCCGAGGTGCCCTTTCCGGACTGGTTTTCTTGACGCAGGTCGGAACAATCTGTGGAAAAATACCGGGGGCACGAGAGGAGAGGCCGTAAAGAATTTCAAGCCGCTGTTACTGTTTACTGTGTAAAAAACCGCGCGGATGACCATTCGGAATCACGCAATTTACATTTATACTTTTTAAGTGATTGGCGTAGAGACGCTACAGCGTCTGTCGATAAAGTCCTCAGTCTCTGGTCCAAGTTTAATGGCATGTTCTTTTCGTCCGTCGTGTCAGAGATCAGACTCAAGATTCGCGGGCACACACGTGCATCAATGACATCAGGAAGTCCGCAATGAAAATATATAAGAAAAATGATTTAAAGCTATAACGTATGGACGTCACGTCCTTTTTTTCCTCGCAGTGAGTTAAAACTACAATATCGATTAATCATAGACGCACGTGAATCACAGCCGTGCGCTTGCTCGGGCTTAGCTGGGTTGAACTACACAGTTAAGGAATGATCGGAGAGGAATGTAACACAAAAAAAAGTCGAGTAGGTTCGATGGCTTGAGACTGAAAAATGTCCATCGTCGTATGTTTTTTATCGGCCGTTCTATTACTCAATTGCGACGTAGTGGATTAAGCTTTTGGTATTTGTGCAACAATCCCAAAGAGCCATCGAGACTCTCACATCATGGATAATCTATATTATAATAATAAAGTTCATGTCGATAAGACACACCGATACTCTCAGTACTCACAGTACTCACAGATTCTTACTCGGATACACACAAATACTCACAGATACTCGCACTCACAGATGATCACAGAACTCGCACTCACAGAAACTCACAGACACTCAACGGATGCTGCGAGCGCGCGAGCCAGCCTAACTGCTAGATTATCGATTTCTCTGTACGTTTGCTGTCCAAGAGTTAAAAAGAAAATCTCTCTTTGTGCAAATAACGAAAAAGCACATTGCGCAAGTTTGATGCAATGATTGCAAATGCACCGGTGATAATTTTCCAGGGAGAATTTATTGCATTTAACATTCGTACAATCGTCGAATTGTTTTTACCACGATTGCGACAGCCGGAGAGAACTATCATCGGTCCGTGTTTGCCGCAGAGGAGCGTGGCCACAAAGGAATAACATTACACTCGTGGACCTGGGTGTGTCGAACGAACTAATGCAAGGCTACCTACGCGGCTGAACCTCCGTTTACGTCCTAACGAGTATTGTGCTTTTTTTCTCTTCCTCCGAGTCAAACACCGATGACCAACATATTCACTCATTCGGCTCTGAACCGGTTTTTTTTTTCTCTTCGCTTCTCAAACGCCTCGTGTCTCGAAAACGTTCGTACGGACGATTCTCGTATTAATATTTTTTCTCGGTATCGGTATTGTATTGGCAAACGGTTATGATGTCGAGACGCGACGTCGACGCAAGTATATTCGGAGAGTTCTCATCTTACTTTTTTGCCGTACACTCGAAACAGCGACTCTCATTAGTATGCTGAAATGTAGTGTAAATAACGACTCGTGCGAGCCACCGGTCAGATGTGTATAGGAAGAACGCGCGTCCACGAGCGCGAGAGAGTTCGGCGAATTAGGACCCTGGACATCGCGGGGTTGGGTATAAAGACCGGGATCGCGCAGTCCCGCAGCATCAGTTTCCGAACTTCGCTGTCACCTCACACACGTCAAACATGAAGGTAACAGAGCGGAGACCGGGCGCCTTTCCCGAACGATCTTTACGCAGTCTTACTCGTACTCTCGTTATCCTTGCACCGACATACGCGCGTTTCTCGATCCTCGTTTCACGCATATAAGTTAATCGCCGACTATTTTTTTAATGGACTTTTCTTCGTTAATTAATTAATGAATGTATTTATTTTATTTACGGAACAAGTCCTTTTTTTCAAACAAAAAAATATAAATAAACTAAAAAAAATAGTAAAAAGACGATCGGGGAATAATAAAATAATCAATGAACAATCATTTGTTGTAAATAATAAGTAAATGAATAATAACCGTCATTCGCGCGTTTCTCGATTCACGTTTCACGCATATAAGTTGATCGACGAGTATTAAAAAAAAATTGACTTTTCTTCATTAATGAATTTTTTTAGTTATTTATTCTATTTACGGGAGAAATTCTTTTATAAAGAAAATCCAGATAAAATAATGAAAAGATGATTCAACTGGTACAGTGTATTCCAAATAGTAAATTAATAATAAAATTGGAAAAAAGTCCACGACGGAACCGGTCCGATGGTTTTTTATTTTCACGTGTAAATATGTAAATTGTTTTTATGTATAAAGTTACATGTGGGTATATCAAGTATTAACCTTTCGTAAAAAAAATATTATAATTGCAATCTGCCTTAGAAGATGAGCGATAGTTTTTTTTTTACCGTGCAAATTATTTCGTCCAGATCGCCCTCGTTTTCCTCGCCATAGTGGCCTGCGCTCTCGGCCAGGGCACGTACACCGGAAAGTATGACAACATCGACATCGACCAGATTCTCAGGAGCGATCGCCTCCTCAACAACTACGTAAATTGCCTTCTGGAAAAGGGTAGCTGCACTCCGGACGGAAAGGAACTTAAGAGTGAGTTTTTCTTCTTTATTCATCGCCATTTTCTTTTTACCGTTTTACCGTTTTTATGTACTTTATATACTTTTTAAAACATATTCAACATTTTTCAAAAATATATTTTTTCATTAAAAAAAATTGAGCTAATCTTTTGTATCCCGTTTTGATAGAAACTCTGCCCGACGCCCTGGCCACCGGCTGCAACAAGTGTACCGAAAAACAGAAATCGGGTAGCGAGAAGGTCATCCGGTATCTAGTCAATCAGGTACGTTCACCTTCCGCGCCACTTAATCGTGGCTGAAACAATTCGTACGCCTCTGTTGCACCGAGTCGCGTTCACTTGCACTCTCGATGCCGATTACATGGGCGGAGAGTATGTGCTACTCGCCGCCCATGTAATCCATGGGCTCCGACCGCTCCATGGGCGGACGGAGCGTTCTTCCCAGCTCGCTCCGACTTTCACACTGTCTCGCGTGTTGCTAGTCGATGTCGAAGATATAATTCATTCGTGCCGGAACACGTTTCGTTTGTTTGTTCCGTGCGAGAGACTGACGATCGCGCTCTGCAACGAAATTGTGGGGTTTTCAGTGTCTCGATAATAATATAATTGACAAGCTTCGTCGCTCGTCCTTGGGAGGATGCGACAAAGACATTAAAATTGACTCTTTCCCTCGTCCTCTGCACGCCGAGATAAAAATTGCGCGTCGCAACTTTGAATGTACGTGTGTCTTGTTGCAGCGTCCTCAACTTTGGGACAAGCTCGCCAAGAAATACGATCCCAACAACGAGTACAAGGTCAAGTTCCAGGGTGAGGCGCAGAAATTCGGAATCACGGTCTGAGTACGAGACAACCGTCGGGATTGCAACGTTTTTTAAATTTCTCCTATTTGTATGATAATGCTCATTCGGGAATCGCGCTCGATATAGTGTACGCGACATTGCTTATTGTCGCTTTTTATTCTATTTTAATGGAGTTTTGTACCTCCGTTGAATAAAAGATCATTTCGTACGAGTCTCGAAACAATTACGAAATGTGTGTCTCAATTATTCCATCCCGATATTATATCGTGTGCGTAACACCTCGAGGCGTTGATCTGCTTTCGAATTGAGAGGAGAAGGGCCGGTCGAAACTGGTTATGCGAGAGCAGTCGCCCGACGAACGAATGCGTTTTGAGGACGGCTCGGTAAAGCTCGCATGTGCGAGTGCGCCGAATCAAAACGCAATATGCAAAAATTCGGCGACTAATGTCATTTATGCATAACACGATAGGTCAAACAGAAAATATGCGTGTTTCGCTGGACAGGTTTCTGAATATCGCTTCGAACGGTCGATTGCGCATGCGCGGCGACGAGGGAAAAAAACAATAAAGGAAAATGTCAAGGTCAGGATGTAACACTGTCCCACGATTTCGCGCAGGAAGAAGGGGGATGAATACCGCAGAGGTGGAATACTCGCTCGATCTAATCGTCAACTGACACGTACAGAGGTTGCTCGAGATAATTTTTTTTATTTGCACGAGATACGACGGTAACTTGCCGGCGACTCGAGACAAGCGCGGCTCAGTGGCAAGCAGAGGAGATTCCGCAGTCGTTCGGAGAAGCTGGGTGTTGCCCCGCTACAGCTGTCTGAGTAAGAATAACTTTCGAGTTTTTGGGATATATTTTGTGAGTAAAAAAATATATTGTTAGTAATGAATCGAGTATACAATATCGGAGAATCGTTCGATGACGTTTTTCTATGATTTGGTGATCCAGAGATCCGCAGTCTGTGAAAACACCAGTTTGCCTACCCGAAGCCGGCAGTGACGAGCGCTGCGGCAATTCACGGTACCCTCGAGCAAACAAGGACGACGAAGTACGCAAGAGAAATAACAAATAAATTATCTTCGCGCAACTGTACGCGCAGCCTTCCAGCGTTTGCCTGACGCGAATCCACTCGTCTCGTCATTATGGCTGTAGAAGCATTGTCCGGCAAAGTTTTTCTCATCGTTACCGGGGCGAGCCAGGGTATCGGCGCGCAGATAGCCGTTACCTTCGGTCACTTGTTGCAGCAAGGCTCGCAGGTCCTCTTGCTAGCGAGAAACGCCGATCGATTGAAAGAGACAGCTGCGAAACTACCGAAATATCTGAAGGTGGATCACGAGAGCGTCGATCTTTCGGTGGCAACAGCCGACGTGTTGGACGGTGAGCGAATTTGTAGAGATGGTTACCAGCGGTCGGTAACAAAAAAAAAAATAGTAATTTACGATACCGGTGCGATAAAACTTTTTCTGAAGGGTGCTGCAATCACACGAGTTCAGAATAGTAATTTGCGGTAAAAGTACGGGAAAGCGAACTTTATACGCACGTTGTGACGCACTTCTCAGTCCGCGTATGATGGTCGCTACACCGCGCTATTATCGCATTATATTTGCTGTAACGAATGCAGGAGAAGTGCTATTCCGTGCCTGCTGATTGTGGCGCTGTACAGCCAGCGTGCGTAAAGTACGAGAAGCGTGTGTAAAGTACGAAACATGTGCGTAAAGTAAAATCAACCAGATGTGCGCATTCGCCGGGTATTTATAGTACACTTGGCTGTAAAGCACCACTTACGCCACTCTCGGCAGGCACGGAAAGTAGCACTTTTCATGAAGGAGTTACTTCAAAAGTTTTTCACACGACTATAGTACCAATTTTTTACTTCTGAAGGTGTGAAAATGGGGGTTTTGCGCGAAACGCGCGTAAAACTGCCATTTTTGCATCGAGTTTAACGAAATCGCCATTCGTAATTCTTCGACAAGCGAGCCTAACGCATTATTACTAATTACTACTATAGGTATACTGAAGAAACATTTGGGAGCGGATGGACCGAAAAATTTCGAGAGGGCGGTGATCGTCCACAATGCCGGAAGTATCGGCGATGTTTCGAAAACAACTATCGAGATGACCGACTGCGACGAGTGGAGAAAATACTACGATCTCAATGTTTTCTCGCCGGCGGTACTGAACGGCGTTTTCATGAAGATATTCAACGACGAGACGAAAGTCGGTAGGCTCGTGATCAACATCACTTCTCTGTGTTGTATGGAGCCTATGAAATCCATGGGTTTCTACGGCTCGGGAAAAGCAGCCAGGGAAATGTATTTCAAGGTAAATGGATAAACCTTTTCGCACCTTTTTCTTTCAAAGCGTAGACAACGCTTAACGCTACGATCCTGATTGCGAAAAGTACTTGGAAAAAGTACTCGGGAAATATTTCAAGTATAAGAAGTACTTAATACTTCAATTGTTTTACTTTGTACTTTGTACTTGAAGTATTTTTCGATACTTTGCCCAGTTCTAAGATAGATAAGTAACTCAAGAGCGCTGCGAGATCCCGGTTCAGCGAGCGTACCAGCCGTTCCTCGTGTACAATCGTCCTTTTTTTCCTGCAGATCTTTGCACTGGAGTTTCCGCAAGTCAACGTCCTCAACTACTCGCCCGGTCCCGTTGACACCGAGATGTTCGATACTGTCGTCGAAAAGAGCTCGGATCCGGATCTTCGCGCTCAATTCGGCGAACAGAAAGAACAGAAGACGGTACTGACGACGACACAGTCCGTCGATCGATTGGTCATCGTGCTGAAGGATCAGAAGTACAAAACCGGCGAACACGTGGATTACTACGATCAATTGTAAATTTTTATCTTCGTCGCGTCGTTGCGGGATTGTTTATCGATTCCTATGTCCGCTGTATACTGTATGCATTCATTACAAATGATATTGATGATTTTTAATCTACCGTGTCCAGTACAGATGGAAAATAAAATTCAAGGCCTATTCGATTACTTTCCTACGATTTTTTGAGGGAGTTAACAGCCCGAAATCTTTAAAAAAAAATTATGTCAGTAATATCTTCGAGGCTTTAGGGGGATTCATAATATTACTGGAACAATATAATAAAAAGTAAATAATAACAAATTTCAACGGTCTATGAAAAAACTTGAAAGATTTTTAATGAAGAAATGGAAAATGCGAGTTACTTGTTGAATGTGGATATTAAAAATACTGTATCGTATGAAAATATAGTAAACGCATCGAGCGTTGCAAAAAAAAAGAATTCGCCACCCCTCGATTCGTGACGCAAAACGAGGGGTGTTAGTCTATCTCGGGGTCGACGGCAGTGATCGGTGGATTCTTCAACTTAAACAACTTTGAGATCCGCCAATTTATCGTCAGGGCGATTAAAATGATACACGCGTAGAGTCCAGCTGAGACGAGATACACTGGCGACGGATGTATCGGTGGCATGTAGTGCGAATATACCATCGGGTACAGCGGAGCCGATGCTAGAGGTATTACAGCTTCCATCGACGTCGTCAACGAGAAGACCTTGCCTGCAGCGCAAAAAAATTCGTATGAGTATATATTCGTATATAAAAAATCGGGAAAATTTAGCACTCATTGTACTAGTGTTTTGTTCAGTAACGGTCTTAAAAAAAATAACTTACCAACTTCCTGCGGTGGCGCGGATTTCGACAAAGCATTTCGTATGACGGGACCAGAGAGTCCGCCGAGTATTCCCAGAAAACCCGAGAGATAAAAGTGCCACGACTGAGTCGTGCATGCCTTGGCGATAGATCCGGCGAAGGCCGAGGCGTTCGCCAGAACGGCGATCGACATACTCGACATAGCTGCAAAACGACGTCGCCGTCTTTCTCTTATATTGCGATCTATGGATATTATAGCGAGCCAAACATGACTAATAAGAGAACGAACTTCGGTCTATGAGAGCCTTGCAGATTAATCCCCCGAGAGATGTTCCGATTATAATCAAAAGCACGCCTGCCAGTAAATACCAAGAGTACTCCGAGACGTCCCAACCGAGTCTCGCGCTGGCGAACAGATATCCAATGCCTAGCTCTCCTTCCCCGATCAGCATGTTAATAGCCAGGGCACACACGCAGCACCAGATAAGAACGCGATCGAAACCGTCGCGTTTCCTCACACAAGTCGCGAACATGTCCTTTATCAACGATAGGTCGAACAAACTGCGCCATGGCCGCTGTAAAAAATGATATTTGCAATACAATTATTTCTGCGCTGATTCGAGAGAGGCTTCTTTGTTTTTGCTTCCTCATGAAAGAATCTATTTTTCGTATAAAAAAAAATTCTGAGATTTTATTTTCAAAATACTTAAAATAGTGTAAAACGTCGAGAAATGTAATTTTTAGTTCTCGTCCAGATGTATGTGTGTGACACATGTTTTAAAACGGCTATAACTTGGAAACGGTGTGAGATAGCGAGTTCAACATTGGCACACACGTAGAGTCGTGGCTTCGCTACGTTCAGTGCATGAAGATTGAAACCCCATTAGCGACTTTACGCGGTTTAACATTTTTTGAAAATTCTCTGAGATAGCTCTGACTTACGTCGTTCTCATGGAGAAAGCTTCGGGCAAAATTGTAATAAGTAACGAAGCCGTAAGCCAATTACTTTACACTTTTTTTTACCTTTGCGCCACGTCGTGTCACGGTCTCGGGAACGAAAAATAATACGTAGACGGTAGCGATCGCGTCGGCGACGGAGGCAACCCCGAATACCGGGGCATAGCCAAAGTTAATCCAGATTCGAGGACCGGCTAAGTTTCCCAATACCTGCCCCACGGGTATAACTGACTGCAGCCAAGTCAAATGCCAGCCTCGATCGCTCTCCGGTCTTATATCCGCGATGTAGCAGTACGTGGCTAGAATGAGAGTGTAATATCCTCCGACGAGAGCGGGCGGCACGGAGGCCACGAGAAAGATCCAAGGATTGAGAGGACCCAAAGAGCTGAGAACGGACCACAGTAGAAAACTCATTGCTGACCCTGAAATAAATTAAATGTAAAAAAAATTCGGTTACATGTGATTCCAAGGTTGCTGCCAGATTGTAAGATGTACAGTTAATAACCGGCATACGCTGCCACCAGAAGTGGCTTTCTTCCGTAGCTGTCGCTCCAGGGTCCCAAAAAGAAGGTCAGAAGCGCCGGTACCAATCCATCGACGAAAGCTTTGTACATTACAATTTCACTGACGAATGCGTGTACCTCAGGCAGATTATCCGCGTTACTGAAATTCGCGGGCAGTTCGCTGTCGTCGATTCCCAGAATATATTGACGACTTCGAGAAACCAGCAGCGAAGACGTAACAGCGCCTGTGAATTATAAATTGTCAGAAACTCGAAAAAAAAAATTAATGTCACAATAGAAAACAGAAAAAATGTAATGTGGAAACAGAAAAAATAAAAATTTTAATGTGAAAACACAAAAAAGTAATGTGAAAATAGAAGAAAGAAAAAATTCAATGTGAAAATAGAAAAATTATTACCGGTAACTGTCTGACCGAAGAAGAACAGAAGTACAGGAGGTTCGACGAGAGCGTAGCTGCGCCATCCCGCAAATGCCGGATTCATCGTCAATCGGCAATCGACAATCTATCGAAAGGCTCCTAAAAGATCTCCGATTCGGCTCAGAGTACTCGCTACGACTGTGGACGCGCAAAGCTCGGACGGACGCGCAGTCTGCGGTCGCTGGGCCATTAATGGTTTATACGATCTACCAGTCTATAACGCGGCGTGCCAGCATATTTCTCTATCAGCACGTACCAATCTCTTTGTTTCAAACAGTTACCATCACCAGTAGGTGTACGGTTACCGTTGGCTATCGTATACACGATGGCCGGGACATTTTTTTCCTATCGTGAGTGCTGACAAGGGAGATAATAATTGCTGGATGACGTTCTCAATTTTCCTAAGAGATCTGGAATTAGATTGCAAATTTAAAGAGTACGCATTTTTTTAAAATAATCAAATCTGAATTCCCACAATGGTTTATCAGCTACTGGCGTTATCACGCACAAAGAGACTGACCTGTTGATAAATAAAATCGTTATTATGATACACATTGAAAGCTCGCGAACTGTCGTGTTTAGTCTTAAGTCTCGTGTTTAGTACACAGCAGCCCGAAGGACAGAAATTTTAAGCTTTAAAAGTTCCTGCCAAATATTTTATATGAATTATTGTACAATTTTTTTTATTATTGAGTAAGTTTTCAAAATATTTTGTTATTACAGTTTTTTTTTAAGATTCTAAAAATGTGTTTTAATTCCGAATTCTTGTATATTAATGTCAGTGCAATTTTTTTTTTTTAGTATATTTTCAAAATATTTATTTGTTTAAAGATACCTTAATATCACAGATTCGCGTCTTATAGAGCATAGCTCTGAAATTTCTGTAATTCGAATGTTTGAAAGCGACTAAAAGTCTTGAAAGACATTGAAAGCTCGTGAACAGTCGTGTCCAGTCTTGTGTTTAGTAAACAGAAGCCGGAATGACAGAAATTAGGCTTAAAAAGTTCGTGCGAAATCTTGTATATTAATTTTTGTAAAATTCTTTTTGAGCAAATTTTTACATTTTTTAAAAAGGTACCTTCACATCACAGATACGTATATTATAGAGCACAGCTCTGAAATTATTGTAATTCCAATAGTTTGTCAATAAAAAATATCCATTATTGAGAATCTCTGGTTGCGTTCAGCTCAGCTGTAGCAACGATTATGCGTCGAAAAGTGTTACCGATAAAACAATAATCACGTACCGCGTTGGTATCGCGATGGTCCGTCCAGCGTCGTTATAAAAATCGTTAACTATTTTGAGTTATCGTCGAGCACTCAACAGCACCCATTCAATAGTACCTGGATGTCAGACGACATCCGGAGTTTGTAAGAAAAATCCCTGGGTCAACCGATTTCTTCGTTGATAGGGTTGTATTCGGAATTTCGCGGTTTCCGGATTTGCATGTCTACGATTAAGACGAGCATTAAAACGGCTGCGAAGAGCGCTGCCGAGAGGAGATACACCGGGGAGGGATAAATCGGTGGCAGATTATGCGTGTAGATCAGCGTGTACAGAGGAGAGGCTGCCAGCGGTATTATCGCTTCCACGGACGTCGTCAGCGAAAATATTTTGCCTGTTCAATAAAAAAAATATATTTTTTTAAAAAATGATCTTGCGTGTAAATAAACGTTTCTGTAGTCTAATGCATAGCGGTGAGCTCACCGATGTCTTGCGGCGGTGCGGCTGTCGCCAGAGCCGAGCGTACGACCGGTGACGAGAGTGGTCCGAGCATTCCGAGAACGCATGATAGATACAAGTGCCACGGCGCCGTTGTCAAAGCCTTGGTCATCGACCCGGCGAAGTATGAGGTGTAAGCAAGTACAGCCATTAACATATCTTGCATAGCTGAAAGAAAATTTTTATAATATCGCGATATTTATTGCTATATATAAAAGAAAAACTGGAATTTATTTCAACTTTTATCTATCAACGTCTTGAAGAGCTTTGCGCCCAGGAGAGTCCCGACTATGGAGATAGAAATTGCAATCGCCTGGTAGACCGTGTACTCATCGACGCCCCAGCCGAGTCTTAGCGTCGTGAACATGTATGCGACTCCGCTCTCCCCTTCCATAATTAAGATGTTTATCGACAGGCTGACAATGCAGCCCCACACGATAATCCGATTGAAACCGTCCCGTTTTTTCGTACAAATTACCAACATGTCCTTTACCAATAATACATCGAAGAGGCTGCACCAAGATCTCTGCAATAAAAAAGTACTATTCATTTATATCTGCAATTGTAAATTGATAAAGGATATTTAGTCGTTGTTATAAAAATTCCAAAATCAATCAAAAAAATAATATTTATGTATATTTGCAACGGTACGTTAATAAACTAAATTAAAAGTTGACTCGAGACTCACCTCCACGTCGTTTCTGACGATAGTCTCCGGCACCATGAACAACACGTACATCGTAGCGAGGCCCGAACACCCGCACGCCGTTCCGAACACCGCAGCGTAGCCGAAGTTCTCGAATATAGTACGACCGACTAAAGATCCGAGACAAAGGCCTAACGATATGGCTGCCTGCAGCCACGCGAAATGCCACGTTCGATCGGAAGTAGCTCCGATATCCGTGATGTAGCACATCGAAGCTAGAATCACACTGCAGAATCCACCCGCGAAGGTGCTCGGTAACGACGCTACCAGGTAGATCCAGGGATCCGTGTCTATACTGCAGAGAATCGACCAGAGAAGATAACTCAAAGTCGAGCCTGAAAACAATATCGATTGTAGAGAAATTGAAAAATTAGAAAAATTATAATTTCTCTACTCGAGGATTCTACTAAGTCCTACTCTACGAATAACTATTTGTATCAACTCATTTCCCAAATTTATTTTCTGCATATATTCTTACCTGCTATCGGTCTTTTCTTTTGCTTGAGATTTTCTATTTTTCTTTTATCGTGAATGTACGAAATGCAACCATATTTTCTCTCTTACATCTGTGCATTCTTTGTAACAGCGTTTGCCCCGTAAATGAAGTACGTAAATAATTACTTGAAGAATAAACTACATCCCAATGGACAAAATTATTTTTTTGAATATTTGTAACATCGATAACATAACTGCCTCATGAATAAATTTTTAAGAATTAAGTGGCCGCTTAAGTATAAGAACAGAGTTTATTTGTTGCCTACTCAAATACCCTGCGACCAGCAGAGGTTTCCTGACGTACTTCTCGTTCGACAGACTCACGAAGAGCGATAGAAACGCGTGTCTCAGTTCATCCACAAAATTATTTCTTGTAAATTTACAATATCAATAACGAAACTACCCGATGAAAAAGTGAGAATTTAAGTGCTGCTGAAATCTTGGCTGCTTAGATATACAAGCAGAGCTTTTTCGTCGCCTACCCAAATACCCTGCGACCAGCAGAGGCTTCCTGCCGTACTTGTCGCTCCACGGACCCATGAAGAGCGACAGAAACGCAGGTATGAGTCCATCCACGAAGGACTTGCACATGAGAATGTAACTGGCGTGAGGCTGTATCAGTGCTTCCAGATTCTTGGCTTTAGTGCTGGCGCTGTCGGTGTGCAGCACGTCGCACTCGCCAGCTCCGGCTCCCAGCATGGTCTGACAACTGCGATAGAGTACCAGATCGGTCAGTACTGTGCCTGCACACAAAAAGAACAATTTAATTGCGAATCAAAACTCTTGCGATTATTCAGGATAAAAAAAAAATAATAATAAAAAATTATGAAACTGACCCGTGACCGAGTAACAGAAAAGAAGCAGCATCATGGGTGGTTCCACCAGGGTGTAACGACGCCATCCCGTTAAAGCCGGATCCATCGTTGATCGTACAGTGCGACGATGGAAAGACGACGATTGATGCGAATTTTTAGTATTTTTTTGGCGTGCGGCAATTATCAGCGGATTAAACGCAGCGGTGAGCGTAATTATCGACGATCCCGCGACCTTCCGCGGGCGTTCGAAAGTGCGCCGTTATCGCGGATACTGAAAAAACTCCCGACGATTATTTCGCTTTGCACATTTTGCGCATAACTACTGGTAGTCATTGTCTCTTTGTTGTAGCGTCGCGCGATAGCTCGGTCATTATCTGATTGAACGGTTCACCTCGCTGCACGGAGAAACAATTTGATCCTCGATGAACGTATTCGGCCGGATACCAGTACTTGCGAAGATCGGGTTGACGGGAGAAGGGGAACGCTGTACATTGTTGCGAGCGTGACACGGCTCGTGCTGTGACAGTCCAACAGCTGATCTTTGTTTATCAATGGTGCGCGGCCGTACGCGTGGTGTTTTCGTTGGGAACGAAATCGATCAGCTGATTGGGGCCTTATCGGGTTCGCGAGTCTCCGTCAAGTTGCACGGGACGCAATTACGCGAGCGTTTTTAACGTCAGACAAAACATAGTTTTTTTTTATGGTCACGGATAAATATGGAGGAAGTGAACGAATTTGATAAGGAAGACGGTCGGCCGGTAACACCGACGAACGACGATTGCTGCGGCAATGCATGCGATCCCTGCGTGTTCGACGCTCACAGAATATTGCTCGAGCAATGGGAGAAACGAAAATCGGAGGGGGTCAAAGGTCGACGTGAAAAGAATGTTTTGAGCGCCGTAGCGTATAAAAGATTCGAAGTGACCAAGATCGAGGTAGTGGCTGAGTCTTTCGTAAAATTATGTCTTGAGTGCAGGAGTAAGTTTCGTGAGTTCCGTTTCCTTGTTGTGATTGAAATTGATTTTTACTTAACATTTTTAGGCCGGAACGATCGGGATTCGCGGATATTCATGAATCCCGGCCAGCACGTTATTTTATCGAAAGACAAACAATCGAAGCCCTATACACCGATTTTGTGGGGGAGAAACGGCATCGAACTTTTGATCAGAGTTTACGCCGACGGTGTTTTTACTAGAGTGCTGAAAGGGCTGAGGATCGGCGAAGAGATTCGGGTCAGAGGGCCTTACGGCGATTTTTCGTACAAGAGGAACAGGTGCGGCTGTGATTGATCGATTGCGAATTCAAAATTGGGCAAAATATCAAAACATACTGAAAATACAAAATTCAAAATACTATATGTATTTTAAATACAAAATACTTTTTGTACTTAAAATACATTGATAAGTACTTCGTTTGAGTACTTACTAAAACACGTCGTAAAAGTCACTGAAATTTCAATTTCACTTTTTCTGTTTAAATTTTACTTTTGATATTTTTTGACTTCACGTTAAATTTTTATTTCACATTCAACATTGGTAATTATTTTTACCTCGACTTTTTTTTATTTGACATCCAATCCGTATTTAAAACACGTATTTTAAATACGTGTTTAAAATACCTGAGATATATAATGTATTTAAAATACTGCCCAGCTCTGATTGCGAACTGTATGGTGGGTGAGAACGATGCTCATTGCAGTTTCAGACGAATCGTCGCCTTTTGCATCGGCTCGGGAATCGCGGCGATCTATCCGATCGCGAAGTCGATCGTCGACGACGAGGACGAGGAAACGAGGATTCATCTCGTAGCGGGATTTTCGTCTCTCGCCCACGTTCCGCTGAGGCGAGAGTTGCGACGGTTGTCGGACTACTGGAACGTGACCTGCACGTTGCACATATCTAGAGCCGCATGCGACGGAGATTTTCTGTGCGGCGTGGAGATTCGACGAGGTCGATTGACTGAGAACGCGATCATTAGACTGCTCGAGAGTCATTCGGTGGAAGAAACTTTGATACTTGTATGCGGAACCGATGAATTCAATGCTTCCGTAGAGGGCTGGATAAAAAATCTTGGTTATAAGAATTATCACTCTTTCAGTTGAGTTTCATTGCGTAAAGATGTAATAAAAAATATACATATATCGTCGACTGTATTGCATCTAAATTTTAATCGGAATTCGCTCACCGAGGCTTCCGATAACTCCGAGCTCAGCTGGTTATCACCGAGCATGATATACTCTCACCGCAATTCGGGCAAGTTCCGTGAATGCGATTGAAGGAGATCTGGTTGACGGCGACAGCCTGAAGCCACTGAAAGAAATTCGTGTTTTAAGGTAAACATTCCAATGACCGTATATTTAAAGCGATGTCTATCTTCCAACCCAATTTTCGCTATCATGCATTGGTTATTTTCGCAAATAGCGTTAACCGAAAAATTAAAGTCTTTTCGATTTTTTTAAACACAATTGCGTTTTTTAAATAATTTTTCAGCATTATTACTATGCAAAGTCAATGGTCATGAAATGGTTAATACGGCTGATTTATCTCAGATTTTTGGCATATCGCGAAGTACTGAAATTTTTATCGAATTGAACTTTTGGTTGGGCATGTATTTGTGAAGCATCCTTAAATACTTTTGCAATATCGTGAAAACTATTTCATTCACGAGAACGTTCCAGGTCTTGCCCGGTGTCCAGATAAACGCTCTATCGATTCACGATTCCACCTAACAGTGTCCGGCCACAAAAATCGACTATCGTTCAAGCAAATGTAACAATTAAATGATTATTTACTCATAGTCTATGCCGATCTTTTTAACCATTTATATTCGTGATAAACTCAAGTCTGCGGGCTAGTTGTCCGGTAACTGGGACGTGTCCAGTCACTCGTACGTTTACTGTAGATCGTGATGGCGGATTGGAGAACATCATTTTATCGCCGAGGGACGCGAATGAGATACCTTCAGCAAACAGGTGGTATGGAAGTGTCGCCGGCACTTCTCGTTGCTGCAAATTTCCACGGGTAACTGAGCCGGTGACTGGTCGTCGAGCTCCATCGCGAAGCATATGCAGCACTCGTCGTCCTCGACTATCGCGTTTTTGTCTTCAACCTCCTGCGAATGCATCTCCGGCGGCTGCGGCAATCGATCGATCGCCATTAGTATTCTCAGATTATTGGCGATCGAAGACTCCGGATCCCACGACTGTAAATTCCATATGTTGATTCTCGTATTTTATAATGACGATCACATTTGTCGAGTTTTGTTTGTTTGTGTTGATCGTCTTACGAGAAGCTGGCTGTTCATTATATTCCGATACTTGGCAACCTCGCTGTTGCTACCCAGAAGCTTTATATCCGGCAGCTCGTCCACGTGAATCGGATCGATGGTTATCAGAGCCGAGAGCGACGGAGTCAACTTTATTCTCCTGTATAGATGGTAAGGCTTCGGATCCGGCGGATCTATGACCCAGCATGTCCTAAAACAAAAAAAACATTTATTTCGACTATTATGTGATGTTCGTTACAGCGATACGAAACAGCGGCCTCCCGCTTAGTCGATAAAAAGTCGCTTTCCTTACGCAATGCGAAATGAAATACCGCGGTCGGGATTAAAAAATGCTGTTAACTTTTTTCAAGGACGCTGACTTCATATCCCTGGAAGGAAATTTGCCCAGGAAGTAGAATTGTCGTGTTTTTGGCGATAAAGTCAGCATCCTTGGAAAAAAAAAAAATTACCGACCGCGGTATTTCACATGGCCTCGATACACTAATCTTGAAGCATTATACTGACTGATCAATTTCCGCGAGTTGATTCCACGTGTCCAGCAGCATCTCCACTTGTGTCTGCAATTTCGTCATAGCTTCGCTGAGGCTACCAATGTTCAATTCGAAAGACTCCAGCAAGTCCAGTTCAGGCAAATCGGAAGATATGACTTTCCAAGCGTTTGTGATGAGGTCTTTCCGCATTGTTACATTAACGTTCTCCATGGACAGTCTCACAGCATTCAAACCACTGCTGGCAGATATCTTGACAGGCTAGAAAAATTTAAAAAAAATTTCCTGGAAAATCAAGAAGAAATTATCGTTATGATCACTTTTTTTCATTACACACTTACAGAGTCCATTCTCAGGGCAGCGTCAAGCTCTCCCACGATCCCTTCTTGCAGGTTGCCGATATCTCGCTTACACATGCCATACTTCTCCTTGATCAGTTTTGTCTGAAAGAAAAAACTTCCATTATTTTCATGCAAATAAGCTTTTCATAATAACGTATATAAATATTACTTACCAAAAAGTTAATTAATGCTCAATACTCGATACTTTATACTTTACACATTATATTATGTTAAATCACATAGGCTATAATATATTTCTATGTAAAAGGATTTTCTCTCATGGATAAATAATTAAATAAATAAATGGCCTTTTGGCCACTCTAAGTCATTGTAATGGAAAGACGAGAACAAAAAAAAATACAGCATTGTGAGATCAATTAATGTCTATTACTACTACCAAATAAATAAATAGATAAATAACTGATAAGGCAGACTGTACCACGACTCTCTTCAACTGCAGCAGCAGCGACGACACAGTCGCAGTGTTCTGGAGTAATCTAAAAATTTTCTCTTCGAACCCTGTGCCGAATAGAAGCGATATGCTATCGCCGAAGAGCAGATCGACGTCGTTCAAGCGCGGATAGTTCGGAACGACGAGTTTAATCTCCACATTGACACCCAGATCAGGATCCACGATCAGGAAGCCTTTCCAGGTCGGCGGATCGTCCGAGGTAAGGACGAGTCCCGGGTGGGACGCAATTATTTCAGCGTACTCTTCCATATAGTGACGAAAATCAAAATATATCGACTCCTCAGATATTCACACTTCGACAAATTCGCTCGTCGAATCGTCAAAGAAAAGATCGTTTAACCGAGACCCAGCACGACCCGCGAAGGCGAATTATCGTAACAACACGTCCATGCTAAGCGCATTGTTTGAAGCACGTTGGATTGTTTTGAAGGAAAGGAAAAGTGTTGTCAGCTGTGCTCGGCGAGTAAAGAGGAAATCGAACCGAGTCTGTTTTGTCGGCAGAGTCGGTAGAGCTCGTAGAGTCGCAAAAATGCACTGTAAATAAAAAATGTAAATACAAAAAAAAATTGTATGAAATTTAATGTACTGATACTGGAAGTTTTTATGCATGTAAAATTGTGATGATAAATTAACGTACAGCATATTAAAAACTTTAGAAATAAGTAAGTTTTAATGATTCATTTTACTTCTACTATAAAAGTACTTTAAATCCAATAATTTACTTAACAAATTTTCCTCTAAAAGTCCATTAATTTTTCATCTCAATTGGACTTTAAATTAAACGCACAAGTTTTCGCATAAAAACTTGCAGTCCGGTGCATTGAACCGCCAATTTTTTTGAACAGTGATAACAACAACACGTCCATCGTTACGGAATTGTTTGATGCACGTTGGATTGTTTTGAAGGAAAGGAAAAGTGTGGTCAGCTGTGCTCGGCGAGTAAAGAGGCGATAGAGCGAAGCCCGAGTCTGTTTTGTCGGCGGAGGTGTCGTTGTGTTTTTAACGGTAGAGGGGATGCAGAAATGCGCCGCGTCGGGGAGAGGAGAAGAGAGAGGATATAAAACGTCCCTCGAGCGAGGGGTGGGAGTAGTTCACGTGACGTCGGAGTTGCCAGTCCGCTCGTCGCGCGACCGAGCGTAGCCAGCCATTTTGATTAGTAACATGGCGTCAGGCGAGATTAATATGGCGTCCTCGGACATAATAACCGAAGTGGAGATCCAGCCAGACATTCAGGAGGTGGAGATCGAGAGTATCCCGGTCGAGATACCCTGCGAGACAGTGGAGACGACGATCGAGGACGAGGATGGACAGCCGATGATAACGCTGCAACCACTCCCAGAACCGGGACGCGAGGAAATCATACTGCAGACCCAGGAGGAGATCGTCGGTGGTGATCCATTGAGCGTTTACGATCAGATACCCGTGCCGGACAACGATATTTATGTCGAATCGAGCCCC
This sequence comes from Stenichneumon culpator, assembly GCA_964017025.1. NCBI lineage: Eukaryota > Metazoa > Arthropoda > Insecta > Hymenoptera > Ichneumonidae > Stenichneumon > Stenichneumon culpator. The sequence continues at coordinate 17,984,751 of OZ024772.1, read as the reverse complement.
GGACCGTCGAGAAAAACGACGAAGAAAGCGCGCAAGGGCGGAAACTCGAGATTCCGCACGCCAGACCACACGATATTCGGCGAAATGGGCTCGGAAACTAAAGCGAGAAAGTGGGAGCAGAAGCAGGTGCAGATCAAGACCCTCGAGGGAGAATTCTCGGTTACTATGTGGGCCTCGGGTACCGACGACGGTGAGTCTACGAGTCGTTTATTCATATTGTGTACCAAAGAGACAAAAAAAAAAAAAAATCATACAAATCGTTCGTTTCGGAATCCTTTTGGTCTTCGGTGTGAATTTTTTCGACGTAGGTCTCTCGTCGTGTCTCTCGACTCTCTGTGCCTGGGCTTACGCGTACAGGAATTTACACACATATACACACACGCGAGACACGGTCACGCACTTCCGGCGCGCTCTCTGATCAATACTGCGGGGATTGCACGTGGCTCGACACTTATAAACCCGTCATTATTTTTCGACTATTTTAATGCCGGGTCCTCTCGTTGACAGTGTCCCCGTTGTTTGTTTTGATCGAGAGGAACGCCATTATGATGTCAGGGGGGCAGCCATATTTTGAAAATGGCTTCTTTAACGCGAATCGGCCCACTCCGTTTTTAATCATGGCGGACGCTGCTTTCTGGCGGAACGAACAAAGACCGTCCGCGCTATCATCGCTTCCCGTCGAGCCTGTCCAGGCGGACGCGGCTGGAAGGAGCATTTTTGATCGTTCATGAGGAATCTCCCGTGGATCGTTCTTGTGACGGACGCATCGAAAGTTTGCGCATACGGACTGTTGCTTTCTTAAGAGAGACGCAATGTCGGGCTGTCTCTGTACAAAGGACGCCTTCACCGCTCGTCGTCACGCCAGCCATTACCCACAGTGCATCGCGACCCACGAGCTACCCCCACCAATCCGCGTTCGAATTCGAACCGGGGATTCTAATCGGTTTTCAAATTTACAACGGGAACGCTTTATTTTTCTTTATCGTGCACGAAGCCGATATGCAATTATTATGGTTTTCAGTAAACTATGTTTTACATCAATTTCAGACTGAACTATGGTCGGAGGATTTTTATAAAATTTTATCGTTCGAGACCAAATAAATTTTATATAAATCCACTTCATGATCCAAGAAATGCTCTCCTCTATGAACTTCCAGACTACCATAAGAACTAAAAGTCAGAAACTCTCCAGAATATTCGCTGAGATGCAAATAGAAATTATAAAACCGCTTTATATATACAACTCGAACAAAATGCAATACGTAAATTTAAACATCTCATACACACAACATACCAACAATTAGAAATAATGAACAATTAAATAAAAAAACTGAACATTTACATTTACAAATCAGTAATCGTTCCATTCGATCAATGTACCAATTTAAATAAATGATATCATCTGATAATTAAAATAAATGTTATCAATCGAGAATTGAAATAAATAAAATGAATATTGAATGGAATCGGTTGTTTAATCTGTTTACAACATTTTTCAGACGAAGGATCGAATCCGGAGCCGGACCCGGACTACACGGAGTACATGACCGGCAAGTCGTCGTCGAAGTTCAACCACTCGGGAAGTTCCGTCTCCGACGGCATGCCGGGTCTCGATCTTTCGGATCCTAAGCAGCTCGCCGAGTTCGCGAGACCGGGACACAAGTTAAAAGTGCGCAAGCCACCGGTGATGGATGGCGTTGAACGCACCATCGCTTGTCCGCACAAAGGATGTACAAAGATGTTCCGGGACAACAGCGCGATGCGCAAGCACCTCCACACCCACGGGCCGCGCGTGCACGTTTGCGCGGAATGCGGGAAAGCCTTCGTCGAGAGTTCGAAACTAAAGAGGCACCAGCTCGTTCACACGGGCGAAAAGCCTTTCCAATGTACCTTCGAGGGATGCGGGAAGAGATTTAGCCTCGACTTTAATCTAAGAACTCACGTAAGAATCCACACCGGGGACCGACCGTACGTCTGTCCGTTCGACGGGTGTAGCAAAAAGTTTGCACAGTCAACGAACTTGAAATCTCACATATTGACGCACGCGAAGGCAAAGTGAGTAACGAAAAAAAATATTATCCACCGGTATACATCAGAGTTGGGCAAAATACTAAAAAATACTTAAAATACTTAATACTATACTATGTTTGCATTGCGTAATTAAACCCCGTATTTAAAATACCTAAAATATATCATGTGTGTAAAACACTGCCCAGCTCTGCTATACATGAGGAATATAAACATCGTCGGGAAATATTTACTCACCGGGATTCTTTTCTCGTTTATATTTTGCAGGTCGCGTAACGCCATTGGAAGACAAGTATCACAGATCCAACTGCAACAGCCCCAATTCGTACAAGTCGAGGTGGCCGACGTGGACAATCAGCAGTTCATCGTCTACGCGGATTAGCCCCCTCGATCTCCAATGATCTCCATCCTCCTTAAACGAGCCCAATATTAAGTATCGTAACCATTAATTATTATTAATCCACAAAAAAACAGTGTACATATTTACAAAGCGAAGAGTTGCGCGTGGTAACGAGGTAGTAAACGAATGAGACAAGTAAAAAAAAAAGAAAAAATATGTTTTTTTTAAATACTTTTTTTTATTGTCTCGAAGATAATTTGATTCGATTAATCGATGAGTAGAGAGAGATAGAGAGCTCCGTGCTTGGTCAGACACACAAGTGAGAGAACGTATTTGAGATAAAAAAAAAGAAAAGATGACAGCACGAAACGGATGGCTACAGACACCGGTAGAGAGACACTAAACGAGCTAGAGAAGGGGCTGAGAGAGCGAGAGAGGGTAAACCGGGACGAAACTATTAAACTTCAGAAACAGTGTAAACCTCTTTACACGAGACATACGAGGTAGACTGTCGCGCACCGCTCAATTTTACGTCGAATAGAGAATGGACATAATCTTAGTGCGTGCTCGTCAAAAAAGAAGAAAAAAAACATGACTGTATATATTCTATAAGTAAAGTTAAATATTGTATACAGTATATTTTGGAAAAAAAAACGAAGTAAACAAAAAGAAAAAAATGGATGGAAAAAACCAATTCAGATGAGAAATAAAACCCATGAGATGCAACAATTTTTTTTGTTTCTCGCTGTGATGATTCAAACGATTTTTAACACACGTCGCGCGCGCTTTTTATTATTTTATATTTTTTAAGTTCGAGTAACTGTTAATTGTCATTGTTGTAACCTCTCGTATCTCGACGATTCGCAATGAAGTTTTTTCGTGTCGATGTGCGGAATACCCCCGTTTCGATAATCGCAGTATCCTGCCGAAATATTGAGCTACGGTAATAAATGAATTTATTGTTATGCTGTATAAAAAAAAAAAAATTTCAATTGTAATGAGAAATATTTCGAATGCAGAATCGATTGTGTCGTCCTTATCATAATAATAGATACGTCGTTTTCTTAAGAATTTGTAAATTTAATTGGATTAAAAAAAAACACCACGCTATACTCGGAGAGTCTGAGAGTAGTAACGCGTAATACTTCGCACAACAGTCCAGAAGTTTTAAGAGACTTTTTCCCATTTGAATTTTTCACGCCGATTAAATTGTTAGCCCCGAAGCATCTTCAGTCTATCTAATATGTCCACGGTACGCCTTTTCTGATAACGATTACATGTCTGATAATATCCTGTCCTAGGATTTTATATATATACAAATCGATCGTTCGCTGGTGTCCCGTGAAACAAGAAGAGGATAAGTAAAATTTTTACGCACGGAGACAACTGTAATTATAAATAACACACGATTCAAAAGAAAGAAAAAAATTACTCGAAGCTGAGCGTACTGAGTTGAGCGTACTGCGAGAGACTGTAAAAAATGAAAACTACACGAAAATACGGAGGATCAAATAGCCTTATGACCATACGAAAAAAAGAGATAAGAATCCTTGTTATAAGATTGTTTATACTGCAGCAGCGGGCACAGGATTATTTAACAGAGCTTTCGTATAGCGCCAACACACGAACGTTTGAATGAGCTTTTACCGATGAAACCGATGAACATTTTTCACGGCCTATTATATTAATAGCGAGCATGTATATTTGAGTGGAAACTTTTAGCGTGAGCGCCGTTTACTCAGCGTCCTTCTTGGAAAATCACATTATAGGAAGAAGATGATATAAAAAAAAACGTACGTTTACGCATTTACTACTTTCTATTGGCAATAACGATAGGAGCCTTCGAATTAAAAATGAAAAAACGAAAAATGAAAATTCGTCGGAATGAAAACAAGCTGGAAGATATAGATAATTAAAAAAAACATTCGGAAGTAGAACGCCTGTGAGGAGAGAGAGTGGTGTGTGTGCGCGCTTGCACATTTGCAAATCCCTGTATATCACGAAGAACATACACACATACAAAGCTGGAGAGAGACAGGGAAAAACGAGAAAGGAAAGGGAGAAGAGACACTTTTATTATTAACGATGAAAGAAGAAGAAAAAAAAAACAAGAAATCAATTTTTTTTCTTAAATATATTATATCACACTACTGTCAAACTCAATGGTATACTTAAGTCTGTCGATTTATATGAGAAGAGATGGCAGAAGGAAACGTAAATACAAATGTTCTATATTTCGGGTGTTTACCTAATTTATGATAACCCTTTCTTAAAAAAAAACAAAAAAAAAAAAACTACGGACCAACAATTGACGTCTCGAAATTTTTATAAAACTGGACTCGCCTTCATTACGCAGTTCGACTATTATGTTTTATATTTCGGATGTTTACCTAATTTACAACCCTTTGTCTCTTAAAAAGAAAACAGCAACAATCAACGTCCCTCAGAGTTTTAATAAATCGAGACACCTTCATTTCGCAGTTCGATAATTAAGTTCTAATCGCACGCGAAACAATGCTCTATCCCATTTATATGAATTACCGAGAAATTCGCGTTGATCGATGCTGAGCGCCCCGCCACTCTCGCGAGAGAGAATCAGCGCGCAGGGGATACGAGATTCCTCGTCCAATGGGTGTGCAGAGACTCTCTCGTGACGTCACACTCGCCGCAGCGAGGAAGCGGATCGTCGGTGAGAGGGAGAGATCAGATTGGTTGCAGCGGTGTTCCGGTGTTGTGCCACATTCACCGCGAAAATATGCCCACGTAGCCGATAAGTGTTTGGCAGTGACTGCTGTGTACCAGGGATCGTGTGACATGCGGCGAAACGAGTGATCATTGTTCGTCGCCCCGCGCTGATCGTCGCCGTCGGCGAGCTCGACGAGACCCTCCCGAGTCCCGCAATCGCGAGCATATTTTTATTAACCGTTACACGTCGTGGGTCGCGATATCTCCAGCGATGGAGGAGACTACGGTACTGTGGATGCTGGCGGTGGTTATGCTCGTCGGATCTTATCTCGCTGGATCTCTGCCGCTCGTTATGAACCTCTCGGAGGTGAGACATTATTCGCTTTTTTTATTCTGAGATTTATTGTCGAAATCTGACGATCGTTTGTTCCGCAGGACAAGCTGCAACTGGTCTCCGTATTGGGTGCTGGTCTTTTGGTAGGCACAGCGCTGGCCGTCATCATTCCGGAGGGAATAAGGGCTCTCTTCACCGGAGCAGCGACTGGGGAGACCGGCGGCAGTCACAGTAAGCCGAATTGAAGAGCAGAATAATATTGTGCGATACAATCATTGGATGCAATTAATTGAATTTTAAAAAATTTATTTGCAGCTGACCCTCACAGTGTCATTGGCATAAGCCTCGTTTTGGGATTCATTTTCATGCTTCTCGTGGACCAATGTTCGGCCAGAAGGAGCGGAGGGAAGGAGAAGAGCGTCACTGCTACCCTCGGCTTGGTAGTTCATGCCGCAGCTGACGGCGTTGCTCTGGGAGCAGCTGCAACTACTTCTCAGGCTGACGTGGAAGTCATCGTTTTCCTGGCTATAATGTTGCACAAAGTGAGAATGAAATTTCTGGAATGTGGTCTGGAAAATTGTTCATTCTTTGAATTTTATCCTGGAAAATTCCTTCTTTTTTTATTTGCCCTGGAAAGTTCCTTATTTTTTAAATTTAGTCTTCCAAGACGTCTGAGGTTGTTTATGCTTATATTTACTATTTGACGGGACATTTTCTTTATATTGTCCCGTGAAAATTCCTTATTTTCTGAATTTTTCCTGCAAAATGTCTTTTTTTTATTTTCAATTTATTTTGTTTTTTCTTTCAGGCTCCAGCAGCATTTGGATTGGTATCATTCCTGCTCCACGAGGGAGTCGACAGGAAGAGGATAGGGAGGCACTTGCTGGTGTTTTCGCTGTCGGCGCCGTGCCTCGCGCTCCTCACGTACTTTGGAATCGGAAAGGTTTGCGCAAGAGTTCGACGAACTCGTCGATAATTGCCGACTTGTTTCACGCTCGATTGAATGTTATTTTTTTTGCTGTCGCAGGAAGGAAAGGAGACGCTGAGTAATGTGAACGCGACGGGTATAGCGATGCTGTTCAGCGCCGGAACGTTTCTCTACGTCGCGACCGTTCACGTTCTGCCGGAACTCATGACTCGCGGCAGTAACTCGTACTCGCATTTGCCGACCGCCGAGAACGTCCCGACAACGCCTTCCGGTCTCAAGTTCAAAGAGATCGTGGCTCTCGTTATCGGCTCCATAGTTCCGGCGGTCCTCACGACCGGTCATCATCATTGACCTCGTGAAAGTAAGGCTCACCGTTGCACAAAGATTAGACTCGTCGGAACGGAGCTTCTTCACGAGGCGGACCGCACACCGGGCTCGAGTCACGTCCGTTTTCCAGAAGGTGCGCGCTCGCGCGTTCACCAATCGCGATCCTCGCGAGCGAGACTCGCACGAATTTATTACCGATCAATGAGGAATCAGAACGACAGCGGAAGAACGAAACGAAAGCAACTAAAAAAGAAAAAAGTTTTTTTCCATAACTCTTCGCCGTACTTTGTACCTGAGAGGTTTTTTATATAATGTATATTATTGAGCATGCGTCGAGAATCGACTTGTTAGACGGTCGAGCGATTCCCGCGAGTGAGAAATAATGTGAGAGAAAGAAGTGATTTTGAAGGTGAAAGATCGATTAGGGAAAACTTTAGGCTAGGTACTATTTTTATTACGATACGAGGACTCTATTGTTCGTGGAATGGAAAAAGTGATCTGCACGTTGGTCGCCACGGCAAGACGTCTGCAGCGATCTAAACTATTACTCAATGGAAATAATATAATTAAACGTAAGCGTGAGGTATTCTCACGCCCTCCGAACTGTACGAACGGATTTCATACGCTCAGCTATTTCGAGCTTATCGGGAATAGAGTATTACGAGAAAAGATAAACATTTATATCGGGATTCGCGTCCTTCACCGTGGAGGCTATCGATGCATTTATTTTACGAAAAAAAAAAAAAAAAAAAATGAAATTACACGATACTCTATGCCCGCGTTATACGTACGCTACGTATCGTCCGAATACGTATCGCAAATCGCAATTGTTGAGTACATAGGAATTTTTTAAATATGTAGTCGCATATATTTTTGTTGATCGTGTACTTAGCGTTAATTCGATACTTGCAATAGAAACGTTTTTGTTTTTTTATTTAAGTCAGTGTCTCATTTTGCCCGAAACCCCTTCGCAACACCGATATCGCCACGGGCTGCAAGACTTATTTAATTTTAGAGTAATGCGACGAGTAGCCGGATTTGCTTTTAACAAGATGCATACCTCGATTTTCAGGTAGTGCGAAAAAATTAGTCAAATCAGGTCAAAAAGTGATCTGAATGCGTTCCATATGTCCGTCTGGACGGTATCCGAGTTACCTCCCATCCAAAAAGTTAACTTTTGGACGTAACATAACTTACTGTTACTATCCAGATGGACGTACGTGACCCATTTAGATCACTTTTTCATACCAGATGTCTTTACTACCTGGTAGCTCTTATGGTGAAGCTTGAAAATTGCCGTTCAGAAATTTGACCACCGCAGTAGTGTTGCGTAGTACAAGTCCGTGCCGGTCGAGTCGCGTTTCTTGTCCCCGAATTACCGCGAGATAACGCGCTATCCGGTGTCGATTATTATTGATAGTCAATGAAAGATCGTCTAATCTCAACTCCGCAACATAATTCATCAATGTCCTGCTTGCTCACGATTCACTCGATGCGAATTTATTTCCGAGAAAATCGTCAGTTCCTTTGTCCTCACTTAGGCGTCTCGAGCAGTTTGCGGAAACGCTGACTCTATTTAAAAAAAAAATTGTCGCTTTCGTCGCTCAATCGTTGACGACTCGTCAAATATTACGAGATAGATCAGTTATGACGATGAATCGTACTGAAAATAATACGTAAAGATTCACGTTGCCAGTGAAAGTTGCTGCTGGCGCTCAAAACTCACGTAGTACCTTACTCGTACGACCGACCGTTTGAAAATTTGATCGTTGCGACGGTAGTCCTTTGTGTAGAGCAAGTTGGTGCGTGTCGCGTCGCGTTCGTTGTCTCCGAATTAACGTGAGACAACGCGTTATCCCGTGTCGATAGTTACTTACAGAGAGTGAAAATTGTGAAATCTCGATGCTGCAACATAAATCATCCCTGACGATCCAGCTGATGCAAGCTTATCTCCGAGAAAGCGGTGAGTACCCGCGTCCTTCCTTCGGCCTCTCGAGCAGTTTGCAGAAACGCCGATTTTTATTTAAAAAACATTAACATGTCGCTACCGACGCTCAATAGGTGATGATTCTATAAATATTATACATTCATAAGATAAGATGCCTTATGATGATGAAACAATCTCGAGATAGCAAGCATATCGGGGTTATCGGCCTGAATCCCCGAATCCCCATCGTTCGACGCTAACCTGGCCGTAACCAGACAATTAAACACAAGCCGACGACTCCATTCGGCGTCTCGAGCAGTTTGCACAAACGCCGATTCTAATTATATCAATATCGGTAAATATTATAAGATATTCGGTACTATACAAATATTCGGTATTCGGTATATAAACAAATATTCGCTAATTATATAAGATAAGATGCTTTACGATGATGAAACAATTTCTAAATAGTTCATCAGAGTTATCGACCTAAATCCCCAAATCCCCATCGTTTCAGTCGCGAAGAACGGACTCACTCGCTTCTCTACCGTTCCAGCCTAACCTGGCAGTAAACAGACAAGTAAACATAACCCAACGAACACGCGACTTCCCACCGACACTTCGATAATCGGCGAAAAGCGGGTCTTCGAAAGTTAACAGTGTCCCCGAAAATTCGACTTTTCTTTAATGACGAAACGACGTTAAGAAGAAATGCGTCGCATAATAGTGGTTCGAGGCTACCGGCCCGGTGACGAGATAGGTTGCCGCGAAATGATAAAGGAGGGTGTTATGTCCTCGGTGAGCGCGGCCTTCTTCGCGAATTTGCTGAAGGAAGTAACATTCCAATTTATGATACTCGGAGCGGCGATTATGTTTATCTTTTTCGGTATGCCGTTCAGCATTTGCCTCCTCGTTATACCGATAGTCGTATTCGTTACGTACGTTTCCACCTATCTCGGTTTTGCTGCAAAGTCCATCGAGATCAATCAGGAGGTCGCTAACATTCCAAGGTATTTTTTGGACTTGGATTCAATTCTCTTTGTATCGTTAAATACAAAAATCTAGATCAACTTTTTTTTCCTTTTTTTTTATCCTACTAGGATTTACATGTCGAACGCGTTTTCGTGTTTCTGGGTAGCCGAAGCCTTCGAGCCTTACATGACGAACCAAGAGCCGAGAGAGCAGCGCTACGTCATTATGACCGAGAGGCAGTTCCGAGAATCCAACATAGATGTATCGTCGCAGGCCAAGAGGATAGTTGGCTCGATAGCTCTGTCGAAGAGCCACAGTCTGGACAAGGGAGCGTGGATAAAGAGACTGTGCGTTCACGAGCGTTACAGACGAAAGGGCATAGCGTCGTTCCTCTTGAACGTAGCCGTGCAATTCGCTATGGACGAGGGTTATAGCTGTGCCAATACGGTGGCTTCGGAATACACTGAGGGTGGCAGGGAACTCTGCCTCAAGAAGGGCTTCGAACTGAAGCAAATGTATCACAAGCCCATACTCGGCCCCATCGTCACCGTACTCATGTACGAACTCACCTATCAGATAAAGCCTGGAAACGATTACTGTGAATGGCCGCCGCAGGATTTCAGGCTTATCTGAGTTCGTTTCTTTGTTTAGTTCCGAGAGGTAAACAAAAAGTTTTTTTTTTAAGTACTATATCTAATTGAATTACTGTAGCATTTATTTGATACGTTGATTATTTCGTAAACTGTTGTCCTAAAGTTTTTATAGAGCGCAATTTGCGATTAGTTTTTTTCTTGGGAGTGCCGATAATGACAGGCTGTTTTTATACTCGAGACATACCGATCTGTGGCCTTTAGTATTAACGGAAAAAAAAATGGAAGTGATTACCGCGAAGTAAAAAAAAAAAACGGTTTAAAACATGTTATTTATCCGATAGTTGATTATTTTGTAAACTGTTGTTCTAAAGTTTTTATACCGTGCAGTTTGCAACCAGGTTTTTTTCCAAGAGTGCCGATACTTGTGGGATGTTTGTATACTCGAGAAATACCGATCTGAGGCCTTTAGTATTAAGGAGGAAAAAAAAAGAAAAAAAATAGAAGCGTTTACCTTGAATCGCCGTATTTCAGACTTATCTGAATCGTTTCGGGTCGCTGAAATGTAAAAAAAAAAAAACGAAACTCTTGTAGGGATAAGAAATCCGCGTATCAATTTCCATTTGTCATTGAATTCCAGTAGCATTTATCTAAGACATTACGTTTTAAACCGTTCTGCGAGCTTACACGGTTTGTATGCTGCGCAGTTGGCAACTCAAAGATTTATCTTATACTCGAAGAAAAACGAACGAAGTGCAGTTAACGATTAGATGTTTCTTCTGAGGCCTGTAGTGTTGTTTTTAAGTGTTAGGTCGCAATAATAGTATTAATAAATAAAACAAGAAAGATAGAAGCGATTACCGCGAATGACCGCATCGCATTTCAGACTTATCTGAATCGTTTCGAATGGCTCAAGGTTAAAAAATAATGAAACCCTTGTCGGGATAAGAAATCCACATATCAACTTCCATTTCTCAGTAAAATCCAGTAGCATTTATCTAAGACATTATTTTTAAACTGTTTTGCGAGCTCCCATAGTTTTAGATTTATCTTGAATTCAAAGAAAAACGAACTGAGGCCTTCAGTATTAATGAGAAAAAAAACATTACGCAAATGTATTTTTTATAACATATAATAACGGAAAATAATTCTTTAACGCTAAGTGTAAAGTCGACAATAACTCTAAATGTAAAATTGATAGAAAAATATAACACTCTAGACCGTTCATTTAATGGCTTTCCAGTAGACCTTGAGTTCGACGCCTTCCCAGTGACGACCCTTCACTTTTGAGAGGTACCTAAAAGAAAAATGATTGGAATCAACATTAATTATTCAGAATCGGGTGAGATTATAACGATAACGAATCGTCACGATTCTATTCTCAAACTCCGACTGATCTTTGACGGATACGAGGTCCATTTTTTTTTAATTACCCATTCACCCACTTAATTTCGCGACTCACCGGATACGAGATCGTTGCTCAACTGGATAATCGGTCGTATTATGGAAACGGAAGGGTATATCGTCGATTAACTGGAGGTGCGTCAGAAGATACATTTTAAGAGTCTTCGGTAGCGGGAACTAGCCGAAAAATAGAAGAATAGCGTGGCTGATACAAAGTTCATTTTTTAAAAAAAAGGCAATCCCACTGAATTAACCCTTTTACAATGGGAATGAAGCAAGCGCAACCCGGACGTTAAAATGACCCATCATTTCGTGCCGAGCGTCAGTATCGGTGGTGGCAATAGTACGAGTGTGAGATGTCTGTGTGCCTTATTAAATTAATAATAATAATAATAAAAATAAACCCAGTAGTGTACATTCTCAAAAGCTATCGTGCAGCTTATGAATCGTCGATCGAACTTACTTCTCTTGAAGATCCCGAAGCAATGTCTTCTCTTTATCACTTATGCCATTTCGCAGCACGTCGATATTCGTCGCCAAGTCTTTCAAATTTTGCATACCAACCAAATTCGTCGAAACGTCTTCGCACTGCATCGAGTGCCATACCGCCAATCTTGCCAAATTCTCGTCGTGATCCTACCAAAGAATTGAACAAAAATTAAATGTAAAATACAAGTTTTTTAATGTATTATATATAAATGATATATAATTACATATAAATTATATAAATTATATATAAATCATATTGAAAAACATTTTTCATATAAAATATATTTAAAATATTTTATTGTTTTAAATATATTTTAAAACAAAACGACGAATTTTTGTATATGCTGTTCTAGGGGCGAACGAACCTTGCAGCATTGTGCCGCTTTTGAGCATTGTTCCTTCACTTCGTCGGACGCCGGATGCCAGTCGGGTGGTGGGTTGTTCGTCAAAATTCCCATGCAGGGTGCTGCAGCGTTGATTATTCCGATGTCGTGTTTCTGAAATGATTCATTCATTGCTGTTTATCCTGCTCGATATCGGGGAAAATAATCATAAAAATTCGAGTCCCGGACTTACTTTGAAAAATTGCACGTAGTCCATGAGCGTTTCATCGATAAGAGTGTATCTCGAGTAGGTCAATACGGAGCTGATGATAATGTTGCTTCTCTCGACGCACTCTTTCAAAATCGATATCGGATAGCCGGTCACACCGATGAACCTGGCTTTTCCGTCTCTAACTTGCCTCGACAACTCCGGCAGCGTCTGCGTTATTATTATATCGAGCGAAGGCGCGAATTCGATATCGTGAACCTGCCCAAACATTACGAAAAAAAAGGCGTATTATTTTCTCGAAAAAGATAGTTAGCTCCAGATTTAGACGACAATATTGCTCTAACTTGTATAACGTCCACATAGTCGAGTTGCAGTAGTTCCAGACTCTTCTTCACACTCCGACGAGTTTTCTCGATCGTGAAGTCAAACATATTCTCAAAATCGAGCTCGTACCTACCAACTTTAGTCGCGATGTAGTAAGCTTGTCTCGGAATGCCCTTCAGTGCCTGAAAAAATTAATAATTTTCAAAACGATTAATTCGATTAATTTGTGCCTAAATAAATGCACAACTTTCAGAACGATTAATTCGTGCCTGAAAAAATGCCCAATTTTCGGAGCGATTAATTCGTGCCCGTTGCAACAGCAAAAAACCGTTCTAATCAACTGTGATCGTTCGGCTGTAGAGCTTGTTTACCTTTCCAATCAGGGTCTCCGAACGACCTTGGCCGTACCACGGCGCCGTGTCGATGTAGTTTACGCCCTGACGTATCGCCTGCCTGATAGTTTCGATCGCTTCCGCTTCGTCGTACGTTCTGCATTTGGCGGTTAATTGAATTAAGAAATCAATTTAGTAAAGCTGGTGTACATGTTCGGAGTAATTAAAAAAAAAAAAAAAAAAAAAAACACTCCATTACCCATAATGACAACCGAAGCATCCACCTCCGAGAGACAATTTGCTGACCAGCAAACCTGTCCTTCCCAATTTATTGTATCTCATCGATTTCACAGCCTCCAGGTCGTGAAAACCCTCTACGTAGGTCGGTGGCAGTGAATTCCTGCAATCAGTTCTTTCGTCACTTGTGACATTTTTCCCCTCACAAACGAGACAATCCCGTTGGCTCGAATCCCCATTTTTCCCATGTTTACTACCAAGCATGTTCTACGTGCAATCTACGGTAATGACTATGGATAGCGCGTTCTATTTTTAGTCATTTACAATTATGTCTTATATCCCCGGTCGTTGAACTTCGAAGACTTAGAAGCGCTACGAACGTTATTTACAAAGTCGAAGAAGTTATCGGTAAAAGGGAAAGCTGCCCGATTGCCTCGAGCCCTTATCTTTGACGAGATACGATCTTGGACGCACGAAACAAAACATTTTGTTATCGGCTTTGTCGCTCACAATCGTGTGTGAAAATTAATTGTGAATTTTTCCATATTATTTTACATGTTTCATTATTTTCTCATAATTATATATTTGTTTACTTTCTGATTTTTACATATTTCTTTATACTTGGCTCCGTTGCAAACGGACCTTCGGTCAATTTATAATTTCAAGGATAGTTACGATACATGTGCACATTGACAATAAACCGCTCGCTGTTATATCGCGACAAGCGACGTCGCTGTGCTGGGGCGTACGGAAATCACGAGATGCACTTTGAATAGACGGCAATAAATTCGAATCTTTGATAATGTATCCTCACATTGTTACTCGTAGGTTTTTTCCAGACGACGTAATCAACAACAAAAACAAAGAAAATAAAAAAAAAACAAAGAATTAACAATTTGGTTTGTTACTTTCTTAATTTCAATTTACTCATTCGAGGATCAAAAACAGAACGAATGTAAAACGTATGCGAACGAGTTCTGTTCAACGAGCGAGGGTCCGGTTGTCACTGATGTGTTTTCAGTTCGGTTAGCTCCCCTCCACCTCTCTTCACTGCACGACTACCAAGTGATTAGGTAATACGCTCGATAAGAACGTCGGGCGTAGGTCGAAAGAGTGCTCGGTCGATGAGTCATTGTTGCAAAGCTGACCTCTTCCGATAACATGTTCGAATACCATTGGCTGATTGAAGTAGGAGCTTAGGTGCGACGAACAACAGCGAGTGGTTCGTAGAGCAGGTCACTGTTTTACCGTACACTGTCCGATCGCTCGTGCCGCTTACGAATAGGGCCGCCAGACGTCGCTGCGTTGCTTCGCGATAGTTGAGAAATTTTCAGCGCAGTCATATGTTTTCATGCTCGTAGAATAATTTATCCTCTACTTCTCTGTCATGTCCTCTCGATTACTTTTCTCTGATCACGAAGCAGCGTTAAATTCGCTTTCCTCTTTTTAGTTTTATTGGCCTCAACTTAATGTTTCCTCAACTTGTGTGATTGCTTTCGGTTCGTGCCGCAAACTCACAGTCGTAGGAAAAAGTTTTGCATTATTAAAAGCTTCAGGAGACGATTGCAAAAAGTAGTTCTGGCGAATTAAGAAAAAAATGAAACCTAGAATATCAAATAATGAATGAAGAATATTGTTACTATTATTATTGTCCCGTTATCTTTTCTCAGCTACATAGGAAGCGCAAATAAATACATCGAAAAGCTTTGCAATTACTTTCATTTTTATTCTACCTTTAAGGGCATGTGACACACACGTATCGATGCTCCGATGGTAACAAATAGCTTTCCCTATTTTCTCCGTGATAGTTGATGCTTCGACCAAAATCAAATTAGGTTTTTGTAGTCAATATATATAAGTATAAAAACCTAATTTGCTTTTGCTCGTCGTATCAATCCTTTTGGAGAAAACAGGGAAGGCGATTTGTTACCGACTGAGTCTGTAACACATGCCTTTAACTAAAATATTTTCACTCTGATTCCAATCACTTGTAATTGGGCTTCGCCAGTTTATTATTATATAAATAAATAAATAAGTTTAAAAAAATAATAAAATAATGAATAGATAAATAAATAATAATGACATTGCTACGCGTCCGCTGTCTCGGCACGTGCGTAGACGGGCCCGCTTGCCCTTGCGATACCGAAACCAGAGAATCAGTACAAAGACCGGTGGACTCAGTTGTTGTTCGATCCTCGCCTCGATAACGCGTCTCTCGGAACTATTTATTTTTCTTTGTCCTTCGGAAAGTTTGCCCACGAGTCTAAATTAATCGGTTGGCGATAACAATTGCTCGGGCTGTGGATATTCTTTTCTTCTTCGTCTTTTTTTTTTTTTTTTAACGAGCGATCAATTAGGGCATCGAAGTGAAACGAAAGCTTCGTGGAAATTTCGCCAGGCGCGTTGATTCGCGAAACATAACCAAGTCGTGAGTAACGGATACGCACACACACACGCGCGTACACAGATGATTTACACACGGAGGCGAAACGCCAACGCAAGCTGTTCCCGGTTCGTACCCTCTCGGATTGAATATGTCACAGCGAGCCCCGTCGGGGCTTTAATGCACGGCTTTTGGGCCCTTTTGTCGCGCCACATAATTCATACCCGGCAACTCGCGCCTCTTCTCTACAGCAGTTTTACTGCACGTGTGTGTGCACCGGTGTATACATGTATATGCATGATCATAGATTGCTTCGTATCGATGCGATACAGAGACTCACCTTCGCAAGCTTCAGTCTCTGTCAATTATCGGCCTGCAGCCCTGTGCAGCTCGAACATACGATACACGCTGCCCAGTTCTGCTGGCGTTGCGGAAATGCAATATCGAACCAGGCCTGTCGAGCGCCTCTCCCCCCCCCCCCTTCGGCACGCTACACTGTTGAAAAAGGTGAACATTTTTTATTACAGTACATACAATTTATGTGCACGATCAGGACGGATTAAATTTAATATACAAACGTAACGAATTTAAATATAATGCTCGGTATACTAAATCGAGCTTTTGCGAATGTTTTATGAATCTATCGATAATATAAATGGATTTTTTATATTTATTCTTACATGTATTTTGGAAAATTGGGGATTTGTTTGTTGGTTTGTCCCCCCCTCCGCTCCGGCGGAACTTCCCGCAATTTCCATAGCATATAGAAGGGATTCGAAATTCCGTAATTGTATTCTACGTGAAATAATTTCGGAATTTTGGTTCTTATAGCATATAGAATGAATTTCGGAATTTCAAAATTCCATATATCTATCGATAACGTAGATAAATTTTTTTATATTTATATATACATATGTCTATGAACCTCGACTACCTCGATTAGGCGTTAAGTCAAAATTACGAGCATAAAAATTTCATAATATCGTGAATCGATATATTTAAAAACTTTTTTTTTGTCACGGTATACGGTTTTGCGCATTCGATCAAACGTTCCATAAGCGTGTAATGGGCTTTGACGCGCGATTGGGAATCGAGCACGTCCGGTAATTGACAGGAGACTTCTGACGGCTTTGGAAAATTATAGCCGGCGGAAAAAAAGAGGAATGAATAATTAATTGAAAAAAAAGAGAAAAAGTGGGAACTACACTACAGCCCGACGCGATAGTCATAATTTTGTTCGGTCGATTGGAAGCTCGCGAGTCGCGAATTAACGTCACGTATTCAAGGCCGATGAGTTCGACAAGGGTGGGGGAGGGGGGGGGGGGGTTGACGTTCGGCCTCCTGTGCCGGACAGGCCTATTTTTCCATGGACGGCGGTAGTTCGCATATTTGGTTTCCCCCCGGGAATTCATTTATCGAAGCTCTACTCGATCATAAATTCCTGATCCGAATGTACACGCGATTCGTCGTGCATTTGTTAATCTTTGTGCATTTCCAGGTTTGCCCGGCTGGACGGCGCGGTGTATCGAACTGGAGAAGCACGCGTCTTCTTATTCTTCTCACCGTTCGAACGGACTCGCAGCACGGGAGCGCAAACAATGGGCGGAGTGAAGAAAGACGACTGGTACGCCGGCTGGGTGGTTATGGGAAATCTGCAGATGCACCCTGATTGGCGCTGGCGAGAAGACAGCGGCGAGGTTCTTCGTCGGCTGGGTGAGATTCGTTGCACAAATCAATCCAATATCGTTACGATCGTTCGTTACTTCGATAAATAAATTTATCATTATTTATTTATTTAATTCATTAAATAAATAGATCTATCAATATTATTTATTTATTTGCAAAACGCTTCGGTAGATTTAGGCCAAAAATGATTTTTTTTTCTTCAACTTGTCAAGTAGTAATAATCGTGTAAATTAAAATTTGCAGTTTCAGCGATCGACATTAAGTTTCTAAAATTACCGGTAATCGTACAGTAAGCTTTGATAGTAAAGGAAAATAATTCGTGTTTGGGTTTTTTCAATTTAAACCATGACACAACGTTACGTTGATTAAAATTAAACAAAAAATCATTGTAACATTGGCTATAAAAATTCATTATGAAATTGTTCCAAATCATCAAAAAATCACATTTTCTAATGTGATTTTTTTGGAGATTTGGAACATTGTAAACATGTTTACGCGAAAATGTTGAAATTTGTTGTTTATTTATTTTTACTAATTAAAACGAGACTTTCTGCATGAGAGAGCGAAAAAGCCCTCGAATAAATAGCGAGAGTCTTGTGTAGACCGTCCTGGCAAAGACCGCTTCGACTCACACACAATTGCACAGAATAAGGCGCTGAGTATCAACTTTGCCGAGTCTCGAGATAGAGAAGAAATATTGAATAGAACGAGCGCGAGACTTTCAGCCATTCGGCGTGATTAAATCAGCATGGGAGTCTCGCGGCGGGAGAATAACAGTGCTCAGTATCGGAAACGAGCTTTCAGATAAACAGCGAGGGATGGGAATATGTTGCCAAAAAATATTCGTCATCAGCATTTTTCCGGTATCATCTTTCCAGCGAAATGGTTATGACGCTCCTTGGAGTATATCTTATCGAGAGACGCCGCACGGTTCTCGTCTTCTCATGGTTAAAAAAAAAGATCGATCTATAAAAAAAATCTATAATTTATAATATATAATATATAAAATCTATAATCTATAATATATAATATATAAAATCTATAATCTATAATATATAATATATAAAATCTATAATCTATAATATATCTATAATAAAAATATAAAAAGATTTCGCCGCCGTCGACGTGTTTAAGAATCGTGAGGGCGGGGTCAAATGAAACACTTTGATTGGGGTTAAAATGAAACACCCTTCGGTAGTCCCTCAGCCTGAAATAAAGTCCTTTCAGGGACGAATGGGTTGGCTCGAGGGTGACTGATGTGTCACTCTAATTTTGTTCAACTCTATCCCTGGTCTTGATTATTTCAAGTTCTATTCTAAGTAAGTTTTGGAGACACGCAAAGGGAGCGCGCGACCCATCAAAGGCCCTAGTATATATACATACATAAATAACGACAACATCAATTCCGTCGAAGAAATTGTAACGCTTAAAAAGTCGTACAAAAACGCTGGGTCAAACTAGACAAAAAAAAGTATGTTGCAAAAAATAAAAAAAAAATTCACGATAAGCGCGCCACTCCAGCATTCAATGTACAGCGCCATAGTCGCTGTTGAGCAGCGAGCGAGAGTACCGTTACAATGCTTCGCGGCGACGTCCCGAATTGCTTAGCATCGACAACGAGCAACCCGACGTTTCGTGTAAATAATCGCTCGAGATCGTCCCGGCGAATCCTCGCACAATTGAGATTCCCCGACGCGCAAGCGAGCTCGCTCGTCGAGTTTGTCCAAGTGATTCGTGCAGAGTTTATCGATAATGGCTCTTCGAAGTGAAAATCCGATGCGCAGCCCCTCAAAACGTTTACGCTGCAAGTCGCAGATAAACAATTTTTTTATTCATTTTTTTTGCCTCCTTAAATAAAAACGTAGATAAAATTTAAATAAAAATAAAAATCTTAATGGCGAAGGAGAGCGGACGCCGCTCGCGGCCGCGCTTTACCTATCTCGGCGCTCGTATAACGCAGAGGTTTACGTTATTCTTGTTTCTTATTCCGTGGGGCGGTAAAATGTTTGCCGGACGAGGATTCGAGGGTCTCCCAGTGGATTCGGCCGAGCCCCGTCGAGGGTTATGCCTGCACCTGAAGTTAGTACACTCGACGGGTCGACGAGCTCGTAAAGCCAAAGTTTCTCCCGCTCCGACCATCCGGCCAACCAACACAGAAATTTGCATACACGAGGCCTCCGCCTCCCGCCGTCGCTCCGGAACTCTGCCCAGTCGAAGATATGAGCTGCCTCGTTGGCGAATATGTCCGGACTCGGAGATATACGTATATACACTTTTTTCTTCTCGTCCAGTAAATATGTCATCGAGAAGATCGTGGACAGTAAATACGGAGCAAGAGAAAAAACGCCGAGCTTCCGAGAATTTAAAAATGTTAATTTCTTGAAAAAGATATTTAATTTAGTCGTAGTAGGAGTAAATGCGCTTTATTTGCCTCACACTGAGAGAAGGATCTAGTAAAAATTACCGATCATCTAAGAAAAATTACCATGTCACATAATGAGGCTGAAGTTAGCGACCTGCGTTGGCGACGTGCGACGCGTGTTTTCGGATGGGACTGTTCGCGGCTCAGCATCGACGCACAAAAAGAATTGTTACACGCTCGCGATATATTTCAATTAAATGCATGCTTATATTAATTGAACATTTGGCAGGTTTCTTCTCAAAGGTGTAAGAGAACTATCCGTACTTGAAATTTTCTGGCAACGGCAATTTGACCACTGTTATAAATTAACAAAAACTCATTTCCACGAGTTTCACTTAACAAATGACGCCAAAAGTATACGCATGCTCTATTCGTCTTAAGATTTTGTATGAATATTCTCGAAGGTGTAAGAAAACTATACGTACTAGACATTTTCTGGCGACAGCAATTTGGCATTAGGACAAAATGGACCATTAGGACAAAGTGGGGCGTCCGAAAATTATTGGAAAGTTGAGTTTTGCCCCCACTGTTCCGTTTTGCTCCGCTCTCCCCTACACTGAGAGAAGGATCTACACCGAGAAAAAGGAATGGTTGGATTAGGCAAATGCGCGGTGACATACGTTCAAAGGTGTATTTTGTTAGTACAACAGAAATATTTGTTTCAATCGACAAATTTTGAATAAATTGAAGCTATTAATCATTCAACAAAACGATGCTTTATTTGTGCTAAACAAATAACAGCTTTGAACGTACGTCACCGCGACTTTTGGTTAAGCCAACCAATTTCTTTTTCTCGGCGTATAGCGTGTTGCTTGAATGTAATTTTCCTGAAGTGTGAGGCTCTTTGAGTAATTTTTTAAAAACATTGCTTTAAGTGGTGGTTAAAATTTAGTTTCCGGGCGATATTCATTCCTAGGTATTTAACGTGGAGTACAGCTGATGTTTCCACATCGTACAGTCTGATTTTTGGATATTGAGGGTTGATTTTGTGGTTGAAGATGAGTATCTCTGATTTTCTTGGATTTGGTTTAAGTCGCCAGTTATTAAGCCAGCTGTTATATTATATCGGTGGCGCTTTGCAGTGATTCTGTAGTTTTTTCTTAGGTTGTTTCGGTGGGAAACTAGAGCAGTATCGTCGCCGAATTGAAGTGTACATTGGCTGAGGTTCATGGATTCTTTGTTAGCTACGTTACTATTGTACATGTCGTTGCCGTAAATGTTATATAGTAGTCGTTTTTAAAATATTTATTTCGGTTTTTATTTTTACACTGGGGAAAAATGTTCCGAGTTATCTTTTGTATCGTGGCAAGAGGGATGGAAGGGAGGCGAGGATGGTACATTTTTGTGCATGAAAATGTGCACCACGATATTGCTCCTCGAGGCCTACTATTGGCGTCTGACCAAAGGTTGACTGTTACCACTGCCAGAACATACCATTTCGCCGCTCTGGCTGGTTCGTTCGCCCGCTGGCTCCCTAACGTCGTTTGCTCCACCATCTGACTGTGACGCGCAGCTATACGACTTCTCCGGGTTACAGGGATGACCTTTTGTACTCGACGACCGTAGAATGTACTCTCGCAGAGAAAGAGATAGACGCGAGCGAAGTAGGGTGGAAGCTCCGAACTACAGAAAATCTCAAGTGCGCACGATTAAACTTGTCTCGAGCTTTTTTCCACCGTTTAAACGTCAATTTCGCGTGACAAATCGTGACTTCGAACGGCGTATTGCCCGTCGGCAATGCGGGTCGGTTAATAACGACGGAAACGTGGAACGGTGAATAACCGAGAGCGAACGATCAAAATTTTAACGATTCCAATTCGTCAACTAAATTGAAAATGTATAATTATTTTTTATTTAATTTAACAAATAAATAAATTTATCAATATAATTTATTTAACTAACTGCAATGTTTCGTTCATTGAAGCTACAAAAGGCTCCGCCAGATTTCGCGCTGAAATTACTATTATTGTTTTTTCAACTCGTTAAGTTGGAATATCTGTGAAAATAAAAATACGCAGTATTGAGCGGTGGGAATTAATTTTCTAGAACGACCGTTCAACTTTGTCAGTAAAGTCGTTGATCGCTAAGACTTGTCGGTGAATTAACTGACGTAAAATTCATTGGAACTTCGGTATTTTTCTTTTAGCTTCGTTGTAGGATATTTTGTTAGGACAGCGTGAGTAAACAGAGAGAGCGTTTTGCCGGTCTAGCGTAATCCCGGTCAGCACAGCGGCATCGAGCGCATTTGTTGTCGCTATGCTAACGAATAATGTGCCAGCCCTGCTGATCCGACGCTGTCCCAGCGAATCCGTTCTCCTCAGTGTTCTCGGTGGCGGGTTCGTTAGGACGCTCGAGGGACAGCCGGAGGGTGAACGGGATCGTTAGTGCCTTGACCGAATTACTGTACGAAATTCCCGAATCAATTTTCTTCGAGGGCTACGTGTCCTGGCGCGAGGAAGGGAATCGCCGAGGGGGAGAGCTCGAGGCTACCGAGAGAGAGGACGTATAGACGGAGTTCACTTAAGGGAGGAGCGTTGGCCAGACGAAAACGAAGTTTCGCGGTCGATAAGAGGCCTCAAGTCGCGACGACGACGTCGAAGTCTTGCCTTCCCGTGCACACTTGTATATAGGGAAGAGCGGGGCAAAATGGGACGGTCTGGCAAAACGCAATGTTCCAATCATTTTTTGATGGGACAGTGGGGCAAAATGGGACAAAAAATCCGGATGTATCAATGGGGCAAAATGGGACGGTGGGGGTGGCAAAACGGGGCAGTTGGGCAGAATACAATGTTACAATAATCTTTGGATGGGACAGTGGGGGAAAATGGGATGGTGGGGCAAAACGGCCAGTAGGGTGAAACGCAATGTTCCAATCATCTTTGGATGCGACAGCGTGCAAAATGGGACAGTGGGGCAGAATACAATGTTTCAATCATCTTTGGATGTGACCGTGGGGCAAAACGGAACAGAAAATCCGGATATACCGACGGGACAAAATGGTACATCCAAAAATTATTGGAAAATTGCCTTTTGCTTACTGTCCCGTTTTGCCCCACTGTCCCATTTTGCCCCGCTCCCCATAGATATATAGACGGCCACGACGAATAAGAAACTTGGAGAGGAAAGGCTTTCGGGTTCGTCTTAATTTAGATACTATCTTCCCGCGAGATCGCAGGCTGGAACTCGAGAAGAACTAGAAATCGTATCGCAGCTGGGCTGGAGCGGGCTAAAATGGAACCTCGGGGCAAAACGGACCGTTCGTACGAATTTTTTTCCGGGACGAAAAAGCTTTCGTTTCGATGGGAGTATACCATTTTGCCCCGGGTGCCGTTTTGTACCATTCTCACCCTGCGGTAGCGGCGTGTATCGTTAGTACGTGTGGAGCCTCCGCGGCGACCGGCGAAGACGAAGGGCGAGCATCGCCTACGAGATTGCCCGCTCGCATGCTCGACCACGATAATCGACCTCGTTTCTCCCGACTCGCGAAGTTTATAGGTATGCCCCAACACCCACCTCGTCGCTCCGCGCCCCTTCGGACAAGCTCTCTCTCTCTCTCTCTCTCTCTCTCTCTCTCTCTCTCTTACCCCTAAAAATAGATTCTCCCCTACGGCTCTGTCGCGCTGACCGCAGCCGATTGTTCGATTCCACCGCTAATTGCACGTCGAGAGAACCCTCCAGGGAATTTGGCGATCAATTGTTCGTATATGCTCCTATTTTCCTTGCTTCTTGGCTTACCCGCGAAGGACGAAAAATTGATTTCTTAACATTAAACATGTGCTTAAAAAGATTTCGTCGAAAATATTTATATAATATATTACACGTACATTTATCAATTTATGCCGCATGTACTTAGAGTCCACGCGGGACGATCAGCGAGATGACGGTAGGATAGCATTTTATTTTCACTGTAGGGTTTTCGCCTTTTACACCCCCATACATGTCCTCTCCTTACGTACCAACGCGAGATTCCAGAAGGTCCAACAGTTCATCGCCGACAGCCGCACAGTTATCAGCGAAATAATTCTCGGCGCTACTCTCGTCGTAAGACCTGCGCGCCTCAGACTCTCGCGATTTAAACTTCGGTATATTGAAAGCGGTAGATTTACTTATGCGCCTTACCCGCTCGGTGCCGCGGTAGTTTTTGCGGGCTGATTTTAATGGCGGAGGCTGTTTTAAGGGTCGAACACCGAGCGCCTCGAATCCCCATTTGAATTGTAAATTCATGCAGGCTTTACCGTTCCACCTCTTGTCCTCTTCGTCTCCCCCTCGAACCGCCGGATTGCAGGAGCTTTGCCGCCACGGAAGGACAGTGGAAACAAACCGAGGAAGATATAGATTGGCGCGGGCGAGAAAACCCGAGGATCGAACGGGCCTCGGCCGGAGGAAGCTGGGTTAAGAGGGTTGCGTCAGAGTGTATTATCTACACTGCGCCTTCTATCTATAGTGCGCGGCACGCGGTGTTACAAGCAAAGCGCACGGGACAGTCCAGCCGACTGCGGATGGAGCACATCGCGGTTCGGCCGGATAACTGCGGCGATGCATCTTGGGAAGCAGAATATTTTCCTCGGCAAAGTCCACCTCGGTATCTCGGTCCTCGAATCGAGGAGGCAACAAGACCAAAAAGAGACGGGCGGATTAACGATAGGATAGGAAAGACTAGGTCACCTCCAATTATTTTGCGACGGTGGAAAGATGAAACCCGACTCGGGCCTCTCGCGGCAGTCTCTTATACGCTGTTCGTCTCTCCGAGATTTAAGATATATGCGCTGTTGTTGTTATTGTTGTCGTTACGGTTAGTCGTGAAAAGGGCACTCGACGACTTCCGCAAGAGAATTATGTTTTTTTTTTTTAATGTATATATATATATTTTTCTTTTATTTTTGTTTTTAATTTACTTGGATTCTTTCTGTTGAAAGATGCAAGCGGGCCTTTGGTGGTTCTCATTGGTCCGGGAATGTCGGCCGATGGTAGAAATGCGCATGAAAATGTTTGTTTTGCCATTGAATGAATCTTTGTTTGATTGTCATTTTTTTAGCGGGGTTGCAAATCAGGTAAAAAATGGCGAGAAACTACTATTTAGTTTAAATTTCGCCATCATTTCTTTCTCTTTGTGACAAATTTTGTCGACTTTTCAGCGGCTTGGGTTAATTTCAAGGGAATTTTTACCCTTTGTTGTACACGACCCTCATTTTTGTTCGGGGTCACAAACACGATAAAGTCAGCAAAAAAACATCTATTCTCTCTGTTTATTTCTCATTGCAGGAGCTTTCAATTTTGCGCCTAGTATGCGGAAAAATCGACCAACGAACTTTCCCATAGAGAAAGGAAGAAAGTTTGTTTTCTTTCCCTTTCCTCGTGGTCCCTGTTCGTGATGGAAACGATGCAAAAGTGGCCCTTCAGTGATTCTCGACAGTGCGGCGACGTCGATCGATGGCCGATGCGCCCCGAGCGAGTTTCCCGCCAAGTTCCGAAGGACTGCAAAAAAAAAAAAAAAAAAAGATTCGATCGGGACTCTGGTTGCGGCCGACGGTCAGATTCGGCGGCCCCGAAGAGCGCCAGCATCGCTCCACTGACGGTAGGAATCTCTTCCGACACGCGGATAGCTCTCGTGGGACGAGCGGCGGTTCAACAGCCCGAGCGAAGATCGGTGATAATCTTCCCGGAACGCACGTACGCACTCGGGCAACTTTTTCGACAACGCCGTCCGCCGTTCGGGATCGTAAAACTTGCGAGGGATTCGCCGAGGAACGTCTCGGGAGACCCTTTTTTTTCGGATAGCTCTGCCTCGAGGCTTTCACTATCGGAGCTTTCTTCGTCTCTTTCCCTCTTTTCCTCCTCCCCGGCTCACGCTCGGACACACTTCGTTCGCAACATCCACGAATCGAGTTCGTAGATACTCATTTGGGCTGCAAGACAAAAAGTCGTTTTTGATGCTTCCCAGTATAAAAGTTTCATGGGGTCTTAACCAGAATTTATTCTTCGTCTGGCTTCCCCTCACGAGCGACGCGTACACCATCCACCGTGAAAGTAGCGCCGCTACGTGCGGCGTCCGCCCGAGCTTCGTCTCGAAACCTTCACCGGTCTTCTGGTTTTTATTTTCTATTTTTTTCGAATTTCTATTCTTTTTTTTTCTCTCTCTCTCTCCCGAGAAAACTCATTATTTCACTCGCGCACAAACTATGCCAGCTCTCGTCTTGGCGCGGTCCGGTGCTCGGTAACGCGTGAATTGCGCAAACGTTTTCAAGACGTGTCTTGGGATAGAGAAAAAAAAAACGGAAAAGTTTTCCTCCGAGAATATTTACAACTTTTTTTTTGGCCTCTGTAGGAGCAGTCTTTAATTACCAGCCCACCTCTCGCCGTGCGAGAGCACTTATTTCCGTCTGTCTAAGCCTCCGTGTTAATTGCTCTCGAGTGGAGCGACGGGGGCGAGAAAATTTTTCTCTTTCGCAGGAGAATAAAAAAGGCCGGGAGGGTTTTTAATGCCTCGCGCAGGCGGTCGCGAAGTCGTCTCGTTCGGTGTCGTTTGTAGTCCATCCGAGTTCACGAATTCGCGCGCTGAGGTAATCAATGCTGGAATGGTGTTAAGAGCACACCCAGATTCCAGGAGTTGTTCATTGGACAGGAACACATTTTTTTGTGAGAATAATTCAACCAATGTCAAGCTGATTGTTTATAGTTTCCGAAACACACAGATTGATTACAAAAAGACAGATATATTTATTAAGTAGTTTCTTTGAATCGTGGCCTGTGTATTTTTTCAGGTTTTGTTACGATGCAATGCGATATTTAATTACGGAAGAAAATAAGAAGAGAATCCTGTAACAGTCTAGGAACGCGATTTTTTGGCACCTCCCTATATTCGGAGACTGTTCTAATGGTTCGGACAATCATAGATTTCGAGAATTCTGATTTACGAAGTCAACGAGTCTACATGGACTAAAAGAATTTTCTTGCCATTTATTAATTAAATCAATGAAAAATACTGAAGATAAGCTACGTTGACCCAGAAAAATAATTTATATGACGGGCGCCCCGCAAATAAATATTAATTTGGCTTAAGTAAATATTAATTTGATGTAAATAAATATTGATTTGATTTAAATAAATATTTACTTCATTCAAATAAATATATATTTAAGCCAAATAAATGTCTATTTTCGGGGCGCTAGCCAAATAAATTATTTTTCTGGGCGTAGAAAGCTACGGAGTATAAATTCGATTTCTTACAAAATTTAAGTGTCTCCATCGATTCTCACAAAAATTCAATATCAAGGATCCTTAGTGCTACCCTATTTGTGTACAATATTTTACGAAAGATATATCGACGCTTGAAGGAACCTGAGCGTTGAGACAATTTCGAAACAATTTATAAATTCAAAAACGCGCATTCATTTTTATGGTCTGGTTTTGTGAAATTCAGGCATATTTATAGCAAAGAAACAGCAAACCTTAGCGGCAAGCAAATAGCGCTTGTTTGCTTGTGCTAAAGTTGGCTATCTAGGAAGGATTCTACGAATTTTCGGACACTATATCGTATGTCTTTTAACAAAATGCAACAATAGAAAACAATTTAGGCGGAACGAAACGGAATGGATTTGCCGGATGCGGATTCGCGGAGGTCGAAACGGTCGGATTATCGTTCGTGTCAGAGCGCGGTGGCAAATCGCGTGTTATTGCAGCTAATGCCGAAGCATTTTGCCGCGTTCGCGCCCCGAGGGGCTCGCACGATACAACGCAGAGGCCAACTCGAGGTCGACAACAACGCATCGCCCATCACCGACCACACACGGTGATAACTTGTCGGGTGCAAACTGTCCCTGGACAAATTGGAAGAACCGAAAATGTTTCGAAGCTTCCGTCCATCACGATCAATCTTTAAAGACTCGGCCAGATTAATGGATCGATTTTTATCTTCGAAAGTTATCCGACCGGCGAAACGAATCAACGACCTTAAATTTCTTGATCATTCCGTTATCGAGCTCGAGCTTCCGACACCTGGAATTGGCTTCGGGGTGAGCCGGAAATTGTCCTCAACCCGGTCCAGTTACCTCCATTTCCGGTGGATTCAAATTCGAATTTCCCATCGTGCCTCGGACAATAAACATCGAGCTGCGATAAACTTAACCTGTGTGTTGAGCAATAAAGTTAGACACTGCTCGGAACTCTATTCAAACGAGTGCCAAATTGTCACAATTTTTTATCAAAAATATTTATTTATTTATTCAAATAAGTGCTAAATTTTAATAAGTGTGTATCAAAAATGTTATGCATTTATTAACAGTGACGAAAGACGATTTTTATTCGCGCGTGGATTCTCAATCAAGGAAACTATCGATAACGATGGTCTCGCAAATACATAAACTGATAAATGGAAATTTCCATGACGATACATTTCCGTTGAGTTTTTTCGAAGAAGAATCCTTATTTGTCGACCAATTTTAATGTACCACGGCTGATTTTGTTCTGCAAACGTCGCTCTACGAATTCGCCATGTCAATTTTTTATATATAGTTTTGGCCCTTTGGCCAAAACATTGTTTAACCGTGGGGGAAAAAAGTCCCCGGTTAAACAATCTGCCGCACTTCTCGAACGGTAAAACCTCCAAAAAATCTACTTGGTGAATTCATAGAGCAAAGTTTAAGAAACAAAATGAGTCAGTTATGAAAAACGGATTTTACTATGAAAAAAAAAAAAAAAAAAAAACCAACAAAATCGTACTATCATGGAAATTTACATTTGCCACTTGATGCTCTTGCAAGACAAGCGTGATTAATATTTCTCTTGGTTGTGGACACATGCAACAGTACAAATCATTCTTTACTGTCAATAAATGCATAAAATTTTGGATAAGCAATAGTAAAACCTAGCGCACATTTGGACTAGCGCTCCACGCAGTAACCACCTTAACCAGTCCGTGGCAAAATCGTCATCGGCCTTTACCCTTGAATCATACGAATTGCACGACTCTCGGTTGTCCGGCGACACGACTGTTCACTTCGACTCGAATTTATCGCGTCGTTAATGCGATTCAATTCGGAGAATTCAAAACGGCGGAACGGCGATAACGGAAACACCGGAGTCCCCCGTCTCGACTCTATTTCGGAAACAAAAGCTCCTCGTCCGTTGCGGCGGCGCAGCCTAGCCAGCTTCGCGCAGCTTCGCAGCGAGGTCGAACGGGACGAAGGTTTTCACGAGGGATTATACCATGCGACTGTCTGCAAACATAAATCCACCGAATCGCACGTAACAACTACACGTGCTTTTGCCCCAGCGCCACCGCCTCGATATTATGAGGATTAATCCGCTTGTCTCGCAAACAAATCCTTTCCACATCGGCATGATTACATATAGGATAGTCGCGGTTTATTCGTGACGTATATCGAACACGTTGACGGTAAAAGGTAAAAGATTTTTTTTAATTTGATTAAAGAATCTACCGCGTATTACACTTATAAATCCGGTACTTCCTACCATGGGAGGCGCCCCAGTGCCCTTCTACTATGTGCTATGGTAATATCTCTCAAGCGACATAGTAATTTTTACTACACCCAGAAAAAAAAAAATTATTTGATTAAAATAAATATATTTATTTGAATTGAGTAAATGGTTACTTAAGTCAAATAAATATTTTACTTAAACCAAATAAACGGTGGCCGTCAAGTAAATTAGTTTTCTAGCTGTTATTAATTTATCTGGGTGTTACATTTTTTTTCTCGTTTTTCTGGGTAAATCCTTCTCTCGGTATAGTTTTTTTAAAGTAATTATGAATGACTCAGGACCTTCCGCCAAAATAGCTGACAATTGATATTCACTGATTCGCTATCAACTGAACGGTGAACGAACAATGATGATAATAATGATAACAATCGCAGGAGCGTGATCGCGTTATTCCCGTCGGGCGTCAATAGCGATAGCGGCGATAGAAACTTGGTGTAAAGCGGGTATCGCGGAGGAAGGGAGAGAGAGTTGAATCGAGGAGATGCGTTCGTGCCGGTCCGTTCGACGTTCTGGCCGCATGCGGTGTACGGCGGAGCTTATATGCTAAACTGCC
This sequence comes from Stenichneumon culpator, assembly GCA_964017025.1. Taxonomy (NCBI): domain Eukaryota; kingdom Metazoa; phylum Arthropoda; class Insecta; order Hymenoptera; family Ichneumonidae; genus Stenichneumon; species Stenichneumon culpator. The sequence continues at coordinate 17,954,740 of OZ024772.1, read as the reverse complement.
GGTGGCGTGAGCGCGCGAGTTTGAACGTCGGAACGTCCACCGAGAACGAGGCAGACGTGATTCACTGTTGCGCGGCACGCGAGGAACTTGCCGCGAATAGCGCGGGCCAGACGTACACGTCGCCAAAAGCGAGGGAAAAGGGTGAGACGGAGATATTGCAAAGTACACGTCTGCGAGCCCGGGTGTGCTCGGAGAAAGTGCACGAGCAGCTGCACCGGGAGAGGCACTTCCGGTTCCGCGCGAGCGATCCTTTGTTGTTTCCCCCGGCCTCCGCGCCCGCCGAGACCGCGCGATTTATGGCTGGCTAGAAATCAAATGATCTAATGTTAAAGACTAAAAAAGAACACTTTTTTTTAAACCATTTTTTTTTATTCGAACAAACAAAGAATTGTATTTACGAAAGAAAAACTTCTATCCGATTAGTCTCGTAACTTCCGGCCGAGATGAATGTTCTTCAGGCTCTCGGCGAGCGTTGCTCGTGCAATCAAGCTTCGGAGTGCAATGTTTGGATAAAGAATTTGAGAATTGAAATAAGAAGAAAAACAAAAAAATTCACGACTCCGTTTAGGTGAACGAAACAGTCAACCGATACGTTCGATTTACAAAAATCTTTAGAGATTCTTTTTCTTTCGAGTAATCTCGTTACTTCCGGTCCATACGGATATTCCTGAATTCGCGATTAATGGCAGGCTAGAAATCAAATGGGCGGATGGTAAAAACAAACAAAGAAACTTTAAAAAATCGCTCAAGCAAACAATTGTGTTTACGAAAACAAAACACCGTCGCATTCAATTCCAGGAATCATTGAATTGGTTTTTTTTTGTGATCTCTCTCGTAACTTCCGGTCGACATGAATATTTTTCGGGCTCTCGGCGAAGGCCGGTCGTACAATCAAGCTTCGGAATGCAATGTTTGGACTAAGAATTTGGGAATCTAAAAAAGAAAAAAAAACGACAACGAAAAAAGCCTCCATGGTAACGTGAACGAAACGTTCAACCGACAAGTTCAATTTTAAGGATCTCTAGAGTTTTGGACGAAGAATTTGAGAATCGAGAAAAGAAGAAAAACAAAAAGCACCGAATGATTCCGTTCACGTGAACGAAACATTCAACCGAGACGTTCGATTTACGAAAATCTTTAAGGATTCTTTTGCTTTCGAGTAATCTCGTTACTTCCGGTCGATACGAATATTCCTGAGACGTCGCGGGCTCTCAGTGACGTTCCTTCGTGCGATCAGAGTTTCAGAGTGCATCGAAGTACCGTCGGGAGAGAGGCAGATTTCATTCGAAACACGCCCGTCCGGCATTTGTCAACGGCTGTGTGCGTCCGCGTGTTTGTACACAGTGAGAATAGAAGCAGCGAAAAGGCACCTCTCGAGAGCTCTTCTTGATTGCATCCGCACGAGTTAACAAAGTTATACCGCTCTGCAACTAAAGCTGTCCTGAAATTTCTTGAATGGGGATATCCCCGCGTTTTCTGAATCCCTCGAAACTGCGTTAACATTTAAGAAACTCGCTTAAACAGTTTGACACTCAATAGTTTTCAGCTTAACAGCTTAACAGTTTAACGTTTGAGAGTTTCAGGCTTGACAGTTTCAGGCTTGATAATTTTAGGCTTGACATTTTTAGTCTTGACAGTTTTAGGCTTGACACTTTCACGCTTGACAGTTTTACGATTGACGGTTCCACGCTTGACAGTTTTACGATTGACAGTTTCCCGCTTGACAGATTCACGCTTGATATGTTCACGCTTGACAGTTTCACGCTTGACAGTTTGACTCTTGACAGTTTGACTCTTGACAATTTTACACTTGACAGTTTTACTCTTGACAGTTTTACTCTTGACAGTTTTACGCTTGATAGTTTTGTGCTTGAAGGTTTCACGCTTGATAGTTTTTTGCTTGAGGGTTTCACGCTTGACAGTTTTTTGCTCAACAGTTTTATGCTTGACAGTTTCACGCTTAATAGTTCTATGCTTAAGGTAACAGTACCAATGCTCGGACACGTCTCCGTCAACGGACACTTCCATGCAGATTTTCTTTATTACGAATTTAAATATTATAAATCCAATTTGACCCTTGTAATCGTATCTACAAACATTATTTTATGCCGAGAAATGTTATACAACGTTTAAGCGTAAATAATTTCTATTGTTACATTCTGTTAAAAGACCGACGATATAAGTGTGCGGAAATTGGTACAAGCGTGCCGAAAAACCGCGTCCGAAAACTGGTACATTTGGACGCTCTTGTTATATCCTTCCCCAATTAAAAAAAAATGTGTATCATTTTGTAATTCATCAATGTCTTTTGGAAACGAGAAACTATCAGCTTGACATTGGGTTTCAGTTATTCTCACAAAAAATGTGTTCTTGACCAGAGCTGGGCAAAAGCAATAAGTACCTACTATCTGTACTGAAGGGGAGCGAGGAAAAAAGTGAGGTCCATACATCGCCTGTTAGAGCTCGCTAGCTCTGTCAAGCGAAGTATGAACCTTACTTATTTTCTCGCTCCCCTTCAGTACAGGTAGTAGGTACTTATACACTGAGAGAAGGATCTAGTAAAAATTACCAATCATCTAAGAAGAATTACCATAGGACATGGTAGTACGGCGTCAGAGCGCCACCTATGGCGGAAAGTCCCAGAATTTCCAAGAATTTTTACCATAATATCTAAGAAAAATTCTTGTAAATCCGGTACTTCCTACCATAGGTGTCGCCCTAACGCTCTACTACTATGTGCTATGGTAATATCTCTCAAGTGATATAGTAGTTTTTACTAGATCCTTCTCTCAGTGTATAAGTACCTACTACCTGTACTGAAGGGGAGCGAGAAAATAAGTAAGGTTCATACTTCGCTCCCAGCTCCAGAGCTTCCCAGCTCTGTTCTTGACCAATTAATAACTGCTTGAATCTGGGGCTGCTCTTAACCGTCCGACCATTCACAACCTTTACCTTAATATTCTGCGATGTTTTCCATATTGAAGTTTGCTCAAAAGTCGAATTTCCTCACAGCCCGGAACTATTATTCGTACGTTGTCAGTCTAATTTCCCGTAGGATACAGAAACCCGAGAGGAAACGCTTCGTCCTCGCAGCTTGGAAATTAATTATAGCGGCGAAACTCCTACGCTCCGAGATTATGCAAATGTATCGTTACGATATCACCGGCGAACCATGGAAGGTTGACCGTTCGATGAACTTTTGACCGGCAAGTTCTTTTTTTTTCTTCCTCGTCACGTACGCCCGCTCGTTGATTGGATTACAAAATTAGAGGTGATGTAGCGAGTTCGTCGGATAACGTCGCCTAACGGAAAACCCACGTGGGGATTACCGATGAATGTGTTCTTCCACAAAAGGACAGAAGTAATAACGCACGTGTGGGCAACTTTGTGACGAGCGAATGGTTATTATGTTCCTGCTCGTTCGACGAGTGACTGGCGAGTTTCGGTTTCGGAGGTGAAACTTTTAATACCACTTCCGGTGAGGGAAAATAAGTATTCCGGTGGGTCCGCGAATCTCCCCCGTGTGACCGTTTCGCCCCGTGTTGACCTCGTCACCGTTGTATCGTGTTCGGGAAGCTTCGAGGGAGACCGGGGCAAAACGGAACGTTTTGCCCCGGTCCGTTTTGGTGATTTTCGGTTTCGGGGTGAAGCTTTTAATAACACTTCCGTCAGGACAAAGATCTCTGGGGAAAAACGGGACAAAACGGACCATCGATTTGACAAGAGACGGTTTTTATGACTTGTTACAAAAATGTTTCTTGAAATGGTCCGTTTTTCCCCGGTGTACCTTTTTGCCCCGTTCTTCCTCCTGAGAGTAGGGCTGTACAGAGAGGCCCGGGCGAGCCGGGGAAAATATCTTATCCGGCTAAAGGATTTTATAGTTTGGCCGGCTAAGCCGTCTTAGCTGGCTAAACTATTTTAGCCGGCTAATTCGTTTTAGCCGGCCAAGTGCATAATTTCGTGCATAAAATCGAGTTCCTTAATGTCGCATTGTACTTTAGGCCAAAAAGGCCAGCGAATTCGTGTTCAGCGCGCAAAAATCCGTTGGAATACGTGACAGTTAATTTTAAAAAAGAAAAAAAAAATTCGCCAAAAATCGCAAGGCCTTTCGAGTCCATTTTTTGCGTTTATCAACGTCCTCAAACGGTACGATAAAACGAGTCTAAAATTTCGGACAAGGCCCTATATTGTACCTTTCTCCGTAGAATACGATGGGCACCCTGGATTTTCCGTAGCTCCATTGGGAGCCGAGATATCGACCTTTGAAAATCACGAAAATCGACGTTTTTCCAAAAGTGGCTCAAACATTGAAAAATCGTTGTTCATTCGATTTTTTTTTTTGTTTCTAAGGTAGTCGATGCATTTTTGTCCGCTGATCACGAATATAACAATGTTTTTTATTCCCAACCCAATATTTTCCATGTAAATCCCAAAACACGATTTTTCGTACATAAAATCGAGCCTCTTAATGTCGCATTGTACTTTAGTCCAAACTTTTAGTCGAAAAAGGCCGGCGGATTTGTGTTCAGCGAGCGAAAATACTCCGAAGTTCGTCAAAAAATTCCAATACTATATTAGCTTAGCCGGCTAAAATAGTCCGCCCGGCTAAGAGGGCTTTGCCGGTCAAACTATAAAATCCATTAGCCGGATAAGATATTTTAGCCGGCTAGGCCGGCCTATCCGTACAGCCCTACCTGAGAGAGCACACGAGTGGCTAGTTATTGTGTTCCCGCCGGCTCGACGATTGACTGGCAAGTTTCGGTTTCGCATGTCCAGCTTCTAAAACAACTTTCGGTAAGGAAAACACCTCTGGGGGAGTCCGGGGCAAAATGGACCGTCACATTCCAAATAGGACTGTTTTTATGTCCCGTTCAATTTTTTGTTCAATAGTCAATTTTTTCTGGGTGTTCCGTTTTGCCCCGTTCTCCCTCCCGAGAGTCCAAACGACTCGATGGTTATTATGTTGCCGCCTGCTCGACGAACGACGCAAGTTTTTTGACTTCAGCGGTGAAGTTTTTAATACCATTTCCGGTAAGGGAAACTGGGTATTCCCGTAGGCCAGCGAATCGCCCCCACGTGACCATTTCGCCCCGCGCTGACCTCTTCACCGATGTCTCGCGTTCGGCAAGCCCCGGAGGCGACCGCGGCACAACGGACCGTTCATTCGAGACGAAACTTTTTTTTATGTCGCGTTAAAAAAATTTGCTTGAAATAGTCTCTTTTTATTAATAGTACATTATTTCTGGGTGTTCCGTTTTGCCCCGTTCTCCCTCCTGAGAGTACAAAAGTTCGGTCTATTGTAGGTGATTTGGCTCGTCCATTTTTTTTTATTCCCTCCATTACAGTCTACTTCTTTCTACGACTCGTGGACTTTTTCGGAGTCAATATTCGCAAACTCGTTTACGAACGACAGGACATTACTAGAGTTGTCTTTACCGACGGAATCGCCCAGCGTTCTCCGTTCGTACTGTGATGTTGATGATAACGGAATAACGTCGTGTACAATCTGCCAACTTTTTATATATCTCCGATGAGAAAAATAGTTTTTTTATCAAGATACCATCTTTAACCTCCACTCCTTCAGTCAGTCTATCAAGATAACACGTTCAATTTCCGAGAAAATGAATCTTTCTCCGCTACTCTTTACCTCTGAGTCCCAACGAAGAGGAAACTTAAAAAAAAAGCTATCCTCACTCACTTCTGCCACACGTTGACTCAGCAAAAAAAAAAAAGGTTTGTACATTTACCGAAAAATAAATAATAACAAAAAATTCTTGTCCATTGAAATTCACAATTTTTAAAATTTTAATGAAACTTTCTTTTCTAATAAAAAATAAAAATAAAAATTATTATCAGTAAAAAGAAATTGTTAAACGTACGAACCCCTTTTTATTACCAATATACAGCGCGCCTTACAATTCGTACCGCGACATCGTTAGTTTCCACCGTTCATTTTTTATTTCCCTCCTCGAATAGCGAGAAAAACGGTGATTTTTTCCCCGTGAAATCCAACCTATTGCAACATATTGCAATCCAACTTAAATTCTTTTAACGATTACAACAATCCCCATTCACGCGTCCCTCGATAATCTATCAGTGATTTTATCCGATCCGATGTCTGTATTCAATCAATATCCGGCGCCCAATTAATCACACTAACAATTAACAAATTCACTCAAATCTCAATGTTCAAAATCTAAATAAAACTTTCTTTTCTAGCAAAAAAAAAAAAAAAAAAACAAAAAATGTTATACACTTAAAAAAAAATTTTAACTGTCTATCATTGTATCATTTTTTTTTCAAAAGGGTTTCTTACCTTTAAACATAAGAACCCCGTTTGCCATGTACAGCGCGACTTGCAATTTGCACCGGGACGCCGTCAGTTGCCACCCTGCATTTTTTTACCGCCTCGAATAGCGAGAGAAAAAGCAGTGTGAATTTTGCATCACCGTGAAGTCCGACGCATCGATAAGATGGAAGCGCGCATCCCTTGCGCTTTAAGTTTCGGCGTGGGAGCAGCCGGCGGTAGTGAACGGTCTGCACGGGAGCCAGACGCCTCGTCGTCCCCCGAAGCGATATATATATATATATATATATATATATATATATATATATATATATATATATCGCTCGTGGGAAGACGGTGGGTGAAGAGCGCGCACGAGGGTGGCTCGGTGACTGCGCGAAGCCAAGTGGGGGTAGCGTGCCACCCCGTGTCAGGTGCTCTGCCACGCGGTCGTTCGCCAGTCAGTCTTGACGAAAACATCCGGCGTTCGTATAGGCCTCGGATCCTCTCTTCGTATTTACCTCGAAACGCTCTTCGCTCTTAAATTCCCCCCCTAAAAAAAATAAACCATCAAATCTAAACAAACAAACAAATAGAGAAGCGAAAAAAAATCGCTAAACATTTTTCTTTTTTATAAATCGTTTAAAACTAAAATCAGTTCGGTATTTCTTGCTGCTTTTTTTAATTTTGTTTTTGTTTTTTTTTTGGTCCTTCGAAGGTAGAACTGTGCGCGTTGGACGGGTCGTTCGTCTCCCGGTTTCTCGAACTTTGCGACTGTAGGGCTGTCGTTTTAGATTTGCCGGGAGACAGTGAGAGGGAACTGGAGTGAGTCTGAGATTACGGAGTTTCCAGCCAGAAGTGGGCTTTTGGGACAGGGGGGGGGGGGGGTGAGATATTGTGAGGAAGATCAGCAGTTTCGAGGTTCGACGGAGGATCGAGAGTCCAGGTTGGTACCAGACAATAGTTGGCTTTATACTAAAAATAGTTTAAAAAATAACAACCATCAAAACTTAAGTGAATAACAAATAATAGACGACCCGAAAGTCGCGACAAGTAGCTCGAAAATCTTTCTCGAGATTACGGCGTTTCCAGCCAGAAGTGGGCTTTTGGGACAGAGAGGGGGAGGGGGGTGAAATATTGTAAGGAAGATCAGCAGTTTCGAGGTTCATCGGAGGATCGAGAGTCCAGGTTGGTACCAGACAATAGTTGGCTTTATAGTAAAAATATAAAAAAAAAAAACCATCAAACCTAAGCGAATAAAAAAAAATAGACGACCAGAAAGCCTCGACAAGTAGTTAAAAAATCTTTTTCCAGATTATGGAGTTTCCAGCCGGAAGTGTAGGAAACTCCGCTTTGGGTCACGGGGTGGGGGGGGGGGGGGGGGGGTGAGGATTTGAGATATTGTAAGCAGTTTCGAGGTTCGACGGAGGGTCGAGAATCAAGCTTGCCACCAGATAGTAATTGACTTTATGGTTGAACAAAACCATCAAACCTAAGCGCATAAAAAAATAGACGACCCGAAATTCGCGACAAGCAGCCCAAAAATCTCGTTCCCTAAGAAAAAAAGGTGATTACATTACTAAAATCAATTTTATGTTTTTTGTTCCTTATTATTATTTTTGTTTTTGTTTGTATTTAGTTGTTTGAGCGTAGTGAGCTTTGGATGAGTCGTTCGTCTCTCGTTTTCTCGAACTTTGCGATCGTAAGACTCTCGTTCAGCTTCGTCGTGAAACAGTGAGGGGAGACCGGAGTGATTTTGGGATTAGGGAGTTTCCAGCTTGAAGTGGGCTTTTCGGACCAGGGGGGGGGGGGGATATTGTGAGGGAGATCAGGAGTTTCGAGGTTCAACGGAGGATCGAGAGTCCAGGCTGGTACCAGTTAGTAGTTGACTTTATGGTCCATATAGTCGATCGAGTTTTCACTGGCTGGCTTTCCCACGTTGGCTCAAAATAATTGATTGCTCGTCTCGGCGCTGAACCTCGCGGAAACGATGGACCCGCTGTGGAGACGAAGCTTCACGGAGTTTGCGTTGTAATGTTACGAAGTTTGTCGTCCGGGATGGGAATTCCGATCGAAAGGCAATATTGTTTGACAATGAAGCTTCGATCGCAAATCGGCGGAGAACGTAAATGATCAGTCGCTGAGATTGATTGGGAAATTAAATATTCTCCGGACAATCGACTACGTTGAGCCGAAAAATTTGTTCGTTGCCGACTAATAATTGGTCCGGCCAAAAATTGATTTTTTGGCGCACTTTTTCTTTTTATTGTTGGAGGAATTAATAACCCGGAGCAGATTCAACGACCGTCCCGGCTGGGAGAGCTTATTATAATTTTTTTTTTCATTTTTATTTTTTACTTTCTAAAAATAAATTCTTTTCGCTCCGGTTGAAAAAAAAAAATTGCATACATCATCCCGCACAATTTTATCGCGCTCGCTCCCGCGCAGATCTGTGCGGCTCGGAACGGGAAAAGTAAAAGTTCGAGTGGAAGATAAGAATTTACATTCCCAAAGAATTTCCATCTGAATACAGGTGAGGATATAAAAGGCTGCATTCAAACTGGTAAACTTCGTATTACCATTTCGCTCTGTCCAAGTTGCTTCTGCTCGGTCGGTACAAATCTTGGAGGCGCTGTGCGGGAGCTTCGAAACAGCGCGTGGAACAAATTGTATCTGCGCGTGGAATGTTGAAAGACAAATTGCAATTAAGCTCGAGCTCGAACGCCTGCTGGCGATACGATTGCAATTATAATCTTTCTAAGTCTCGTCGTCTGGCTACAAACGAGCCCTTCCGCACTTTTGCAAACTTTACAGTTTTTTTTTTCAGATTTGGGATTTTTGAACAAATCAAATTTGTGATTTCTAAAGAATTCCAGTCTGTAATTTTAAAAAAATTCAAATTTGAAACTTGGGAAAATACAAATTTGAAACTTGTGAAAGCAACTCGTCTCGTCGGCGCCCGCTTCAGAGCCAGCACTGCATACCGACGACCTATCGACGCCTCTGTTTATGGCAGGGTCATAGAAGGCCCTTTGTGGGCCTCACTCGGAGGACCCACCAATCTCAAGTGCTAAGGGATGAAGCACCTCGCGTCGCCGAGCTAGCGAGGTATTCTACGACCAGTCTCTAGAGCGAGCACTTCGATTCTCTATACTTTAACTTGTTTCTGAATATACAATGTTTCAGCCAATATACGACTTTGCACTCACTGCGGTTTACAGTTTCTTACACTTGGGAAAAATACAAATTTGCATGTGATCAAAGTTTCAAATTTAAATTTGATCAAAGATTCAAATTTGAATTTGATCAAGGATTCAAATTTTAATTTGATCAAAGTTTCAAATCTGAATTTGATCAGTTTCAAATTTGAGATTGATCAAAGCTTCAAATTTGAATTTTTTTCATTTCGAATTTGCTTTCGGAAGGAATCGAAATGTAAATTGGAAGAAATTCAAAATTGAAATAAAAATGCAAAAACACTGGCACGCATGTTACAGAATTAACCCTTTTTTCCTAACACCGAGACCCGTCGACCATCCCGTGGACACGATGGGTCGGTAACTTTTTTTTTCTCCATCAATCGATGAACCACGTGTGCTCTACGAGTTGATTAATTCGACGCCGCTTCCCGATCGTATGGGAATTAATAGCTCTCTCGCTCGAACTATGCGGCCCTCTCGAGAGTACGAGACTTCTCGGCGAATGAGAGGGGTTGAACGGTAAGCCGAGAAATTTCACCACTTCCACCGTCACCTCCTCGTACGTCTCTATATACTATCTCTCTATATGCTATCTCGACAATTCATCGCGCCTTTCGAGCTCCGGACGTGACATCATTAATTACCGAATGGTCCTTAATCACCGCTTAATTGCGGCTATGTCGTACTACATTTATTCGTCGACGTCGTCGAAACCGAAGATAGGATGACCGGGGCCTCGGAGTGGGGGTCGCTGTAGCTTTAACGCTATCGCGACACACGGAGCAAGGTGCTCGAGCCGGCTATGCTAAACCTTCTCAGCACCTCGTTACAATTACTCACCGGAGCATTAATCACTTTATTATTGTGCTTGCGGGATAGCAAGACTGCCGGTTTGAGTCAATCAATTTAAAAACTTTTCTGTCTTCTTTTTTTGTATTTTTTAAATTTGATTATTTAATTTGAGTGTTTAATTCGCCTATTTAATTCAACTGTGGGCTGAAGGACTCCAGTCGATGGGGGATTGGGCAAAGGAAAATACAAACGAAAAATCTGTATACACCCGCTTACTCATGTAAACATTCTGACCAATAAAATTCTTGTACTACTACGACTACTAATTCAAGTGTTTAATTCAACTATTGAATTCGACTGTTTACTTTGACTATTTACTTTCACTATTTGATTTTGCTATAGCGAGCTAGATAGCCCGGTGATTGATTGCTGGCTCGCGAAAGTCGCCGCTGTCGATCTCCGCCCGTCCCTCCTCATCGTGAAATGAATGGACGTTTTTCCTCCAATTAATTAAGCTCCGAATATTGATTGAATATTCAATAGATTGAGCTCAATTGATAACGGATATAAAATCACTGATAGAATATCGTGGGACGGCGTTAATGGCGGTCATTCTAATTGTGAAAAGAATTGCACCGATGTGAATTCTATAAATTTCCACTTATCAGTCAGTCGGCTGGCGATCCCGGTGTTCATTTACTCCGTGGATTTATCGGGATCTACCGTGGCGTTAATAATAATTAGAATTTATCGAGCTCGCCGCTTCGCTCCCATCTTTTCTCCTCTAAGTCTCACTATCTTTAGCGATGCAATTATCCGCGGGTCTGTTGGAGCGTCGGCGACGTGGACGACGTCTTCGTTCCCGTGGTCTTGAAATATATCGACAGCTGGCATTGGTCGGTCGTAAACTGTGCGAGAGGAATCGCTAGGTTCGAAAAATTTTAGTGCAGTCGATTATCGTTAAGCCAGGCTTCTATTAATTTAACGTGAAACATCCTCAGTCAGTAATAAAAACTGGGATGTTTTTTTTTTTTTTTAGTACTTGAAATAAAAAATTTTGTTTCCTCGAAGTACTTAAAATACAAAACTTTATTCCCGTTAAATAATTGAAATGCAAAATTTTGTTCCCTCGAAATACTTGAAACACAAAACATTGTTTCCTTGGAATACTTGAAATACAAAACTTTGTTTCCTTGAAATATTAAAAATACTAAACTTTGTTTGTATTCCGCTAAAAAATTTTTATCAGGTACGAAGAAACTGTGACAATCCGGACGGCTCACATGTATGGAATTTATGGAAAATTCTTCGTACCACAATTTTGCGAAATCCTGAAATCATAGGAAAAAGGTAGATTGAGTGTGCGTGTCTGTTTTTTTTTTTTTTTTGCTAGTCGTCGTTGAGAATTATTTGCACACTCCAGCGGAGAATAAAATGTGCGGCGTAACTTTTTGCCGCACGATTTGTCCCCTCAATCCCAAGCTAAGGTTGAGGGTAGTTGAACCCGATGTCCGCGACGCCCGTCTCGCGTGTCGCGCTCTCGTCGAGTATCAGGCAGTGGTTCAGAAGAAGCCTCGTAAAGTCTCGGGTTCGCTGTATCAGTCACTTATTTCAACGAGAAGCGACTCTCATACTCTTCAATCGGATAAAGTTCCTTCCAACCAACGACCCTTTGAAGAGGTACGACTATTAGTTTTTTGTCGCGAATGAAAAGTATAATTTTGCTAAACAAATTATTCGTGTTTCATATTGTTTAAAGAAAACTGTAGAAAAAAAAATTCCGATGTTTTTAAAATTAAAAAAAAAAACCATGTTGATTACTTTGATATTTTTCTGAGTCAAAGATAACAAAAATCTCGACATAAAGGTGATGGAAAAAAAACTTCTCTCCTTGATTTTAAAGTTCTCACGACGGAGTGAAGATCTTCAAGACCAGGTGGAGAATTTCATCTTCAGGGAGACAACCGAAGTTTCATTTGAAATGAATTCGGGTCATCGCGATCGAGCGAGCCGGAACGATTCGAAATCTATCTGATAAATCTTTAGTAAAGGAATCCTCCCTCGTTTCAGAGTTAAGCGTCGAGGGTACTTTAATAAATTCCGCCGTGCCAGGAAAAAGGAAGTTTTCAAATTGTTTAAACGAAACTGTAAAAAAAATGAACAAAAAATGCCAAGGTTTTTAAATCAAATTTCAATCACACCGCAATAAAAAACCATGTTAGTTACTTTGATATTTCGCTGAGCCAAAGATAAAAAAAATCTCGGGACAAAATGAAAATTTCGTTCCAAATATAGATTGGACCTATAAAGCCAATTTTTTACATGAAAAAAAAAACTTTTCTTCCTTATTTCAAAGTTCTCACGAGGGAACGAAAATCTTCGCCGTGTCGTGAAGAATTTCATCTTCCCGGACTCCCAGCCGAAATTGAATCGGGTCATCGCTATCGAGCGAGTCGGAATGATTCGAAATCTATTTAATAAATTGTTAATAAAGGAATCCTGCCTGGTTCCAGCGGCCGAGTTAAGCGTCCGCCTGCCGCCAAGGCAAACTTGGCGGCAGGCAAACTTGGCTCATTGATGAATACCGCTGTGCGAGGAAAAAGAAAATATCTCATATTGCTTAAACTCAACTGTAAAAAAAAAATTGAACAAAAAAACTCGAACTTTATAAAAATCAAATTTCAATTTAAAAAACCATATTAGTTACTTTGATATTTTGCTGAGCTAAAGATGACAGAAATCTCGAGATGAAATAAAAATTTCGTGTCCCAAATATGGGTTGGACCTGACAGTCGTATCGGCAAAAAAAAAACTTTTCCTCCTTATTTCAAAGGTCTCACGACGGATCGAAAATCTTCGCCACATCGTGAAGAATTTCATCTTCCCGGAGTCCCAACCGAAATTGAATCGGGTCATCGCGATCGAGCGAGCCGGAATGATTCGAAATCTATTTGATAAATTGTTCCGGCAGCCGAGCTAAGCGTCCGCCCGCCGCGTTAATGAATATCGCTGTGCGAGGAAAGAGGAAGAAATTAGCTGCCTAGATTCGGAGCCAAAAAGGTGATTCGGGTCATCATCTTCAGCACCCGCGTTTCCTCCCCCGTCTCTCTTAGGACGGGATTGTCCGTTGCCAGAAGGATTTGTTCGGTGTTCGTCTCATTCCACTTGTTCCTCTTCTTTCTTCCTCCTATTCGGCCTATTCTGCCGCTCGTTCCCGAACAACCGAGCGGAGTTTCCAGTCTCGGCTTGATGACAAAAGGAGTTAAGTGGCGGTAATTTTTCGCCTCGCTCGCGAGACTGGCTTCGCCATCAGATATTCCCTTTGCAATCTACTTCGCCCTTGCCTGACTATACGCTTTTCGCGGAATCGGTCGATTGAGGAACAGTGATGAAAACTCGCTGGAGGAGAAATTCGGGAGGATTTTTTTTTTTTTTTTTTACTACGCTTCTTCAATTTCGAAGTCGTAAAGATTCGATTTCCTCGACCGGCTCAGAGTACAATCGATAGTGGGGGAGAATGCCTTGCGGGACTCGTGCGGGGCGCGGAGGGGAAGACATGGGCGAGAGATAAAAATATAATAACAATAATCATACAGTAGAACCTCGTTTATCCGAGGTAAAGCGAAATCTCGGATAAGACGGATAACATACTCAATTCAAACTTGTACTACTATGATATATTTTAAAGTAACTTTAGCATCTTATAAACATAAACCATTGGCTCTGAAATCGGAACTGTTGTATTTGCGGCTCGCACCCAGAAAAAAAAATTATTTGTCGGCCACCGTTTATTTGGCTTCAGTAAAATATTTATTTGATTTAAAGAGATATTTATTTAAATTAAGTAAATATTTACTTAAATGAAATGACTATTTATTTAAATCAAATAAATATTTTACTTAAACCAAATAAACGGTGGCCGTCAAATAAATTTTTTTGCTGTACAAAGATGCAGCAAACTTATAGAAGTTCATCCGTTGTGTCCGAGTTTTCCGTGTTATCCGAGGTTACATCTCGGTTAACGCGGAGGGCTCGGACGAGTCGGGTGCTTCGCATAAGGCGGAGGCTCGGATGATCGAAGGTCGGACAAGCGAGGTTCTACTGTAAAAAAAAAAAAAAAAAAAAAAAAAAAACAAACGAAAGTTGGCTAAGGAGACGAAGAGAGGACTCGAGAGGGCGGACACCCTCCGTGCTCAAACGGAATTCCGACGACGGCGCGGTCGTCTCAAGACTTCCCTACGGAGTCTGAAGTCCCGTGCCAAAAAATCAGCTGGATGAACCCTCGCGAGGGGAGCCTCGTTCTCCCCTTCTGCTGATGCTGCTCCTCTTTTCTCTCTGCGAAAAATAAAAAAAAAGTTACTTGGGACTGCAAAGCGTATATTGGAATATACATATGATTCGCAGTAAGCGAGAACCAATTTCTTTTTATCCCCGAGAAGCTTTGAAAAAAAAAGATAAAAAAAGAAAAATAAGTCGAGGGAAAGCGCGATTTGAGCACGGTGGAAGTAAATCCGTCGACTTAACGCTCTTATTTTCCGACTAGGGAGTGGAAAAAAAGATTCATGGAAAGTGCAGCCAGGAATAATCGAGTCGGTTGGTAGATAAAATTCTTTATATATATATATATATATTTTTTTATTCATTGAAACTTCCGTGCTGTCGCTCTTTGGCGCTTTTCAAAAAAATCGGCCGTCTCGATCGCGAGGCTCGCAGAGAGTCAACATTGCAGCCCGGAATGAACACGCATTGTGCTCGGAGAACTCCGTGCATTCGCTATTTACGCACGGTGAAAATAAATCTGTCGACTGAACACTTTTTTATTTTCCGACTTGCAAGTGGAAAGAAAAAAAAAGATTTATAGAAAATCCAGCCAGGAACGATGGAGTCGGGTGATAGATAAAGTTCGTTTTTTTTTTTTTTTTAATTCGTTCAAACTTCCGCGCTGTTGCTGTTCGGCGCCAGAGCAGAACCTCGATTATCCAACCTTACGTTATCCGAACGGCCACTGGCTTTATCCGAATTTCTATTGCTCGAACAATGGCCCAAAATTTCGATGTCATTTGATCGTCGAGCGCTACTTTGTTTCAACCGCGATCGAGATTCTATCGTGCGTATAAGGTAAAGGCAGAGTTGGACAAAATACTAGAAAATACTGAAAATACAAAGTACAAAATAATTGTACTAAATAATAAAAAATAAATATGATTATAATTATTACCATCATTGTCATTAATTATTATTATCACCATCAAAAATAATTACTGTCACAAATATTATCATTATCATTATTATTATTATTATTATTGTTATCGGGCAGCCGATTTTTTTAAATACAGTAGAACCTCCATTATAGGAATAACCGAGGTTTTACTCTATTTAAAAAAATTGGCTGCCCATCTCGATCGCGAGGCTCGCGGCGAGTCGACATTCCAGCGCGGAACGAATACGCATTGTGTTCGAAGAACTCCGGCACGATAGGAACTGTGTACGTGCGCGGCCTATATGCCCTTCCGGCGTTAGACTGTCGATATCGGCCGTGTAACTCGTTACCGGAACAATGGAAACTTCCCTCTCGGCCTTCGCATCGAAACTCTCACCCTATCTCGTTAATGTGCTCCTCGCAATTTGTTCCCTCCAGTTTCAACCCCGTTCGCAACTCGTTAAGCCTCCGTAGCTTACAATCTCATAGTCGCGGCACCTGAGCTTCCGATACTTTTGTTTCGATCATTTATCGATTGAAATTCATCAATTTGCAATCGACAATTACGATGATAATTGTTCTCGTAATGATGATAATAATTGTGATAGCAATTATTATTGACGGTGCTGATAATAATTATTATCATGTTTATTTTTTACTGACAAGTTGCGGGTCAGAATTTGCGCAAAATGCCAAAAATGTCCGTTCTTCTGAAACGAATATAAAATCGAGGTAAAGAAATCGTACACAGTAAAAAGGTTTGCACTTTTTACAAACAACTTATTGTTCACAAACGTTAAACATTTTTTATTCCGTCCACAATTTTCCGATCGCACCATTCTGTTCTAGTTTTACAAACAAAAGTACAAACTAAGATTGTTAATGACACGGGAAATAAAAGGACAGGTTTGTATATACAAACTTGATCATACGAGTTTGTCACTTATTTTACGAAAAATAAGTGACAAATTATTTTTACGTTTAAAATTATTTAAAATTCGTATTCCGATTTTACGAAATTCTTTTTTACTGTGTATTTTCTCATCGAGAAGCTCTTAAGTGCGTGGATCGGTTGGATCTTAAACTTTGAGCAAAATATGTGTATTTCTCGTTAGATGTTGAATTTTTTGTATTGGAGGCAAAGCGAGTCTTTGTTTTCACGTCCAGCGAAATGTGTTTTCTTTTAATCGTTCGTTTTGCCTCGCCGAATGACCCGAGTCTCGAGATCTTTTATTTGTGATAAAAGTTGTAGCATTTTCTTCGCTCGGACTGGAACTCGGGCCCGAGGATTGATGACATTCTCAACGCAAACGTGGATATTTTATTTTTAGGCCGGTACGACGATGGACTCTTGTATCGCAGGCTCGAATCTAATGTCGTGACCGGCTGGGACGCAGTGTGACCTTTAACGTTATCAGAATTATAAACAAAACAAAAACACACACACTCTGCAAAGAATAGAGGAGAAGTAAAAATGACGAAACCATAACGAAGAACCCCGGAGTGTTTGATGATGAACGTTCAGATCTGATCTTATTCTTGGGAGTTCGATGGTACGATCGCGAGGCGAGACTCTTTTCTGTTTGACCTGCGGAAGCAATTAAACAGATGTAGACTTATAAAAATGAATTAATTTTTCCTTGTAAAATAGAAGATTCGATCTATATCGGTTCTGTTCATAGTTCATCATCGTTTATCAGGGCCACGTCTGATAAACGCAGCAGAGAGCGATAAAGTCATTTTTTTGTCCAGTAACAGTCCATTTATCGCGTGCCTTGCGCAGTAGAAAACTTTAAACACCTAAAAGCTATCACTAGACCTTTTTTACAAGGCCTCAATGATGAAATCTTAATACGATGTTTGGCAATATCCCAGATAAAAATCTATCGCCGAAGAGTGCATTTTTTAAGGGGAGCTCCATAGAAGAATTACTGATATTAGACTGACAACAGAAAGTGCTGATATCGAGACTAAGCACGAGTTAGCTTTTCCAAACTCCAAAAACCTCTGGTTTTTCGATCGCACAGGTACGCACCTAGTTTTACTAGTCATTGATGATGAAAAGGAAAAACTTAATGGGCCGAAGAAGAAAAATCATTAAGGGGAGCTCCATAGAAGACATTACTAATATTACACCGATAATAGAAATTGCTAATATCCAGATTAAGGGGATAACAGATTAGGTTTTCCAAACTCCGAAAACCTCTGGTTTTTCGATCGCGCATGTACGCACCTCTTTTTACTAGACCTTGATGATGAAAAGAAAGACCTTAAGGGGAGGAAGAAGAAAAATACAAGATAAAAATCCATCGGCGAAGAGTCAATTTTGTAAGGGGAGCTCCGTCGAGGGACGATACCAGTCTATATAAATAGGCCCTTAAGGGGAATCATTTTTTTTCTAATCGTCGAAAGAACAAGCACCTCTGTGGAAGATTCTCGAAAAATCCCAAGATATCAAATCGCCCGACAAATGGACGATTCGGACGGGGGGGGGGGGGGGGAAAGCTTTGTTTTGTGAGCGTGGGAGAAATTTCTGATATCGAAAATAAGAGGATAACGGGTCACGTTCCTTGAGCTCCGAAAACCTCAGGTTTTTTTATTCGCACACGTACACAACGCGTCGTGATAGGATCTTCGTCGAATCGGCCGAGGAGGGGGGGAAGGATTAGGATATCGTCGATGAAACATCCCACGGGGATCGTCGGGGTGAGTCAGACTATTTCACGGGCATAGTTTAAGCATCGCGGCGACCAAACTTCGAGAAACTCCGGGGATGTTTTCGCCTCTACTTGCCCCGAGCGCGACAAGCACCAGAAAATGAAAGAGGGAGGAGGAGAAAAAAGTAACTCGTGAGGTCGCCGACACTCCGAGCCCGACGAGGATCCCACGGTTTCCTTTCGCCCTTCGCCCCGGTTTATCGCGGACGGTGACAAGGATTCCGGTAGAAGTTGCAAGGTCGTCCGAAGACATTTAACATTTTTGTTCGTTCCCGACAGGATTGTACAGTTAATTGAAAATTTATTAGCAAACAAAAAATAATCAAAAAAACAATCATTGTACCGAACTGGAAGTTATCATGCAAAAACTGGTAAATTCAATTTCATATACAATTGTGATGAAAAATTAATGTGCAGTGTATTAAAAACATTGGAAATACTTTATTTTTAATAATTTACCATAACATTACTATAAAAGTCGTTGAATTTTAATAATTTACTTTAAATTCAACGAAAAAGTATATTAATTTTTCATAACAATTGTACATTAAATTTACCATCTTTTGTTACAGTCCGTATTTTTTTTCGGGAGATCGAAATGGCGGGTCGCGTGGACGAGGAGGGGGGCGAGTGGGGGGGGGGGAGATAAAACCGAAAGCCACGAGAGAGAATGAGAGCGGGAACAAGGGGTTTAAGCGAAGTGCGCCAAGAGATATTCGTACTTAAGGCTGATGGAGAAAACGGGAAGAGAGAAAAAAAAGAAAAAAAAAAGAAATAAAAAAGAACTAAAAACGAGAGAACGAGTAAGAGTCGGTGAGAAGATGAGCGAGGGTTGATAAGAGACATCGAGAGGTTTGGAGAGAAACGGAAGCGGATAGAAACGGAGTGTCATCAGTGACTGAGAGGGGGAAAGTGCAAGGAGGTCGCCGAGGTGGGGGAGGGTGTGGGGGAGGGGGCGGGGGAGGGGGAGTGGATATGCACGTAGGTTGGTCTCGCATTAACTTGCATCGCGGTGCACCCGTAGAGGACTCGACTCGATCATGCTAAGCGAGGGCCCCGTCGATGGCTCGTCGCTCCGCCGTCGCCTGAAACGTGGAGTCCTCCTGTCTGCGGGGAGAACAGTCCTCGGGCTTTAATGGTGCTTCGGGCATCGATGACAGCTTCTACCAACAGCCAGTCTCCTTCCACTCGACGGCTCTCCAGACCGAGGGAGCACGTACACATTTCGTCGATTCCACCCAGAGTCTCCGAAAGCTCGGCCAGATACCCGTTCTAGTTGACGATTCGCGTTACCGATCGGAATCGCCATTGATCGGACAAAGGTCGAGATTTTTGTAAAGCCGTTTTAATAATCAGACGGATATCGATAGATTCTTATGCTTCCAATTTTTATACGCTAAGAGACTGTAGAGATAAGCCTAAAAAAATACTACAAATAGTACAATTACTGCAAGTACTGAGAAACTACACAAATTCTTCGGACTGTTAACATTGTTTAAATGCTTGCTCCCTTTTTAACTGCAAAGTGTGCTAGTGGAATCAAAAAGACATCAATATAATTGAATATTTTTCTGTGGCAATGATTGCGTATTCAAGGTAAAAAACATTAAACTAAATACCCGTGAATCGAAATTTTTCTCAGACCTTTAATGATTAGATGGACATGCATAGATTTTTATGTTTCGAATTTTTGTTTCATTTTGTTGTATTGCCTTGAGTAGCAACAAAAAAAATCAATATGATCGAACATTGGTCTCTGTAAATTATTGGCTGTGTCAAGCATTCGAAAAAAAAATAATTTTATTTCATACTTTTCGGTGTCAATTATTGCGTACATCAATCATAAAATATGTATATAACAAAAAAGAAAAGTAGCAGAACTATTTTTCCCATGAGTCGTGCAGGATCTATACGGTTCGTTAAAATATTCCGAGCATCGAACTTGTCCAGAGACGCAGCGGTCGTCGACCGTGCATAACAGGAAACTAAAATTCAGCCCGTGAATTTATCAAACTGAAAGAGTTCCTTTCACTCGACCTGAAAACTAAAATTCATCCCGTAGATATATCGAACTGAAAGCGTTTCACTCTTTCAGTTCAGCACGAAAGATAGCGCGTGCGTGTGTGTACAAAAATTCTCAAGAACCTTTATCTCGAGCTCCGTACCCCGGAAATCCCCGCTTCAACCTCTTCGACATAGAACGTTGGGTTTGACCTATGACTGACATTATAACTCGAGCGTAAAACTCACCCACTCATCCCCTTAATCTTTTCTGTTTCAGGTAAGTGATCCGACGGTACGAAAACCCGGAAATTTCCACGCTCCGATGGACGTCCCGCGACAGGGTGGCTCACCTCCGAATTCCCGATAGTCGACGTCAACAAAAAAAAAGAAATGGCTTTTATCGATTTCGAGGGATAATCCAGCACTATCTGTAACCCCGCCGCTAGCCGCGATACGCTGGAGTTCGTATGCTCGGGTTAGAAAAACCTGGAACACGGACACGGGCATCCGCGGTCTGGGGCGGGGGGGGGGGGGGAGGAGTTTCGGACGGCGAGGAATTTTGGCGGTTCGCCAGGTGACGCGGGTCGTCTGGTCGTAGCACCTTGTTCCAGATCGTTTGGACGATACGAGATAGCGGCCGAACCGTGCGAAGCCGCCGCATCTCTCTCGACCTGCCGGACATGGAACTCCATAGGCAAATGGCTGTAGCGCCCCCCCCCCCCCCCGGTTTCATCCCCCGTCGCATCCCCTATCTGTGGCGCGCATGATTAATGCATCGTCGTTTAGGGTGACGACAGTGGCAGCTCGCGGCTCTGGACAGCGCAACCCTCGACCATCGATCTTATACTCTGTTCTTTGTTACTGCTCATAATTTCCAAGTTCACCCCGACTGATCGGGCTCGGTTCCGGGTCCCCGCCAGTCCTGACTAGGAAGAGTTCTTGCAACGTCACTCATTGCCTATAACACACTCCATTTCCAGCTTTTGTCCTGGACTCCTCTCAAGAGCATATGAAACACATTCCTCCTCGTCCATCCTGGGTATAGACCTGTAACACACTCCATTTCCAGCTTTTGTCATGGACTCCATCTTCTTCTTCTTCTTCTTCTTGTCACTTTATCCGAACTTCTAGCGCCATCGTCCTGGACTCCTCTTATGACCATATGAAACAACTCCCTCCCCGTCCATCCTCGTTTCAGTCCTGTAAGACACTCCATTTCCAACTTTTGTCCTGGTCTCCACTTAAGAGAATATGAAACTCCTCCCTGCCTGTCCATCCCAGGTTTAGTCCTGTAACACACTCCATTTCCAGCTTTTCTCCTGGATTCCTCTTAAGACTATATGAAACAACTCCCTTCCCGTCCATCCCGGGTTCAGTCCTATAAGACACTCTATTTCCAGCTTTTATCCTGGTCTCCTCTTAAGAGCATATGAAACACCTCCCTGTCTGTCCATCCCAGGTTTAGTCCTGTAACACACTCCATTTCCAGCTTTTGGCCTGGATTCCTCTTAAGACCATATGAAACACCTCCCTCCCCGTCCATCCCGAGTTCAGTCCTGTAAGACACTCCATTTTCAGCTTTTATTCTGGATTCCTCTTAAGACCATATGAAACATCTCCCTCTCCGGCCATCCCACTCGCCCGGTGACTTTTATCCGAGTCCGTTTCACCCTCGTTGTCGTTCCAATTCTTTATTATAACCTTTCCCACTTTCCGACTTCCGCCCAAAGCCTTCCGCGATAGGACGGGCCTTTCGGATGAGCTTTTCGGAGAATATAAGCTCGAGGGTAGTCGAGTGGATTTCTAACTCGGGTGAATCTCTCCGATGGCCCGGAATAATTATGCGCGATACCGTTCGGCGTTTGTAGGTCGAAGATCGTTTTTAGCGAATCGCGGTCGATACGCGAATAATTATGCTGGAATTGTAATGCGTTCGGCGTTATAGGACGAAGATCGTTTTCACCGAATTGCGGTCGATACGCGAATGATTATCCGATATAATAATTTTTTTTACAAATCTGCGGTAAAAAATATATATATATTTATTCAACGCGCACCAAGTCGCGCACACGAGTTCCAGACGTGCTCCACACGAGCGACGCGTTGCACTGCAAACTAATTTAGTTTGAAAATCAATGATTGACATTGGAAGCTTTTTCACATAAACGGTTTCTGAAATTTCAAACGCACCTGCGTGTTGCAATTTTACAATAAAATTTTTATTTGTAATGCAAATTTTTGTATATTCAAAGCAAAAGATTTGTAATTCAAATATCTGGTATTTTTGTTTTACGAAAAAGGACATTGACGTTTCATTAATACAAGTAATGTAAACAAATTTCCAGTACATCGAATTTACAATTTATTCGTACAGTGTGATGTACGAGTTGGAACAGTGTAATGCAGTTTTCACGTTTGGACCTCGTTGACACTGTAAAAGTTCGTTAATTACCGGTTGCTGATTCGTCAGGCAAGTTGCCCACTCTCGTTTGTTGGTTGCAAAAAAGTTTTCCTCATTACGCAATCATAATTGTTCGAAGAGCGCGATCTCGCGGCCGTTACACTGTGTTACATGCACTGATATCGCAACGGACTATAAACCGGACGAGGAAAATTGTTTCGCGTGCCGGCAGCGAGCCCCCGGATTCGAATGGAATTAGGCGGGCCACCGTAAAATGTAATTTCAAGCCTTAGCTTCGTATTCCACGTATAACTGCCGGATAGAAACACCGGAAACTGGGACGCTGTAGCAATTGGCTTAAACGACCGAACCCGCTGCGGTTCTCCAGTTTCAACTCCCACGTCGTTATTCCGAAAACTAATACGAGTCACACACGCGCCTACCGGCTCATAACCGAGAATCCTACCGAATACTCCGCGATGAAAAATTAAGGGGACCAGGCAGGTTTCGCTGACCAAATATTCGGTCACTTTAGATTGTGTGTAACAAGGCTTAAATAAAATGTAAAGAGTTTTCCTTACGGCGAGCATGTATGTCAACATTGTCAAGTAGGAAACTACATAAAAATGCTGATATTATTTATAGGAATCTTCTTTTTGCCGTTTGTACCAAAGGGCGCACTTTTCGCTTATTACCGCGATTCCGGTAAAAGGACCGCAAAATCGCTCTAGTTACTGTAAGACAAAAGTTGTACCCAATAACCTTCTTTATCGATTGAACCTGAAAAAAATGTATTCAAACGCCAATCACACAATGGCGAGCTAAAAAACAAAACAAAAAACATGCAATTTTTTGTTTTTAAGCTCGCCATGGTGTGCAATTTTTTCGAATGCTTTTTTTAAATGTTCAATCGATAAAGGAGGGTATTGGAAGCAACTTTTGTCTTATCGTTACTAAAGCTATTTTCGGTCGTTTAACCGGAATAGCAGTAGTAAGTGAAAGATGCTCGTTTAGTACAAACGGCAATAACAAGATTATTATAAATAGTATTAGAATTATTTGCGCATTTTTCTACATAATAATATTGACCTACATGCTCACCATAAGGAAAACTGTTTAGATTTTGTTTTATCCTTGCTATACACAATCTAAAGTGACTGAATTTTCGGTCCACCAAACCTGGTCCCCTTAAGGGTAGTCTAAACCCTCTCTCGCTAGCTCTCACACGAACCCTACGGGGCTTTCCCTCTTGCACGGCCGTTCGCGGCACGCGTTTAGCCTCGCCTTAATCGCAAATCCGTCATTCGCAATCTGCACCGCAGATTTGATTTCCTTGCTCCCTAATTGCCGAGTGTTTTGCGTTCGCGAAAAAAAAAATCATCATCGATTAGCAATTAGCCGGTGGGCCGTGAGGCGAGCGTCAATTTTTATAAGCGATACCCCAACCTCGGTACCAACAGCGCTTCAATGATTTCGCTGATGTAACATCAACTCGAAATCGCGTGCCCAAGGGAGAGAGAAACTCAACTTCCGGTTTATTCTTGGTGCAGCCCTTCGGCCGTCGCAAATCCGTCATTCGCACATCCGCACGGCAGATTTAATTTCTTTGCTTCCTAATTGCCGAGTGTGTTGCGCTCGCGAAAAAAAAAATCATCATCGATTAGCAATTAGCCGGTGGGCCATGAGGCGAGCCTCAATTTTTATAAGCGATATCCCAACCTCGGTAAAAACAGCGCTTCGATGATTTCGCGGATGAAAAATCCACTCGAAATCGCGTGCCCATGGGAGAGAGAAACTCAGCTTCCGGTTTATTCTTGATGCAACCCTTCGGCCGTCGCTCCGCCTGCCACTTCGAAGCCCTCAAACCTTCTCGCCCCCCCCCCCCCCCCCCGGACGAAACCAAGCGACCTACTTACAGAGCCGCAGCCCTCTGTATGCCGAGGGCTGCGATATGCGCACCGGTGCTCTCCAACTCGGCGACGAGATTCGTTTGGACGAGCACGAGATGCTCAAGAATATTAAGTACCGCGTATAGTTAAAGTGCTCGTATTACTTTGGGGGTCGTGCATTAAGCTGGCATCCCTTAATTAATCGCTGATACGCGACGATATACTTTCTGGCAAATGTTCGGTGCGAATGTGAGTGCGAATCGCAAACTTTGGCTGGAGACATTTGCACCGAGCTATGCGTGGCTGTGTACCGAGAAAGTTTGACGGAACTGGCATTCCAGCCGAATGAATATTTTCGTCAGTAGATCCGTGTCGTTTATTGTTTTCGGAAAAAAAGTTATTATTTGGAAAAAGATTATTATTTTTAAAACATTGTTATTTGTAAATAGATTATTATTTGAAAAAGGTTATTATTTGGAAAAAGATTACTATTTGGGAAAGATTATTATTCGAAAATGATTGTTATTCGTTCCGGACGTACTTAGCACGGGATTATCCGTTGCCGGAAGGATTCATCCGGTGTTCATCTCATTGCACTTGTTCTTCTTTCCTCGAGAGCACTCTCGAGAATACACATGCTCAAGAATATTAAGTACCGCATATACATAGTTAAAGTGCTCGTACCACTTTGGGGATCGTGCATTAGCTCGGATTCCCTAATCAAACGCTAATACGCGACGGTATAACATATAACATTCTGGGTAATGTTCGGTGTGAATGTGACTGCGAACCGCAAACTTTGACTATTAGAGACATTTGTACTGAGCTTGGCTGCACGCCGAGCTTGATGCGCAGCTGTACACCGGGAAAGTTTGACGAAGCTGGCATTCCACCCGAATGGAAACTTTCGCCGGTAGCTCGGTGTCGTTTATTGGTATTCGGAAAAAATTATTATTCGCCCGGGGAAAGTCAGGAAAAAGTCGAGGAATTTGTTAAACTTTTTTTTATCGATGTCGAGACTGGGCGAAGTTATTTCAGCTTTAGATTAGCTTGAATTTCCGAACCTTCAAGGAAACCGCGCTTGGTCATGACGGGGAGGAGGTACCGAGCGGCCCGAGTAGTCTTGATTAATAATTAGTATTTCAAACTCAGAAGAAAGTCGCGGAATGTTTTCCACAGTTTTTATCGATATCAAGACTGGGCAAAGTTGTTTCTGCTTTAGATTAGCTTGAATTTCCGAATCTTCGAGGAAACGATACTGTAAAAACTAATTGTAAATTTAGTGTACGGGACTTTACTTGCATTACAGACATTAATTGCATGTTAATGTACTTTTTCCTCAAATTAAAATACCAGATATTAAAATTACAAATCTTTTGCCTAAAATTTACAAAAAATTTTGTTAAAGATAAAAATTTTACTGTAAATTTGCAACGTACATGTCTTTGAACTTTCAGAAACGCCTTGTGTAAAAAGCTTCCAATACTGTTCATTGAGCCGAGCGGCGCGACTAGTCTTGTTTAATAATTCGCATTTTAAACTCATCAAAAAGTCGAGGGATTTTTTAAACAGTTTTTATCGATTTCAATATTAGGCAAGTTATTTCTACTTCAGATCAGCTTGAATTTCCGAATCTTCGAGGAAACTACGCTTGGTCATATCGGGAAGGAAGTACCGAATGGCTCGACTAGTCTTGATTAATAATTCGCATTTTAAAAACTCATGAAAAAGTTGAGGCATTTTCCAATTATTTTTATCGATGTCAAAACTAGGTGAAGTTATTTCTGCTTCAGATTAGCTCAAGTTTTCGAATCTTCGAGGAAACCACGCTCGATAAGTCTTTATTAATAATCCGTATCTTAAATTCAAGGAAACCTCGACAAATGTTTTCAAGTGTCTTTATCGATATCAAAACTGGGCGAATTTATTTCCACTTCAGATTAGTTTGAATTCCCGAACCTTCGAGGAAACAAGGTTTGACAATGTTGTAGAGCAGGCACCGAGCGGCTCAACTAATCTTGATTAATAATTGGCCCCGATTGGAGTAGACCGGTCGATAACGCCATAGAGACGAGTGAACAGTTGAATTATAGCGAGGGTGCTCGAAATGCCTCTCAGATTCTTCTGCGAGCAAATATTATTCGTTCGAACCTCGTTGGATAAATTGTTGTTTCTCTCAGCGCTCGTCGATTCCATTACAATGGTAATTAGCATAAGAATGAAATACCTGAACATCAGGTAACAACGATTGGAGACTTGAGACACGGTAAGGAAATTAAAAAAAATAAATGAAAATAAAAATGAAGGGAAACAACAACGCGATCGCCAACGTGAAAACCTACGCGAATCGTCGATGAGCCGGCGGGGCTGTTCGATGCCGAGGGGAACGTACATAAAACTAGGGAAAGCGGAGAAGGGGAACAATGCTGGGCGTGGGCAGCCTTTAAATAAGTGGTGAACCATTATTTATGGATCGCGGAAGAGCCCACTGACTTTGCCGCACTACTCGCTACGATAGTTCCATAAGTTGATCGTGTAACTTCGTTCGTTGCTCCATCGCTGAATACCGCCTGCACCTTTCTTTAAACTAGCGACCGGTTGGCGAGCCTCATCGAACCAGTCCCGATTACGCGGCGTTGTTATTGCACAAAAAAGGAAAAACAATTCTTGCATTCGAGATGCTTTTAGATCTGTAGACGACCAGACCATCGGCAGACTTTTCGATGATTTTATAGCGGTCGTTGATGAAACGACGATTTTATTTTCGTTCTTCAAAATTTCATAAAACTAAGTTCTAAAAAAAATGCTTGCATTCGAGATGCTTATAGATTTTTATATGATCGAACTATCGACAGATTTTTCAGGTGTTTTTAGAGCGGTCATTTGCTGGAACGATGACTTTATTTTAACTCATCAAAATTCTAAAGTACGAAAATCTAAAAAATTAAAATTCTTGCATTCGAGATGCTTATAAATTTGTACACGACCGGACTATGGACAGTTTTTCAGATATTTATATAGTGGTCATTACCGAAACGACGATATTATTTTCGCTCTTCGAAATTCTCAAAAACTAAAACCCTACAAAAGAAATCTGGAACACAGATTTTAATGAATTTTGTCCCGTAGCATTTTTTACCCAAATTCGAATCCGCATCCTATCTTAAATTTGTTTTTTTTTATGTAACCAACGTGACTTAATTTTACCGCAACCAAAAAAAAACTATCGTTTTCCCATACCAAATTTAGTTTTCGTATGGCAATATAGCTTCGAAGCGGCGTAAGTTCGTTCGCGATGTACAGTCAAGTTTTGCTCGACGACAGAATAATTCCCGTTATGGAATAAACGACTTCAGCCGCGATAAAGTGGGAAGGTCGTCGGATTAAGAAATTCCGAGGCCTGAATCATCGAAGCCTGTCTTGCGAGTGTCTAAGCCGATCCTCGACGTTCACCTGGACGAGACCAACACACACGAGTATTTTCAATGAGTGTTACACCTACACTCAATAAAAATTTCAGGATTATATACAGAACCTCGGGCTGTAGGGTACCTGCAGCTCGACCGGTATGTCCCAGGTGTATCCACGATTCCGTTCAAGGAGACTCGCTCCGCTTGTGTGTCATTCGCCGATCCGAAGCGATGTGTCACGCTCCTGCTGCGGCCCGCGAGTTTCCGTGGGCCAACGCTCACGACCAACGCCGTCCTGCAAAATATCCGAAGGCGACTCGGTCGGTAACGAAAACCAAAATTTTTTTTTAATGCTACCAATTTTTTTTCCAAAAGTAAATCCGAGCCTGATTGCAGACGATAATTTCGTATCTGGTCTGAATTGGAATTTTTCTACGAAACAAAAAAATAAAAATAAAAATAAATTGTCACTGTTGAAAGAATTTCAGACGTGTTCCCCCTTGCGATTCCGGTACGGATACGCTCGAACCGAGCCTTCCGGCCTCCGCGAGACTCCCACGACCGGCGCAATTCTTTTTCTTCGTTCTCATTATTTTCACGAGCAACACAAAAATAGTATTAGGCGATACAAGTGCGGTAGAGCGACCATTACAGGCGGGTTGTGAAGTGGTCGCAGGAGCCGCACGAATACCACAGGAGCACGAGCCAAAGCGAGCCTGTGGTCCGAGTGTGGCGAGTTCGATCCACTTCACAGGCCTCGCATAATATTCGCTACACCGCACTAGTATCGTATTACCGATTTATGACACTCGCTGCGAAAATGGACGTTTTATGCACGCCCCGCGTGCACAAAACTTCCGTTTTCACACCTCGTGAAGTAAAATTTCGCGCGAAAGACGTGCGATAAAACTTCTTCCGACTCCTGCATTACAGCACGAGCCGAAGGTGAGTGTTGCAAACACACGAGTTAAGAAAACGTTTTTCTTATCGTACAAAATCTTATTTCACAAGGTTCGAAAACGGAGGTTTCAC
Organism: Stenichneumon culpator; assembly: GCA_964017025.1. Classification (NCBI taxonomy): domain Eukaryota; kingdom Metazoa; phylum Arthropoda; class Insecta; order Hymenoptera; family Ichneumonidae; genus Stenichneumon; species Stenichneumon culpator. Next base: position 17,925,809 of record OZ024772.1, on the reverse strand, counting down.
GCGAAGCGTGCGCAAAACCGCCCACGCCGAGTGAAATAAGCGAATTTATAATATCCACGCTCATTTCGTATGAAGATACGAGGGAGTCTGACTCTTGTGAGAAACTTTCGTGAATCCTTTGTAGGCCGAAACGCTGCCACAAAAGGCTCGGGCAGCGTACCGAACGATGTCAAGGAGAGAGGCGTTAACTGTGAGGTGTCGCGGCTCAGCAGTGGGGCGGCGCTAGCGTCGCGGCCGGTTGTTTACCGGTGCGGCCGCGCACGCAGCGCGCCGGTTCATCGGGCGAGAGACGTTCGTCGAATGTGTAACGCCGGAGCATTAGGGAGCGTTGATTGTGGAGTTAAAGGACTTTCGAGCGATTCCGACACTCGGTCTAATGCTAATTGGCGTACCGGAGCTTTGGCCAGTCGGCGATGAACGAAGGAGGATGTCCGGTTCGTTACAGCTCATCGGACGCTCGACGTCCCGTACACGTCTCAAACGGCGCGTGTCGTTCCTTCGGCAGTTGGTGACCTTGGACGGATTAATTACTAACGCCGAAGCAGCTCCGTACACACAAACGTCGAACTTATTGCTTGTGGTTGATTCGGTGACAATTAACATACGCGTTGCCATTGTGTTTCCGGAACACTGCAAATCCAAAAAGCATCGATGAGAGGTTAAGGTAACAGCAGAGTCGTCGGAGGCTACTATGCAGATTTGATTTATTCAGAATTTAAGGATTAGAAATCTAATTTCACACTTGTAATCGTATCTACAAACATTATTTGATGCACAGAACAAAGTTATGCAGCTCTTTAGCCTAAATTATATTCTATTGTTGCATTTTGGTAAAAGACTGACGCACGATGTCCGGAATTTGATACAAGCGTTACTGCATACGCGACCCAATAATCTGACAGTTCGAGGAAGTTAGGTTGGCCAGCTTTCTGCGTAGCTTATCTTCAGTTCAGTTTCGCGTAAATATAATTTTTTCATTGATGCGATTAAGAATTATCAAAGAAACGCTTTTAGTTAATATGAGCTGGTTGAGTTATTAAATCAGAATTCTCGAGATCTATGATTTTCGGGAAACATCGGGACACATAGATGTGCCGAAAAACAGCGTCCGAAAACTGGTACATTTGGACTCTCTTGTTATTTTCTTCAGTAATTACAAAAAATTGTGTCTCTTTGCAGTTAATCTATATGTTTTGAAAAGTAGAAACTATCAGCATTGACATTGGTTTTAGTTACTTTCACAACCATTTGTTCTCGACGAATCTGGAGATGCTCTTAACAGTCCGAGAATTACCTTTAGCTTAGATTGCATCGTGTACGGAATCGTTTACCGTTGATATGCCAAACCCACGTCGTCCGTCGGAGACTCCTCTCTCATGCAAATAAGGCAGCGTCTGCGGAGATTGGAAAGAACGAAGCAGGTGACGAGGATTCGAAAGTAATTCCCCCTCCCCCCCCCCCCCCCCCACGACAACGTCATCCATCGCCTATATTGTTTCCGCTCCTTTACGAGTATCAACGCACACAACTCGTTGACTGCGTAACATAGTTTTCGTAGACTCTCTTCGAACCGCGTTTCACGCTGGAATTAATAATACTGGAACTATCACGATAATCCGGTTAGGTGTGGCGAAATTATGCCGTAAGGCAACCAAGACTGGAGTAACATTGTAACGGAGATTTAGCCGAGCTTCGCCCGCGCGCGCGATTCGATGTTATTATCATTATTGCGTAATTGTAATATCGGCTCGCGAGCAAGCAGCCTTTCGACGAACCAACGATCCGCGGAACTCTGCTCGGTCTAGCGAATCTAGCGGACGACTATTTTGCGTGCAACTATCGCGCGTCACGTGATCACGCGCCGGTGGATTTCAGGCAGTTCTGTGTCTATGTCCTGCGTAGTGCGACGGCGAGGCGTCGAGGGGGCGCGCGGGGCGCGACGCGGTCAGTGAGCGAGAAACACAGCGGCGATCGGTTCTCGTGCAAACACAAGTTTTATTTAACTTTCAGTGAATGCGTCGCGAAAAGTAGATGGCGAGTTTATTTATTTGTTATAAATGCGTCTATCATCGATCGGCATACCTAAAACCTGTCTGTAAAACTTTCATGCGGTAAAGTTTTCCTACGCGGTCAATGACGACGCACCGACTTGCGTCGGTGGAAAGGCCGAACTACCCTCTGTGATCCAACGTTGTGTAGCACGACTTCGATGCGATGGGTCTCGAAAACTGGACGGAGAACATCTCTCGGTCGAAAAGTAAAACGCCGATTCCATTAAAGTGGGGCTAAAGATCAACATAATGTCAAAATATTCCGAGCACGTTTTTCTCCAAAACGGATTTATAATAGTAATGTTTGTATCGCATGCAGTAGAAGTGTTACCCCGTCCCTGCTGATTGTGGCGCTATATAGCCAACGTGCGTAGAATACGAGCAGCGTGCGAAAAGTACGAGAAGCGTGCGTAAAGTACGGGAAGCGTGTGTAAAGTGAAATTGGCCCGATGTGCGTATGCGCTGGGTATTTATATGGCTGTAAAGCGCCACTTACGCCACTCTGAGCAGGCACGAAAAGTAACACTTTTCATGCACGAGTTACATGAAATTAAAAAGGAATTGTAGGGGTCACTGCGTATTTTGATGAACGCAGTGAGCCCAACAATTCGTTTTTCATTTTCTAGAATCGTTTCGGAAAAAAATGTATTCGAAATTTCAACTCTGTGTCTCGTACTTATCCGTGTTTAGCCTCTCCTTAATAAATATACCGTACATAATTTTTAAATCCTCGAAACAGCGCACCTTATAACTGGGAGCCTTCTGAAAGTGTATAAATGTGTTCGAGGCTGCCTACGCGAATGTAGGTGAGGAGAATGCGCGGATTAGGCCGTAGCGTTGCGGATCGAGTCGGACGGTAGCTTCATCGGGTTTTTCTCCATCGGCAATAGCTCTTGCACTCGCGACCGTGAAATTAGACGAGTAACGATTCGATTCTAGCCTCGTGCCGGACTCGGCGTAACAGCGTGGCTCGAACCGATAGAGTTCGAGCTTGTTACCTCCCGATGTGTTTGTTGGCCGTGATAGAGTAACGACAGTCACAGGCGTGCGAGTATTGCCGAGTCGCGGAGGGAAAGGAGGGGGGCGGAGCCGATGTTGGTGCAGATAGAAACGAGAGTGACGAGGTGTTTGCGAAGCTGGCTCGCGTGCCCTTCCTAAATAATAGTGCCTACTTATAGAAACGCGCACGAATCACCGCGGTCACGCGGTTAATTTTTTTTTGTTTTTACGTTTGTCGAACATAATCACTCGGATAGTTCCGAAATATTTTTGAAATATTGAGAATATTTTAACAACATTCAAAAATACTTCAATCGGATATTTCACGTTATTTTCACACATTTCAGATATTTCGTAAGATTTAAAAAATTGGGAATACTGCTAAAATGATTTCAGAACAATGCGTGCTATATGGAAAGCATTTTTGTTTCATGCTACATATTTTAGTGAAAAAAATGGTTAAACTGACCAAAGAAAATTGAAAAATTGTGAACTCGCTAAAAATTGCTATTATCATATCTGGTCGTCGAGCGATAATTTTATACGTTTCAAGAATTTTCGTTTCCACTTCAGAATACTATATTTTACGGATTTCATCACAAACGACCGTCCGATTGTTCGCTTCGCTCGAAAGACACGTGGCTTTCTTTTTTTTTCGACCCAGTCGCTACTTCTTTTGTTTCTCTTCTAAATTTCTGTCACTGCACAACAATAGTCTTTTGTTTCTCTCAGCTTGAACTCCCGCGTTCATCGTTCGTCGTCTGTTTCCCATTCGCCGAATAACGGGACGACGATAGTCGAGGCCATCTCGGCTTTGTGCCTTCTTTCCTTTTTTTTTTTACACATGTTCCTTCGAACACGCACGTTTCGTGCGCGACGCACCGCTCGACAGATAAAAGATTCTACCGAAACTTGCCTCGCAGCGGTTTCTCGGCTGTGCGCCTCAGTGTCCTTATCTATCGCGCGCGGGGTCGCGAACCTTTCGAGAATCGAGTCTACCCCTTCACGTGTAAAATAATAATAATAATAATAATAATAATAATAATAATAATAATAATAATAATAATAATAATAATAATAATAATAATAAAATAAAGAAATAGAATTCCGTGTGGCGAGTGGATTCGATCATTAGAAATGTGATGTAATATACGTCCGATAAATCGGTTATTCAACCTCGCTTTGTCGGATCGATTCGAGACGACAGGACCCAGTTCCTCGCCGCCATTTGTTTCAATTTCATCCGCCCCGTCTCTCGGGGTTTCAATAAAAGAAAGCCCTATGAAGAGTACGGTTAAAATTCCCCAGTCTCGAGACAGCCCGGACGAATCGTCGAATCATTAAAATTAAAATTAATTTCTTCCATAAAAAGTAAACAAATAAACGAAAATAAAAAAAAAACACGCACAAACACACACACGCAGAGATCGCTCTTCTGGCGTTGCTGAGCGATAGTCTTTGAAGTTGAGAACCACTCAAGTGTCTCCCGAGATACGCTTGTTGTGTTTATATCTTTCTCTTTCTTCTATTTTTTTTATTTATTCTTTTTTCTTGCGGAGCTCTCGCGGGCTCGTGCGCGAGCGACTTCCCAGTCGAGCGGAGAGCACACCGAGCCGGAGACTTTTTTTTCTCCCACCGCCATCGCGACGTTTTCACCTTTATCGTGAATTTAACGCTACCGAGGCTTTTTGAAACTTTTCATAAATATATCGATGCTATGTGGGTATGTATAAGTTAGCAGTTCCAGTCTCCGGACGTGCATAAAAATATCGTATTTCCGTCTTCACTGCACGCGCGCTTTGTCCGGCCACTGGGACGTTTACCTTATATACAACATAAACCGAGCGTGTAACGGTTCCCGCCTTATTCTTTTCTCGACTCTCTCTCTCTCTCTCTCCTTGTTCTCTCTTACTTTTCGTTTCGCTTCGGTACAACTACTGTTGATAAAACCGTTTTGCCTTATTTGCCTCGCTACTCGTCCGATTCACGCCGCAATTATATTCCCCACCAAAATATCCGCTATCCCCTCCACATAACAAAAAAAAATTATAATGCTCCTTTTTTTTAAATCTCAGCTGCAAGATAAAGGGAGGGATAAACAAACTTTCTCTCTCTATCTCTCTCCCCCGTAGCTCTCTCTTACTTTTCGTTTCGCCTCGGCAACAAAACTGCTGTTGATAAAACCGTTTTGCCTGATTTACCTCGTTACTCGACCGATTTACACAATTATATCCCCCCACCCAAATATCCGCTGCCCCCTCCACTTAAAAAAAATACACTTTTTTCAAATCTCATAACTGCAAGATAAAAGGAGGGGGGAAAATAAACTCTCGATATACCTCGCTAGCAGGCGAGTCGGGTGCCGCACGAACGGGAAGTCCGCCGCACTCTGCCACTTCCTTCTGTCCTCTGCCGTTTCTCGGCGTGCCGTGCACGCCACACGCTCCCCCCCCCCTCCCCCTCCCACCGACCAACTCAACTCAAGCTCTATCATTCGCTCGCTCGATTACCTGTCTCTAATTATTATTTCTCACAGCTCTCGAGCTAGTAACCCGGCTAGTTTGCGGTGGGTTCGCGAGCCGGGCACCGCACCGGCGAAGCCCCGTCGTAACGACGCATACACGCCCGACACGTGCACCGCTCCCCCCCCCCCCCCCTGACCACCCCCCTCATCCCTCCCATTATCGCGATTGCCGTACGTTATCCCAATCGCGGGACTCGCTACGATTTGCAACATTATCGCAAAACGGGAACTCGAAAATATTTCGCGCGTCGCAGTCGAGCGGATCGAGGTGTTTCGCCTTTTAACCGTGCGAGCGAGTTTCGATTGAGTGAAATAGATCGATTTAAAAAAAGATATTAATGTGTTTATTTTTTTTTTATTACGCTTCGGGCTGGGGCGGAAAAGTCGAGAGGTGGAATAAGTGAGATTGGTGGTTAAGCGGTTCGCCGGACAGGATTTTTTTTTTGAAGTGCATACAGTGCGTGAAAATGTTGGATTATTTTTTTTAGACGGTTTTTGTTCTGGTAATTGGTTTTGAAAATTTTGCTCGCTGCTTCCGGTTCGTCTCGAGGCGCTTGGGAATTTGGTAGTCACCAACCAACGAATCAGGGATTAGTCCGTGAGCTATCTTCGATCGAGCAAGATAGTGGAGATTTTTATTTTATTTATTTGTCCATTTTAACTGTGCAAACACGTTTCCATTGAGTGAGATAGTTGGATTTAAATAAAAATATTTTATTTTATTTTTTTTTACGATTCCGGTCAGGGCGGAAAAGTCGAGAGGTGGAATCAGTGAGATTGGTGGTTAAGTGGTTCGTCGATCAGGATTTTTTTTAAGTGCATACAGTGCGAGAAAATGTTGGATTATTTTTTTTTAGATGGTTTTTGTTCTGGAAATTGGTTTTGGAAATTTGCTCGCTACTTCCGGTTCGTCTCGAGGCGCTTCGAAATTTTGTAATCGCCAACCAACGAATCAGGGATTAGTCAGTGAGCTTCGATCGACCAAGATAGTGGAGATTTTTATATCATTTATCTTTCTATCTCAACTGTGCAAGCGAGTTTCGATTGAGTGAGACAGCTGGGTGAAAAAAAAAATTAAATTGATTTTTAACGCTTCCGGTCGGGACCGAAAATAAAGAAGTGGAATAAGTGAGCCTGGCAGTTGCGTGGTTTGTCCACCAGCATTTTTTAATGTGCATTCAGTGCGTGAAACTGTTAAATCATTTTTTTGCACCGATAGTTTTCATTCTATTAATTTCAAAAGACTTATTACTCCGTACTTCCGGTTTGCCCCGAGGCGTTTGGAAATATTGACACTAGCGAACTAACTCGTCGGGGAATTAGTCAGTGAGAAAACTTCGATCGAGCAAGATAGTTGAGCTTTTTTTATTAAATATATTTTTTTTATTTTATTAAATTTTTCATCAACGTTCGACACCTCCGATTGAGGCGAAAGATTGGAATAAGCGAGCTTGGCTGTTACGTGGTTCGTTGATTTCGAACTTAGAGGGTCCTCACGGTCCTCGAAATAGTAAAATTATTTTTCTTACCGACGGTTTTCGACCAATGCTTTAATTTCTTTTTTTGCGATGCATTTTAATCTCCACTTCCGGTTTGTCTTTGGGCCGTCGGAAAAATTGACGTAACTTAGTCAACACATCAACTGAGTTTCTTAGTATCGTTCTCCTTGGTGACGTCGCAGACTCGTGACTGCACCTCGATTCAATATCGATTAAAGTAAAAAAAAAGAGGGAATATAATTTTTTGATAACGCGAGGTTCGAGCACACTCGAGACTCTTCTTCGCTATCTTCGAGCCTCAGAGCACCGGTGTGTTGTTTTTCTATACCTATGTAATATAATACGCGCTAGAGAATACGACATCCCGGAGTATTTCTTACTACGTCTCCGCAATAGCAGGATTTTTTCCGTCGGTTTCCGGCAGTGCCGGAGCGTCGGCTTCCGGCGAAAAAAACTGCACGACATTTGCCAGTCTCGGGCGTTCAATTTTATTCGTTTTATTTATTTTGTTTATTTTATTTTGTTTATTTTATTTAGTAGTAGTAATAGTGAATTTATTGACAATATGCCAGATGGTACGATTTTTTGAACACGCCATGACATAATGTAGATTGACGTGAGAACATATATATATTGCCAATTGGCCATCGACCTAAGCCATCATTTTATTTATTTTATTTATTTTATTTATTTTATTTATTTTATTTATTTTATTTATTTTATTTATTTTATTTATTTTATTTATTTTATTTATTTTATTTATTTTATTTATTTTATTTATTTTATTTATTTTATTTATTTTATTTATTTTATTTATTTTATTTATTTTATTTATTTTATTTATTTTATTTATTTTATTTATTTTATTTATTTTATTTATTTTATTTATTTTATTTATTTTATTTATTTTATTTATTTTATTTATTTTATTTATTTTATTTATTTTATTTATTTTATTTATTTTATTTATTGTATTTATTTTATTTATTTTACTTCGTCTCTCCACTCGTCTAGAGGGGAATCGCGCCATTGCATTATCTCGGGAAGCATCGATGACGATATCGCTTCGAGAATTTCGACTCCTCGGGTGTTTTTAATTCGACGTGAAATCGCTGCGACTTCGGCCGGCTCTCGACGCTCGACCGTTTTATAATCTTTTCGTTAAAAAAAAAAAAGAAATTTCCTCAACCCGTTCGATCGGGTATTTTTATTTAAATATCGTATTCAAAATTAATCGTCGAGGATAATCGTTTGCGCATATTCGTTTCTTCGGTTCATCGTCGACACTTTATTATCGCCGCGGAAACACGATCGTCTAAATTCCCTCTTTTCTTTTCCTTTTTTTGCATAGATATGCAAATAAAATGCGATAACGCGTCGACGCTGCTTGCGTACGGCACCGAACTTTAGCGCGGCTCGAAAGCGAGCCGCGACGATCCGGTAGGAGAAACGAACAATTTTATTGCGTGATATCGTCGGCGTGTTACGATAGTTATCGTCGTCACGTGTTTGTAAACGTACAACAGCGCGAGTAGCGTTACTTAAGCTCGTACGATAACGCGAGGCGAAAATTCTTCCGCGCTTTGTCGTTGCTCTATCGTCACAGTTTTAACCATCAAAAACAATTAAGCGTGCTCGCAAAATATTACAAAAAAAAAACAATAATACAAATATTACAAGAAATAAAAAAATGTAATTAAAAAAATAACAGTTCACGCTACAAATTAAATATATTCGAAGATCACTTTTCAATTTCCGACAGAAAGCGCCTCGGCGCTATTTTTAATTAAATAAAAAGAAATCAATAAACAGTGTAATCGAATGGGCTCGCGGTCCGGTAACGATTCACCACGTTGTACGCGAGCGTTTAAAATTGATTGCTTCGAGAAAAAAAGAAATAATTTTCAATGGAAAAAAAGAACGAAAGAAAAAAAGAATTAACTAAAAGGAGAAATAACGTTCGTGAGCGTTAAAAATTGATTGCACCGAGACAAAAAAAAATCGGCTGCAACGGGAAAAAGAAAGAAAATAAAAATAACGGTCAAGCTTCAAACATTCGAAGGTCCGCTTTTAATTTCCGATGGACGGCGCCTCGGGGTTGTTTTCAATCGAAACGGAAATCAATAAACACCGTAATCGAATGGACTTACGGTCGAGAAACAAGTAGTATTTTTTTCGTCGATTTATTACTGCTTCGAATTAATTGCCATAAAATGAGAGAGAAAATAGAAACTAAAATAAAAAAATATATATCGTCGCTTCCGCAGTGCGCCGCATAGAGTGCCGGAGAGTTGTATAGTCACACCGGTACACGTAAGCCGTAGATATAGCGTGCGCGGGTAGGTGCGCGTGAAATCGGTAATACCGTTGCGGTAGGCGCGCTGCCTCGAGTATACCCGAAACTGAACGAAGTCGATCGAACGTCGCCCGGGGTATCAGGATCTCAGGAGCGGTGAAATTCTCTTCGAGCTCTTCGTGCTACGGTGTCTCTCTCTTTACGTTACCGGAGTCGCCGATGGGGGGAAGCGGCAGCGACGTCGCTCGGCTAAGAAAACGAAAGTAAACAAAAAATTGGAATGCGAAATAGCTTTTTGCTGGATTAAATACGAAAAGGAAGACGTCGGCGGGAATGTTTTTTTTTATAATAATTATTATTATTATGGAAAATAAAATGTAACTCGAGACGCCTTGAGCGACTATGTCGATAGCTGCTCCTTTCGCGACGCTGTACCGATATTTTAAGGAGGTTGGAGCGCTTCGGGATAATTAAATGAGGGGTGTATTTTTAAGGTCGTTTATAGAAACTTTTACTCAGCTATTGATTATAGTGCATTTGGATTTCAGCAGATGTCGTTAACCTAATTATATTATTTCCAATGGATTTGCAAAAATATTAACTGCTCTGTATCACAGCTCATTCCCTTGCTTGGAAGTTCCTCTGTGAATTCATCGTCTGGATATTCCATGGTATTTTCCGTTTAAAAACGACAGCTTTTTATTTATCGACGAAATTCCTTTGTAAATAAATAGCTGCCATTTTTAAACGGAAAATACTATGGAATATCTAAACGGTGAATTTGTTGAGCATCTTTCAAGAAAGAGAATGAGCCGTAATACATCAGAACCTAGCAAAACTTATCTATCATACTTTGAAAAAAACCAGAACGAACTTGTAACTTTTCTGAAATGTGTACAAAACATTTATTATTTTTGCAAATCCATTCCAATTAATGTTTTTCTGGGTTACGGACATCTGCTGCAATACAAATAATCATCCATTATAATCAATAGATGATTAAATAGTGATTTACGATACTAGTGCGATAAAAGTTTTTCGCACGAGTTCAATACCAAATTTTATTTGACAAGGTGTGAAAATGGGGCCATTTTCGCACCGAGTGAAGTAGGATTTGTTTAAACGACTTTAAAAATGTTGTACTCATTTGACGAGTGTCAAGCGCTCCACCCTCCTTAAGATTGGGCCGAAGATCAACATAACCTCAAAATATTTTGAATCCATTTTTCTCCGAAACGGTTTTTCTTTTCATAGAATCGTTTCGAACAAAAAAAAATGGATCAAAAATTGTAAATGTGTCTATCTCGCACTCATACGTGTTTAGCCTCCCGTTAATGGAGCAGAGAGCGCGCCGAGGCGGTTTACGGTAATCCTATACAGTGGCTCGGCATCTCGCGCGACATGCGTCCATACGGAAAAGTCGTAAATGACGATCGAGACGCGAAGGGGGAAAGGCGTCGGTGGTGGGAGAGTCGTAAAAGATTTTGATAAGAAGTTTTATTGAGCTCCAGCTCGGTGCTCTATCGGGAACACGTGCGCCTATCGTTATATCTCGCAAATTAAACCCGATAGCCTTGTTCTCTTCTACTCATTTTCTTTTCGTTGTAAAAAATATGTTTTGTTTTTTTTTTTGCTTCCTCATAGAGGAAACTTTTTCGAATTTAGTTTGAGACGCGAAAAGCCACTTTCGATGTCGCTTCGTGACAAAGAGAATACAAATCGTCAATTATTATTTTTTATTTTTTATTTTGGGAACTTTTTTTTTGAGTTTGTTACGAAACGCGAGTGTCCATGAAAATTCGGTCGATCGTACATTCTTCAGGCCGACGATACCGTCGGGATGTCTGACACTTGTTCAAACATTTTAAAAAACGCACTTTCGGCTCCTTTCATAGCTACCTCATTTTTTAAAATTATAATAATAAAAATAAAAAAAAGTTTGTGCGAAGATAGATTTTATAAAACGAAATCCATTTACAATAATTTTCACCTACCAGTCCGGCGGTCGTTTCTGTTATAAAAGAAATTCGTCGAATAAGTGTTTCGAATTTTTCCACTACCGAGTTTACACAAGCCACTGAACTCGAGTTATCTTTTTTTACCTCTCCGCGGCTCTTTAAACGTTCTAAAGTCCGGGGTCACTTTTGCCCGAGATTTTTCAAACCTCCGTGCCTCTATCGAGCTCAAAATCTTTTTGTCACGCCTTCAATTATTTAATCTCGTCTCGTCGAGGCCTCTACGTAGACTCGAATTCCCGAGATTCATCGTCTTATCGTCGCTATCGAAACCCTCGGGTCGCGTCTGAAAGCCCGACGTTACGTGCACTGAATTCAGTAAAAACGAGTCTAACGCAATTGTATATTTTCGCTCTGCACTCGTTCGTACTAATCGTTAACATCGGATAATTGTTATTAAGAAAATCTATAAACTTATACATCGTAAAAAAAATAATAAATTTAAGTCACTGGACTGGATCTTTTTACGCAAAAAGTGATTCATTACATTTAATGTGATAAAACATTGATAGACTTTTATAGTGAAATTAAAGAACATCATTGGATTTAAAGTACTTTGGAGCAAGATTGAAGTGAATTATTAAAAGCAAAGTATTTCTAAAGTTCGTAATATACTATGTTAATTTTTCATCACAATTGTACATGAAATTTAATAAACTAGTTCATGCATAAAAACTTCCACTACCAGTGCGATACATTTTAAACAAATTTTTGTTACAGTCCACATCTTCATATCGATATATCGATCTATAGATCGATATATACATATATCTATATATCTGCACGTAAATATAATCTAAGTGGGTTAATAGCCATCGCCGAATAAAGTCCACTGAGCGAGAAAGCCGAGTCAACGTACACTAACCTAAGAAGTCGCGTAAATATTATTCTCCCATAGAGACACAAGAGCGACTCGTGCAGCTATACATCGGATTCTAAATGTATAGATTCTATCGTGAGATAATCGCAAACATGGATGAAGTGAACGAGTGTCGTGTAGTGTCGACGAGTGAGTCGCTCGTAGCGGCTTCGAGTGCATCGCGCGGAGTGAGAACTGTTGTTATTGTATTGCAGAGAGAAACGAGTTACTGTGCGCGATCGGAAAATAATTGAAACGTCCGTCCGGCGGAGAAACAAGAAAAAAAGAAAAAAGACTCGTTAGGAAATTTTCGCCAAGCCGCGAGCTCCGGTCATGACTCTGAAGAAGGATGGAAAGAGGAGCTCGAAGAGAGTGGGAAAGAAGGGCGGGGAGAAGTCGTCGGACCCGACGCCGCTCGGGGACGTCCCGAGTGACCTTGAGCCGAGCGGAGTCTCTGATCGAGCCGGCGGAAAGCACTCGGGACGACGGAAGGATGGAACAGGTGCGCATCTGAACAACGATCCGTTGTTTCAACTCAATTCATCCACTAAAAAAAAAATATATATAAAAAAATCGTTGAGATTTTTTTTTTACTTGCTATCGTAGAATCTCGTTTTCTCGAGTTATTTCGGAAAAGCAAACGGTCTCTAGTTCGCGAAACTCACCGGGGAATTCTCTCGGGCAAAACTCTAATTTATTTTATGTAACTCATGCATGAAAAGCGCTACTTTCCGTGCCTGCCGAGAATGGCGTAACTGGCGCTTTGTCGCCATGAGTTTAGTAAATTCGCGGCGCATGCGCATTTTGGCTCCTCTGCGTGCGATTTACTTTTGCGCATGCGCAGTTCGGCTTCTTTGCGTGCGATTTTTTTTGCCAGCGATTTCTGGAAATTATTGCACGCTGCTCGCAGCGCCACAATCAGCAGGCACGGAGTAGCGCTTTTCGTGCATTCGTTACATAAAATAGTAAGCGATACTTCACGACGGCGGTTGAGAAGTGGCCGCTCTCGCCTTCTCTCGTGCAGCCATTTCCCAACGTTCGTCGAAAGTCCGCTTTTACGAACTAGTATCGCAATATACTGTATGTTAATGGAATTCCGCTTTCGCAACGGGGCGATTTGGTAAACGAACTGCGACGTGTTATGTGTTTAGCGGAAGTCGGCGTTGCGAGTTAGACGTTAAACGGAAGGGACTACGGTCGTTAGTCGGAGACTCCCGCCTTGTTATCGACACTTTAATCGATATACGACGCGATATTCTTTCCGGTCGATCCTGCGCGTCGGGTGTAGGCTTTACGTGTATCCGGCAAAATACACTCGAGTTCCGTTGTGTGTTCAACACTCTTTCCCGTCGATCCGACGCGTCGGGCGCAGTGGGCAGGCGAGATACACGTGCGGCGAGATAGAGTTGTTAGTTCGGTCCGTTATTGTTTTTCTTTCCACTCGTGCGCCAATCGTTCTATCTTGCATATTAAATTCCCTTTCCTGTTAAGCCTTAAAGCTATTAAACCCGTGCATATTAAGCCGTGATCTCTTCTACTCATTTTGTTTTTATTATAAACATTTTGTTTTTTAAATTTAGTTTGCAGAGGTGAAAGCCCGGCCCATTGTTATTTTTCTTTCTACTCGTCCGATAATCGTTCCATTGCGCATATTCAATTCCCTTTCCTATTAAGCCTTAAAGCTGTTAAAGCTGTTAAATTAAATTGCATATTAAGCTTCGTTATCTTGTACTCGTTTTGTAATTTGTTATATTTTTTTCACATTTAGTTTCAAGACGTGAACGAAAACTTTTGATCTTGCTTCTTGATAAGAAGAATGCGAATCTTAATTTTCTTCTTTCTTTTTTAAACTTTCCGGCAAAATACGTGAAATGAAATGTGTCCAACTCTTTTCCGTCGATCCGACGCATAGGGCGTAGTGAGTGGGGGCGAAACACTTCCGGCGAAACACAGTAGACCGACCCGTTATTATTTTTCTTTCCACTCGTGATGCGTTGTCTCTACCGCACGGTTAATCCTGTTACCTCGGTCGGGTGGATTATTGCCCGGGTTTAGCATCGAAATTAGAGCTCGGTGAACTGCCCAGGGGCCTCGTACGTGCGATGCTCGTTCGGCGGAGGGTTGTTGAGGTGGACCACGGTTTCCCGCCCTCGCCAAAATCCCACCGGAGTAATCGTCCATCAAAACATCCGGCAGTTTCTCTTCGTCAAACTAATGCCGGTAAATTCGTAGACAACAAAAAATATTCCACGAAATAAATTCTTGATTGTTATTAAAAAATTTAACTTTTTAGAATCGATGTGCCGAATTAATAAGTCTGTGACACGCAAACTCGTACAATTGTTTGTCGTATCGTCAACCATTTTTTACATTCAAAATTCTCAATTTTATAGTCACTGTAAAAAAAAAAATTGTAGATTTGATGCACCGGACTGGAAATTTCGATGAAAAAACTGGTATATTAAAATTAATGGGCAATGGTGATGAAAAATTAATATACTTCTTCATTAGAATTTAAGTAAATTATTTAAAAAATTAAGTATTTCCAATGTTTTTAATACACCCAAGATTAATTTTTCATCACAATCGTACATGAAATTTGATATGCCAGTTTTTATACGAATTTTTTCGCATTGGTAATAATAATAATAAGTTGATGCAGGGAATTGAAGAAAATGTCTGCGCTTGACCGGGATCGCTGTTTCTTCGGGTAGCTACAAAGATTTGTCGACATTTCAATCCCCCCGAATCTCCAGATACTGCGCTGTTCGTACACGACTTTCCAATTTCGCCGGCTAGTTTCGCGTCGCCGCTTTGACGTGCTCGCGATCCACCCGACTTCTCCCCTGGGCTTTCGGAGTCTCTCATTAATTACGCGTCTATAAAGCTCCCCGAGGACCGACTCTCGCTATACACACACACTCGTCGAATTGGTACAGAAATTCGTGATTACAAAAAAAAAGAAAAAAAAGTGTTTACCGACATTTCAAGGATTTAATTTGTTCGAGATTTTTCTTAGCCGGGTTCGCGACTCTGCACAATTTTACAAGTAAACAAATAAGCAAATAAATGAAGAAAGAAACACTTAAATGACAAAATAAAAATTTCGTCGATTCCCAGACCCGCCGTCGAAGAATCCGAGCGCTCAGCAGCAGTCCGGAAACCCCGAATCGAGCGGCAGCAGCGGCTGCAAGCTCGACCGGAAGCCGTCGCTGCGCCGAAAGTTCGGAGCGCTGATAAGGGGGAGCGCCGACTTACCGGCGGCTATCAATCGCGGTCTCCAGCCAATACGGCGGAGCTTGAGCTTCAGCAAGGATCTGAACCGCGTTTACGAGACGCAGCCGGCCGCACATCATCATCACAGCAGGACGAGGAGCGCCCAATGGTACAACAGTCTCGGCTCGCTCGCCGAGAACGATCCGAAAGACGAGGACGACGACAACTCGCAAAAAAGTAATAAAAACAGCCTCAGCAACGATAATTCGGACGAGGACGAGGAACTCGACGGGAAGACGTTGGGCGGAATAACCATCGGCAGGACTCACAGTTTGATGGAAAGAAATCCTGTAAGCAGCATTGCTATTTTATTCATTCGTTCATTCGTTCATCTGTTCATCTGTTCATCTGTTCATCTGTTCATCTGTTCATCTGTTCATCTGTTCATCTGTTCATCTGTTCATCTGTTCATCTGTTCATCTGTTCATCTGTTCATCTGTTCATCTGTTCATCTGTTCATCTGTTCATCTGTTCATCTGTTCATCTGTTCATCTGTTCATCTGTTCATCTGTTCATCTGTTCATCTGTTCATCTGTTCATCTGTTCATCTGTTCATCTGTTCATCTGTTCATCTGTTCATCTGTTCATCTGTTCATCTGTTCATCTGTTCATCTGTTCATCTGTTCATCTGTTCATCTGTTCATCTGTTCATTTTTTTCTTAATTATTATTTGCGGATAGTTCTGTAAAACGTTTGCGAGCGATATTTGCATTCAATTGAATATATCGTTGGATGACGGATAAACGGTCGACAAACTGGGTCAGTCGTGAATATATTTGTGTAATTAAAAAATAGTAATCGGATCGAAAGCCCGGATAGCCGGATGGAGGGATTTTGCATTCATTGGCCACACGGTACGTGCGATCGGAGAGCGGGGCAAAATGGAACGGGGCAAAACGGACCGTGCGTCCTCCATCCGAGATGAAGTATTTTTCTTTACCTCAGAAAAAAATAGTAAAAATAGTTATTCGTATAACGGGGCTTTCGTACAACGCCGATATTTCTCTATGCGCTCTCACTCGCGTATACTCGAACATATCGTACGAATACCGCGGCCTCGGAGAGGATAAACGGAGTCTAGACATTTTTCTACCTCCGCACTTTCCGCACAGCACAAACAGTCCGATATTGCACGTGTATATCCAGTGCAAGCGCGTACGGAGTATCCGAGAAACGAAATTCATTTCAGGCTTCCCATTCGCTCGCTGAGCGAAAGAAAGACACGAGCAATCTTTGCTCGGAATTCGTGGAATTTTTTTTCCTTTTTTATTATTATTTTTTTTTAAATATATTTTTCTATTTATCTCTGGCACTGCCCCTTCGTCGACTGTGAGTACAGTAGCGGCTGTATACCAGCTCGGCAGAACGAAGCTCAACATTCACCGTGCGAGGAAGATAACATAAAAAAATTACAGTATTGTTTTTTTTTTAATCTGGAGCGAAGAGATTTTCCGCAAATCCGGAATAAATCCTAACCATTGTTTCTGTAATCGCCAGAATGGCGGAAACGCGATAAACGAATTGGAAACGTAGGAAACGGAACAACGAATAAATTTTTTTTTTAATGCAAAATAAATTAAATACGCTCCTGCGAAGCCAGGCGAACTTGATACACCGTTATTCTAATAACGCTATATCAGCCTTCCGCAAAAATGCCTTTTATTTGCTTCTAAAAAAATTTCCTCTCACGAACTCATGCTATCTCATTTTTATCCAACGTCCGTATAATTTTCACCGGTGCGAGCGCACCGCGTCAGTTACCGAGCGCGGTTGTCTCGCATCTTCTTTCGCATATTCTTTTTCCGCGAGAATCTTTTCTTTTTTCCTTTCATTTTTTAATTCCCCCGCGTAAACATTATCGCGCTGCGACACACCTCGCGTTGAAAAATTCCGGGAGAAGCTTCCGTCGCGACACATTGTGTATTCGTTATTATTATTATTATTATTTCTTTTCGTTCGCTCTTTCCGCTAACTCGTCAGCGAGACGCGTTGAGCAAAGACTCTGCGCGCAGTTTGTGCTGAGCTCGGCGACACGCGAAGATTACGGGATTTGACGCTGTCACTCACCGAGGCGTGCGATAACGATTGCGAGTCGATTGGAATTTTGCCGATTGGATATAATCGAGCGTATTATAACCTCGATCAATCCCGATAAGACGGCAAATCGTCGCTAAGACTAACCGTGCGCAGCGAGCTGGCTAATGCGTCAGATCTTCAGATTATGGATTCATATAAATCTATAAGAGGACTACTGACTCTCGTTAAGTTTTTCGCTAAGTTTGTCGAAAACTTACATTGAATAGGGTCTTAGAATATATCAGGCTGAGGGGTCACCCACAAGGGGCAATATTTCAACCTTGCGGATAGGTATAGTGATTTTTTTTTTTTAACAAAAGGACCAGGGATCCTCTAGGCACATACAGTAAGAAATCGAACAGCAATAATAATGGTAGTATAAAGAGATATAGAGAGAATGAAAATCATAACAATAGTAATCTACATAATAATGAAGTTCGTGTCGATTGGACATTTACACTGTCATTGATACTCACAGATGTTCACATATACTCACACGCATACTCACAGATACTCGCATATACTCACACAAATACTCGCATATACTCACACAAATACTCACAGATACTCACACAAATACTCACAGATACTCACACAGATACTCACACGGATACTCACAGATACTCACACGGATACTCACATATACTCACAGATGCTCACATAGGTAGTCAAAATGCTCACACAGATAGTCAAAAATGCTCAGACGGATACTCATAGATATTCACAGGCGCTCGTACGGTTAATCATAGATATTCACGCGGATACTCACAAATACTCACTGGCACTCACAGACACTCACTGGTGCTCGTAGCGATACTGCGAGCGCGTGAAGCCAACATAACCGCTAGTAATGATAATAATGATAACAGTAAAAACAAAGTGATATAAATACTTTATATAGTATTTATTTGTTTGAGGTAAAAACCTGTTACAAATTGCTATATCGGTCTATAACATATGAAAGTCTCGCTGCGCCGCCGTGTCAAGAATCGGGAGCGGAGGGTTGTCGGCTTCACGGGGCGAGGCTAGAATAGACCATCAATCAGATACGTAAAAGTTCATTTAAAGGTTAGTTTTTCCCATCAATTCTAGGAGTCGATAAAGTTCGTCGCGTGATTTAGGTTGTGTTGCAGTTTCCGACACTGAATGTCGATGTGTCACAAACGTGTATGTCACTAACTTCGACATACATGTCAGAAACTGGGTCCGCACTGATGTCAGAAACTGCGCCATGGATGATTCAACAGTTTCACTAAACCCTGCAGTAGACGACCATAATTATAACAATAATTGCATTATTTCACAATATTATATCTTAATTATTCAACTTTTAGAACTGGCGAATCTTATTCGGAAGGCGTCAAATGCACAAGTCAAAGGAGTTTTTTTTCAGTTTCCCAATATAACGCTTTAGTAAACAATAGAAAACTGAAACCGCGGCTCTAAAAATATCAGAAACTGGGCCGTTCATTAATCGGGACCCGATCGGTATTCGGGCCATTCATCTTGACAAATCTCCCACCCTAACTTCATCGCTATCGTTAGAACTTATTATACTTGAGTAAAAAAAAAAAAAAAAAAAAAAAAAAAAAAAAAAAAAAAAAAAAAAAAACCTGAGGAAACTTTCGCGTCAGCGCCATAGATGAATCATGGCATGCGATTTAAAGTTGTATGAGAACGTGTCTGCCGTTCCTCGCGACTTTGATTCACGTGGGAGCCGGAAAGAGGGTTTTCGTCCTTTGGCCCTAAAACCCAAAAACTTCGTCGAGAAATCGAAGGGAGAGATGCGGGCCGATTCGTAGATTCCTGCCTCGACAGAGGGCGATAAGTTTTCCCTCGAACGGTGGAAGAATCGTTGAAAGCTGAAAATCCCTCGGGTCGCGCGCGCCCGGCTCGTTCGCCCGACGGCACCGTGAGAAGTAGCTTGGAAGCTTCGTTACCGAGGATTCGCGGAAGGAGCGAGAATCTCGAAAGCTCGGGGGTTTAATCTATTTATTCGATAAACGAGTTTGGCCCGTGGGCGTCGGTTTACAAGTCCATGTTCACCGGACAGGAGTTGGAGAGCGACGGAGAGACGAGGCTTTGCGACGCTCGGCCGAGCACTTTGTATCCAACGCGGCAGGTTTTCGCCCAATTAGTCCATAGTTGATTCGGGAAATCGTACTGATCACGGCCAGCACCGGCTCAAGGGACATTGGCAGCGAGATGGAGAGATTAATTAGTTGATGACTAGTCCAACCTGGAGGAACGAAATTTTGGACGGTGATGGAGCGTCGAGAAACGCAGAGTGACCACTGCGCACCGGGGAGGATGGGGCAAAACGGCATGGCCGAGAAACAATGTTCATTCGGATTGTGATTGTGACGAAAAAAAAAACAAAATTAAATGAGTAACAATTGATCCGATCATTTGAAAAGAATAGTGGATGATTTGTCCAATCAGGAGGAACGAAATTCCGGACGATGATCGAGCGTCGTTAAAAGTAAAGTGACCACTCCGCGTTAAAAAAACAAGTGAGTAACAGTTATTTCGATCATCCAAGAATAATCGCGAACGGATTGCGATTTCTGATCCATCGACTGTCTATAAAAAAAAAATATATATATATATAAATAAAAATTAAATGAGTAACAATTACGCATATCATCCGGAAAGAATCACGAATAATTTGTCCGACGTAGAGGAAGGAAATTCCGAACGGTTATCCAGCGTTGAGACATACAGAGTTAACCACTCGGCACTGGGGAGGTTGGGGCAAAATGGGATAGCCAACAATGTTTCTCAAAGGCCGTTCGGTTGATAAGTCCGGAGCTCTCGACTGTTTATTATTATTTCAAAAAATGATCACCCCGATTATCCTTGAAGAATCGTAGGTTGGGACAAAATGGAATACCTCTAAACAACACTTGCAGTGTTGTTTGTCTCTAAACGACTGCAAGCGTCTCAACGACGCTTGCAGATCCCGAGCCTGCCCCAACGATGTTTCATGAATATTTTCGGGTAGAGCCATTTTGCCCCGTTTCTGAAGTGTGCTGTTCCATCTTGCCCCTCCGTCGACCTCCACTGCGCTGTACAACTAATGCACGTAAACCTATTATGTACCGAGTTGATCGAGTGTATTGTCGAGCGCCGTCCAGGTAACGCAATCCACACACTCGGGCGTCTGATTCAGCGCTGATGACGCCATATCTGGAAACGACCTATTGAGTCAACGGGGAATCACGCGTGGTGTAATTCGGAGAGATTGCGTACCACAAAATCCCACTCAACGAGAAGAACATCGAAAGTCACGAACTCGCTTCCTAATCTGCTCTTAAGGAGTCTGAGAGAAAATTAAAGAGACGGTAATCCAGAACGGGGCAAAACGGGCTTTTTGTGCCCCGCGAAAAATTAATTTAAGAAAATGGTCCATCTTGCCCCCCTCTTGCCTACGAATGATATCCCCGTCGTTTGGCGATCTTCAAAGTTTTTGTTATCCCACTCCAACGAGGCTATGCGAGACTACCAGAGTTTTATCAATTTCTCTCATCCCTCTCCGAGCTTCCGTTCGCCGGCTTCACTTGAGATATCGGACTCGAGAGACCGAGCGAACGGAGTATCCAGCATCTGTTCCACCGAGGCTTCTTCAAGTTCTCCCATCCGACACAATTATCATCGAAAGGCGTTCAATTCCTCCCGCTCGATTTCGACTCTTTATTCCATTTTCAACTTTTTATTCCATTAATTATCGTCGAATTTATAACAGCCCGCAAAATCAAATGGTAATCGTCTTTTTAAAATTAATTAATGAATTTCTTAACTGCAAACTTCACCCGCTCCCACGTTATATAAATATAACGTACAGACGCGACTTCGTAAAGAAGTGCACATTTACTCGAGAGCGGTAAATTTGCGAATTCGGTGAGGAAATCTTATCTGTAATGTCGCAGAACCATATACACGATATATGTATACAATGACGATATACTTCGCAATCGCTGGCGAGGCCCGTGTCCGTTCCGCCTTCAAGATCTCGCATCCGACACAGTCATCATGGAGAAGCATCCATTCCTCCATCTCGATCGCCAGCTCTTTACTCCATTATCGTCAAATTTATAGCAGTGCGAAAAATGAAATGCCAATCTTTTTTATTTTTATTTTTAAAATAAATGCATTTTTTTTTCACCTGCTCCCATGTAATATAAATGCAACTTGAACACGCGACTCCGCACAGAGGCGTGAATTTTCCCGAGATATTTAGAAAATTTCTCCGAACGGAGAACGGTAAATTAGCG
This sequence comes from Stenichneumon culpator, assembly GCA_964017025.1. Classification (NCBI taxonomy): domain Eukaryota; kingdom Metazoa; phylum Arthropoda; class Insecta; order Hymenoptera; family Ichneumonidae; genus Stenichneumon; species Stenichneumon culpator. The sequence goes on along the minus strand of OZ024772.1, from coordinate 17,903,940 downwards.
AATTGGGTGAGGAAAGTTTATCTGTAATGTCGTACGACAATAAAACTTTGCGGCATTTGGCGTGGCTCGAGGCATTTGCCGCTCGCGGCTATTATATCGCCGCACATGTGTCGTGCACAACAGGCTTTACAGCCCCCTTATTTGCGCGTGGGAGGCGAGCACTCGGATGCATCGGTGCACTCCGCAGTCGGTTCCGTCCTCTTTACTTACACAACGATTACAAGCTCACCGTTTACCGTCGTGTATCCCTGTCCCCTTTCCTTGGTACTCCCAGCGTCGTTCGCACTTCTGCGACGACACGTGAGCTCTCTCTCTCTGCCGTCATTGCGGTGTCACGGAAACGGTCGATATCGCCGAGTTTACTGATACGAGCCCAACACTTTTATCGTACACTTTTATCGAATTACCGTGCTCCACTGACCCACTTGTAGTCGGCCGTAGGTGCCGGCGACTCACGACCAAGAACCGATGTTTTACGGTTTATTTATTTAATTTTCAATTTTTGTTTGTTTTACAGGGTACGAGCCCAAGACGGAGGGTCCACACGGTATCCGGCAAGGCTGCTCTCTACGGAAGGCACAGCGATCACTATGACTCGACCATAGGTAACTTGTCAAGTCAATCTCATTGATCAGCAATAGCAATAGCAGTAGCAATAGCAACAGCGATAGCGATAGCGATAGCACACGGAGAAAAAAAATTGTTGGGCAACAAGAATTTTGTTACTATAAATGATTTACCTGGTTAACATAGGGACAGCAAAATATTTTGCTGTGGCAACAAATATTTTAAATTATTAAAGATCTACATTTCGTTAGAGAAACAGAATTGTTTTTCTCCGTGCAATGGCAATAGCAATAGCAAACAAGTAAGTTCCGGCTTTAGGTAGAGCGTCATGACGATTTCGTTTGGTACGAAACAGTTACAAGTTCGTTCAATTTTTAACTCTCGCAAGGCACTCGGTGTTTTTCTCGCTGGAAAACTCGTCGTTGCGTACAGTTGCTCTCATCACCCAGACTAACGAGAGGGAGAGAGTCACCCAAGGTACAACGTATACGAGCTTAATTACCGTAATCCTCTGCGGATTACCGAGGGATTAGAGTCGCGTTCAACGTCAAGTGCTGTTAGTGGGCTCGAAAAATGGAAATATCAGATGCACAGTAATAACGAACACGCTCACCGACATTGCGGTACACGATGCACAGCGGTACAGCAGTTACAGCAATCCGAGAATATCACATTTGGCTTTCGCCGGAAAACGCCCGAAACACAGATACACCCATACAGGTTTCTGCATTTGTACGTTGGCAGAGAGTGGCGAGAGTCAACCGCAACCGCAACACAGAATTGTCGGCAGTATTCTAATTAGCTCGCCGAGAGTTCTCCCATTTAACTAAAACATATATTTGTAAAGATCGCTGAATTTCAATCAACGCGCTCAGAGCCCTCCGCTGCTGCATATTCACCCACGTTTTGTTACATTCAACCGCTTTCATCGTAAATCATGTTTCATAGTTGCGTAAGCCTGGTGGGGAATAATTCATTTATTCCCACCGTGAGCTTCGATATTTTATTAATAACGAGATGGAACGGTCCGAGAGTTTAAGCTGTAATATTAGATTGCGGGAATAACCGGGAGCGAACACGATGTTTCCTATCTCGAAAGGTTAATTAGTTTGGACGCAGTCATCGATGGTGGATCGTAGTTTATAGCATCGATGGTAGTCGATATGCACAGATTTATTTGGGCAATAATTAACTCGAGTCCGTTTCGTTCGTTGCAGATTTGAGCAAACCGCCGTTCGAAGCCATCAGCCTGCCGGTTCTAACCCACTCAGCCATTGACGAGGATGAAACAGGATCGGGTCGCAAGTGAGTTTGTCGATTAATTATTTCTAGTATCGGCAAAATGTCTCGATCGAATTGGAAGATGTTTTTACGTTACGATTGTACTCTAAAATTACCGATCTGCGAGTTCAACAAAAGGCCAACGGAGAATGATAAATACCAAGATTTTATTAGATATTTCATTTTAGTCCTTTAGTTTTCTTGACAGTTTGGATAGTTAGTGTACAGTACGACCTATGGAAAATTTACTGTACTTATTGCAAATTTTACTGTCTAAACAGTAATGCAAAAATCGTGATTCATAATTCGTGATGCAAAAATCGCTAAAATCTCCACTATCTATTTTACTTGTTGCAATCGAATTTTATCTTATAACTATTTCTCGTCTGGGTGAAATATCTCGACCGGGCAGAAAGATCTTTTTCCGTTACAATCACACCCTAAAATTATCCTGCTGCGCGTTCGACAAAAGGCCAAAAGAAAATGATAGATTCGTGTAGTTAGTAGATTTTTATTTCTTTTTGAATTATCTTGATAGTTTGGCTAGTAACAGTACGAGTTGCGGAAAATGGATAGTACGTATTGCAAATTTTACTGTCTGAAAAGTAAAATCTAGTACAGTGAATATTCGTGATACAAAAATGGCCAAGATTTCTACTCTCGATCATTCTCGTTGCAATCGAATGTTTATAACAAAATTGGCCATCACGCCGGACTTGTTGCAAGAACCATCCGCTTTCGATAATTCAAACACTGGGGTGTCCAATAACGAGGTGAGAAAATCGATAGCGTTCATTGTTTAGCTCTCCCTCTCTCCTGACAACAGCCGATTCCGGAAGTGACGAACGATAGCTGGTGATAAATAAACGAACGAATATTCCATAAATCGGGAATAACTTTGTCATTGCACGAGTGTTTTATCAGTGGAATCCAACAATTCTATAAATTGCCGTTGAATTCATCTGGAACAGAAAAATACAGTAACGAGGGCACTCGACAAGATTCAGTGCGACCGATGATTCGGAATTCTCAATTTGGCGAATTATCGGTAGTGTCAGAACTGGCCGCTAATTAATTCCCGTCAATTTGGATTCGAGTAACATCGATACGTATGCAAAAATGTCGAGCCTTAAGGGTAGAGTCGTCTTTTTTGGGAATTTTCAGGTGTATTATCAGGCATTTTTTTGAAAAATATTATTTTTGTTTTTTGCGATGAATTTGACTGAATATTTATATTGGTATTATTGCATAATGCAGAAATGTTTTTTCTGTAAAAGGAATTTTTTTCTGCATAATGCAGGGTTTTTTTTCTGTAATGATCTGTAAAAGTTAATCCAGGCATATTTGTAATCAGAAGACTAGTCTGATTACGTCTGAACTGCGATCTTTTTTTTTTTTAATTTGACAAAATGTTGGCACAATTTCGAAAACTTCTATAAAATGAAAATCCGTTTCGGAGAAAAATGGTTTCAAAATATTTGAAGCTTATCAACATAAGCTTAAAATTGTCTTTAACCCTACCTTAAAGATCCAATATTGTGTGACAAAAAATGCCTGCATTATGCAATAATGTCAATAAAGATATTTACGCAGTTTCACTGCAATAATCGCAAACGTTTTCCTTAGAAAACATTCTTTATAATACACCTGCCTTTGCCCGAAAAAAGGCGACTCTACCCTTAAGTTGCCGTCATATTATTTATTCTCCTGCTGCATCCCTAAAACTGTGGCAGAGAAGGGTGGATCAAAATGGAACTCCGGGGCAAAATGGACCAACTTATAGCAGCCTCATCTTGGATTGATGATCCCGATTCCTTCTGCCCAACTCTTCTCTATACGTCGATTTTCTTATACTCGAAGGGTTCCGCACCGGAAGTGTCTTCGGTGTTTTCGCACTGGATTTCCGAGTCTCGTGTCACGTCGGGGCTTCGGGTCAAACTCATTCGTTACCATCGTGACTCCATTACCCGAGGTGTATCCTCCGGACGTTCCGTTTTCTAAAACGAGCGAGCCAAAGCCCGTTCCGCGAGAAAACGACTCGGACGGGAATGGGAGAACGGAAGGATAGAGCAGTAACGAAGAATATCGAGGCGGTAGAATCCTCCTTGGAGAGAATCGATAGGGGTAAAAAAAAGATAAATTTCTAAACTCGAGGAAGCCACCCGGGCCGAACCAGCCGTGACTTTAACTCGTTCGAGCCGATTCTTCGTCGAGGCTTCTGGCATGGAATTGCTGGCATGAAAGAACAAAAAAGAAATCATGGCCACGGCGCTATTGGACGTGCCGGACGGTGAGTTATTTGTCTCTCCGTGCAGACACTTTCCATCTTCCACGTTTCTCTCCCGGCTCCCTCGTTCGACAAATAATAAATTACTGTTTCTGCCGTGCCCACCGAGGCGTGTGAAAAAAGGTCGATGCACGTGTGTATTACCGTGCCGGAGAGAACTTAACGTGCATCGTCCTGAGCACAAATCACTCAGAGCCGCTGTCGGTGATCGAACGGGGTCGCGTTCGCCGGATGGACGGAAGCGGTCAATCCTGAAACTCTTCCCGTCGTAAAAAATGCGTTTGATAAACCGAAATATCATTGACGGCAGATAAATTTGCATCGCACGACTCGTCAACCGTACGGCTGCTCGCCGAATCAACAGCTGGTTCGAATCCAAAGTAAAAAAAAACTATTATTATTATTGTGGAAGGAAAAATAAAAACCTTTTGTAGGCAATGGCAGAATAGGGAAGCGGGGCAAAATGGAGTATCCAAAAAAGTATTGTATTGCTTTATTATATAATTATATATACAATACATATAAACAGGTTGCAGCGACGTGGACCGGGTGGTATGCAAATATCCACGAGCTAACAAAATTTCCACAGCGAATTTATTTTATTTTTTCTCCGCTGGGCGAATTTCCCCTTCCGCATCCGGGGCGGCAAGCGGCCTGAAAGAGAATAATCATAATAATAATAATAATCTTAGTCGGAACGGGTCGTGTTGCTCGTTATACCCGACACCCCGCCGACAAAACCGACGCTGCATATAGGCTGCTATGTAGACTACGTATTTGTATGTAAATATATACATATATTTTTGCCAGCTCTACATATCCGCTTACAACCGCGAGCGAATGGGAACGTAAATAAGCGATGATACTTGACGTCGAGCTGGCAGTGTGCGAATTGTTCAATGAGGCTTCCTATCCAAATAGTGGATAATAAGATTCTGAATTATTTTGTGCTAACTATTCCTATTTCAATGGCACCGGAGATCACAATGACAATAACAATAATGATAATGTTGATGTTAACCCTTTGCGTCACGGACGAACATACGGTGCCCCACCTTTTTTAGCTCAGTTTTCAATTTTTTAAACTAACTTCTTGACGTAAAATACCGAGGGTTTGTTTATACAGTCTCAAAATGTATAGCTGAAAGGGTTTATATTTATATTTATATTTATATTTATATTTATATTTATATTTATATTTATATTTATATTTATATTTATATTTATATTTATATTTATATTTATATTTATATTTATATTTATATTTATATTTATATTTATATTTATATTTATATTTATATTTATATTTATATTTATATTTATATTTATATTTATATTTATATTTATATTTATATTTATATTTATATTGCCCAAATAATACTAACAAGAATTGTCTCTGGTACAAACGGATGCTTAACATGTTTATTAGCTACAGAATTTTTCTGTATACGTACAATGAGAACAATCGATGTTTGCGGGCGTTCGTATTGAAATCCTGCCGCACGCTCGCTGAAAAGGCTCGATCTCAAGCTCTCGAACGATATTGTCGGTGCAGCGAGTGATTTTTTTTTCTGCTAAATATCCTTACTGGAAGCTATTCCCGCGTCTCTAGAGTACCCGTCGAGCTCGATGTTCCATCAGTTTTTCCGTTCGATACCCAACTGTTTCTCGACAATGGAAAGCCGCCCCTTTTTTTTTAGTACATCACTGTAGTCGGCGAATAAAGGCTTTCCGATCGTAGCATTCTTTTATATTCTCCTTTCGCCAGCGCCGCGCGGCGCTCGGGAGTTGAAAATTTGTGCGGCTCGTGCGAAATTACAGCTATTATTCATCCGACCGTTGACATCCTTGTCCGCTGCTTTATCGTGGCTTTTTATCGACTCGCTCCTCTATTTATTCCCGGTCGTACACAACGAAGCGCCTTATCACACGAGAAGCTCGGGACACAGGGAGAGTGACCGGTAGAGTGGCTTCACGTCGCACACCCACCCACGAAACGTCGCGGGGCACCTCAACGCGCTTTAACTTTTAATGACCTGTCCCGCTCCCGCGGCGCTTCCGGAAACGCTCCAGTCGCCGAGAAGTGCCGGAGAATGCGCGCTTCGCGGTTTACGAGCGTCCGGGACAGAGCTTTCCGGCTTCGAGCAACGATTCCTCGCGGAATCGCCGGTACCGTGTATAACGATATACCGAGCAAGAAAGACTCCCTCTCGACCACTTGCGACCACCCGGTCGAAGGTCGAGGCGGGTCAATGACCTTTCGCTTTACCGAGATTCTGCGAACTATAGCTTGGTCCGGATATCTTTGGTTCACGTACTTTGAAGCCAAAAATAAATAAATGGAAAATTGTTGATTCAATTAAATGGCTCGTATATCATTGGTTCACGTACTTTAAAGAAAGAATAAAATAAATGGAAAATTGTTGATTCAATGAAGTGGCTCGTATATGATTGGTTCGCGTACTTTAAAGAAAGAACAAAAATAAATGGAAAATTGTTGATTCAATCAAGTGGCTCGTATATGATTGGTTCACGTACTTTAAAGGAAGAACAAAAATAAATGGAAAATTGTTGATTCAATTAAGTGGCTCGCATATCATTGGTTCACGTACTTTAAAGAAATAATAAAAATACATGGAAAATTGTTAATTCAATTAAGTGGCTCGTATATGATTGGTTCGCGTACTTTAAAGAAAGAACAAAAATAAATGGAAAATTGTTGATTCAATTAAGTGGCTCGCATATCATTGGTTCACGTACTTTAAAGAAATAATAAAAATACATGGAAAATTGTTAATTCAATTAAGTGGCTCGTATATGATTGGTTCACGTACTTTAAAGAAAGAACAAAAATAAATGGAAAATTGTTGATTCAATTAAATGGCTCGTACATCATTGGTTCACGTACTTTAAAGAAAGCATAAAATAAATGGAAAATTGTTGATTCAATCAAGTGGCTCGTATATGATTGGTTCACGTACTTTAAAGAAAGAACAAAAATAAATGGAAAATTGTTGATTCAATTAAGTGGCTCGTACATCATTGGTTCACGTACTTTAATGAAAGAATAAAATAAATGGAAAATTTTTGATTCAATTAAATGACTCGGTGAATTGTGTCAACTTTTTGTCACACGATTTCATAAAAGTTTCAGACGGCGTGATTAAATTTGGCATGTTGTTCTGTCTTTGAATTTGAAATAAATTTTAGATAAACGAATTTGAAATAAGGTTGAAATAACAAAAGCTGCCGTTGAACCTGAATGGTGTTAAGGTGAAGTGAAACACGTTCTCTGTCACTCTCTCTCGCTCCACCGTGAGACCAATGGCGCTATTTCTCTCACACTTCTGGCTCCGTCGCGTCACTTTCGCTTCACCTTAGATTTATCTCTAATTCGTACGATTTCATAAAAGTTCTTGACAACAAGATGAAAACCGACAAATTGTTTTGTCTCCATTTCGGATGAAATTGAAATAAATTTGAGATAAACGAATTTGAAATAACGTTGAAATAGGACGAATTTGAAATAACGTTGAAATAGGACGAATTTGAAATAACGTTGAAACTACAATTTTTTAAAATAAAGTTGAATTAACAAAACATGCCGTTGAAGCTATTCTTACTAGGCTGATTTTATTAAATCGGTCACTTATTTTTCAGCCATACGGGGTGGTTCATACTCACCATACTTTGACCCAATTTTACACTACCCCCATGTAAAAAAAACTTATTATACAATCTTGTTTTTCACATTTAATTATTATTTTTTAATTTTTCGTTGAACAAACCAAACTGAGAAATATCCTTGTGAAATTATATCATCGCTGCGATATGAAATTATACGCAGTTGAATATGACGTGGAGAGTACTCGGAACATCGCGAGGATTCTTTGAACCAGCGAATGCATAACCGGAAGGTAGGCACTTGGTGTGAAAAGCTTTCCACCTACGACGCCTCACCCTTCGGCACCACCGCCCTCTCATTTCCGCTCTCCTCTGCGAATCTCTTCAATATATTTCACGATTTTATTTTTCCTGCTCTAAATTTTATTTTTTATTTTTTTATTTATTTTTTTTAAACCCCTCTAATACTTTGCATACAAGCTGCGTCGATGAAAGAACCTCCGACTCGTCCGCGTCTCACCGAAAAAAATGAGAGAAGTACGGAAACGAATACAAATCGTATGTACACTAAGGCATAGTTTTTTGCAATCGTTACGTAAAAATATCTACACAGTAAAAAAGGACAGATTTTATATTCGAACCAGACAAAAACGGATTTCGTCACTTGTTTGACAAAAATTATTTTAACGAAACTTTGTATTTCGATTTTGCGAAATTATTTTTCACTGTGCACGGGCTTAAGAGGAAAACGGGGCAAAACGGAGTCGTGTCCTGGATATGGGATGAGACTTTTTTTATGCACCGCGAAAAATTGATAAAAATAGTCCACTCTCTCCCGCTCTCATTTCTACTTTCTGACTGCAAGAAAAAAAAATTGTAATCTCACAGATGTAATCTTTTTTCGTGTGATAGCGTAAATACAATACATGTATACAAAATATCATGAAAGTGGAGAATGCGAAAAATTTCCGTCGAGTGTGCACACTGCTATCCGAAGCATTTGAATACGCGCCGAATTGTACATAAACGTTACGAAGTGTGAAGCGTGTGAGGTGCGTTTGACGTTTCGCCGGATCTCCGTGCTGAGTGCGGAGGTATAGTTCGCGGTGTGACGAGTCCGCCATGCTATCGCGAACAAACTCAAAGGACGTGGAGAAAGCGGGAATTCGAAATAGCAGCAGAGCCAAGCTTCCGAGCTCTCACGTCCTTTTTGCCCCGTTGCTCCCTTCTTGCAGGGCTGCCGAGAGCGCCGAGATACACCGACCGCAACTTACAGTACACAATCGCATAAGTTTATCTCTCGCACACTGTAAAAAAAAAAAAAAAAATTGGATGAAATTTAATGTAACGGACTGGAGGTTTGTATGCAAAACTCGTATATTCGATTGTGATGAAAAATTAATGTTCAGTGTATTAAAAACATTGGGAATACTTTATTTTTAATAATTTTCCTTAATTTTACTATGAAATTTCTTTAATTCTGATAAATTACTTTAGTTTCAATGAAAAAGTTTATTAATTTTTCATCACAATTGTACATTAAATTTAATGTGTCAGTTTTTGCATAAAAGCCTCCAGACCGGTACATTAAATTAACAATTTTTGTTTACAGCGCTAAACGTCCCGGAGTCCGGAAAACGTCACTGCAAAAAAAAAAAAAAACATGGTAAATCTAACATATCGGGCTGGAAGTTTTTACGCGAAAATTGGTACATTAAATTGAAGTACAATTGTGACTAAAAATTAATATACATTTTTCTACAGTGTGCGTGTCGTACATCATTCATTAATTTCTCATATCATTTATTAATTTCTTACATCATTTATTAATTTAATATACCATTTATTTATTTCGTACACCGTTTGTTTATTTCTTACGTCATTTATTTATTTTTTGAATGATTTTTTCATTTATTAGATAATTTATTTATATGTTATACAATTTATTCGTTGCAGTGGAAGAAGAGAGCATCCAATCCGGAACGGATGGGGGAACTTGAGAGCGAGCGCGCGAAATCTGTCGCTCCTGCGTCTCGGCTCTTCCTTCTCGAGGGAGCGACCCAGCTACTCGGTGAGTCGAGTTTCATATTCCTCGCATATTATTATTCAATATTTTTCTATCGTCCTGTTTACTTTTTGAATCACCGATGAAACTTGACCGGTCAGTCGTCCCTCGCGCTTTCCTCGGATATCAGCTCGACAGTCGACGTAGGCGCGAAATATGCCGGGAAGCTGCGCTGCATCCGATACTCTGAATTGAGTTGCTTTCCTGACTCAATTCCGCCACTGCGCTCCCCTCCGGCCGTCTCTTACCCTTAACTTTTTTTTTCTTGGCTGCTCGACTGTGAGACACACTTTCGCCGCTACACATTCTTCCCTCGTTAAACTCGCGACATTTATCTCGTTGCCCGAGGTCGCCCCAAGGATAAAAGGGCGCCACGGATGAACGAGGTCGTGTAAGTGAATAAGAGGAAGACATCAACGGCCCTTGCCGACGTACCCGTCATCGGGTCTTTCTATTTATCTATGTGTGTGTATATATATATATATATATATTTATATATATAGTTACATAGTTGATGTAACGCGAGGAGCACTTTTCTCACCCCTTAAAAATATTACAGTCCATAGCACAATAGCCAGGAACGACCGGCAGTAGCGTCGTTCCCGGGAACCCCCCCGGGCAATCCTGTATTTGGTCTTATTATCTTGAAATATCGCAACCTCGCTCCGTATTCCATCACCACGCACCCACGATTTTCAGGCTGCATTTACTTCTCGTCGGTAGTGTAAAAATTCGTACATTTTTTCGGGATATTTTTTTTTTCTTTTTTTTTAATCCTATCTTATTTCGTAGAGATACTCGTTTTATCTTGTTATCTTGAAATGTCGCAACTTCGTTCCGTATTCCAGCACCACGCAACTACGGCTTTCAGGCTGCATTTATTTTTCATCGGCAACTTATATATTCGTACATTTTATTCAGAGGACATTTTTTTTCTTTTTTTTACATCCCATATTATTCTATCGAGATACTCATTTTATCTCATCTGTTATCTTGAAATATCGCATCCTCATTCTCTATTCCTGCAACTTCTGTTGTTAGGCTGGATTTATTTCTCATCGGTACCGTAAAAATTCATAAATTGTTTTTAGAGGACATTTTTTTACGTCTCGTTTTATTCCATTGAGATACTCTTTTTCACTACTTCGTGTTTCCCGTCGTATTTTTGTTCGCGGATGAATTTTTCACTTCCGCAAATCCGAGAGGCGAGTACGCGAAAAACTCAGTGTAGCCGGATTTTTTTTTTTTAAGAGTAAAAAAAAAACGCTTTGAAAAAAGAGGATATATACGTGCACGATATAGTATTTCAATGTGCGGTAATATTCGTTGGGCAGGGAACAAAGCGGGCTACCGACCGTGCTCACCTTTTCTCCTCTCATTTTCTTAGAAGCAGCCTGTGAAAATAAATGTTTACCCTCAAACCGCGGGGGCGTGCGATCCCGGCTACGCAGCTCCAATTTCTTAATACGGGGAGAATTATCCGGTGCGCGATGGACAAGATAACGCTACGCTCTCTTACGTTTCCAGGTTAAAATATCCTGAATATTAAGAAGAGTTCGCATTAGTCAAATGAGTGCTATATTTTCGACTGATTATAGTGAATGGTTATTTTCGTATCACAGCAAATGTCCTTAAAGTAGAAAAACATTAATAGCTACAGATTTTCAAATATATTAACTGGTTTTTGCCAATTTTCGAAAATGTCCATATTCGTTGAGTTTTTTCAAAGAATAATCCTCAATGTTTTCTCGTTCTTGATGTATTGCGGCTAATTCTCTTCATCGAAAGATGCTCTACAAATTCACCATCTGGGTATTCGATAGTATTTACCCTTCAAAAATGGGAGCTGTTTGTCTATGAAGGAATTTTGTCGATGGATAAACAAAATGCTCTAATTTTTAAACGGAAAATACTATCGAATATGTGGATGGCGAATTCGTAGAGTATCTTTCAAGGAAGAGAATGTGCCGTAATACATCAAAATCGAGCAAAAATTACGGATCATTTTTTGAAAAAACGTTTCAAAGTGTCTCCTTACTTGTTCCTCTCAATAGGAAATTCACGATTAATAGGACGATGAATTCCACCTATCGTCATCGGAATTGCCGATAAGATTTAAGTCTCGTTCAATCTTTGAAAATCTCCGGTTCTTTATTCAATAAACAAACAATCTATTCGATATACAAATTATCTCCGGAAACGGAGTAACGGATGCGCGTTAGTTCCGTGAAAATTCGAAATATTCTATATTCAAGGCGACTTGGAACCGGGCTTGGTCGGTAACGAAAACTGCAATAAATTTTTCCACTCTCAAGCTTTTCCGACGAAAGCAAAATCAATGAATTACATTAATAAATGTAGCGTCTGCCGAATTAAGTTATCAAGGTTATCGAAGCGTCGTCGATAACCTTGATAACTTTCGTAAACGGATTACAGTTTCCGTTACCGACCGAGCAGCCGCCCGACGGAGGAAATTGTGTGACGACAAATTGAACAAGTTTTTCGCGCTGTCGAGGGCGTCAAAGCCTTGCCTCGACAGTTTCGAAGTTCCGACGGACGAGCCGAAGGCTTATAAATTGTTACACGCTCGAGGAGAGGCTCAAGCCGTGCGTAGGCGTGTGTTGGGCTCGCAGCCGCGTGAATGCTTCGCTGTCTCAGAGTGCAGCGAGGACAGCAGGTGAGCTTCTTAATATGAATTAAAAAAAAAATTAAAAAAAAACGAGAGGAGGGCGGAAGCATGAAAGAGAGAGAATAAAAGCTGAGGCGATCTCTGTTTGCGTTGTATCACACGCAACGCCACGCCGCATAGAGTGAAAAAGATCGAGTGTTCCTGGAAAGTAGCGAGAGAGTCTTTGAAGTGCGGCGGAAAAAATCCGCCGCTCGGACGTTCCGGCACGATTTTTTTTTCTTTTTTTTTTTCTAAAATTATTAAAAGCTTCTCTCCTTTCCTTCGAGGCATTTTGCCCTCACCCTTCGCCCCCTTGGGGTTCCGCCGACGGCGCACCTTCCGGATAATGGACTGTATTATTCTCGCGTGAATCACGACCGAGCCAGACACCACTGCGGGCTTCTTCTAACGAGAGCGCGGCCGTTGAGGCGACGACACTCTTCCCGGTCGGTAACGAAAACTGTAATAAATTTTTTGCCGCGGAGGCTAATTGCTTCCGATCAGAATCACGCTCCTCCGTGAATCTCAGGACGGTGCAGCCTCGCGTTAGAATTCGCCTTCGGGACTGTCCTCATTGTTTTTGACACACCGTTGGTGGATTTAGCGTTACTGAAAAAAAAATTTAATAAGAAAAAATGAATTAGAGTTTTTATTACCGATTAAGGTTTTCACGCAAGCTCGAAGCTCACGTTATTAAAGTACCTCGCCCTCCGCTCGTTTGGTACGAAAGTAAGTGAAAGTTATTATTTTTTTTTATCCAAATTGCCTCGTCAGAACTGCAATATATTTCTCGGTGGGTTTTTCAGACGAATCTCGTTTCCAGCGAAATTTGATTCATCGAAACATTTTATAATGGCGAGAGTACGCGCGTCGGCGCTTATTTTATTTATTTAGCTGATTCAGCGCTCTTGAAAAAATAAATAAATAAAAATGAATTACCATCTTTGTTACCCACCGAGATTTTCGCAGAGCTGCGAAGCTCAAATTATTAAAGTACCTCGCCTGAGAGAAGATCTAGTAAAAACTACTGCACTGAGAGAAGGATCTAGTAAAAACTACTATATCACTTGCGAGATATTACCATAGCATATAGTAGTAGAGCGTTAGGGCAACACCTATGGTAGGAAGTACCGGATTTAGAAGAATTTTTCTTAGATATTATGGTAAAAATTCTTGGAAATTCTGAAACTTTTTGCCATAGGTGGCGCCCTGGCGCCGTACTACTATATTCTATGGTAATTTTTCTTAGTTGATTGGTAATTTTTACTAGATCCTTCTCTCAGTGTGCTCGTTTTGTACGAAAATAAGTCAAAGTTATTATTTTAAAAAATCCAAATTGCTCCGTCAGAACTGCAATATATTTCTCGGCGCTTCTTTAAGAAGAATCTCCTTCCGAGCGAAACTTTGTTGGAATATTTCTGAACGGCGAAAGTGTGAGACTCGGAGTCACGCGGGATGCACTTTGGAGCAGCCGGTGCGCGAGCTCCGGCGGACAAAAAACGTGGAGTCTCCGACTGAGCAGTTAATCCCTCCGTTCGTTTTGCTCCCGTATTCCATCTTCGCCGTCTTCGCTAACGAGACGCGGCCGAGAAGCGAAGGGCAAAAAACAAGAACTGAGTTTCAACTTCTTGCGGCGCGGTGTTGCCGGCGAGCTTTGCATTCGCCGCGGTGTGCGGAGACAACGAGAAAATCAGCGGAAAGATGCACATGCCTGTCCGACCGCGCGTCCACCGCAACTACTTGCGCGAGGCGGCGGCGTCGCGGGCTTATTCCAGCGAGTCTCTGCCCAACCCCTCAGGATTCGCGGGCTTACGCATCCTTCGCGCAGCATTTGCTCACCGCGTAAGTCGAAGGACTCGTCGAGCTGCTGTTACCCAAAAATTAGCTCACTCAGTCGGTGCATGTTATGCGGAGCATACACTGTAAACAAAAAATTTGTATGAAATTTAATGTAGGACTGAAAGTTTTTGTGCAAAAACTGGTATTTAAATTTCAAGTACAATTGTGACGAGAAATTAATGTTCAGTGTATAAAAGGCATTTGAAAATTATTTTTAATAATTTTCTATAATTTTGCTATAAAAGTACTTTAATTTTAATCATTTACTTTAATTTCAATGAAAAAGTATGTTAATTTCTCATCACAATGGTACATTAAATTTATCATTTTTTTCCAGTGTATACTTGCGAGTATTTAGATTATATAAATGCACCTATTTGCAATTCGGAAGACAAACGAAAATTAAACATTTCGAAAATTTGCATTTAGCCTTGTAAATGAGAGCGGGGCAAAACGGACTTCCATTTTAGATGAGACAAAAGTTGAAAGATTCGCAAACTGGTTTCGACCTTGTAGAGGCGAGGGGGGAAAATGGACCTCTATTTTAGATTAGACGGACATTTAAAACCTCACAAAATAGCATTCGACCTTGCAGGGGCGAGGGGGTCAAAATGGACCTCTATTTTAGATTAGAATAAAATTTAAAACTTCGCAAAATTGCATTCGACCTTGTAGAGACGAGAAGGAAAAACGGACGTCCATTTTAATGAGATATTGCATTTTTTTGTAAGTCCTGAGAAAAAATGTTGCAAGTCCTGAGAACATGGACCGTTTTGCCCCAGGGTGCCGGTTTGCCCCCAACCCGACATACCCGCGCTCCGCTCCCGATGCAATTCGTATGTTTCTCGTATTTTTATTTTAACTTTCGAGGTATGTTGAGAATTCACTCGGTTGGATAGGCTTACGGAACCGTGCACCACAATTCGGAGAATTTATAGTGGACATAGAAATATCCTATAACCGTGAATCGTGCGCACAATTTTTTTATTTCTCGTTTAAAATTTATTATCATCTCGCCCGCCGATCCTGGTATTTCCTCTCCGTATCTTTACTTTTTCATTTTTTTATATAATTTTTTTTTTTCTATCCGTGAGTTATCCCTTCGTCGCAATCAATTTTATTTCTCCGAAAAGTTTCGTAAATACGCGGCAATAAACGACGATTTATAGATTTTAATATAATACCGAGAAATACCCTGAACCACATTGAATTGTCTTCGTTTTGTACGTAGACTTCGATAAAACAACTCGTATTCTCTTTTATATTTCCCACGATACACAGTAAAAAATAATTTCCTAAAATCGGCATACCAAGTTTTGTACAAATAATTTTATTGAATAAGTGACAAACTCGTTGGTTCGGGTTTGAGTATACAAACCTGTCCTTTTATTTCCCGTCTCACTACCAATTTTACTTGGACCTCTATCTTAGATTTGACGAAAATTTAAAACATCGCAAAATTGCATTCGACCTTGTAGAGACGACAGGGAAAAAAGGACGTCCATTTTAATGAGATTTTGTAATTTTTTCTAAGTCCTGAGAAAAAAAAATTTGCAAGTCCTGAGAACACGGGCCGTTTTGCCCCAGGTTTCCGGTTTGCCTCCCACCCCACATACCCGCGCTCCGCTCCCGTTGAATTTTTTTTGCAGTGTAGTTACTTTCGCGGTTTTGTTTTTCTCCCAAAGTTGGTGCGTGGGTTAATTTGACAAGTCTACCATCCGTCCGGAGACGTGCGTGCGTAGGCTCGGATCGAACGAAGTTCTCTTCGATGTCACGCCTCGCTTCCGGGCCATCCGACCTCTCTCTTCGAGTCCAAATATTTAAGGAGACCACGTCCATCGATCCGTCAACCTATCAATTACCTATACTTGCGCGCACACACGCACATACATATACATTCGGCCTTTTCGGTCCTGGACGCTTCTGGGAGTGGAAGGAAGCGTACGAAGCCGTTCCTTTCCTTCTTTGCTTTTTCCGTTCGCCCTTCCGTTACCACTTTGCTCGCTTTTACGCAGTTTCGCGGAAGCAGTGACGTCCGAGGCCGTGAGCCGAATGAGAGCGAGAGCTATTTTATTTGTTTTTATTTTTTTCTACCTGACGACATGAAGACTATGCAGTTTAAAGTGGGGCAAAACGGAACACATGGAACTCCAGACTGAAAAAAACGCAATTTTCAAAGATTATAAAAGATTCTGAAAAAATGCATAGCTATTCAGAAAAGAAAACGAATTATTTTTATGAAGGCAAATAGTTGAGTTGCCGGATAATTTGTTGAATAATGATGTTTATCTTCAATTTGTTGGTACCGAATTGAAATGATTATTTAACAAAAACAATCTTCGCGTTCGATATTTTCTCTGAAACTTACGTTTGACGAGACTATTTAGCTCCGACCACCTTAAGACCCGCGAGAAATTATTTGGAAGTGGTCGGTCTTGCCCCGCACTTTGCCTACCCATTAGGATCGACCTCGTCGTCAACGCGCGATTGAACATTTTTTAATTCGCCTTTTACTCAAATTTTTCCGACTGTCTCCAACGAATTTTTCCGACAATCGTGCCGTGGTCCATTTTGCCCCGGGTCTGCGGTTAACAGCGCGGCCATTTTGCTCCGGCCTTTTCTACAATGTGGTCTGCAGCGAAGGAGCAAAACGTTGAAAAAAGAAAAATTGAGGTTTCCGACGAAACAGCCCGTTCATCCCCTCACGCATCGACTTCTCCCCGATCTGTCCGCTTCGCTCGTTCCGCTACTCCGACACTCGCCCACTTTATTTCTCTTCGATGGAACCGGAAATGGAACGGCGCGATCATCTTCGCCGTCGGGCCTTGAACCGCCCGGGTAGCGGCGTTCGACCATAAACCGCTCGATCATCTCGATTGCCCGCTTCTGCCTCGCCACTCACCTATTTTTTTTTATCCCCCACCTTCATCGACGATTCTGCCCAATTCTCCGTCGCGATAATCTTCCTTCGAGCGAATTCAGAACCACCCAAAAAAAAAAAAAAAATCGAACGCCAAATGAAAATGAATCGTTTCATCCCGAGGCAGCCAACGAATCTAATAAAGCTCTGTTCCCTTTACAGTGGAGAACCGCGTAACTTTGTGTAGCAGATATAACGTTGCAAACGTTGTGTTTGAAAAAAGTAATGTGACATTTGCATAGTAATATATCTCAGCGATATAATTTTACAACTATATGTCTCAGATACAATTTTCTAATGTTGTCTTTCTCCGATAACATTTTGTCTGTGTCGTTGTTTTTCTAAACGATTTGCCATTTGTCGTTCTCAGTCCTTACCATTTTCTACGTATCGTTCTTCTTCGCTCACTTTTTTGTTTCAAACGAATCGATTATAATTTTTTCTTCATAGAGAGAAATGCACGTTCGAGGTCCAGCTGCTCTTCGATCAGCGGCGAACATAAATTTCCGCCCTAGATTTATTTTTTTTGTTTCCCTCCACCCACGTCCTCCTCTGCGACGAACATCTCGAAGCTTCCTATGCATTCTCGCCAGCAGGTGAGAAACGCCTCTTATGCGGGAATTCGAATTTTTCTTACGTCTCACACGCGACGCGCATTTATTCTTCCGTCGCGAAGGTGGGGGAGGGGGCGGAAGGCAGGGGTGAAAGTTGCGCGCGCATCTCCTTCTTTCACGGTCTCTCCCTCGCCGGCTCGAATCCACCCCCTTCGCCAGCGTCGGGAGCAAAACCCCCGCCGCCGCTCTCACTGTATATCTCTCTATACATCACCGGAGGGTTGAGATACCGTGCGCGCCGATTTTCCACGTCCAGTGCGACGCGCGACCTTAAGGCGGCGGGACCACGCCGCCCACGGCTCCTCTCGTATTCAACCCAAAAATCTACACAAACACACACAGACAAGCCACACGATTGCCGACGAGCGTGCTCATCCTATTTTTATTGACCCTTAAAAAAAAAAAAAAAAATAATAATAATAAGAATAAAAAATAAAATAAAAAAGATTAAATCGCCAGCTTAAAAAAAAAAAAAAATTAAATCCTTAGATTCGTTAGAGAGATATAAATGAAAAACAAATTTTTATCGAGATAAACGGGAACCAGTGGAAGATAATCGACGAGCCGCGAGAGCCATTAAAAAATCGCGGAGATCGAGGGACGCACGTGCGACAGAAGAATCGGGGGAAGTAGAGGAAGGAAAAAATGAAAATAAAATAAATTTAAGTACCGAAGCAATATCAGAGATTGCTCGTGCCGACTCATCGTCCCGGTCTCGTCGACGTCGACGAATCTTTTCACGAGCGACACACACAGAGAGACACACGCACCGGCGTCCCACCGCAGCGGTGACGAGACCGAGGCTGTCGAAGCGGCGAGTGCCGCGCGGAGGAAATCACCGGCGGGATTCCGTCTCGATGGATCGATCCTGATGCGAACATTCTTCGATATTAAAAACATCCCTGCGAATAAGTTTTCAAGTAATATACAAAAAATTAATTAAAAATCTACACGAGGGACGAAAAAAGAACATCGAGGTAAGACTCGCCTGTCGATCAGTTGCGATCGAAAAAATAACGTATATAGAAAGATCGCAGAGATGTTAGTGAGAGTCCTTCAAGCTTCAAGTTTCAACGATCGTATATCTAGAATTTAATTATAAACGTTGCAAAAACTACTCCGGTAACTCCGGTAATGTTTAATGAAGTTGCTTCCTCGCGTAAGTCATTTCTGTCGACGATTGGAGATGAAAAAAAAAAAAACACGGCTTTTAGAGCTGGATCGATAATTCAGGCTAATTTTACCATTAACACAATTTTCTTCTTTACTATGGATCGCTTTATTTTTATTCCATAATTTTACAATTTTCTTTTTTTTTTCTTTATTGCGCGTTATATCCACTCGAAGACCTGTAGAGGTGGGCACGGATGTATCTCATGAGGGATCTTTATAAAAACAATCCCGGATATATTGCCTTATAGACGTGCCTAAGACTTTACCATCAAAAATAAAATAAAATATCGAAGTAAATTAAAGATATAGACTTTAATTATAAGCGTTGCAAAAACTACTCCGGTAACTCCGGTAATGTTTAACGAAGTTGCTTCCTCGCGTAATTCATTTCTGTCGACGATTGGTGATGAAAAAAAACACGACTTTTAGAGCTGGATCGATACTTCCGGATAATTTCACCATTAACAAAATGTTCTCCTTTACTATGGATATCTTTATTTTTATTCCATACTTTTACGATTTTCTTTTTTTACTTTATTACGCGTTACATCCACTCGAAGACCTGTAGAGGCGGGCATGGATGTATCACATGAGGGGCGTTTATAAAAAGTCTCGGATATATTGCCATATACGCCTGCTTAAGACTTTTCCATAAAAAAATAAAAGAAAATATCGAAGTAAATTAAAGATCTAGACTTTAATTATAAGCCTTGCAAAAACTACTCCGGTAACTCTGGTAATGTTTAACGAAGTTACCTCCTCGCGTAAGTCATTCTTATCGACGATTAGAGATGAAAAAAAAAAAGAAAAAAAAACGGCGTTTAGAGCTGGGTCGATAATTCCGGCTAATTTTATAAAATTGACGACCGCAGTCGCTCGCGTTAGAGGGAAAATGATTGACGCAGCTGTCGCCTCCGCAGGGGGGGTTTTATAGTGGTCGCTGTTTTCACGTTGGTAGCGAAATATAGATTTGCAGAAGCTACGTATTCTCTCGTGCATAAATTAGCAGTTATCGTGACGAAGCACAATTGCTCGATCGAAGTAGTCGGTCTCTACGTCTGCCCTATCCTCCGCGTCTAGTCTTCTCGACTATAGACACGAGCGGCTCGCTCGTGCTTGTATGTATTACGCGTTGTATCCACTCGACGACCGGTAGAGGCTGACATGGATTATTGCACGAGGGGCGCTTGAAAACAGAGCGTAAGCCGGAGACCGTGCCGTAGCTTCCCTTTAACGTCCCGGCTGCATTGCTGTATATTCGTGCTTCGGACTTTTCCATGTTAAAAAAATATAAAAAATTATAAGTCCTAGAGTGCAAATCATATTTTTCGAAAAATTGAAAATGTCACAAAACTGAGACCCTCCGACCGGTTCTTATGAAATTCAATAGCGAACATTGTTTGATGTTAGTCTACTTCTATAGAAAATTTCAGCCCGATGACTCAAAATTTTCGAATGCTAGAACGCGAATACACTTTTTTTTTAATTTCAAAATCTGATAATATCTGAACGAATGTTTCAATTATTGCCTAAATTGTAACGAACAGAGGCACTCAAGTGCTCTACATGCGGGCCAAATATCAGCCCGATTGATGCAACCGTTTTTGAGTTATAGACGGTTGAATTTTGCAGGCCTGGCACACACAAACGCAGACACACACACACACATCCAGATATTATTAAATGTAAAAATAGTAAATGTAATTTATAGCAGTCAGTGCGAAAATGGCCGTTTTGTGCACGCTTCGCGTGCACAAAACTTCCATTTTCACACCTCGTGAAGTAAAATTTCGTACGATACACGTGCGATAAAACTTCTTCTGACTCGCGTCATTGCAGCACTCGTCAGAAGAAGTTTAATTGTACTTGTATCTTAAATTACTATTTTCGACGTTTTCGAACATTCTGAACACGTTTTCATGAAAAACTCGATTTTTTTTTCATCAAAACAAAGCTTCCTCTATGAGGAAGCAATAAAAAAAATATCGAAGTGCAATTCTGACTAGACGTTTAAAAAAAAGTTATATTCGACCGTGTGATAAATTTGGTCTCTTTACTATGGATCACTTTATTTTTATTCGATAATTTAAAAATTTTCTTTTTTTGCTTTATTACGCGTTATATCCATTCGACCACCGGTAGAGGCTGGCATGGATTTATTGCACGCGGGATGCTTGAAAAAACAGTATAAGCCAGGGCCCATGCGTGCCGTAGCTTTCCTTTAACGTGCTTCGGACTTTTCCATAAAGAAAAAAAAAAAAAATGAAATATTGAAAGAAAATTCTGGCGAAATGGAAAAATGTACTCACCAGTAGAGGACTTGAGACGGTAATATATATATATATATATCTATCCTCCCACTTAACAACATTTTCTTCTTCACTATGGATCACTTTATTTTTATTCCATAATTTTAGAATTTTATTTTTTTACTTTATTACCCCCGTTATATCCACTCGGCGACCTGCACAGGCCGACATGGATTATTACATGGGGGGTGCTTATAAAACCGTATAACCCGGGGCCCGTGTCGGAGTTTCTTTTTAACGTCCCGGATATATTGCTCGTGCTTCAGAATTTTCTATAAAAAATAAAATAAAATAAAATATCGAAGTAAATTTCTGACGAGATGGAAAAATATACTCCACAGTAAAGGACTTGGGACGGTAATAATAGTACTTTGCGATACTAGTACGGAAAAGCGGTCTTTCGACGAAGGTTGTGAAGTTGGCTGCACGAGCCGGATCGAGAGCTACAACGGCACGAGGCGAAGCCGAGTGACGTTTGTAGCTCGAGAGGAGGCGAGTGCTGCCTATTTCCCAAACGCCGTCGGGAGACCACTTTTTCGTACAAGTATCGCATACTACTTTTTGTGAAAAGTGCACGAAAATTCCCGCTTTTCGTGCCTGTAAAGTGCGTGCGGGAAAATAGCGAGAGTGCCAGATCAGTGTGCGCGAAAGTAACTAGAGTGTTAAAAAAATGAGCGCAAAAGTAACTAGAGTGTGAAAAAAGTGTGCGAAAAAGTAACTAGCGTCCAAAATAGTATCTACAGCAGTTTGCGCGCATCCTCTGCTAGAAAGCGCCACTTTCGCCATACTTTACAGGCACGAAAAGCGGGACTTTTCGTGCACGTGTTAAAAAAATATATATGTTCGACCATTTAACAACAGTTTCTCGTTCACCATGGATCACTTTATTTTTATTCGATAACCAAAAAAATGTTTTTTTTTTAGTTAGCTTTTTTTACAACTGATAGTACGTTTTGCTTACAAAAAATTTAAGATTAACCGGAGAATGTTAATTGTACAAACCTTTTTTAACGCGTGTACCCGGAGCAACCCTGTAATTTGTGATACACTCTCCAAAGTTCAAACGGACATTTTCTAGTACACATCGCGAAAATATTTGCGGTTTACCACCGCAGCGGAATTGGCCCGATACACACTTTGCCGGGCAAATAAAAGCGAAAAAGCTCCGGATATGTCGATGCTCGGCTTGATCAAAGAGAGCCTTTCGTGTGTTTTGTCTGCGCGGAGTTTTTGTTTTTGCGTGTCAACGTATGAACTTCAGGCACTATTTTATACCGGCGCACGGATATTGCTTGGCCGAAGAATGAAAAGCTTCGGAACGAATTTGCGGACCTTCGTTCAATATCTCCAATTTTAATTCAATCTTTTTTTTTTATTTATTTTTATTTCCATCGTTATTGGAGCTTGCTTCATATTCATCCGCCACCTGCAAATAGTAAAGTTGCCCATAAAAACTCAAAATACCTGACTTCGAGCAATCAGCTGTATATTTTTTGAGAATTTTTTTTTTCTTACGTCGATCACAGAGAATAATCGAGCTCTTTTTTTTTGTCCTTCATCGTTATTGGACCTTGCGTCACATTCATATTTCACCTGCAAATAGTAACGTTGCCCATAAAAACTCAAAATATCGGAATTCGAGCAATCAGGTGTATATTTTTTTTAATAAAAAAAATCTATTTTTTTCTTACGTCGAACAGGGAAAATAATCGAACTCGTGCCTTCGGTCTTTTCTCGTTCGAGCCTCGAATGCCAAAGAGAATTCTCCGCAGCGTTGCACGCGTGTACAATTTCGTACGAGCCATCGATGTTCCACCGGCTCGACAAACGCGATCACGTTTTACGGCTTAGACTATTCCCGGCATAAGCCGGGGGTTGCCGTTCCTTCGCGGTTTTCCACCGCGCTCGGTCGGTAGTGTGGCCGATTCTGGAATGTTGTCGACGGCGTGCAGCCCTTCGAGGGACAATGTCGGGCATTTACGAGACGTGGACACGAATAATCGAATTACTTCAGTTTTTTTTTCTCATCTTTTGTTTTTATCGAATACGTTGAGGCTTTTTTTTATTTCGAAAAATACGTCAATTAACGCCAATAACGAAGCTTCTGCTAGTCTGCAGATATTGATGCAAGATCATGAAATTCTTACAGTCTTTTTTTTTACTTTAATTTAAAAGACTTTGATTTCTACTTTATACTTTAAAAACCGAAAACGTTGAGGTTTTCTTTTTAAGGTAGCTACGTCGCTTCGCGCTCATTTCGCATAAGTTCGAGAAAAATAAGAGAAAATTGCAAGTACTTCTCGATGATATAAAAATCTGAAAAAATTCATGCATATTAAAGGTACTGAAAAGATTAATTTTGCATTATAATAATTCCAAAATGTTATTAACAAATTAAAAAAAAATTAATTGTTTAACAAATTACCCGACAAACCAACTTTTTTTAAAATGAAAATGTTTCGTTCATTTTTCTGAATACGTATGAATTTTTTCAGATTTTTCAGTCAACTTTGATTTTTCTGTTTTTCACACATTACATTCTGTATTTCAACAGAAGTTCTTGCAATTTTCACTTATTTTTCTCGAACTTATGCGAAATGTGCGCGAAGCGACATAGCTACTTTAACATCTAAAAAAAATATGTTAATAAGTTTCAATAACGAAGATATTGAAGTACAAATACTGATGATGAATAATCAAATTCCTTCTCTTTCTTGTAATTTAATAAAAAAAATATTTCTAATTTGTATTATTAAAAACGAAAACTTTGAGGCTTTGTTTTTACCAAAAAAAAAAAAATGCTAATAAATATTAATAGTGACTCTTGCGGGAGCCCATAGTGAACCGGGCTCTCCTATTGTTCGCAGGCTTATTGCGAGCCGCGTGTAGTTGGGGTGCGGAGCACGGTTCGCCAGACGCGTACAATCTGTCCCGAGAAATTACGTTCTGGCGTAATCGAGCATGACTCAGCTTGCGTTACGGAGAATGCACGTTGCTCACGATGCTGTTCTGTACTGTCCGCGTAGCACTTTCCGGTAACGCGTTCCGCTCCCAGAATCCGTACGGAAACGTTGCAACGGGGTTTCCGACAGTTACAGAGGCGATTCCAACTGGCGATACGTTCACCGTTACCGCCGACGGGTCGGCGGGGATGCAAGCACGATTCCCCCCCAGCGAACGCGTCCCGAAATTCGAACCGCCCCAGTGTCTCTGATATCGGAGATTGTTATCTTAGCGTTTCCAAAATATCGTCCTATGTTATCTTCACCGTTATTTTTATAAATGGAAACTCGCACCGGATGCTTCGGCACGTTTACAGCGCTACCTGGTGTAACTACCAAGTCAATCTATCAAACATTTATTTTACCACAAAGTCGCACAATATTTTTGTCAATTTACCCCATCTTTTACATTTTTTGTTGCCCAAAAAAAAATTGCAAAATTGTAATTGTAAAATGACCACAAAAAACTTGTGAAAATTGATATTTGGGCATAACATTTTTTTTGTTGAGCCTAAAAACACGTCGAGCTTTTTTCAACCATTATCTCGGTATTCGCTAACTTCTCCCTCCGCTGAGCAATCCAGTAACCCCCCCGTAAATGTTCTTATCAAACACTTCCCACTCTCTAAACAGACTTCTTTACAAGAAAAAAAAAAAAAAGAAAAAAAGAAACGAATCTCGCCTCATCTCAGAAACAACCTTTCATATCCCTATCTCTATTCCTACCCATATTTATCCGCACGATCGGTATATCAGATTCTTTTTTCCTTCGCCGAACACCCGCGCCTTACGTGGCCCGTTTGCCGTCGCCTGACTCATCCTGCGTTACGCTGCACATTGTCGACGCATATATCATTTCAACTGCCTATCCCTTGCACATATCCATCTAATATTTACGTGTGTATATCGTGGGACGGCTCGAGCCTCGGTGTCGCCTTTTGGGGGGGAAGAGGGGGGGGGGAAGGGGGGGGACTGGCCGGACCAATGCAATCCATGACCACTGCAAACTCCTCGCATTACTTCCTCCCCATTTATCGTATCCATCTATGTAGGATAAACAATAAAGAGAACGACGACTTCGAGCACACTCGATGTAGGAAATCGCGATCGGGGAGGATTGTCGGATCGACGAAACTCCGCCGAGAGTCGCGCGGCCCTGTTGCGATTGATTCCTCGTCGCATCGTCACCTTCTTCACCCCCCCCCGATATGACGTAGACGAACAATGTACATCGCGCATATCAATATCGCTAGAGACGTAAGACCGTGAAATTCGATTCTTTCCTGGGCAATCTCTCTCGACCTTCCGTGGGCGTTGTTTCTGGGAATTCGCATCGACCGATAAAATTCCTTGTAGCGATGCGACAGGCGTCTCGCACGGAACACGCGTCGAACGGGTCGATGGATGGTGGAGAAAAAAAAATGGAACGGTCGGAGTCGTACACAACCCGATAAAAATCATTTCCTACCCTGGGGTGGGAACGAAAATACCGTAGATCGAGGTAATTGTGGTTAATGCTTGAAACATAAATATTGTACCGATATCATCATTTTATTTTTATTTTTTTATCGACATCGTCGTACGGTTTTTCATTTTTTTTTTAGCCACGAGGTGTTCTGGGAATAGCTGTGAGTGTTTGTATTTTTTTATTTACTTATTATTAGTCCGGCGGAAAGATGTTTATCCGGGCTCTAATATCGTTGTTTCTCCGGACAAGCCCCCCCCCCTCCTAAGTACACATGACAATAAAAATTAATTAAGAAAGCCATAAACGCAGAGGCCGTGAGAGACGATAAGAGAGAAAGGAAAATGATAATAGAAAAACCGGCAACTGAAACTGCAAATTTAAAAAGAAAACGCTGGTGAAAATGAATATAATAATAAGATAATAATAAGGTAGACTTTGGTCGAGAAGCGTTAACGCAAAATGAGAATCTATAAATAAGCGAAACACGGTCTAAAGTCAAAGCGATTGCCCCGAATGGAAAATCCCCCGCGAATGTCGCTGTGGTAAATTGTGAAATTAGATCCGTTCGGAAATAGAGTCGCGACAGCGCGATGACGAGATTCGAGACGCAAGCGAAATTTTAATCCCCCCCGGGCACTCTGTGAATGTCGTTCGCCGAAGCGCGATGAAAAGGGCGCGACTGTAAGGGTGAAGTGTCGTCGTCGGTAATGTTATTTGCTTGCGTGCAGTCACGTTATCGCCCATCGAGACCGCGTATATTCGAAGCGCAGCAACATTGAGTAAACTCCCTTCTCTCGCTTCTGCGGTGCTTCGAATCTCTGAATTGCGTAATATACAGTGGAAAACTCCGTAAGCTCGTAGCCCGGTAAGTCGCGGAGCTCCCCGGGCTTCGTAAAGCGCGCATGCGCACAGTCTTACCCCACTCGATTCCCGGTCACGTGAGTCGTCGCCTCGAGGCTTACGCGAAATACGATTAGACCGAGAAAAAGAAATACGTTCGAAGCCGTTATTTGCTCGATACAAATAAAGCGTCGTTTTGTTAAACGATTACTTACTTCGAATCTCTGAATTACGCGATATTGAGTGGAAACTCGGTAAGCTTGTAGCCCGGTAAGTTGCTGAGCTACCGAAGCTTTAGCGTGCGCTACCGCGTGCGCGCTTTACGAAGCCTCGGTCACGTGAGTCATCGCCTCGAGGCTTACCTCGAAATATCATGACGCTGAGGAAGAGAAATGTTTGGATTAAGCAAAAGTCGCGATGACATACGTTCGAAGCCGTTATTTCTTTGGTACAAGTAAAGCATTGTTTTCCAAGGGTCGAATTTTGAGAGATTAGTTTGAAGTTGAGATCGACCTTAATGTCAAAGTTTGGCGCGAACTTCATTGCGTACTTAAGATCGAACTTAAGATCGAACTTGAGACCGAACTTAAGATCGAACTTAAGATCGAACTTAAGATCGAACTTAAGACCAAACTTAAGAACGAACTTAAGACCGAACTTAAGATCGAAATTAAGATAGCTATTAAGCTCGCAATGAATTTCGGGATAATCTTCGATCTTGGCTTCGATCTCAAGAGCGACCTTAAGTTGAAACTAACGTCTTAAAATTTCCCCCTTAAACTGTTATTTGCTTCAATCGATTCAAAAGTTGTCGTTTCAAACAAATTTCTGTTGTACCCACCAAACAACATCCTTCAAAGTATCTCACCGCGCCGTGTTGAAACCAACCATTTATTTCTCTGAGTATCACAGTAACAAAAAAGCAAGAAATCAAAAGCGAAAAGAAGAAATAACAAAGTGACTCAGCGAGGTGCGTGTCTCTGTGTCATAAATAAACCGCAAAGATAATGGAAAAGTGACCTGGCTATCCGTCCGTCATGATTTTTTTTCTTCATTCTAACAATGTCCTATCGACGATGTAAGGGGAGAAATGAAGCTTTCGCGTCCGAGGGTTTGCGAACCGCTCTCGACGTTCGGTATCGATGTGCCTGATGTCCGTCATTCCGGTTACCGGATGGTATGCTGTGTACACGGGGGGGAGGGGTAAATATGGCCCGGTCCATTTTGCCATGTATACTTACAGCGTTAATGGGCGCCGGGCCATATTCACCACCTCCGCCCTATATTTATAGTGCGCTGGAAGGGCCGGAGCCCTCTCAGCGACGGAAATACTGGCATGGTAAAGGGGCTCTCGGGTTGCTATTGGGCCTCGGATTGTAATCGATAGGCAGAACAGCACTTTCCTGCGTACTGTATACACAGATATTATAGCCTGGTTCGCTAATGATCCCGGGTCGAGGTATACGGTTCACCCGATGGAACGATACCGCTCGGTATATAATATAACGATATATATTATTTATTTAATTCGTGCGTACACGTAACCTGTCCCGGAGTCTCCTCGATTCGTAGTTCAAACTTACAATCAGCGGCACCGACTCGATATGTCTTGCGGTATATCGGGGAAAATTACTCGGTTGATCAGCCTCTATTCAGACGTTTCTGCACTACTAAATTGTCGGTATCGGGCGGATCGGGGCAAAATGGACCAGCCGAGATACCAAAATATTTTTGAGTCATTAAAATATTTTGTTCGACCAACTAAATATTTATT
Organism: Stenichneumon culpator; assembly: GCA_964017025.1. Classification (NCBI taxonomy): domain Eukaryota; kingdom Metazoa; phylum Arthropoda; class Insecta; order Hymenoptera; family Ichneumonidae; genus Stenichneumon; species Stenichneumon culpator. The sequence goes on along the minus strand of OZ024772.1, from coordinate 17,875,509 downwards.
TGAACGTCTGTGGCCTAATCTTAGTTTATTCAACTGTACTTTTTTGTCAGTCCGTGACCTCATGTTTTACTGTTTTGCGCATAACTTCCTCTACGAGGAAGTTCGTTGACAATGTTTTTCTAACTGGTATCAGGATGTCTGTCCGCGGAATTTTCGTGTATGTGTATATATATGTGTTAAATTTGAAATTTTTAAAGGATAACATTTTTCTTTTTTTATTGCTAAAATTGTATTCCAATTATACCGCTGAACAGTAAAGCATGAGCAACTCATGTGCAAATTACTTTGCACCATTTTTCGTTTTGAATACATTTGTTCTTCAAATTTCGTCAAAATCCATTTTGCCCCGTGGGTCCATTTTGAGCCCCTTCTACGGTAGAATTACGAATGTTTCCTTACGCGTGTCTATTCCCGGTTACGGATATCGTGATACGCTTGTGCCGTGCTTTCTAACCGGAAACCGCACGGTTGAGAATCGATTCCTCGACCTACACTGTAACACGCGAGTCTGAGGGTATGTATAGCCGATCGCGGTCGCGGATTATGACGGCAATAGGCTGAAAACTTGGGTTTAAGCTATAGCTCAAAAAAGTCAAAGTTGGTAAACTCATGCGCAACAAAACGAGGCAGGTACGAAGTTCACGAAACGTCACGAGGTCGTATCGAGGTTTTGGGATCGATCGGGGGTACGGGGCACCCCGAGGGCCGCCGGATCGATGTCTACCAAGCTGTGTTAACGCTGTAACCAGGGGAGAGTCTTACTCTGCCCTCTGATGAAGCACGTAATCTACGCTGCGTCGGGTCTACAACTACTAAATCGTCTAGCAGGTCGTCAGAAAAACGAATTTTATTTTATTTAAACAATAATTATTATTTTGTTTAAACAATAATTATTATTTTATTTAAACATGATTATTTTATTTAAACATGATTATTTTATTTAAACATGATTATTTTATTTAAACATGATTATTTTATTTAAACAATAATTATTATTTTATTTAAGCAATAATTATTATTGTATTTAAGCAAAATTTAGGCAAATTGACAAAGAGCGTGATCCGTGTCTCGGTGAAGTTGGCTCGTTTCACAGAGCGCGGTAAAACGGAAGGCAGGGGCAAAACGGACACACAATTCCTCTCGAATCGTTTTGGCCGAGCGCACGGATCAGTTATCATCCGCAACGATGACAGTGAATATCGTCGGTATTTCATTGAGTATTTCCATTAACCAGTCGGCTCTTCAAATAAACCCGTGAAAATACACGCCGTAAGCACATGTCCAATTCACATGCTTGCGGCACAGTGCCTCCAGAAATTCTCGTATCACTGCGGAAATGCCCACCGGATCTGTTTATACGTGCGGAGCAGTTGAGCGGCATCCCGTCGGTGAAGGGTAACGGTGGTGAAATATGCCAAGGGTCAGTGTAGGGGAGAGCGGGGCGAGACGGGACAGTGGGGCAAAATAGGATAATGGGGCAAAACGCAATTTTCCAATCACTTTTGGTTGGTGGCGGTGGTAGTGAGTCGTAGAAAAACGTGATTGAAAATCCGGATGTAGCGTCGGGACAAAATGGCACATCCAAAAATTATTGCAAAATTAAGTTTTGCACTGTGCCATTTTGCCCGCCCTCTCCTCTACTAAATTCCGGCTGGGCCGTAATGCCCACGTTTGCCTTAGGCATGGGTCGCATTTTGCCCACTGTTCCATTGGCCCGCTCTCCCCTACTAAAATCCAGGTGAGCCATATTGCTCACGTTTGCCCTAGGCATGCGTCCCATTTTGCCCACTGTTCCATTTTGCCCTGCTCTCCCCTACTAAAATCCAGGTGAGCCATATTGCTCACGTTTGCCCTAGGCATGCGTCCCATTTTGCCCCACCGTTCCATTGTGCCCCGCTCCCTCCTACTAAAATCCGCGTGCGCCATCTTGCCCACGTTTGCCCTAGGCATGCGTCCCATTTTGCCCCACCGTTCCATTGTTCCCCGTTCTCCCCTACTAAAATCCGCGTGGGCCATATTGCCCACGTTTGCTCAAGGCATGCGCGTCCCATTTTGCCCCGCTCTCCCCTACTGAAATCCGGGTGGGCCATATTGCCCACGTTTGCTCTAGGCATGCGTGTCCTGCAGCGCGATGCACGCGCAACAACCCCTTCGCTCTCCCGCTTCTCGACGGTCTCATCGGGGTGACGTGGATTCGCATCCGCCGGACCATGCGATGTGTCGGGCATTACGGAATTTGGATGCGCCCCCGTATATTAGCGTTGACGGCTCTCCCTGTTTCCGGGGGTCCCTCCGACCCGTTAATCCGCCTCCTGCCGTCCTCTCGCTCGCTTAATCGGCTACATTGGAATTCACGCGATTCGCCCATTTATGAGAAATTCCCCGAATACCAGCCGACGTTTCGATTTCGCGTAAACATACCGACGGGCTTTCTCGTCCGCGGGCCTCGCCGTTTGTGGCGCGAAACACGTGCGACTCCGTGCGTCCGAACGACGGGGATAACGTTCATGAACTGCAGCTCCGTAAATAGCCGGCGGGAAATCCCGATTGACCGGAATCGGCGCGATCCGAATTCGACTCGGCTCGTTCCGATACGAGAAATCCTGCACTCCCGCCCGCATGCTCGGAATGCAATTAAGCCGAGAGAAAGAATTTTTTGAGCACGACGAATAGCGCCCTTTCGGCCTATCCTCGGATCTAATGAAAATTATTAATTCACGATAACCGGGAATACCGTAAAGCCAGAATATATCGGTTTAATATTTTTTAAGTATCGTAAAAACTATTTTTACGGATAATTATTTTTCCAGCCGGACAGCGCTGACGTATATTTTACCCCACCGGGGACCCGACAGACCCGACACTTGTGTCGATGCTCAATAATGCATCTCGCGCGAAGGCGCCTCTGCAGTCTTTCTCTCTTTTTCATACCGGCCCACTGTGCGCTCATAGCTGGGAAAAAAAATAAAATGAAAAATAGCGAAGAGGCTTTAATGAAATTTTTTCACAGACACGAAAGGCAGCCGGTGAGTTTCGAGTAACCGTGGAGTTAAATGGAACGAGAACGACCGTAGCGGCTCGTTTCACGTGTTGCGTTCGAATGAAACAGACATTTTTTCCCCTCTTTTTATTTATGTATTTTTTTTTGTTATATAAAAATAAATTGCTCGCTCGTCCGAAAGTACCGAGCGTGCGTGCATCGACGCTGATGAATTTCGGACATTCGGCTGTCCGGATTGATCCGTCGATCGGCCACGCTGAATTTCACTCGAATGACGCACAACGCACTTCCGCCAGAATGTCTCTGATATACAGATTAATACCGGCGCGCCCCTCGCGATGGCTTTCAATAGCCGATATATCGTGAGCGGCGTATCGCTCTTCGACGGTCCTTCGTTATCTCAAACAACGTAAAAATTGAAAAAAAAATATATGAAAAAAAATTGTCTCTATGCAAAACTTCCACTCAGTCTCAATTCCAGAGTTGGGCAGTCCTTGAAATGCCGGATACTTGTTCGGTACTTCAGATACGTACTTGAAGAACACAAGTATTTGTCAGTACTTCAAGCACTGTTTTTAAGATTGCAAGTGCTAAGTGCTAAGTACAAGTGCTTTTTGACTACACGCTCGCATTACGGATATTCGATTCCTACGGATATTCGAGCTCTACGACTCATGTGTCGTATCACTTGGGGTCCGAACGCACCCCACGCGAACGCGAAAAAATCAGCTTTTTGCTGATTTTTCCCGGTTTTCAGTTTTCGAATCGGCTTTTCATTAACTAAATGTAAATAAAATCAGATTTCTCGTACACCGTTTTCTTCCTTATGAAAAAAAAAAAAAAAAATCATGTATGAGAAAGTCTGTCTCGATCACAAAACCGGTCCTATTAGCATAGGACCGGTTTTATGATCAAGAAAAGCGTGGGGAGTGTTCGGAGCGCAGTCATGCATTTCAAGGTAAAAAAATTAAGTCATGAGTTGTAGGTTTAATACATGATTGTCTAAACTTTTCAATATGTATAACTTATTTATCATTAATTATTTTAAAAAAGAACCATTGAAAACAACGAGAAGTGGCCCTTTTCGTTTTTTAATGAAAAAAAGAAGGAACAATAATGGATTTCGTTTACTTAATGCAATTTTTTTTCATGGATTTGTTTCTCAATGAAACAAAAAAGTGATCAATGGATTTAAAAAAGTCTCAAAATGACCAACTACATAAATTTCACCCAGTAATTTTTTATAACGCGGAAGCCATTCGCAAATTACTTTGCACCGTTCTTTTCAAAGCCTCGACAACGCTTAACGCTGCGAGCCTAATTGCGAAGAGCTCTTGGAAAAAGTACTTCAGAAATACCTCAAGTAAAAAATATACTTCACACTCCAAGTACTCGTCATACTCTGTACTAGAAGTATTTTTCGGTCTTTGCGCTTGAAATATTTTTTGGTACTCATCCCAGCTCCGCTCCATTGACTCGGCCTGCTCTCTATTATCGCATACGAACTCATCGATATCATTTGCCGTGTAGTTTGAAGGACTCTCACGCGAACTCTCTGCGAAACTGAGTATCTCGCGTCTCTTCCCTCCAGATTAACCGAGTTGCTGCAATGCGCGCCTAACCAAGTGAATTGAACGAGAATCATCGACAACTTCTCAGCATCGACCCCCCAAGACTCCCTCTAGAATCCTGGGCTTGTTTGTGCCCGGGGCGTGAAACCCGGGCGTGATAATTCCTCGCGAGGCCCGGTCTGCGACGGCGCCGAGGCCTCGATCTCCAGGCGAAACCGGAAGCGGAAGAGAAACAACCGCGCAGTAAATCGGGTTAACCAAACTCGACGCCCTTTGAGGAGGCCCGCAAAGTAGACAGAAAACGGGAAAAGTATCAAGAGCAGAAGCTCAGAGAAGAGCGGAAGGGTAGGAAAAAGCGTGTCCGAGACGGGAGGAAAATTAATCCTCGGACGACACGGATGAGACGAAGCGAGGGTCGATCGATCTTCGAGGAGGGAGCCTTCGGGACAGCATAATAAGAGTCGCCACCCCTAGCCCGCGGCTCGGCGATCTTCCCCCACCGCTCCGTTGGATCAAGCCTATTCGCGGCTTCGCCCCGTCGCCGGCCGTCGGAGTTTCGTCGGGGTCGAGACCGTGGATATGCCCTTGGACTAATTTGTGTACCGCAGTCGGGGAGTTATCTCGGTGCGCCCGGAGACTTCGCATCGTCTGAGCGGCCCTCGCGGACAAGGTTGACGCTCCAACTTTCCGCTCGGAAGCGAGGCCTGATGAGACGCGCAAGTCCTCGAACGGTTTGGCGAGTAACGAGATCGTTCGTTAGCGAGAACTTTTGAAGTTTGACGAGGGCTCGGGCGATAGTTGGGCGACTCAAAGGGAGCGGCGGCGCGTTGGCTGAACAAACGCTCGGGGGCGAGCGGAGGAAAGTAAGGAAACGCCTGCGGAAGCTGACGAACCGGCCTGCTTTCGATGCTCGACGGAAAACATTGTCACGGGTCATTCGTCACAAAAGCTCCTCCCCGAGATTCGATTCGCGACTCCGCCGCGGGCGGACTAATTCGCCGCGATGACCCGAGCCGCTCACCCGCCCCGAGGAACAACGAGAGCGCGCGAGACGCGGGTCACGTAATACTTCGAAGGGAGACCGTCAAGACCGACCGGAAAAACGGAAGCTTTCGTCCCACTCCGCGCATTAACGTACTTCGATTTCGTCGCTCCAGACCCGTCGAACTATAAGCGGGAAACCTCAGCGTCGATCCGACGCTACCATTTGTTTAATTTTCCACGACTCGCTGCGACGCAAGATATGTAGCGGAGGCGAATTCACCTGCGATATTCGCCAAGAAGAGACCAAACAAAAAATTAAGAAAAAGAAAGCCAAGAAGCGCGCCGACGGAACGGGAGGGCGTAGATGCGTCGAAGAGGCTCAGCGCTTTCCGGTCTGGGAGCGGTGATTTTCGGGGACAAATCTAAGGGGATCAAGTAGTGTGGAATCTTCGCAGGAGACGGGTCTAGCAGGATGCGACGAGGGTGAGGGTGGCTGCGCGTCGAGGCGGGGCGTCCTGAGGAGTCTGGTGCGGAGGCTGAGCAGCGGAAGCGGCGGAAGTCCGGGCTGCGGAGGCGGCGGAAGCGCACGTGCGTTATTCGGCTGCGGTGCTGGGACGCGGAGCTGGAGAACCGGCCTGGGAGTGGGCGGCGGCGGGCCGGGGCCGGGCGGGGGGGGAGGAGGTTGTAGCACCACGGTGTCAGCGTCCGGGGCCCGGTCAGGCCGAGCCGGGACCGGAAGCCGTCGAACGAGTAGGGAATTAAGTCCCTCGCAGGTCCCGGGCGAGCCGGGAGCCCTCGTCGCGTATTCGCCCGTCGCGGACGATGTCACCGATTCCTCCTTCGAGCAGCATCGATACGTCGCCGGTGGATCGTCGTCGTCGACGAGCGGCTCCGGTTGTGCGCCCGGGATTGCCGCCCCCGTTCCTCAAGATTGGCGACGGCTAGTGGGGAGCATAAGACGGAAGGTGCGGAGAAAAACGACCCAGGGAAGCGGAGCGGCCGCGGGCGCGGGCTGCAACACGGCCAACGCGAACAACGCCATAAATCTCGTTCACGAGGCATCCTATCCGTCGCTGAACGAGACGAGCTGCACGAAGAATCAGGATGACTTTCTCAAGGCGACGATGAGAATCTTCCTGGTTGTTTCGCCGCCGATGGGTCGTGTCCAGGTAAGCTCTTGTGCTGATTCGTTTATAAATGGAAAAACGGGGGGGGGGGGGGAGGCGGCGGTGCGGTATGTGTAACGGAGACCGGGGCAAAATGGCACAGCGGGGTATAACGGGAGAGTGAGGGCGAAACTCAATTTTCTAATAATTTTTGGACGCCCCATTTTTGCCCAACGATACATCCGGGGTTTCAAACCCGTTTTGCCCCACGTACCACCATCGCGACCATCTAAAAGTTACTGGAGAATTGCGCTGTGGCTCATTATCCCGTTTTGCCCCGGCGTGCCATTTTGCTCCGGTCTCTCTTTCTACAAGCAAAGTGGCGATTATGGGAGAAGGACGTATTTTATTTTTATGCCTATAGAACGGCCCGGCGACATAGGTTGACCCAGTTCGACTGGGCTTTTGTCAAGGATAATAGCTTCTCGCGCCCACGAAAGAATGTATTTATACTTTGTACCGTTTAACTCGAGATAAAGTGCAGCGTAGCCGGATATTTCGTGGGTGTATTGAGTAGATTCTTTTTTTTTTTATATAACTCGCTAGCTGAAGTCGATGGAATTATGAAGTGCAGCGACGAGGATGTAGGGCGGTATGAGGGAGCTCTCGCGTTACAGGGATTTATAGTGGAGGGAGGCGGAGCGAAGATATAGATGGATCGTACATGACATCGACGACGTCGAGGAAGGCTCTCGTTGTCGCGCCATTATCGTGTGATAAATCGTCCGGCAGATTATCGTCGGGACTTTAACGCGCCTTCCTCTCCCTCACTTCTCATAACTCGTCCCCTCCGGTCGCTTCTCTTCTTAACCGTAATATCCTCCTTGTGCACCGGTGATTTGTCTTCGCTGGCGTACCATCGTTATTCTGCGCTACCGGGTTTACTGTGTATACGTATATATTTGTATATAGACATTGTGCGGAACAATGCGTACCGACGGGCACAAAGGAATACATACGAGATAGACGGATTATGCAGTTCTCGGATATAATGAGCGATAGGATCGGCCCGGGGGAATACCAAGGCGGATATGATATTTACGGGCCGGATGTGAGAGGGTTGAAAGGGATGCCTCGTACAAACCCTCGGGATAGAATAGAATTCCAGTAGTTGTCGAGAGAAAACGGTTGGTGAATTGAAGACGTCAGACGCGCAGCAAACCTAACTCGGTGATCGTTCGTTAAGAACTGATAGCTCGGCCATTGGATCGCCAATCGAGGGCAATATGGACAAAAAATATCGGCGATGATTCGGTAGATCACAGGAAAAGTGGCCTATATTTCATTGACTATAATGCTCGTTCAATTTTTACCTCCGTCCTTGAATAGGGTAAAAATTCATTATAGATTGAATGGGTCGTTACTGTTATTATTTTTTGTCATTCCTGACAACGATCGTACGAATTCGTGACTGTTTTCAGAAATTCGACAATCACGCGATCCTTGAACAATCTTCGATCGATGGAACCCGTGTTTGCACATTTCCACTTTTCCGGTCGCGTATGCTGCGAGCAAATCCATCCGAATTTATCGTCATGGTAAACTCCGACTCGGGCAGACAGAGAGGACGAAAGGGAGACGGAAATCCATTTCGATAGGGAATGGAAGAGATTTGCGCGGATGGTTTCGTTGGTGGAAAGACGGTGGGGCAAGGTGCAGCCTAGAAGTAGAATATTACAGACTTGATCCGGCAGTTTATGAGCTTCTCCGCACGGAGGAGACCGCGGTTGGGGTTTCCACGGAATAGACGTATCCGCCCTAGATTCTATCTCCTCGATCAGAACTGCCCTCGTAACTCAACATTCTCTCATTGAGATAGATACACCATCAGTGTATCATCCACCAAAGGATAGTCGGTAATTTGCTTTCTTACATTCTTTTTATGCATATGGGTAGTTTCAGAATGATAGGGCTAGTTACGTCGACTCACAAGCCAATTCCCTCAAAGCCGAACCGTTCCCAGAATCGCTCTATGTAGGGTTTTCTCATTTCGAGACTTCGATAAAACGGCCGTGGGTACTTCAGTGGGAATGACGCACAGGCTCGGTGCTGGCCGGCGTTGGGAGAACACTGCCCGGAGAGAATGATCTGCCAGAATTTACCATAAATCCGCGATAAACTACCATCATTTTCCGGTAGTGCGGGCCTGTCTTATGATAAAAACTTTCATAAATGTGGTGAAAATTCTTGTTACATCTGGCACTTTAACGATAGATGGCGCCATTGGCGAAATTCCATGATAGTCTTTATCATATCATTCGCCAGTGACATAGGGTAAAAGTGGTGAATATGGCCCACCTCGATTAACACGTAAATCAATGATATATGGACCGGTCCATACTCCCCACTTTTACCCTAATAGTTTTTGCAAGATAGTTCTCCCCGCTTGGACCACGTTGCGCCGACATTGTTCTTCCAACCTCGTGCGCCCGAGTGGCGCATGAGGATGGAAGAAAATATTTACTTGGGATACAGGTTTTATACCGTGATCGTCCAACTTTCCGACCCGATCAGTATCTACGGCGAACGCTGCGTTGGTTCCGATATCGGGGGTTCGGAGTCCAGGAGTTCATCGTCGTCGCCTTGACCCGAATTTTCCGAGATCACGGAAACAACGACGGCAGGCTCTGTCCGCTTTATCTCGTCGGCCTTCCACAGTTCTCTCTTCGCCCGGTTTACCGAACATCTCACTCCCGGATAAGTCTTGTTACATCTGGCGCGTTGGTGACCGGTGGCGCCACTGGTGAACGTTACCGGGTGACGGGCTAGTTTTTAGGAGATCCTTGTTCTCAAGTGGCCGACGCCGTGCCGATACTGGTCCTGTGTGGCGCTCGCACTAGGGTGGAAGAAAAGATTTAGTTGAGGTACAGCTTTGGTCCAACCGAAACTGGCCCGGGACTGTATTATATATGATGAAAGCTTCATAAATGTGGTGGAAATTGTTGTTAGATCTGGCGTTTTGGTGATAGTCGGCGCCACGATACTTCTCACGAAATCCTTGTTCCAGTGTTGCCGACACTGTGCCGATACTGGCCCTGTATGGCGGTCCCACTAGGGTGGAAGAAAAGATTTAGTAAAGGTACAGCTTTGGTCCAACTGAAACTAGTCCGGGACTGTATTATTTATGGTAGAAACTTCATAAATCTGGTGAAAATTGTTGTTAGATCTGGCAATTTGGTAATGTCGACGCCACCGGCGAATGCTGTAGGATAACATAATACTTTTAACACGATCTTTGTTCCCGTGTTGCCGACGCTTTGCCGATACTGGTTCTGTGTGGCGCTCCCACCAGGGAGGAAGGAACGATTTAGGTACTCGAGATACAGGCTTTATACGGTGATCGTCGAACTTTCCTTCCCGATCTCTATCCACGGCGCGAACGCTGCCTCGGTACGGTTATCGGGAGTTCATCGTCGTCGCCTTGACCCGAATTTTCCGACATCCTGGAAACAACGACGGCAGGCTTACTCCGCTTTATCTCCGCGTCCTTCCATACAGTTCCACAGTTCCACTCATCCCCCGGTTTACTGTACAGCTCACTTCGTGTCCCGGGCACATTCTTGCTCCATAGATTCGCCGTTTTCCGCCGGTTCGGACACACGAGTTCTCGCAGACCGGCTAACTCCGGAGTTCCGATGGAAACGGCGTCCTGAGTCGAGTAGGATGTGACGCAAGGGGCCGTGATTATCCGAGCGATAGCCAACTTCGGTTATTGGTTCCTATGCGTCCCCGATAACCGTCAGCCCGGCACGAGAGGTGGAGGTAGATCCAACGGTTCCGCAGAAACCTCGCGGATGAGGGAAACACGAGTGGACGTCCACACCGCGTCGATGAGTCTCCCTCCCTGTGGCGAACCACTGAAAGGACTCTCGCCTCCCATTCCGTTTCTCCGACCACGCGTTCCTCCGTTTCAGGACGACTCTCCATCATCGTCGGGACAACCCACACTCCACACCCTGTGCCTCTTCGGGGCCGCGAACGGAGACGCGTCAGCGGTTCCAACAAACAATCTGGTTCACAACTCCCACAATTATTTTATTGTTAGTTTTACAAAAAAAAAAAAAAAAAAAAAAAAACAAATTTGTTCACATTCCAAAAATGTTTGCTCACTTCACACAAATGTTCGTTCATTTTACAAAAATGTTTATTCACTTCGCAGAACGTTTGTTCATTTTACAAAAATGTTTGTCCATTGTACAAAAGTGTTTGTTCATTTTGCAGTGAGACTCAAATTAACGAAAAAATATTGTGGATCGACAACAAAAAGTTTGTTAAAAGCATCATTTCTATTCCACTCCGGCCCGTCTGACGTACTACGTTTACTTCGTTAACTGATCGCGAGGGAGCGGCGGAACAAATGAACGGATGTCGGCCGGAAGTGAAGGAATAATTGGTCGATAGAACTCCGGACGGGATGCTGGATGCATAATCAGATTTATGAAATGTATTAAAATTATTTTTAAAATTTTCATTCTCTTGTCTTCGTGAAAGAAAGTCCGAGACTATTGAAAGAGTTGACGCTGGTCGAGAAAGCTCCGAGCAGCGACGGAAATGGATGAGGGTAGAAATGATGGAGACACGAAGGAAATTAAGCACGAAGACATGCCGATACTCTCGGTTCGTTGTATATACACGAGAGCGTATATAAATCGCGACTGGGAAAAAAATACAAAAAAATAATAAATATAATAACAATAATAATCTTGCGGTTACGAAGTCGCCCCGCTGAGATGGCTCACGTAGGGATAATCTTTGGCGTGAGGCCAATAGTTTCCTACTAGCCTCGGGGCTCTTCTCCTCCTCGACCGCTTCCGTCGTCTAGCTTCCGTCCGAGACTTTCCACTATCGTCGTCGACACCTGAGTAAAGAACCGGACTCTTTGCGGTGAGCCAACATTTTTTTTTCCTTTTTTTTTTGTCATCCACCCTGTCGGTGAGGCGATCGATATATCAGTCGAGCTACCGAGGGTTCGCTGTCTTCAGAACCCAAAGTCGTCGGCTTCGTATAAATACATAAATTTTTTATTAACATTTTTTGTTTTTAATTAGGTAATCAACAGCGGATTAGTCGTTCTATCAGTCTCTCTCTTTCAGTCATCAGTTTATCAGTCTGTTCTATTGCAGACTCTCAAGAGGCGTGGACAGGAGTCTATCATAGTCCCATCGACCGTAGACCGTAAAATGTAGACCCAAGTCTACATAGACTGTAGACTCGGGTAGGCAAGTTATTTTCGAAATTTACATCGTGCGCCTGGAATCGTCCCTGTGGGCGGACTTTTGGTAGATTTTCCGCGATTGCAGTTTCTTTTTACCCTCGCATTAGCCTCTAATTATTCTCGAGGGTGCGAATCGCGCTGATGTCGCTACTTGTGATTACAACGGAGTCGTTCCTGTCCCCAAATTCATCCGCCCGGGCGTTCGATAGACCGACCAAAGAGCTTTCCTTCGCTCGAAAGCGGTGTGATAATCTCTCAGAGATAATTAATTATTAACCTAATTATGCGCCACGAAACGCTTGGGAAGGAGGTCGGGGTGAGTTCGATTACTTAAAATCGAGCTTAAACGCTCGTACCGGAACACCCGATTATGGAAAACGCCCCAAACCGGTAACGAATCTATAGGGAACGCTTAGCTCTGAAAATTCGTTCGTGTTCTAGAACGGAAATTAGAGGGACAATTTTTCACATAGGTATAGTAAAAATGTATATTTTCATGGTAAAAATTCTCATTATCTTTCCAATACTTTTTTACCGGTACATCCAATATCGTGCCGGACTCACAATAAATGTTATACATTATAAATTCGAGAACTCGTTTGTGTTCTTAAAAAAAATTGAAGGAGACATTTTTGCACTAAATTAAAAAATGTATCGTTTTACGACAGGAATTCTCGTTGAGTCTCACAGTACTTTTCTACAGTACGCCAATATCGTAGCGGACTAATGGAAAATTATTATGGTTTTTTTTTTACAAGCGCACGGTAAATTTTAACAGATTCTTCTCTCCGTGTAGGAATCGCTCTATCGCTGCGTGCATTGCGTGACGAATTTCTAACCCTTTTATTTATATAGTTTTTTTTTTCAATTTATCATGCCTACCTCGCCTCACGTTGTGCAAGCAGGGCGCCGAGGAGGCGAGAGTGTGGAGATGTTGAGTAATTAGTTTGTCGAAGTAATTACGATTATCCGTGAGCGATAGCGTCGGAGACGACGGTAAAATTGAGTGCGCGCCGGGTAGAAGCCGAGAGTGCCGTTCTCGGCACTCTTCTCGCAACCCTCTCGCGCGGAGCACGCATCGGCCTCGTAACCCTCGACGGTTAACCCCGAGAGAAAATAAAGCAGCGAAGCTGAGACACAACTTGTTAGCAATCGATTGCAGCGTTCACCTCGGGAGATAAAAGTACTCGGTGAGGCGCCGTTAAATCTCGAGCCATCGGGGAGGCAGCAGAGTGGTTTTAATTCCGTTCCAAACACTTCTAAAAGCACATTGCTAAGTCAGTGAAACTACAGACGAGATTTTTAAAAAATGTAACCAAAGATACATTTTTTCACCCATTAACTTTTCATTTCAACTTTTCTATGTTCAAGCTGTGGAAAAAAGCAATTTTCAAAGATTACAAAAAATTCTGAAAAAAATTCATACGTATTCAGAAAAATAAACGAATCGTTTTTATGAAGGAAAATAGTCAAGTTACCGGGTGATTTGTTGAATAAGGATTTTTATCTCCAATTTGTTGACAACAAATTGGAATTATTATTTAGCAAAAACAATCTTTGCAGCACCTCCCATGTACTCGATTTTTCTCAGATTTTTATCCCATCGCGAAGTGTTTGAAACTTTCTCTGAAACTCACGTTTGGTGCTCTGTACCGCTCCAACTACTTTTACAAAAACAACAACCAAGGATACATTTTCTCATCGATTAATTTTTTTTAAGTTATTTTATTTTTATATATATATTTATTTTTATTCTATTTTATTTCAGTCGAAGAAACTGCGAACCAGTAAAAAAAAAGCCTATCAAGGATACATTTTGTCAGCAATTTTTAATATATATATATATATATACATTTATTTCTTAATCAATTCACTGAATCGATGGTAGCGACTCTCTGCAATTATCGATACTGGATCTCGTCTCTTCCCTCGTGCTCGCGCAGAGCTTGTGCATACAAATCCATTCGGAGCCGTTGTAGAATCAAACGAGAGCCGCCGTTAATCGATTTAGCGTGAGCTTCAGGTGAGCGGCAACGGCAGTTCGATTTCAAGAGAAGATTACTAATCGTGATTTAAATTGCGTATCACGTACCGCGCGAGGGTAACGAGTCTCGTGACACGATTCCCGGCATCGACCGACGGCGCAGCGACGACGGTGAACTTTTCCGTTCGCCATTCTCTGACGCTCCTCGAATGCACCTCCGCATTCTCGATCTACAAGCGGCGCAAAGCGCCTTACATCGCGTATAGTTAGCCTATATAAATTTTTACCGTGAAAATGTAAAGGGTTGCAGGTTTCGAGCTCGGCGACCGCGCGCGATAGCGAACAGCAGCGGAACGATGTAAACTCGTGCTCTGGGAAAGTCTCGTCTGAATCGCGCACCTGCTGTTAGTTCTGCAGCCGGTGCTTCCGTCAGCCCGAACCGAATTCAACTTTCCTTCTCTACGAGCGGAAAATATACATCTGCGTTTTGCCGCCCGGAACAACAACTGTTCGGCTCGTTCTGAATTTTTGTTATCCCTCAATGCGCGCACGCGTGCCGCTCCATCATTTTTATTCCATCGAATTTTTAGTGAATAAATAAAAATGTTAAGTAATAAATAAATCATTTTTTAAAAATCTTTTTGTATTCTCCATCAGTACTTTAATTCGTAAAAAAATCAAATCGATTAGCTTATCTTAAGCACCTAAAAAAAAAATCGCGGAAATCTGCTATTTTGCGGGCGGTCACACTGTGCTGAGTCCTTAAGGTAGTTCTTGCGTCATGTGTGACGCCACCTAAGTTCGAGAGAGGAGTGGGAGATATTACTGACACTTCTCGATGGAATAAAAATTTTGAAAAAAATCGGGATTATCGAAGGTGCTGAAAAGATTGCTTTTGCATAATCATAATTCCAAAATGTCGTTAACAAATTAATGAAAATTACCCGGCAACCTAATTTCTTTTTTGTTACGATAATGATCAATTTTTCTGAATACGTAGAAAATCTTTTCGAGAATTAGCACAAACCAATTAATATTTCTGCAATTAATTTTTTTCACGATACATTGACATTGACTCTTACTACTGCGGCGCGCTGTGCGAAGTGGTACGAGAAGTATCTCTGCATTTTCGATGTAGAAGTGGCGCAACTGCTTGTCTGACGATACATTGACTTTTACTACTGCGCCGCGCAGTGCGAAGCGGTACGAGGAAGTATCTCTGCATTCTCGATGTAGAAGCAGCGCAAAGCGCCTTACCCCGCTTATAATTAGCGCATATAAATATGTACCGTGAAGATGTAAAGGGTTGCTCGTTTCGAGCCCGGTGTAGTGCGCTCGATAGCGAACAGCAGCGGAATGATGGAAACTCGTGCTCTGGGGAAGTCGCATCTGAATCGTGCAGCTGCTGCTGTTGGTTGCTTCTGGCACCGCGACCCGAGTGCAACTGGTCTTGTCTCCCGGCGGGCAAGATATGGGAGAGATGGGGCAAAACGGCCACCTCGAATAAAAACAAAAACAGGGGGCAAAACGTGCACCGAGTCTAAAAATTATAATTTTGTCTTCATTTATTTTTCTCGATATGTCGACGTCTTTTTTGTAAAAAAAAAATAACACAAGAAAACGGAAAGACAAAAGAAAGTCGGAAAAAAATTGTTTATAAAAATACAGTTACGCCTGATCGACTTATTTGACGTCGTTACCGGCCTTACGAAATTTTATTAGAATCGAAACAAAAGCCAAGACTCAATCAAGTCTCAACCAAGTCCTGACCGAGTCTTAACCAAAATTCATTTCCTCAACAAATTTTCGAACAAAAAGTTCTGTATTCTGTTTTCAAAGATTCAGATTCGATCGATATTTCTTTTTCTGTTTTGATGAACAATCTGACTTACTTGCAGCACTTTTCTTGTGCAAGGAACATCAGAAAACTGATACAAGTCCTTTATAAGAAAGTTAAGACGGGGTCCGTTTTGCCCCCAACACCTATTATTACTCGCGGTGCCCGTTTTGCCCCCACTTCCCCTATACAAGTTTCCCCGTCGGGAACAATAACTGTTCGGCTCTTTCTGACTCTCCGTTATCCACCAACTTGCGCATGCGCGCCTGCTCGGGGATTCCCGGCTCGCCGTTCGGACGATTAAAGCCTCGGGACAGTGTGGTTGTCGAACCGGAAGTCGCCCACGGCCCGCCGGCGAGAAAATTCCCAACTCGCTGCCTCGTTCCTCCTCGCGAAATATTGTCTGACGATACATTGACTCTCACCACTGCGCCGCGGAGCGCGAAGCCGTGCGAGGAAGGAGCGCCGCGTCGGGCTTCAACAATTTTCTCCCGGAAATCCCGACGAAGACTCGAATAAAGAAAGGGCCGATTTTCTCGAGCGTGAGAGACAGCGAAATTGAGTTTACGATCACGCGGATGTGGATTTATCGGGGAGTTGCGCAGCCGGCGATATCTTTGCCGGGATGAAAATTTCACGGTCTTACAGGCGAGTCGACGAGATCGGTCGGTGCTTTAGTGTATGCGGTCGGTACCGCCGCGCCGTCGATCGCCGATGAAATTCCACATACTGCACTCGAACGGAATCGAATTGGTTCGATCGCAAATAGCGGGCGAGGGCGAACCTCGCTCACCCTTTCGTCTCTATCTCGTCCCACGATCGCTCCCTCTTCACTCCATGATCGTGTAGTCGCGCCCCTCCCTGGCACTGCATATCCACTGTCTATCCAGTGCACATCCGCTGCATATCCACTTTATTGGCTAACAGCTCCCCTATCCCCAATTCGAAGGTAACTGCGACCAGCTCCGGTTACATCGCGCTCCGAATTGTTTGGCTTTCAGGGCCGCGCTATCGAGTGCTGGTTTATATTCATCGGTTAATCAAAACACTGATAATGATAACCGGGTACAATAATTACGATAATACACTTGTTGCTTCGATTCTGTGAAAACATGTCCACCTAAGTTGTCCGATTAAATCGTCTGGCTTTCAACGATTAAATATTGAAGTCCGGGCTGAAGGACCTTGGTCAATGATCCATTGGTCTGAGGGGAAAGAAGTATAATAAAAAACACACATGTATTGACGCGATAACACCAGATCTTGAGGCTAATAAAGCCCAATTTACTACAAATTTAATAATTTAATAATTTAATAATTTAATAATTTAATAATTTAATAATTTAATAATTTAATAATTTAATAATTTAATAATTTAATAATTTAATAATTTAATAATTTAACAATTTAATAATTTAATAATTTAACAATTTAATAATTTAGTAATGTAGCTCTTCATCCCTTTGCCGATAATGGGTATAGGGCTGTGTGGGCGAGTACGCGGCAGCCAATGGAGAACCCTGACTTCTCCACAAAAATGATCACATTTAAGGGTGAGAAATGTTTACATGGAAAACAGACTAAATCTATACGTCATTCCCGGCTTTGCATTTAACCTAAACATTACCGGTGTACGATTAAATTTTTAATTCCCTTGTTCGATTAAATCTCCTCGTAGTTAACGATTAAATATTAAAATCCTCCTACGTAGGATTGGAGAGATTTAGTTGTTCATCTTTTTCCCCGTAATGGGGCCCGGTACAGAGATGAGTGGGCGAATACCCACCCCACTATGAAGAACCCTTACTTCTGCATAAAAAATCTCACACAAAAGCGTGCCGATTTTTACATGGAAAAACAGACCAAATCTATACTTAATTCCGGGCTTTGCATGAAAACATCGCCGCGCGGTCTCGAGAGCCAATATAACGGAAACATTATCGGTCCCGATTATCGGTGTTCGAGTAAATCTCAAATTATCTTGGTCGATTAAATCTTAAACTACCTTGTTCGATTAAATCGTGTCGCGTATAACGATTAAATATTTAAAGCGGCTCGCATTGAACGATTAAACATTAAAATCGTCTCTCATTTAACGATTAAATATAAAAATCCTCTTCCGTCGAACATGAAACATTTAGCTCGTCGTCCCTTTGCCGATAATGATGCCCGATACGGGGCTGAGTGGGTGAATACGCGCAACCCAATGGAGAACGCTAACTCCTGCCCGATAATGACCACATCAAAGCGTGCCAATTTTTACACGGAAAAACAGATTACATCTGTGCGTCATTCCCGGCTTTGCATGAAAGCATCACCGCGCGGTCTCGAGAGCCGATTTAACGGAAACGTTACCGCTGTACAAAGGACGATGTCTATGAGTAATGCAGCGCATCGGAGAGGAGCCCTCGAGCAAACTTTCCTGAGCCCTTCTCGTCGTTCTTGTTAGCTCAAATTCTTGCCGAAGGTCACTCCCTCAAGATTCATGCCACCTCGGCAAAGTTTGTCTTGTCCTCGACTGTACCAGCCGTTCTCGAGAAGCAACGTATAAATAGCTAAGCAGCGTCTGGCTGGCTGCACCGTACGCGGCTCGATAGGCTCGCGCGACTACGGATCGCCCATGCAGCGCTGCACGGTCGCTCATCGCACTGAAAAAAAAATTGCATAGTTGAAGCAACAATATGTACTGACTTTTAACCAGAAAAAATAGTTCTCGTCTTATAGTTAAGACAATGACAAAAAATCATGGTTGCAACCAGAGCTGGGCGGTACTTATTTGGTCCTTAAAGTACCAACGTACTTTTCGGTACTTTTACTAAGTACTAAGACCAAAGTACTTGTACAATTTTTTTCCTCGGTACATTTGGATCAATGTTCCAATTTGAAACGCCGAATATAAAAAGGTCGGAAGTAAGTTGGAGCAAGTTATGCTCAAAATTGTAATAAATGGAGAAACCATGTGCAAATTACTTTGCACCCTTTTTCGTAACATAACACATTTTTTACATCTCATAAAATCGAAAACGTCAAAATTTATTGCAAAATTTATTGTAGGAAATCGCAAACTGAAATTTGCAGATTTCGTCGTTATGAGGTAATTTTTCATGTATTATTCACCGCTGATTATAAGACTGTAACTCGTTTTATTCGTAGCGCGATATTTGATTCGGAAACTCGTATCACGAATATAACAATTATTTTACCCCCAACTCAACATTTTCGATATTAATCCCAAAAACACGATTTTTTGTGCCCAAAATCGAGATTTTAAATGGCACAATGTGCTTCAGGCTCACAAAGGCCAGCGGATTCGTGTTCAGCGGGAAAAAATACGTCGAAATACATGCCAGTTCTTAAAAAAAAAAACACACAAAAAAAAATTCATCAAAAAATTACAGGGCAAAATTCGTCAAAAAATTGCAAGGCTATCCCTTTCGAGTCCATTTTTCGCGTTTTTCAACAACGTCCTCAAACGGCACGATAAAACGATTCTAAAACTTCCGACGAGGCCCTATTTTGTGTATTTTTCTCGTAGAACACGATGATTGAACTTAAAAAATCACGAAAATCGACGTTTTTCCAGAAGTGGCTCAAAAAGAGAAAAGTCGTTATTCAATCGTCTTTTTTTGTTTCAAGGCTATATTCCACCTATTTTTTCCTGCTGATCACGAATATAACAATTATTTTAATATAACAATTATATTCGTGTGCAGTTTTATATATTTAATAGCTAAAAATTTACGCACGTAATATCTCTAATACCACGGACATTCTTAATCGTGTTTCGCACTCGACACACGTCCAAATGTGATTACGAAGAAAATCGTTGTTAAGAAGAAACAGTACATTGTACTTTGTATTTTACAAAAGTACATCAACGACCGTAATTACTTCGGACTTAAAGTACTCGCAGGACTAAGTACTTTAAGTACTTTTCGGTACTTTGCCCAGCTCTGCTGTATTTTATTTTCTTTTTGACATTACATTGTTTAATTTATTTAACACGTCGAAGATAGACGAGCTGGTGCGTTCGACGAGATAAATGAGCCGCGAGGCACCGTAGGCGAAGAAGCCAGAGGGTGATGGGAAGTGGCCAGTGGTAAACTTCATGTAAAAGTTTCCCGTAGCCTGCCGGCTCACTTTCCCACAATTCCTCCCTTGCATAAGTGAAACGTCGTTCGCCGGACACGACGATAGGACGACGTTGCCGCTGCCGGCGCGGACATCCATTAGGCGCATGGTTCATTATGCAAATTTTCGGGCCGCGGAAAATTACGAGAGGCCGCAAGGAGAGCCGCGCATGTTAACGAGCGCGCGGAAAGGTCCCTCTTGAGCGTACATCGAGACCGAACTTTGGCGAATCACGCTAGTTTGTTCGACTCGTTGCAGTGCACGGGCTACGTGTGTGCGGAGTACTTTCGTCGAACCGCGAGCTCGAAGCGTGATACAGAGCGAGTCGCCGATAACGAGTGCTCGCCCAACGCTCGCCGCGCTTGCTGAAAGAAATTGCTGAAACTAGAACGATGAATTCGCCCTTTGGCAACGCCGATAACTTTCATTCCACTTATTTTTTTGTTATTATTGTAATTTATTTTTTTTAAGGCTGGATATTATGCACAGTTACGTGTGTGTCAAACGACGAAAGTTCACGTTTCAAATTATCGTGAAAAGCCCGAGTCACGCGACTTAATTAATTTCCCCTTCGCCCGCCCTTCGACGAGAATTGGAGGGCGGAAATAGCAGCGGGGATGGCGCGGCTCACGACATTCTACGCCTCAAATTCCGGCACTGCAACATCGGCCGGTATTTTTCTTAACTTCCCGGGGAGGGTGAATAACTTTGGTTATTCTCTTCTCCATCCCAAGAATGCTGAGCTCTCCCTCTGCCCCGCGTCGCTTTATCGGGGCGATGTATCTTCGGACGGGAGTTTGCAGCCAACTGCAGCGGCACTCGCGCTCCCGGGAAAGATCGACGATGGTTTCTCGCTCACTGGATAGGAGTTGAAAAGTTTTCGCAGGGCAAACTTTTCTTCCGAGACTGCGCTCGCTATATATAAGGGGAGAGAGGGGCAAAATGGAACAATGGGGCAAAACGGGACAGTGGGCCAAAACTCCATTTTCCAATGTTTTCGATGACCCACTTTGTCCCAACGATACTTCCGGGTTTTCAAGCCCGTTTTGCCCCACTTACCACCTCCGCCACCATCCAAAAGTTATTGGAAAATTGCGTTTTGCCCCGTTATCCCGTTTTGCCCCACGGTCCCATTTTGCCCCGCTCTCCCCTATATATATAGATGTTTACAAAGCAGCAACGCATCGCATGCTGCGGAAGATTGGAGATCGACTCGGGCAAACTTGCGGTCCGTGGACCCCAAACGGGATTGTAATATCGCCCCCGCTTTGTGAGTTTTTCCGCGTGTCGAACTCTGCCCTCTGCCCTCGTGCTGTGCTCGCGGTTTGTTTTCCGCGCTTCTTGTTTCGCCCGGTTTACTCGGGAGGGACCGAGAGGCTTCCCAGTAGAATTTATATTGTCTTGGCCGAAACCCGCTGAACTCGACCGAGGACCAATTTGGCTGCTGTTCCTCGTGCCCTACTTTACCGATCCGCCCGCCCCTCCAAGGAACGACTTGTAATACCGCACGTTTTGCCGAAATATCTCCCGCGCTAAGTTTGCCGAGAGACGCGAAATTTCTTCAATATCCTCGACGAAGAAACTGATACCGATTCTCGGCCCGTTGCGCCCTTGCATGAAGGTATTGAATATTCTTTGATCACCTACGTCATAAGACTTTTCTTTTATTCTGCCAGATTTGCATAGTTGGAAATATTTTGGATACAGAACAAAAAATGGAGACAATCTTACCATCAAGTCTGAACGGCTAGGGGAGACCGGGGCAAAATGGCACACTGGGGCAAAACAGGACAGTGAGGGCAAAACTCAATTCTCCAATAATTTTTCAATGCCCCATTTTCTCCCAAAGATACATCCGGATTTTCAAACCCGTTTTGCCCCACGTACCGCCATTCAATTTAATTTACAATTGTGATGAAAAAGTAATATACTTTTTCATTGAAATTAAAGTAAATGATAAAAATTAAAGTAGCTTATTAAAAATTAAGCATTTCCAATGTTTTTAATACACTGAACATTAATTTTTCATCGCAATCGTGCATGAAATTTAATACACCACTTTTTGCATAAGAACTTCCAGTCCGGTACATTAAGTGTCATACGAATTTTTTTACAGTCTTGTCCCAACGTTTACAACGAGAATCCTGCGAAATGAAAAATCGGTAAAAACGGCCTTCAGCTCCCCGTTCCCATTTTTAATTTCCCCGTCGACGATGTCAATCGGTATTGCCGAGTCCATCCATTACGTCGACGAGCAGCGGTGTTAATCGTCAAATGTACACCGCTCGAGACAGTTCGATACGCCCGCAGCTCGGGCATTATTGGCGAACGAGACTCCCGTATTTCCAAGCTAATGGAACTGTCGATGCATCGTAGTGTACTCGAGACACTCGAGAGTTCAAGGAGAGAGCCGGTTAGATGCTCGCTGCTTGCGCCGCATCCCGTCTAATTGTCATTTGCAGTGCAGCGCGCCGAGCGATCTCGCGGAAGGGTGAGAACACAAACGTCCGCGAACGCGCGTCAGACTCTGCCTTACCGTCGGTCGGCGTACAAACATCGGTCTCTTCCGAGTCCCTCGCGACCATTAGCGCGAACACGGAGGCCGCGAATGTGTACACAGGCCGAGAAATAGGCAGAGTCATTTGGCTCGCAAATTCCCTCGATAAATGTTCACCCCCGACGTTTCTTGTCGCTTCTTCGCCCAACCAGTTCTCTGCGCGCAGACAAGGAGAACTCTGTCGGGCTCTTCCGGTTCCGTAGTCGAAGCGCGCAGAGCGACATCGCTGTTCTTCCCCCCCAGGGACGTCTTCGATCTAAGCAATTTAGCTCCCGTCGCTTTCGGACTGTTCGTCGCGAATTTTAATAACTCAGCGTCGCTGCCGCGAGACGGCAAAGAAAGGAAATTTTCAGTTTTGGTCCACGGAATTCTCAGGTTTTGTCCACGGAATTCTCTGTTTTAATCTACGTAATTCTCAGTTTTGATCTACGCGTTTCTCAGTTTTAATCCACGGAAATCTTTGTTTTAATCTATGTATTTCTCAGTTTTAATCGACGGAATTCTCAGTCTCAATCTACGTATTTCTCAGTTTCAATCCACGGAATTCCCTGTTTTAATCCACATAATTATCAGTTTTAGTCCACAAAATTCTTAGTTTTATCCTCGAAATTTTGCCAACCCGCCTTCTGAAAACAATTACTATATTGTTTGGATAAAAATTGCTACGGCCCTTACATTTCGCTAATGGTTTTTACATATCGCTAATGGTAGCAATTTTACCTAGCAGAAATTTACCATATGACTTGGGAGTTTTTCCGAGCTCCTTCTCTCAGTGTACACATTTTTTTAACGAATGTTTCTTACGAAAATGTAAAGCCGTGACTTTTTCCTACACAAAAAAAAAAGTGGCTGACTCAATTTTTCGTTTCGCGCGAACCCCGCTGAAATTTCTAGAGCCTCGTCAAGGGCCCGGACGAGGCACAGTCAATCGCCTCTTCGAGCCGCGATCTTACGGTGTAAAATTTTCATCGAGTAAGAGCGATGTACAAAAAATTGTGTATTCAACATCTCGGCGACAGGCGATAAATCAGTTTTCAATTTTACAGCATTACAGAAAATTCGCCAGTTTTTAATTTACGTGAGATCTTTCAAACGCTCCGTCGCTCCGCCCCTCTTGAATTCAACGAAGAAACGAGATCTCGAGTGCGCGAGCTCGAAACGGTGGAGAATCATTTTCACACTGTAAATTCACAATTTCGGATCTTCCGCTTTTGACCCTCAGGAACTTTGACTCTGCGCTGTGTCAACGAGTATTTTTGCTTGGCGATAAAAAAATGCATATTAAAAAAAGTCGCCAGGACATAGTTTCGCCGGCAAAGGAATAGAATAAAAATTCTTTATGTGGGAATGCAGAAGCGCGACGCAGAGGAGGTGCGGATACGTTTTATAACGCGTGCCTGATATAACGAGAGGAAAATTATACTTCGGGGACGAAGCCCTCGCGCGGGAGTGCCTCGACGGAATACGTATGGTTTGCTGCGTCGTATTATTGCTGCGTCTGTTCCGAGAAAAATAGAGCACTAGATAAGCGCTGACGCCATAAAAAAAAAAAAAAAAAAAATTCTGTCCCGGTCGTGCTAGCCTTGCAGATCGAAGATCCTTCTTAGGCACGTACGCGAGTTGCGTCGCTGAATTGGGTATCCAATTTAACATAAAATTACAAGCGTTTCACGGAATTTCCATGTGCATCGCCTCGCAATTGATTATTCGATTATTCGAACGGCTTCTCGTCGCGCCCGCGAAAATTAGAATCCACGTGGTCGATTATGGAATTACACCGGATCGCTGTGGATGGCGTCTCGTGAAACCAATCGGAATACATTGGGGAAAAGCTAATGCATTTTTTAATTTTATTTTCATTTCGTGTTATTATTATTATTGTTTGAATATCAAGTTACTTAGATTCTTACAAGTTTATCCCGTTTTTTTTATTCACACTACGGAGATTACGCAAGTATTGGGAATATATTGGGAAGAAATGATTGCGTATTTGATTTTATTTTTATTTCGTATTATTAATATTAATGTTTGAATATCAAGTTCTTTAGATTTTCACGCCTATCTCCCTTTTTTTGTTTTTCTTCGCGCTACGGAGATGACACAAATATTGGGAATATATTGGGAAGAAATGATTGCGTATTTGATTTTATTTTTATTTCGCATTATTAATATTATTGTTTGAATATCAAGTTCTTTAGATTTTTTACACGCCTATCTCCCTTTTTTGTTTTTCTTCACGCTAGACACAACGCAGGTATTGGGAAAAAATGATTGCGTATTTGATTTTGTTTTTATTCCGAACTGTTAATATTATTGTTTGAATATCAACTTCTTTAGATTCTTACACGCCTATCTACCTTTTTTTTCACGCTCCGGAGATGACACAACTGGCAATGAGATTTCCGTCACGCGACGGGGAATATAACGAGCTTCCAGCGCGTGTAGAAAATGATAATAGAATATAATGAAGTACGTGAACTACATCGTGAGAGGCTCGAGTAGCTCAGCCGTGTAATCTAATTTCTGCAAAACGGGCGAGTCTTTATAATATATATATATATATATATATACATATTCATAAAGTGAGGGCTGATAGAAAAATTTATGAAACTATTCGACCATTACCGATGGAAAATTTTTTGCACGATTATGAAAGCTGCCCGACTCTGATAAAAGTTTAATTACTGTTACAAGAAATAAAAAAATAAAGAAATATACAAAAATCGATGAAATTATTTTTCGAATACTCACCCCAATATATTTATTCCAGAATACAATTCTGCGAAAGGAAATTCGTAAAATTTGAATCAAACGCAACTCACACGACCCTCTCAATTAAATGTTGTTCCGATAAATCCTAACATCGCCAATTAAAAAAAAAAGTTTCCTCGATTTCACTAATTTTATTAAATTTTTCCGAGATTACACAGCGAGCAACCTCAAATAAATCCCCCGACGGTCTCTTCGGTGGGGAATTGTCATCGATGTACGAAAATAGCTCGTTCCAGACGCCGCATAATAAAAACATTTGTCTCGGTGAAGGGAGACTTCGTTCCGTGGCGCTTGAAATTGAGAAAAATCAGAACGTTTTATTTTCGTCTGCGATATAAGCGGCGCGCGGGCGAGACCGCGGACTCGGCGAACCGCCCTCGCCGCCGTCGGGGACAAATGTTTCGTCGGGGCGGGCAATTTTACGGACCACGGACGGCTCGCGCCGGGTAAAAGTGACTGGCGGAGACAAGCGTCGAGCGAAACGAAGATGAAGATAAAGGGGAGGTTAAAAGCTGGAGAGGCGAGAAGCGAGAAGCGAGAATCATCCCTCGGCGTAGCGTTACATCCACCCCAAGCGGGACTCGGGCTCTCGAGCGTGTATCCGGACGGGGGAGCGCTGGCAATGAAGAAGGGTCGACGACTCGGGAAGCGAACGAGTTCCCCAACGCCCCGTCTGTGTGTACAGTGACTCACGTCGATTCCAGCATACTGCATTAGGCAAGGATCAAAAGGGGTGTCTTCGAGAGCGCACACGAGAGGGACGAAAGGGCCAAGGAGAGAAAAGAAAATACCGGGCGAATGAGTCTTTCGACCCACCGGAACAAAAAGGGTCTCGCCGCACAGAATTCCCGAAGAAGGACTCTAGACACGTGGAAATTAGCGTTCAAGTTTCTATTCGTTATCTCTGAGAAAGCTAAGTAAAAAATGATCGGGCGTGGAGTTCTTTCGTAATTTTACTAGTTTTTATTAAAATTGAGAATCTTTTAATTATACAACTTTTTAAAATTTAATAATACGTTTCGTTTTATAACTTTTTATTGGTTTAAATCGTGCTTTTAACCTGAAAAAAATATGATGATTTTGGGATTAGAAAAGAAACATTTTTTTGGACATTTACTGGTGAAGGTTTTTAAATGTATAAATCATTTTCGTCACGCGGGCTTCCCGACGAAGGACCCAAGTCACACATTACTATTTACGCATAATAGCGAAAAATGCTTGTGCGTGAATCAAATTTACTTATCATTAGCGACCACCATTTTTTTTAAATTTTATACAACTTTCAAAATGTACGACTCTTCTAAAATTTATAACTTTGAAAATTGTACATTAATTTTTTATTTTGCAGTTTACTTAATTGTATATTTGCTTGGTTTGGATCGTATTTCTCCTGCAAAAAAAATAGTGAAATTAAGACCAAAAAAAGGTTTCTGGACTTTACTGGTGAAGTATTTTAAATGTATAAATCCTTTTACCCGCTCGGGCTCGTTGCATTAGAGAATTTTAAATGAATCTCCATCTCTCACTTTTCCATTTCTCTTTTTTTCTCCGCGGGACTTATGAAGCGCAAAGACAGGATTATTTAACGACGTAAAGAAATGCGCGCCGAATTTTTTTTTCCCCTCGCTCCAGTTCAAACGGAATTCGCACCGGTACTTTATAAACGGGACTTTCAAACTTCCACGAACATGCTTGTTCACGGTGAAAGTTCGAGTTTATTTTAATGGTGAATAAAGAATCGATAGCCGTGGAATCCGTTTGTTTCTTCGCTGGTCCATTTTGCCCCGGTCTTTCTTATATACATCGTAAGCCTTGGCCTCGTTTGTTCGCGCGTCACGTTCCCTTCTGCAACGCTATCGCAGGATGGATGTTCCGCACTTCGGAACACCTGGGCTCTCGAGGAACGTAGATCTCATAAATTTGTTCGCCGGAGACGATGCATTTTTTGTCTTTGAAATGAAAATCTTGTTTCAAAAAAGAAAAATATTGTTACGTCCAAGGGAATGAATAACGCGCGTATGAGGTTTTGGGGCGGATATTATTATGTACAATGGCAGCTAAAAATCGCTAACACGAACTGTCAAACGTCTGTTTACTCTGTAAGTCCGATCAAGACTGTTCTACATGACGATCGATCTTCTATCGATCGTCCGTTCGTTCGTCTCTTGTCAAACTTAACTAATATCGTGTGCTTCAACGAATAGTCAGCTACATACTCGTAACAATATTAAAAAAATATATATAAAAAATTGGAGGATGGTTCGTGTTTTCTCTGAGTCCGTGGCTTTCAGGAAAGTCGTCGGATTCCACCTTTGGAGAATTGCTGGCAAGCCCAGAAGCTTTCGGGAAAAGCTCTTGGGCTCTTTGCCGGCTTTTCACGTAGTCTCCAGTCTCCACCTTTACTCCGACCGACGTCTAGGCGAAACGGTCCTTCCCTGATTCCGGGATTTCCTGAAAGGTTGTAATACCTTTCGATTGGCGTTTTTTTTCAACTCCCTCGACGAACTTGTTTCTTTCACGGACCAACCTTTCGAGACCATTCCGGGTCACTCCGACCCCAAAATTGCAAAGCAAGATAGTACGCAGGTTTTACTTCAAACAAATTGCCTTGATAACTAAAACTTTTCTTGTTTTTTTTTTTTTTACTTGAAGTTTTTGACGTGCACAGAAAACCGATTGGAAGGTTAAACGTCCATGATTTTTATTTGAGATTTTTTTTTGTCAGACTCAATCATCATTGTGGTTACTGCCTCTACGCTGCGAATCCAGCTTTACTCCGACCGACGTCTAAGCGAAACGGTCCTTCCCGGATTTCGGGTTCTTCTGAATGCACCCAGAAATAAAAATTACTTGACCGCCACCGCTTATTTGGTTTAAGTAAAATATTTATTTGATTTAAATAAAAATTTATTTAAGTTAAGTAAATAGTTACTTAAATGAAATAAATATGTATTTAAATCAAATAAATATTTTACTTAAACCAAATAAACGATGGCCGTCAAATACATTATTTTTCTGAGTGAGGTTGCGATATCTTTCGATTGGTCTTTCTTTTGAATCTCTCAACTAACTTGTTCCTTCCGCGTACCAACCTCTCGTCCATACGCGCTCACTCTGATCCAAAAATTGCTAAACAAAATGGAAAGCAGCTTCTACTTCAAGCAAGTTTTTCGATTACTAAAACGTTGTTTATTTTGTTTCCTTACTTAAAGTTTTTAAAGTACAGAGAAAACGGATTGCCGTAGGTTTTGCATGCACGTTCGAATGCATACGAAATCGCAAGATAAAATGGTACGCAGATTCGTCTTCAAGCAAGTTGTCTCGATAACTAAAACTTTTTCTTCTTTTTTAATTTAATTTTTTGAAGTGGACAGAAAAATGATTAGAAAACGAGAAAATGAGGTTAACGAGAGCCGAATAGCAAACGCCCCGGATTTTTATTCACTTTTTTTTTCTTCAGAAACTCAATTAGCGTGTTAGTCTCAGTGCAAACTTCTCTCCTCTGTTTCATTATTACTCTTTAATTTTGCTCTCCCGCGAAGATAGTGTTTTTTACATTTTATTTCCCGATGAAAAAAAATCCGCAAGCGCGCTTATCGACGACCCTACGGCTCGCCCGCGGTCGTCCCTCGGAGCTTGTGCATCCGCTAAATAATTATAGAGAAGGTACGTTTCCACGCGAGTGACGTCAAGGTTGTACGTTATTAAAGTACGCGCGTCAACACTCCGCGGAAAAACTCGGGATGCTTCCTTTGGCTGTGAAACAGCATCATTTTTTTCCTCGTCCACCCCGGCGTCGATAAGCATCAAGAAGTTTCTCTATTAGAGCCTCCGACGAGCTTCCCTCACCTCAACCTCCGCAACTCTTCTCGGCCCGTTCTCTCACTTATATATTGTTTTTATTTTTTTTTTTTTTTTTTTTTTATAAGTCGCCCGATTCATCTGTTTTTTTTTTTCCTACGATCGAGACCAATTTGTTTGCCGACTCGAGTCAGTTTCCAATTGAAAGCTTCCTTTGCTCCAAATTGTCCTCAATCTTCGGCAAGTCAAGGAGACGCGTCTCGGCTCGCGGCTCGATTCGCGTAGCAAGCAATTTTGTATATCTATATATATAACAAGCGCGAGGATGGAAACTTTGAGTTCGTTCGAGTATTATCCCTAGCGATTCGCGACGTCGGGAGCTTTCCTCGTCGCCGAGGGAGAGAGAGAGAGATTGAAAGTGGAACGGAAATAATCTTGAAGCTCGAAACGAAAAGTCCCCGTCGAGCAATCCGTCAATTAGTTATGGAAATCGCGGTGGGGAAATGGTCGCGATTGAATTAATTGAGGCGGTAATATTAAAATTTAACGAGCAGAAATGGCATCCACTCGAAGTTTGCAGTGAAACGTCGCTAAGCTCGAGATGCCATCGAATTACTGTGGGGGAAAAACCCGGCCGCATAAAATTACGACCTGCTAATTTTACAACGAGTTACTGAAGTTTTTAAATTTGTATTAACATTACCGCGCATCAGTGTTATCTCGCGACGGTGAAATCCGACTCTGTTTACTCCGACTGCCGGTTAGGCTTCCTCCGTGGAAAGGTGTGCGGGGCAAAATGGAGTACCAGCAATTTTATATGACTCTGAAGCTATTTGTATGACATTAAAATTAATCTTTGGCCATTCTCGATCAATGCACTGCTTAGGAGGAAAAACATGGCCGCATAAAATTACGACCTGCTAATTTTACAACGAGTTACTGAAGTTTTAAAATTTGTATTTACATTATCGCGCATCAGTGTTATCTCGCGACGGTGAAATTCGACTCTGTTTGCCCCGACTGCCGGTTAGGCTTCCTCCGTGGAAAGGTGTGCGGGGCAAAATGGAGTACCAGCAATTTTATATGACTCTGAAGCTATTTGTATGACATTAAAATTAATCTTTGGCCATTCTCGATCAATGCACTGCTTAGGAGGAAAAACATGGCCGCATAAAATTACGACCTGCTAATTTTACAACGAGTTACTGAAGTTTTAAAATTTGTATTTACATTACCGCGCATCAGTGTTATCTCGCGACGGTGAAATCCGACTCTGTTTACCTCGACTGCCGGTTAGGCTTCCTCTGTGGAAAGGTGTGCGGGGCAAAATGGAGTACCAGCAATTTTATATGACTCTGAAGCTATGTGTATGACATTAAAATTGATCTTTGGCCATTCTCGATCAATGCACTGCCGTAGGAGGAAAAACATGGCCGCATAAAATTACGACCTGTTAGTTTTACAACGAGTTACTGAAATATGACAATTCGTATTTACATAATAGCGCATTTGTGTTATCCCGGATCGGTGAAATCCGACTCTGCTTACCCCGACTGCCGGTTCGGCTTCCTCCGTAGGGAGGGCGCGGGGCAAAATGGAGTATAACATTTTTTTATGACTTTGAAGATATTTGTATGACATTAAAATTCATCTTTGGCAAGTCTCTATCAATGCACTGCTTTAGGAAGAAAAACATGGCCGCATAAAATTGTGATCTGTTGATTTTACAACGAGTTACTGTAATACGAAAATTCGTATGTACATCAAAGCACATCTGTATTATCTCGGGCCAGTGAAATTCGACTCCGTTTACTCCGACAGCCGGCTCGTCTTCCACCGTAGGTAGGCAAGTGGGGCGAAATGGAACACGGGGCAAAATGGAATACGAAAAATTTGTTGAACAAAAAACCACATCTTTTAAGTCGGACTCTTTGTTTATCAGGCATTTACGTGTCGCACGTCATTAAGAATATCCGCACGAATTCAACAAACACTTTGGAAGAAATGATTTTTTTTCAATTTACGGAAACCGCAAATTTTTCACTTCTCTTTCGATTACTTACTTCCGCCGAGCGAAAAATGCCCTTTCCGTAACTCGCCCGCTCACACGTGTAAAACCCTTTGAGCAGCGAAAGCCAGCGACGGCAAAAAGAAAACCTTCTTTGGTACCGTTTTACTTCGATGAATGGAGCTTCTACCGAGGAAATCCGAGCTCCTTTTCCCATGGGTAACTCCTCCTGTGCCGACTCCTTCGCAGACTCCTTTGAATGCAGCAGGTGCGCCGATGTGCGTAACGGCGGCAAAATGTAATCCTTTGACTGCCGTATGATGGGTGAATTTTTCCGAAGAAAAATACTAACGCGGCAGGTTTCGTGGGGTTTCGAGGCTGCGAATACAGCAAGCACAGCCAGCTTCACCATTGTTCGACGGAGTGGGTGATTTTTTTTTTTTTTCACCCGTGAGCTTTGAATGCATCACGAACGTTTTTCTTCCGAGAAGCTGAAAATCAAACACTCGATCTGCATATCGAACGCGAAACCTCTTTGCGCGACTTAGGACCGAATTTTTTTGTGAATGAAAATTATTTTTAAAAATGTAAATTTGGTAAATTTTAATTGATTTTTTTAATACTAAATTTAGGTAATCGTTAAGATTAGGTTAATTCACATTTAGGTAATCTTTATGGAGGGCGGGTCCCTCTCTTTGAAGGTTCCGTGGTGCTCTTTAAAAAGAGACTCCTTGAGTTTCTACCACTTGAATAATATTCATCGCGAATCTTCTGTTTTTATCTGTTATATTCTTATTTTTTCTGTCGCAATGTACTTGTGATAAACTTATGAAATTTTATATAAATTTGTGATGAATCTGTGTACGATGGATCTCTCTCACATTGTTCCCCGAGATGGGTAAACCTATCGCCTTTGTAATTGGGCCCAGCCCGTCATTAATTAAATAACTAAATAAATTGTAATATATCGAATGGCAAGCGTTTTGCCGCGACTTAGAACAGAATTTTTGCGTGAACGAAAATTATTTTTTCAAATGTAAATTTGGTACATTTCAATTGATTTTTTTTTACCTTAAATTGTGATACATATATCGAACGGGAAGTCTCTTGGCGCGACTTAGGACCGAATATTTTTTTCGTGAAAGAAAACTACTTTGAAAAATAAACATTTCGTCCTTTTTTTACATTAAATTGTAATTTATCTCGAGGAAAGGTGCCCAAGCTCGTTTCCGTCGACGAAGGCTGAGCTTCGAGGGCGCTCGAAATTGATCATTAACTCGCCCTTGCACGATTCTAGTTAACGTTGTTGCGTTTTTCCACTTCCAGTTTGAAATGTGTTTAAAAAAAAAATTGTTTCACTTTTTATCGCACTACCTCGTTGTTACTTATGAGAACGCCAGAGGTCTTCCGCCCCGCTTCGAGAATGCAATTTCTGTTTCGAGTCCGCTTGCGGAGTTTCTCATTACTCGACCGATGGACCGGCTGGCCGAGCGGCCTCGGTTCTCGTCACATAATTTCCGGTGAGCATCCACACTGACGTTTTTCATCCTCTGTGAAATACATTTTTCTCCACGCCACAGGTCTTTCCGCATTGACGGACCGCAATGTCGGACGTGACCCGACATTAAAAAAAAAAAAAAAACTACCCTAACGGTTGGATCAGAATCATGAAAATAAAAACTCTTCGAGCAGCGCATACGATTCGCAGCGTATGCGAATGAAGTTGGGATCGTTTGCGTTATTCTGGTCTGGGCGGGACAGCCCGGAAGATTATTAATTTCGCTGAACGGGTTAGGAAAAGTAGTTTTCCGACCGAGAGTTGAACCGTGAAAAAGCGAGAAATAACGAGGGGGAGTTTGAAACCGAGA
This sequence comes from Stenichneumon culpator, assembly GCA_964017025.1. Lineage (NCBI taxonomy): Eukaryota > Metazoa > Arthropoda > Insecta > Hymenoptera > Ichneumonidae > Stenichneumon > Stenichneumon culpator. Next base: position 17,842,614 of record OZ024772.1, on the reverse strand, counting down.
GCTCAGCTTATTATGTCTAGGGCGGTGAATTTGATGGAGCGGCGAGACAGCTGGAGTAATTCGGAAGATCCGAGTTAGAGAAAGAGTTTATAAAAGAGTTTTAAAATAATTTAATGAAAGCGGTTTTTTTCTGTACCGAAGGGAAAACAATTTGTTTACCGCGTGCGCTAAAATAATGACGATCCTTGCGAGCGACACAGCCGCAAAGTTGTAATTTGCGATACAAGTGCGGTAAAGCGGACTTTTTACGCACGCTGTGAAATGAAAGTAAAACGAGCCGACGAGTCCCACAGAGGTACGAACCGAAGGCGAATACTTCCTGTGGTTCGAATGCGGCGAGTACGCGAAGCGGGCGTAAAGTACGCGAAGCGTGCGTAAAGTACGAGAAGCGTGCGTGAAGTACGAGAAGCGTGCGTAAAGTTCGAGAAGCGTGCTCAAAGTAAAATCAACCCGACGTGTGCATGCGTCGAATATTTATAGTACACTTGGCCGTAAAGCGCCACTTACGCCACTCTCGGCAAGCACGAAAAGTAGCACTTTTCATGCATGAGTTACATAAAGTTTTTTCACCTCCTGTGATTTCGCTGCCCCCATTTCGCTCGGGCAGGAAACTTTACACTCGCCGAAAATCGCGGACTTCCCTCCCTTGTAGCATATTATAATATTACGCCTATGAGGAAACGTTCTCATTTCATAGCAGATCCGCAAAATTTATATATTGCGATTACAAAAAAAAACAAAAACAAAAAACTTTGTCGACAAAAAAACGTATAAGCTGCAAGCTAAATGAAATCAATGCTTAATCAAGACTCCTCCCTGTTCCGTCACCGTGAAATATATCTGCCCGATATTTCTCACAATACCGGCTGTTGAAAGGTACGGTGCAATGATTTATCGACGGGCATTTCCCAAGGGTTGCAAACTAATTGTACTACTAATGTTCTCTCCCGTAAAACAGCTCCAACTGCGTTTCCGCGTTCATTTTTTCCCTCTGTATTCACTACCTCATTTTTACCCTCTATATTCGTCGGCCCTGCGAGTCATAAATTGGCACGTACCTGTACAAGAAGAGTTCAGGCGAGAGCTCAGTTTATGTCTTGGCCGGTGAATTTGAGGGGGCGGTCGGACAGCTGGATTAGTTCCAAATGCTCGAAAACGAATCTTCTGGATCCTGGAAGTTAAAGAAAGAGTTTATAAACACGAATTCCAAAAGAGTGTCATAAAAGCGGTTTTTTTTTCTCTACCGAAGGAAAAACATTTTTATGTCTACGAGGAAACTTTCTCATTTTACACAGCAACCGCAACATTTATTATATATTGCGATTACCAAAAAAAAAAAATATATAAGTTTAAGTCAAATGAAATCAATGCTTAGTCAAGTCCTTTCCCTCCGCAACCGTGAAATATATCTCTCCGATATTTCTCACGATACTGGTAGCCGAAAAGTCGACGCTCTCGTTTCACAGATGAGCCGCACTATTTAAATATTACAATTACAAAAGGCAAGAAAAGCACATTTGTCAGCAAAATAAAAAATAAAAATCGTACAAGCTGCAAGTTAAGTGAAATCAGTGCTTAATCAAGCCCTTTCCATGTCCCGTCACCCTGAAATATATTTCCACGATATTTCGCACAATACCGTCTGTCGAAAGGTACTGTGCAATGATATATCGTCGGGGCATTTGTCAAGGGTCGTAAATTCATTGTACTAATGTTCTCTCCCGTAAAACAGCTCCTGCTCCGTTTCCTCGTTCATTTTTTCCCTCTTTATTTGAGCACTCCCCAGTCGACCTTGCGAGCCGAATGCTGGCACGTACCTGTATCGCCCCGCCAGTGTGAGAAAGCTTTTGTGGATATTACTTCGAGGAGCGCGGGCGTCTCAAGAAGGGTTTAATCGAAAAGCTGGAGGAGCCGGCCGAACGGGCAAACCGCGCACACACTCTCTTTCTCCTCCAACTTTCCTCGACCGCAACGACTTTCGTTCTCCGCCTACAAGGCATAGACGAACCGTAGGCTTTCCGTGGGACACAGGATCACTTCTTCTGGCGCTGGGACCTCGTTAACTCAAATCCGGTTGTGCGAACACCGGGCGGTTCTGCCATTGGTAAAGGAAATAAAAAAATCTATATAGGGGAAACGGGGGCAAGACGGGGCCATGGGGCAAAATGGGCACATGAAATGTTATTTCGACGTGGGGCAAAATGGGGCACCCAAAATTATCGAATAAATCGATTCACGATAGCCAAGAAACGACGGAAACCGGGGCAAAATGGGGACATGAAATCCCATATCGACGTGGGGCAAAATGGGGTACCCAAAATTATCGAATAAATCGATTCACGATAGCCAAGAAACGACGGAAACCGGGGCAAAATGGGGTAATAATGAAGCTAACAAAAGTCGCCGCAAGTCAAATCGAAGGGTACCCCGTTTTGCCCCAGATAGTTTCTTTTTTTATATCCTTTTAAAACCGGTGCCAATACAATTTGGTGTGAAAAACAATGGATGTATGCTTTCGATATTGTTGTAGCAGGTTTTATTGCTCAGCGTCTTCATTTTGCCCCGGTCTACCCTACAATAATTGTTTGGATACTCCATTTTGCCTCGCTTCCCTATTCTGGTATTGCCTACAAAAGGTTTTTATCTTTTTCCTTCCGGGTTTTTATTTTTGGTTTTATATTTTTAGGGTGGTCCATCACGCCCCGCGTCGGCCTGATTTTTCACTAGCCCATATCGCCCCGGGGTCTCATCTCGTCCCGGTCTCCCCTACATATAAAAAAGATATATCCGGAATTCCTCAACGTTTCCGTCTCGATGATGGCGCTTAAACGTTTTACGACTTTCGGTACCACCATGTGGGACTCGTTATCCCCTTTTGCTCCTTTGTCGCCTCGCTCTTTCTTTTTATTTATTTTTTTATTTTTTTCCTATATCTCCTTCGGCAGCCCTCCGCATCTCCCGTTCGGCTTTCCTTCGACGCGGAACGTTTCGCTCGTGGAACCGATAACTGCGATACACTTTTTATGAGCTTTCATCAATTCCCTATAACCGCGGAGGACCCGCAGGATGCGAAGGGGAGCGAGTAATCTCGCGAATCCCATCATCGTACAGTTATTTTGCGGCTCCTTCACATATAGTCGAATTTAATGCTCTTATCGTACTTACGAACCTCCCGCTGTTCGACTCGCGAAAAATTCGATATTGTGCAAGTCCTCTAATAATAGTAACAATAATGCATTTTTAATAATAATAATACATTATTAATAACAATAATGCATTATTAATAACAATAATACATTATTAATAACAATAATGCATTATTAATAACAATAATGCATTATTAATAACAATAATACATTATTAATAACAATAATCCATTATTAATAACAATAATCCATTATTAATAATAATAATACATTATGAATCATAATAATGCATTGTGAATAATAACTGGCGGTTATGTTGGCTCGCGCACTCGTCTGGATCGCATGGTTCATAACATATAGAGATCCATTCCATAAGGAACTGAAGTTCGGAATTTCAAAATCCATTCTATATGCTATAAAAACCGAAATTCCGAAATTACAGCACACCGAATGGAATCGCGGAGTTTTGAAATTCATTCTATATGAGAACCAGCCGGGAGTGTGTCAGCTTCTCTGACACGGAGGCTCAACAAATCCACAATGTTCCAAAATACATTTATCAATAATAAATTATTAATAATAATACATAATAATAAATAATAATTTAATCCCCGTGTAACCGAATGCTCGGCCAGATACAGCTTTTATTTACTATTTTTTTATTTTTTTATTTTGCGCGACACGCACACCGGGTTGGTTTCAGTTCGCCATCAGTTCGCCAGCCGTCGGTCTCTCGTATCCCCGTGTCAGCGTCGAATCCGGCGGGGGATCCCGGGTGAACGCGAAAACCTGTCGACTAATGGAAAATCTACGTTCGCGTCTGAGACACGTGTAGTTTTCCAGGTACGGAGTGCGCGTGACGAGGCTCGAAACTCGCTGAATTTTTCCCGACGTTTTTTCATTGGCAGCTGAGAGAGGACTCAGCGAAATACAACTCTCCGTCGCGATCCTGTACAGGGATGGAGAGGATATCAGCGTGCAGACGTTACCGTTATACGCCCGACATTCTTGTCCTCTCCGGAGCCTCGATCTATACACGTCGACTAGCTTTTCACGCCTCGACGGGACCGAACGCTTGACGGACGGGATGCCAGGGTGCGAGATCGTTCACGGCACACCTTTACGGTGAATATCCATCAGGAATAAAAAGGGAGAGAGTTACGTGCTAGAAACACCGGGCGAATGGACCGTACAGGGCAAAAGGGGTGAATATGGACCACCTCGGTTTTTAGGACGCGAATCGATGATTTATTTACCGGACCGGTGATCACCGCAGCAATGTACAACCTGTAGGCGAGGTCGGGGCAAAATGGAACACTAAAAAAAAAAAAGAAAAAACAGATATTGTAACATTTTTTTCGTGGATAATATCAAGAAAAAGTTCATCTCACGCGGCAGAGGAAAATCTTCCCCCGCACACGAAGAACTTTTTTATTTAATGCAGGAAAAACTTTCTCATCGCAACCGATTTATTTGCTTAATATAGGGGCGAAAAACTATTCTGCTGTAGGAGCAAATCTTTCGATCTGGCAGCAAAATGGGGGAAGGACGTAACGAGGGAGTAAAATTGCGTTGAAGAAATCGATCATGCAGTCGAGCTTGTAGAGATCACCTCTTTCGCGGAGCCCAGGGCTGACCCACTTCTCTATAACACATGTTTTTTTTGTCTTCTTTTTTTTTCGTATTTTTTATTCTTCGTGTTTTTCTGCTCTCACATTCGTCGATCCATCCTCCGTTGGATCGTCGCATGTCCGACTCGTATATCTCGGCGGCATCGCGGCAACAGTTATTTTTATTCGCATCACCCTCGCGGGCCGGCTTGTAAATCGGTTAAACGAGAGACACGTGGATATAAAGCGTGATCATAAAGTCGATGTGTATGCTTTCTCCGAGCGAGTGAGAGTCTGCTCTGCAACATTCTTTTTTATTACACCTGTAAAAACCCTTTCGCACAGCATCAATGCAACATGCTGACTCTATATACTCCGCATCGACTTGAGCACATTTTCGGCCGGCGAAGTATATCAAGGGTGACTTTTTTTTTGCTACTCCAATTATTCCTTCCCGTCGGAGGGCTCGGCCGTTTCCGAAACTTTTTAAGGGCTCGTTAAAAAATGTTGTAATCTTTTCCCCGCTCCCGGCCGTAGCGGGAGCGCGGGGCAAAACGGAACATTAATGTGGAAGTCCAAAGGGGCAAAATGCAATTTTTCCATAATTTTTCGGTGGGCTATTTTGACCCATCGATACGTCCGGATTTTCTACCCCTTTTTGCCCCACTGTTCATCAAAAAATTATTGGTTAATCGCCTATTGTCCCATTGCCCATTTTGCCCCACTGTCGGATCCAACGATTATTGGATAATCGCATTTTGTCCCACTGCTATGTTTTGGCCAACTGTCCTATTTTGCCCCACTGTTCCGTCCAAAAATTATCGGCCAATCGAGTTTTGCCCCGCTGCTCATTTTGCCCCACCGTCCCATCAAAAAATTATTGGATAATCTCATTTCACCCCTCTGTCCCGTTTTGCCCCGCTCCTCCCCCGCCTATCGTGCCCTGCACTCTGCGACGCTTCGAGCAAATAACAAGTTTTTCGAGTTTGCGAATAACGAGCACTTTTCTAATAACGTGGAAACGATGAGAGAACTTTCGTGCAGCCGTCGACACATATGGATTTATGTCTTCCGCATTAAATGTTAAAGGTGCGCTCGAGGTCGTTGACCCAGCTCGACGCCCTCGGGACTAGCATGCTGGACACCGGTGAGCATCATCTCGTTGCGGGTGGTACGTCTCCGCATCAGCCGCATCAACAGCAGCAGCAACCCCAGCAGGCTCATCACCGCTATCATCCCTCCCATCAAACCCAGCAACACTACAACCCCCTCGGTGAATGCAGTCCTCGGCTTTTGGTACCGAGCGCCGTGTCCACCGATGGCTCCAATCGTCAACGTCACAAGTTGTCACGTTCCCAGGTGAGAAAATAAACTTTATTTAATTACGGTAGACGAATTTTTATTCTTTATTACAGAACTTTCCTCCTAACATAATTCTATATTCAATTGACGATCATCTGACAGACCAACTTAAAAAAACGTATTCCAAAACTTTCTGTCCTTAGATAATTTAATATTAATGACGATAATATGATAGTCCAATTAAAAAAAAATACTATTTCAATACCTTATCTCCTTATCGAAGTCAATATTTGATTAAGATTATCTAACAGTTCAGCATAAATAAACAATATTGTGATCCTCTCCTCCTCACATAATTCATTATTAAGATAATCTGACAGTTCAACTTTCAAAAAAATGTATTGCAGTACTTTCCTCCTGAGATAATTATTTAATAACGATAGTCTGAAAGCCCAATTTTTTATTTTTTATTTTTATCACAATACTTTATCGTCGTTCACGATTCGTACGTGATGTCCCGGTGATTTTTCCATACGGCAATAATTGCGAGGCGAATCGACGCTGAATCCGCGCAATTACCGCACGCTGTTGCAGTTATTCTCGTCGGCTGACGAACGATTTTCAATTGGCAATTTCCGTTGCGCGGCGCGATTAAAAGTTCTCACGTGGCACAGAGTGCGCGTGCGCAGCGCCAAAACACGAAGCTCCGAGGCGAATCTAATCAACCCGTTGAAAACATGAAAATATTTTGCACGTATCGCAGCGAGAATTCGTGTGCGTTTTGTTTCGTCGTTTGGAAAACTGACACATCCAGCGATAATTCGCACAATTGAGTTACTTTCGTTCGACGCTAATGTATCACTGTCTGTCTGACAAATTTGACGACTCGCATGAGTATAATTGATAGAGGTTCCTCGTTGTCTTTGAATCAAGTTAGTCGTAGGACTGACGTTTAATTTACAACTTCCCTCTAATTTGGCCCAGGCAGGAAGATGAAGAGGTTTCGGTACGAGCGTCAAGATTGCGAGCGGAACGAAGTTACCAACGATAAGACGAGCTTGCCTGATGGCCGGGCGGAGGGGTTGAAGTAATCTCCCCGAGACTTTATGGGACATTTATTTTTATTTTCATTTGTTATTATTTAACGTCGCATCAACTGCTATGGTTATTAGCGACGGGACCTACTATTTTTCCTTTAGTGAGAACCGCACCACTTTGGGGTTTACTCAATATGAGTGAACGTTAACTGTACTTCAGGATGTCAGTAACAGTCGGTCTTCTAGGTTTGAATCACGGCGCCGGAGCTACGTCACGTCGATTACTGGATGTAAACATTGAACGTCTACTGACATATATATCGGCTATCGCACGATCGATGCCAGGAGCTACGTCGCGTCACAATATTTTTCTGCCAGCAAGACTACGACACCGGGATTCGAACCCGAGACCTCCCGATACTTTGTTCTCGAGGCTAGTACTCTAACCACGAGACCAAAGTGATCGGTTTTTATGGGACATTGCGTACGACACACAAACTGGCGTCTGTAGTCGCACTGTAAAAAAAAGTTGTACATTTAATGTACCGGACTGGAAGTTTTTATGCAACAACTGGTACATTAAATTTAATGTACAATTATGATGAAACATTAATGTACTATTTCGTCGAAATAAAAGTTAATTATTAAAAATGTACACCGACAGCGGTGGATGCGCGGTTGGCGCACGGCTCTGGTGGTCCCTCAAGTTAAGCTGATTCGTTCGTGGTCAGTACTTGGATGGGTGACCGCTTAGCCGTGCACTAGCTGGCGCATCGATCGTTGAGCGGGAGGCGCTTTCTTCTGAGACTTTGCTGTTTCTGCACTTTACTCAGGTGCACAAATACCAGTGGCTCAGTCGAATAGGGCCGTCTGTATCGGCACGGGTTTTCCGTAGTTTCCCCGTGTCCTCGGCAAATGCGGTACAGTGTAGCTAAGTCGGCTACGGACGCACTGGAAGTTAGGTAGCTTAGCTAAGTGCGGGTAGGGAGTGATAGGGGGGAATCGGGCTGGGGTTCCGTAAAAACCCGACAGGGTATACGGTAGAAAAATGGAACAAATATAAAAAAAATACATATATATTAAAAATTTACAGTTCCCCACTAATTTACCGAGACAGGAAGATGAAGACCTTTCGGTACGAGTGGCAAAATTACGTGCGGAACGGAGTTATCAACCATAAGACGAGGTTAACCTGCGGACTGTTGTCGGGCGGCCGGGGGTGGGGGGGGGAGAGGGGAGGTAGAGGGGGTGAAGTCATCTCCCTAAGACTTCATGGGACATTGTGTAAGACACACAAACTCGTGTCCGCAGTCGCAGCGAGATAGTCCAAAATGATATCGAGGCTCTTACCCGAGAGAGCTGCCTTTACATGGAACGTTCAACGGCGCCGAGAGACAGCACTCTGTACCGTATACGTCGCGAATCCCTTGCACTTTGAACCAATTCAGGCTCTCTCGCTTCTCCGCGTCCGCCGAATGCGCTGCCGTGGTCATTTGAATTGCTAATCGGGCAATCGCCGTCCACTCCTGCCTATCTCAACCCCTCCCTCCCCCTTCCCGCCCCTCGGCCTCTTGCTAACACCCGGTTAAAGCCCTTTCACGGGGGAGGTACCAGCTGCTAATCCACGAGGGTATTAGCACGGAAAAATCGAGCGTATAGTTTCTTTTTTTTTTCCGTCGCACGTTCGCAGTCTGTAGCGAGTCCGCAGTTGAATTCTCATTTATACGCATTTTTTTTTATTCACCTATTCGAGCCATCGTACGTTTGCTGCTGTACACCTGCCTCTGTCCCCGGTGCAAAGAGCGTTTTGGTTTGGTCTCGAAGAGGTCTTCGCTCCGGTCAGAAATCGAGGAAGGGTTTTTAATTTTTATTTTTATTTTTTAATATATTTTTCTCGCAATGTTTCTTAGATTTCAAAAAAACGGACAAATCGAGGGTATAGTTTCTTTATTTTTGTATCGCACGTTCGCAGTCTGCAGCGAGCTCACAGTTCAATTCTCATTTGTAAGTATTTTTTCAATTCACCTATTCGAGCCATCGTACGTTTGCTGCAGTACCTGCCTCTGTTCCCGGTGGAAAGAGCATCTTCGTTTAATCTCAAAGAGGTTTTCGCTTCAGTGAGAAATCGAGGAAGGTTTTTTTTATTTTTTTATATATGTTTCTTGCTATGTTTTCTTAGATAAAAAATGCATACGGGGTTAATTCCACTCTCACCCCCCCTCTCTCCTCCCTCTTCGGCTTCTCGCTGAGACTCGGTTAAAGCCCTTTCACGAGGGATGGACGAGCCATAAATCCACGAAGGGATTAGCGCGGAAAAATCGAGTGTATAGGTTTTTTTCCTTCCGCACCTTCGTAGTCTGTACCGAGCTCGCAGTTGAACTCTCATTTATAAGCTTTTTTCTTCATTCACCTATTCGCCGAGCTGTCGTACGTTTACTGCACTTCACCAATTTACTGCAATTCCATCGCCTGTGGAAAGAGCTTGTTTTTGTCTCGAAGAGGTCTTCACTCGGGTGAGAAAACGAGGAAACTTAAAAAAAAAAATTTCATTTTTACATATTTTTCTCGCAATATTTCTTCGATAAAAAATACATACCGGCTGAATTCCACCCTCCCTCCCCCCTCGTTGCCCTCCTGCTGACACTCGTTTGAAGCCCTTTCATACCGGATATAGCAGCTGTCATAGTGATTCTGTTTTTTCGTAGCTTCTTTTATTTTTTTTTGCTCCCACACGTTTACACTCTGTACCGAGCTTGCAGTTGAATTCTCATTTATAAGCTTTTTTTTATTCACCCCCACTCCACCTGCCTCGATCGCCTGTGGAAAGAGCATCTTGCTTTAATCTCAAAGAGGTCTTCGCTCCGGTGAGAAAACGAGGAAGTTTTGTTATTTTTTATTTTTGTACATTTTCCTTGCAATTTTTCTTCGATGAAGGATACGTGCGAGATGAATTCCACACTTCGGTAGTGGTTCGCTATGTTTTCTCAACGAGCGCTTGATAGATTTATCTGTCCATAAATACAAAACGGTTCGGATGCGACCGTGATGAACCATACAGAACGTGCTCTTGCGACGTGATGCTTCACTCTATTTTTTTTATTTTTTCTATCTTTCATAAAGTACCAAATGTTCGGAGGGCTTCGAGCTGATGTGAAAGCGTCAGGCACGCGCGGCTGCACTCGGCGGCGGTTGCGATATGTCGGTTATATCATCTCGAGGAAAGATGAAGATGAAAAAAAAAAAAAAATAATGAAGGAAGGAAATGTGGAAATAAAGAGGTTGCTGAGGAAGTTTTGAGAAAGTATGAGAAAGGTCGACCCTGCACAGGATAAAGTGTGCAGCGGACGATAAATCTCTCAGGGGGAATCCCCCGAATCTACCGACGCTCATTCAACTTTATATCGAAGGAAGAAAGCCCCGCCCGACAGAATCGGTGCGCGCGAGTGCAATATGGAGCCCCGATCGATCCCGGGATTTACGCGTCATTGGAGATATAAATCCTTTAATAAGTCGGAGAAAAATAGAACGAATAGCGTTCTCGACCAGACATGATCGACGTGGAAGATTCCTCCGGTATTTCGGGTGTATTATCGATGGAAATAATAATAAAAATAATAGTAATAATAACCGACAGCGGTGGATGCGCGGTTGGCGCACGGCTCTGGTGGTCGCCCAAGTCAAGCTGATTCGTTCGCGGCCAGTACTTGGATGGGTGACCGCTTAGCCGTGCGCTAGCTGGCGCATCGACCGTTGAGCGGGAGGCGCTTTCTTCTGAGACTTTGGTGTTTCTGCACTTTACTCAAGTGCAAAAATACCAGTGGCTCAGTAAAATAGGGCTGTCTGTATCGGCACGGGTTTTCCCTAGTTTCCCCGTGTCTTCGACAAATGCGGTACGGTGTAGTTAAGTCGGCTACGGACGCACTGGAAGTTAGGTAGCTTAGCTGAGTGCGGGTAGGGAGTGATAGGGAGGAATCGGGGTTTCCGTAAAAACCCGACAAGGTATACGTTGGAAAAAATAGAACAAATATATAATAATAGTAATAATAAATCTTAGCATTGGAATGTCATTGAGAGAATTCCCGTCGTAAAAATCATTCGATTCATGGATTTTTTAATAGCGTCTACAGTGAAAAACTTAACGGTGACTAAAACTAAAAAAAACAATATATCTCGAACGGCTTTTCTATAAAATAAAAAATAAAAAATCTTGAAAGCTCTCGAGGGTGAACAATCAAAGAGGGAAGATTATTTCACGAAGAATCGATCGGTCGATCATCAATTTAATTGGTCATTATTTCACGAAGAATCGATCGACCATCGCTCCCATCGATGATTATCTCACGAAGAATAGGTAAAAAAAATTATAATAAAACCGATTTAAAAATCCTAGCATAGGAATATTACCGCGAGAATTTCCGACGCAAAAACCATCCGGCTCATTGATTTACTCAGTACCTACAGTGAAAAACTCAACGGTAACTAAGAGAAAAAAAAAAATTCCCGAAAGGCTTTTACAGCTCTCAAGGGTGAGCAATCAAAGACGCGGGTGAATCGATGATTGCATAAGCATGAAGCGAAGAATTATTGGAAGGCTCGGTAGGTAATCTCGGAACTAATGAATCTCCGTTGAGTAGTATGAATCTCTTACGTCGAGACTCCGCGGCGGCGGCGGACGGTTTCACAACGAGGCACTCGACTACTTCGAGTTCCCTCCCTTACTTCCAAGAGCGATGGATCTCGAGAGAGAGAAGCATTAATTACGTCACTCTGTCTCTCCCCCCCTCGCCCTCCCGATCCATCCGCCGCTCTAGCACTTTCCTCTATCCGCTCTGTACACGACTAAAATGCAGAGGTACATTATCGAGATCGAGAGATCTTTCGCGAAAATGATACCTCGAACAAGTCGTTGTTCATTAATGTCATTCAATGCAAATGAAAAATGCAATTACAGCGAATTTCCTTCGCAAAAATCACTTTTCAGTTAACGGTGAGTAAAACCAAAAAAAAAAAAGAAAAAAATCTCGAAAGGCCTTTCGAAAGATCAGAAAAGTCTCGAAAGCTCTCAAGGGTGAACAATCAGAGGGCGGCGAATCCATGAATATTTCACGAGGAATAGGTGAAAAAAATAACAATAATAACAAACATTTTTAAATCGTAGCATTGGAATATCACCGGGAGAATTTCCTTCTCAAAAGTCATCAACACAAAGCCGTTTTTCATTCATGTTATTTAGTGCCAAAAAAAAAAAATAAATAAATAAGCAATTACAGCGATAAACCGAGCGAGGTGCCGACGGTATTAAAATAATCGTCTAGCACTGCTTTAAAAGGCGAGTGAAATCTCAGTTCGCGTTCACTTCGTTCCGCAACGGTATTACGTTCTATTTGCAGCAAAGGACAAAAAGAAAATACAACATCAAAGGAATTGCCTATTATTAAACTACATGCCGTTGTCGAACAGACTCGTTCGTAGGGAATGGAGCGAGTGGAGTCGAATTGCTACCGGAGACGTCGCAGGAGAGCCAAGATACTTTCCCGTTTCTCCGTACAGCGTGGGTTTCCTTTCCGAAAGAGCTGAAAGAAGCTACCAAGCCGAATCGATATTATGCAAAGTGTCCGTAGCCGGCTGTCTGCCGGTGTTCCGAGCGCGTCGTACCTAGACTACTCGTTCGGCCCTCCCTCGTTCGTCTCCACCTTTGCCCTTCCATTTCTCTCGCCGCACGGAATAACCCTGTCTATCCCGAGCGCCGCTCGTTTCCGCCGCTGATATCCGGACGGTACACCAGGAGCCCGATGAGCCAATCCGCATACCACGATCGAAGGAGCGACCTGGGTTGCTCACGATTTTCCGGCAAAGTGTCGAATCACGGAGCGTTCGCCATCGTCTTCTTTCTCGAAGTCAGGATTCTGGCACTGAGATTACCGATATTCGCGACAACCTTCTTCGAGGTTTCCGTCGCATACATAGTGCAGTTTATTCCACCGATGTAAGCAAGAACAATGGCGACTGCAGTGATATGACGGAAATTGCACACGCGGTATCGCAGGACTGCGTGCTGAGAGGGATGATCGACCTGGTAGAACATAGTTGGATCGGATCCTGACACGAGACTTGTGTCTTCTTAGCCCGGAGCGACGCTTGTCCCAGGAGTCAGCACCGATGGCTTTTCTTACCGCGCGCCGGATTACGATGTAGACGGCACACCCCTCATTTCCACTGTTGGGAACTTTGGATAACTGCGCTGGTGGGAGTGCCAGAGAGAGACGCCAGTTACCCAGTTGTGATTTCTGAAGGCGACCCTGATATCCGAACGGCATATCTGAAGTCCGATGAGCCAATCCGCATACCACGATCGAAGGAGCGATCTCGGTTACTCACGATTTTCCGGCAAAGTGTCGTATCAGCCGAGTCGGATCACGGAGCGTTCGCCATCGTCCTTTTTCTCGAAGTCAGGATTCTGGCACTGAGATTACCCATATTCGCGACAACCCTCTTCGAGGTTTCCATCGCATACATAGTGCAGCTTATTCCACCGATAGAAGCGAGGATAATGGCAACTGCAAGGATAATGCTATGAGCAAGGATAATCTTATGCCGAGAGCGATGATCGACCTGGTAGAACATAGCTGCGTGTACACCTCTCGTTTCCGCCGCTGATATCCGAACGGCATACCCGGAGCTCCTTGAACCAATCTGCATGGATCCCGGGGAGTTTTTTCTGCCTGCCATCCACGTACCACGATTGAAGGAGCGATCTCGGCTGCTCAAGATTTTCCGGCAAAGTATCGAACCAGCCGGATCGGATCACAGAGCGTTCGCGATCGTCCTCTTTCTCGAAGTCATGGGAGGTTTCCCGTAGTCCTGAGTCAAGGTTCTAGCACGGGGATTAACGATATTCGCGGCGGCCCTCTTCGAGGTTTACGTCGCATACGCAGTGCCGTGTATTCCACTAATATAAGCTAAGATAATGGCTACTGCAGCGATATGAACTTGCGACGGAACTTGCACGCGCACTTCCGTAGGACTGTGTGCTGAGAGGGATGATCGACCTGGCAGAACATAGCTGCATCGGATCCTGGCACGAGACTCGTGTTCTCGTAGCCCGAAGCGACGCTCGGCCGAGGAGTCAGCACCGATGGCTTTTCTTACCGCATGCCTGATTACGATGTAGACGGCACCCCTCTCGTTTCCGCTGCTGATCTCCAAATGTCGCCAAAATACAGCGGCGTGGTATGTTCGAGGATAGACAAGAAAAAGAGAGGAGGCTCAAGATTTTCCGTTTGTTTTTATTTTCGGACGGTCCGATGGTAAATTGACTCGTACCACTTGAACTGGCGCATCGCACACGGTAGAAAAAGGTTGGTATATTAAGAGAAAGTGAATTGTGGACATTTATGGATAAGAAATGTTTATTCAATGCACAAATCTTTTTTACTGTATGGAGGGAGGTTTTTTGTAATTTCTTCATATGCAATTATCTATACTTGGTGCATAAATTTATTAGTTATAATTAAAATGTCAGAAATTTCGAATAAATGCTTAATTCAAAGTGTAAAAAAATGCATCTAATAAACGGAAGAAATTTTAGTGGAGCGATATGTTTTAACTGACCGTTTTCGAATTAATTTACTATAAATTACAGAAACTGGAGATAATTGAGATGTCCCGTTGAGAGCAATGTCGAGAGAAAATTAAATGATATTAATAATCCCATAATGTATTTAATTTTATGTGCCGGAAAAACCATTGCACATTTTAAAGTATCGTGTTAGTTTTTCGGACACGAGAGATCCGGGCCGGACACTATGTTGAAGGGTCGATAGGAAAAAAAGAAGAGGCTCAAGATTTTCTGTTTATTTTTCTTTTCGGATGGTCCGATAGTAAATTGACTCGCACTACTCGAGCACAGTAAATAAAGGTTGGCTATAATTTGTTTCGCGTCTGTTCTAATTTCCCGTGTAAAAAATGCGTTTTGTCGAGAAAACAGTATTACGAAATTGAAGAGAAAAAAAGCTGAAAATTGAAATTTTCATATCGCTTCCTCATAAAAGTTGAAAGTTGCACGTTGAAAGTTGAACGTTGAAAGTTGAACGTTGAAAGTTGAACGTTGAAAGTTGAACGTTGAAAGTTGAACGTTGAAAGTTGAACGTTGAAAGTTGAACGTTGAAAGTTGAACGTTGAAAGTTGAACGTTGAAAGTTGAACGTTGAAAGTTGAAAGTTGAAATTTTTATATCACTTTCTCATAATGGCCCTTTATTTGCAAAGCTCCTTCTATGAGAAAGCATTTACTATATTTTTGGCTTCCTCATAGAGGAAGCTTTGCGAATAAAGGGCCATTATGAGAAAGTGATATAAAAATTTCAACGTTCAACTTTCAACGTTCAACTTTCGACTTTTATGAGGAAGCGATATGATTTTTTGACAAAAATGAATTTTTTCAAAAAAAAATTTTTAGAATTTTTTCGTTAATGAAATCGGTTGGGAAATATGCGACTTGAAACCAATGGCGGAGGTTTTAATTCGATATCTCGAAATTTTTTGAAAAAAAGTGCCATTTCGCAAAATTTAACATAGGATTTCCTACCCTGAAAATGGTCAATTTTGAAAATTTCGAAAAAGGTCCTGGTTTTACGTATTCTCTACGAAAATGGGTCTTCTGAAGCGAATGCCGTTGGCAGAAATTCGATATCTCGAAAAAAAAAATTTCGCCATTTTGAAAGTAGAAAAATCGAAAGGGGGTACCCTTACGATTTTTTGACAAACAGGTTTAGTGCGAAAAAAACCTTGCGCTTTTGGTCAAAACGCCTGTCGAATCTGTACTCGAGGCGAAAAAATACATAGAGTATCATAGAGTATTCATCGGGAAGCAAAGAAATCGCTGTTCGAAAATACGCAAAATCACCCATTTTTGTAATTTTGGCTATATAAATGCCCGATAAACTTTTTCGTTAGTCTCCACTCCGGGATTGTATCCTACGTATTTTATCACGCTGATCACGAATCTGACACTTTTTTATTCGTAGATTAATATTTAATACGGAAAAATTGCATCTCGAAAAAAAAAAAAAAAAAAAAAAATTCATGAAATTCAAAAAATTCAAAATGATATAAAATTTAAACGGCTCGATCGATTTTCTTGAAATTTTAATGGGATCATCGGGTGATCATATTCCATCTGTGTACGCGTTTTTAGCCCGATAGCTAAAAAATTGCGAGCGCTAGAGCGCGAACAGACATTTTTGAAGAAATTAAAAATGGCGTACAAAAAAAACAACTGAACATTTTTGGATGAAATTTTGACCAAACTTTGACTACTGATCAGACATGATGTGAGCCAAATTTCAGCTTGATCGGTCAAGGCGTTCTCGAGTTATAGCAGTTTGATTTTTGCACGTCCATTTCATACACACACACACACACACACACACACATACATCCGGACATTTTTTCTAAATGTGATTTTTCGACGTTTTGGAACATTCTGAACATGTTTTCATTAAAATCTCGAATTTTTGCTTCCTCATAGAGGAAGCTTTGTGATGGTGAAAAAAAAAAATTTCGAGATTTTAATGAAAACGTGTTCAGAATGTTCCAAAACATCGAAAAATCACATTTAGAAAAAATGTCCGGATGTATGTGTGTGTGTGTGTGTGTGTGTGTGTGTGTGTGTGTGTGTGTGTGTGTGTGTGTGTGTGTGTGTGTGTGTGTGTGTGTGTGTGTGTGTGTGTGAATCAGACGCGAAAAATTCAAATGGCTATATCTCGGGTACGCCTCCACCGATCAGGCTGAAATTTTGCACACAGCTTGTGTGGTTAATAGTCAATGTTTCTGCCAAATTTCATCCAAAAATGTTCAGTTGTTTTTTTTGTACGCCATTTTTAATTTCTTCGAAAAAGTCTGTGCGCACCGTAGCGCTCGCAATTTTTTAGCTATCGGGCTAAAAACGCGTACACAGATGGAATATGATCACCCGATGATCCCATTAAAATGTCAAGAAAATCGATCGAGCCGTTTAAATTTTATGTCATTTTGAATTTTTTGAATTTCATGAAATTTTTTTTTTTTTCAAGACGCATTTTTCCGTATTAAATATTAATCTACGAATAAAAAAGTGTCAGATTCGTGATCAGCGTGAAAAAATACTTATAATACAATCCCGGAGTGACGGCTAACGAAAAAGTTTATTGGGCATTTTTATAGCCAAATTGCAAAAAAGAGTGATTTGGGTATTTTCAAACAGCAATTTCTTTGCTTCCCGATGAATACTGTATGATACTCTATGTATTTTTTCGCCTCGAGTACAGATTCGACAGCGGTTTTGACCAAAAGCGTAAGGTTGGTTTTTTTTCGCACTAAACCTGAGTCGGCCAGCAGTTTTGCTTAAAATTTAAATACGACGTTGATATTGAAAAAGCTGAAAATTGAAATTTTCATATCGCTTCCTCATAAAAGTTGAAAGTTGAAATTTTTATATCACTTTCTCATAATGGCCCTTTATTCGAAAAGCTTCCTCTATGAGGAAGCCAAAAATATAGTAAAAGCTTTCTCATAGAAGGAGCTTTGCGAATAAAGGGCCATTATGAGAAAGTGATATAAAAATTTCAACTTTCAACTTTTATGAGGAAGCGATATGAAAATTTCAATTTTTTTTTTTTACCAAAACTAAGCTTCCTCTATGAGGAAGCAAAAATTGTGAGCATTTGTGAATGAGAAATCTTCGTTGAATGTGCAAACATTTTTAATTGTATGCATGGAGGTTTTTGTAATTTCTTTGCTTGCAATTATCAAGGCTTGGCGCATAAATTGATTCGTTGTAATTAAATCGTCAGAAATTTTCAATAAGTGCTTAATTCAATGATAAAAAAAAAATTCCAATAAACGGTGTAAATTTTGGTGGAGCGATATTTTTTAATCCGACGTTGTTGAATTAATTAACCAAAAATAACAACGATTGCAGATAATTTAATTGAGCTGTCCCTTCTGGAGCATTGTCGAGAGAAAATTGAATATTATTATTAACAATCTCATAATGTATTTGATTTTGCGCCGTGCAGCTGTATACAACGGGAAAACCACTGTACCTTTTACCGTGTCGTGTTCGTTTTTTCGGATACGAAAACCTGGGTAAATTCGTACCGAAACGTGAATACACCAATTTCACCGTGCGCGTGTATACGTGCCTAGTCTATATACGCGATGTGCAGTAGAAATTGGGAGCATCTGTGGTCGTGCTTGATTTACGAACGCTCGATCCTTGAATTATTTATGAGCATTCACGAGTCCGGTAATACTTGTATACATCAGAGACCGGCGCGAGTTCCATTCGAATATTTATTTCCACCGAACAGTGCTCCAAGTGTGTGTGCCGAAGAGAGAGAGAGAGAGCGAGACAGAGCTGGAGAAATGGCGAAGGAAAGCCGGCAGACCCGCCGTTGTCCTGACCGCGAAAGCCGTCACCTGAACGGTGAAACTTCTTCGGACGGGACCCCATAAATGTCTCGGGGAAAATTTATATTGCAGTCAATGTCGAAAATATTCATTGAAAATGAAAATCCCGGCCGCGATCGAATCACATGTTTTATATCACCGAAGTGCTTTTGGACCGTGTGAATTTCATTGCAACTGCGAAAGCCGGGCGAGAAGAGTTTGTCCGAGTGGACACTCAATCGATGAAACAGTATGTGTTAAGTACATCGAAGTAGACTTTTGACAGGGTGACGTTATGTGATGCAAATGATTGGATAGAGTCTGCTAAAAAATGTATAGTACAAAAGCAATTCATTCGAAAATGTTCGTACGAGCGAACTTGGTGTTCGCTGGCGGAACTGGGGGTATCGATAAGGGATGAAATTTCGAGGAACTCCAGCCCCGCATAATTGACGTGGCGCGCGATAAATTTAATCCTCAGAGAACCGGGAGTGTCCGAGATAAATGCGGTAGCGGATGTATGGTTGGTATGATACTAATATGCTACATAAAGTTTTGCAGCGATCGATCGACGCTCGATTGGCGTAGTCGAGCTGAGGTCTATAATGAGCTCGCTGACGATCTCATTTCGTGGGAAATGAGAGAACGGCGCGTATGCGTTCCGCAAGCTCCCTTGTGCGATGAGAGAAACAGACGGGCCAGAGAGTTCGCAAAAAAAATTGTATAGCACAAAAACATAGCGCAAAAGCATAGCGCAAAAGCATAGCGCAAAAGCATAGCGCAAAAGCATAGTGCAAAAGCATAGTGCAAAAACATAATGCAAAAGCATAGTGCAAAAGCATGGTACAAAAGCATAGTGCAAAAGCATGGTACAAAAGCATAGTACAAAAGCATAGTACAAAAGCATAGTACAAAAGCATAGTACAAAAGCATAGTACAAAAGCATAGTACAAAAGCATAGTACAAAAGCATAGTACAAAAGCATAGTACAAAAGCATAGTACAAAAGCATAGTACAAAAGCATAGTACAAAAGCATGGTACAAAAACATAGTACAAAAGCATAGTACAAAAGCATAGTACAAAAGCATAGTACAAAAGCATAGTACAAAAGCATAGTACAAAAGCATAGTACAAAAGCATAGTACAAAAGCATAGTACAAAAGCATAGTACAAAAGCATCGACCCTATTCCAGCGTCCCACAATCGATCTGCGGGCGAACTGGGTGTTGCCTTATCGATAAGGGATGCAATTTCGAGGAACTTCGGCCCCGCATAATTGATGTGGCGCGCGATAAATTCAATCCTCAGGGAACCCGGAGTGTCCGAGCTAAATGCGGTGCCGGATGTATGGTCGGTATGATACTAATATGCGATACAAAGTTTTCCAGCGATCAATCGAGGCACGACGTCGAGTCGAGGTCTATAATGAGTTCGTTGATGATCCCGTACGTGGGAGATGCGAGAACGGCTCGCACGCGTTCCGCAAACTCGCTTATGCGATGAGAGAGCCAGACCGCTCAGGGTAATCCGATCGCCCCGAAACATTATAACCCTCGTAGGTCACGCCGATCAACCTTTGCCGAGCGGCGAGTGTATCCATCACCGGTAGCGAGGGGATGTCGAAGGCAACCGTTCGCCACTCTGCGTTCAGCTCGTTCGACAACGAAAACAATTCGGCCCCCTAAATGGACTCTCGATGTTCGAGGATTCCCGTGTACGCGGAACCGTATTACCTGCTCGATATCCTATCGGCCCAGTGGTCGAAGCAATACGGTAGATGACATCGTACTACGGGCAATTGATAATTATGCGCGAAACAGCAGCGCGATACAAAGCGCTTAATTAATCGAGGTCTTCCGGCTCTTTACAATCGCTCTAAGACATTTAATTCGCGTTTTAAATATTACCTCGTCTTACAATACTCACCTTTTTGTTTTGTTGATTCAAGATTATTATATTAAATCTATTCTATTTGATTAGAATATAATTTTTTCATATTAATAGGCACGTCGAAGATTTCAATAAAAAAAAGTCTTTGATTTATTTTTTTTATGAGTAAGAAATAAAAAATTAAATTAAAGATGTTTTTTTGTTCTCATTTCTACGCTGGCATCAGGGACGATCGTTTAGTCAGAATAATTGGTTTCGATGAACCTGCGAGGGTTTCGAGGAATTCGCGGTTTTCCGGCATTTTACGATCACTGTAGCCGATTTCATCTGTGACTTCAATATTGTATTCTAAAATGCATCGTTTTGTTTTATTCATCCAAGCCTCTTGTGTTCATCTGTTCTATTTATTTAGAACAACATTTCCCTCGTTGACAGGCATTTCGGAGATTTCACTTTTAAAAACCGTCTTTTGTTTATTGATTTTATCAGAAAGAAGATTAAATTAAATGAAAGACCTTTTTCCCCTCGCATTTCTATACCGGTGTCAGAAACGATCGCTCGGTCACAATAATTCCATTCAATGAGCGTGCGAGGATTTCGAGGAATTGGAGAGCTCCGAGCGATAAAAGTGGAATCAAGGCGGTAGCGGAAGGAGCACCGGAGAAGCGAAAGGGTTGAGAGTGTGAATTGTAATTAAATCCTGGATGTCGGAGTCGCTGCAGACTGCGGCTCCGGCTGCAGTCTGAGAAGTACCGAATGTAACTTTCTATGGCCCGTTGAAACTTGCACGACTCTCGGAACTCCGGGAACCTCGTTGTCCCGACGAGTGACGGAGGGAGAGAGTGTTAACCTACCGGGCATGTGCCTGATTTTATGCGCATGCCTGTAGAGAGCCGCTAATTAATACAATATTTCCCGAAGATTCCACACCGCAATCCCGAGTATTGCAACCCATTCGTCGACGTCCCGCTGTCCCTCACCTGGCTCGTTCATTATCCTGTCGCGTTAATCTCGAAGCTCGACTTTCAATTATAAATTCTAAACTTTCAACTAATCCTTATGATTCTAATTAATAAACTTGACTCACTTGACTTAATAAACTTGGAGGCCGAGTTGTTTACACTCGTCAGGGTCCGGTTAAGTTGCCAATCGGACGTTCGTTTCTATATTTTCATTTTTTAATACATCGATTTTCATTTATTTTTTCAGGTGTCGAGCAGCGAATACTTCAGCGTCAGTTTCGAAGTTGGCGACGAGTCCGGATCCCTGGAGAGAGAAGAATTCCTACCGGCGACGAAGGGAACTTTTTTGGTGTAAGTATTTTCCGGATTGTAAAGCCAGATTGAATATATTTGTCCCTCTCGAAAGAATGCCACAGAGACGTTGACCCACGGACGTAGGATAGAGCATAGGACGGTGGAAACAATTTTACATATTTTTCATGGGACATAAAAAAAAAGTTTGATCTCGCATGGAACTCCATGTTGTCCGCTGCCATCTTGATGGATCGACTCGCGCTTATGGGATATGAAAGAAAATGGCAATGACCCATAGCGTGATAAAAGTTCTGTACGAAAGGAGGCTAATTTTTGAGGTCAGTGACCTCGTTTGGAGACCAAATAATCATAGAGATATTGACCCACAGAAGTAGGGCGGAACGGGGAGAATCGGACCAATTTTACAAATTCTCCGTGGGACATAAGAATAAAAAAGTTTAATCTCAAATGGGGCTCCATTTTGCCCCTCGATGCCATCTTGATAAAACGAATCGCACTTATGGGATATAAAAGAAAATGCCAGTGACCCATAACGAGATAAAAGTTATGCACGAAAGGAGGCTCGTCTTTGAGGTTATTGATCTCGTTTGCAGACCAATCAATGCGCCCTCTTTTTCCATTGTCGGTTCAACTTCTGGTCCATTTATACGAGATACAAGTTTGTATTTGTTTGCTGTGACGAAAAGTGAAACAGTCAAGTTAGTCAAGCACGAATCTGCTTGTGCAGTAGTACCATGGAACAATTCGACTAGAATTATGATTGCGCTTCAATACGTAGAAGTTGGAACGTCAAAGTTCCAACTTTGACGTTCCATCTTTGACGCTCCATCTTTGACGCTCCATCTTTGACGTTCCATCTTTGACGCCCCATCTTTGACGCCCCATTTTTGAGGTTCCATCTTTGAGGTTCCATCTTGGACGTCCCATCTTTGACGTTCAATCTTTGACGTTCAATCTTTGACGTTCCATCTTTGACGTTCCATCTTCGACGTTCTATCTTTGACGTTCCATCTTTGACGTTCCGTCTTTGAGGTTTCGTTTTTGAGATTCCGTCTTTGACGTTCCATCTTTGATGTCAGTGACCTCGCTTCCAAACTAAACAATATGCCCTCTTTCTCTGTTGGCAATTTATCTCTACCGCGATCGCTTCAACATAGCATTCATTTCTACAAAAAACCTTTTTGTATTTGTTACCTTTGACCAAAAGTTAAACAGTTAAGGTGGTTGAACACGAATCCCCTCGGGGTGTAGTACAGTGAAAAAATGCCACTGGGAACAGGATTCCTCTTTGATAAGTGAGTGAAATCGTCCGTTGGAGCTTGGAACGGGTTTTTCCACGAGCGGAGAGATAAGGTGAACGGCCGGAAGATCGTTCGGGAAATCTATCCTCGAAGATTCAACCATCTGCTCCTTCATAGAGACCCTCCTTATTCGAGTCCCAATGGGACACTATTTCCTCTTCTATCTTCGCCTCTATCTTCACCTCTATCTTCACCGCCTTATTTCCGATCTCCGACCAATTAGGAAGTAAGGCTCTCTCTCAGTCTCGTAATTTTTATCATCACTATCTCTAACCGAGTATCCCGTTTCGCCTCTATCTTTTTCACATGGCCATACCATATCTTCAGACAAATCGTAACGAATGTTATGGCGATACGTGATCAATGTTCCCGAAGAAAATAAAGTAACCGGTCGGCCAGCGCAATCCGAGAGTTGTTAAGTGGACTGGATCGAATTATTTCGTTCTTTCCATTCTCGCCGCGGTTCAATTTCTACCGGCTCGAAAGCTTTCAAGATGCACATTGTAGATTACAACGATCCTTCTCAATTTTTCCATCGTCTTTATCTTGCTATAAGCCGGACCGCATTTTCTCCAAACCGGACGTTCCACACCCACGTATAAATCCAACTTTTTAAAATCTCTTTTATTTTTTAACAAACGTTGAATTTATAATAACTTTATTTATAATAGCTTCACAGGACTCGGAATTCTGTGAAATCTTAATGAATCTATCGATCACATACACTGCGAAAAAAATTTGTTTGTAAATTAATCAACGGTATTGACAGCTTTTTTATTTAAACTGTTTGTGAAATTTGAAATTCATGTACGTTGCAATTTCACAGTAAAATTTTTATTGTTAGAGAACATTTTTGTAAATTTCAGACAGACGATTTTTAATTTAAATATCTTGTTTTTAATTTTACGAAAAATTACATCCGTGTTTAATTAATGTAAGTAATGTAAGCGAATTTCGAGTTCCAGTACATTAAATTTAAAATTTATTCCTACAGTGTATATATTGCGGGACTGCACGGTGTTTATCACGCGATAGCCTACCCCAGATTTGCCCCAAAGTCAGTCGGACGCTCCACACCCACGTACAATCCCAGCTTTTTCTCCTCTTCAGTATAAAAAAACATATTATTTGAATCTTTTCTTTTCTTTTGGACGAACACTGAAATTTATAACAACTTTATTTACAAAACTTTCACTGAACTCGGAATTCCACCAAACATTAATGAGTCTAGGCGGATGCTCCACTCCCGCCTATAAACCCAGCTTTTCCCCCTCTTCGGTATAAAAAAAAATACTATTTTAAACTTTTTCGTTTTTTATCGAACATCGAATTTATAACAACTTTATTTACAATAGTTTCACTTAACTCGGAATTCCGCCAAACATTAATGAATCTATCGATCACATGCATATATAACGGGACAGCACGGTGCTTATCCTGCGATAACCTAACCGGGATTTGCTGCAAAGTCGGACGCTCCACACCCGCCTATAAACCCAGCTTTTTCCTCCTCTTCGGTATAAAAAAAATATACTATTTAAAACTTTTTCGTTTTTTATCGGACATCGAATTTATAACAACTTTATTTATAATAGTTTCACCGAGCTCGGAATTTCGCCAAACATTAATGAATCTATCGATCACATATATATATATAACGGGACAGCACGGTGCTTATCTTGCGATAACCTACCCGGGATTTGCTCCAAAGTCGGACGCTCCACACCCGCCTATAAACCCAGCTTTTTCCTCCTCTTCGGTATAAAATAAAAATACTATTTAAAACTTTTTCGTTTTTTTATCGAAAATCGAATTTATAACAACTTTATTTATAATAGTTTCACTGAACACGAAATTCCGCCAAACATTAATGAATCTATCGATCACATATGTATATAGCGGGATAACCGGTGATCGATGTACATCGCTATAGCAAAACCGAACCGGGCTATTCGCGTAAATCGTCCCTCCCCTCGACCTCCCCATCCCTCTGCGAGAACGTTATCGCGAATGCGACCTCGACGAGCAATGCCGCCAGCGCATCCGGCACACGTGATTAACGGAAGTTGAACACGTCGGTTATCTAGTCCTTCCCGTCCTTCCACACGCTTCCTCGTCGTGCCCATACACTTGTGCGGCTTTTCCATCTCGGATAGCGTGTGCGTTATACCGAGTAGGAAAAAAAAATATAGTACTCCGTAACAAGGTGTGATTTATCGGATTTTAATGGGAAACCAACATTCGGCCGAATTCAGTGGCGATGAAGCGGACAAAAAAATGTATAGAGTAGAGTGGGGGGGGGGGGGGGGGGGATTTGCAAGCGATTTCGCAATATGCCCGATCTAAACCGCATGATCGCGTGTGAAAATTGCATTCAACGTACGGACCGATCTCGGCTCGGAAATCCTGTTAATAACGCTCCATCGGGCTGGAACCCCTCGCGATAGACTGACCGCGAAGAACACTTATGTATAGCCTTCGTTGTTTTGAAAAAAAAATGTTACACTGTGATGGGGGATCTCGAAAAAACTACCAAGTCATATCGTAAATTCCTACCAAGCAAACATGGTCCACCAGCGATACCACTAGCGATATGTGAAATTTTCGCACGGACCACAGCGCTTTTTATCCAACCCATATGGTAATTTCTTTCCGGAAGGCGCGTTGGCAGAATTCTGCGGATCTGGCAAGAAGTTTTGTGGATTAAAACTGAGAATTCCGTGGATTAATACGAAGAATTGCGGGGATTAAAAACGAGGATTCCGTGGATTAAAACTGAGAATTCCGGAGATCAAAACTGAAAATTCCGTGGATTTAAAACCGAGAATTCCGTGGACAACAACTAAGAATTTCGTCTACAAAATTTTGTTATGTGTGTACACATAAAAAAAAAATTGATCGATCTAATATACTGGTATAACATACAAACCTAACCCCACCTCACCGATTACTACAATTTCTATTAAGAAGAACTTATACTCTAGAAAAAATTACGGCATATTCGGTTAACATCTGCGACAGCAAAAATTACCACATTTACCATCAGAATGTGTGAAGGTTGACACCAATATTTACCAGGATGTCACCGCAGTTCCCATATAGGGAAGAGCGGGGTAAAATGGGACAGTGGGGCAAAACGGGATAATGACCCGAAACGCAACTTTCCAATAACTTCTGGATTCTGACGATGGTGGTAAGTGGAGCAAAATGGGGTTGAAAATCCGGATGAATCGTTGGGACAAAATGACGCATCAAAAAATTATGGGAAAATTGAGTTTCTCCCCACCGTCCCATTTTGCCCCGCTCCCACCTACGTGAAAGATCTGTCGGTTTCTACTAGATTCATGGTAGTTTCTATCAGATCCTTCTCCCAGTGTTTTTTTTTTAATTCTCATTTACACCGGAGATCAACGCAGAATTCTTCGACGCGTAACATTCGCTGGTTGTAAATTACAAAAGATATTTCTGCCGCAGTGCAGCCTTTGGTGGAATCCACTGGCACGAAAAGCCGCATGATCAGTCGCAAAAGAAACAAAGGCCTGCGTGTACCTGTTATCATTTCGACGTCGCTCCCTTTATTCCTGGCCCTTCCTGTCAGCCTTCTTGCTCGTTAACCGGCGCGTCTCGCGAGCGTCGAGTAAACGGAACAATGGAGAACATAGAAGGCAGCGACGAAGAGGATAGCGATTTCAATACGAAAAAGAAAACGTGAGAGAGAACGAAACGTATCATGTTCGCGGACGAAAAAGAAAAACGCGGGGGAAGAGGCGGGAAGCACGAAGTAGAGATGGTCGGTGGAATTTAGGACGATTTTTCATTTCAGGTATTGCGGGATTTTTTCATCGGAGATTGGAGCTTCCGTCGCAGATATCACTCACGTTTACACTACGGTTTTTAAGGGGGATCGACTATCAGACGAAATCCAACTTAGGGGAGAGCGGGGCAAAATGGGACAGTGGCGGCAAAACTCAAATTTCCAATAATTTTTGATACTCCATTTTGTCCTAACGATACATCCGGATTTTCAACCCGTTTCGGATAACGATTCCGAAGTCGTTGAGATTCTTAAACTTGAATGCATATTTTTCTTAATCTTCGATAGCCGGATTATTTTTGTAAAATATGCCCCATGAATGGAATGCATTATTAATTTTACTAACATTCCACGCGATTCGAGACAGCTGTGATGAATTTTTTTTTCAATCACATTTTTTACTCCGAAGAAACATTTTTGACGCCTTAAGCGCGCATGTGATTTATTTTTTATTTATTTATTTTTATTTTCTGTGAAAGAATGCTCTAAACGAACGGCAAAGAAAGCACAGGAGAAACATGGAACGTTTGTGACCGGGCAATGAAAGTCATAAAACGTTTTACGCTTGCAGAGCGAAACGAGATCGGTCAGGACATAATAGACGAGACGAGGTGGAGATTGACGATAGAGGAGTTATTTTTTCTTTTTTTTTTTAATACACATGAAACTTTCAATGCTACTGGATCGTGTGGCCGAGTCGCCGCCGCCTGCGAGGTTTGCACAGAAACTCGTACAGAAACCGAGAGTCTCGTTATCGGAGCTGGTGTTGGAAAAAGCTCGCACGAGTCAGCTCGTTCACGGCGCAGAATGCAAAAGGCTTCTGTGCAAAGACCGTGAAAAGCAACCACGAGCTTTTAACTTTCCTTTCTCTCGTATTCCCGTTTCGAAATGCGTTCGGAAACCCGTTAAAAAATTCATGAAGATTTTAAGCAGTTTTCAGACAATTCTTTCGGTTTTCGTTATATCCGGCTTTCCAGTGTGTCAATGAATTTTTGTGGTAGGCCATTTTGCCCCACTTCTGTCTCCACAGCACGCAGCTTTTCTTGTAACCAATCAGAGTCTCGTTATCGGAGCTCGGGTCGGAAAAAGCTCGCACGGGTCAGTTCGTTCACGGCGCAGAGTGCAAAAAGCTTCTGCACAAAGAACAGCAACCGCGAGCTTTCAACTTTCCTGTCTCTCGTATTCCCGTTCCGAAATGAGTTCGGCAACTTGATAAAAAATCTATGAAGATTTTAAGCATTTTTCAGACAATTTTTCAATTTCCATTATATATCAGTCTTTTCAGCGTCTCAATGAATTTTTATGGTAGCCCATTTTGCCCCGTTCCCTTCTGTGTCCACCCAATTTAACGGGAGGCCGGAGCGCGTAGCTTTTCTTGTAACTAATCAGAGTCTCGTTATCGGAGCTCGTGTAGGAAAAAGCTCGTACGGGTCAGTTCGTTCACGGCGCAGACTGCAAAAGGCTTCTGTGTAAAGACCGTGAACAGCAACCATGAGCTTTCACCTTTCCTTTCTCTCGTATTCTCGTTTAGAAATGAGTTTGGCAATGCGACAAATATTCACGAACATTTCAAGCAGTTTTACTCGGACAATTTTTTCGATCTCCATTATTCCCCAGTCTTTTTAATGTCTCCGTGGTTGTTTCCATTTTATTTTTGTGGTACTCCATTTTTCCCCCTTCGCTTCAGTATCCACCAAATTTATCAGGAGGCCGGGATGCGCAAATTTTCTTGTAACTAATCAAGTAAAAGTCCGAGTCGGTAATTCTCTATCCAATATATTGCAAACGCCGTTAGACGCCGATCTCCCAAGGACTGTAGAGGGGATAGCGGAGCAAAATGGAACAGCGGCGCAAAACGCCATTTTCAAATAATTTTCGAATGCCCCATTTTGCCCCACGGATACATCCATATTTTCTACCCCGCTTTGTCTCACCATGTCATAAAAAAATTATTGGAAAATTGCGTTTTTTCCTATTGTCCCGATTTGTCCCACTGTCCCGTTTTGTCCCACTGCTCCAATTCGTTCCACTATCCTGTTTTGTCCCAATCTCCGGTTTTGCCACAGTGTCCCGTTTTCTCCAACTGTCCCGTTTTACCCTTCTGGTCCGTTTTGCCCCGCTCTTTCGCATATTTCGTCCCGGACGAAGAAACACAAGCCGTACGGGAGTGTGTTTCCGACTCATGTGCCGTGAGTGCGTCCCGAGGCCGAAAATCATTACGGGTATGTAATACGCGGGTAAAACGCTATCTCGACCGGGACTACCACCGAGCATACACATCCGGCGCCTAGACTACATTAAAGGGGCTGGCTGAGAGGAGGGTTGGATGGTGGTTGCTTTAATTACTGTCCCGAATTCGCACGCACCACGATCCTCCTACGCTCCCGCACAACTTTGGCGAATCCTCACGGCATTGCGCAGCGGGCCTTCCTCTTCCATCACCGAATAGCCTCGACGGCGGAACAAGTTTCCTCGCTCGTGTCTGAGGGAGGACAACGAAATTTGCTCGGGGGATTTGTACCGTGCTCCGGATTAGCCGGACGAAGATTCCACGGACGAGCGATACACTGAAGAGACTGTCGGGTCCGCGACTCTCCGAAAAGCCCCTTGTTTATAATTACACGTTGAGTTCAGCACTCGTTTGGACGTTCGGCTGTGCGAGGCATAGAGGAATTAACTAAACGGGACAGACGAGCAGAACGAGAGAGGATAATGGGTGAGAAACGACGGCGGAGAATTCGAGATACGGGAAAACCTTCCCGTTTGCTCTCTCAGAAATCTTGCAATCATCCGAGCATCCCCGAGCGAGGGGGATCGAGGAGAGATTCACACGTTTCACGTTAATGTATAATGTTGTCGGCTAACGTTTAGTACTTTAGTTTAACAGCTTCAGTAATGGAATACTTCGAGATGATAGCGTGCTGCTCAGTATTTTATCTCGCTGCAGGCGTCTGTATACGCTGATAAGGTAAACGGCTCAGTTTCCGTCACTGTTCCTGTTACGGTCATCGAAGGCAATTTATACTAGTACTACATAGAGTTTTGGTTTAATCCAACAACAAAAATTGACGGTATGTTGAGGAGCTGATTTCACTCTTAATTATTGTTGCGATACTTACATTTTTATAACATTTTTCAATCAACAATTTAATCATGTGTGGCGCAACTCGCGTTTCGATACTTCAGAGCCGCAGGTGCTATCGGGGCGTTTTAGCCGAAGAACATTACGACTTCTTCGAATGCATTCATTTGTGGGTAAAAAAAAACATAAAAGTTATTCCAACGGTGTCGGTACAAGTAATATTATCGATTATATCGGTAATGATTTCTTTTTTTATTACGTGCCGTATTGAATTTGGTAGAAATCTATCCAAGCGGTCAGATTATACGGGATTTTGATTTTTTTTTCATTTATTAAACGGCCTAATTCGAGTAAATGGAGGTATCGAGCTTGAATCTGACCAACACTGCACAATGTTTCGTATCAAATGTGACGAATATTGATGTAACACTTTAAATGTAATAGGGATTTGAAAATGTTGAATTTTTGGAAAAAATCGTTTTTTATGCCTGACCCGCGTTCTTTTTTTTACATTCAGCACAAAATTGACAAGACTTGTCCGTTTTGCCCCAGGGATAGCGTTTTGCGCCGGACGCTTTCTGTCGCGCAAAGTGGCCCCTTTATTCATGGCCGTCGAATATACACCGGGGAATCGTCCATCAAGAATGGATGAAAGTGCGTCTAGGGAGCGCGATAGCGAGATAAAGAGAGGAGAAGAAAAAAAGAGTGAATAAATAAAATGAAGCGGTCGAAAATCGGAACGGGGGTTGTACAGTTTCTGGGGTGGCGAGAGGCGGGGCGACGGTCGCCCACAGCACGGTTGAGTGCCCTGGCTGTCGTTTATTTCTCGACGACCACCTCGGCCATCCGCACGAGTGGAGTCCATCGTGTATCTCGAGATTCCACCGTGAAAGCTCGCGATGCTGGATCACAGAACGATCGTGAGCGTCCTGAAAAGAGCGCCCGCAGCTACGGTACGATAAAATTCCCCGGAACAGAAATTTAAACCTCTCTTGGGCTACGAGGGAATCCGAATTTAGTATCGCTCAGCGTGCGATACTAAAAACGCTATTAAATGTGATAAAATAATAATTAACCAATAGAAAAGATTTTCTCCCAGCTGATCTGAGCGACCCCAATTGGAGCGAGGCGATCGAAATTCTGGATAAATCTTCATCGGATTTAGTGTCGCTCAGCGTGCGATACTACAAACGCTATTAAATGTGATAGAAAATAATTAAGCAATAGAAAAAAAAAATATCTCCCAGCTGATCGGAGCAAATCCGATTGGAGCGAGGCGATCGAACTTCTGGATAATCTTTAATCGAATCTGGAGGTCTCGTATAACTGAAGTACTACACTACAGACAGATGGATAAGATAGATGAGTATATATATATATATATATATAACGTTCGGATCGAGGAATAGAGAACAAAAAAAGTTTTCGAGTGGGAATGCTCAGGGCTCTTCTTTCGCAATTACTTTTTTTCCTCTCCATACCTCGTGGCCCACTGTCGATGGAGTGTTTCTCCGCGTTTTCAGGACCCGGAGCCATTTCGACCTACCCCCCCCCCCCCCCCCCCCTCGTCTCTATCCTTTAGCCATCCCTTCCGGTATTCTATCCTATTTTCACCGTCACCGTAAAACTAAGTTAGGCCGACCAAAGCCCTGGTATATAAAACCGATAAACTTTTTTTCCACGTTACATATAGGAGCTATATACATAGTATTATCGATAGACGGTCCACGGGTGGTCGCACGAAAGTTTTGCGGTCTCATCGCGAGGCCAGGATGAACGATGACGAGGTCCGATCGGAATTCTCTCAAGCTTCCCAACTAAAACAATGAGACCCGCCGGCCACTTGAAACCACTTAGAAAAATATATATATATATATATATATATTTTAATACTATATTTTATTCTCAACTTTTATTCTACCCTTCTCGTTACAGTGACGCCCTTGAAATCACCTTTAATTTTTTTTTACTTTTATGTATTCTTAATACAATATTTTATTCCCAATTTTTATTCAACCCTTTTCGTTGCAGTGAGGCGCTCGGTGGTGCTTGCGAACGTCGCGGAGTCGACCTGGGTCGGGTGGACGTTCTGCTCGACGCATTCTCGACTCCCCTTCCAATTCTCACCACCGAAACATCCTGCCTGGGCGGAAAACACCTGCGTGTCACCGGTAAGTCAACGAGTCGAAAGGAATAATTAACGATTAACTATAATTCGATACCAAAACCCTCTCCCGTTTAAGCCGACGGAATAATATATTTAATTAAATTCTCGCTCGAATTCTATCGCCCGCCGGGTAAATCCGGTGCGATTTGAACGCACCAGCGTTCCCGATTCGGTCACGTTTATCTATTCATGATAATCGAGGGAAATCGGACATGTGTGCGCTGGAGGTAATTACACCGACGAAACACACACCGCGTACGTGCCAGTCGCTCGAACGAGCAAATACCCCATCCGTGGTTTCACGTGCTGACCACCGGACAGCGTAATTCCGAAATTACTAGAGTGCTCCGGAAATCAAGAAGGGAAATCAGACAAAAAATAAGATTATTTGTTTTTTACCGTTCGGGAGGACAGCAAAAAATGAGATTATTATTTTTTTGATGGTCAAGGAAGGGAGAAAACATGGGATTATTTTTTCAATCGTTCGGGAAGGAAGAAAAATAAGATAATTTTTTTTCGTTCGGAAAGAGAGCAAACATGAGATTATTATTTTTTTGTAACACGTGCACGAAAAGTCCCGCTTTTCGTGCCTGTAAAGTGTGGCGAAAGTGGCGCTTTCTAGCAGAGGATACGCGAAAAGTGCTGTCGATACTATTTTACACGCTAGTTACTTTTTTGCACACTTTTTTCACACTCTACTTACTTTCGCGCACACTTTTTTCACACTTTAGCTACTTTCGCGCACACTTTTTTCACACTCTAGTTACTTTCGCGCACACTTTTTTCACACTTTAGCTACTTTCGCGCACACTTATCTGGCACTATCGCTATTTCCCCGGACGCACTTTACAGCCACGAAAAGTGGGAATTTTCGTGCACTTGTCACAAACAGTAGTATGCGATACTTGTACGAAAAAGTGGTCTCCCGACGGCGGTTGGAAAGTTGGCAGCACTCGCCTCCTCTCGAGCTACAAATGTCACTCGGCTTCGTCTCGTGCCGTTGTAGCTCTCGATCCGGCTCGTGCAGCCAGCTTCACAACCTTCGTCAAAAGACGGCTTTTCCGTACTAGTATCGCAAAGTACTATTTTATCGCGAGGTAAAAGATAAAAGAAAATTGAGCCTCCTTCGTGCAAAAGCGAACAATTCATTTTTTTCTCCGCATATCGAGAATTCTCAACCACCGGAAATAAAGGGGTGAGAATCGAGTGCTTTAGCTTGGGTTTTTTTCTTTTTCTTTTTTTTTTGTACCATGCACGAACAATGTCAATGACAATGTTGATACGGCAAAATATGTTGCGAACAAGTGATTTTGAATACCGCTCAACTACGAAGCCAAAGCCGAAGAGTCAATAATTACACGAATGAAACACATAGCGTACGTGGCAGTTGCTCGAACGAGTAATCCACCCCATTCGTGGTTTCACATGCTGGCCACCGGTCGGCGTACTTCCGAAATTACTGGAGAGCTCCGAAACTCGAAAAGTGAAATCACAAAAAAAAAAAAAAAAAATCGTTTCTTTTATCGTTCCGGCGGAGATCAAAAAATGAGAATATTATTTTTCTAATCGTGCGGGAGGCGAGAAAAAAATTTGAGTCTCCTTCGTAAAAAACCGAAATGCAAAGAACAATTAATTTTTTTCTGCGCACACCTAAAACTCCCAACGACCGGAAATAAAGCAAAAAGAGTTCGAGTACTCTGGCTCGGAACTTTTTTTGCGCCATGCACGACCCGTAAACAATCTGTTCCGTAATACATCGAATAGATTGCGAGAGAACACGTGATTTTGAATACCGATCAATTACGAGGCCGAGACCGATTCACCGATAATTAACGAAGCTCCGAAGCTTCGTTAATTATCTGTCCGAATTTTGGCGAGCGAAAATTATTGGTCACTCACGGAGAAGGGAATTGTTTTCCACTGTTTTCACTGACCGCCGTTATTGCGTCGATAAATTCACTAATAAAAAAAAAAATGCTCTCCCTGTTCCCAAGCCCGATCCGTCGTTCCAGTCTGTTTTTAATAACGCCGAGGTCGGAGCGGCGCGACCGAGAAAGTTTCTCCGCTGACCGAAGCTCGCCGCAAGTTATTGCTCGCCGGTATTAATGTTATAGCGAGCGGTTGATCGGGGAATCTATTCAGCAGCCCGTCAACCGGGTTTGTCCAGTTTCATCCGATATTAAGTCCCGACCGGAGATCCGCGCGTTAATCCCGATTAATAACCGACTGTTCCAATCGCAAATCCAACACGCGCGTCGGCTCCGACTTGAACGACCTTACGCGTTTCCCGTCGCTATTGTATCTCCGCGCTGACACAGCCATTCGGGCTTCGTTATTGCGAGCTTCATCGCCGCACAGTAAATCCACGCGGTTCGCTCCGCGATTCTCGGCAGCAATTTAATTGACGGATTCAATTATTCGCCCCTGTCGAATGCCACACTGAGAGGAGGAGCTAGTAAAAATTACTAGGGGAGAGCGAGGCAAAACGGGACAGTGGGGCAGAACGGGACAGTGAGGGCAAAACTCCATTTTCCAATAATTTGTCGATGCCCCATTTTGTCCCAACGATACATCCGAATTTTCAACCCCGTTTTGCCCCACTGACGACCATTGCTACCATCCAAAAGTTATTGGAAAATTGAGTTTTGTCTCACAATCCCGTTTTGCCCCGCTGTGCCATTTTGCCCCGCTCTCCCCTATATCGTTTGAGAGATATTACGATAGCGCACAGTAATTGTGGCGATCCAAAGACTGTTTGGCAACAATAAGGAGAAATGCGAGTAACCTTCAACTATAATATTTATTAGGAACTTGAATACAATAGAAATAGAAAATAATCTTTGGTAGAACGATCGTGTCCGCGTCAACATCTCGAGTAGCCGCTAAGCTCAGTTCGTCTTGATTTCCGAAGGAGGGAAACTTTGTGATCGGCTGCAGGTCGGAGTAGTCTCTGCGATCGCCGTCAGTCGCCTGTCATGTCGATGCGGCGTAAGACCGTGTGGGTTCCACATATAGGGCGTTAGGGCGCCACCTATTGTAGGAAGCACCAGATTTATAAGAATTTTTTTTAGATATTATGGTGAAAATTCTTGGAAACCTGAGACTTTCTGCCGTAGGCGCCCTGGGCCGCGATTCTGAAGTTCTACCAGCGAAGTTAGTAACGCTAAAGTCATATATATAGATATGCTGACCAATGCTAAGTTGAGGTCAAAGTTAGAGTTGAAGATACAGGCGTCGTTAGTACACTGAGAGAAGGATCTAGTAAAAACTACTATATCACTTGAGAGATATTACCATAGCATATAGTAGTAGAGCGTTAGGGCGACACCTATGGTAGGAAGTACCGGATTTATAAGAATTTTTCTTAGATATTATGGTAAAAATTCTTGGAAATTCTGAGACTTTCTGCCATAGGTGGCGCCCTGGCGCAGTACTACTATGTCCTATGGTAATTTTTCTTAGTTGATTGGTAATTTTTACTAGATCCTTCTCTCAGTGTAGCACTTCAAGATCGCGGCCCTAGCGCCGTACTACTATGTGCTATGATAATTTTTTTTTAGATGATCGGTAAATTTTACTATATCCTTCTCTCAGTGCAGGAAAATCGTCATTCTCCGAGCTCCGAGAGACCCGCCCTTCCAAACGCGTCGGGCCATTCACGGAGGTTTATTAATATCGGGAAACTTCGAACTTCCGGTTCGCTCCAACTTCCACTTTTCGCGGAAACCCGCTCGGCGAGAGCCTCACCACTCGATATCGATTTTTATTTATTGCGC
Organism: Stenichneumon culpator; assembly: GCA_964017025.1. Taxonomy (NCBI): domain Eukaryota; kingdom Metazoa; phylum Arthropoda; class Insecta; order Hymenoptera; family Ichneumonidae; genus Stenichneumon; species Stenichneumon culpator. Next base: position 17,806,783 of record OZ024772.1, on the reverse strand, counting down.
ACTCATCGAGCATCGGTGGGCGCTCCTCCGATCCGGATTAAGTAATCGACGGGTCTATTAAAAAGTTTTCCGCGGCATGCTCAACCAATTTTCCGGGCAATCAAGGAATTCAGTGTTGCTCCATCGCATTCCGTCGTTAGTCGGTTATAGTCGAGGTTACCGCGGACTAAAAGCTGATAGAAAAGGGGAATGCGCGGGCGCATTCCGACAAATCAAACTTTCTGGTTCTTGGAGAACAGAAATATATTTTTCATCACTCGGTGCGGAAATCGCCACTTTTCCGCCCGCTTCGCGTGCGTAAAACCGCCACTTTCGCGCCTTGTGATGAAAAATTTCGTACATCCCTCGTGCGAAACACTTTTTCTAACTCGTGTGATTACAGTGTGATAAACTCACACTTGTTCATTTCAGCCCTCGACATTCCAACGAGCTCGTATGCATTACATCGCTTCCGTTTGTTTCTTCTTCCACACTACGCGACGTTCGTCCCTTCGATAAAAATTTCCGATACATAACGGCGAAACGAGATACATTCATAATGCCATGCAGAAACAGTAAGTGTCGCGTACCTCGGGCGAGGAATTCGAAGAACGTCGGAGCGTTTCAAGACTGATTTCCCAGGTGGCAAACCGGTGATACGGATTAACGGCCCGGAACTTTCGACGCCGGCTTGTCTCCTCTCACGCCTATGCCATCCTCTTTGCCTATTCACTTTGCGCACTTTATCCCTCCATCCGAATTCTCTCTGCCGCCGCTGTTTGCGTCTTCGCCCCCTTCGGTTCAGCGGAGCAGATCAACGATTTCTGTCCGCCCACTCGGCGGAACTTCCCTCGATGTTTGCGGCATCGCTCAGGGCGTGATACGTTAATGAATGTGACCGATCTTTCTTTTACTCGCTTCCTCGCGTCTCATCTTTAATCCGGCGATTGTCCGATATTGCAGAGTTCGCTCATAGCACTTTTTTTTTTGCATTCCCCGAATATTTTCGGAATATTGAATTTTTCACGTTCCCGACTCTAACCGACGGTTAAACCTCAAGAACCTCATCAAGACGTCATATGGGAAAACGTGACTTTTAATAATCATCATTTAATTTAAAAATTCCAATAATAATAATAATAATAATAATAGTAATAATCATAATACAAAATAGAGATTGCAGCGGTTGGAAACAGCCTGCAATATATGAATTTTCATTATCGCATCGGGCTTGGCTCTACGCGCACTTGTGTCGCGTTAATTAAAGCTTGCGGCGGTAGAGCGAAAGTTTTAGAGGAAACGGATATGCGTTTTATTCCCGAGTAGGTTCGAGCAGGCATCGTCATATTTCCCAACCGTCTGACCTTTCTTCTCTGGACAGTCGCTGTTTTTTTTCACACATATCATTTTTTAACAGCAAAACGCGTCATTGCGTTCTCGTCGTTCGAGGGTCGATGTTCGTCAATGTAACGACTTCCTAGTCGGAACGTCTCGAACGAGCTCGAATTTTTCATTAATTTGTTAATACTATTTTGGAATTATAATAATAATTCCAAAATAGTATTTGCATAATAATGCAAAATTAATCTTTTCGGCATCTTTAATACGCTTGACTTTCTCCAGATTTTTATACCATCGAGAAGTGTTTACAATTCCCTCTCAATTCTCTGAAACTTAGGCGAAATCAACACCATTCGCAAGGACTACCTTAATTCTCGCTCGCGTCACTGATAATGAACGGCAATGCAATCTGTTCCGGGCTCTCGCGGGACCGCGAACTCTGCTCTTTCACGTTGTCGGTAAGAAGAATCTCGAATATTCGAGGAACGTCGGGCGTCTCGAGGACCTCTCGCTGGGGAATAATTCGTTTATGAGCGAGAAGATGGAACCACTTGGATGGCGCCTCGAGAAGATCGACGGAGTTGTAAAGGTTCGAGAAGCTCGCACGACGACGAGAATGACGGTGAAAAGAACTTTGAACCGGCGGAGGTTCAAGGTTCTTGTGGAGGGAGCAAAAAAAAAAGGAGAGAAGAAATGTTAAGGGTCGTTTTATTGTTCTTAGGAGGGCTGTAACTGGTCCTCGCGGCTCTCGAGTTAACGTCGTTGGTACGAGTCGGATTTGCCATTACGGAGTGCGAGGAAAGAAAATGAAAAAAATAAAATAAAAATTAAAAGAAAATTGCGAGTTGATATAAATTGTGCGAAGGGAGAGTCTGCAAGGACTTTCGAAGATTTATTTCCTTTCAGCGCTTCCGTATAATCAGTTGGGAACACTTTCCCCCCTCATGATCGAAGCATCGAAACTTGCTCCAATACGCCGGATAAAGAACACGTGAGAAAAAAAAACGAGGAATCTTAAAGGTCGTTTTTTTGTTCTTAGGAGGTTTGTAGCTGGTCTTCTTGGCTAAAGAGTTAAAGTCGTTAGTACACGTTGGATTTGCCATTACGGAGTGCGAGCGAAGAAATAATTGTTTTTTTTTTTTTATTGAGAGTTGATATAAAATGTACGAAGGGAAAGTCTGCAAGGACTTTCGAAGATTTAGTTTCTTTTGGCTCTTTCGGCTCTTTCGTATCATCCGTTGAGAACAGCGCAAGCTTCTTCCGTTTGCCTTTCTTTTTTCCCCCTCGTAATCGAAGCATCGAAACTTGCTCCGATAATCCGCCCGATAAACGACACGTGAAAAAAAAACGAGAGGGTCCTCTTGGCTGAAGAGTTAAGGTCGTTAGTACACGTTGGATTTGCCATTACGGAGTGCGAACGGAGAAATAATTTTTTTTTCTATTGCGAGTCGATATAAAATGGACGAAGGGACAGTCTGCAAGGACTTTCGAAGATTTAGTTCTTTTCAGCGCTTCCGTATAATCAGTTGAGAGCATTTTCCCTCTCACGATCGAAGCATCGAAACTTGCTCCAATACGCCGGATAAAGGACACATGAGAAAAAAAACGAGAAAAACGACCCTTAGGTCGTTTTTTTGTTCTTAGGAGTAGTAGCTGGTCCTCGTGGCTCTCGAAGTAACGTCGTTAATACAAGTCGGATTTGCCATGAGAAAGTGCAAGCGAAGACAAAAAATAAGAAAAATTGCAAGTTGATATAAAATGTACAGATGGAGCGTCTAAAAGGACTTTCAAAGATTCATTTTCTTTTGGCACTTTCACAAAATGTGTCGAGAGCAGCGCAAGCTTTCTTCCGTTTGTCTTCTTTTTTTATTCTCATAATCGAAGCATCGAAGCTTGCTCCAATAATACGCCGGACTAATGACACGTGAAAAAAAAGAGAAATATTAGAAAATTCAAGGTTCTTGTGATGGGAACTAAAAAAGGAGAGAGAAAAAGAGAGGGAAAAAGCGTCGTTCATTTCGTACCCTGGGGCAAAGCCCCCTAAGAGCACCGTGCCAATATATGCAAAATACATGCAGCAGTGGAATTAGCAAAATCAAATACAGAATATACATCTAAAAATACGCAAACTAAAGATACCCTAAAAAAGTAACTTAGAAGCAAGCATAAGGAAAAGTCCGAGGTCAATGAAAACAAGTTGCATCGCAAAGGCAAGCGCAGCAATAATAACCGAAATAATAATGGAAATAGAAATAACATCGAAATAGAGAAACAATCACAGTAGAAAATAATGAAAACAGTAAAATAGAATTGCAAATAATTGCTAATTGACATAAAATTTACGAAGGCAGAGTCTTGAAGGTCTTTCGAAGATTCACTTTCGTCCAGCACTTTCACATCATTCGTTGAGAGCAGCGCAAGCTTTCTTCCGTTTGTCCTCTTCTTTTTTCTTCTCATAATCGAAGCGTCGAAGCTTGCTTCAATAATACGCCGGATAAAGGACACGTGCGACGAGGCTGATCGCACAGTGACTCTGACTACTTCGAGCGCGAGGCTCACTGGGACGGCCCGGTGCTCTCCGTTGCAGAACCAGAGGGAGAACTTTTCTCGCCAATAAAGTTGTGAAGTAAAATAACTCTTTGCTCGCGGGAATTAACGGCGCAGCCTCTCTCCGTGTACCCTTGGACGGGGTGTGGTAAGAGGGAAAAAGTTTCTTTGAGAGAAAGAACCGGGGGAGACTGAAACTCGAGAACGGCACTTCTTCCCGCAAGAAATCTTATCTACGCGAGATCGGTCTTGTCCGCCGGAAAGAAAGAGCCGTAATCCGACCAAGTGCCGAGGCACTTTAATGCGTTTCGATGGAAACGCGATTTTTTTTTTCTTTTTCTTACCTGACTTGAAAAATTTATCATTGACAATCCCACATCAATAAACCGTGAGAACAGAGAAATATTTGACACTTTTTTGTGACTTGACTTCCGGCGAGAAACTTCAATTTTATAAACCGGAAGTGACGTCATAGAGAAAAAAAAACTTTAACCTTTTTTTTAGCATTATTTTTATAAAGCGATGTTCTTGGTTAAAAAATATTGTAATTTTTCAAACGTTCCAGCGATAGAGGAGAAAACCGTGTTGCGTTTGGCGAGTCAGAAGAGCAATCAGAATGTTTCGCTGCGCAATCCGACAAAGTGTCGAGGCACTTTGATACGTTTCGATCTAAACGTGATTTTTTTTGTTACTAGTCTTAAAAAGTTGATCATTGACAACCCCGAATCAATAAACCGTCCAAGCAGAGATATATTTCTAAAAAATTTGTGACTTCACTTCCGGTGAAAAGCTTCCATTTTTGAAACCGGAAGTGACGTCGCAGAGAAAAACTTAAATTTTGTTTTAGCATAAATTTTATAGAATAATGTTGAGGATTAAACAATATTGTCATTTTTCGAATGTTCCAGCAAAAGACGAGAAAATCGCGTCGCGTTCGGCGAGTCAGAAGAGCAATCAGAATGTTTCCTTGCGCAAGACGAGTGGAGTGAGTATATCGAATTCTTTCGAAAGAATGAGTAAAAAAAAACAGTTTTTTTTCTTCCGGTTTAATTGCTTTGATAATAAAAAATAATTGTTATTTAATAAATTTGCAGAGCTACCGCGGTCGGAGCGGTCGCTTCTTCAGCGTCTCGACCGAGGACTCGAGCGTGGATTCGGAGATCGGAACCGCTACGGCGCTCGCTACTGCCAAGAGTTCTGCTGGGGCTGCAGGACTCAAGGCCAGCAAGCAACGCTGGAGCGGTTTCTTCACGAACACCAAAGGCACGAAGATGGAACTGCTCGTCGAACAGTTAAACGGCTACACGAAACACGGTGTCCCGCGTCTTCCAGAAATTCAACTGCCTTACGACCTCATAGCTGGCGAAGAAGGTAAAAAAAACGCGCGGAGGAGAAAAAAAAATCATAGACGAAAACGACTCTCAGCTTTCCCCAATGCATTTGTCGAAGCCAGAAACCACCAGAATTTCGAGTATTCGAACGTTTATTCGAACCTCGCGAATGCCCCAAAGGCAACAGTCGCGCGGACGTTGACCGTACATACAATAAAGCCAGACAACACAGGAAAACGATATATTCAGTTTGCCTTGCGCGTGCTTTGGCACAAGATGAGGATGAACCTCGAGCTACATAAACACGAAATTCACCGTTCTCCTAATATTCCCGACTGTGACGCAGAAACAACGGCGGGTATGATAATGTACTCTATATTCGGTTCAAAGTACATTCTAACGCTGAGAAGAGTGAGGCAAATTTATATACGCCACACGGAGCAGGAAAATACGTACACGCTATGCATATGATAATGGGCTCTGCCGGTACACCTTCGGTATATCTATGCGAATATAGAGTACGGAGCTTTTGAGAAAATTTACAATATCCACCGGATGATAATGGAACTCCTATTTACACACTCCCAGTGAATTACGAACTGGTAATGTTTGCCGAACTCGCGCCATTTGCGCAGTCACGAATACGTTCAATTTATCCGACGCTAGTCGCTCACCTAAAGTGAATTTTTTTTTTTGTAATCGTAAAAGCTCAAATACTATTTCTCGGGACCAAACTCGCACCATTTGATCACCAACGAATATGTTCAATTTATCGAACGCCATTCTCTCATCTGCAGCGAAAGTTTTTTTTTTGTAATCGAAAAACGCAAATACTATTATTTCTCTGGACCAAGTTTGCACGATTTGCTCCGCCGCGAATACGTTCAATGTATCCGACGCGAGAGACTCACCTAAAGCGACCTTTTTTTTAGTAATCGAAAAAGCGCTAATGCTATTTCTCTGGACCAAACTCGCACCATTTGCCCAGCCAGGAATACGTTCAATTTATCCGACGCTGTTCTCTCACCTAAAGCAGACTTTATTTTGTAATCGAAAAAGCGCACATGGTATGTCTCTGGAATGCTGACCGTAGTTTTTTCTCTTATTCCGAAATCCGAAATATCGAAGTATATATACACAGTACCTGTGAATTATGAACTAGTAGTTTGCCAAACTTGCACCATTTGCTCTGCATCCAATGTGTTCAATTTATTCGACGCGATTCTCTCATTTTTTTTCTTGTTATCGAAAAAGTCCGTATACTATTTTTTTGGACAAAACCTTCACCATTCGCTCAACAACGAATACGTTCAATTTATCGGACGCAATTGTCTCACCTAAAGCGAACTTCTTTTTGTTAATCGAAAAAGCGCAAATCTTATTTCTCTGCACCAAACTCGCACCATTTGCTTAGCCACGAAAACGTTGAATTTATCCGTCGAAATTCTCTCATCTATAGCATACTTTTTTTTTGCATAATCGAAAAAGCGCAAGTACTATTTCTCTGACATGCTAACCGTAGTTTTTTCTCCAATTTCGAAAGCCGAAATATCGAAATTCCCCCGACAAAAAAAAATGTGTTCACCCTCGAGAAGCTCTCTCGGTTGTACGTCATCGCCGATATACGTAACCATGCGAGAACGTGCAACAGAACATTTTCAAAGCTTGCTTCGCCCACATAATGATCGGAATTTTTCTGCCTCAGTTCTGTACAGTCTCGAGGAGGATTGGCGCGACATAGTCGACAATTCCGATCGTCTGACGGAGAAGCAGCAGCAACAGCAGACCGCTCTGTGGGAACTGGCGCAGACCGAGGTTGCTTACATAAGGACATTGAAAGTCGTCACGGACGTAAGTTATTGTTTCGAATGCAAAATTGGAGTGGATTTGTCGATAAAATTTGAGTTTTTTTTATTTTTATTATTTCATTTTTCTATTCGCAGCTCTTCATGGCCTGCCTGTGCAGCCTGCAAGCATCGAATATACTGAACGAGGTCGACAGAACTCGTCTATTCAGCAATATACCCGAAATATATGCAGCTAATCACTACTTCTGGAGCGATCATGTACTGGGAATGGTCAATGCAGCGAGAACGTCCGGTCATCCGTTGGATCCTGGACATCTTCTTCACGGTTTCGAGACGTTCGAGCAAACGTTCTCGCCGTACACGAGGTACTGTTCCGAGCAGAGCAAGTGCCAGCAATACTGCAGGGACAGGCTTAACGACAACGAACTCTTCACGGCTTATCTAGTGGTGAGTATAATTTTTTTTTTTTTTCATAGGGAGAAAAATATACGAATCCTAATTAACAGGATCGGATCGTTGGTCTAAATGCTTTTTTTATACCGAGAAAAGATATATATGATCGGTGAGTAACGGAATTGGATCGTTTGTATAAATTTATTTTTTATTGATAATTTTCAGTGGTGCGAAACGCAGAAGGACTGTAATCGTCTGAGACTTCTGGACATCCTCGTGAAGCCGATGCAGCGATTGACGAAATATTCGCTTCTCCTGAAGGCCGTTCACAAGAACACGGAGAACGAAGAGCAGCGCGTCGAATTGACTATGATGGTGCGATAGACACATGGCCAACGATTTTTTACTTTATTTTTTTTTTGCAACGCATGCATGAGAAATGCTACATCGGACTGATTCCACTTCTCCCACGCTTTCCCGGGTGAGAAGTAAGAGGGTAGTTCTTAAGTTACCCTCGGCAGGCACCGAAGTAGCACTTCTGCATTTGTTACAAAAAATATTATGCGATAGTAATTCGGTATAGCGAACATTACACGAAAGCTGTGACGTGGGTTGTACTCGCCTTCAGCTCGTGCTCCTGTGATACACGGCAACAAAAATTGTAATGAAATTTAACGTAGTGGACTAAAATTTTTTATGCAAAACCTGATATATTAAATTTTATGTACAATTGTGATGAATTAATGTTCAATGTATTAAAAATATTCGGAATACTTAATTTTTAATGATTTACTTTAATTGTACTATAAAAGTACTTTAATTTTTACAAATTACCTTCATTTCAATGAAAATGTATATTAATTATTCGTTACAATTGTACATTAAATTTAATATACCGATTTTCGCACAAAAACTTCGGGTCCGGTGCATTAAATTTACAATTTCGTTTACATCGTACTCGTGTAGTCGTGCAATCCACTTCACAACCTGCATGTATAATGTTCGCTTTACCGCACTCGTATCGCAAAGTACTATTGCTTAAAGTAAATCGAGCGGCATAAAATATTTTCATCTCCGCAGATAAAATGCGTCGATCATTTCGTCGCGTCGGTAAACGCAGCGTTGAGGAGGACCGAGGAGACCGCGAGACTGGCTGGAGCGGCTTCGCGAATTGAGAGCTACGACGTCGTCGAGTCAAGAGACGAGGAACTCGAGAAACTCGTGAAAATTCACAGTAGTCTGGATATAACGAGTGCTCCGATACCAGGATGTCCAAAGGACACGCTCAGAACTCTCGTGCGCGAGGGCGATCTCAAACTTCGAGATGCGGCGACCAGCAAAGTAAAAAAAAAGCTCCCACGATAATTCGTTAATCTCCATCCGCAGACGGCGAATTTTTGTTAACGTATTTTTTTTTCATTGTTTCTCTGCAGACCGAAGTTCACGTACTTCTTCTGACGGACATGCTGCTGTTGTGCAAGCCGTCGACGAAGAAAGGATCGACGAGCAGCGGTTCCGGTGGTGCCGGAGGTGGCTTGAAAATAATTCGTCAACCGTACGTAGTCGATCGAATACGGATTCACGAGCTCAAAGAACCGTCCAGCCTGGGACTGGTTTACCTGAACGAGTACGGCGCAGCGTCGGCCGCTCTTGTGCTCAGCGCTGGTGAACCCAAGCTCGCAAAGGTGAGTCACAAATTAATTGCTCTCGGGCCTACACAGTAAAAAAGTTTGTACATTCGACAAACTTTTTTATCGACAAAATTGTAGAATTGAAAAAATGTAAAATTAACATGAAAAAAAATGTGGACGTTTGTGGAAAAAAAACGTTGTTTCTTGTCCACAAACTTGTCCAGTACTTGTTTTGATGTATACGACGATCGTCTCGGGACCGACAGCTTATCGTTGAATTGTTTTTCAAGTCCTGGATGGATTCACTGAGGAAAGCTCAGCAGCAATTTGCAATAATGAAACTACCGCCTCACGGTGGTGTGCCGGCGGTCGGAACGGTGAGCAGGCAGGCCAGCACTTATCTAGGCGACGGTGACTACGAGATGGAGGAATGCGACGTTATGCCGAGGACACCGCGAGGTAGCAGCAGAGCGTCGCGAGTCAGCAGTCTCGCTCACAGTCACAGGTAATAAATTGTTTCCCCTCGTAAATCGATGAGTTCGCTGATGACTCTGAAGATATCGGCGCGACATCAAATTTCATCTTCGGCAAGTTCTCCATCAATGCAGGGCTTTAGGACGGAAAAACATTGTTTCCCTGTAGAATGTTATTCTCCAAGTGAAGTTCACTTACCCGAGCAAAGTTCGTGCGATGCAAAACACGGCCGTTATAACTTGAGGAAATTTAGACTCATGCAGATTTCTTTAGGGCAGAGCTGGGCAAAGTACTTCAAGTACTCGGTACTTCAAGTACTATTCTTGCCGTAACAAATACTTCAAGTACAGAATATTGTATTGTCTGGAAATCTTCATACGGCAAAAAATATTCTTAACAAAATTGCAATTTTTGTTTTAAGAATACTTTATTCAAGTACTATACTTCAAGTACTATACTTTAAGTACTATACTTCAAGTACTATTCTTCAAGTACCATACTTCAAAAACTAGACTTAAAGTACTACCTACTTGAAGTACCGCCCAGCTCTGGCTCAAGGTCGTATTCGGTGTGGGTCGAGAATGAGGTCTAATTAATTGTGCTCCACTTCGCAGCGGAAGCATGGAGATGGAGGGTGTATCACCGGGCAGCAGTAGCTTCCTACCGAGTTACAACCCTAGTAGAAATGTCAGCGTCGAAACGAGCGAGCCGCCTCGGGCATCGAGCGTCTCTTCCGAGGAGGGCGGCGAGGTAGGCGCCGGACACAATCACAGACCTCTGCAGATAAGGTGAATAAATTACATCCGGTATGAAAAATCGATGCGGGGATATTTATTATTTCCGCCATTGTGCAATGAGCCTCCTTCAGCTTCGTTGCTTACAGACGCTCGCTGCTCAGTAAATCCCCAACGCCGAACACACTGAGCGTCCAAGTACCTGCGTACTCGAGTCTCGGCCAGTCGCTTCCGAATTTGACACTGGCCACGTCGCCGCAGACTTCGACCGTATCGCCGACACCTCCAAATTCACTTTTGATCGTGCCACAAATCACCAAGAGCAAGGACACTCTCTTGTCACCCGGACACAGAGGTAAATATTACGAGTTTCGTAAACATTTGTCGCAAAGGAAATAAAAATTTCATTGCTCTGCTTAACTTTCATCTGCTACTATTTTTAATTGCGACGATCAATAAGTTTTTTTATAATAAATAATTATAAACAATTTTTTAAAATCTAATAAAAAATCGGAGCGCTTTTGAGAGTTAGTTCAGTGATATAAGAAATCACGGGCCCGATACAAGATGTGAACGGCCCGGCCAGATCGATTATTTTATTATTGTATTTTATATTTATTTTATTTTATATATATTATATATTTTATTTTATTATTATTATTCAGGTATCTCTTATCCACCCCCATCGCCGCCGAGAGGGGCTCTCAGGCGAGCGTTCGCAATACCGCAGTCTCGAAATCCACCGCTCATTAAAACGAGACACGTAAACGCTTCGGTTGGCCAAACGGCGATCCAGGCAACCCTGAGCCTGGATACCGAGGCTATCGAGGAGAGACGACGAAGATTGGAGCCCAGTCAGAGAGCTCCTTCGACTGGAAGTATCGCTAAGGAAGAAAAAAGGTAAACGCAACGATTAACAATCTCTTCACACCAATAAAAAATCTGTTTCTTATCGTTTTCGTGGAATTATCCGAAGGTTGTGATTTTCTTTTGCCACAGAAACGAGGAAAATCGATGAAGCGTACCAGAATCCTTTGAGAGGATATCAGAGACGCGCATCGTCGAGGACGCGGGATCGTCCTTTGCCATTGAGCCTCAAGGATTTTCACCACGGCAACGCCGAGTGTGGACAAGTGTGGTGTCACACACGAGGCGCTTGCATTCGAAAACCGACGAAGCCAGAATTAATAATTCTGCCCTCGTCGTTTATTGTCTTGTACACTTTGTAAGCCTACGAAACTAAACATCGAGCAAATCAACAATCGGTAAGCTTCGAAACGGAACTTCATGAGCTCTGCTCTGTTTGCGGATCGTAAAATTAATCGTGACGAATTGTCAGAGCTTTTTTTAAATTCTGTTTCTTTTTTTCAGATAGGGGCCATTTGGAGTCAATGTGGACGTTTGTAACAACACGACTGTGCGATTAATATCTCCTTAGCTTTAACGCGCGTCTTTTCATTCCGGTTTCTCTCTATCACTCTATTTTTTATTGTTTTCATTGTACTCTTGTGTACACTCTCACTCTATCTCGTTGAGCGAATATAAACGAGTGACGAATTGTGAGTCAAGAGTTATTTAGATGATTAAGCAAAAGAAAAAAAAAACGGGCCTACGTAGGATAATTGAATAAATGTTAGGGGAAAAAATAACGCTGCGGGGGAATAATAGAGAGGAACGTGTTAGTATTTGGATGTCATTTATAGCGAACAGTCTCGGCTTGGTAGAAAGCACAGAGAGAAGAAAAAAAAGGGTGTGATCTTTAAGTAGGGATACGTAAGGACCATTCTGTAGATAATAATTAATCCAAACGTACGCGACCTGGCCGGCAAACGAAATCCGGCCTCACGCTCCATGTCCAAAGCAGAGATATATTTAACAAAAAAAATATATATACTTTTTAAGTACAAAAATAAATTGTTGTACGAAGGGAAGAATCGCCGTCGCGACTCTCTCTCTCTCTCTCTTGTTTATCGCGATCGAGAGCGTCGATGCCGAACTAGAGACAACAACTACTATACAGTTATAGTAAAAGAAAAAAAACACCGTACTATTACCATAGTGCATTATTGATAATTTTACTTTCGAGAGCTCCACGTCGTTTTTCCGTACCTTCTTATTGTCCTATCCTTCGCTCGTGCCGCCTGCATCAAGCTACGTTGATTTATTCGTAAGGAAAAAAAACAAAACAACTAAGGCCTAAGATTGTGCGACTTAAGTGCAATGAGATATAAAATATATAACGCGTAATTTATTAAAAACAATTGTTCATTAATTATCGACGATTATTGAAAACTTATTTTCTTTCCACTGTCTAAAATGAACCCACAGAGGGAGATTCGGCGTTTCCGGTTTAGTTGTGTAACATTATCGAATATCGCAACAGCGTCGATTGTGCAAGACTAAACATTTTTAATAAGGTTTTTTTCAACAATTTACTAAAAAAGGGGAATCACGTTGATATCCGGTAATCATCATAACTCTGCAATGTTCATATTTTACAACGCAATTTATCGAAGTAATGGCGAATCGTCGCGGGTCTTCGTTGTTCAATCAACTGTAAACGAATTACGACAGACAAGACATTAAGTTTTATCGGTTTTTCCATCGTTTACTCCATTTATCGATTTTTTCATCGTTTACTGCATTTGTCGGTTTTTCCGCCATTTATTAAATTTATCGTACTACTGTGCGTCCATAGTTAATCTCGCGACAAGGAAAAAAATGTAATGCCAAGCTGAACGGAGCGTCGCGGAACCGAACGCTCGTTAATTCGTTCAATCGGGTATGAGACGGGCCGCTAATTTATCGGCCCCGGCGCAATCGAGTAGCTGAACCGTCAAGCTCACGCCGAGGCCGTACCCGGATAATGGCAAGTGTCGCGCACCAGGACTTCGTCGATTATGTAAGGCAGCCGTCGATTGAGTAAGACTAAAAAATCTTTAATAACGTTTTTCTCCACACTTTACAACAACAAAAAAAATAACAACAAGGATGCCCGGTAATCATCATGACATTGTAATATTTATGTTTTACATCCCAATTGATCGAAATGATTGGCGAGTTGTCACGGGTCTCTGTCATTCAATCAGCGGTAAACCGATTATGACTGACGAGACTTTAAATTTTATCGGCTTTTCCCACCGTTTATTGAATTGATAGTACTATTATAATACGTCGATAGGTAATCTTGTGACAAGGAAGGAAAAAAATCTTATGCCCAGTTGAATGGAGCGGTCTCGGAACTGAACGGTCGTTAATTCGTTCAATCGGACGAGAAGGGCGGAGGTAATTCGTTCATAAGAGAAGGGCGGAGTTATTGGCCCTGACGCAATCGAGTCGCTAAACCATCAAGCTCACTCTGCGGCCGTTCCCGGTTAATGGCAAGTGTCGCGCACCCTCACTTCGGACCGTAAGCCGGCGACGCTCCGAGGCAAACGTTGTTCATTAATATTGACGATTATTGACGAAATTGACACCTTCTCTTCTTCCGACTATCCAAGGTCAATCCGCAGAGGTAGATTCGGAGTTTTCGCTTTGGTATTAACATTATAGAATATCGTGACGGCGTCGATTATGTAAGACTAAACATCTTTAATAACTTTTTTTTCCACAATTTACAAAAAAAACAACGAGAATCACTTTGATACCCGGTAATGATCATAACTCTGTAATATTTATATTTAACATCGAAATTTATCGAACTAATTGCGAATCGTCACGAGTCTTTGTCGATCACTGGTAATCGAATTGCGCTTAACGAGACATTAAGTTTTATCGCTTTTTCCACCGTTTACTGCATTTATATTGCATATATTATATATACATTACACGTCGATAGTTAATCTCGCGACAAAGAAAAAAAATCTAATGCCAAGCGGAATGGAGCGGTCTGGGAGCGGAGCGCTCGTCAATTCGTTCAATCGGGTATGAGAAGGGCCGCTGACTTGTCGGACCCGGCGCAATTGAGTCGCTGAACCGTCAAGCTAACTCTGAGGCCGTTCCCCGGCAACGGCAAGTGTCGCGCACCGGGACTCCGAACCCTACGCCGGCGACGATCCGAGGCGAAACGTCAGCAATCGCTCGTCATATCCTGACAGGTTCGGGCCTCGCTCTGCTCGTCGGCCAAGGCTTCCAGTATATCCAGCAGAAGGTCTCTGCTCAGCTGCTTGAGCCTCGGAAGCCGAGCGACCTGTCGACAGTGACGGAGACTTCGTTATTGTTGAAAGATAAATGCGTTGAAGCGCGCACGGTACGACAATAGTAATTTACTTCGGTGCGAAAAAGGCAGTTTTACGCACGCTTCGCGTACGAAAAACCCTCGCTTGCACACCTTGTGAAGTAAAATTTTGTACGATGGTCGTGCAAAAAACTTTTTCTCAACTCATGTGACTGCAAGACCCGCCGTCGGCTCATGCTGTAAACTCACATTCGGCCGAAAAAGGTTTATCGCACTAGTATCGTAAGTTACCATTACGATACTAGTGTGACAAAACTTTTTCTGCCAAGTGTTGCTATCATTCCAGCTAAGATATAGTTTTTCGCACGAATATCGTACCAAATTTTACTTCACAAGGGCTGAAAACGGGGTTTTTATGAACGCGAAGCATGCGTAAGGCTGCAATTTTCGCACCGAATGAACTAAATATAGTACCTTGCTAAAATGAAGAACTATGAGATTCAGAGCGTATTTCTTCATATCGGCGGCCTGCATCCTATCGGCCGCCTCCAGAATTTGTATGACGTTCTCGAAAGTGACGTTCATTTCGAGATTCTGTTTGCAAAATGCCTGCAGACGATTGTTCGTAAAACCGTAGAACACCGGGGCGGTGAATAGGTACAGCGAGTCCTCGGGCGGCATAGCGACGTCGGCGTAGTAAATGTACCTGAGGAGAGACGCAAACGACTCCGACGACGGTATCATTTCTCCAATTTGTATCTGTTGAAAAAATAGTAAATCGTTTTAAGCTCGTGGATTAGAGAATTTTGTATTAAGTTAAACCCTTCGCGTACGGGATCCTCGCCGAGCGATGATCTTAATTCGAGTACTTACAATGCGCGGTATAAAAATCGCTGTACCTTAAAAAAATATTGATCATATCAAATTCGGAAAAATACTCTTTGAAGAGTAACGTTCACGATATTATATTTGTGTAAAATAATATTTTTATCGCCAATATTTAGCAGAGCTGGGCAAAGTACCAAATAATACTTCAAGTATAAAATACGAAGTACCACAAGTACTTAATAAAGTATCAAGTACTTTTTGCAATTGGATTCGTAGCGTTATCTAGGTTTAAAAAAAAAGGTGCAAAGTAATTAGCACATCACCTCCGCACTCTTTTCTAGTAGTTCTTTGGGCAGTGCTCGAACTACGAGCACTACCCAGGTCTGACATATGGTGTGCTATTATTATTCGTAATGTATATTTAGACCGGAAGACTGAGAAGATCGCTGCGTACCGATCCGCGTAGTTTCCCGTAGGTAAAGGGTCAATCGAGTATTATATATTTACTCACATTGACCGTGTTATTCTCGGGCATGAAAGATCGGAACATTGCCTCGAAGTAGCTGCATCGAGCCGCAAGAACCGCTTTGTGAGCAGGAATCGGCACACCGTCGAGCATCAGAGTGATATCGCAAAATTCACGACCGACGCTCTTCAGAAACGCTTCCATGTCTTGCTCCAAGGTAGTTCCCGTACCGGACTCGTATTGCTTCGAGAAGTTCCGAGTCTGTGGCATTTGTCTGCGTCTTATCACCTCGACCATCAGAGGCTGATCGAGAGTCTCGAACTCCTGGCTCATCACGATCTGATTGTAGTTGCTCTCCTTTACGACGAAACCCAGACATATTTCCTTGATGAAATGAAGATTCAGATGAGCCGCGTTGTGCAGCGCCTCGAGCACGTTCGTGTGAGTTATCGTCGCCTCGAGATAATGCACGCAGAGTTGTTCGAGCCGTTCCATGTTGAATTGAACGGCCAAACGATAAACATCCATCATCAGAAGGACGATGCGATTGCCAGGTTCTGGATCGTCCATTCTCTTCGTCGGATCTATGCGATCGGTGTAGATGTAATTGAGGACCATCTCGAATGCCTCGGGCACCGCGTCCTCGAGCCGCACCTCCAACAGCGGCAAATCTTTTATGGGCACGTCCGCGCTGCCGAAAACTTCCTCAAGATGTTTGTCGCGCCGTTCCCTCGCGTGCTTTATACGCGCGCTGAGAAACTCCGATCTCGCCGCGACCATAGCGATGTGAGCGAGTATCTTCGTTTCAGCTTCGGCCTCGCCGACGATGAATTCGACGTCGCAGAAGAGTCGGGAGTTGAGTAGTTTGCCGAAATCGTCGTGAAGCGTGCATTTCGGATAGGAGGAGAATTGAAAACGATAAGTTTCACCGGAACGAACGTTGTTGTCCACCGTACCGCCGAAGATGAACATCGCCTCGCCGATCACGGCAGCGGCGTGAAAGAGTCTGCCAGACGGTATCTGGCTCGAGGACGAGGGAAGAACAATGTTCCATGTTTGCGTGTCGAGATCATAGCAGTGAAGATCGTTCGGCAGGGCCGAATCGGCCGTGCCACCGAAGACGTACAGATGACGATCGAAACTGACCATCGTGTGACCGTAACGACGAGCCGGTGGCGGAGGAGCCCCTCGCAATATGTGCTCGGTGGAGATCCGAGTCCATCTGCGAACGTACAAACATTTCCGTTACGCCGTGAAAACTCTTGAGTCAAACAATTGCTTATCCAAAATATTGTGCATTTAATCAAAAGTAACGGAAGCCGATTTTTATCAATAAAGGAAACTATTGATAACGATGTTTTTGTAAATATGTAAACTGATAAGTACGAAGTGCGATGACGATTTTCGTTGAATTTTTTTAAAGAAGAATTCTTATTGTTCGGCCAATTTTAATGTACCATGGCTCATTTTGCCCCTCAAACGTTGCTCTACGAATTCACCGAGTAGATTTTTTTTTATAGTTTTGGCCGTTAAGAAAACGGCAGCAATTTGTTAATGGAGAAAAAAATTACCGATCAAACAACGGGCCAAACTTTTAAAAAATCTACGGGGGAAGTCGTGGAGTACAGTTTAAGAAACAAAATGAGCCGGGGTTCATGAAAATCGGTTAAAAAATACGGATTTTTCTTTGAAAAAAACGCAACAAAAACGCACAATTTTGCATTTACCAGTTATTCTCGCAAGACCATCGTGATTAATATTTCTCTTGGTTAAGGACACATGCAACAATAAAAAACCTTTGCGGTCGATAAATGCATACAATGTTGGACAAACGATTGTCCAAAAATGGCATTCATCGTCGCCTCAACGTTATCAATCCAAATAGCATTGATCGTCGCTTCAACGTTATCAACGTACCGTTTGTCTCTGAAATGAAATTGAAAGAGGCTGTTAGTTATCTTGGCGCCGCTCTGACCGCTGAAGACGAACATTGATTCGCGAGCGACGGCCACGGGAAAGTTGCAGCAAGTCGGAGGACAATCTCCGGACTGGCCGACCTCCTCCCAGATTCTCTGCTCTCCCGGCAGCAACGATATCGTCCACATATCGTTGAGACGAACGTTGCCGTCGTATCCCGCGAAAATCCAAAGTTTGTTGTCGTAAATCGCCGCGCCGTGGGCCGATCTCGCTACCGGAGTTCTGAAACAAGTTTTAAAAATCACTAAATTTGAACAACTTCTCCTACGGCTTGACGATCGGTCGGAAATCGATTTTATCGATGTAACGCACTTTCCAATGAATTTCCACTCCGTCCACTGACCAGTCTGAAACTTGTACTCGAACAGATCGTTCTTGTTGGTGAGATTGGAGTTCGAATGGATGTCTCCCGTGTATCCGCCGAACACGAACATCGAGGAGTCGTGTACGACAGCCGAGTGATGATAGCGGGGAGCCGGCGGTACGCCGGTCGCTATGGCTCTTCCCCAAGATTTTTCCTTTGCGTCGAAGCGCAGCAGGTCGTTCAGCATTCTTATTCCGTTATCTCCGCCGAATACGTAGATAGCGTCCTTGTAGGCCACTACGGTGTGCTTGCTTCGTCTGTAAAAGTAAATGTAAGAAATTAATAAAAAAAATAAAGAAATAAAAATGGATCTCTATGAAATTTGCGAGGCGATTGATTTTAGTTGCAATTAATTATTTTTTTCTTTAGACATATAAAATCCCACATTCAAAAAAAAAAAGCGTGAATTTCGTGAATTTGTTACGAAAAATTATGTGAATGTCAGTGAGCCCAGGAAAGCTACTATTTTGCATAGTGTGTGAGAAAAGCACTGTGCACACCTACAAATGCAATAGGGTATTTTTTCTTGCACCGCAAGGAAATACATTTCCGCGCACACTTCCAAAAAACAAAAAGCATAATTTTCTTGAATTTGTTATGAAAAATTATGTGAATGCCAGGGAGCGCAGAAAGGTACTTTTTTTGCATTGTGTGTGAGAAAAATATTGTACACATGTACAAATGCAATCTGGTATTTTATCTTGCATTGCAAGAAAATACGTTTCTCCGCATACTTGCAAAAAACAAAAAGCATCATTTTCATGCGTTTTTTACAAAAAATTATGTGAGTGTAAGTGAGCGCAGAAAGGGCAGTCCTGACTAGTGTGAGTCGCACCTGCCTTTGGCTCGTACAGCATTTCCTCACTCGTCAACAACTCCCCTTCTACGCCCTTGCCATACAAATAACTATTACCTTGCTCCAACGAATTCGTCGCATTCGGGCATGCGTTGCCATCGATGGACGGTCTCGAAAGGACCAAAGTCGAGGGTCAGGCACTCCGTAGTAGCCATGCTGTCTATTCGGGAAATCATCGATGTCGGATTTCTTCTTACGCTCGACGACGATACATTGTGTCACGGAGTCTCCGGATCATCGCGGTATTCGCGCTGCAAAAGAGACAAGAGACACTCGCGAGTGTGAGTCGTTTACTGAATCGATGGACGAAATTTTGTTAATCCGGCGTTTGTCAATCGGGCGCATCTGTCGTTCGAAGAGGAACGAAAGATTCTTGGGTTGTTAAGTACCTGAGTTGTCAAAGAGTGTCTCACCGTCGAGACTGGTGTCGTCGCGAGGCCGATCAAAAATTTGACACTGCCATCGATGCTCACCGTCGCAGCTTCGAGGACGATTTTCACTTCACTCCCGACTCGTTCTCGCTGATCGGTGCGACGCAGAGGCAATTCATCGTAGATACACGACAACGTGCGCTCGAACGGATAGGGGAGTGTTCCCCGCAAGTTGGGATCCGTAAACTCTGGCGAACGAGAAAAATGTATGAATGAACAAGCACGTCAGGTCAGGGATGTGCGAATGAACGCTCGTTATTCCGCTGACTCGAGATACCGACCGTGATCTCCCTTACCGACAGACGGTAATGCGCTCTCCTATGGAAAATGTTTCTTTCACGAAAATTATCGATCCCGTTGCTATGGAAAAGTCGCAACGCAAAGTATACGACAACATTGCGAGAACGTAAACAGCTCACTCGCACTTGGCCCAGCAGCATGAAACCAATCGGAAGAAGAAGAACGTAACCAGCTCGACGACGTCGAGTCGTTAATTCTTGAGTCTATGAAGATCTTCAGGCCGACAGTTTAACGAGGTAAATAATTAATTATAACATTCTACCATCCTAATATATAATAAGTACTCGGCGTCGAGACGCTGCTGCGTCCCTTGATAATGCATACCTTACTTTAGTTTTAGTTTATTTTTTTGTTGCAATATAGTTTTAATTATAATTTTTTTTTTTCGCGACATTTTGCTTGTCAGCCCGCGTTCCATGTTTTTAGGCTTAGTGGGCATCAGGACACGAATACGACAACGCTATTCTATTCCAACTCGACTTCCACAGTAAAAAAGATGCCCGCGGACAAAAGATCTCGGAAGCGATGGCAGCTGAGGCCGGACAATCCGATAGCTAGTGGCAGAGCGAGCCACCAATTGGACGGCTCGAGTTCCAGTTCCGGAAACGACGTACCTCCAAGCAGCAGCAGCATGCCACTCGCGATAGATCGACCGACATCGGGTTCTTCGATAAAAAGCAACAGAACCTACACAAAAAACACATCCGACCATTCCGGAAATGAAGTCGAGCGGGAAGTCCCGGCGTGCTCGCGCACGCCGAAGCACGAGTCGAGCTCGAGCAAGGACAAGACTGAGAGTCCCGTAGACGCGGTTCGCAAAGTCGAGCAATATCTGATGAGCGAAAACCGAGAGATCGAGAGTTCGGATAACGATCTCGCTAGACGCGAGAAGCGACGAAAGTCCAGAAGAGAACGAAAGGAAAAGAGCACGCTGATTCAGAAGGATTCCAACAGAACCGAGGACGACGACGCGTACGACGAGGAAGTTCCGTCTTCCGAGCGAGATTTGTCTCGTCCAAAGTCGAAGAAAGATCGCGTCGTGGCGCCGCGTAAGTCCAGAAGAAGAAAAAGATCTCGAGCCAGAAGAGATTCTTCGGCGAAGGTGGAGAGCGAGGATAAGGAAGAGAAGGAGGAGAATGAACTGCCGATTACCGAAATACTGAGGAAAGCTCAGGAGAACACGAGGACACGTTGCGAAGAGCCCGTCCCGCTTACGGAACTTACGACTGACAAGATTTACGTTCAAGGAAGAAATGGATTTAGTGCTATCAGGATAACGGGCGATCAGACGACGGGCTTTTTCGGTCGGCGAAAATCGAAGTCTCGGGAACCGACGCTGTACCCGATAAAAATCGCGATCTTGGCGCAAGGAGTGTGGAACGGCACGGGACTGATTTATCAAGGGCTCTTGGCTGGAATGGCATTGATGCATTTTCTTTTGGTGAGTACCAGCGAGATTATTCTGGCTTGCATGGAAGGTTGGTGTTTACACTTTATTCGTCTTTTAGATACAGACATTCTTCAAGCTTTCCCTCGATGTTCTGGTCAAATATTCTCGCATCTCCGAACTCTACACTAATATCTTCTCGTTTCTCGTGACGATGTGCGTTGTCTCGGCTTTCGACAAGTAAGACTTTAAATGTCATATATATAATGATTATACACGGTGGCCGCGGTCAGGGAAAACGGGGAAAGTTAGGGAAAAAAATCTTGATCAGGGAATCAGGGAAAAGACAGGGAATTTCAAAATTTGTCAGGGAAAAAGTAAATTGTCGCCGAGCTTTCTACAAATAAATAAGAAGTACCTAACAGGGAGCCTTCAGAAAAAATTGGAAACATTTTGAAAAAAAAAAAAAATAAATAGAATTAAATATTAATACAATAATTAGGCATTTTCATTTGCATCATTAATTTTTTTAATAGCGTTCGTTAGAAGTGCAGTTAGGAAATTTTTTTAATTAGTCAGTGAAAAGTCAGGGAATTTTTTTCCGGGGAAAAAACGGCCGCCATGTTATAATGGTGGCAATGATGAATAAATAAAAATTACAATCATAATCAGCATAATGATGATGATGATGATGTCATGAGTGTGATGTTGATAATGATGATGCCATGATTATGATGTTGATTCTGATGATTCTGATGATTGTGCAGAGCTGGGCAGTACTTAAAGTACATGAGTACTTATTTGGTACTTAAAGTACGTACTTGAAGTACCGAAGGAGTACTAAGACCAAAGTACTTGTACAATTTTTTTCCTCGGTACATTTGGATCAATGTTCCAATTTGAAACGCCGAATATAAAAAGATCGAAAGTAAGTTGGAGGAAGTTATGCTCAAAATTGTAATAAATGGAGAAACCATATGCAAATTACTTCGCACCTTTTTTCGTAACATAAACAATTTTTTACATCTCATAAAATCGAAACTGTCAAAATTCATTGCAAAATTTATTGTAGGAAATCGCAAACTGAAATTTGCAGATTTCGTCGTTTGGAGGTAATTTTTCATGTATTACTCCCCGCTGATTATAAGACTGTAACTCGTTTTATTCGTAGCGTGATATTTGATTCAGAAACTCGTATCACGAATATAACAATTATTTTAGTCCCAACCCAACATTTTCCATATTAATCCCAAAAACACGATTTTGTGCATAAAATCGAGATTTTCA
Source organism: Stenichneumon culpator (assembly GCA_964017025.1). Classification (NCBI taxonomy): domain Eukaryota; kingdom Metazoa; phylum Arthropoda; class Insecta; order Hymenoptera; family Ichneumonidae; genus Stenichneumon; species Stenichneumon culpator. The sequence continues at coordinate 17,784,472 of OZ024772.1, read as the reverse complement.
AAGGCTCACTGTACTTTAGGCCCAAAAAGGCCAGCGGATTCGTGTTCAGCGGAAAAAAATACGTGGAAATACATGGCAGTTCATTCAAAAAAACACACACACACAAACAATTTTTCAACGTCCTCAAACGGCACGATAAAACGATTCTAAAACTTCGGCCAAGGCCCTATTTCGGGTATTTTTACCGTAGAACACGATGATCGCCCTGGATTTTCCGTAGCTCCATTAAGAGCCGAGATATCGAACTTTGAAAATCGCGAAAATCGACGTTTTTCCAGAAGTGGCTCAAGAAGAGAAAAGTCGTTATTCAATCGTCTTTTTTTGTTTCAAGGCTATAATCCACCTATTTTTCCCCGCTGATCACGAATATAACAATTATTTTTATATAACAATTATATTCGTGTGCAGTTTCATATATTCAATAGCTCAAAATTTACGCACGTTAGAGATACCACGGACATTTTTAATCTTGTTTCGCACTCGACACACGTCCAAATGTGATTACGAAGAAAATCGTTGTTAAGAAGAAACAGTACTTTGTATTTGATAAAAGTACTTCAACTACCGGAATTACTTTCTACTTAAAGTACTTGCAGTACTTAGTACTTAGTACTTTAAGTACTTTTCGGTACTTTGCCCAGCTCTGTGATTATGATAATAAAATCATTATGATTTCAGATTCGATGTGGCGCATGTCAATCTCGAACACTTGCGTGAGATCTACGCCGAACATTCCCGATCCTTCATGGCATTACCGCTTTACGTCGCAACTTTTTGCTTGCATCAAACGAGTCTTTTGGTCGACGATAGAATATCTTTGCTGCATTACGGGCTGAACGCTACGGAGTTTGAAAACGTGCGTAACTATCCCGATCATTCCAAAGCTGAAAGGCGCGTTCGAAAATTTACTTACGATGCATTTCCTTTTCCAGAATTCCACTGGCATCATTATTGAGGAAGATCTTGTGTCTTGGCAAAGAGTCACCCTTGCGAAAGATGGTCTCGCCGTTTTCGCCTGGCTATTCGTAACTCTCGGTCCTCGCGAAGATATGCTTTTGACGCATTTGACATTTATGGAAAAGTATACCGATATTACAAATGTATCAAAATAAAAAAACGCGATATTATCGCAATGAATCGCACTTTTAACAAAGATTGTGAGTGATGATATTTTGTATTGAAATACGGAAGTTGTCCACCTGTGAGTTTTATATCGCATTGCGAGCTGGACCATTGGTGTTAGTCCATTCGCTTCCGGTTTGGAAATCTCATTTTTCGACAGAAAGTAACGTCATTTAGGGGAAACGTCACTTCCGGTTTGGAAATCGTATCTTTCGACTGGAAACGTCACTTCTGACCGAAAAATTAGATTTTCAAACTGGAAGTGACGTTTCCAACGATCAAGGGTATGTGCGTGAGGTGGGGGGAATGATTCTCGTGCAATAAATATTTAACACTCGGTTAATTGAACATGATCGTTTATTATTCATCGTCGAAAAATTGCATGTACCTCGTGTAACTCACACAGTACAATAACTATAATACAAAAGACACTAACTCGTGATCGTATGATAATAATTAGAATCGTAGTGGTCATAGGTGAGGATGACGATTAACGCTAAACGTAATGGAAGGGAATTCACGGGAGGAGGGGGTGGGTGTGGCGGGAGGGTACATTTAACAAAATAATTAGTGTTATTTTTATTTTTTTTTTCTTCAAAGTTTCAGTCGTTCACAGTGCAATAATGCTGGCGTCGACTTTCCCTCGGTTGTCGCACCAACAAAACACCATCTTCGCACCATTAACTAATTTATATATAACTTCATGTATTGTATACATAATATATAATTTTTATCATAATATATTTGAATACTTTTACGGGTAGCTTCGACAAAAAAGTGCTCGCGTAATAAATCGCTTCTAGGGTGTCTCGAATTCACTGATCGAATTTAGCATCATCACATCGATGACTTTTTGCACGGTTCTTTAGACATTTATTATAGCACATAAGTTTATGTGGGTGAGTTTTTTTTTATCGATATAATGTATTGAATTCTATATGGGGATGAAGTACGTACATTTCATTTTGCTCGGTATACAGATTCTCTTTTTTTTAATCAAATTAGTTCTCTCCGTAGTTTTCATTCCATTCATTGGCCTCAGCAAGTTCGTTACTTTCTGCGCGTATATTCATTATCACGCTAGTCGCTTGTGTCGTCCGGAGAACAGTGGCAAACATGATCTCAGGAGGATTAACTTAGTCACTCGCACAATACCGCGGTTAACGCAATTGCGGAAGCATCGCGCAACCGAGGTGCGAAAACCACTGATTGCAACAGTTTGCAAAAAAAAAAAAAAATCGACAAGTGATTCATTTCCCAACACGGGAATTCTCACACGTCCGAGACTGGAATCCTCCAGACCGATGTACAATAGTTTCAGCGTGAACGTGTTTTACTCAACCGGTGCGCATTTCCTACAATTCTCTTTTCATAAATTTCGATATATTATTAATAATTATATTACTTTTGGCAGGAATGTCGTAACTACAGTCTTCACCGACGTACAAGGCTCGTCGCGGCTAGTCCGATTTTCATCGCAATCGGCGTTCGCTCAACCTTCGTTAATCGCTAAATCGTAGATTTTTAAAAAGCTCGATGATCGCAATCATGTTTTTTAGCTTACGTTTACTGATAGGAGATACATTGGTCCTAAGTTTGATGGCGAAATTTTTCGATGAGAAACAATTGCCGGATTATTCGATACAGTTCTCGTTCACTGATTTCGTTTTTATGATTCATTTTTTTTTAACGTCGATTTGTCCGCCACGACGAGCCGAATATGCGGTGACGCGATACACTTACTTCATTGTAATATGATTAAATTTGCAAAGGCATAGAACGAATTATTAGGAAGGACGTCGTTCACGGAGAGACGCTTAATATTACCGTTTTTTCTTCTTTCTTTTGTCAATAATGAACTCAATCGCATTAATTCAATCGATATTCGATACGTAGCAATGGTATTCGTTATATATTTATATACAATATATAGCACTGTCAGCGAGGAACCGAGAGGTTTCGAGGTGTGTGTGTGTTTGTCTTTCACGGAGTCGAGAAGTGTGTCATTCGATTATCACCGTTTACAACACTACGAGGACGCGCTTTTTCTATATACAAGTAAAAAAAAAACAATTGTTCGTAAAAACATACAGGGAGGAGTGAGAGTGTGAGAGAAAGTGAAAGAGATAGAGAGAGATGGTTTAATGCCAGAAGTATCACAAAACTTTGCGTTCGCGATCTCGTGTAAAAAGACCCCTTGTCTAATTTTTTTTTCTCGTTTAGTCATTTGTTTTGTTATAATCATGAGAACAAAAAAAAAGTTGCGAAACCTCGCGATCTCCCGAAGTGGTCCGGTTATCAAGAATGGAAGGAATACGGTCTATCTTACAAGCCGAAAAGTATCGAGTGCTGTTGTGTTCTTTTTTTTCATTTTTTTTTCTTTCTTTTATCTTTTCTTCGTTAAACCTATTACAGTGCATTCGACATCAGCTACGCAACTCACGAGCAGCTTATAGCGGTTACTCCTCTTTTATTTTTATATTTATTTTTTAATTTTTTTTCGGATTCACGTTTAGCATATAGTTTATAGTATAATTATCCGTTATTAAAACTAGAAACAATTTCTAATGACTTTGTGAGTAGCTTTGCGTAATTAGGCTTTTGAGCAATAGTAGTCTAGTCACAAGAAGAACTTAACAGTAGGTAGGTTGCGCGTCGACCTTTTTTTGTTGTTGTCTTTTTTTCTCGTCTTTATTTATCGTCTCGCGTACGCCTGCGAGCAATTTCGCGCGTGGAAGCTTGGATATAATCGTACATTATATTTATACTACACTCTGCCGGATTCTAAGCTTCGACGGGTGTCGCCGCGGATCTCGCCGCGTGTCGACACCGTTTTTCTCTCGAGTGTATCGAAACACACGTAATACGATTATTGACCCGACCATAAAATTAACAACGCCTAGGGTAATTAACATCGAGGGCGATGCCGTTGCCAGTTTCCTCCTCGCGTAGTTGCATCGTCGTCATCTTTATTCTTACGAGGACATAATATTTTGAACGTGCTAAATGGATTCACGATGAAGCCGTCACTTTCGAAGAATGACTCCGATGCCTCGGGGTAGAGCGAGAAAACAAAAAAAAATATACAACGCTTACGCACGTTTCTAGGGGGGAGGGGTTTGTATCTTTTTTTTCTTTTCCATCACTTTTGAAAAAGTATTAAACACACGTCGTAGACGAATAGAAACATGTAAAACGAACCCGTACACACACACTCATGCGCTGCTCGTCATTCGTACAAGACGTATTTTTTTCTATTACTCGCTCAATCACTCCGTCGTCCTTTCGTTACCGGTCTCTATGACTTAGAACTACGTCCGATATATTCGAAACTCTTCGTCTCCTTGATTTTTTTCACCTCTCTTCTCATTTGTTCTTAGGCCGTTCCGGCCAGAAATCGCGTTGCGCAGTTATCTGCCATGTGTAGCGTGCGCTCGTGAAAAGCCTCGCTTCGTCACGTTGCTCGAGCATGATCGATTTTTTTTCTTTACCCAAACGTGTCAGCCGGTAGTCGTCAACGTTTACAAAAAATCGTCTCGCGATCCATCGATCCTCGATCTTAACAATCTCAGCGGAATCCGCACGATTCCGGCGGTAAAGCTTGAATATCTTGGAAAAATCCATTCGCGGGCCGTTTACTGGCTGTGCAGTCGTCCGCTCGGTGGTTTGACCTGATTGTTTCCCACCTTCGGTATAGCTCCGATGATTTTTACGCGATTTTGCTGCTGCTGCTGTCGGGTGTCGCAGAATTGCGGCGGCGGCGCGAAGACAAGCTCGTTGTCGGCGCCGTTGCTCGCCGACGGGCCGGCGTTGAATTCCGGCGGCGGAGGAACGAAGAGATCGTTGTTCTGTTCCTCGGCGTCGGCCTCGATGGGCGGCGGCAATTGGGCGAGACTGACCGCGTGCCTCGTCAGCATGCCGCTGCTGTAATTCATCCTCTTGGGATTGTTGTTCTCCTTGTCGGCGACGATCGACTGGCCGTTGTCGTTTCTCGTCGTGTCGTCGAAGCCGGTCGGCGGTCCGACGGGAACGTCCTGGTCGGAGCTCACGCCGCTCGAGCTGTTGTCGCCGTCCTCGACGAGCTGCTGAGTCTGCTGGCTCAGTAGAAATTCGTTGGGATGACTCTTCGACGATTTGAGCTGGGTCCTGACCTTCTGAATCTCCTCGACGCTGAAGGAGTGAGGCAGGGAGCTGCTTCCGGAAGAGCTGCTGCCCGAGGCGTTGGAATTGCCGGAAGTCTCGCGGGTCGATTCGAGCTTCTCCCTGGCGGCGGCTTTCTCGAGCTCTTTGGCGATCTCCGACTCACCCTCGTCGGTCTCCTCCTCGTCTTCGTCGTCGTTCTCGGACTCCGAGAGGCTGTAGTCGGGCTCGGGAATCGGCGGCGCCGCGACGCTCGACGACAGATTCGTTACCGATGAGCTCGAGGTTATCGATTTTTTCTTTCTCTCTCTTATGCCGGCTATGCTATGACTCCGATTGGTCTTGAGCGGCTGAGCGTACTGATTGTTGCTGCCCGAGGCGTTCGCACCACCGCCGGCAGACGCGGCGTTCACGTTCGCCACGCTGTTGGAACTCTGCTGACCGTTCGAGGCTTGCTTGAACGTCGCGTTGTTCGGCGTACGGAGACTGTGAGACTTTCTTATGTGAGAACCTGTCGAGTGAGCCGGCAAACTTCGGGAACGATAGCCCACGGTCTTCATGGCTTCGGGCGATGCGTAGAGCTTCGCGCTGTTCGATGGCCGGAAACTCGACATCACGCCATAGCCTCCTTCCGACGAGGCTGCTGCTAATTCTGAAAGAAAAAATTGTCGATATTTTTATGTTAAATTCTGAGAGGATTTTTTTTTGTAACGCATGTACAAAAAGTCCCACTTTTCGTGGCTGTGACGAGTGGCGAAAGTGCCGCTTTTTAGTGAGGCGTGCGAGAAAAATAGTGCGCATGGGCAGATCACACTAGTCACTTTTTCGCACAGGGTTTAAACACTCTAGCCATTTTTTTGCATGTCTTTTTAGCACCAGTCATTTTTTCGTACGCTTTGTCCACGCTGCAGGCATAAAAAGTTGAATTTTTCGTGCACTTGTTAAACAAAAAATACTATATGGCTACGAAACGATGACTCATAAGTCATAAGTGGCGTCAGGATGTCATAAGTGGCGTTTCATAACGAGGCTATAATGTACTATAATGCATATAAGGCTATAATGTACTGTAATGAAGTACTATAATGACACGGCGCATGCGCGCATCGGCCCTTCACGTCTCGCAAGCAAATGTACTTTCTCGCATGCGAATTTACTTTCCCGCACGCAAACTTACTTTCTCGCACGCAAATTTACTTTCTCGTTCGCTTTACCACACTCGTATCGCAAAGCACTAATTCCAATCGTGTCACAAAAAACGTGATCTTACCTTTGACCTGCTGGATATGGGCCATGTTGTCGTAGACGGACGAGGGCGTCACAACGTCAGGAGCGTTGGGACCAACGTTCACCTTCACCACCTGTCCGACTGGCGGAGGTGGAGGAGGATGGTTTGGCGGTGGCAAGGCGTTCCTGCCGTTGAGAGCGTTGACGTCCTCCTGGCTCCGATGTCCTTTCGCACCGAGAATAGCCGATTGCGCCTGAACGTTGAGATCAGGTGTGCTATGGAAGTCTCTGTGAAGATCCGATCCACCGCCGAGACCGCCGAAGAACCGTACTTTCGAGCTCGACTAGAAAGCAAAGCCGGTATATCTCAAAAAGTGTTCCAGATCGCCTCTCGCGGATCAGCGAAAAATGCGTGCTCTCGTGGTGGGCTTAACATGGGATGACGACAAATCGATGAGGACGGTGAACAAAATAAAAAATAAAAGATTCCCAACAATAAACCACTAAGCTTTCGTTAACGGGGAAGAGGTCTTTGGAATTCCAGGAGATGTATACGAAGGAGGTTTTTTCGCAGAATGTTAAAAATTCCATTGATTTCCATTAATTTCCATTAATTACAATAATTACGCAAAGCGTGAGAGATAAAGCGATCGTGTTTCGTTTTTTTTTTGTTAGTACGGAAAGAAAGACTCGTTTCGAATTGGAGTCTTGTTTTTTTTGTTTCGCTACTAATCACCTGTTGTCATGCTAAGCTTTCTGATGCTCTGTAAATTTTAATGTATTATCGGATCAGTAATACAAGTAGTCCTCGTCGGCCTGGCCGTGTCTGCCCGTGCGAGCCCTGCTGCACGTTCTGTGTGCCGGCTTTCGAGCGCACTACAACAAACATGCGGACAGCCACCATTACCGGGGAGGGATTACATGCGTTTTTGTCAATGAATGATTCACGTGAATGTCTGTGTGTGTGTGTTTTTTACACCCGTTTTCCCGACAGACGACCCGAAAGTTTCCTTATTTCCAAAGCGTCGCGTTGCTGTCCCGGATTATTACTATCTTGTTACTGCTACTCGATCAGAAGAAATAACAGAAAGAAGAAACAAGAAGAAGAAGGTATCGACAAAGGATATACTAGATAAAAGAGCTGGGCAGGTACCGGGTACTTTTTTGGTACTTCAAGTACGTACTTAAAATATGAAAAGACTTTTTACTGCTACTCGATCAGAAAAAATCAGAAAAAGAAGAAACAAGAAGAAGGTATCGACAGGACGATATACTAGATAACAGGGCTGGGTAGTACTTGAAGTACAACATTTTTTTTTTAAATACCTTTTAAAAAAATCGAGAAGGGACGAGAAGTGACGCTTTTAGTTGTTTGTAATAACATTTTATGTGAAATTTTTATGGATTTTTTGCGAATAATTGCGGAGAGTACTTGGAAAAAGTACTTGAGAAATACTTCAAGTACAAAAAGTACTTGATACTTTGCAATTTGTACTTGAATTATTTTTTAGTACTTTGCCCAGCTCCGCTAGAAAATAATCGGGAACGATAAAAATTCTACAGAGTGGAAATTAGCGCAAAGACCGCAAGGTAAAATATAATTGTCAATCGAAACAACAGTGATCAATGACTGAGCAATCAGAATCAAGAGGAGAACACAACCAAAGAAGAGATACAGAGAGAGCCCATTTAAAAAAGAACTCGTTAGTTGATCTTTCAATTATTATTAATTTTGTTTTCAAACTGAGCGCAAAAACCCGGAAACTTTTCTTACTTTTCCCTTTCGCTTCATTTCCGCAACGCTCGCATAGACCCGGCCGGTCTTCGCGGGCGATGACGGATGTGATTTAGTAGCTTGGCCAGTCTGAAAGTGAGAACTCATCATCGACGAGCCGTACTGGCCACTAGCGCTTCCCTGCTGACGTTGAAACAGTTCCTGTAATCGGAAGCAATGCAGATGCTCGAGTCTTTCGAATGGATATCGTGCTTCGTTCGCAACATTCGCGGTGTATTTTTTTTTCCTTCTCTTTCACATCGCAATTTTTCTCCCTTTTTTTTGCGGATGATCAAAGCGCAATCTCTTGTTCGTGCAATCGGGTGCCGGTTGCGAGGATCCACGACTTACCTCGAGCTCGGCGGCTGTTATCCTGGACGAGGTTGGCCTCGATCGGATGCTCGCCGTTCTCGGCTGCACCGGTGTGTTCTGGCCGGTATTCGATCCCGTCGACGGCTGCTGAGGCAGATGAATCGACTCGGCGCTGCTCGACTTTCCTCCGGTCGACGTTATATCGTCGCGATCGTCCTTCTCGCCTCCGCCTTCTGCAAATCAAAAGGATACAGTTTATTAAACGAATTCACCATTCACAACCACATACTAACCACTTGGAAGAATGACTAACGAAGATGTAAGTTAAACTAAAAAATAAAATGAAAACAATTCTTTCCCACCGAAAAACGAACCCACCGATACACAAATAGCAAAGCAGAGACTGACGAACTTAGGTCGAAGGCCCGTTGTCAATAGAAATATAAATTTGCGCTTCCTGATTTATTACAATTTCGCGCATAGCTTTCTCGATTTGAAGTCTTCAATTTTTTTTTTTTTTTTTTTTTTTTTTTTTACGAAAACATAGCTTGCTCTATACGGAAGCAAACTATAAATAATCATTTAAACGTACCAATGTCAGTACCAAACAAAATATTGTCAATAAATAAAATTACTACTTCTTCGGCGAGGAAAAAGCAAACATCGATTTTTTAAACTAACCCAATCCAGCGACCATCGATCGTGCTCTCGCTCGTCCCACGCTGAGTGTCGTTTTCGGATCTCTCCGAGGAGGCAGGGGCGCCGGTGATCTTCCGAGTGTTCCACTCATCGGCACGTTGTTGCTGCCTTTTCGCGGCAATGTCGCGTATTGCCTCTGATTCGGCTGACTAGTCGGCAACGCCGCTGCGGATTGTGAATTCGGAAGACTCACCACCGGCGAGACAACGGTCATTCTCACCAATTCACCGGATCTCCTTATGAGATCTACGACGTGCTCGTGAGAAGCGGTTGTCACATCTTCGCCATTTATCTAGAGAACAAAAAAAACGATTTATTCAGAGGTCAGTCAGGTCAGAACCATCCGGTTTAAATCCTGAGCCAGCGTCCAGGATTATATAGCATTTTTTTCGAGTGTTTCCCTAGATTTCTTTATCCGTGGTTACAAAATTATAAGTTCACGTAATGAGGGAGTTCAACACCTCGGCGGGCGTGAAGGGTTCATTGACCTCTTCATCAAGGTCACATTGTTCTTTTTCATAGGTAAATTTCCAAGATAAAAATTCTCGATTTTTTTTTCACCAAAATAAAGCTTCCTCTGTGAGGAAGCAAAATTGATAAAGTTTGCCTGCCAAGCTGATCGATGGTTCGTAATGACAATGGTCAGCGCCTCTTCCGATATCATACAATCGTCATTCCGAAAAGAACTCCGTGTCAAGAAGAAAGAAAGAAACTTGAAAATGATTTTCAACTATTCTTTGACATATAGTTTCTTAAATATATAAATATATATACCTGAATGAGAAAATCGCCTTTCCGAAGCCCAGCGAGATCGGCGACGCCTCCCTGATCGACATCGTCGAGATACTGAAGTGCCGGATACCTCGCAGACGGCGTTAACTCCATGAGTGGTGATGTTGCTTTGGCACCGCGAAGAACAAATCCGAATCCCTTTCTCGATCGATGAAGAACGACCGTTCGTGGTTCGGCCGTCACTCTGGCGAACATTAAACGTTTTTAAATAACCGTAATCGACACTTTGCCCGAATGAAAACGACTGTATTTCTCGACTTCGCTAAAATAACCATATTTCTTGCGTACAACATGGGCGAAAAATCGCCTATTATTGAAATTGTCGATATCAGCAGGACCGCTTCATTACTCCTCAGGGAATTATTTATTTATTTATGTATCTGGAGGACTCATTACTCCCTACGGAAGCTCTATTATTCTCTGGGGAGTAATGGTCATTGACGAATATGACAATTTTGCAACGCAAGAAAAGTGGTTATTGTAACGAAGTCGGAAAAAAAGTTTCGTATGCTATACGAGAGAGAGCGGATTTTCACCTCGTGCAATTTCAACTCACAAACTTCACACTTGGCGAAAATCACGCACTTTCCGATCTTGTTACGTAATACACAATATTTTCCTACTTCGCTAAAATTAACACATTCCTCGCGTGAAACACAGGTGAAAAATCGGCTATTATAAACTAATGATCATTGTTAACCTCTGCCCATGCACAGTACTGTTTCATTACTTCCTAGGGAGTAATAAAGCTCATTACATCCTCTGCCCTATTACTTCCGGAGGAGTAATGGTCATTGAGGAATGTGATGATTTTTGAGTGATTACGGAATGTCATTACTTTAACGAAGTCAGAAAAAAGTATCGTGTGCTACACGGGAGGGAGCGGATTGTCACCCGTGTAATTTCCGCCCTCGCCTCGCCCGGGCGGCAATCTTCCCACTCGGCGAAAATCGCGCACTTTCCTCCCTTGTAGCATAATGTACTAATAAATTTCAGCTTGCGAGGACTCACGGCTTCTTCAGTCTCGGCGCTGTAGCGAAATACTTGTGCTGAGACTCTCGTCGACCGAGGACCCGATTGCGTCCTTCCCTGACGATCTGAGGACCCAGCGGGATGTTGGTGTGACGAAGACGTACCTCTTGGACACAGTGAGCGGGGAAGAGTCCGGTCCCCTGACCCCGAAGAACTCCCTCCAAGAGCCCACAGTCCGTTGCTCCGGTGACTGCGACAATGAAATTAATTGGACGATGAGAACAGATCCTGTTCTCCCCAGCTCTATATATATATATGTATATATATACGTATATGTATATATATATATATATATATATATATATATATATATATATATATTAATATTTAGCCTTGGTCCCTTACCCTCGAGGATGTCTCCCTGATTGATGGTGAGGTGGCCGGCTATACCGCTGCTGTAACTCTCGACGCATACGACTGTGGTGCCGGGAATGGAGAGGGAATTTGTCGTATCGGATTGGGACGTGCCGACGCCCGAGCTGTCGCTGATGACGTCCGAGGCCGTGTCGCCGAGACTCTTGTCTGTAAAATCAAGGATTTTTTTTTTTTGCCCATAGTTAGTCGATCAGATGCAACCCAATAAATAGATAGAGATCTTTACGAGTTATCGCACACCGCGCGTGGCAGCGGAGCTCGGTTTTTTCTAATTATAAAAAAGAAAGAAAAAAATGTATCTCTAAACGAACTCGAAAGAAGAAAAAGAAGAAAAGCTAAGTAGCTATGAGAACTCATCTAGGTCGCGAATCATAATCTGGACGAAAGTCTATCGAGCCCGTTTTATCGCGCTTTTCTTTGTAATCATATTTTTGTAACATTGCGCATGCCAGCACAGCCTTTTTCTTAATTTATTCAATGTATGATGGTATTTCAGCGGAACGATATTTGTTTGTGAGCTTTCAGCGAGATAGAAGGATCACGATTAAAAAAAAATATATGGATATGAAAAACAAAAAAATAAACATCATAAGCACGTTCAAGAATGATAGTGATGATTCCTTCGAACGATCGGACAGCTATTGTTTGCGTCTCTTAACAACATCCCATCTAGATATTCATAAAACACTGAAAAAAAAAAAAAAAATACAAATCGTCTATCGTAACTCTCGTATAGTATTTCCTGTTCAAAGTCAATCGATATTCGCCGCCGCTTCGATGTCGTCAGGGCGATGAATTGTAGTTCTCCGTCCGCGTTCTCTCGTTGACAACGGACAAACTTCCACGGAGGGTTGTTTGTCGATCTTCGCTTCGCTATGTTCGACGATGGATCTTCCGGGCTCTCGGCATGTCCGGGGGGACACCTTTGGGGGACAGTCGGTTGTCTTCCTTGCCAGCGAGCCGGGACAAGTGTCGACGTGGATTGTGTTTTGCTTTTTGTTTTTTTTTTTTTTACAAAAAAAAAGATGAATAAAGACTTGTGTACCTGTGACGATGCTGGCAGAATCTTCGCCGGAGGGCTGATTGCTGCCCTCGGAGAGACTGGAACTAGCCGAGCTGAAGGGAGCGAGACTTCGGCTGCTCGGCGAGGGCGAGGGTGGCATCTCCATTGTACGACCGTGAATGTCCAGACGATGCTGCAACTCGATACGATGCTCGTGCAGCCTCGTCAGGCCCTCTATTCTTAAGTTCTGATAGTGCTCGGCGGCCGGCGATCTTGAAAACCGTTCAGGGAGGGCACACGTTGATGTAATACACGTTGTTTCAATTTATTTTATTTTTTTGCGAGATAAGCTTAAATTGTCTTTGCTTTCGCGCGGGCAGGAATTCATCGATGACCGAGAGGCGAACAGACAAACAGAGGAAGAGTCACTGCTCAGACTTACAATGGTAATTTCGAAATTGGAACAGAGAAATAGAAATTGTTGCATTGATCGAGGCGCGAAGGTCAACGACGATACGTTCGAAGGTGTTTTTTGGTTGGTACACCCAGAAAAATAATTTATTTGCCGGACGCTCCGCAAATAAATAGTTATTTGGTTTAAATAAAATTTTCTTTCGTTTGAATAAATATTTATTCGATTCAAATAAACATTTATTTGCGGGGCGACCTTCAAATAAATTATTTTTACGGGTGTACAGCAAAAAATATTTGTTTGAATCGACAAATTTTCAATTATTTGAAGCAAAGAATCATTCAACAAAACAATGCTTTATTTGTACCAAAGAAACAACAGCTTTGAACGTATCCGTGGCAGAACCGACCACAGCGGTTTTGTGCAAGAAGTTTGCGAAGTATTTTGTCGGAACCACTACACGAACCGCCGCTCCACGATATTCGTGTTTAATGGTGGTTTCGACGGTGACGACGACAGAATAACCTGCCAGTCCCACACATTTTTTTATGGTAGTGAGCACGTACCGCAAAAAGGTTTGGTGATATTGGAAAAAATTGGTTTGAATTATCATGGTGAGTTATATAAATTTAGGATACATTATTATTGTAGGATTATTATAGTACGCATTTTGGAACAAGAAAAACCTAGCGACCTACAGTTGGACTCGAAACCCAGCAGCCTTCGCATGCTGGTCTGGAATCTTAAGGACACTTCACACATACATTCCCAACCAAAAGTTTAATTCGATTCGTGTCCAACTTTGGGTCCCTAATTTTTTCTTTACCCGAAATGCGTAATATAAGGTCGAAATTTATCCTTAATTGGTACAATTCATGATGATAATTCAAATTTTTTTCTTCCAATATTACCAAACCTTTTTTTCGGTACGTGCTAATGTGAAACCATATAAAACGTGAAACCACCATTCAATACGAGTATCGTCAAGTGGTGGTTTGCGTAGTAGTTTCACCAAAATGCTCCATAGACTTTTCCACAAAGCCGCCATCGTAATTTCGAAGCTGGTTCGGTCTGTGGCCGAGTCTGCTGTGAATGTCACCGCAACTTTTGGTCGACCCAACCAATTTTTTCCCAGCGTAAAAACACGTTACCGTCAGAGCGAAAAAAAAGTGAGACCAAAAAAATATATTTGTTTATTCGCTGATCGGTTCCTGCCCGTCCCGGACAACACCATCAGATTCCTCTGTCGTGAGCAAAGACAGTTTATGCTTACCTCGCTGTAGGATCCCTGAGGGCGCCGGGACTCTGGTAATCGGACGGTAGTCGGTTGATGGTGTTCTGTAGGTGTTCGCTCCTGCTCATCATCGGATGATGACCACCGGGGTGGTGCTCCTGATGATGAGCTCTGCCGGTCGATCCCATCAGATGCTGCTCGGACGGTATTCTCTGGAGGGTGTTGCCGCAATCGGCGCGGCTCTGTTCAATGGACGGCACTCTGTTCAGGTTGCTTTGGTGGGACTCGGTGCGCGTTATACAATTATTCGAATACTGCTGCTGCGACGACTGCTGCTGCTGGGGCTGCTCCGTCGACGGAACTCTGCTCAGACTCGTGGCGGAGTACTTTTCGCTGGACGGTGTTCTGCTCAAAGTACCGACGGTCGTGTACTGCTGTTCCGTGGACGGTGCCCTGCTGAGGCTTCCTGTAGTCGGGTATTGTCGCTCTGTGGACGGCGTTCTGCTCAGGGTGCCGGGACTCGAGTAATGCTCGTTGCTCGTCGACGAGACCCTTCCCAACGTTCCCGTCGAGTACTGTTGCTGTTGCTGCTCGGCGAGGCTCGACGCACCACTGCGCGGCACGCTGCTCGAGTACTGTTGCTCGATCGTCGACCCTGTCGTCGATACTCGGCTCAAAGTCCCCGCCGGGTATTGCTCGACGATCGGCAGCCTGCTCAACGTACCGGACGGATACTGGTCCACCGAGATCGTTCTAGTGAGGGTTCCGGTGCACGATGCCGAAGCTACCATCGTTCCGCCGCTTCCCTGATGATCGCTCGACGACGGTATCCTCGTTAGGGTGCCCAGATTGCTCGCCGAACAGCTCGTGGTCATTCCGCCGAATGCCACCGATCGTCTCTTCGGGTTGTAGCGTGGCGGCCCTTTAAACGGTACTGCAAAATTCGAGGTTGCAAGGATAAGTAAAGAAAGTATTACTTAGCCTTACAAGGGGGCGCGCAACACGAGTGTGCGCGCGTGCGTGCGCGCTTTCGAATTCGGTGTCTGCATTCCACAAAGGAATCCAAGGTACCAAGAGAATCCGAGGGTTCATCGCGATAAAGACCGATCAAGATCGATCGTGGGCTTTTTTTTTGAAATTCGATTTATTGATTAATCGATTGATTGTTGATAGGAAGGACGATTTGGAACAACTCTTGGAACCTCGGCCTCCGAGCGTCGAGACTTCGAGTTCGTGGCAGCCTTGTACATTATCGTCATCCATTTTTTTTTGTCATCCTTTACACAACAAACCATACGAGATTACTACGTGAAATATATTTTTAAAGATAAAAATAAAAGATTGAAAAGAAATGTTCGATTTGCAAGATTATTTTGTTATTTTTTTTGTTACCCACACGCCACCCAGCAACAATAGTAACAAATGTAGGTGGTACATAATACGTAGCAATGTTATCGTGGATTATATACGGATCAATGGGATTAATCATTATATAATAGCACAACGACGAATTACTTTTGTTAGGTGGTTAAAAAATTTTACGAAGCGGTGAAGCACACACCCACATGTCACAGTCTCACGCGGGGCTTGTATCAGTTTCGTTGGATACAATTTGCAAGCGATACGAGGGATTTTTTTTATTCGTTTGTAATTACTTTTTTTCTCTTCTTTCGCGGCCATTTTCGATCACACACGATCCCTCGTACGCTCGTCATCGATTTTACAGAATGTGAACGAGAGAGGTCCTTAGATAAAAACGCACGCGTCTCGCGGTCCATCGACGCCCCTGTTTTTTTTTTTTTTTTTTTTTTGCGTAACTAACCCACATTGACGCTTATACCGATCGCCGCTACTTCTCGTTCGCCCGATGTTTGCGACTTTTTTTTCAGTCTCACGGACATCAATGGACCGCGACGCGGATCGCAAAGTCTCCAGCAATGAGCCTACCAGTTCGAGCTAGACTTTAAGGTAGCTTCTGCGTGGGACACTAGACAAGTGAGTGTTAAAATTTCACAATTGTTTATCCAAAATTGTATGCATTTATTGACAGTAAAGGAGATTGATTTGGATTATTGCGTGTTGGTTGAGGACCAAGAGAAATATTAATCCCAATGGTCTTGCAAGAACCACAACTCATACAGGCGAATTTCCATGATAGTACATTTCTGTTGGGTTTTTTCAAAGTAAAATCCGTATTTTTTAACCGATTTTAATGTACCACGGCTCATTTTGTTTCTTAAACTTTGCTCTACGAATTCACAAAGTAGATTTTTTTGGTAGATTTGATTGTTTGACAAATACGAATCATTGAGGACTCGTGCAGCAATACAAATCAACTTCTATTACTGCTAACAAAGGCACAAAATATTGAACAAACGATGGCGAAAACTTAGCAGTCGTTTCACTAGTGTACCGTGAAATAGCTTCCTCAACAAGTGTTCCTCCTACACCACAAATAAATATTGACGAACTTGAGAGCGAGTGAAACAATGAAACGAGTGAAAAGATAAAACAATGTTGATGAAATGAATTCTTCACGATACTGTGTAACCGTCGCGACAGTGTTGCGGAGAAGCAAAATCGTGGATCGCCAGGAATGACTGCGATCCAGCATCCGGTGATTTCAGTTATTCTGTACTCTTTTTATTTGTTTTATTTAAATCTCTCTCCCCCTTTCCGTTCTCCGACGAATTCCGTATTCTTCGCATAATCGTTCTTCGAATACCGATAGATGCTCACCGGGAGATTCTCGTGCGTGTAGTTATAGCCACATTCAACAGAGCGAGCATCCACCGTCGGCGAACCACCCCCGGTGATATATTTATATACAGTAAGAATTATTTTTATATAAAGTGTACTATTCCGCGGAACGAGACCGAGGCATTTACTTCCTCGTGCTTTATCTCCACCAGCACAACACACCGGTAGATCGATCGATACCGATATCGTTCGGGCAACGACGACTACGACGACGATCGGACCTCGATACACTCTCTCTCCTACAACCTTCTCTCTGTTACGCCTCAACCTCTGCGTCGCGTCTATACCGTTTCTATATCTACCTTCGGATACCTCTAACGAACATCTAACGAGTATGCTAAAAGCGTGCACGTGCTCATGCCCAAGCAGATACAGCATGCGATATAATAGTCTCAATGTAGTAACCACTACAAATATATACCAACGTTTATACCGACTAACCATAGTATCGTGCCTACGCAAATAAAACGTTCGTCTTGCGTTTGATATTTAACGTCCGTACAGTTACTGTGGTTGAGGTGGTATTGGAGGAAAATATGGGACATTCCGCGTCAAGTCGAACGGTTCAAAACCGTGACCCTCATAGGTCGAGCTGAAAGTTCGTGATTTTATAGTATTTATATAGTGTGAGTAGCTGCACATTTTTTCAGATTTTTATCGACTCTTGTCTTCGAGTTTGCAGGTAGACGTGTTAATATTCAACTATTATTGTATCTCGGACACTTTTGGGCTGTAGAAAAAAACGTCGTTTACAAAAAAGATGCGATTCTTGATGAACTATCTTCGTAAATATTTTAAAGATTTTCCAAGTACAAAAAACTTGAAAAAAAAAAAATGAAGATCATTATTTTGTTTATGTTCTTCAGCACGACTGTGGCATTTTCTCAAAGTTTCACAGAATATTTTTGTAATACTGTAAAACAATTTGGGTAAATATGTCTAATCATTTTTGTTTTAATATGATTATATGCATAAATCCTGTAATTCTTTCAGCTTGAGTTAAGAGGGTCAGGGTTTTGGGCCGTCCGACGTGGAATGTCCCATATGTGTTGCCCCCCTCCTCGATCGATCCCCCGAGAGGTAAGCCGGGGCACGCTCGCGCGCACCTTACTCTATCTCCGGCGGAATCTCGAGGGAGTCACGTCGTCGTACGTCAACGTCAGTTCGAGCTTTTCACCGAGGAATCTCCCCCTTGCCCTTCCGTCCTCCGCTTCCTCCTTCGACGATCGACGAAGGCCGACAGACAAGGAGGAAGAGGAGCAGCGAGGGCAAGACATCGCGAGAATCAAAGGACGAAAGGGAGCGCGCATGCGCACGGTCCACTCCGCGAATAACGGAGAACTCTGGCGCGCGCGGCCGTTACGGGAGAAAGCCGGAAGGATTCCGCGGGAACCCGAGGAATACGAGCTTTGTTATTTCTTTTTTTTCCCAGATAGCGAACAACGAGTACTCGTTAGATCGGTACATGGAAAATCTATGCTCCTCTGTCGATCGGTCAGTCAGTCGGATATCGTTTGCGTCGTCGTCATTTGCTGTTGCCCATTTGTTTCGTCCCCTCTTCGATGTTTTTTTTTTGTTCTGTTGTCGTGCCTTCTCTCCTCGCACTCACCGACTTCGTCGGGCTGATAGTTTTTTATTACTTCAGCCAGCTCCATGTTTCCGGCTATCACGGCGACTTGATAGGGCGTCTGATTGGCGTAATTGAGACTGTCCTTCTGGGCACCTCGGAACAACAACTGACGAATGCACGACGAGTCGGTGTTGTTAACGGCGCACACGTGCAACGGCGTGTTCCCCGATGCGTTGCGGGCGTTCATGTCCGCGCCGTAGAACAGAAGGTGATCTAGGTGTTGGACCAGATTATTGCGGCAGGCCTGAAGAGCAAAACAGAAAAAAAATTAGAAAATACAGGTTCGTTTCGGGACTTGGCAAAAAAATTGGCTTCAAACAGTTTCTGATTTTTATTGATTTTTTACCTGATGGACCTCCTGCCAACCCTGAAGATCCTGGGCACCGATGGTCGCGTGATCGTGAAGAAGAGTCTCGCATAGCATCGGATCCGTTTTGTATATGACACTGTAGTAGAGCGGTGTGAGCCCCTTCGTGTCCTTGTAATTCGGGCTCGCACCGAGCTCGAGAAGCGTCTTAACGGCCTCGAGGCTGTTCCTCTCGACGGCCCGATGCATCGCCGTGAGACCCTCCTTCGTTCGGTAATCGAGAAGGGCACCACCGTTCACCAAGGCTATTATCACTTTCGACGGCTTCTTCAGACTGGTCGCTAGGGTCAGTGGTGTTTCTGTAACGATACGAGAAAAAATAAACTACTACTCACTGTCTGCAATGTATTACTGCCTATCTGAAATATATGAAAATTATTGACAGTTGAAATTATTATTATGTCTGGCGGCTTGTGTTGGCCGGCGGGCTTCGCGCATCGCAGTGTCTATGTGAGTGGCGATGAGTATCTGTGAGTATCGGTGAATATCTGTGAGCATGCGTGTGATTTGTGTGAGTATTCGTGTGAGTATCTGTGAGCATCTGTGAATATCGAATCGACACGAACTTTATTATTATATAGATTATTATTACTATTATTTGTATAAGTGGAAATACAACTCCTGTTCATTTTTTTCGAATGGGCTAAGAAATGAGGGAACATAAGTAAAATTGCATTAAATGTACCTCCGCTCTCCTGACAATGAAAATTCGGATCGAGCCCCTTGCTGCACATCTTGGCAATTTTCTCGACCTGACTGTTGGCCACGTAGTCGAGTAATCTCCGTAGATTGGTCCTGGTGTGCATGGCCTTCAGTTGCTTCTCGTCCAGGTGTAGCATCTTGTACACCCGCTTCTTGTACTTGAGCTGTAATCGTAAAGATAAGAGTCACGGGGGAACCGTCGATTAGTCTCACGCTGGCTCGGGAGTTGCGTCTCACTTTGCTATCCTACTTTTTAACGACTCCAGTAAAAAGCGTCGCTAAACGGATGACTTTATACTACCCTTCTCATCGGTGCATCGGCGCGATGCGTTACACTATATAATTGCACCTGGAAGATATCGCGGTGTATCTCGCATAGCCGGAGTGCGCCTGTTTGTGTTATAATAAAAGAAGACTATCCGAGGCGCCCGAGAGATGATCCTCATCTGGTTAAACATCGTTCTCGCCGGGGCGTCACGAGATAATTAGCAACGCGACGGCCCGAGAATTCACCGAGTCTCATAAAGTCGCCGCGATTACTCGGTACGGCGCATACAAATTTGCCGCTAATCATCACGATTCCTCATCAAAATTACGAGAAATTTTCCGGACTAAGGCCACCAATGAAATTTACTCATTTTCTTACAATAATTGAATTTCCTATCGTCATCCATTTGTATAAGATGATAATACAAATTTTTAGAACATATATACATATATTTATAATAATGATATAATATGTTACATTATATTATTGTATATCGTGAAAAGAAAATAATCGGGTCGAGTACCACCAGCCAGATCTTCATACGACGATGCTAATCAAAATTAATGCCGATTGTTCTGGAGCGAAAATAGTGATTGACGTATTTTTTTATTATAAAAAAATATATATATATATAAACTTTCTGATGGTTGATGAGCATTTCCGGACTAAAAGATCGAATGAAATTCAATCATTTTCCTAAAATAATATCATCCATTTATGTCAGATACATTTTAATAATATATAAATAGTAATAATGATACATTATTGTATGTTACATTATTGTATACAATGAAGAAAATAATCGGGTGGAGTACCAGCCAGATCTTCGTACGGCGATGCTAATTAAAGTATGATGCCGATTGTACTCGAGCGAAAAAAAAGTGGTCGCCGTATTTTCTTTTTGGTTCATTATTAAACATTTTTCTTGTTTATTTATATACTTTATGCCGGTTGATAAGCATTTTGCATCGTCGCGGATGCTGCTTACACACAAGTCCGTCGTTGGAATAATTCTTTCGACTGCATTAGCGAGATATCGCCGAGCAACAATGGGACAATAGGAATAACCGGCTACCGCGCGGGAACTCCTCCAGTACTCGCAAGTGGTGCGGACAGTCACATAATAACCATTCGCTATAATAGTACACTGGAACGCCGTGGGCTGGAAGGCTTCTGCTTCTGGAACGGGTATTACAGAAACTGCTGCACACTCGCATTTGCTTCTTATAATACACCGGCCGTCCCGTCGAATCGCGAATTCTATCGGTTAATATTACCGCGCCCCGGCTGGAATATCGTCCACCGCGCTCGACCGACGGGATTGCTACTTTGCTGCTTCTCCTGCGCGGTATTCTATAACGGTCCGTGATTACCAGCTATCCGGACCCGTGCGCTCTGCTACTGTTTCCTCGCGACCACGAGATCACGAAGGGGAGGACTGCTCCTTCGCGGCACGATCGTTCCTCTCTACCAGACGAAATGATTTTAGGTGAAATTATCGGTAAATCAGTTCTTGAAGGGAATTGATTTTACATCGATTTTTTTACATGCTTCTCTTTGCTTCTTTTTGCGTCTTCGCGGAGAAAGTTATTTTCGTAAAAGAAAGGAAAACAATTCGAGTACATTTTCTTTTCTATTTCAAATTTTTCCAAAAATTGGAAGAAAGAAAAATTTATTGGTACGTCGAGCTTGCATAAATTTGGAGCTTATCGTCAGAAAAATGTGCACGAGCGTGTAGCGTATGTAACGTATCGATCAAGACCCTTGGTACTCAATTTTCTAAAAATCTGTTGAACTGTTTTGATTTACAGATTTAGTCTTCTTTTCTTTTCTTATCGATCTTAATTCGATTGTTGTATCCGCCTTTCAGTCCTTCGTCCCGTTATTCCGATCTCCCGTCTTTCGGCGACAAATCCGGAGGTCTGACTGTTATCGATAAATCAGTTCTCGAAGAGAATTGATTCCCGATTGCTTTTTTAAATGCTTCTTTTTTACTTCTTCACTGAGGAAGTTATTTTCGTAAAGGAAAGAAAAATTCCAAATTAATTGTATTCCAAACAATTAAAGAAAAAAAATTCAGCTATACCCCCAAATTACGTAAATTTTGAGCTTAACGTTCTCAAATTGAGCACGGTTATAACGTTCGAGGACCTTTAGTACTCGATTTCCCAAAAATCTGTCCGAGCGTTCAGATTTTCAGATCTTTTTTCTCTTTTTTTTCAGATTTTCAGATTTTTTTCCTAATCCTTTCCTTTCCTTCGTCCGGTCATTCCGGTCTCGATTCTATCGGCGACAAATCCGGAGGTCCGACTATAACTCCACCGGTGCAACCAATACTATTACTTTTGCTGTTCGCCACTACTGGTATCTCGTACTGTGCTACCAGTATTACAGGACTCCCGTGGCTATCCGCAGTTACGCAAGAAACCGCGATGCAGCGTCTGGAACTCGTTAACCCGACGGGACATTTGTTTCTGTCGTTTTTTCGTTGGCACGCGGAGAGTGGCTCGGGCAAGGAGTCGCACACGGAGGACGACCGCGGGTACGCGATAGATAACACGTCTCGCCGTTTCCGATCGATTTGCACAGAGATATAAAGAGAAATAATCGCGCATGAAAAAAAAAAAAATAAATAACACATACACCTCATCGCTTCGAGGATTACCACGGCGAATCTGGTTATTGCAAAATGAATCTCTCTCGCCGACGATAAGTGAAAAATAAATGGCCGTTGAAATCTTTCGTCCCAGCCTTGACCCCTTCGATATCGTCTTTCCATTGCCGGAAGAGGGAGGAAGAAAACCGCTCGATGGACAGCTCGCTTTTCATTTATTCTTCGCCATGAAAACCGCGCTCTGCGATCTCTTTTTTATCTTTTTTTTTTCTCGACGAAGAGCCAGCCACATTCACTTAGTGTCTCGTAGCCTGACGAGCCCCGACATCAATGTAGATGGGAATCGCTAGGGGAGGGAGAACGCAGCAGAAGAAGTCATTTACGCTGCCATTCACGCGAGCGAGCGTTCCTCCCCTGTCTCCCCTCGGCCCCCTTTTTTCCGCGGTACACAGGACAGCTTTTTTCATTTTTATTTTTTACTTCCCTGCGCCGTACACGAAGATGGCTCGTGGCAGCGAGGAAATGAAAGCGCAGATTTCAATGTTTGTTTTAATTTACTTTTAACGCGACCCGCTTTTCATCGGAAGATTTACCTCCAAATAGCCAACCGGACCGTTGAACGGATAATCCCCGAGACGTCGTTCCTCGTCCAGAAACTTTCCGGCTTTTCCGTTAACCGGTGGACAGAAGAGGCCGTAGTTGAAGCTTTCCTTGAGTTCCTGAAAACGAAAGGATCGATATAAATTTTTTTTATTTTCAATGGATATCCGACGTTAATATATTACACAACCAGCCACAGTTATTGGGCAATACGCGTGCAATCGAGCGTACACGACGCTCGAAGTTTACATCGAGAGTTTTTGAAATATTCGTCAGTTCTGAAATATCGCGTAAATACTATTTGGGTGCATGGTAATGAAGTTCATGTTATTGGACTCACACCGATACTCGCAGCTCTCACACAGATGCTCGCACAAACATTCACAGATACTTACAGATACTCACATGGATACTCTGTGTGAGTATCCATGTGAGTGTGGGTATCCACACGGATACTCACGCGGTACTCACGCGGATACTCACGCGGATACTCACGCGGATACTCACTCGGATACTCACGCGGATACTCACGCGGTACTCACGCGGATACTCACTCGGATACTCACGCGGATACTCACGCGGATACTCACGCGGATACTCAGGCGGATACGCACGCAGATACTCACGCGGATACTCACCCGGATACTCACGCGGATACTCACACGGATACTCACACGGATACTCACGCGGATACTCACGCGGATACTCACAGATAATCGCAGATACTCACGAAATCATTCACAGATACTTGCAGATCCGCTCACGTAGATACTCACGGATACTCACGGATACTCACGGATACTCACGGATACTCACGATTATTCACGGATTCTCACAGATACTCATGGATGCTCGCAAATACTCACAGACACTCACAGATACTCAGAGCGCGCCGGTCAGCATAACCGTCATTGTTATTATTATTTTCAACGGGAAAGGGCTTCGGGCTCAAAGGGTTAAAACCTACAGTGACACGCTGAGTGGCGTACCAGAGCGTTTAGATATCTACTACGGACGATGCAGTACAGATATCGAAGCAGACGAGTTTATCTGCCGCAGTGATTCGGTACATCCTATCCGCCGCCTCCTAATATAGGGACCCTTTAATGAATACGAAATTGCGGCCGAACATGCGATATATAATGCTGCTGGAACGGGACGGGAATCCCACCATCCCTAGAACCGGTTTTATGCCCCGTAAGCCTTTTTGCTCCGCGTGAATTGGCCGCGAATTTCGCTTTTCGCCGGTGCGCCGCTTCGCAGCCCCGAACCTTCGCCGGAATAATGCGTCGATCGCTCGGGGCACCTATAAGCATCTTAACTCTCTTTCCCTACACCCTTCAACGACGTCGGTATCGTACTATATACTATGAAAATTTCGGCGCTCGTTTCGTCGTAAATTTGATTAAAATTTATTTACGCTCGAACTGTTCCGAGTTGAGAGTGTATTTCATAATAATCTTGTACACCGGAAATACGTAACTTCCGGTTTGAAGATCTCATTTTCCGATCGCAAGTGACATTAAACCGGAAAAATTTTCAGCCGAAAAATGCTATTTTCAAACCGGAAGTGACGTTATATCGGAAATACGTCACTTCCGGTCGAAAAATGAGATTTTTCAAAGCGAAAGTGACATATTTCCGTTAAATCTCGGGGAATTTATATTTCCTGTCTCTAAATTCTACACTCCGAGCCACAACAATCTGCTACTAATAATGGTAAAGTCCTGAGAAAAAAAATTAACGAAGATGCATCAAATGTCTTGACAATTTTGATCAAATCGTAATTCGCTTGAGACAAATAGATTAAATGTTATTTCAATAAAATATTCTCCCATACCATTTAAATATTACGAGGCGAAAGATTAGAAAAACATTTCATTGATATTGATTTTTGTAATTTTCATACCATTGTAATAATGATAATAATAATGATAATGGCTATAGAGGAGAGTTCAGGGCGTTTCCGTCAACAGGAGAGGTTGCCGGGTGGTCGAGCCGACAGATATCGATTTCGCAATTAGCTCCGGATTATAACCGTGGGGGCCTCGGCTACATCCATCGCGGGGGACTTTCCCTACGCCCTGCAAACTATTTCTAATCATTTATAATCGGAGTCGGTAATACGGCGAGTAATTTAATCGAGAGGTTACTCGCGAGACGATAATAATTGAAGACCTTACGGATGAACTATTAATATAAAAAAAAAAAAAAAATTAATAAAAAAAAAATGGATGCGAGTAAGAATAGGAGAGAGCGGGGCAAAACGGCTCCGACAATCGGGAAGCATCGATAGGGCAAAACGGGACGTCGCAAAATGATTGGAAAATTGCCTTTTTAAAAACCTTTCCAAAAACGCAATTTTCCGATAATTTCCGGACGTTTCATTTTGCCCCATCGATACATCCCGATTCTCCGTCCCGTTTTGCCCCACTGTTCCATTTCACCCCACTCTCCCCTACGAACTGCGGAAACGGTTATGTGGCCAGGTCTCGGAGAAAAAGAGAAAACGTCAACCGCGCGTGCCGCTCGTCCTGGTTCGTCTCCTCGTCGAATCTCCCGGGCACCTCGCCCGGTATTACAGCCGCGAGTGCATCCTCGCGGGTCTGCGGCGATGGCCCGGTCGGCTCGAAGTCGGCCGATCACAAAGGGCCGTACACGTCTCTGTACTTACAGCGACGTACACGGCTACGTGAAGCCGTGTGTAATGTATACACGCAAGAATATAGATGGGAGGGAAGCAACCGATAATCATTGCAACACAATGGGCCAAGAGAGTAGCGACGGAGTGAGAGCGGCTCGGTGGTGTGCACGTGCCAAATTAAAGGGCTGGCCTCGCGCGCGAGCGGGCTGGAAAGGATATCGGGCTGACCGGCGCGAGAGGTACGAGTGAGGTGAGTACGTACGCCCGTTTAAGGCATAGCCCGTGCAAGCGGCCCGGGGGAGGAGAGCGACGCTGGGCAAAATGAGCCTCGGTGTAGGCGGCAATAAAAGGAAGAGTTCCTACGGTGCATAAACGCGGAGGGTCCGAGCGGTGGGCCTAGTGTGGCGAATTAAAAAAAAAAAATTGAATTAAAAAAAAAGAAAAAAAAATTGACAAAAAATTCAAACACGAGCCGAAGTACATAATAAAGTGAAATTGCAAGTTTCGAATGGCGTTCGAGCACGGCCGTTCGGGTACTTTGCATAAGCTCGGGTAGAGCGCGGTCTGTGCTGTATTCTCACTCGGGGTTGTCGGTGGAGGAATTGTAGTTTGAGCCCATGGCGAAGGCTTCGAGAAACGGTGGTAAAAAAGGAATGAGTAAAAAAAATTTTTAATACCGATATAGATATAGTGTGCAGGGTAGGTTGCGCCGGTACGTAGATTCGACGGAAGATTGTTTAACGATCAGCGAGAGTGTATTATCGTTATCGTGTATTATTCTATGAGACACAAGTATCTACAAGGGCGATATCGTATCTGGTATAACGCGGCGTGTTATTACAGCGTTCGGTGATATTATCGGCGGTCGGTAACAGGTCTATTTTCTATTGTTTGTTCGTAAACTATGTGTAATACGTTGTCGGTCGTGGGAGCGTAGGGGAGAGCGGGGCAAAACGGACACGGGTCCCCCGTTTCGAATGCGACTTTATGTCCCGTCTTGAAACGGTAAAAACGGTCCGACTTGCCCCGCACTCTTGGACCATGATTAAAAAATGTGTCGGAGGAGGAGGCACGTCTGGAAACTTATTGGAGCATTTTCGGTAAAGCGTAGCTCCGCGGTATCGTAGCTATTATTATATTATATTATATTATATTATATTATATTATATTATATTATATTATATTATATTATATTATATTATATTATATTATATTATATTATATTATATTATATTATATTATATTATATTTATAAGGCGATATTATCGGAGGTCGGTAACAAATCCATTTTCTGTTATTTGTCCATAAATCATGTGTAATATGTTGCCCGCCAATATGGTCGAAGCGTAGGGGAGAGCGGGGCAAAACGGACCCGCGTCCGTCGTCTCGAATGAGACGTTGTTTCATGTCCTGCCACAAAACGGTAAAAACGATCCACTCCGCCCCGCACTTTTCGAAGTAGATTTTGAGAAACTGCATAGATAGAATAAAAAAAAATAATGAAATACCGGCATAGATATACCCGTGCAACTGTTCGTAGATGGAATGGAAGATTGTTTACGATCAACGATAGTGTATTATCCTCATCGTGTATTATTCTATGAGATACAAGAATCTATAACGCGATATCGTATCCGGTTTAACGCTGCGTGTTATTACGCTGTTCGGCGATGTTATCGACGCGCCGGTAACAGGTCAATTTTATATCGTCAATCTATAAACTATGTGTAATATGTTGCCCGCCAACATGGTGGGAGGGTGGAGAGTGCGGGGCAAAACGGAACCGTCTCCCTCGTTTCGAACGGGACTTTCTCTTGTGTCCCGTCACGAAATGGTAAAAACGGTCCATTCTGCCCCGCACTCGTCGTCTAAGGCAAAAGCGTCGAAGGAGCAGGAGCGGGGCAAAACGGATTCGTGTTACTCCTTTCGAATAAGTCTCATGTTCCGCTTCGAAATGGTAAAAATGGTCCATTCTTCCCCGCACTCCTTGACTCCTTGACAAAAGCCTCGGAGAAGTAGCTGCGGAAGCATCTGCGAAATTATTGGAGCATTTTCGGTAAAGCGTAGCTCCGCGGAGAGATAGGTATTATTATTAGGTATATGAGGATTCATGCTCGGTTGGAATTTAGTCGAAGCACAACGGCAGCAGCAACAGCAGCAGCCGCAGCTTGCAGAACAGAGGGCAGACTAATGCCAACGTACTGCAATAATGCGGTGAAGCCTAGGAACAGTGCACTCAGCGTTCACCCAGAACTATGTACTGTAAACTATCGTCTACATATATATACATATATAAATTATATCTTATATATAAATATATATAAGTGTGCATGTGTACACATGTGGATGTGTACACATGTGTATGTGTATACATGTGCATGTGCACACATGTGGATGCGTACACATGTGTATGTGGATGCATGTGTATGTATATGTATATGGGAGCCTACTGTGTCTTAGGATCGTGAAGGTGCTGCGAGGCTGACAGACGATACGCGCGGTTACCTGGCTTCGTCGTAATTTATACCCATGAAAATTTGCAGCGGGGGCACCTTAATTAATATAGCTAAGAACGTGCGGACGCGCGGACACGTGCCTCATGGAGGCCCTCCGCCTGGTAAGTTCTGGCCTCTCGTCGCGCACCGTTCTCCAAGTCGGCGGAGGGTCACGGGTAATAATTTTCCGCGTGCGTGACCGTACCGAACCGTACCCGACTCTCTCGTACACTCATATTTGACGGGTGGGAGGTGCACGTCCCGGTGCACAGGGTCCGGCTGTCGACAGATGATAAA
This sequence comes from Stenichneumon culpator, assembly GCA_964017025.1. NCBI lineage: Eukaryota > Metazoa > Arthropoda > Insecta > Hymenoptera > Ichneumonidae > Stenichneumon > Stenichneumon culpator. Next base: position 17,755,973 of record OZ024772.1, on the reverse strand, counting down.
CAAGAGATGCAAGAAAAAATATGCGATACGGAGAGTAATTGTTGCAACTATGTATTAAAGGCGTAAGGGGTCTTATTAAAGAGTCAGTCGGCAATAAAGTTTCGTCCCTGTTTGTTCGGAGGAGCAGTTTACCGCGCGGCTGTCCGTCTTTCTGAAAAATCAGCTCTGAGAGCTCGTCCCGGTTGTCGGCGATGCGAGCGAGGGAGGCGCGAGAGCTGCGCAACGAGACTTCAAGGCGGTTGAAGGCGCGACCTCACTCGTCGAATGAGTGCGATGTTTTTTTTTTCGCTTGCGAATTTTTTTTTTTTTTTTTTTCTGGCGAATATAATACAGTCGATGGTGATCTATGATTAACTCGGAAAAGCATTGACAGGTAATGGATTAGCAATAATATTATTGGATTTGTGGGCATTTTTCGGCTAACCGTCCTTCATTGTCGGGTCCGTTTTCCTACGGCAGTTCTATTCGGATGGTCCAGGCAGCAGCACATGATTTCTTATTTTTTTCGGACGATAAGGCACATTGTTTTGCTCGATTTTTATTTCTTCGCCATCAATCGTATTTATCAATTTAATTTTTTCTTTATCCATTTCATTCTTATTTCATTTAATTTAACAATTAGCATTTAATTTTTTTTTTGCCAATTTAATTCATTCCTATTAATATTTTTCTACGTCAAGAACGACACGAATCGCCATCCAGCCTAGTCGATCGATGCACAAAACCTTGCATGAGCGATAAAAAAACGGAAAAAAAAATGTAGCACTCGCTCGACTAGCTCGGGAGCCTTCTTAAGGCCGAGAGCAGTTTTGCCTCCGGTGTAACGCCCTCCCGGTTTGCACGGCCGTGCGAGGGCCCGCACAATTAAACCTATCGAGTGTTGCCGAGGAGCTCGGTGGAGGAGAAGAACGCCGAGCCGTCTCGCAAAAGGGCGTTTCGCGGAATATTATACCTGGACCATAGTTACACGCAAGTAGCGATCGAACAACGGATATAGCCCACCGTCAATACACAGTTTTTCCAAACTTTTTCGGTTTCCAAGCACGTATATGAACATACATACATTATTTATGTGCCCATCTCTTCGCCGCTGCGTATAACTTTTTGTTCTTTTTTTTTGCTGCTTTTGCTGCTGTTCGGCCTTCTATATTCCCCGCACTGTACGCGGAGATGCAATGTTGTACGGCGGCAGCGGGTTGTACAAGAGATAAAAAAAAAAAAAAAGAAGCAGCGCGCGGGCGAGCTGAGCAATTTTTCTTCTCGGGCGACTATATACATTCTTTTTTCTCTTCGTTCGTGCGCGGCACGAGGTTCACCGAGTACTCTCGTCACGCGTGTATTATACTCATGTATGTGCATATGAATTATTTATGATTCGTAATTATCAGTCGCCTTTCTTTTTTCCCCGACGTGAGGTCCCTCCTCCTCCTCGTCTTCTTCTGTCTCCGACGGATAATTCACCTTCTACCACCTCTAGAACATCGGAGCTTCTTCACATTCTGGAATATCGTACGCGTTACCGGCGTGAGAAATCTTCCAAACCGTGAGCGGGCAGCTTCTGCGTGATAGTTGTTACGAAGGGAGTGACAGGGTGAACGGCCCGGATTTCCTTGCGCTCCGTGCGTGCAAGGAAAACTTCGCACTCTGATCGCGTATAGGGATAAACGATGCGCGAGTGCCGCCGGTTTTAGGAAACCGGTCGGTTTTCAAGGGTGACCAGCGTGAAGGAGCGAATGGAGCAAGAAAATCTTTTATTTTTACATTTCTAGGGTGATATGTGATGAATACGGCCGGGATTTCCTCGCGTACAGTCCGTGCGAGGAAAACTTCGCACTCTGATCGCATATCGGAATAAACGATATGCGAGTGTTAGCGATTTTACGAAACCGGTCGGTTTTCAGGACTTCCCGGGTGACAAGCGAGTGGAGCAACAAAATCTTCAGTTTTTTCATTTTAAGGTGTAATCTGGTGAATAAGTCCGTAATTACAATAATTATAATTTTTTTCCGTAATTTTGATATAATTTTTTTCATAGGGAAAAGGTAATTTAAAACGTGATTCGTCGAGAGACAAATTTGTTTGGTTGCAATACGATCGTCAAGCACTGTACTGCTGCGTTAGTTTATCCTGTACCGTTCGAAGGCTTTCGATTAATAATCAAAAATCGAGTGTTCAATCACTGCTCGATTCACCCTTCGAGAACACTGGTCCATTCTCGAACGCGACGAACGGACGCGGAGGGTAGTTTCGGAGGCGGGTCGGGACTCTCTGACGAATACTATACGGACGGGGAGAAATAATTGTCGTCCTACCCAATTGTCGGGGAGTTTGAAGCGCGGACGTTCGTTAGGCGACGAGGAATCGCTAACGAAGCTCATCGATTCTATCCCGGGACTCGGGGAAACTACGTGGTGTGACTCTACAATAGAAATGACGGATGATAGCTGGGATTTTTTTTTATTAGAAATAAAAATCACGGACAAGCGTATCGAGAGGTTGAACAATAAATTTGGAAGCTGAAAGCTGCTCGGGATGAACTTCAGTCTTTTAGTCTTTAGTTCAGTGTATTAAAAACATTGGGAATACTTTATTTTTAATAATTGTTCTTGACTTTACTATGAAAGTACTTTCATTTAAATAATTTACTTTAATTTCAATGAAAAAGTATATTAATTTTTCATCACAATTGTACATTACATTTAATGTACCAGCTTCTGCATAAAAACTTCCAGTTCGGTACATTCAATTTACAACTTTTTTTGACAGTGTGCATATTTAATCAATATTTTAATAAAATGTTAGCTTAAAAATTTTTTTTACGTAATGCGTAAGCGTTCAAAAAAACGGACAAAAATGAAGAGCAAAAAAAAAAATGTTTTTTTTTGCAATTACCAATGTTTCGATTCTAAGCCTCGCGCGGGTGTGTAAGGGAGAGCAGGGTTACAAACGATCGGAGGGTTGGGCCTTGGTCGAGCCGCTGCTCCTACAGTCCAATTTGAAGATAATTGCTTCATAAAGTCGTGTGCGAGCCGGCGCCCGCGATCGTTCGATTCCTCGCTCGCGGATATCGCGCAATCCGACGAGATAATGAAGCGTTTTCGTCGAAGCGTCTCGCCGGCGCGCACGCGTCCCAGGAGGGACATTCGAGGCTAAATTTAATCAACCGGTTCAAGGCGAGATAAAGCATCGTATACATTATCCCCGTTGAAACCGGGGAATGATAATAAAAAAATAATGAAAAAAAAAAGAATAATACAACAAGCGCACAAACAGCGCGACAGGACCTCCGTGATGACGACATGAAAGCTGCACGATCGTAAAGCTTGAATGAAGACTATTAAAAAAAAAAAAAAAAGTGGATCGTAAATCGTGTCCGAGTGAACGTGAGACAGGAACGATCGGGCGGAGATATTTCGAATCGCGAACACCCGCTACCTTCTATGCTCCGTTATAACGGTCCTTACTGCGTTACGAAATTTAGGAAAGAAACTTTCGACGTCTTTTGGTTTTTATGTATTTTGATTTTTTTGTACTTTTCTTCTTCGCTGTATCTCTTTTATGTTTACCTTCAAGTTCGATTTACGAGAGATGCATCGAGCTCACGTGCGAGCACGCCTCGCGTGTATATATCGAAGTCCTCGCGATTTATCGGCACTCGCAGTTTTGGAGTGAAAGTTTGCGGGCGACGACGACGCCTTCTCTTCATCTCGGCTTTTATTCTTGAAGCACGTTACGCGTCTACTTTTGACCTCTATCGCCCGATGAATTAGCGGAGAGCGGGGTAAAACGGACCCGGGTCTTCCATTCGAGATGAGATTCTTTTTTTATGATCCGTTAAACTTTTGTTTTCATTTTTATGGATTACATTGACTATAAAGATTATATTGATTATATAGATTATATAGATTATATAGATTATAAATTATGGACTATGTGGACCACACTTGTTCATGAACCTCAGCATCACCTGACGTACTGGAGTCTCGTTACAGCATAAAAAATCTCTTTGTTTTTTTTACTGAGAACGCATTTCCATATATCAATCAAGAGCGAGGAAAGGTGCTATCTCACGCGTCACACACAGCTCGCGACGCTCAGGCGGATAATTCGCATCTCGCACCATCCAGCAACCAGCAACAGCAGCAACATCAGCATCCAACCACCCTAAGAGTCTGAACTCGAGGTATAAATTACGTGGAAAACGAGAGCCAATCAGCGTAAGTCAATCGAGTTGCGCGAAGGAGATCTTTCTTTCTCGACAAGGTGGTATACCACCGAGTTGAACTCATACCCTTCTCCTCATCGGCTTCCTCGTATCGTCATCTTCGTATTCGCGGTACTCCAGAGATCATGTATGTGTGCGTATGTGTATGTGTGCAGTAAGTTCACGCCTCGTCTTTTCTACCTCATCGTAATATGATCGACGATTAGGCTGCGGGACGCATCCGAATCTCTAAGGGACTATCGTCCGTACTCTCCTAAACAGTCGGTAGAAAATCCACGAGGAAGTCCGAGATCTCAAGATTCCAAGACTTCAAGACTTCAAGATTTTAAGATTCCAGATTGAAGATTTCAAGATTTAAGATTCCAGATTCAATATTCCAAGATTCCAAGATTCCAAGATTTAAGATTCCAAGATTTAAGATTCCAGATTTAAGATTCCAAGATTTAAGATTCCAAGATTTAAGATTCCAAGATTTAAGATTCCAGATTCAAGATTTCAAGATTTAAGATTCCAGATTCAAGATTTCAAGATTTAAGATTTCAAGATTTAAGATCCCAAGATTCCAAGATTTCAGGCTATGAAGTTTTCCAGTTTTCAAGATCCCGAGATTCCTGTCCTTTTGTCTTCCCATACACGAAGATCCGAGCATGAGAGCAACAGTATCAAGATTGCGCAATAGTTAACCTCTCGAGGCAATCAATCCTCGACTCTAATCTCGGCTACGCTTATCCCACAACCGCAGTCGGATATATGTCTACGGTTGAGAAGCCATAGTGTAACAGCTTAGGAAATTTAGAATGCAAATTGGAGTCGAGACCGTGACTCGGCGACAGAGTCTGCTTTGGTAGGATGTGCGCTCACGTAATTATTTGTGGAGACCTGCGCGGCCGACGGTTGTACGGATTATCCGTGTACAAGTGATACGCCCATTTATTTGTAATACCTGCGCGCCTGCCCGCAATATAAGTAGAATGAGCGACCGAATTAAAACGTGTGCTCGGAACGATCACACTCTTGTACACGCAGGTAGATAAGTGCGTACACTTGAATGGAGAGGAAGAAGTGGAGGTGATGTCGGTGCCACTGTGCAATAATGTCCAATATAGTATTCACTCGGACGAGCACAGCCAGTATGCGGATAAGGGGGCCCTATGTATGTTAAGGTCACATATCCAGTGCTTAACGCTAGTCCGGCTCGTCGGCTTCGCGCCCATAGGAGCAACTAAGAGTATGCATAGCGAAACCGGGGGGACGACCGGTATGCAGATATGCTCGAGTTCAAACTAACGCGCGAACTTCCTCGATATTTCTCGCTACCCAGCAATGTCGCTTCTGAAGAGGACTCCTGAAGAGCATGATAAAAAAAAAAAAATAAAAACATACCGGGATTTTAATTAGCCGAATATGTTAAATACAAGGATATAACTGATTCGCATTTAGATATCGTCGGTTATTATGAATACTGTTGAATTTAAGTGCGGTACATTTTTTTTGCAAAAGTATACTTGTGACTCGCGATAATTGGAGCCATCTTAGCACGAAATAGTCAGATTCTGTTTAGGGACGATAGAGAGAAAAAAAATTTAATTAAGATTTCATTTTTTTTGTTGACTTTGCGATTCCCACGTCAGTCTGCTTTCATTTGGAAAAAAAGAAAAAAAAAACGAATGATCCGATAATGTTTGCGAAACGCCAGACGAGACGAGCGCACACACTGCTCCCCTTGCCTATTTGGCTGATGGCGAAAAAACATATATACACACAAACATATACGATGTGTCGTTGGCGCGACGGAAGGCAAAGCCTCGGGGCAACAAATTTAACGTCACTTTCGATTAGAGGCTAACCCAGTTTGCTTGTCCCCGTGCGACGGCAAACGCTGCCAGCCGACCGGGCAGGGATGAGGGAGGCGCGAGGGTTCAGCGGGGAAAGGAAGCTCGTACTTGCCGCCAATTTCCTGTGGGAAATTTCGGCGAGGTAATATGTCCCGAGAGTACATAATCCTACGGGGATAGACAGGATGCTGATGCGACATGTTGACGGAGAGCCGGAAGATTTTATTTCTCGTCGGCCGGACAATGCTTCGCTCCCGTGGAATATAGTTTGATGGTAACCAACAAAAACCAACCAATAAAAAAAAACCCGCAAGTTATTTCGTGGCGATTAGATGAAACCCGAAGGTGGTAAAGGTTGGCTCGTCGAGGGAGTTAATCTGCAGATAGGATGCTGAATACGACATGTTGACGGAGAGCCGCAAGAATTTATTTCTCGTCGGTTGGACAATGTTTCGCTCCCGTCAAATATAGTTTTATGGTAAAAATATTTTTTTAAACTGGCAAGTTATTTCGTCACGGTCAGATGAAACATGATGGTCGTAGAGGCTGGCTTGTCGAGGGAGTTAATCTGCAGACAAGGTGCTGAATAGGACATGTTGACGGAGAGTCGCATGAATTTATTTCTAGTCGGTTGGACAATGTTTCGCTCGCGTCAAATATAGTTTTATGGTACAAATATTTTAAAAAACTGGCAAGTTATTTCGTCGCAGTAAGATGAAACCCCGAAGGTCGTAGAGGTTGGCTAGTCGAGAGAATTAATGTGCAGCTAGGATGCCGAATACGACATGTTGACGGAGAGCCGCAAGATTTTATTTCTCGTTGGTTGGACAATGTTTCACTTCCATGAAATATAGTTTTAAGGTAAAAAAAAATATATATATATATAAAATTAAGAAACCCGCTAGTTATTGCGCCGCAATTAGATGAACCCGAATATCGTAGAGGTTGGTTTGTCGAGAGAGTTAATCTGCAGACAAGATGCTGATGCGACATGTTGACGGAGAGCCGGAAGATTTTATTTCCCTAGTCTTAGGTGAACCCATAATAAAACATAAAAATTGAATACAAATCTGCAGACAGGATGCTGATGCGACATGTTGACGGAGAGCCGGAAGATTTTATTTCCCTTCAAGTACAGTTTTACTTGAAACAATAAAAAACAAACAAAAAATTAAAATAGAATAAAAAAGACCTCGAAAGTTATTTCGTCGCAATTAGGTGAGACCCGAAGGTCGTGAAGGTTGGCTCGTCGAGAGAGTTAATCTGCGGCGCGTACAGTCGATTTCCGGTCTCCGGTAATCGACGGTGAACAGTGTAGGTACTCCTACGGAGGTTTCGACGAGACGCGAAGGTCGGCGACTACGCCCACCTGTGGAAAGAGGGACCAGAGTCCAGGAGGCGAGAGCGTTCTCCAGCGCGACAAAGTCAATTTCCGGAACCCCGGCTAGGATGGCACAACGCGAAGCGGGTCAGACGAGGCTGAGGGAGGCAAACGCCGAGAATAATGTTCCGTTCGGAGTTCGGAATGTGAAGCGACGAGAGGGACGGAGCTGAAAAGTTAACGGGGGGGAACGGCGGGAAGTTCAACGCGAATCGCGGATTTTAATCGAGCGTTAACTACGTCTTTGCCCCCACGGAAATTACTCGATAATCCGACTAACTCGCGGCCTTGGCTCTCGGGCTTTAAACCCAACGAGGGAGTTCCCACTTTTACCTCTGTTTCACGCAATTTTTTCATTTTCCTCGATAATAAATTCGCGAAATTCGTACTCAGTGGAGGGAGCGGGGCAAAATGGGTGAAATATATTTTTACCAATTAAAGAAGAAAGAATTTCGTTGGAGTAAAAATTAAAAGTTCTTACCCGAAACTGTCGAAGACCGAGCAAGCGCTGCTTCGCTTCATTTTTTCATTTTCTTTCCTCGCTAATAAATCCCCAAAATTCGTACCGCGGGGAGCGAGCGGGGCAAAACGGGCAAAATGTATTTTTACCAATGTTCAATATTTTTTACGTTAGAGCTCTGCTTCACTCAATTTTTTTTATTTTCTATCCTCGCTAATAAATTCGTACAATACGTACTGAGGGAGCGGGTCAAAACGGGCACGATATATTTCCACCATAAAAGAAAAAAAAATCGCTGGTCTAAAAAAAGGTCTTATCCGAAACGGCGGCTCCAGGTCCGTTTTGCCCCACCGCTCCCTACGCTTGATTGCATCGAGTTAATTACACCTTTAATTGGTTCGTACGAAATATTCTTTTCTAAAAAAAAAATAAATAAACGTATAAAAGTAATATAAGATTCGCTGATAGAACTTTATTGGCGATCTCGTTACAGGGTAAAAGTTTCGCAAGGATTGCAGTCGGAGTGGGCGCGACCCCGAGGATCGATCGTGCCAAGAAGACCGTGAGGACGGGAATTCGATAATATTAATTCCGTCTCGGGGTAGTGGATGCGGTGCGACCCGACCGAGGGGGTTGGCTAAGTCGCGGAGGACGTCGCCGACTCTGAGGACGACGTTGGCGGGGTTGGGTTTACCTGTATGGAAGGCACTTCTCGTACCACGCGCGTTTGAGTGCGCCTCCAACCTCCGCAAGCTTCCGCCATCGATCAGAGACCAGAATTGGATGAAAGGTCAAGCTCGGGGACACGACGGAAAATGGCAAAGTTTAAAACGACGTCGGAAGGCTCCTTCACTCTTGCGGCGAACTCTTCTCGTCGGTGTAAGTCAAGAGTCGTCTATTAATCGAGAAGATATTCACAGTTTTGTTGAATAATTCCCCGAGCCCGAGAGCACGATGTCACGGGAACGGATGGCCACTGTGAAATTTTGCATGCTAGCTGCCAACAGGAATTGACGAAACCGGACAGTGAGGATGACATCCTCCCAGAAGGAATCCTCCCAGTAAATTGAGAAAAATTAATGGTTGGATTATTAACCAAGGCGCGTTGACTTACGTTCAAAGGTGTTGTTTGGCTGGTACGACAAAAAATATTTGTTCGAATCGAGAAATTTCCAATCCATTGAAGCAAATAATCGTTTAACGAAATCATTGTTTATTTGTGTCTAACCAATAACAGCTTCCAACGTATATCACCGCAACTTTAGGTTAACCCGTTATAGGTAACACTTATAGGTAATCCGTTATGGATAACCCTTTATGGGTAATCTTTTATAGATAACCCTTTATAGGTAACCCTTTATAGATAACCCTTTATAGGTGATCCTTTATAGATGACCCTTTATAAGTAATCTTTTACAGGTAACCCTTTATAGGTAATCCTTTACAGGTAACCCTTTATAGGTAACGCTTTGCAAGTAACCCTTTATAGGTAACGCTTTATAGGTAACTCTTTAAAGGAACACCGCCCAAAATCATACCGAAACGAGACTAACGGACGAGGAGTGGGGACCATGTGTTGCTACAGTAGCGCCTAGGAGTGGGAATAGAGGTGTGACTTATAAAGAGTTAATCCAATTTTCTTTCTCAATGTACGAATCTTGAACGACTCCTTCACTCTAGCGGTGAACTCTGCTACGTCATGAGTCGCCTATTAATCGAGAAGATATTCATGGTTTTGTTGAATAATTCGTCGAGGATTATCGTTGAATAATTCGAAAGACCGATGTCTCGGGGACGGATGGCTGTTGTGAAATGTTGCATCCCAGCTAGGGACAGGAATTGCTGAAATCGAGTAGCGAGGAAGAAATTTTCCCATCATAAACGGAGACGAAAAGTCAAAGGTTCTGCAACCGCGAGATTTTACGAGATCGTAAAGCGAAGACCACGGTCCTCGTCTCTCGTCCTCAGTTTCGCAGGAAGACCGAAAAAGGAACGAGACGAGGAAAGTCGGGACGACGATGACGAGACTCAGACCCGTTGACGAGAGCCAATATAGTGGGTAGGTCCGGCAAAAAAACTGACAATGGAACGAGAAGAAGAAAAAACGACAACATGGAGCAAACGAGTTTCAGATAAACGGGAGCTAAACGAGGGAAAATCTCGTGCACTATTTAGGTGACTCGGTCAATACCGGCGAAGGTTGTATCGCACGGAACATCTTGGTCCGAAATTCTTCTCTGAGTATTGGTATTCGTCTTATTGCAACAGCAAGCGATCAAAGTCGCTGTCGCGGAGGGAGACTTCGAGTACTTCGTGAAACTGGAGAAGCGAATGGCGGTGGCTCACCGACGTCTTCCTCATTGCGTATCCATCGCCGATATTGGGGATGCCGTGCATTCTGTAGGTCCGTCAACATCGGCGAAGGTCGGATCGCACCGCAGAACTTGGTTCTCAACTCTTCGCCGAGTGATTGTGTTATTGCAGGTAATTGTGTTATTGCAACAGCAACCGACCAAAGTCGCTGTCTCGGAGGGAGACTTCGAGTGCTTCACGCAACTGGAGGGGCGAACGGACTTGCCGAGCCGAGGTCTTCCTCGTTACTTATCCGTCGTCGTCATTCGAAGTCCTGTGAATTATGTGGGTTGGTCAATACCGGCGAAGGTCGGATCGCACCGGAGAACTTGGTCCGAAACTCTTCTCCGAGTACTGGTAATTGTGTTATTGCAACAGCAACCGACCAAAGTCGCCGAATGTCGGATCGCAAGGAACAACTTGGTTCAATACTTTTCTCCGAGTACCGTGCTGTTCATGAATGCCTGGATGATCTGAATAGGGTCGCTATAGGAAAACTGACCAGGCATTCATGAGCAGCAGTATTCTTGTTTTATTGCAACTGCAACTGACCAAAGTCGCGGTCGCAGAGGTAATCTTCGAGTACTTCATGTAACTGGAGGAGCGAACGAAGGTGGCTCACCGAGGTCATCCTCGTTGCTTATCCAACGCCGTCATTGGGAATCCCGTGGCGAATAAATGCTCGATTTTCTCCGGCAGAAATCGTTCTGCCGTGGCGAGGAGAGCCTCCGTCCCGGGATCTTTACGCTCGTACAGTTCCGGGATCGAATTCGCGGAACTATCGAATCGATCAAGTTTCCCGGAGGTAAAGTTGTGTTACTACTTGTTATCGTCCGCGAAGCAAATTAATTATGTTTTTTGTAAACTCTTCCTCCTTTCCAGTATATTTCATGGCTTAGATTATTTCCGGTCAGCTTCATCGTTGTCATTCGTAACAACTCATAACAACCATTTACTTATTGAATAATTCGGTTTTCGATAATTGATGACAATTGTTTGCTGGAACTCCCATTTTCCCACGTTTCCGTAATTGTGCTTCGCCAGTTTGTTGTAAACGATGAAAAATAAAACGAGGCTGCATCGCTCGGTCAGTTAATGCGAATATGACGCACGGAAATCCTTTGGGAATGATAATAAACCTTCGAAGGCATCGGTACGGTGCATAATTCTGGTATGAAGTACGAAACGCGCGCCGCAAGTGTTCTCGCTTCTGCGTACATGTATATATCTCCAAGCGAGAATACCGAATATGGGTTTGCGGTTTGCTCGGGTTATCCGAAGCGAAGCGAACGAGCGAGCAAAGCGAGAATACTTGCCCACCGCTGCACGCATGATTCCTCCATGGGCTCTGAACACAGAAGAGCGGTAACACGTACACGGGCATGCCACTGAAAATAGTCGGGTCGTTCAAGGTTCAAAGGAAAATTCCTCGACCTTTTCAGGAAGTCATCCAGTATGGAAGAGCTACCGCTAGGAGAGAGCATCGACGCGGTAGACATCCAAAAGAGAACGTGCAGATGAACTCAAGGGTCGACAAAAAAGAAGAGACACGATAGAAGGAAAAGCTAAAAACCAAGGAGTAAAATTCATTGTGTCTTTCGTAGTTCAGAGAATCCAAAGCGATAGAATGAATGATCGCGTTAAAGGGATTTTTGATGTTTATCATTTTTAGTTAGAAAGCCGTTTGGCTTTTGAGGAAGTCATCCAGTATGGAAGAGCTACCGCTACGAGAGAGCATCGGAGCGGTAGACATCCAAAAGAGAACTTGCAGATGAACTCAAGGGTCGACAAAAAAAAAAGAAACGATAAAAGGAAAAGCTGAAAACCAAAGAGTACAATCCATTCTATCTATCGTAGTTCGGAGAATCCAAAGCGATAGAACGAATGATCGTGTTAAAGGGATTTTTGATGTTACGGTAGAGAAATATCATTTTTAGTGACGAGAAAGCCGTTTGGCTGACTCGGTAGGATGAACCATCAAGAAAATTCCTCGGGCTTTTCAGGAAGTCATCCAGTATGGAAGGGCCACGGCTACGGGAGATCATCGACTCTGTAGGTATCCAAAAGAGAACCTGCAGATGAAGTCAAGAGTCGGCGGAAAAGACAATAAAAAGACAAGCAAAAAAACCAAATAGTTAAATTCATTCTGTCTCTCGTAGCTCTGAGAATCTAAAGCGACAGAACGAATGACCGCATCAAGCGGGTTTTTGATGTTACGGTAGAGAGATATCATTTTTAGTGACGAGAAAGCCGTCTGGCCGACTTGGTAGGATTAAACGTCGAGCCTTACGGCTGGGTCGCAGTGTTTATGCGGCAATTGGTTTAGTTCCGCGGGAATGCGGAACCGCATCATCGCCATCAAGCTATCATTGTGTGTTTGCTCTCCGCCCGCAACAGCGCCGTCGGCTCAACGGTGTCAGCTCAACCCGGAAAAAAGAGCTATCGAGTTCATGCTGTGAAAAACAAAAAAAAGCGCCGCAGTTTCTAGCGCCGATGAAGAGACTCCGGAAGCGACAAGATTGGAAAATTGGATCCAGCTAGAGGTGAACCGAAACAGCCCGGCTTTTATAAGGACATTGAAAAATAAATACCAAGACTCGAACGGGTTCGTGCACAATAGTTGGAAAAATAATTAGCCTAACCAACTGCGTGGTTAGGATAGACTGCGCCAACAGATCAATCACTTGAGCCCACAAGTTCATTTGTTGTCTATCGAATCAATTGGTTGGCTATCAAATAATTAATCAGACTATCGAAATTGATCGACCGGCGCATACTCATCAACGCTGGGGCAACCAATTATAACTTTTATGAATTTTTACCCCCAGGTCAACAGCAGTAGAATCCTGCACCAGTAATACCAAGGTTCGAACTGATTCTTATACAGTAGTTGGATAAATAGTTAGCCCAGCTAACTACCTGGTTAGAATGGGCTACGCCAACAAATCAATCGGTTGGTCCCAAAAGTTGATTTGTTGGGTCATCGAATCAACCGGTTGGCTACCAAATAATTTGTTGGACTATGGAAATTGGTCGACTGGGGCGCATTCGGCAACGATTAGGCTGGGCAACAGTTGGCTGGGGTAACTGATTGTAATTTTGTATCAATTTTTTGCCCGCCCAGGGCAGAAACCGTAGAATCCTGCACCAGTAAAATGACCATTCAGCACCGCCACGAAGCCAGGAGAGGACTCTGGAAGGTATCCAGCATCGGCGTGTGAGATAAACGTAGCTGGGAGCTGCGAACGTAGTCGGCAAATCCGACCAGTGGTTCTCAACGAACGGGTCGTGGAAATCGGAACGAGATCGAGCGGGGGCCGCGAACAACTTCTGCAACGCCTCTCCGCCGATCTTGTCTCCTTTCCATGTATCGCGCGACGTTTCCAGCTATCTTGCCTTCGCAGAGGCCAAGTCCACGGTCTCTCGCCACTGACAGGACAAAAGCCGGAGTGTTATAACGGTCCGACGACCGCAATGGGATATAACGCGAGCGCTTTTATATTAATGATAATGAATAATGATCCGTGGCGGCAGTTCTCGCGCGGAATGTTTAGTGTTGCAACTTACCGGAGAGACGAACGATCTGCACGGACATTATCATACGTTTCTCGTTTTTCTTTTCTATTTTTTTTTCTTTTCATTCTTCTCGGCGCTGACAGCGCTCGAGGAAGAGAACGAGACAAGTGTCCGCCAGTCGTCTCTCGCGTGCGACTCTAAACGTTTGCTGATGCTAAGTTTTTCCCACCTCTCTACCCGGCGACTCATCGACGAGATATTTCTTGGCACGGCCACAACACGCACGTACGTCGCTAATACAAAATCGCCTGCACGAGTCACTGCGAAGCGCTAAAACTTTCAATTTTTATTTGACCAGTCGTCTTTAATTGGAAAACTTGGTTTATACTTAGAAAAGACGCAAAAAAAGAAGGTGAATAAAAAAACAGCTACATTTTTTTTTGTAAAATTCATCCTATCGATGAAATTTTCGATGGATAAGAGGAATGCTTCTATTAATATAAATTCTGCTGTGCCATTTAATCGGTTCTTTACCGACTCGCATCACCGCTGCCAAAGAGGAGCGTGTGCCGAGTTCGTGCGCAGCTCAGCCCGGGGGGGACCGAGAGCGCGGAGGAGGAATACGCTCGGGAGGCTCGCGAGGGCCTTCGGGGTGTAGGTACGAAGGTATACGTGGAATTCATGAATACGAGATGATACTCGAGGTCCCGGCGAGTTTACGTTACCCTTGGCTCCCAGCCGAAGGCTTCTTCTCTGCCCGGACCAACTGTGTAACATCCTCTGCTTATACGGTTCGCTGCTATATTATTGCAAAAGTGTAATACGTGTAATACGAGGCACAGCGACAATTAGGCCGGATATATGTCGGGAAGTTACCGGGGGGAGGGGGGGGGGATTAGTCTCTGGAGGAAAGTGGAAAAACGGGCGATCCTTCGATCCGTTTCTCCGTGCAATGGGATAACCGCGGATCTGCGCGGAGAACTGCAAGTAGCCGGTGGGTGTGCTTCTGAGGCAAATTGAACGAACGCCGGAAAACAAAACATTCGCTTGCGGGCTGCCAAAGAATGTTTTCTTTATTTCAATTCTACTTTCGATTCTTACACTTCCGTAGGATATTGAAACAACGACGGCAATACTATCAAGGTGACATGTGTTAGTTAAAATTACGCATGGAATTGTAAGATTGAAAGTAGAATTGAACGTAGAATTGAAATACTTCTTTTTCATGGGCAGCGGGCAAGCGAATTTTACTTCAGTCGTCAATTATTTTTTTTCAGTGCACCAGTCATAAATTGACTCGCGTGACTTGATGGGAATACTTTTTTCGGGATTTTTTTCTACTTGCCGAAAACCTTTGGAATTTCGTTTGCGAATAAAATTGAAAAAACGGATTTACATCTGCTTCCTTCGCGTCAAGTATACGTCGCTGCAGTGGGTTATGGGCGTCATATATATTCCGGGTAAGGAAGGAGGATGGGGGACACAACGGAACGGAGGACGAGGAAGGAAGGGGGAGAGTCGCGGTGTACAAGAAATTCATGAATACGAGATTGCGCACCACCCGAGCGAGCCCCGGGTAAGTAAGAGAGGCTCCCGCCTCGCCCGCGACTACCGGCAGCTCTTTCTGCTCTCTTGTACACACACTTGCCCGAGGAACCGTGAGCAAGCGAGGGCGAAACTCGTCGGCGACGCTGCCGGTGCGGATTGCGGTGGCTCTCGTGAATTTCGAGAAACGAAAATTCACGGTTAAATCGTCAAATTTCTCGGGAAACGTGCACGTGCAAGGAGAATTCCACATTCGGGGAGGAGCGAGGAATGTAAAAATTGTTTGCAATTCCGGCGAAACCCCTTTTTACCGTCGAAACCTTTCGCGTGCGATGCGTCAAAATTGTTTCGCTCTTTTGGAAAATAAAGTGACACAAGTTGCGTCATAGGCAACTTTTTTTCGCTCGTTTTTCATTTCGCGAACTCATCGGTGACTCCGTGCGAAATGTGCGATTTTAGAGAAAGTCAAAATTTTATAAAAATCAGTGCCTATTTTTAACCGTAAATTTCATCGTTCATTCCATAGTCCACACCTGATTACCAGAAATGGCTGCTAGAATTTTCACTAATTACATTATTTATGTTTTAGTTTGTAACTTTTTTTCTCTCGATTTTGATTTTGGGGAATAATACGAAAAATTCGATTTCAGCCTAAGTCAAAATGTAATCAAAATCTTAGTTAAATTTGAATCTTAATTTAAATATCGCCGTCCATTATACAGTCCACATACTATTATTAGAAGTGGAACTAGAATTTTCGGTAATTAGAATCTTTAATTTCTAGTTTATATATTTTTTTTCATTTACCTATTTACTAACTTATGTTTTATTTTTAATTTTTTACCGCATCGTAATATTTATAAACACGGACGGATCTCGAGGCGTGCGAGGCCTTTGTGAATTCGCCGTTCCGACAGATCGCCCGAAGAAGAAGTGGCCGAAGGTAGAAGAAAGAGAATCGTTCGGCGCGCCGCGCCAGGTGATAATCGGCGCGTGAAAAGAATTCCGCGATGGATTTTCGTTGGTGCGAGGTAGCGAAGACGGCGGAGGCAGAGCGGGACAGGGAGGGAATCCTCCGAGAAGAACAGAATGGCAGAGGGAATCGCCGGCGAGAGTTATAGGTATGGAGGGCCCACCCCGAGGGCCCGGTCCGCCATATTTATCTTTCGCGTGTGTCCACACATCCGGTTCTCGATTGCGCACGGATCGTCGCTCTTCCCGAGCGACTCTCCGGAGGGAACGAGTCACGGGAGCGCCTCGGTTATATTCTCTTCTCTCTTCTCTTCGCTAAATCGACGATCTTCGCGAGGAGCCGAAGGTAATTGGCTCCGGGAGCTTCTGCTCCTGCTCCTCTCGCGGGCACAGACCCGGAGCTCCGTGGTTCGATCTTTCGTGCACTTGGACCTTCCTCGCCGACTGTTCAGACGCTACGACTATTATTTATCCAAATTTTTATTTTTCATTTTTATTTTACTATTTACAATTTTACCATTTTTACTGTATATTTTTTATATTTATATTATTGATTTTCGATTATATATTCATTAAGTGTACCGTCTCAATTGCGAATATTGCAAGAACTTTGTGTATTGGAAACTGCTGTAAACGCGTTGCTGTAGGAGGATAAATGTTATACTCTTTAGAAGCAGTAAACATAACTTTTAATTTTCATATTACTGACTTTCAACTATCTTATATTTGAAGCTATCCTTAGCTTTAGCGATCTTTACATCTTCATTGATTGATCGATATCATTCGTTAATTGAGTTAAATAATGTTTACTCATCATTTTAAAATCATTGTCATCGAGCGAATTGCGAAAGCAGCATTTTCAAGGAATAAGATATAAGATATATAATATAAGAGACAAAATGTGGTACTCTTTGTAAGCAATAAACATAACTTTTAATTTTTATATTATTGACTTTCAACTATCTTATATTTGAAGCTATCCTTAGCTTTAGCGACCTTTACATTTTCATCGATTGATCGATATCATTTGTTAATCGAATTAAAAAATGTTCCGTCATCGTTTTAATCGCAATATCATCGAGAGAATTGCAAAAGCAACATTTTCACGGAAAATTCAAAGGGTCACGCGTGTCGATGAGAACATACGGTTATCGATGGAGGGTAACGATTCTCGATCGGATAAATCGATCGTAGGCTCGCGATGCGCACGCGCGTGCGCACTTTACGCGCGTTCTTACCCGACGAGGAGTCTAGAGTGGATGGAACACACTTACGACCGGGGGGTTTCCACGTGGGCGAAGGATCATTGTGATTCGCGATAGCGAGCCGGTATCATCCTTCACTTCCGATAGGATCACTTCTCTAACTTTCCAAATGGCCCCGAGCATGTACGGCAATCGACCTCCCTTAAACACATACGCGTAGATAACGCGTTGATCTTTCCTCGATCATTTATCCTCCTCCCCCCCCCCCCTCCGCCCCTCTTCACTTCCTACCGTACTCGAAAACTACTTGTCCAATGTAATCATATTCATTTTTCAAAATATTGTATGGATAAATAATCTTCCCTTCTATCTCTATATCTTCTATTTAATGTAATTTTTCATATAATTATTTAATTATTTATTTTTTTACTTCTAACACTCGGACACCTTCGTTAATTCACCTACTACAAATTGACGTTTCGAGCCTCTCTACTTTGCCATTTAAAATAACATAAGACACATTACATTATAACGCAAGCGTTATACCGGAAAGTGTTTCACACCCTCCGCCCCGCTCTTCGCGACCTCGCATACTCGAAAATTACTTGTCCAACGTAATCATATTAATTTTTCAAAATACCGTGCACATAAATAATCTTCCGTCGGGACTCTCGCGCGCCCAATAAGATACACGCATGCGCTCCATCTCTTTTATTTAACGTAATTTTTTTTTTTTTTTTTTTTACTACCAACTCTCAAACACCTTTGTTAATTCACCTATTACAAGTTGACGTTTCGAGCCACTTAACTTTGCCACTTAAAATAATATACGACACATTACACTATAGCGCGAGCGTTATGCCGGGGAGTGTTCCACGTCCGAGCGTACAGGTACAGGCTCTCGGCCATAAATAGGAGACAGGCTCGTGTGTACGATCGCACACGAGCCCGAGAGAAAATTCATAAGGCACTGGGACTATAAGGAGAGAAGGCGAGGCTGTAGTGGTTACGTGGAATATCCTACGAGAGAGAGACGAGAGAGATATCCATAACTGAGTGGCTAACGTAGTACGTATGTATATGCCTCGGGGGGCCACACGCTGATCCAAAGCGATAGGTATTATACGTTCCCGTAACGAGCCGGCATCGTTAGCATCGTATTTGGAACGTTCTAATGCATCGGTGTGAAGGTAAAAAAAAATAGGAAAACAAATAAGATAAATAAAGAATGTAGAAAAAAAAATGCAGGGAACGAGGGAGTCGCGGCCCAACGAGACAGGTATGGAGAGGTGAATTGAAGATCGAACGTGAAGCAGCAGTCAAGAATTATATGCTTGTCCGCTGACAGGTGGGATACGCAATGCGGAGATAAAACTTTCGAAATCGTCCGCTCGATCGGTCAATATACGAGGCTACCGAAATCGGCTCGGATCGACTGCGCTCACCTTACGAGGAGAGAATAGATTTAAAAAATATGAGGAAAGAAAAAAAAAGAATTGAAACTGTTAAGAGAGCACAATAGAAAGGAGGGCGTGAAATTTGGACGGGCAACCGGTACGATATCGGTCTATTCGAGTCGAACAATTTTCATACCGATCTCACGCGGATAACCATTAATCAGTGTGCCGGATCGATGTAATACACGCCACGAAATCGCTCCTTCGCTTCGATCCCTCGGTATCCCGCGCTCAATTAACCGGTTGATCGATCGTAATAGCCCCCGATTGATAATCCATCAGTGTCAAAAACACGCAATTTTTTTTTCTCTCCAGTTTTACTCACAAGTCTTGTATTAAATTTTATTTGTCGGCATACGATGGATAAAAACTACGTTGACTATATAAACAGGGATTCTTTCCCTTTATAAGTTATTGCGTGGCACACTAGGCAAATGAGTCCCAAATTTTTTTACAATTGTTTATCCCAAATTGTATTTATTTATCGATAGTACAAGAGATTGATTTGTATTGCTACATGTGTCCTTAACCAAGAGAAATAGAACTGGTACGGTGGGGTTGGGTTTTTTCAATCTACCACGGCTCATTTTTGTTCCTCAAACATCGCTCTAATTCACCGAGCAGATTTTTTTTTTAATTGGTTGACAAATAAGGTTTCGCCTTTGAAAAAACTCAACGAAAATATATCGTCATAAAAATGTGCATTTATCACTTCGAATCCTTCAAAAACATAGTTATCAATAGTTTCTTCGATTGAGGACCCATACACAGTAACAAAAATCGACTTCCCTCACCGTTAACAAATGCACACAATGTCGGATAAACAATTGTAAAAGTTTCGCACTCGTTTCACCAGCATTCCCTGCAGTAGCTGCCTCAATATTTTTTTTTCCAGCTGACGTCGATCGTTGCACAGTGCGAGTGCATTCCTTTTGTGTCTCTATCGCCTTTTGTATTTCGCTTTAATAACAGGCTGCCCCTAACACGTGTTGGCAAATAACGACACCGTCACGTGTCACGCGGACACGCGCGTGTCGTTATCTGGGTTAGACCTGGGCCGAGTCTGAAAGCCAACCGACGCGCGCGGCCTTACAGAAATGAGGAACGAGTATTATGAATGAACGTTCATGATCTAACTTTTTTTTGTATTTTTTTTTTTTTTGCGTAACTAAAAGTATCGTCGGAGGGTAAGAGGGGCATTGATATCGTGGGTGCAACGCGGGTCGAGGGCGTGGACCTCGGGACGAGGAAGCACCGCGATGCTGCTGGCATGTGCCCACGGAGCATCGCCCTCTTCTTGCACCCATAGTACATGCGCAAGATATGCATATACATATATACATATACATATATATATGTATGGTTACACTGATACAGAATTGAATGCCGTAAGCGGAAGCGAGAAGGAAGAAGAGGGAAGAAGGCAAAAAGAACTCCAAGAAGCAGAAACGAGAGGGAGGTCGGAAGAGGGGGGGAGGGGGGGGGGTAACAGTGCGAGCTTACTCACTCGGTTTTCGCTTTCTCGCTCTTTCCTCATTGCGCTCGCTCTACCGGCGGCGCAATGGTTTCGTTAACCTCAGGCGAAAACGAAAGTCACCAACGTAGTTGCGGAGGCAACTTGCCCTGCCGCCTCCGCGACCTCGTTCGAACATGTGCACCCCCCCCCCTCTCTCTACCCGTCCCGTATGCATTATATTCAGAGAGATTTCACAAAGATGGGCGGCTACGATTGTCTCCGAGGACCGGAAGGCCGTTGCACGATCTGTCGTTCGAGCGAGATTAAAATCGAACTTTTTTGATCAAATGAAAAAAAAAAACCTAAAAGTTTGTAGATTTAATGAAAAGATCACTGTCGAAGTTTCTATGAGTGTGAGTTAATTTTTTTTTTAACTTGTTAATTAACGAGTCGTTTTAAGTTTGGACATTTAATTTTAAACAGTTGAAAAAAAGATCCACGAATTATGATTGTGAAATTATTTATTAGTGTCAGTTAATAAAAAAAAACTTGTTGATTAACGAGGCCTTTTAAAAATGTTTAATACGACTGTGTTGATCGGCCAATCAGCGTGACATTTTTCAGTCAAATTTCAGACTGCTCCCTGAAACCTTTGGACATTGAATAGACTCAAAATTTCAACAGACATTATCCATGAAGTATCGTTGTCAACATTTTGATCAGTTTCACGTAATAAAAAAAAACTTGCTAATTTCCGAGTCGTTTTAAAAATGTTTAATACGAAACTCGATACCGTCGAACGAAGTTCGACTGTATTAAACATAGGCGAATTAGCGGGTCATTTTTCAGCGATACTTCAGGCTGCTTCCGATATTGCATCGCCCCGCATCTACTCATTCTCCATTGCACAAATTATCTGCAAATTACTTTAATCAATCAACCTGTGTGGACCGGATGAAAATAAAAAACAAAATAAAACAGTTTGTACAGTTAAATAAAATGTTTTCGAACAAAAAAAAAGATCCACCAATTATGATTGACAAAACGTCGATAAGTGACATGTAATAAATAAAAGTTAATGAACGAGACACTTAAAAAACGTTTAATACGGCTGTATTGATCTGCCAATTAGCGTGACGTTTTTCGGCGATATTTCAGTCTGCTCCCGATATTGTATTGCGCGTTCCCACTTACCGTCCCATACACAAATTAACTGCAAATGATTTTAATCGTGCGGACATGCGCTGTATGATAATCCTGGAAAATGTACGCAAATGAGCTACAATAAATTCGCGATATTATTGTGATATCGGGACGGTATCCGCCGGGATTGCGTGCTCAAAAAAAAAAAAAAAAAAATCGTTCGCGCATTAGCAAGTATGTTCTTTTAAATCCGCGGCAAGCGGTAACAGAGCGGCGTTTCTCTAAAATGGGCGGTAGTAGCAACTTGCGAGATATATTGCAGTGCTGGCGTGGGACCTGGGAGTTATATTATCCCACGAGACCAGTCCGCCAATGGTTATACGTACGAGGGAACTTTAGAGCACGTCCGGTGCTTGCGAACGGCGAGCATATATCGAGAGTCTATATCGCTAGGACTTTACGACTTGCTCATCGTGCCTCGGGACGGCTTTGCAATAAATACCGTATGCATATATATATATATATATATATATATATATATATATATATATATATATAGATAAATAAATATATATATATATATATATATATATATATATATATATATATAGATAAATAAATATATATATATATGGGCACAAGCGGACGTGAATCTCAATCTGACGATTCGCCGATCGTTGCGCAAACACCGAGAGAATTAAAAAAATTATAAATTAAAGTTCATGCAAGGTCGATTTGACCCTTTGAGTCCACAACTCGGTACCGCGAGTCTCCAAGCGCGCGTGGGGTCATCGAGGCCCCGAGCTATTCTCTATATGGGGCTTGAAAAAATGCTTTCGTCGTTGAATAAAGTCGTTTTAGACTCCGCGTGGACTCGAAGGGTAAAAAATTATTTATACGCCCATAGTTAAAAAAGATTTGTACTTTTAACAAAAAAAAATTTTGTCGATAAACGTTCACACTTCTTTTTTCGTTAATTTTAGGACAAAAATGATTGTGAAGTGAACAGACATTTTTTTCAAGCGAACGAACATTTTTTTTTATAAAAGCCCCAATATTTTTGTACAATGCCCGATATTTTTGTAAGCTACACAATATTTTGGTAAAATGCCCAATATTTTCTTAAACTGTCTAATGTTTTTGTGAAAAGGACATTTTTATTTTTGTTTTAAAATGAAGAAGAACATAATCGTGGACTTTTGTGGGCAAAAACATCGGTACGACTTTTACTGTGCATCGATCGCTGAGAAGCAGAAGTGAGTTCCACACCGGCGCGTTGTTTTTTGCATGTTAAATTGTGTGACGTACGTTCTTCCGTTTGTCAACCATCGGCATAGATACTCTATATCTATGTTACGACATAAGCTAACGAATAGATAAAAAAAAAATTAAAGACAAAAATAATTGACGAACTTAAACTAAAACGAAAAAAGCGCATGCTATTAGTGAAGTGAGAAAACGTACCCTGTACCAAGTGGCGACCTGCGCATCGAAAGGGGGGTGAAGCGGTGATGCCGAGATACCCGTGTCGTGATAACCCATGTCGTACGTGAGGTGCCAAGGGGGTGGAAGTTGTATTCGGTAGTGTTTCACGCGTTTATTTCGCGTTTTAGGCGTTGGCGATAAAGCCCGCACACACGTGCACACCGTCGTGGTGCGCGATGTCAAGGAGATTCGTTTTCGGTACGTGTTGATTTATAGTTGGCCCACAGGACATCACAGACACACGTAGTAGTAGTAGTAGTGTACGCAGCGCACATCCCAAGTGCAAGTGAAGGGGTTGTGTACAAGCGAAAAAAAAACATAACAAACACCATAGGTCAGAAACACATTCTTTGGACGGTAACGATAAATTTTTTTTTTTTTTTTTTTTCGTTCTCGCCTCGAATACCACATTATTATAATTTGTGTTATTTTGGGAATGAAAAATTATTAATAATAATAATAATAATAAATGGACAAAAATAAACAAATAAAAATACGAGGCAACGAGTTCGAGAATTGTGAATTCCGAAAAAAATTCGTTTCCGCTTGGCATTTTCCGCGAAAAAATAACATAGCAAACACCATAGGTGAGAAACACATTTTTCGAACGGAAACGATTCCTTTTTTTCGGTCTCGTCTCGAATACCATTATTAAAAAATTGTGTTATTTTGGAAATAAAAATTAAACATAATAATTAATAAATGGACGAAAAAAAAATTACGAGTCGACGAGTTCGAGGATTATGATTTCCGGAAAAAAATTCGTTTCCGCTTGGCGTTCTCCGTGGAGAACGGTAATTTTATTTTTCTCGTACGCCCGCCGTTTGTCCTCCCGAGTGAAAACTCTTCTTCCGCTCTCACGACCAAACTTCCCGATTCTCTCGCTGAATGAACGTTCATTAAGCCGCCGCGTTGCGTCGACGGATTCTCGAACTCGTCGCCTCGTCGCGAGCGAGAGAAAAAGTGTATCACATAAGCAGGCATTATATTTTATATATCGACGGCTAAGGATCAAAAGGGCGCAAGTCTCATATAAAAAATACACAAGTTGAGTCCTTTCGATTTTCACCCCTCGATAATCACTTGACTCGTTTATTACGTAACAACGATAATGATAATGTCGAGGATTGGATTTTATCGAGAAGGGGTTGATTGCTCTAATAATAATATTTCTATTCTATTGTTTGAAAAAAATAATAATAATAATAATAATAATAATAACAGTAAAAATGAACACAGGGTAAAATTAGTTTGGTTCTGATCTATGTGCTGTACCTCCTGTGTCCCGGAAGGCAAGCATGTGGGACAGAAAACATCAGACGTCGCGCGTGAACGAAATAATTGTCATTTGCGTGAATAAGACAGTGAGAGTGGTGTTTTTTTTTCATAATAGACGGCGTGACAGAAAGCAGTGAAGCCACACACACATATCGATAAATATATGTTACTCTATTCTAGTCAATATTCATTATCGTTCGAATATAAAGCAATTTTTTTTCTTCCTTAAAAAACCAATGGTAATTTTTTGTTTTTCTTTAAAAGATCAATGGTCTTGGCTAACTTTACTCTATAGTGACAAAAAAAGCCACACACACATTTCGATAAATATATGTTACTCTATTCTAATCGATATCAATTATCGTTCGAATAAAACCTTTTTTTTTATCGATCTTCTTGGCTAACTTTGCTGAATGGTGACAAAAATAATTCGACTAGTGATACATATTTGTATAATTATAGAGGCAGGTTGATCTTACCTTCGGTAGGGATGCGAGACATTGCTGCTTCACGTCCCACACGAGCTGATCCTTCGGGAATTGA
The DNA here is from genome assembly GCA_964017025.1 of Stenichneumon culpator. Classification (NCBI taxonomy): domain Eukaryota; kingdom Metazoa; phylum Arthropoda; class Insecta; order Hymenoptera; family Ichneumonidae; genus Stenichneumon; species Stenichneumon culpator. The sequence goes on along the minus strand of OZ024772.1, from coordinate 17,731,120 downwards.
AGACACTTGCTGACGTAGAGCTCGGGCACGTGGACCCTCGCGAGCAGGACACCCTCCTCGGTGGGTCCCGTCTCACCGGTCGCCGGCTCCTGGCCCTGCTGCTGTTGAACATGAGCTTGACCACCGGCAATGCTCACGCTTCCGGCAGCACCGCCGACAGCTGGACACGCGCCCTGCTTCGGTCCCGCCTCCATCGCGAGAACCTCGGGGGCTGTCTGTCGTATCGCCGTACGCCTTTTATCACATCTGGAAAACAATCGAAGAAGACACGAGCTCCAAATTAATACACTCGCTGCTCCGAAACGTACAAATTTTTATTTGTTTACTTTTGTTGCTCCGAAATGTATACATTTTTATTCATTTATTTTTGTGATGTGAAAAAACATTTGACAATTATTAAATGACTGATCGAAGCTACTGTTTATCGAATCACCGTACGCCTTTTATCACATCTGGAATATAATCGAGGAAGAGTCGAGCTTCCAATTAATACACTCGCTGCCCCGAAACTTATACATTTTTTTTATTTATTGTTGTAATGAATTATTTGATAATTATTAAATCACTGATCGAAGCTACTGTTTATCGAATCACTGTACGCCTTTTATCACATCTGGAACATAATAGAAGAAGATACTTGCTCCACATTAATCCATTCGCTGCGCCGATGCATATAAATTTTTTTTTTTATTTTTTTATGAGAAAAATCGTTTGAGAATTATTAAATGAAGGATCAGAGCTAAAATCTATCGAATCACCGTTTGCCTTTTATAGCATATGTGCATAAACGGTAACGGTAGTGCCGTTCGCGTGAAAAACGCACGTTGATTCACGGACTCGGGAGAGCGCGAATTTTACCGCTGCGTAAATATGAAGAGACTCTCGAATCGCAATTTTTACGGCGACCCGTAAACTTTTTTATTATCGGCGAAAGCCTCGCCCGGTTACGCCGCTACGGTTGATCGTCCTTGGAATCTACTTCAACATTTTCCAGTTTTTTTCTTTCTTTTTCTTATTTTTCACTCCATACACGTCCGAGTGTGTACTCCTCGGCGCGGCTACCACTTCTTCCGCCTATCAACTTCTTTTGCTCATCTCATTACCTCGGGCCACGTCGTTCTTTTTTCCCACGCTTCGCTAAACGAGACGAGGCAAGAAATACGATTTTTTAATAAACTAACGATAATCGCGTCGATGAGAGTCGAGAAGAAACACGTCCTCGATAGATATTAACTAAATATGGTAATCAATTTATATTATATCACACATCTTAATATTTTATTATTATTATTATTATTATTATTATTATTGTTAATGTGATATAATTATTATTATATAATTGTTATTTACGCCCAGAAGTTCCATCACAGCGTTTCTACCGATGGTAATAGTAATTGTATATTATTACACATATTTTGTACATTTAAAAAGTCGATTATATATATATGTATTATTACGTATATACATAATTGAATTTTTTTTCTACCCTACGGTTTTCGTTCGTTCGGAAAACAATTTGCAGGACACGTCGATTTTGCAGCTTTCTAAGTAGTCCGAGTTCGGACTACTTAGGAAGATGGAACGACGAACGAGCGTGTAATAAAAAAAAATAAAAGAAGAAAGAAGAAAGTTTAAAAAAAATGTTAACCATGAAGAGTAAGGGCTTCAGGCTATAGTTTCGTCACGACAAAAGCGTTGCCGTTAACAAAGAAAAAGTTTTCATAGAGCCGAGAGAGTACTGTGTAGAACGAGTATTTGTGTAGTGAGTACTTCGTTGAAACGGGTAGGGGCGAAGGGGAAGGGGGTTGCTTAAGAATGGTACGAAAGGGTAGAAAAAAATATGAAGTCGATGGGGAAGTACGGCTGTTTCGCGCTGCAGTAGAGAGAGAGGAGTCTCATTCCGTTATTATTCGCATCATGCGCTCGGATTCGCGAAGTACCGTGCAATTTTCGTCGCATCTTCCGTTCCCGTACGAATTCTTCAAGGGGGAGAGGGATTTATATTCCCGGTGATAATGCATCGTGGAAAGGTCGTTAGATAATTCAAAGCTCGTTCCATACCGACGCAAAACCTATCACTGAGCCCGGCGAGCACTGGAATAATAATCGATGCAATGATCGCGCCACGTCGAGGCCACTTAAGTCGAAGAGCCGGGTACAAGAACCGAGACGTGTTTCTTCATGATCGCGTCTTCATCATTTTATCCTTCGTTTTGCGAGTCCGGTCTCTTGGACGGTATACGTACCATAGGTGATAGGGAACTTCGGGAGAGGTGGGGTTGGGGGGGGGGGAGATAAAAAATGTGTAAGGAAAGGGGCGATGTTCCGCATGATGCGTGTACGTTGAACCGGAAGTGAGAAAAAGTTTAACATTTATTATTATTATTTTTTTTAAATATCTACACTGAGAGAAGGATCTAGTAAAAATTACCAATCAACTAAGAAAAATTACCATAGGACATAGTAGTACGGCGCCAGGGCGCCACCTACGGCAAAAAGTCTCAGAATTTCCAAGAATTTTTACCATAATATCTAAGAAAAATTCTTATAAATCCGGTACTTTCTACCATAGGTGTCGACCTAACGCTCTACTACTATATGCTATGGTAATGTCTCTCAAGTGATATAGTTGTTTTTACTAGATCCTTCTCTCAGTGTAGGGGGAGCGACTCGGGACACGATTTGAGGATTTCCGCTGAAATTTCCTTGGGAGAGGGGAGGGGGAAGATGTACAATATGGCGATCACTCGAAGTGAGGAAAATTAGTATCACTTATTATTATTATTTTTTGATATCTAGGAAGAGTGAGGGTCAGCGAGGAACGTCGCGTATTTTCGTTGAAATTTCCTGGGGGGGGATAAAAATGTGCAAGTGAAGGTGCGATGTTTCGCAAGATGCGTGTACTTTACACCGGAAGTGGGAATTTTTTTTTTAATCTAGAAGTGATGGTCACGTAGGGCACGATTCGTGCATGACCGATGAAATTTCATTGGGTGTGTTTGCAGAGGTAAAAATCGAGGCGTAATACGAAACGCCTGAAAATAAGTCTCTTCGGGCCCCCTTCGGCGAAGAGTGCCGACCTGTCGGTTTGAAACTCGCCGAATAATAACTTACTCGTCGGGGCCAAAGAGAGTACGAGGACGAAGACACGAGGGCGGACACCGGCATACTGTTGTGTGACGATCGGAGCCGGCAAACTTTCACTTGGGTGGAGTAGGTGAGTAAATTAAACGTACACGGTCGAAAAATAACGGGATACGGAGAGTATCGTACCCGGTGATTGTGTAAAGTATTTGAATTTCTATAAGACGGCGAATCGTAGTGAGAAATATTAAGGTAGCTCACGGAGAAAAAATAAAATTGTCGGGACAAGAAGAATTTTGTTACCATAACTCATTTACCTGGTTAACATAGGGATAACAAAATATTTTGCTGTGGCAGCCAAATATTTTTGCTGCCACAACAATAAATTATTAACGATTTAAGGTCGGAAGTGGATTCTTGGTTCTCGATTTTCACGGAAACGAAGCATCGGATCAGAATTCCGACGACACTTTTATAGTATAATTTGCATACATAATATCTGCGAAAAATTCTTATAAATCTGGCACTTCCCACCATAGGTGTCGCCCTAGTTCCCTACTACGATGTGCCATGGTAATATCTTTCAATCGATATAGTCATATTTACGGGATCTATCAGTGTACTCAGGTGAAGTAGGTGAGTAAATTTTTCTCTCGGGCTTTTCGAACCCAATCTGCAGGACGCTTTTCCGATTGAATGAGAGAATATGTATTGAGATGTATTTACTGGCCTTAATTTCAATTGCTATCTCCTCTTTTTTTTTGTTTCATTATTTTCTTTATTTTTTATATTGCCTTTATCTTTATATTTATATTCTGTATTGAGTTTATTGAGTTAGTATATTGAGTTTATAATAGGGTAGGATTGCAAATCGCCTTATAAATCTACGTCAACTATTGTCAACATTAAGTTTGGTCGATATTTCAATATCGTCCTGGAAATGGGTTATCCGCGCGAAAAAATAAAAAATAAAGAATGTAACGTAGACGGTCGTAAAACAACGGGCTGCGGACTGTATTCTACCCGGCGATTTTGTGCAATATTTGAATTTCTATAACACGGCGAATCACAGTAAGAAATATTAATTACAATGCGTGCAAACCGATCGCGTGAGAACGGGCGTTCTAATTTGCCGCTCGTAATAGCTTGTAAATATAGCCCGAAGCTGACTTGTAAAAACCGTAGCAACAATGAGACAATTGTAACTCATCGTTCAATTTTGAATATTCATCACACGAAGGGACGCTAGCGTGTCGCGTTCGCTATCCGGGCCGAGGCCGATACACAACTCGTCCGTGGATACTTCCGCTCGCATCGTCTCGTAATCGTTTCTATCCTCGTTACGCGATTTTTCATATCGAGGGGAAACCGGGAGCAATCTCGTGTATCCCTCCGGCCCATTGTCACGACGACAATAAAGCTTTTCCGTTTCGCAGCAATGCGCAGCGCGCTGCTGGTACGCAACAAAAAATAAAAAATCGCTCGTTCAATAGACTTTTATCGTCCACAAAGATCCATTTCTTTCGTCGTTTATTTCCCAAAAAAAAATTCAACGTTACGTACTTAAAAAAAAATTGTAAACTTTACAAACCGAGTTGTAAAAGTTTGTAACAAATAAACGTTAAATGTACCCTGTTTTTACCGTCTACGCACAGATTTTTTATTTTACATTTCTTCTTTTGAAAACTTTACGTACTTTTAACGAGAAAAAAATTTCTAAAATTTACAAACTTAGAACCGCGCAATTTTATGAAAAATAAATGGTAAATGTACTTTTTTTGACGGTGTACGAACAGAGTCGCGGTTATCGAAGTACCATTCGAAAAATAAACATTGTCGACGACCCAGCCATTTTCTATTTTTTTTTTGTTTTTTTTTTTCATTCATCAATCAATCCAATACTCTGTTGTCTGAGCGATTTGCGGCCATTGGTTATTTGTTATCCGAGATAGTTCGAGCGGTGAACCGCATCGGGGGGCTAGGGGAGGGGGGGGGAGAGTGCTGTAGGAGTAATGTAAAAGCTCGAGCACCACTTCGGGTTGTTCCCGATGTGGCGAAAAGTGAGCAGTCGAGCAGCCACTGCCTCTCGGGGAATCGTCGGGCTCCGGGTTGACCGCGTGCGAGATGTCGGCTTGCGTGGTGCGCGAGAGGTGAAGTTTGATGGGAAACCGCAGACGCCATTAAACACAGACGGACGGACGCTCGGTCGGAAAGAGGCCCAGACAGAATCTGCTGCCCTGCTCGTGTGCAACTGGATTGTTGCGAGTTAAACTTCGCAAATAACCTACTGACCGCATCATTGTGTATACAGTGTATGTACCCCCATATAGCAGTTGCACATCGTAGGCTGTTGCGCAAAATATAATGTATATGTATATGTATATGTATATGTATATGTATATGTATATGTATATGTATATGTATATGTATATGTATATGTATATGTATATGTATATGTATATGTATATGTATATGTATATGTATATGTATATGTATATGTATATGAAAGGTATAGGAGAGATTCAAGGGAGCCGAGGACGATGCGAGGTGGTCGCGGCGGCTACTGCGATGGGGAGATGAATAAAGATAAAGATAGAATTGAAAAGAGTAAAAGGAAGACCGTGAATATAGTGTAAAAGTTGTGTGGATGAAGAAGAGAATTCCATCACCGAGTCCCGAGGTCGCGAATCAAATGGGATTGTTACAAGTTTTTATATTTTATTCTTTTTTTTTCTTCAAGGATCAGTTCCATGAATTCATTTTTGAGCCTTCGAGTCGAAACCTTCTCGGCTCCGAGCCGTTAAAAAACACAAAATTATTTTTTGTGAAACGTGCGCAAAAAGTTCCACTTTTCGTGTCTGCAACGCCCGGCGAAAGTGGAGCTTTTTAGTAAGGCGTGCGAGAACAATCTGCGCATGCGCAGATCACTCTAGTTACTTTATCGCAATCTTTTGTAAAACTTGTTATTTTTTCGCATGCATTTTTAACACTCTAGTTATTTTTTCGGCGCTCTACAGACAGAAAAAGTGGCAGTTGTTGTGGACCAATACAAAAAGTAGTATGTGACACTTGTACGAAAAAGCTGTCTCCCGACGGCGGTTGGAAAGTCGGCAACACTCACCTTCAGCTTGTGCGGCCAGCTTTACAACCTTCGTCGAAAGATCGCTTTCTCGCACTAGTATCGCAAAGTGCTATTTTTCAACCGCTCCATTCTTTTCCGAATGAAAATATTTGTCCAATGAGTACTTTTGAAAAAATTTAATCCCTCAATTTTCACCCCTGAATACAACAAACACAATGGCCGATACTCCTTCCTAAAAAGTACTTTCGGCTTTAAAGGGTTAAACGACGAACTCGGCAAAAGCAACAAAAACATTTCGAACCTAAACGAAAAAGTCTCTGTGGAAAATATCTGTAAAATGACTTCTGAAAATACTTAAATCCTCAATTCTCACACCTGATTGCAACCAAAAATACCTTCGGCCTTAAAGGCTTAAACCACACACTCAGAAAAAAAAAACAAAAAAATAAAATCTCCGCAAGTTTCTTGGGCACCTTCGCGGCCTAGGAACAAAAACCTCGCCCGCGGTTCTCTAAAAAAAAAATGCACGACATAATGCGATGACGAAAGGAAGGACTGCGCGGACGACATCCGGCACTCGAGTCGCAGGACTCTTTGATCGGGGCGGAGTGCGCGAGAGTCGCGAAGAGCGAGGAAAGAAGTAAAATTCTGAAGCCGAGGGTCGAGAGAGGAGCGATGTACGGGGATGCATCAGTGACAAGCAGTAAATCATAGTTTTACGGCCCTCTCGTCTTTATGCGGCCCTTATTCGCGGCTGCACTCGTCGAAGAAGCCTCTCTTCGGTCCAAGCACATTTATTTATTTATTTTTTTGTTTGTTTCTTTTTTTTTTGTCTTATTCTTTAACCATCTTCCGAACGAAGGAACAAACCCATCGGAGCATACACACGCGGTCCCGGTCATATACGCACCGCGACTACGGCGTGGGCGTCGTCTTTTACGGGCGCGGCAGTATAAAGTGCTCCTTCGCTCTGGGATCGCACGGAGAGAGCTCGGGGTTGGCTCTCGCTCGCACTCGGAGCGCAGCTTCCCAGCTCCGAGACGAAAACCGAAGCCGGACAGTGTATATGAAACCGCTGGTCTCGCAGCGAGAAGAACACTGTGTGCGCGCACCGGTGATTCGAATGTAATTAAAATCAAGGACGCATGCGCGAGGGTTAACCAGCGGCGGCCGGTGGAAAATAACAGTAAAGAATATTATTGCCAGTTTCTCGCCGACTTTTTACCCCCCTTCATCCTTGCTTACAGATAATATATATAGGTATACACAGACACGTATCCGACCATCCCCCTCATTCTTTTGCGGCGAGAGGACTATTCTCGTACCAAACGCGCCGCCGTCGCGTCCTCGCCGGACGAAAAAATAAAATAAAAATTCTTTTCGAATAAGATTGTATAGCGTGTAGGGCATAGCTCGTGTGTTTGTGTGTAGGGAAGAGAGGGGCGAATGGGACGGCGGGGCAAAACGGGGCAGAAATTTCTATGGGAACATTTTTATTGAAAAATTGCGTTTTGGCCGATTTTATAGGAATTTTGGTTGGAAAATAGCGTTTTGGCCTATTGTCCCGTTTTTCCCACTGCCCCGTTTTGAACAGCTCTCCCCTATGTAGTCTGGGAGGGCAGGACGGGAGCGCGAGGTAGTTACAGAACTGGGTGGGGAATTAAACAAATTCTTCGCTCTCAAGATTTACGAGGAGGAGGGAGCATATCTCTCGCCCCTCGAGAAGTCGGCGGTGTGGATTTTTATTTCCTGACTGTAAATTGAGTGCGTCGTTGGACGGGGTGTGTACAGTATTTTTTTTGTTTTTTTTTTTTTACTCGAACATCGACGATGGGTGAAAGGGATGCAGAATCGGGCGCCTCAAAGGATGAATGGTGTTGACCACGCAGAGGTGGGTAACTTGCTTCTCTAATTAGGCGATCGAGCTGGGGGGGATGAAAAGGGAGAGTGGAGGGCGAGTGTGGGTTTCCGGAGGGCGAGGTTTCGGCGGTTTGTACCGAACGCGCGGCCGCCGACGTGTCTTTGGACCAAATATATGTATATGAAGAAAGGCGGGTTCAGTACTTGGATGGGTGACCGCGATCACCCATCCAAGTACTGACCCCCCCTCGATTCTTGATACGGCGGCGACGGCGGCGGCGAAATCTTTTTATATTATAGACACACACACATATATATATATATATATATATATATATATGCGCTCTAGGGGGAAGGACAAGAGTGTAAGGTGGTTACGGGTCAAGGGTGGAGAATTAAAAAAATTCTTCCTTCCCAAGATTTAGTCCCCCTCGAGAAGTCAACGATGTAGACTTTAATTTCAGATTGTAAATTGGTTAGGTCGCTGGAAGGGGTGTACCGAATTTTAAGTTTTTTTGTCTTGGTTTATTTTTTGCTTACTCTTAGAGAAGCTTTGTTTTATTTTTCTCGAGAACATCCACGATGGGTCGAAGGGATGGAGAATCTGGTGTTTCAAAGGGTGAATCGTGTACCGAGGTGGGCAACTTGCTTCTCTAATTAACCAATCGAGCTCGGAGGAGGATGAAAAGGTAGAGTGGAGGGCGAGGTTTGGGCGGCTTGTACCGAACGCGCCGTCGCCGTTGTGCCCTCGCTGGACCAAAAAATAAAATAAAAAATTCGTATGATATTGCATAGCGTACACAGCATACCTCGTGTGTTTATACATAAAGTGCAAGGTGGTTGCGGAACAAGGGTTGAAAATAAAAAAATTCTTGATTCTCAAGATTTACGACAGAAAAATAATTTATTTGACGTGCAAACCCGCAAATAAATATTTATTTGCTTCAAATAAATGTTTCGATTGCTTTAAATGAATATTTATTTAACTCAAACGACTATTTATTGAAACCAGATAAGTGTTTATCTGCGGGTTTGCCCGTCGAATAAATTAGTGATAGTAAAAGAGATTTATTGCCAGACTTAATATTTACAGTTGTCTTCTTGTAGTAAGTTTTATACCTAACGCTAATTTTACACCTTGGCAAAGGGCCATCGACCCGGGTCCTTCAGCCCTCCAATAAATAATATTTCCGCTTGTGTAAATTGGAAGTGGTGTACCGAATTTTTAGGATTTCTTTTAGATTTATTTTTCGCTCCCTCATAGAGGAAGCTTTGTTTTTTTTTCTCCCGAACGTCAAAGAGATGGAGAATCGGGTGTCTCAAAGGTTCAATGGTGTTAACCGCACCGAGGTAGGCAACTTGCTTCTCTAATTAGGTGATCGAGTTCAGAGGGGGATGGAAAGGGACAGTGGAGCGCGAGGGGTGGGTTTCAACCCTTTCGCTCGGCCAATAAGCGCGCGCGAGTGTGGATGAACGACCCCGACCGTCCGGCGGCCCTTCCAGGGGGCCAAATACCTCTGGTGCGCGCTGTCGTGTCAACGACTGACCTCTGTCTCCTGCCAGGGTGGGCGGACGGGGGTGTAGACAATACATATAGGGGAAACCGGGGCAAAATGGGGACATGAAATGTCATTTCAACGTGGGGCAAAATGAGGTACCCAAAATTATCGAATAGATCGATTCACGATAGCCAACAAACGACGGAAACCGGGGCAAAATGGAGACATGAAATGTCATATCGACGTGGGGCAAAATGGGGTAATAACGAAGTTAATAAAAGTTGCCGCAAGTCAAATCGACGGGAAGCCCGTTTTGCCCCGGATGGTTTTTTTTTTTATATCCTTTCAAAACCAGTGCCAATAGAATTTTGATGTGGAAAATAATGGATGTATGCTTTCGGTATTGTTGTAGCAGGTTTTATTGCTTAGCGTCCCCGTTTTGCCCCGGTCTACCCTACATGTATATGAATTTTCCACTTTGCTTACGCCCCACTAGCTCCCTCCGCTCACTCGGCGAGAGCGAAGCTTTCAGCAAAGATCACCGTTGTCGCGACAGAAGAATAACCGCGTTCGCGCTGCGAGATCTCGTTTTTTCAACGACCAGCACCGGAAGTGCCGCACACTCGAGACAATCGTGTGCGGCGGTAGAGGCGAATGCACGCGAGTGCAACGCGCTTGCGCTTTTCCACTGAATTTTTACACACATCGGCGCACATACATAAAAATTGGCGAAACGTCGATAAATTAGGTATCTAAATCTGGTGCATCCGTTATCGTTTTTATTGGTTTTTAAGTTTTTTATTCAGGAACGCAGAGCTTGAGCACTATCGGAGCGTTTCACGAGTGTCGCGCTGGAGGACAAATTTGCGTTTTAACTTGCTTTTTTAACGTTAAAAAAAAATTTATTTAAGGATCGTGTATGCAGTTTGAGGACTAGCGAAGCGTTTCACGACATCGCGCGAGAAGACAAATTTCGTCGATCGGTTATCTTTTTTAATATTAACATTTTTTTTAATGATCACATATGCAGTTCGAAGACTATCCGAGCTTTTGACGATATCGCGCCGGAAGACAAATTTGGACGATGGGTTATCTTTTTTAGCGTAAAAAAAATACGGATCGTGTATGCAGTTCTGGGACTATCGAAGACTTTCACGAGGATCGCACCGAGAGCCAAATCTGTTCGATCGGTTACCTTTCTTTAGTATTAAAAAAATTTATTTAAGGATCTTCTATGCAGTTCGAGCGCAATCGGAGCCTTTCGCGAGGATCGCGTCGGAAAATAAATTTCTTCGATCGGTTAACTTTTTGACTGTTTTAAAAAATTTATTTAAGGATCGTCTATGCAGCTCAAGCGCAATCGGAGCCTTTCGCGAGGATCGCGTCGGAAAATAAATTTTATCGGTCGGTTACCTTTTTGAGTATTTTAAAAAATGTATTTACGGACCGTCTATGCAGTTCGAGCGCAATCGGAGCGTTTCGCGAGGATCGCGTCGGAAAATAAATTTTATCGGTCGGTTACCTTTTTGAGTATTTTAAAAAATGTATTTACGGACCGTCTATGCAGTTCGAGCGCAATCGGAGAGTTTCACGAGTATCGTGCTCGTCGATCGTGCCGGGAAAAGGAGGGGTCGTAAGCACCCGAATGGAGGTTCGGTCGGTGGGTGAATGCAACTGTGAAACGAGAGCGCGCGCCGGGATAAATTTCTCTCTCTATCTCGGCGGTTGCCAAAGAGAGCAACGCACCCTGCCCTTTTCCGAGCGGCAACCCCGACGGTGAACCCGCGAAGCGTTTATCGCGATCGTAACGCGAGAATACCCAGCGAAAGAGGCGCGTTACGCGATCCGATACGGGAGTCGAATGGGGTGTTGATTCTGCACGGTAACTCGTCGCACAAATTTCCATGTTTCATCACTTTTGTCTCTACCGCGAGCGTTTCCGCTGTCCCGGCCGCTAAACCGGGGCCCGGTTAAATGGACTATCAGTGTCAACAAGCAGCCCAACCAAAGATCAACAGTTCCGGGAGCAACGCACCCTGTGCACCGGGGTGCGGTGCGAAACCCGGTGCATCGGTCAATCGACGAATTTCACCGGAATCGCGAAGTACCAGAAATACAAAAAAAAAAAACCCAAAGAAAATTCCTCGACGAGACCCAAATATGGAATTAAGATTAAATTAATTTTTAAAAAAATAGCGATGTACCGTTATCGGACGGGATCGTCGGCGGTTGTTTATACGCTTTGCGCTGTATATTTTCCTCGGCGACGAGACGTTTCCGCGTGAATCGGAAGCTGTGGAGAGACGCTCGACGATCGGCTCGAGATACGCGACGACCGGGGAAGTTCGAGCCGCGCGATCGGCTCGATTTTGCCGAGAGGGCGATTGAGGGATGACTGGAAATTAATGTTGCAAGAGACGATGATGGAGAAAAAAAGGGGCACAGAAACACACACACACACCGGTGGAAGACGACGAGGCGCGGGCAGGCCAGCACGGGCCGGGCCTCGATCAGTCGCTCGCGGGGAGCATCTCGCTACTGTAGGGGTGGCAGGTGGCGCCACGAGAGCCGGCTGTAGGCGCAGGGTTGGCCGAGCGGGGGGCTGAGGGAGGCGTGGATCAACCCCCGGTCGCCTGGCAACGACGAGAGATCGACCGGGAGAACAAGCCGTCCCCTGTTCCCGCTAGCTGCTTCCCTCCCTCGCCGTCTCTCCGACTCTTCGCTGTTCGCCTTCGTGCGGGGGGTTTTTCAACCCTCCCGCCCCCGCCCCTCCAACGCTCAACGTCGCAACCCCTATCGCGACCCCCCGAAACCCCTCTCGACGGCGAAGCCTAAGAACCGCCTGACGATTCGAGCTGCGCTCTTCTTTCTTTTTTTTTTTTCATTTTCTGCCTTCTTCTTCTTCTTCTTCTTCTTCATCGAGTTATGTGTGGAGTTGACGTTACGGTGGGGTTCGGTATGAAATGTTATGGTGATGTTGGTTTTGTTGCGGACGTAACTCTGGTTTTGCTTATGTGCGACTGTGGCATCGATGTTGTCGGATATATGTGGAGTTATATGTGTAACTGTATGTACATGCACGTTTGTGTATGTAACTGTGTATGGGGCAATCCCTACCGTCTCGAACTGGGTCTGAGATACGAAGGGATCTTCCATTGGGCCTCCGATTTTGCACATGCATGTATCTAAAGCACTCAGATTTTTAAATTAGATTCTTGGCTTCCTCGTGGAGGAAGTTTTTTTAAAATGGTTACGATAATTTATTATCAAAAAACATGAAGTTATTGATCGCCACGATTTACAATTCTGGAAAGTCTTGTGTCATGTGTGAAGAAATTTAAGATTTGAGCCGGAGTAGACTAGCGTCACAATCTACTTTTAATTACACTCTTGTGAAGTAAAATTTCGTACGATACTCGTGCGAAAAACGTTTTATTAACTCGTGTGATTGCAACACTCGCCTTCGGCTCATGCAGCAAACTCACACTCGTCAGAAAAAGTTTTTTTGCACTAGTCGCGTAATGTACTATTTTCTAAGTATTTTCGATGAAAAAAATTAGAAGAAGAAAATCAGTCGATTATAGGTTATCACTTTACCATTTTTATACGCAACACTGCATTTTTGCGAATTTTTTCAGATTTTCCCAAAGAGATTTCATTTTATTTTTTTACGTCTAAAAAAAAAAGATCTTTCAGAATTTTATCAGATTGAAAAATTGTTAGACCCAGGTCGAAGTGGTAGAGAATGGCCAATATATATGTATACATGTCTGTGGGTGTTTTAGGAACGAATGTGCTCGAGGCGAGCCACGAAGTTTCTTCGACCCCCGTCACGAACCTTGGCCCCGGTAACGTCGACAACCCTTTCCTATCTCCACTTCGTTTTGACCTCTCCCCCCCCCCCCCCACCCCGCCGGCCGTCTATCGTATTACTTCCATTTCCAGCGACGACTTCTTCTTCTTCTTCCCGCCCGCGGTTCCCGTTCCGTTCTACCATGTAAGACACGAGTAAGGACGTTTCAGCCTGATAAGATTTATCGTGCACTTTTCCCATTCGCTACTACACCGGCCGTACACGAGAGTCTCTCATACATCTTCCCTTGCCACTGATTTTTATATATACGTGTGAGGGTTTGAGGATCAGCCACGATCGCGGCTTATCGGGACGTAAAACGTAAAGGAAATATGTATTTATATGGTACTCGCGGGACGGCGCGCGGCTGGCGGGCCGCTATGATGCATGCGAGATGGTTTCGCCCTCGAGTCGATAAAACCTTCTCAACATTTTTCCTCGTTTCCGGAAAAATTTCGCCGAACCGTGCACGCTTTGCAAGAAAATTGCCATTTTTCTTGCGAGATTTTGTTGCTCTTAAGAAAAATTGCAATTTTCATCGCGGATTATAAACAGCGCATATACTATATATGTATTGTGTAATACGCCGAAGAAGAGCGTGGCACAGAAGCAGCGGCGCGCTGAGAGCTCGCTAAATTATTTCTCGACACGTCGCACCCCCGCCCGCTCGAGGCAGAGCTTGACTAGCTATCGTTTTGCTCGCGTTTCAAATAACAGGGAAAGGCGCAAAGAAGGGGCTGGGGAGCGAAAAACGAACGCAAGAAGATACGTTGCGAGGGAGGAGGGAGAGAGAGGAGTGACGGTGAGTTCCGGTGGTGGTCTGCTCTGCAAAGTGCCATTAGCATATTTATACGCTTTATCTTTGGCGGTAACTCCTTGGTGCAGCCGGCACGAGGCAAACCTCTCGCGTTATCCCTCACCCCTCTGCCGCCCCACGCCCCCCGCTGCCCGCCGCGCACCTTTATTTCTATATTTATCGTTCTCGTGAATAATCGCCCATCATCGAGATTTCAATTTTCTCGCTATCTTCGATCACACCGGAAAAGAACGAATCAACGATGCCGCACAATTCTTCGCAGCGTTGCGCTTTCAGCAGAACTAATTGCGTTCACCATCAATTTTAGTATTTTATTATTATTATTTTTAGTCATTTATTATTGTTACTAATAATTTATTATTATTACCTAGAATTTGCAAAGCCGGAACCTTCGAACGATTCGAATAATGAGTTGATGAGCTAAAAAATGTGAAAAAATTCACAAACATAACTTGAAGTTTTGTTGTTTTTTTATAACACAGAAGAACATTTTTTACAAACACCCGTATGGATTTTGTGCTTGAAAGAAGGCGCGTCGTTTGCGATCGGCGAAAGGTTCCTGTTATTGTATAGAGCCAACAATATTTTATTATTATTGTTACTTGAGAATTTAATGTTATTGTTTTTCGAGCTCGTTGAGTTGAATGGTGAGCGGGAAGTGAGAGAAGCGTCCGTCCAGCGACCAATAATTTCAATCGGAGGGCGAAATCTATTCGTGATGAATTGCTATTCCCGGTCTGAGCCGTGACCGATAACGAAAGTTCCGCAAGGCATTCGAATGGCTTCTTGTTCGACGCAACTGGTTCGGCCGAACATCGCACAGGGAAGTGATATCCATGCCCGTGCAATTTTTACTACTGGCCGATGAGCGATCGAAATGATTTGTCTGTCCAACTCTAACGCGCGCAGGCCAAGAGCTGCGAGGGAGCGCCGATACAGCCGGACAGACCTCTCGACTGTGCGGACTAAAGAAAAAAAAAATCCTTCGATGAGATCGAGCTATCGTAAATCATTTCAATGCGGGACGTTGAAGCATCGATCGTTAATACGTCTCTCGGGCTAAAGGCAGGAAGCTTGATATTTCGATTTTTTTAACAACGCGATATTTCGTTTTTTCTCTTGTTTTTTCCATTCAGCTTCATAGCGAATTCTCATTAGCGTATCGTACAATGCGGGACGGCCGACATGTTTTCTCTAGTTATTATAATCGCGAGAAGGAGAGGGGGAGATTCGGAGAGCCAGGCGGGAAGTCGAGAAGAGTCCGTAGACCTCGGAAGGTTAATGAAGCTCGGGGCAACCCTTTCAGAGCCACTTTGACCGATAAAGTGTCGACGTGGTCGGTTATAGGTGTATAATTAATAATTAACGCTCTTGAAGGGCTCCAACGGTCTCTCCGGAGGTGCACTTTCAAAAGGTGAATAAAGGTGAATAAAAGAGTCTCTCCCTCTCGCCCCTCTCGCCCCTCTCGCCACGGCTCTCTTTTGCCTCCTTCACTTTTATTCTCGGCGAATCACGAGTACTCGTGATTTACCCGCAGGAATTCGCCTCGGGTATCTCTCGGCGCGAAACGGGGATGAGGTTTCTGCGCGAACGAGAAAGACTCTTGCAGTGCGATAGTCATACGAGACGGCTCAGGAGCTTCTCGAGAGGCCACGAACGTGGGCAGTCCGCGAATTCCCCGGGTTCCCGGACTTCCCCGATTGCCCGCGGTGTCGCCGTCGAGCACTCGAGCTTCGCGCTTTTCCATCCCAGGGGACCAGCGCGAGAGCCGAAATACCGGACAACGGTGCTTTCTGGTGGACATTTTTGAACATCTGGATCCGATGAGGTCCTAAAAAGGCCCCAACATGACCCTAGTGGGAATAACGGTATAGGACCGGTACTGGCCGATGCTGTGCCAATAGGCTACGTGGCGCTCTCATCAGAATGCTCAACAATTTTTTGAGGAAAGAGAATCTCAGTATCTGAGCTGCTGGGACAATTTAGCATAACAATATCCTGAATAGGGTCGGAACTTTGGGGCGTTGACTGGAAAACGTTGGCTCTTTACCCACTGCATTACGCACTAAAGGGCGCAAACCGACTAACCGGTATTGGGTGTCTACCTTCGACGTCAAAGGGAATCAAAGTTTGGACCCCGTTGCCCGTAGTGTCGCTTCAGGGTTCCCAAGATGTCTTGCAAAAACTCGCACTTTTTGCCTCCCTGAGAGCCAGCCGAAATACCGGAGAACCAAGTTCTCTGGTGGCAATTTTTGAGCATTGCGGGGAGCAGCCGAAATGCCGGACAAACAAGTTTTCTGGTGGCTATTTTTGAGCATTGAATGCCCAATGGGATCCGGAAAAGGCCCGGATATGACCCTAGTTAGAATAACCGGATAGGACCGGCACTGGCCAACGCTGTACCTATACTGGCCCCAAGTGGCGCTTTCACTAGAACGCCCAACAAATTATTTGGGGAAGAGAACCTCAGTATCTGAGCTGCTGGGTCATTTTTCCACAACAACATCCAGAAGACGTTCGGAACTTTGAGACGTCGACTGGCAAACATCGGCGCATTACCCGATATTACCCACCAACTGGTATTCGAAGCATCCCATCGATGTCAAAGAGAATCCAAGTTTGTCCAAGACGGGAAAGGATAAAGGGTTTCTAACTCGATTCCGGGTTAAAAAGCTCTTTCCGCGGGAGGACAGTCTCTACATGAGAGTCCAAAAAAGCCCCGATAAGACCCTATGAGGCGACGCTGTGCCAACACTAGCCTCTTGTGGGACTCCCACTAGAATGCCTAACAACTATTTTTGGGAAAAAGAACCTCAGTATTCGAACTGCTGGCTCATTTTTCCATATCAATATCCTGAACATAGGTTCGGAACGTTGGGACGTCATCAAACATCGGCGCATTACTCGATATTACCCACTAACTAGTATTCGATACATACCTTCGACGTCAAAGAGAATCCAAGTTTGTTCAAGAAGGGAAAGGCTAAAGGGTTTCTAACTCGATTCCGTCAGGTTGAAAATGGCATTTCGCGGAAGGACGGTCTCTGCAAAGTAGAGTCGATCTAATTGCAAAGTGCCCTAAATAGCGACGAAGGCATGGGCACGTAATACCCGGAAGTCCCTTGCGCTCACAGACTCACACACAGGATCGATAGTTGTGCAGTATCGGCTCGGTGTGCGATAGTTGGCGTCGAGTTTTGCCGCAATACCAACAAGCCACTCTAGAATGTAAGGTAACTATCGGGAAGCTCCACCGCATAGTCGTCACGACATCCGAGTGCGGCAGTGGCAGTAATAGCAGTGCCGGAGTGGGGAGGAGGGTTGAAACACCCGAGGGGATGGCATCGTCGCCCCGGGGAAGGGTAATTAAATCGAGGCCCTTCGACACGCAACGCCGTCGAGACCAGGAATTCCACGCAGTCATGCTGCACCCGTAACGCTGCCGGGACACCGGATGTCACGCAATTTCTTTACCAGCGGAGGGGCTGCGCGACCCGTCGTCCGCATGGAACAACTATCGGAACCGTCGTCAACTCTCCGCACGGATAAAAATGGTTTACAATCTAACGAAATGTTTCACCAAAGTCAATAATTTATTGTCAGGGCGGGTAGAGAATTTTCTCCTAAAGCAAAACAATTCTCCACTGGAGTGCAAAATGTCACTCCCACAGAAAAATAGTTTGTTGTCTCTGTATCGTGTAAATAAATTACTTAACCATAGCCCTATAATTTTCTTTTTCTCCGCGCGTACTAAAAATAATAACCAGAAAAGATTCAGTTAGAAAAAATCCTACACCCAAGCGAATCTCAGCGCGACTAGAAGATCGCAACGAATGGATCTAGAAAGTTCCTCAAGCTTGAACTATCGGAAGGATCATCAACTCTCCACAATGCTAAAGAGGGTTTTTCCAATCTGACGAAATGTTTGACTAAACTTAATAATTTATTCCTTGGGCGACAAGAAAATTTGTTGCCAAAGCAAAACATTTCATTGAAAAAAATGTATTAATAACCAAAAAAGTGCCAATGAATAAAAAAAAATCCTACATCCACAGGAATCTCAGCGCGCCTCGTTGAATGCTGGAAGATCGCAACGAATGGATCCCTCTAGCTCCCTCAAGCTGGAAACCCCTCGGGGGCGCGCAACCCCAGCGAGCTGCAGTAGCTTCTCAAGAGCCCCCGAGCCTCCGAATCCCTCGATCCCTCTCAGCGTCATCGTGATCATTACCCTCGGGAGCTCGTCGTGAAAAAACAACAGCTACTGGGGCGCGAATCGGCGAGGGTTGCGAGCGAATCGACCGGTCGTCTGACGTACAGGGGTGGGTGGAAGGGTCGTGTTCGGAAAAGAAATCGGAGAAACAATGCTTCAACGCCGCTGAGTGGAGCATAAAGACGGACGCGGCGAACGGCAGAGGAGAATATCGGAGAGCTGAGAGCCTGCCGGTGCATAATTGACGTTGCGTCGCGCGCTCGTACGCACCGGTCTGCGGGATGCTGCACCGGTGCTCCTCGCTGCACGTACCTAAGTAGCATAAGTGCCAGCGAGCTGTCGGGCATCCGAGAGCACGTACGACGTACATGTACGCCCTTCCAGCCACACAGGACTCATCATCGCAAGGCTGGAACTCGTACGCAAATAGTTATGGTGCACGCACGTTGGTTGACTATATATATATATATATATACATGTGTATATTAGGGTCGTGCTTACATTGAAAATTTCTGAATTTTCTCGGGGCCATCCGTATTATGGTGAGGTATAAAATAAAAATGCCATCTCCGAAAGGTCCCCAAAATTAATGCATTTTTAGAGGTCGCTGCCGGTTATTTAAAGAATTGAAAACTTCGAATCTAAATTTAAAGTCAAAATGAAGTATTCGAACTTTTCTTGGAGCTACACCACACTTCCTAAGTATAACG
Source organism: Stenichneumon culpator (assembly GCA_964017025.1). NCBI lineage: Eukaryota > Metazoa > Arthropoda > Insecta > Hymenoptera > Ichneumonidae > Stenichneumon > Stenichneumon culpator. Next base: position 17,712,005 of record OZ024772.1, on the reverse strand, counting down.
AATAATAAAAAAACTCTGCGAAATCCCTATGAAATCGAATCATTTTTAGAGATCGCTACCGACGGTTTAAAAACAAAGTTTTCGACAAAAATAGCAAATAGTTTTAAAAAAAGTTTTGGAAGGTGAAAATCCGCCGCCGGAAAATAACCGAATAATTCATTTGAAAATTCGGTTGTTGTAACAAAAGTTACATTAAAAAAACCGAAGATCTGTCGGCGGCGGCGAAATCTTTTTATATTATAGATATATATATATATATATATATATATATATATATATATATATATATATATATATCTATATATATATATATATATAGTGTAACGAATATCGTTCGCGGTCTAGGATAGAAGATTATCCTCGGTAAGCGGTCATGAAGAACCGCTCGGACAACAGAACATTAGACAGACGAACAAACGATCGACCTCACAGCGACGTAGATTTGACAGTCAGTCTTATTCGGGTCTTGAACTCGAACTGACGTTTGACATTCACGAACGGTCACAAAAGCATAACTCGAGCCAATAATTAGCCTAATGTGCTTCTTTTTTATAATCGGTCGTCCATTTATTTCCGAGAAACGTAACAATATATATATATATATGAAGCACGTTGGTCGAATCGTGAGCACTCGACAATTCTGCATCAGCGAATGGCTCGTGGCGTCTAGCGGACGCTGCGTGCGTTCCGAAGGATATCGTACCTTCTTCTCTCTAACCGAATGGGACGAGAAACCCTCGGCTCACGCACCGCAGGGACACCGTTCGTACCGGTGAGAGGAGAACGAACTATCAATATTTCTCCGCATCCCACTGTGGATGCGATAGGATTTCAGCCTGGCTAAATAGTTCCAGCCCTATGGCTGGCCTCCGGTATATGCGGATAAACTGCCTGGGTATGGTGCGGGGGCGCCCCTGCTGAGCTTCTCTGCTATGGTCTATAATTCCACCCCAGCACGGCGACCGGACGGTGTATGTGTTACGACTGAGGGGTACGAACTACTCTCGGGCGAACAAGTGTTGATGGCAATGGAATCTTGGATTTTTTTTTATTTTGCTTCCTCATAGACGAAGCTTTTTTTTCATGACCAACATTTTTTTTTAGATGTTAAAATGTCTGGATTCGACGAGAAAAATTGAAACTCTTATAACTTGGGAACAACTTGAGCTTGCAAGCTGAAATTTGTAAGGACGCGGTAGAGGACTCAATCTTCAATGTTTGGTTAAATTTTAAGCAACAGTTTTTCATTTATTACAATTTTACGCTGTTTTGAACTTCGCTAAAAAAAATCTCGGCGCACGTCTAGCTCGTACAATTTTTGGGCTATCGGGCTGAAAAGTTGTACACAAAGGAACTATCGTTGAGCAATTGTTCGTATTCGATTTGTCACGGATTTATGGACAGTTTAAATTTTATGCGATTTTCAATTCTGTTCTCAATTTTACGAAAAATTAGTATTTTCTTTCTGACACGAGTTTCCGTATCAAATATTGAGCCAAGAGTAAAAGATAAGTCGCAGATTCGTAATCAGTGGGAGGAAATACATCAGACGTCGCCCCAAAACAACGAATAACTATAATTTTTATAGGGAACCTTTGTAGCGAATATTGTCAAAGGTATTTTTTTGTACTTTCATACAGCAATATTTTTGAAACATTATTATTTTCTTTCACCGATAAAGCACCCTCTATGCGGAAGCCAAATAGTCACGGAAAATAATTGTTCTTAGAAGCTTTCTACACAAAAAAAATTAGCACGGGAAGAGAGCTTTACGCACTTGTAAGCCACGCATTTTATTGTGCATGTCTCTTACCATAACATTTTTTTTCGCGTTTCGTTCAAATCGTATTTACATCCCACAAAAATTGAATGACCGTAGTTCGAAATAATTTCACTTGATTTCATCAATCCGTGGGATGTAACGTATACCTTGTTGTGGTTCATCGAGCCATCGGCAATTACCGCTCACCCTCTCGAGCGTGCGAGATTGGGTTATCTCGCGGGCAAATTGCACCGGACATTTTTTTTTTTTGTGGACGCAGCGGGAACATCCCGTCGGATCGCAGCTTGCGCACGCACAGAAGCTGCGCTGGACGGGACGTGGAACAGCCGAGCGAGGTCCTAATCTGGCTGATGCTGTCGATTGAATCGAATCAATTTATGTATCAGCCAGTTTGACCTCCATTCCACCAGATAGGCGGGAGGGACCGCTGTGATAACATAAGTGTACAGCTAAACACCACCGGCACATATACATATGCATATACATATACATATACATATACATATACATATACATATACATATACATATACATATACATATACATATACATATACATATACATATACATATACATATACATATACATATACATATACATATACATATACATATACATATACATATACATATACATATACATATACATATACATATACATATACATATACATATACATATACATATACATATACATATACATATACATATACATATACATATACATATACATATACATATACATATACATATACATATACATATACATATACATATACGTTGTGGGAGGATTTTTGTGCGATGTGCGATATCGCAACTATCTCATCGCTCGTTGGCGATCTTCTATGAGTCCATCTATCCATCCATCGGGTTCTTCCGCCGCACACGCGAGCTTTTTATATAATTTATTGTACAGGATGCGACACTCGACCGTCCTTCGTGACCCTCCCGGTTATATCGTGCATAGGCGTTTGTGTAGTTAAACGGGAACCATTTAACTCGGGAACGGGGTCCGAGGCGTGCATCCCTCCGCTGTAAATCTTCGATTTTTTTTCTTTCTCTTATTTTTTTATTTCTTTATTTTCTATCTTTCTTCCTCGCGCGGCTGCTTGCTCGCTGCTGCCGGCGTTCATGCTGGCTGGCTTATTCGTTATATACAAGCGATCCTTCTCGCACTGTGCAGCAGAATCTCTCTCGTTTCTCTCTTGATCCAGCGGAATTCCCTCGGGTCTCCGACCAGCACACCGTCCACCGTCGTGTTCTCGCAGTGGCGATGGACTCTGCGGGTCGCGTTCCCGAGGGTATTTCCAACCCCTCCTCGTCCCTCCATTTACTGCTCTGTGCACACACGCGACGCTTCACTGGAGTGTTGAAAAATGATTGCCACCGTTTCTGGGCCAGAAAACGCGCCGGATCGACAGTCTGCAGGCTATCTTACATCTGGTGGACCGATCATCGTTCCGGGAATATCGAGGTAGTGTGGATTTTTTGGGAAAAAAAAGAAAGACAAGAGGGAAGGAAATAATTTTTTGACCCAAGCTACCGGCATCAAAAACTCCAGTAAAAAGATCACTTTGAAGGAAGCGGATCATCTTTTAGCCGCCAAATGGATTTTTTTTTTTAGCGTCTGGGAGATTTTCGGTGATTTTTTTTTTAATACCAAGATAAAAATGGAAAGTTTATTTTTTGCCTGAGGTCGATGGAAGCCCACCTGAATAAAAATATAGGAGAGTAGAATATGAAGTACCGTCAGTTTCCTTATTGTTATACATCTTTTTATCTGCTTCCCTAGGGTCGAATTTTAAGACGTTAGTTTAAACTTAAGATCGCTCTTGAGATCTTGAACTTAAGATCGATGTTTGGCCCGAACTTCGTTGCGTGTTTAAGATTTATCTTAAGTTCGAACTTAAGATTTTAATAAAGATAAAGAAGACTTTATTAAAGATAAAAGATTTAAGATCAAATCTCAGTTCAAACTTAAGGACGAACTCAAATTCGATTGTAGTTCCAGTTCGATCTTAAGCACTCAATGAAGTTAGAACCAAAATTCGATCTCAAGAGCGATCTTAAGAGTGACCTTAACTTCGAACCAACGTCTTAAAATTCGACCGTTAATCTCTGTCCGCGAAACGGCTTTAAAAAAATCCCTTTAACGCGCGAGGATCATCCTTTATCAGTCAAACGGATACTTTTAAGTTTGGGAGATTTTCGGCAATTTTCTTTAATACCAATAACGAAAATGAAAACCTTTTTTCCCCTGAGGTCGATGGAAGCCCTCTTGAGTACAAATAAAGGAGAGTAGAATATCAAGAACCGACACTTTTTCCTACTTTTTTTTTTATCCGCTCCCTTAATCTCCGTCGGCAAGCCAAGTTTCCAGAAATCCGGAGGACTCCTTGCCAGGGAAGGAGCGCTTAGCTCGGGAATGTAGGAAGGAAGGAGCGGTGCAGAGGCCGAGGCGAACAATCTGAGAGGGTTGCCAGGAGGCTGAGATCGAGAACGATAGAGACGAAGTCCTTCTAAGTTTAGACTTTCAGGAGTCCCGCTGACGTTTAGTCACCTCCGCGTACACCGAAGAGAAAGAGGAGGAGGAAACTCTCCGGCTGCCTACACCTTATCCACGCCACCCACACTCGGCTCGTGCACTGTCGTTCCCTCGAGCGGAACCGCATCTGTGTCCCGGTGTCTGCGAAGCCCGTGCACGAGCCCGCAGCTCGAAGGGCCGACCAGCTGCAGTTGTTCGCTGCAGCTATCGACTCCATCGAGACTTGGCCCGCGGTAGCCTCGGCTCGATGTACCGCATAGTATGCGCACATCATAGCCGCCAGTAGGTAAAGGGGATGCGGTAATGCAGCATCAACTTTTTTTTTTTTTGCGAACGAAACGTTTCTGTAGAAAATATATCACGATCGCTCGATCGATCACTTTTATTGGTCTCCGGATAAAAATTCAAGATATTCCGGACACGTTTCCATTCTTATGCGCCCAGAGCGCAAAGCCGATAATATTGGGCAAGGTTGGCAAAGTTCAAAAACATTGTAAATATAAAGCGGTCTGGAAGTTTTTATGCAAAGAATGGCACAATAAATTTCATGTACAATTGTGATGAAATTTTGAATTAGTGGACTTTTGCAGTGACATTAAAGTAACTTATCGCATTTAAAGTACTTTTATAGTAAAATTCAAATGGATTATTAAAAGTAAAGTATTTCTAAAGTTTTTAATATACTGCATGTTAATTTGTCATCACAATTTTACATGATATTTAATATGCGAGTTTAGGCATAAAAACTTCCAGTACCAGTACTTTAAATTTCATCCAAATTTTTAAATAATAATAATAATAATAATAATAATAATAATAATAATAATAATAATAATTTCTTGACAAGTCAGAATCACAAAAAAAATGTACTTTTCAAAGGGTTGAACAGAAATTTGTGCCGAGGCGCAGGCTGCAATGTAACCGAACATCGGTAGAAAATAAGAATATCTAGGTTCTCCTTCCGTGCAATCGAAGCTCTGTAGCTTCCGATATATCGCTACGTATCGATGCTTCTCGTATCACCGTATGTGCGCGTTCGTACGTGTGCAGAGAGGTACGGGAAGGTTCCCCTCGGAGGTTATTTTCTCGGTGGCTGTCGGTGGTTCGCTGCGGATGCTGCGCTCAGCTCTCCGCGGGGATGCAGAAGCGATGCTCGAGGTGAGCAAACAGTGTTCGGGATATAGGTAAGCCGAGAACCGTAAATACAGCGTGCATGTTCGTCGCGCCCGTTGCTCCTGCCTCTCCGCCGTCCTGCCGGCCCGGCTCTGGACCAGCGTCGCTGGTAGCCCTCGCGTACCTACCTTCGCGAGATGCTGCATCGTCTCTCCCTTATACCTCATGTTAGCTGGACCGGCTGGTCCGGCAGTGCCTGTGCAGAGGGCCGGAGCTCGCCCAGGACCGAGATAGAACCAGCGCGGGGGAGTCGATGAAGAAGAGCCGAGAGAACCGTGGAATACGAATCTTGCGAGCTCGACCCGAGAGGGATATAAAAGGAATATGGGACTTGCGTGTAGAAGAGCACATTTTTTTTATTTAAAAGAATTAAAAATAGAAGAAATGGTTTATAGAGTATGTCGAGTATTTGCAGATGTGCAGGCTCAATGTGGGCATTTATATATCGGAGTTCGGTAGCACGTATTGCGCTGGACGTGCAGAGTGCTGTAGAGGACAGCGGGCAAAATGAACCTTCTACATTTTCGATAACATGATTTTATTAATTTGTATATATATATATATATATATATATATATATATATATATATATATATATACTAGGGCTTCTGATGGGCCGAGCACTTCGGACATTCCCTTTGAGTGTCTCCAAAACTTACTTAAAATAGGGACTTGGAATAATCAAGACCAGAGGCAGGGTCTGCAAAGGGACATAGTATTTTTCGTAAAGTAATTGATAAACGAAATTAGAGTGACACATCAGTCCAGCCTCCATTTAATCCCTCCCTTCCTCAACTCCCCCCCCCCCCTCTCCAAAAGGAATTATAATATTTCAGATCGAGGGCTTGACATTGCACCCCCTGTTTCATTTTACCCCTGCCAGTGTGTTTCATTTTACTCAAATCGGGGTGTTTCATTTGGCCCCGGACTCTTAATTCTTGAACTCCGCTACGGCCGCTGCGGCGGCGAAATCTTTTTATATTACAGATATATATATATATATATTTTTTATTTTTTTACATAATTCGCGAAAAATGGTCAGTAATAGTCTGTTGTGCCCAGATATCATTCTATACATCCGGTGGAGGCGATACCGGGAGCTCGAAGAGTGTGTAAAAATTAAGTGAGTGGTAATATGAAAAAATAAAAATACAAACAAAACGGAAAAAAATTCCAGTCTCCGTGTATAGTAGGTGAATAAGCGAGAATATCGGAAAATATATTTCACTGAGAGATAGATATTCCCGGTGGGGATATCCACCTTACGGCGTGCAGTCGATCGAGGAAGCGTTAGCGGACCGTCGAGAGAAGTTTTCGAGCGGTATATCGCAGACACCTTGGGGAAATGTCATTCTCCCGAAGAAATATTGGGAAGCGAGGGATGAAAAAAGGAAAACTATAGAGAAAATATTTTCTCGAGTAGTAACTGGCACAGCAAGGAAGGTTCGCAAATTCAACAAAATTCTCTCCACAAAGAGAGGCTCCGACTTATCACTAGTTCGATCTACATTTTTTTTATTAGCAAACCGCAGGTATAATTAATAATTTGCCCCAACGAACTGCGTAGTTGAACACGCGCCAGCCGATAAATATGGGCCAAGAAATTAATTGGTTGGGCAAAAAAAAATGATAAGTTGATTGCCAATCAATTAATGTGTTGACCCAACAAATTGGGTCTTCTGCTGATCGATTTATTCTGGCTCGATCAAATTAATCGTCTGCAGCCTATATAACTATCCACTTAGCTGAAGCAACTCATTACTTTTCCCCATGCGTATCGGTAACTAAAAAAAAAATAAAAAAAAACAATTGTCTCACACTATCCCATAAATTGTATTTTCCTTTCTAGAATCTCACACCGTGCGTCTTGGACCACCAAATTAATTCGTCGGCAAAACTAGTCAATTTATTTGTGCCCAATCGTATTAATCGCCTGTTGCCTATCCAACCATCCACTTGGCTGGATCAACTCATCGTTTTTCCCCTCGCATCTGGGCAACTAAAAAAAAGAATGAAAATCATCTACCACTATCTCTTAAATTGTATTTTCCTTACTACAATTTCATACCACGTGTCTCGGCCCAACAAATTATTTCATCGACACAACTAATGAATTTATTTTTGCCCAATCAAATGAATCGCCTCTAGTCTACCTAACCATCCACTTATCCGCAGCAACTCATTATTTCCCCCATGCGTATCGGCAAAAAAAAAATAGCAAAAAATAAAAATCATCTCACACCGTCCCATAAATTGCATTTCCCTTACCGCAATCTCGTACCGCAAACGGACCGCCAAAGACGTGTCTCGTGCAACTTCCGAATTTATTGCTCGACGATGGGAACTCGATATCGAAACCGGTTGAATAAAACCGTGACTCACAGAGGCGCTCTCGACGCTCCGTTTTTACCTATGACATTCGACGATCGAGTGCTGTCGTGTCTCGTCCCCACGAATTCTCTAAACGGTTCTAACGTACAGGCAAATGCACGAAGAATGAGACGCCATCGCCTCTGGTTATTAAGGGGGCGCGGCACTTTCTCCGTCTCCGATATCGTACTACGTACTATAACCGATACGTACAATAGTGTCTACCGTCGCGTTCCATGAAACAGGGACGCGAACGAGAGTGAGAATATGCGCCGGTCAGCTCCGGCGTTGCTGGCAGCGCTAACCGGTAACGAACTATTATATTCGTAATACGAACGGTTAAATCATGACGGTCGATAAAGACGAGAAAATATTGTGGAGATGAAGGAAGGGCTCGGAGGTTTGCTGCAAAAAAAAAAAAAAATGCTAATTCTCGATGACCAACGCTCCTACCGCGCTCCCTCGCGGTTACTTATCACGATAAATACCCTGTGAAAGATCGCCGCCGCTCGACCGTAAGACGATGAAATATTTCTGCAATATAATGCAACATAGTAAGTGCACAGACACGTTTCGCCGTGTACGAGCGTACGGTCCCTTCGGCCTCGAGCTTCCCACGCCTCCGCGGTTCTGCCCCGCCAGCTTTAAGCCTTTCGGAAGCCTGTCCGGCTATACAAACGCTCCGGCTATCATCAGTCTCGCTTAGAAAGCCCTCGGACGCTTTGTACCAGTTTCACACGGCGACATTCCAGAGACGTCTTCCACAGTGACCGAAAGAAAAACGCTTTGTCATGTGCGATGAAACATATCTTGTCCGCAAAGATCGGCGGTATTGTTTCTGTTCCGTTTAATAAAGAAGATAAAAGAATTGTGGATGATACTGTCGAGAGAAAAAAAAATTGATGTTACTGAAACGGAGTTGGATACTTCGTGCAGGAACGACAACGATTGTTACAATGGTAAACAACTGCTATAATCATTGAAATGGTAATAACTGCTATAATCATTGCAATGGTAAGTAAATACGATAATCATTGCAATGGTAAATAACTGCTATAATCATTGTAATGGTAAATAACTGCTATAATCATTAGAATGGTAAATAACTGCTATAATCATTGCAATGGTAAATAACTACGATAATCATTGCAATGGTAAATAACTACGATGATCATTGCAATGGTAAATAACTACGATAATCATTGCAATGGTAAATAACTGCGATGATCATTGCAATGGTAAATAACTACGATAATCATTGCAATGCTAAATAACTGCTATAATCATTGCAATGGTAAATAACTACTATAATCATTGCAATGGTAGATAACTGGGACGATTATCGCAATGGTACATAACTGCGACGATTATCGCAGAGGTAAATAACAGCTCTAATCATTGCAAAGGTAAACAACCGCGACAATTATTGCAATCGTAAATAACTGCGACAATTATTGCAAAGGTAAATAAACGCACGGGACGTATCCGATGAATTTCGTCATTGGCGAACGAGACAGGTAAACAGGGCTGATTCGGTGGCACACGAGGGTGGCGCAACGCGGGATATCGGCGGGGCGCACCGGGGGGAGCTTCATCCCGGCGATTTACGCGGCTCCTCTTCCAAACGCATTTATCATTCGGCGTGTTGCCTCATAGTCACGGCCACCGCGGCGCTCGCTGCTCCTCTTCTTCCTCCTGTGCTCTCCTCCGCCACCTTTCCTTTCCTTGCTTCTACATCTATTTTTAATTTATTTAATTTTTTAATATTTTTTTTCCTCCCCCTCTCGACACGAGGAAGAGTTGGTTGCCGGCTCGCAGCCCCGGGTACTCGAAACGGCGATACCGGAGACGAGGAGGAGGATCGGCATGGTCGGGAAAATCTAGAAGAGGCCCGAGAGGGAAGGAAGCGAGCGGGCCAGATCCAACGAAGATCCAGCCGGGTTGGAGGGGGGGAAATAAATAAATAAATTGTACCGCGGAGAGCAAAGGAGAGTTGGCTACGGCGGAGTTGCCGGGGCGCGAGCGGATGATGGCGCGAGATATCACGACCAGGATTCGCTTTCAGAAAGGGAATCCCGCTCTTCTCCATCGGTGTGTTACAACCCGGCTCGCTGGCCCGCACCGCGAAGCTCCGGGGGCTCCGGAAAGCGGACGTTGCAGTAAAGAGAATCCACCGAGAGAGGGAGAGGGAGACGAGCCGAGGGAGCGAAGGAGAGAAAGAGCCCTCTGCGGATCTTGAACCGAGTCAGCAGCGCGAGAGCATAAAGGGTGTCTGGAAACAAAAGTGATAATGCGCACCGTTTCCAGCCAGCGATGTATCAGCTCCCCGCTCCGAAGCGCGATGAGAAAGAGACCCGACGATACTTGGACCTTAGAGCGGGGCAAAACGGACCGTTTTTACAATTTTTCACAAAAAAAAAAAAAAAAAAAAAAAAAAAAAAATGAAAAGTGAAGTCTCGTAGCAAACTGTGGAGGCTGGGCCGTTTTGGCCCGCTCCGCAGCGCGATGAGTAAGAGACCCGACGATACTTGGACCTTAGAGCGGGGTAAAACGGACCGTTTTTACAATTTTTCACTAAAAAAAAAAAAAATGAAAAGTGAAGTCTCGTGGCAAACTGAGTAGGTTGGGCCGTTTTGGCCCGCTCCGCAGCGCGATGAGTAAGAGACCCGACGATACTTGGACCTTAGAGCGGGGCAAAACGGACCGTTTTTTACCATTTTTCATAAAAAAAAAAAAAAAATGAAAAGCGAAGTCTCGTGGCAAACTGTGGAGGCTGGGCCGTTTTTGCCCGCTCCGCAGGGCGATGAGTAAGAGACCCGACGATAATTGGACCTTAGAGCGGGGCAAAACGGACCTTTTACAATTTTTCATTCTTGATTTTTGTACGATAAAACAAAAAAGAAAAGCGAAGTCTCGCATCAAGCGGAGGACGCTGGGCCGTTTTGCACCGCTCCGAAGCGTTGAGAAAGCGACCCGATGATACTTGAACCTTAGAGCAGGGCAAAACGGACCGTTTTCACAATTTTCCTTTCTGGTTTTTTGTACCGTAGAACAAAAAAAAATGAAAGGCCAAGTCTCGTAGCAAACGGAGGACGCTGGTCCGTTTTGCCCCGCTCTCCCGCATACCGCGCGGATCTCGCCGTAGTTAATCTTTCGTCATTCTTCTCCCTATCCCGCGCATCTCTCTCCCTCCCGAGCCTCGTCTTACCCCGGGGTATAAAATTTATTTACGAATTTATTTACTCTTATCTCGCCGAGGATTATACAGCATCTCGCGCCAGCACATATATACATGTATATGTACGTATACACATATATCGTCGTTTTATATAGTGTCACGAGGACGGTATGACGGTGTGAATAATACCGGATCGCGATTAGTAATCCGGCGTCTCTAGACCTCTATAAAGAGATCTTCGTGTAAAAACGATCTTGTACCGTAACGAAAGTAAGAGTCTCCACTGTATATACGCCCATATATATATATATATATATATATCCATTTATATATATATATATCGCTCTACTGCATAACGCTGTATACTCATCGGCTTATTTCCCTCGTTTTATAGGATATCCCTCGTCGCGCGCGAGATGAGACCAGCAAAAGTGCATCGGTGCATCTCGGCCGCAGCCTCCGCTGGACCCTCTCCGGTGGCGGAGGAGATCACGCGCGCGCGAACTCTCCGCACGGGCAAGGCCCGGGCGATCCCGCGGGCGCGAGGTACCGACGACGAACGACGACGACGACAACGACGACGTTTACAACCGCTCGCCCGAGTCGCACGTATACGCTAAACACATGTATGCATCATATATATATATGTATGTATGTATGTATGTATAGAATGCATATATATATATATATATATATATGTGTGTGTGTGCTGTATAGGAAACGGCTACGGACACACTCCGTCTCATTTTCCTTTCGCTCGCTCGCCCGACAAGCCTCCGCGAGAAAAAGAGGGAGAGACGCCACGGGGATTTATTAGCAAGACGGTGGAGAATTTATGCGGGGATTCTCGCAGGTGGCAGAAACGCTTTGAGAAAACGAAGCGAGGGGGAACCTCGACGGTTTTTAGTGGGAAAGGCCGCGGTGTTTTGTCGAGAGTGAAAACAAGACGAGTGAAGAAAAAAAATCTTGCAAAAAAAATAAAATAAAAATGACGGTGAATAAAATGGGAAAATAAAAGAAGGAAGTTTTATTAGGCGCGGGGGTCGTTCTCTCTCTCTCTCTCTCTCTCTCTCTCTCTCTCCCTCTCTCCCTCTTTCTCTCCGATCTGACACAGGTCGCGCTCCGGTGCTTTGGCCCTTTGCGACGTGCGCGAACTATGCTGCGCCGTCGTACGCAACACCCGTTAATATTAATCGCCGCGTAATTAACGAGAAATTATCTGCCCACTCCGTTCTCTCTCGTCGGCGAGCAAGCGGTAGCTCTCAGGCCGCCGCAGCATCCGCACCGCCGGTCCTTTGGATCGATTATTCGCTTCGCGAGTTATCGGATCGTCGGATCTCGGCGAATTTATCACCGTGGCGAACCCCGCTGTTGTGAGAGGTGCGTGTGTTGGCATTCATGTATCTATGTGCGAACGCGGTTTTACGCGGTTCTGCGCTCGACGACTCTAAATACTAAAGAAATTTGCGGTTTGCCTTTTTTTTTTGTGGCCCACGAGAATAATTTTAATTCAGATTTAATTGGGTAATTTTAACATTATACGGTAAAAAGAAAACTCGGTAAAAGTCAATCTAATCCTGACTCTAAAATTGCACTGGCAATCTTAATTCAGACTTAATTGGGTAATTTTAACATTGTAAGGTAAACCGAAAACTGTCGAGAGGCAGTCTATTTTAATTCAGATTTAATTTAATAATTTTAACATTGTAAGGTAAACCGTAAACTGTCGAGGGTCAAACTTGACTCCGGAATTACTCGAGTAGTTAAAGTTTCCTTTAATTATCATTATGATCATTAATAATTTATTTATTATTTTATTTAGTGCATTTTTGCGTGTCTCAAGAGTAAATGTAATCCTGGCTCTAGAATTACACGAGCAATTTTGGTTTCGTTTAATTAACACTTTTATCATTAATAATTCATTTATTATTTTATTTTGTTAATATTTGTATGTGAATTGTATGAACCGAGCAAAATATGGGACGTATTCGGTCACTGCTCCGAACGGCAGTTCGCGGTTTGACACTGTTTCACGCTCGACGACGTTCAAAACCTTAAAAAAAAATTGCGGCTTTAAAATATTTTGTTTGTCGCCGACGAGAACATAATTAATTCAGATGTAATTAGGTAATAGAAACATTGGACAGTAAAGCGAGAACCGTCGAGAGTTCATCTAAACCTGACTCTCGAATCACTCAAGCAATTTTAATTTAAATTAACTATTAATATTTTATTATTTTCTTTCATTAACTTTATTGTGCCTAAATAGTATGGACCTGCAACTATGGGACGTCTTCGCTCACCGCTCCGAACGGCAGTTCGCGGTTTTACACAATTTCACGCGCCACGACTCCGAAACCTAAAAATAAAATTGCCGCTTTTTTTCATTGTTTTTTAGTGGCCGACGAGAACACAATTAATTCAGATTTAATTAAGTAATAGAAACATTGTACGGTCAAGCGAAGACTGTCGCGAGAAATCTAAACCCGACACCACAATTACTCGAGCACTATTAATTTAATTCAATTATAAATAATCTATTAATTATTCTACTTAACCAATTTCTTGCGCAAATGCTGTGGAACACCCGAACCATAGCTCGTATTCCATCAGCGCTCCGAACGCCACAATTCACCCTCAAAGCGTTACTTCGTCCCCTCGCCTCGGTCAAATTACATTCACAATTTTAATCCCTCCGCCCATACCGAGGGATTATCGTCCCAACATAACAAAGCACCCCCTCCCACATGCATAGAAGAAACAAAGCATCTCCCAGAGCCTTCTCTGCCCGAGACGCACAGCCCGAGTAGGCAAAACCTTCCCGGATTATGGCAATTAAATAAATTAGTACAAACTGTCCGAGGGGGCAGGATCGTTACGTTTATTTAGTATCGGACTCGCGCCACACGTTTTCTCTCCTCCAGCCCCGCGCGGCCCTCCCCGCCGCTCGCAATATCGGCCCGAGGATCTTTGTAAATTTTCTCCCTGTTCTCTTTTTCCCACCGCATGTGATACGTGCATGTGTTACACACGTGGGGAGGAGACGCTGCATCGATTGCGCGTACTGCATAAACGTCCCGACCAGGGAAGGCCGTGGCTCGGCGGGGGGAGTAGCGAGGGGGGGGTTTGATGTTGGCAAGTCCAGGTTTACCCGGTGGCGGATATTCCGCACCGCGCCCGTTTACGTAGCGCATACGGTCTTGCTCGCGCCTCTCTCGGCTTATTCCTTATTCCCACCGTTCGGCCGGTGTATGCCTGGTATTCCGTATCCAAGGACGGTGGAAACATTTCGATCGGTTGTAGGCGAGATTCACGTTGCTGATTTTCGTCGAAGCCGGTCCGCGCGGCTCTTGGCGTGCTGGTCCGTATTCCCCCCCGCGCCGTTGCCGGAGGCTCGAAACGGCGCGCGGCGCTCCGACGGTAGGGCTCTCTCCTGCACTAAATCTCGAAGGGATCTACTGGGTATATCGGAGTCAGTGTGGCAGCGGGGTGCCGCGGCGCGCGATCCCGCGCTCGCAGGCTTCTCGAATGGAGAGTGCAGGCAGTGAAAACTGAATGCACGGAGAGCCGCGAGCGGCTCCGCTGGAGCTCCGAGTCGGCGCTGGATCGTCGCCGAGAGTTGCCAGTGCTTAGCAGGAGGGGGTACTGGGCCAGTACTGGCCCGGCGTCGGCCGACGTTCGGCCGACGTTGGCCGGTACCGGCCCTGGTCCTTCCGACCGGAGTCCCGGCTCTGCCTTGCGGGAGAGTCGAGCGACAACGATTATTGCTTGGAGGCGATTCGGGGACGAAGGTGCGCGTCGGAGGGCGAAGAGAGGCCGGCGGGCACTACTGGATTCGTCGGTCCCACGAAGCCGGAAGCGTTATCCGATACAATGGAGCGGAGAACGCTTCGCTGCCCGGTGAACTCTCCAGGAGAGAGAATCGCTCCGGTGCACGGACCACCCCGACCCATGGTGCACTGCCCTAGTCCCGGGATGGGGAATCGATTGGAGACACCTATACGGTGACGGTGTCGATGGCGAGAAGTTAAGGGAGTTCCCCTCGATTTTGGGCACAATATTTTATTTTATTTTATTTTATTTTATTTTATTTTATTTTATTTTATTTTATTTTATTTTATTTTATTTTATTTTATTTTGTTTTACTTTCTTTCATTTTATTTTCGATAATGAAAATGGTATACACCGTTCGCATGGTGTTCTGCTTATTTTGATGATAAAAAAAGAAAATAATAAAAATTAAAAAAATGGAATTTCCGATAAACGTGCCTAGAGTCGTGCGCTATTTTTGCTTCGCGATCTTATCTCGGTACTGATTTATGGACAGCTATCGGGGGTGTTCTTTCGCGAATCGAAGATAAAACCATTTGGACATTCGCCTGGATGAAGGGAACGGCTATTTGACGAATAGAGTTTTATTTCGACTACACGCGCCGGACAATTTATCACGGAATACGTCGATTCGAACGGAACGATATGACGGATTCTGGGCTCGCTCCTAAAATTCAAGGCGCTCCCTCGGCCACTTCGCTTCGTCTCCCAATCGACGATCGATCATCGTTCCCGAACGTGCTATCGAGCGCGAAAGAGACGAGAGCCCGCTGATACACTGACACGAATATCCCTGCGACCCCACCTGAATTTTTATCTTCGTCTCTTTCCTCGCTCCAACCTTTTACTTCCCATTATTATTTTTTTTTTTTTTCAACTTTTTTTTCGGCTTCTCATTCTCTCGCGAATTTATATTCGAACGCTTCCTTTTTTCAATTATTACGGCCACGCCGTCACCGCCTCGGTCGTCCCATCATCCAAAGTCTCAGGTTTCGGCACCGCTTCATTTTATCTCTCGCCGTGCTGAATCTTCTTTCATCCCGGCCGGCAAAGAAGAACGACGACGACGTTCCTCCGACCACTCTCGACGTTTCCCTTTGCCTGCACCGGCACTCATTCATCCCCTCGCATATCTCACTCGTTAACTCGACTCTCAATTTTTTATTCTTTCTATTTATTTTTTAATTTTTTTCCTCTTTTTCTTCCCCCAAGAGACCAACCGGAGAACTTATCATCCTCACTCGTCGACGAGCTCTCGCGACATCCCGCGCGCCCGCAGGTTTTGTATGCACGAAAATTCGAAATCCTTGTCGTCTTCACGCTACACCGCGCCTCGCAGAGGAGATTTGCCTCGAATTTCTCTACGCCTCGCGGATTACATGCGTACGCCTCCTCTTCTCATGTATATGTATAGGGAAGACCGGGGCAAAATGGCACACCGGGGCAAAACGAGATAATGAGACAAAAGGCAATTCTCCAATAACTTTTGGATGGTGGCGATGGTGTTACGTGGGGCTAAACGGGTTTGAAAATCCGGATGTATCGTTGGAAAAAAATGGGGCATCCAAAAATTATTGGAAAATTGAGTTTTACCCCGCTGTGCCATTTTACCCCGGTCTCCTCTATATATGCACACACACACACACACACACACACACACACACACACACACACACACACACACACACACACACACACACACGCACGCACGCACGCACGCACGCACGCACGCACGCACGCACGCACGCACGCACGCACGCACGCACGCACGCACGCACGCACGCACGCACGCACGCACGCACGCACGCACGCACGCACGCACGCACGCACGCACGCACGCACGCACGCACGCACGCACGCACGCACGCACGCACGCACGCACGCACGCACGCACGCACGCACGCACGCACGCACGCACGCACGCACGCACGCACGCACGCACGCACGCACGCACGCACGCACGCACGCACGCACGCACGCACGCACGCACGCACGCACGCACGCACGCACGCACGCACGCACGCACGCACGCACGCACGCACGCACGCACGCACGCACGCACGCACGCACGCACGCACGCACGCACGCACGCACGCACGCACGCACGCACGCACGCACGCACGCACGCACGCACGCACGCACGCACGCACGCACGCACGCACGCACGCACGCACGCACGCACGCATCTTTATTTATTTTTTATATTATTTTTTATCTTAACCTTTCAAATTCGTTTTCCCTGCGGTGGACGAGCCGGTGGAATTAATTTGCATAGCGCGAGTTCCCTTTTGTCCAGCCGAGCCGCGATTTTAATCATTTTTCGCTCTCTCCGCCGAGCAAAAAAAAAAGAGAAAAAAAATGGATTTTTTCGCAACTCTGAAAAATTTAAAGGGCCGAGCGTGGCGAGAGTGCATCGAACAATGGGGCGGGTATCAAAAAGTGTACCGGAGGTTCTTTTATTCATGGCGAACGTGGCCCCAGGCGACGGCGCGTCCGCCGCAGGGTAAACTCGGCGTTCGACGCGCCTCGACAAACGAAAACGGGAAACGATTATGTGACAACGTTATTTTATTTGGAGCCTCTCCGGGCTTCCGAGGCACAAGTTGCCGCGCCGAGTTAACGCGCATATCGAGCAATTGGCCGGCAGGCCTCGATTTCTATCCGCCATCGCGGTTTATTTTATCTGTTTTTTTCTTTTGCATTTTTTTTTTTTTCGTTCGTCTCTGCAGGCCGGCTCGGGTGAAACAATGAAGCGAAAGCGAGAGAGGACAGAGGACGAGGGCAGTCGGGAAGGTTCCCAGCGACCGCGTTGGGGTAAAAGCGCGCTGCTAATTATCGAGGTATCGATCGGATCGTGGAAAAAAAAAATGTATATAAAAAAAGCCGCGGTAACCCTTGCTCGTTGGCACACTGCAGCGAGACCCGAGGTGGAAGATGAGAGGAATGTGTTGTAATTTTTTTTTCTTTTTTTTTATATGCATATATATTTTTCCACCTGAATACCTTGCAGCGACCCCGGCGTGACCCCATTTTTCCAGCAATTTATTTATAATATTACGCAGAAGGCATTCGATCCATAATCATTAAAAATTGCCTCACCAGTTCGTCCGACGCTTGTGCGAACGCGCGGATGAAAATTGTCGGTTTTCTCCTTGTAGGCCTGCACTGTATATGGAGATGGGTTGGACGACGTTAAGACTGTACCCATAATTCTTCGGTAAAAGAGAGCTGCCAATTATCGAGGTATCGATGGAAAAGTGGGAAAAAAAATGGGAATAAAAAAAGGTGCTGCAACCCTTGCTCGTTGGCACACTGCAACGAGACCAGAGGTGGACGATGAGCATGTGTTGTAATTTTTTTTTTACATGTATGTATATTTCCCCCCTGAATGCCTATAGCAACCCTAGGGTGACCTACTTTTTCCTGCAATTTCTTTATAATATAACGCAAAAGGTATTTGATCCATATTTTTAATATTTTTTTAATGCCTTATAAGTTCATCCGACGCCTGTGCAGACATGACCTTGAGATGTCTGCATCAGACAAAATTTAATCTTTAGCACGCCATAAGACGTCGTTCGATGTCTATCGAATTTAATGGGAGTGAGAAAAAACTCGAAAATTGTCGGTTTTCTGCTTGCATGCCTACACTATAAATCGAGATGGGTTAAACGACGTTGAAACTCTGCGGGTCCCATCATTTTTCGCACCCAGAAAAATCATAAATAGTAATAAATATGATTAATAAATAATAGTAGTAGTAAAGTAGCAAAAGGGTATTCGTTGACAATAATAGTGGGTCCACACAGTCTGCAACACATCTCTCTATGTTGTTGTTAATTGGCAATGTCGCTTTTATTGACATTGCCAATGGGCCATCGAACGTAGTCCTTCAGCCCTAAATAATAATTAAATAAATAATAATATTCATTTAAATTAAATCAGTATTTATTTTGATTAAGCAAATTATTTTTCTGGGTGCGTTTGTAACGGCGATATACGAGATTGGGAGCGTATTTTCGCGTTGGCACGAAGTATCTTCCGCGAGCGAGTACGGGATATTTGTTGCCCTGAATACCTTTTTATTAACAACACCCCAGCTTGGCCCCATTTTTCGTGCAATTTATTTATAATATAACGCGGAAGATATTCAATCCATAATTATATATAAAAAAAAGTGCCTTATAAGTTCATCCGACGCCTTTGCAGACGACGTTCGATATCTTTAGCGAATTTAATGGGAGTGAGAGGAAACCTGAAAAAATTGTCGGTTTTCCCCTTGTATGCCTGCGCTGTATACGGAGACGAGTTAAACGACGTTAAAACTGCATGGGTCCCATAATTCTTCGTTTATAACAGCGATATACGAGATTGGGAGCGTATTTTCACGTTGGCTCTGAGTACGTTCCGCGAGCGAGTTTCAACGAGGCCCGCTGGACGAGCCGAGAGGAGATCGTCGAACGTACCATTGTTCCAATCGTTCGCTTACCCGTTATTATCGTCGTAATCATTATCATCTGCAGTTCGGTTGTACTCGCGAGCGAACTGATTTACGTACGTCATAAAGTCGATGTGAAAGCTCCGAGCGTCCCGGCGGAGCACCTAACGGCGCTCCGTCGTCGATGGGACAAACGTAAAAGTATCTCGGAAAAACCCCGAAACGTTTCTCTTTTTTTACGAATCAATGGAATTTACGTGCCCCGCCGTCCAGACGGAAATGTAACGAAGAAAGAAAAAAGAGTTGTGGTTTAAAAAATATATATAAAAAATTATGTAATTAAAGTTACGAGCTTCGTGGATTCAAATCAAAGTTAACATTATCTAGCTGATTGTAAAAAAAAAAAAATCCCGTGCGAAAATTTTACGTTATAGCCAATATCGTTGAAACGTTGTTTTCAACGAATTAATGAAACTCACGAGCCGCTCTGCCGTCCAAACAAAAATATTTAAAAAAGAAAAAGAATTCAAGGAAAATTAAACAAGAAATTATACAATTAAAGTTAAGAGCTTCGTGGGAGAAAAAAAGAAAAACTCATTATTTAGTCAATACAACACGGTGCGATTTGTCAACAAAGTGACCGTGCCTATAAAAAATGAACTCTATGTAACGCCCAATAAAATATTTTATTTAAATTTGTTTAAATTTTGCTCGGGCTCTTCCGATTCCGAGTACCGGTACTCTGGCTAAACGACACAGCATCTCGAATCTATTTACCGTACTACGTGCCACTTGCAACTTACTCGACGAATTGTGCGCGCGCATCTAAACACGATATTGTACGGGGACACGGGCTTCTGTACTCCGCACTGCGATCAAGCCCGAGCGTCGTGTACGCTCTCTCGCACCCATACACGTACTCGCAATTACGCATAACGAAGTAGACCATTTCCGTACTAATTAATGGTCCTATATCAGCCGGTCCTGCTCGTCTGATCCTCTCTCTGTGCTCGCCCGCTCTCTCGCCCCGGCGCGAGCGACTCCTTCCATCGCCCGCCCACCCGCGCACTGCTAACGACCCGGCGAAGCTCACAGCTTAAACACATTTGCGATCGCCGTGTCTCTCGACCGTGGAGAACCCAAACGCGAATGTAACGCGGTGCGCCGGGTACTTCGTACCTATTAACTCAACGACTAAAAATACCTACATCTGCCTTCAGCGTAGCGCATCTCGAAAGCTCCAGCGATCTCTGAAAACCGTGTCTCGTTTAGGTTCCCGTTAATTTTAAGTCGACGCGAGACCTCGTCTTTGCTTGGACCAAGCTCAGCCGGTAATAAAAACTGTAATTAATTTCTCAAACTGTGCTGAGCATCCGCGAAAGTCGGAGCGCTTGAGAGTTGTCAAATGAGTCCTAGATTTTTAGTCGTTTGTACAAACTTTTAATACACTCGGTGCGAAAATATCAGTTTTTCGCACGCTTCGCGTACCTCCATTTTCACGCCTCGTGAAGTCAAAGATTTATCGCACTAGTATCGTAAATTACTATTATGAATCTATTGATTACTGTGGATTGTTATTCGTATCAGAGCAGATCTCCTCAACCTGGAAAAATATTAATTGCTGTTGAGTTGGAAAAATGCTAACTGGTTTGTGCAAATTTTCGATAAAGTACATATTCGTTCAGTGTTTTCAAATAATGATCTGCCTAATATTCTGTGTATATCTGATGTCTACATCTGTCTATGTAAGATCGACAAATAATCATTTTCGCTCGATTTTGATGTATTACGGTTCATTCTCTTCCTTGAATGATGCTCTACGTAATTCACCATCCAGATATCCAATAGTATTTTCCCTTTAAACTGACAGCTGTTTTTTTACGAAGGAATTTCGTCGACGAATAAACAAAAGGCTGTAATTTTTTAACGGAAAATACTATCGAATATCCAGATGGTGGATTCGTAGATGATCTTTCAAGGAAGAGAATGAGCCATAATGCATAAAAAAATCTATCAAAAATAGTGGATTATTCTTTGAAAAAACGGAACGAAAATCTATCTTCTCGAAAATTAGCCGCAAATAAGTTATTTACAATATTTTTCCGTCCAGGTTTGGCGTCGTTGAAGAAATCTAATTACAGCTTTTGTTGCCGACCGACGAGTTACACCCGACCTTCGACGGGCGAGTGAATTTTCGAGTGAAGAGGGAAAACGGTGCCGGACGACTATCGTCCGAAAATCGCCGAAACGTCGAGGCACTTGAAAAATTCTCGATGCTCCCGTTTATTGGTGCGTAAAGGGCGAACAGACCGTGGGCTTAGGTGGGACGAGTGAATTTTTTCTTTCGAGTAAATAGGGGAAAAGGTGCCTGACGAGTATCGTCCGAAAATCGCCGAAACGTCGAGACACTTGAAATTCGGGACGCCGCCCGTTTTTGCTGGAAAAAGGGCGCGCGGAGCGCGGAGTGAGGAGGGACGAGACGGGCAAGAGAAACCCCGAAAGGGAGAAGAATAAGTGGAAGCCACGATTCGGCAACGAGTGCCACTCTAGAAGCGAAGTTCCCTCTCGTCGCTGTCGAAATAGGTACATGCAGAGCGTCGTTCGGAGATATTCGCACGCGAGAACGAGACCGGAAGGGGAGGAGGGGATTATTGTGCGGGATGAAAAAGCTCGTCGTCGAGGGGAGCAGACTCACTCGTCCCGCCTCATCCTCGCTCTCGCGCGTCCCTCTTTACCACTCTGACTCCCAGTCCGCACCAAGATCAAAGCGATTTTCGTTTTCACTTCTTTATTCGTACGTGTCGACGGGGCTAACGCCTACCAATAACACGGCCACGTTCGGGGGATCGTTCGTTATTCATCGCCGGTAAATTTTCGATGAACTCTTCCGGCAATGCCGTGACAATTAATTCGCGTATCAAAGATATGGAGTGACATAACAAATTTTTGTTTAAAAAGGAATATATGTACATATTTTTTTGCAAAGTGTGTTGCGATGCAAAAAATCAAAGATTTTGAGTTACCAAAAACGATTTGTTTATAATCATCCATTATTTTTTATCTTTTGTTGTTTTGGAAAGTTGTTTTTTATTTTTTAACGGACCGTACTTTTAGCCTAACATAAAACAATAAAATGAAAGGTTATTTTTTTTTTAATTAACAACAAAGAAGAGTGGACGTTCATGTGCGAGGAATGTTTGGAAAATATGCAAGCATTTTTGTGCCATTCAGTATGATAGAAATCGCCGCTGATTGGATTCTGCCGGATTTGACAAGAAGACTGGAGAATTAATTGGATCGGGTCGCTTTTGGTCAGTCCGTCATTGCGCCCGCCGGGTAGAGACGGTCCTGTCCTCGACGAGACTATTGATCCGACGGAGATAGAGAGGGTGAGTGCCCGAGGCAGAGAGGGAAAGTATACCGAGAGAGAGAGAGAGGAACAGGAGGAGAACAGTGCCAGGCGCCAGGAGCGGAATTCTGGATTATTAACCCTGGGCAAAAGCGAGCGGGAGAGCCAAAAGCCATAGGCACACGGACAACTCACCCCCGCAATAAATTCACTCCAGCTCCCTTCTGTTTCATTCCACTTCGACTCTGCTCGAGTCGCCCTTTGTATATCCGATAACGTCGCGAAAGACAAGCCTCCGGTTGTCCAACGACCTTTTCACTTTCGACAGACTTGCCTCGAATTATGATGGAAAGAGAAATTAATTTATATATATATATATATATATATATATATATATATATAGGGGAGAGTGGGGCAACATGGGATAGTGGAACAAAACTCAATGTTCCAATAGTTTTTGCATGACCCAATTGCCCCATTAATACATCCGGATTATCTATCCCGTTTTGCCCCACTGTAGCATTTTGCCGTGCTCTTCACCATATTTACATATATATATGCATTTTTTAGGACCTCAATTCTCCAATAATTTTTGGACGATCCATTTTGCCCCATCGATACATGCGGATTGTCTGCCCCATTTTGTCCCATTGTTCCATCCGAAAAGTATCGAAAAATAGCCTTTTTGCCCACTGTCCCATCTTGCTCCGCGCTCTCCTATATTTATATATATGAATTTTTTAGGCACACAGACAACTCAGACGCGCAATAAATTCAGTCTAGCTCCCTCCCGTTTCCCTCCACTTCGAGTCTGTTTGGGTCGCTCTTTGTAGCTCCGAAAACGTCGCGACGACACGTCTCCGATTGCCCGACGATCCTTTTCACTTTCGACAGACTTGACTCGAATTGTGATGGAAGGAGATTAATAAAAAAAAATAAAAATAAAAACGTATATATGTATATATGCTGTTTTCACGACGACTACTCGGATCTTTGGTGTTCCGATCGAGAATAAAAAAAAAGTGTTTATGGTCCGAACCGGATCGACGGGTCTTATCGAGACGGCGACGATTTCACGGTGTCGCGGTGGAGCATTAGGCCGATCCGAACACGATACGAGACAAATTAAAAGATCGACGACGATACCGCGCGTTTTTTTCCTCCACGTGAGTCACAGTCGGCTTACCGAACGAAAAAGAAGCTTGTACGCCGGATATCGAAGGATTAGGAGCGAGCTGGAAGGAGCGCTGCGTAACGTGGGCGAAAACGGGTCAAAATGGTCCTCCGAGATGAGACGCTCTATCTGTGTCTCATAAAAAAATTATCAAGAGTGGTCCATCTTGCCCCGCTCTCGGCCTACGACCGCTCCGTAATTCCCGGCGGGTCCACGAGACGATTCTTCAGCCTCTCTCGCCTCTCACCCCGCCGGAGCATAAAAGATCAGACAAGCCCGAGAGATCCAGCCTCGTCCCGCGGAAACCGAGATGAAAACTCTCTTTCATAATTCTCTCTTACAGTGTACAAAAAAAGGAAAAAAAAGGAAATAAAAAGAAGGGAAAAAAGAAGCCATTAGGCCACCCGTTGACCCCGTTAAGTTTTAATTACCGGCTCGCTTCCGCGTCAATTTCCATCCCGATTTTCCTCATTGACAAAATTATTGCGTTCGGAGCGAGCGGAGTGTTTGCTCGGGGGCGCGGATTGGGAGAGCCCCGGTAGGAAATCGGCCGATGGAAGTTCGTCGATTTGCGTCCAACTAATATTTACCCGCGCGCTGCCTCTCCATTTTCGTTCGGCGCGGGAGAACCCACCGGTACAGCTGCAGTAGCAGCGTTGCCGTCGTTAGCGTCGATCAAAGTAATTACCGTAATTGTAGCACCCGGTGGTACAGTGTAGCGCCGACGCTGGCGCGGGCCCGGTACGTCGGCGTACCGCGGGACTCGCGTGAGTTACAGCGGCTGAACTTGGGGCTGAGGTCGCGGCAATTTAAACGCCTGGAAATGCCATATCGCGACACGCGTGTTCGATCGACGCGCGAGGAATTAACTCGAAGCAAAATAAATATACATATCGTTGTTTTTTTTTTATTTGCCGATTCCCCTCCTCGCTTACCGGTTTATCGGCGAGAGCCGCGATAAACGAGAATATGTTGCGAATTGAATTGAAATTAACGGTGAGAAAAAGGAAGGCGAGGACCGAGCTGACGTACGAGGGAGCGGAGGCTTCGGAGGCCCGAGATGGAACCTCGAGGCACGTTGAGAGTTACTCCTTCTCGTTCTTCGTTTCTCGCGTTCGATTGCCGAGGCCTCCGGACGGTTGCGCACCGTCGTTCGCGGTACCGTAGAGCGTGCCTGTGTGTGGGAAGCATCCAACGTCGTGGGGTGGAAGGCCCCGAGGTTCGCGGTTTCAATTAGATCTGGTCGTAATGTCGGGTGCCCTCGAGATGCGACTGCACACGTTCGCGACGCCGAAGCTCTCGATGCTTGATGAGACTTACTGCTATGCGCATCGACCGCTCAGGAACGGAAGGGCGCGACGCGCATCGATTTACATTCCGAATGGCGTGAGATGCGCCCTTTTCGTTCTCAGCGCTCGATACTATAAATATACATATATAGATGTCTATGTGCATATTAACTATATGTATGTATATAGTCGCTACCATACGCGAGATATCGCCACCCCGAAGGGTGCATTGCCGGAGAACTCTCCGCGCTCTGCTCCGCGGACTTCTTTTGCTCTTTCACCTTCGTGATACCGAGTTGTTAGAGCCTCGGAGCCCCCGGTTTCCGGGTTGGTTAGAAGCACACGGAACACAGCAGAGACAGAGACGACCGGTGCTCAAAGATTTCTCATGGCGATTACTTACGTCCGAGGCTGCTCGAACGTGTCACGCCATTTCGTGAGGGTTTGAGAAGACAACGTGTGCCTTCTTGGGAAATTGGAACTGCGGTCGTTCGATCGAGTCCGTCGCGGTTACCTGGTGGACAGTTTTGGGGCCCTGAGCGGGGACCTAAAGAGGCCCTGCAGATCTTGTCAGGGGTGCGGGAATCGAGGAGCGGTTTACAGATGAGTTCTGACTTATACCGTTTCGGATGTTGAGACCAATGGATTGAGTTTAGCCGTTTTAGCTGGTCTAGAAAAGTTTTAGCGCCATTTACAGATTTTCCCTTTTTTCATGCGATAATCGGCAATCTTTGAGAGATGAATTATTTTCACTGTTGGGATGTTAAAGCTTTCTCTTTGGTGAGCAGCATTCGCCGGCTCTACCTTATCTCTGAAAGTATCCGCTGAAAGGTAAATAGCAATCATCGATTGGGCTGAGAAACTGGAACTATTGGTTTACCACACTTATTCCGTTTCGCATGTCGAAACCAGAGGTTTGAAGCTAGTTGCGCTGTTTTAGTTGGTCCAGAAAAGTTTTAGCGCCATTTACAGATTTTCCCTTTTTTCATTCAAGAATCGACAATTTGTGAGAGATGAATTTTTTTCACCGTTGGGATGTTAAAGCCTTCCCTTTGGTAACCAGCATTCGCCTGCCCTACCTTATCTCTGAAAGCATCCGCTGAAAGGTAAATAGTAATCATCGATTTTGCTCCGAAACTGGAACTATTGGTTTACCACACTTATTCCGTTTCGCATGTCGAAACCAGGGGTTTGACGCTAGTTTCGCTGTTTTAGCAGGTCCAAAAAAGTTTCAGCGCCATTTACAGATATCCCCTTTCTTTATACATACAAGAATCGTCAAGCTTCGAGAGATGAATCTTTCTTCGCTTCTGGGATGTTAAAGCTGTCCCTTTCGTGACCGGCTTTCGCCTGCTCTATCTTATCTCCAAAAATATCCTGCGAAAGGTAAATAGTAACCATCGATTTTGCTGGGAAACTGGAACTATTGGTTCAACACATGGACTCTGACCTATCCGAGGGAATACTCGAGTCTAAACCCTCTCGGAACAGGTCACGAGTCGATCCCCGGATTGGGGTTTCACCTTTGACCGAAATCAAAGGTAAAAGCTCATATTGGAGAACGTTCGACACCGTTTTCGGGGATTCGGGCCGTTCGGAAGACGAGCTATCCACTCTCTAAGAATGACTCTCGAGGATTTCGGATATAGCTCCGAAATCCGTGCTCCTCGAGCAAATACAGAGACGGCCGGTGTGTCTATCCGGAACGTACCCAAGGGAGCCGGCGAGTCTGTCATCAGCACGCGAAGGAAAAGTAGTCGTTGGGGGCTTTGGGGTCGGCGAATATACCGCGTCGGGCACACGACGTGTACCCGAAACCTACTGTATATTTCAGGGCGTTTGCGATGTAGGCCACAAATATCACTCCATTTTCTCTTTCATCCCCGCGAGCTCCGTTACTCTCGGGAGAAGGATAACTCCACCGCCGCCGTTGGCCCGAAGTCTGTTGACTCTGCGGTTCAGGAGAGTGGAAAAAAAGAAAAGGCGAAAAAAATAGGTCGTTTGAGAGCTGTCGCTGGTCGTTGCACAGTAATCCTTCTTGCATCCGTGCATATGGTTATACTCAGGTACTTGGATTGATTGGTTTCGAATTTTTCCCACGACGAATTCCTGCATTCATCCGAATGGGGTTGTTCGACTAATGGTGTCAGGTTGTTCGGTAAGCATTAATTTCTGCGACAATAATTTCCCCTTCGTCCATCACCAGTTGAACTTTGCCCGAGTGTCACTTCGGCTGCGATTTAGGGGAGTGGAAAAAAAGAAAAAGGGAAAAAAAATGGCTCGTTTAACAGATGACGCAGGAAGGTCCACCACACAGCTTTCCTGTATCTGTATGTGGTATTCAAGTCAATATTCGGGTATTTGGATTGAGCAGTTTCGAATCCAACCCACCACGAATTTCATCAGTCTGCATCCATCCTAATAGGGTTGTTCGACTAATGCTGTTGGGTTGATCAGTCACCATTAGTTTCTCGGAATATAATTTCCCTTTCGTCAATCACTTGGTAAATTTTCCCCGACAGTTCATCACCTCGGCTGCGGTTTAGGAGAGTGGAAAGGAGAAAAGACGAATAAAAATAGGTAGGTTAGCCGTTGGCACTGGAGACTCCACCGCACACGCCTCATGCATCAGTGGACAATTATATTTTGGATTGATCAGTTTCGAATCCAACCCACGGCGAATTTCATCACCCTGCATTCGACTGACGCTGTTGGGTTCATCGGTCAACATTAATTTCTGGGAATATAATTTCCGTTTCGTCAATCATCGGGTGAATTTTCCCCGACTGTTTATCACCTCGGCCGTCAGCTCGGAAACTCCGCCGTTGAGAATCGAACGAACACGGGAGCGTTCGGGATTTAACCGGCGAACGAGAACAATAACGCGCCGCCTCGTGCGTGGCACGATTATGTCACGACACGTCGGTTGCGCGGCATTCACACAATGGGCCGCGTGGTAAATATCCTTGTCAGTTATGGCACAAAACCGGCTATAGATACCGGTCTGGATACGCCAGCTTCCATTGTGCGGACAAACGAAGCGCCGAGGTTGCCCTGGGCGGAGGAAGTTTGAAAACTTTTGAGGAATCCTCGCGGTCCGTGCATTCCGTCGGCAAATGCCGATGAAGCTTGTTTTCTTGGTAAGCCCGCGAGTTGCGAGAAAATTTTATAAACCGAATGGTAAAGAACGAAACGAACAACGATCGGAGAAGCAATGTGCAGTGCAATGTGACTGGATTGGACACGCGTCAACGTCGACTGGTGAGGATGGAAAATCCAAGGGCACTGAGACTGGTCACGTATGAGCGTTGCAAAATTGCGAAACGACCTAGTCATAAGTTACCGATCACACGAGGATTTGAACGGACCGAGAAACACGATCAGTTCGAATACCGCCCTTTCGTGCCTCACGGTATTTGTTTTCCCTGTAGGGTAGAGGGTAGTAGTGGGGTAAAACGGACCGGTGTTTTTCATTCGGTATGACTCGGTTTTTATGTTCCGCTTCAATGTTAACTGGCGCGGACGGAAAATCCAAGGGCACTGAGGTTGCTCATATATGAAATTACTTACGGAACACGCCAAAACACAACAGTGATTGGCTGGCGCTTACGTGTTGGTATGCGTGCGACGGGCGATTGGCGCACTCGTGTTGCAAAGTGCACACGTTGGTTTGTGTGCGAGCTGCTTTGGACTGGTCACGTATGTGCGTTGCGAACTCGCGAAATGACGTAGAGTCATAAGTTACCAGTCACACAGG
Organism: Stenichneumon culpator; assembly: GCA_964017025.1. Lineage (NCBI taxonomy): Eukaryota > Metazoa > Arthropoda > Insecta > Hymenoptera > Ichneumonidae > Stenichneumon > Stenichneumon culpator. The sequence continues at coordinate 17,683,119 of OZ024772.1, read as the reverse complement.
TGTTTCGATGGATCGAGAAACACGAGCAGTTTGAATACCGCCCATTCGTACCTCACGGTATTTTTTTTTGCCGTTGAGTAGAAGGAAGCGGGGTAAAACGGACTGGTGTTTTCCATTCGAGATGACTCGTTTTTGATGCTCCGCGAAAAATGTCCATAAAATTGTCCATTTTGACCCTCTTCAAGGCGCTCTCCGCTACGCACGATGTAGACTTGGGAGGACGGGGCAAAATGGACAAGCTAAAAACTAAAGGCCGTTCGGACGAGTTCGAAATATTTGGTGGTGTTTTTTCTGTACCATTTTGCCCCGCTTTCCACTGAGAATACACGTGTACGGAGATGTGAGAGAATTTACGCTACGAGTGCTCGTCGGGACCGCAAAATCTCGCACCGGAGACGTTCACGTAGCGAGAATGTATTCCGAACGAGTCACGTCGCGGAGAAAACTCGCATATTAAAGGTTTCGAAACTCGTGGAGAGCAAGATGGAAGCTATGTCGAAAAATAATTACGCCTTGAAAAAGGGATCTCTTTCTGTCTCTTTCGTACACATGCTCGAAGACAGAGCCCGCATATTACTTCACTGGCAAGCGTTTCGCGTAACCCGCAGCAATCTACCCTGAAAACGGCGCGCGCGCTCTTCGGAATGTATCAGGTAGGGAAGAGAGGGGCAAAATGGGACAATTGAGCAAAACGTAATTTCCCAATTATTTTTGGATGGAACGGTGTGGGGCAAAACCGGACAAAAAACCGGAATGTATCGATGGGGCAAAATGGGACATCCAAAAATTATTGGAAAATTGCGTTTTGCCCAACTGTCCCGTTTTGCCCCGCTCTCCCCTACATATAGGTTTAATGCGTATATATAGCTTTGAGTAGGTTGAATATATAACGCCATTACCGTGAATTCGCTTGTAACTCAATTTGTGTTAATGTGCCCTCCTCCTTCCCCCCCCCCCCTCCGACTCAAGGAGATATTTAATTGGACTTTGCTAAGCGTTCGACATTTCGCAGCCGCTAAATCGCATTAGTCGGAGAACCTTTGCGGAGGTTGTTGAAAACCGCTGATTCAATGCCGATACTCTGAGCGTTCCCAATACCACTGTCGATCCTCTTTCATCCACTCGGGGGAAAAAAGTCTTTTTTAGAGTCACGGAAAAAAGGTGAGAACCGTCGCATTTGCGAAAAGTGTTTGAAGTATATTGACTTCCTATTAGCTTTCGACGTAGTACAAACGAAATGAACTGTAAAAGATTCTGGATCCGCCGGTTGCAACATATCGACTGTGTGGTAGTTTTCGATTAACTGCAAAAGAAATAAACATTACTACAAACAACTACAAGTGATTCTCGAGGCAGTGCTTGCAGTATGTCGACTGTCTGTCTAAAAAATAAAATTACGTTGCTGTACATTTTTTTCCTCGTTCAATTCCTCAAATTCCTTTATTTCCTTTAATTCCTCAAATTCTTTCATTTTTAAGTTAAAAAATGTTCAAAATAGTTGGATGGATTTTTCAAACAATTCCATATAAAACGCTTCAAGAATCACGGCAAATTCGATATTTGGAAGTCGGGTGCTAAGTTCACGTAGCTGGGAAACCTTTGTAGAATTGTTTTTCCCCAGGGGGAAAAATGGACCTTTGCCGATCTCCTTGCGAAACACGGAAAGAAAGGTCTCATCGTTCCTTTTCGACCCGCTCTCCCTTACACCGAAATTACGTATTAGAAAGTAACGTTCTTCCCGAAAGCGACCCTGTTCTCACAAACGCACTAACATTCATAAAATTAACAACAATAACGATAACACTAATAGAACGCCTCGACGTGAAAGAAAAAAAAATGACAATGTAAAAATTCTCATGCTTTCACAGCTACCTTTCCCTCTCGTAACGCCAGCACTTGCGCGATAATATTTCGCATGGACCTTGGGCGCCCGCTCTCAATTTCATAACCGATGCTCTACGAACGCGTTACTTTTCGTTTCTTTTCTTTTTCCCCTCTTTAATACTCATCGAGCACTCGTCTCGAGTGCGCACTTTACTTTCTGTTTCTTTGCCCCCTCGTTCGACGCGCCTCCCGAGAGTTCGGAGCCGAAAAAAAAACTTTCTCCCCTCACCCCGCGGCCCGCCCGCGCCGATGAGCTCCGCAGGCGGAGAACAGTTTAAAAGCGCCGAGGGAGAGCCTCTCGTCCGAGGTTTTGCCTCCGATGCGAATGAATCGCTTGCGAGCCACCGGCGTTTTCTCGCAACAACTTCGATGCCCGAGCAGCTCGCGGGACCACCATAGCGAGGGCACACGTACCGCACATGCACGGAGAGGAGAGTCTGTAGGTCAGTTACTGTTACTGTTACCGTCGAGCGCTATTACCGGTTATCCGCGGGCAACGGTCGCGCGGTATGCCTCCGAGACGATCGCGGAGCGCGGACACGGAATTCAGAGCTCGTCTCGCTCATTTTGCTTCTCTTGTTATTCCTGATCGATTCGCCCTCAGACATTCGTCCCGTGCCATTGTTCCGCGCTACGAAAGGAGCGTCGCGTCGGTACGTGCTACAAATAAATAGATCAATAAGTTAATTAATTAATTTATTTATTTATTTATCATATATATAAATTTCGAAAATTTGAGGATTTGCTTGTTGGTTTGGATGTTTGGATGTTTGTTTTACCCCACCCCGATCGCCGACTGCGTCCGCCTTCGGTGAAGCTGAGATCACTCCCTGCCGGTCTTCCTGGCGTGTAAGATGGACTTCGAAATTCCATGCTGAACAGATCACTTGTCGATGCTTGGTTCTATTTTCGCATGCTATGATTTAGGAATTTTGATTATTATGGCATATGGAATGGAACTCGGAAATTCGAAATCCATCCCGTATGCACCCAGAAGAAAATTTATTTGACGGCCACCGTTTATTTGGTTTGAGTAAAATATTTATTTGATTTAAATAAATATTTATTTCATTTAAGTAACTGTTTACGTAATTTAAATGAATATTTGTTTAAATCAAATAAATATTTTACTTAAACCAAATAAACGGTGGCCGTCAAATAAATTTTTTTCTGGGTGTGTATCTTCAAAAATCCAGTTTTCATAGTATATGGAGTGAATTTTGAAATTCCGAAACTCCGTTCCATATTGAATGGATTTCCAGATGCTGTGTAAGCAATACAATAAATACATGTACATGGTAGAGCGGGTGAAAACGGACCGGTGTCCTTATTTGAAATGAGGTTTCTGTCTTTTTTTGTCGGGAAAAAAAAAATTGTCAAAAGTGGTCCATTTTACCCCACCCTTCCCCATCCGGACGTTGAGGTGAGAATGAAGGAAAAGGAAGAATCGAAAATCGAGAGATGAAATTTCCGGCCGAGAATTCGCGATCCCATTATCCTGGTAACACGTCGGTTTAATTAACCAAATGTAAGACTGTAATTCCACGATCGTGATCTTTTTTTTTTGTTGTAAATTAGTTTCGTCGATGATATTCCCGGTGCTATTACGTAATGAGAGCATTATGTTTCGAGGGAACGGCATTCACCGTGCGTGCAGAAGTTATAAGATTATGGTATACCGAAGTTACTCAGCTGGACGGTTAGCGTGTACATATATATATATATATACATATATAATAGGGCAATTAATAATGATGTAAGTGGGCAATTCCGATAGCGGAAGGTCTCTCCGACAGTGGCGAGGAGCTAGTCCACGCCCACGTAGCAGCTCGGGACGATCGTTTAATAAATCTGGCAGTGTTTATTAGGGTAGACTACGGTATAGTTCGTATATTAATCCTCGATTAAACGGACCCGTGGCTCTTCAATTAAAGGAGGCAAAATAAAAATAAAATACAAGACTTCTGAATGAAAAATTTTTAATACGCAAAAAGCCGAGAATCGTTTTACAGAATGGTAGAAAAAAGTCTGCGATGCATGTCGGAATACTTGCATTCGCGCTCCCCAACTGCGTCGGAAACTTTTATCCCGAGCCGTAAAATTATTTTCATGCTTTTCGTAGATTATAAACTTTTGATCAGTTTTCTCTTTTTTCGCTCGAATTTTTATTACGTATTTAATTATTTTTGGCTTTGTTATCGTGCGTCCGATATCTCCGCGTCGACGTCGTACGCATGACACTCCGTCTTTTTAGTCGGGTAGTAAAAAAAATTAAATGAAATGTCAATTAAAAAGAAACTACGAAATATTACTACAAAAAAAAACACACACACACACTTGGGACTGAAAAACTGTTAATCCGCAAAAGCAGAGAATAATTTTACAGAATAGAGGAAAAGTCTGCGATGCAATCGCGTGAGCGCCGGTCGGAATCCTTGCATCCGCGTTCCACAACTGCATCGAAAACTTTTATCCCGAGCCGTAAAATTATTTTCTGCTTTTCGCAGATTAAAAACTTTTCGTTCGATTTTTTCTTTTTTCACATAAAATCTTATTATGTATCTAATGATTTTTTTTTTCTTTTTATCGTGAGTCAGATATCTTCGCGTCGACGTCGTTTGCAAGACACTCCGTCTTCTCGCCGGGTGTTAAAAAAAATAATATAAAAAAATAAAATAAAAAATAGAAATAAAAAGAAATTAAACGGTGGAAAACGGAAGAAAATAAATGACCAGGGATAAGGGTCGAGAGCGGTGCAAGAGTCGTCGACGGCGATTAGACCACTCGGGCGAATCGTGTCGGTCGTTATAATAACTAACGAGCGTGTCGGCGTCGTCGGATGTATTCCAAAACCGCTTTGATCCGTTGCGCCATTAGAATTAGAGCTCAGCGCGCGCGAGGACTGCCAGAGAGTGAGAACACGTTCCGCGCAAGGTGGAAAGGGTAATGAGATCTCCGAAAATCTGCTCGCGAACGCGCCGCACCGTAATCTCCTCCGACACGTCTGCCGTCTACCGCCCGTCTCGTCTCTTCATTTACTTTTATTTTATCATCTCTCCCGCCCTCTCTCACGCGCCGTTCGAGAATTTTTATCCCGGCCGCCCGGTCGGTTACATTCGCCGGGTTTCGTGGAGAGCGAAGCCTTATTATCGCCGTAACCGCAGAATCTCGAGACTTTTGCCACTCGATAGATCGCCCTAACTCGCGTACACATGCTGTAAAAAAAAATGTAATTTACAAAAAAAAAAAAAAACACCTTGTCGAAAAAATGTCCCAATTTTATTTTTCGTTAATACTTCGAGACCCCATGTGCCGTTTTTTATGCGTTGGTCAAAGAAGGTACTTTCGAAAATAGGAAAAATTTAAGGAGGCTTCAAGGAGCGCTTCAATATTCAATGATTGATTCTTACTTAATATTGATATATTTATATAAAATATATCGTCGCTCTCTTTCTCACTTTTATTCCCATAACGTTATAACATGAACGATAATAGTAATAACTTATCTTAAGAATAATATGAACAAAAGTCTAAAAAAAACTGAACGAATATCTCTCCGGAAATTAGCTCAAATAATCTTTCTCACACAATTCATGATTTTCTCGGTCAAGAACATCTGCTCCAACAAAAAAAACAACCACCCACTATAATCAATAGATGCTTACAAGTTTGTCAAAACGACTTAAAAAAATGTCTCTCTCATTTGACTGGCGTGAAGCGCTCCACTCCTCAAATTGATCCATATTGGATATTGAATATTCAACAATTCATTCACACTTAATATTGATATATTCATATAAAATATATCCTCGCACTTTATCGCGCTTTTATTCCCACAACTTTGTAACGCGAATGCCAATAATAACTGATTTAAAAACCAATACGAACAAAAGTCCGAAAAAGTCCAATGTATTTTATCGGTCGTCGAGGAGGCCTCGGCGGGGTTCGACAAACTTTATAATTCGCTACCGTCAAATCGGAATGGACTCTTCTCTCTCCCACTAGGGACTGCTGATAGTTCGGGTACCGTAGCCAATTTCTAAACGACATTACCCGTTACCCTGAACTCTACCCAGGTTCGAGAGATAATAATATTCTCCACGTCCTCCGGGGGTCTCTTCGACGATCACTGCCGAGCGAGCTCTTCGTCCGGGCTCTCGAGATGCCTGCACTGTTACCTCTCCGCAAGCTGATGATGATGCTTCGACCTTCGTGAGTTCGTCGGTGCTCGTCACGACGCGACGCCGTCCCTCGATCTACTCCTGCTGCTGCAATGTTCTCGCACGTGCACGGCTCTACTGTGCGCCGTACTTTTAACAATGTGTTACCCGCGGTTGCCGCGGCTCCGCGTCTGGCCATGCCGCGCACTCGTCGGCTCAGCCAACTGCACTTGGCCGAGCGAAATCGACCGAGTCTCGATTTTCTATTTTCATTTCATCGTGGAGCGCGGCGGCGTTCCGTAGTGGAGCAAAGTCGTCTCGGGACTCGCGATCCGTGATCCAACTTGGGGCACTGCGACGCGAGGGAGACCAACGCTGGTATGCAAACGATGACGGGTCACGAGGCGGCGACTAGGACGACGGACAATGGAGAGCACAAGAACCCCTTTGGTCCGAGCACAAACACAGCGTGAGCCGACTTTTTTTTTTACTCGTCGGTCTGACCGTTCGTTTCGTTTGTTTTGTTTTCTTTTGGAATTTCAATGTTGACCTTGCAGTGGACGATAACGCAAACGGTTTTGCTTTCGTTGATGAATAGCGAGGGCGAATCTTCGGTTTCTTGGCAATGTTGCGAGTCGTTCTTTCGTTCGTGGAAGAGTTCATTGACGAAAAAGTCAAATTAAGGAGGAAAGGCCGCGATAGAGAATTGATCGATGCAGGTTAAACGTTTGTCGAGTTTATTGAGAGGGGGATCAGCGACGAAAGTTTAGGTACGACGGGGGAGTAACCGAGATCCGGATTGATGGAGGTGGTGGAGTGGATAATGGGCGTAATAAAACGAGAGCGTATGCGAGGGCGGATGTAGAAATATTATGCTATTATTCACAAAAAGAAATGAAATAAAGATTTTAAGATTAAGGAGAAATTTTTTTTTAATATATGTAAATCTGTTGTCAACTGGGTATCTTGTTTGGAGCAACGTGATAGTGAAATTCAAAGACACCACGAGATTAAATTGACCGGTGCAGCTTAAACATTTACCGAATTTGCCGAATTATTTTGAAGTGGGCTTTTCGACGAAAATTTGGGTACGACGGATGAGAAACCGAGCTTTGGATTCATGAAGATGGTGGAGTGGATAATGGTCGTAATGAAACGTGGGCGTGTGCGAGGGCGGATGCAGAAAAATTATTGTATGGTGGTATTGTTGACTAAAAATTTAATAGAAATTGTAAAATTGATGGGAAACATTTTTTTTTATGTGTAAATCTTTTTTTTATTTTGTTGTAACTGGGTGTCTCGATTGGAGTAACGTGACAGTGAAATTCAAAGAGCCCACGATATTGAATTGAACGGTGCAGGTTAAACATTTGCCGAATTGACCGAATTTGACGAACTGACCGAATTTGCCGAAGTGACCGAAGTGGCCAAATTTATTTTGAAACCGGCTTTTCTCCGAAAATTTAGGTACGACGGAGGAGAAACCGAGCCTCGGATTCATGAAGATGGTGGAGCGGATAATGGTCGTAATAAAAGGAGAGCGTGTGCGAGGGCGGATGTAGAGAGATTATGGTATTATGTGGCTCTATCTTATAGCGCGATATTCCGAGCAAGCCTCACACCGGCTATTATACAGTGCGGAGAGTTGGTACGAGAGCATAGAGAAGTTTGTATCGGCGTTTGAGACCGCGCTCGGGAGTGTGGAATTTATGAAATTTAGTGTCCGGTACCAGTATTACTGGTATGACCGGCTATAGAAAACGAGAGTCAACTGTGAGATTTACGATATCGATAAATACGTCGAAGGACCTAAGTTATATAGGTGGTAGGTATATCTCGGAGCTCTTGAGCCACGGATAACCGACACACAATGTTGTACCGATTTCACCGCTAGCCGCATATTTCCTCCTCGTCTTTATTTTTTTTATTTTTTATTTATTTTTTTGTTTATTTCTTTATTCGTCGTTTTCGTTGTTGTTTTTTCTTCCTTTTTTTCCAATAAATATATCAGTTCAACATTCTCCGTTTATTACGTATCGACGAGAAATTTGTCCGAGCCAAGTTTATATTCAAAGTTACAATGAAACCCTCGCAGGTTTTACTCGTAAATCCACCGACGAGAAATCGTCGGAGAGACATTCGAACGGCAAAGTGTATACACATAATACATAATGGTTATTTACGAGCTCGGATCTGTCGGGCGCGGAACCTCGACAAATTTTTTGATTTGGTGTTTTGGATATTTGGAAAAAAAGCACACGAATATTCTCGAGGACAAGCTATGTTGGAGCATTTTTAAAAATGTTACTATTCTCTGAACGCAAAAAAGGTTAAAAAAATCACAGTCCGCTTAATATTATCTTAAAGATAAATTCGTTTTGGAGTGCGTTCGTTCATCTCGACTTGCCCAAATTCGCGAGATCAAGAGGCACTTCTGACCGTGGTAAAAAAAATACTAACAACCCCAGTTAGCTCGAGAAGAAAGATAAAATAGAAAATCGAAAAGATGCAAAAAAAAAAAGCCGCGTAAAAAAGGCCGCCCTATCATCGATGCTCGGGAGTTTGGCAATTTAAATTGTGGCTCTGCCGGGGCTCGAATCACTCTCTCGCGTGTATATCGGCTGCGAAACGTCGAGAAGTTTTAGAATTAGGTATTTCAGATATTTTCAAAAAAAAAGTACGAATATACTTTCTCTCGTTGACGAGCTATGTCGGAGCATTCAAACATATTTTTCTAAACTCTTCTCTGACCTTCTGGCTGAAGAAGCAAAAAAAAAAATGACATCGTCCAATAATCAGCCCGCAGAACCCATTTAATTTTATCGAACAGATAAATTCATTGCGGAGTCTGCTCGTCCAGCTCGCACCGATATTAAATGAACATTTACTTAATTCCTATATGTATTTATTCAATTCAAATAAATATTTATCCCAACGAAATTATTTCCTATGTACGTCTTGCCCAAATTCACGAGACCAAGACGCGCTTTTGACAGTGTTAAAAAACAATCCAAGCAACTCCGGCTCGCTCCGAAAGATAAAATAGAAAATCGACTGGAAACAAAAAACCAAAAAAAAAAAAAAAACAACACCACGTAAAAAAAGCGCGCCCTATCATCGATGCCCGGGAGTTCGGTAGTTTAGGCTCCGGGCTCTGGCGCGATCTCTCTTTCGCGTGTACATCGCGAAACGAGCGGCTGGCGAGGAACAAAACATCGGGAGCGCGGCAGCATCGGCATCGCCACGCCAGACAACGTCTCGGGTGGTCGCTTTGCTTTTGCCGGGGCGAACGAACGAACGAGACGGGACGGACGTGCCCGGGGTGCATACCCTTCCCGCGTCGCGCACCGCGGCGGAGGCCGCGCAGGGCCCCCGATAGCGATGGGCGCCGTGGACCCTGTAATTATAAGGGACCGGTTTGTCTCTCTCCCTCGCACTGCTTATGCGCGTTACATGAAAAGCCGTCTGCATCCTCATACCGCTCGTAGCGTCGTACGCTTCTGGGCTTGGTAACGAATGCTCGTTCGCGGACACCACCGACGGTAGAGGGAATACTGAAAGAGTCGGGAGGCACCTTCTACCGTCCGAAATTCGAAGAGACCACGATATTAAATTGACCGATGCAGGTCAAACATTTGTCCGATTTGCCGAAATTGCCGAATTTATTTTGAAAGGAGCTTTTCTCCGAAAATTTAGGTATAACGGAGGAGAAACCGAGCTTCGGATTCGTGAAGATGGTGGAGCGGTTGATGGTCGTAATAAAACGGGAGCGAGTGCGAGGGCGGATGCAGAGAAATTATGGTATTGTAGTATTGTTGACCAAAAAATTTAGAGGAATAGTAAAATTGACGAGAAACATTAATTTTTTTATGTGAATATTTTTTTATTTTTTGTAACTGGGTGTCCCGATTGCAGTAACGTGACAGTGAAATTCAAAGAGACCGCGATGTTAAACTGAACGGTGCAGGTTAAACATGTGTCCGATTTGCCGAATTTATTTTGAAAGGAGCTTTTCTCCGAAAATCTAGGTACAACGGAGGAGAAACCGAGCTTCGGGTTCATGAAGATGGTGGAGCGGATGATGGTCGTAATAAAACGGGAGCGTGTGCGAGGGCGTATTATGATATGATGGTATTATTGATCAAAAATGTAATAAAAATTGTAAAATTAACGAGAAACATTTTTTTTTATCTCTAAATCTTTTTTTTTTAATTTTTTGTAACTGGGTGTCCCGATTGCAGTAACGTGACAGTGAAATGCAAAGACACCACGATATTAAATTGACCGATGCAGGTTAAACATTTGCCGAATTGACCCTTCCCGCGTCGCGCACCGGGGCGGAGGCCGCGCAGGGCGATAGCGATGATTGCCGTGGACCCTGTAATTATAATGGACCGGTTTGTCTCTCTCCCTCGCACTGCTTATGCGCGTTACATGAAAAGCCGTCTGCATCCTCATACCGCTCGTAGCGTCGTACGCTTCTGGGCTTGGTAACGAATGCTCGTTCGCGGACACCACCTACGGATAGAGAGAATACTGAAAGAGTCGGGAGGCCTCGAAAATATGGTAGGGCGCTGGTCCGGCGAACCGGACGCTGTGTGCACTCGTCCGTGCGCGGCTCCTCATGCGCGGACCCTCGAGACGAGAGATCCCTCATTAGCCCCCGGCCAAGGGAACGAAAGTGAAGATCGACGGAGGGACGAACATTCGACGAGATAATCTTTTCTTTTTTTAATTTTGGAAAAATCAAAAAATTAAGCGATATAAAGTTTGGTTTTTTTTTTTAAAACACTGATTCTTCATCGTCCCTTGGTGCGATTTTGAAAAAAGGCACCATATAGAAGTAGTAACATAACACCGAAGTGACACGTGAAATTGACACGATGAAAAAAAAAAATCCGCCGCAAGGACGATTTTCACTTTTCACCGCGAAAAAAAAACAAACAGAACTATATTCGGGGGATCTGTCTCTGTCCGAGTTGTAACCGCGATGACATGGCGATAATGTTACGCGAGTTCAAATATTTGTCGGCCGCCGCTGAGAGAGATCGAATATATTGTATCGGTTCTTTTATAAAAAAAAAATTAAAAATCAGAAATAAAAAATGGCCATTTTTTCTCCACTTCATTGTCGATGATCTCTCCATTCGCTCGAAAAAAGGCACCCTGTTAACGTAACATAACACCGAAGTAACAGGTGAAATGAACACGATGAAAAAAAAATTCCGCCTCAAGGACGATTTTCACTTTTCACCACGAAAAAAAAAAACGAACAAAAAATTACCGAGAGAAGTACATTCGGAGATCTATCTCTGTCCAAGTCGTAACGCGATGACATGGCGATAATGTTACCCGAGTGCAAATATTTGTCGGCCACCGCTGAGAGAGATCGAATATATTGTATCGGTTCTTTTATAAAAAAAAAAAAAAATTAAAAATAAGAAATAAAAAATGGCCATTTTTTCTCCACTTCATTGTCGATGATCTCTCCATTCGCTCGAAAAAAGGCACCATGTTAAACATAACACCGAAGTAACAGGTGAAATGAACACGATGAAAACAAAATTCCGCCTCAAGGACGATTTTCACTTTTCACCACGAAAAAAAAAAAAAAAAAAAAAAACGAACAAAAAATTACCGAGAGTACATTCGGAGATCTATCTCTGTCCAAGTCGTAACACGATGACATGGCGATAATGTTACCCGAGTGCAAATATTTGTCGGCCACCGCTGAGAGAGATCCGGCAGCAAGTGGAGCCGGGACCGTTATCACGGCGACAGATCGATCGATACACAGATCTGGAATGAGCATTCGATAGCGAAGATGTACCGATACACGGTATTAAAACACAACAGTCAAACGATATTACGGACTCCGGGGGGGCTTGGAGGGAGAAGAGAGTATGCGCGGTGCAAGAGCCGCGTAATCTCCCGAGCCGAGAGACTCGAAGAGAGACGCAGGAAAGATCGGATCTATCGATCCGAGAATCGAATGGGCGGGTTATAAGAGATCGAGATTCCTCCGCTCGCTGTCCGCGCCGAAGAAACCGAGCGGGGAGCGCCGACGTTCGGATGTGTACCAATATCGAGAGCCACCAACGATAGACTGCGTTATTCATTTTGTAAGTACGTCAGTTTAGACCGCCTCACAATGAACGCGGTGAACGGATTGTACTATATGGGATTTTTATGTTATTTTTCTCTACAGTGTAAAAAAAAATTTGTATGAAATTTGATGTGGTAGTGGAGGTTTTTATGCACAAAGTGGTATGTTAAATTTCATGTGCTATTTGTAATGAAAAATTAGCGTACCGTATATAAAAAACTTTAACAATACTTTGCTATGTAATTACTTCAAATCCAATATTTTACTGTAAGTTCACTGTAGTAGTGAGTTAAGTTTTTTTTTTTAACAGTGTGTCCGAACTGACTGAAAGATTGCGGTGTAGTAGTCAAGTAAAGAACAAAAATTCCCAAAAATGAGAATGAGTCTGCATTCCCGTATTAGGTTTACCCAACTGCATCGGAGGAACCTGTCCCCAGTTCGTGAAATTACTTCATACTTTTTGTTGGGAAAAATATAATTTTTCCCAACCCCGTAAAAAAAAAAATTCATATGAAAAACTTTAGAAATCCTTTACTTTGAATAACTTACTTTAATTTCACTACGAAGATACTTCAAATCCAATGATATACTTCAATCTCATTAACCTTTCGTCACAATTCTACACTAACATAAATGTACAACTTCTCGCCAAAAAACTTCCAATCCGTTGCATTAAGCGCGCAATTTTTAAACAGTGCATATCAAACCCACTCATACGCGTCCGGACGGAAAGCCGACGCGGCGCTTCGAGACTCATCCGTGAAATATTCATCATAACCGTACAATAATAACACCCTCATTACAATAATTTATGTAAATATGCCTTAAGGAATATCATCATCAGCCTCAGTTTTTTTTTCTCTCTTTTCGTTTCGCCTCTTTCATTATGTTGTTTCTTCATCGGCCAGCCTCGACCGTTTCGCTCAATTATCAAACGTGTGAAACGCCGTTCAATCCCAGAGCGTCAGCGGGTCCGGTGGAAAAAGATAGGTAATGGCCAGTGCCTATCCAGCATCGGCTTCCTCTCCGCCGCGCGGTGCGCGCATGCGCGGGGGGAACGAACGGGACGAAGGCGATAGATCGCCAGCTGACGGGAAAGCTTGCTGCCCGTTCGGTATGCCGTGGCTGAGCTACCCTGGCAATTTGTATTCTGTTCTCCGTAGTCAAGTCCAACGGTCCGGCGCACGCGCGTTCACCGGCAGGGACTGTTCGGACGACCAAGAGGACACTGCGACGGGGTTCTCTCAAGCGCGTTGCGTGACACGTCGCTCACGCGCTCGCCCTCTTCTCTTCTTCCTCACCTCGGCTCTTCCCTCGTCATGGTTTGTCTTGGTTTAAAAAAAAAAAATTTCCATTTCTTTATTATTTTTATTTATTTATTTTTTTATTTTTTTGGTCTTTGCTCTTCGGACAAAACACGCACGCTCGGCTAGGCTCGTCCCAGCGGCCGAGTCGAGATGCGACGTAACTAATTCGTGATTAACTAGAACTCATCCACTTGAAATTTCCTATCCAGGCTCGGGCGACGGTTATTTATTTTCCGTCGACTCGGCTTAAAATAGAGGAATTTTTTCTTTATTATCTCGGGTGGGAAGGGTGTTTCCCGATGATAATCAGCGCCTTGTCACACCCGAGAACGACTCCGAGACGTGGCAAGAAGGCAGGGAGAGAGATGAAAATGGAAGGAAAAAGAAATCGTGGAGATCGAATGAGATAAGAGTGTAATAGCCGCGGCGGCAAGGTTCGACCCCCGACTGTGCGTAACTTCCTTCTATCTCCTCCCGGCTCCGCGCGTACGATTAAAGTCGACGTGACTGCGTGAGTTGGCCGAGATGATTTCGCGCGAGTGTCTTCGCGCTGGGCTGGGCGAGAGGAGTGGAGAAGCCAATTGGCGCGGGAGGATGAGGACGAAAAGTGCACTGAGAGACGGGTCTGATAGGAATTATCGTAGATTCTGGTTCGAAAGGTTGTTCATTGTATAATAGGCTCGAAATTCTGGAATTCGCGGCCTCGGCCGGCGAGCGGTGCGTTCTCATTAGAGGTTTTCCGTGGCTGATGTTATCGATATCTGATGGCGGAGGAGGAGCGTGAAGCGCTTCAGCTATTGTAGTTTTATATTTATTTATATTTATTTATATTTATTTATATTTATTTATATTTATTTATATTTATTTATATTTATTTATATTTATTTATATTTATTTATATTTATTTATATTTATTTATATTTATTTGCATCTGTCTTATGGTTATACGTTCTGGCAGTTGTTTTGCAGTTCTGGTCTTAAGTACTTGGTAGAGGAGAGCGGGGCAAAACGGGACACTGGGGAAAACGCAATTTTCCAATAAAAATTCGGACGACCCATTTTGCCCCATCGATACATCTGGATTTTCTGCCCAGTTTTGCCTCACAGTGCCATCTAAAAGTTATTGGAAAATTGCGTTTTGCCCCACTGTCCCATTTTGCCCCGCTCTTCCCTACTTCAATACGTGCTTCGATTATTCGATGCATCAATACGTACTCCAGTTATTCGACACATCAATACGTTTTTCAAGTACTTGGTGCTGCAAGTCTTAGAACGGTATCCGCAACCAGATGTTGGGTAAAAATTGATCTTGCCTGGCCAAAATTTACCGTATGAGTTGGTAGTTTTTTCCGAAATGCCTCTCTCAGTGTATCGAGGACAACGAAGCGCAGGAGGAAGCGCATTTGGAGATCAAGGCTAATGCATTCGTGCCCGAGCCTGGCCTACGACAAGACCTGACAGATATGCGTGACTTCGAGCCGTTTCGAAAGAGCCAAGTGGAAAAGACTCGCGCCCGAACGAACACGGTTGAAACTCCACGCCGCCGATTCCGCGGACTCGCACTCTCGACGAGCGGCGAGATGCTCGTTCAAAGTAACGAGGAAATAGCTCGTCCGATCTAGTTAGTTCGTTGGAATCATTAACAAGGTGGAGTGATTATGCGGCGAGCTATTTTACGATAACCCTGCGAAGAGCTTGACTGGCGATCGACATTTACGCGAAGTCGTCAGTTCGGTGCATTGTGAAATAAAATGATATGAAATTGAATGTACTTTTACTGAAAGTTTCTATGCATGAACTGGTATACCAAATTTCAGGCACAATCGTCGTAAACAATTGATGTACAGTACATTAAAAACCGAAGAAATATTTTTCTTTTAAACATTTACTTTAATTTTGCTATACAAGTACTTTATTTCCCCTCAATTTCACTATAAAAGAACTTTAATCCGAATTCACTTCAATTTCATTGTAAAGATGCATCAATTTTTCATCACAACTACATTAAATTTAATGTGCCAGTTTTGCATGAAAACTTTCAGTCCAGTACATCAAATATACAATTTTTGAGAATTCGTGACATAGAAATTACAAGAAGTAAAGAAACAAAAATGCCGAAACTGAGAACGCGTCTGTATTCTCGTATTCGGTTTACCCACCTGCATCGGTTGAATCTTTCCCCAGTTCGCAGAATGACTTTATACTTTTTGCAGATCGACAACTTCGCAGTCGGAATTTTATTTTTATTTTATATTTTTCGGCAAAAAATTTCCGTTCGCTCTTTCGCATCAAAGTATCTCACCCGCCAATTAAGCGACATCTCCCAAATGTCTTCCCTCGCAAATCACCCACCTCTTCCCCTCCACAAAAAAAAAATCAAACAAGCGACCGTGTTACTTCCATGAAAAAAAAGTGTCGCAAAAAGATTTGCAACTGCCGGATCGCGGATCGCTGCGTGACCGTGGGCCATTCTCCCGGGCCGTTAAGTAGTAATGCCCAGCAGCAGATCAGACACTTCGAGATACCTACTTCTCTCAACAGTCCTTCCTTTTAATGATCCTCCATCGTGCTGAACCCAAAGAGTTACGATAACGCGATCGAGCACTCTATATACATCCATCCACACATCCACACATCCACACATCCACACATCCACACACCCGCACATAGAGATGCACATATCCACACATGCACACATGTGAGCGGAAGCCGGGAAGTGCGCATGCCACTGGGCGCAACGCGAGAAGCGGAGAAAGGCATCGTACATCGGGCGTACCTAATCGCGTTGCGGGAAACGAGACATTGGCTCCGGAGAAACAGAAACTGCAGACTCCCGACACTGTATATAAGTAACAGTGCAGATATAGCTATAGTGTACGCGACACTAGAATAGTACAGAGTGCGAATCCCTAACGTGCGCGCGGACGTGTACGCCAGGTAAACGCCAATGATCGGAATGTCGAGGGACTCGAACCGGCGGACAATACGCCTTACACATACGTATTGTAAGATGTATGTACAGAGACAATGGGGGTGAACGACGAGGGAACGGGGATAGGGCATGCGGCTGTGCTGGACGCCACGACTGTTCTTCGACTTATATATATATATATGTATATATATATATATATATACATATATACATATATATATATATATATATATATATATATATATATATATATATATATATATAATATGTGATGTGTGTGTTTTTGTGTATGTATATAAGGTTCTGTGCTCTTCGACACACGATGCGATACAATTGCGAAGCACGACACAATGCAAACGAGCCGCGGACTTATGCTCTGGCTGTGCCTATATTGTGCGCTCCTTGCCTTCTCGCGGACGCGCGACTCACGCCCGGTGCATCTCTCGCCGGAGGACACGGCGCGGGATGTCGTTTACGAGGCTCTCGCGTAGCATCCTCCGACAGGGGACAGCTACAGGAAATTGTCGCGATACTGCCCTCCACTTTGGATAATTATTTTGTAGGTTAAAAATTATTTTGTCAAATGAAAGTCGGTTTTTTATTTTATTTTTTTGGTATTCAAAAAATGGACGTAGAGAAATGGGAATCTGGTGCACGGTTTTGATGTAAAATTGATTAACCTATGCTTCTATATAACATTTAATTTATCGGTTCGTGCGTAAAGTGTTCATGTACTGCAGTATTTGAACAGACATTTTTGCGGTGTATTATTGATTACAATTTTTTTTTTATTAATTCCAAAAATTGCAAATGCTTGCGAGATATTCTTTAGGGATGGGAGCGATAGGTAATTATCACGATACAGTCCTGCACTTTGGATAACTATTTTATCGGTTAAAATTTATTTCGCCAAATGAAAATCGATTTTTTTTTAATTAATAAATTATGCATAAAATTGCGAAGCTTTTGGGCGTAAAATGTTGAACTGAATTTGGTAGACAGCATTGAGGTAAATTTAATTTACCCATGCTTCTATATCGAATTCAATTTATCGGTTCGTGCATAAATTCTTCATGTACTGCAATTTTTGTACAGACATTATTACGGTTAATTATTGATTTAACAAATCGCAAACATTTTTTAAAAATTGTAAGTAATTGCGAGGCATTATTCACGGATGAAGGCGACGAGTGAGAAAGGACTTTAATTGGTTCCAACGAGTTCTACGAGCGACACCGGAAACGGGACAGTCCACTACACCGTGGAGTTTAAATATTGTTGAAGGAGGAAAGATAAAATAAAAGTCCGGCCTGCTCACCATCCCCGAGGCGACGATACAATAGCGGTGTCTCGGCGAACGGTTGACGCGAAAGGGGTGAGAAAACTTGTAGTTTGCCGGTCACTCGCCCGGTTCCGCTCGGGCGGACTCTCTCATCTGCAAAGAGAATCGCTTAACGAAGTTGGAACTAAAGGAGACGAGGCTGCCAAGGTGTAACGACTGGTCGGCGTACTCTTAAATCCAGAGCGAGAGGAAGGGATAAAAAAAACCGAGAAGAAAAAAGCGTGCGACTATTCCGCTGAGCGCGGAGACCCGTCCAGGCTATCATTACCACTGTTAACTATGTGGTTTTATCTATCGGTGAGAAAATTGAACGGAGCGTGAGGCAAAAAACATCCGAGTTTCTCTGTTGGTTAAACCCTTCGACCGTTAGGTGATTGAAATAGCGAGTAAAAGCCAGTTAAAGCTTTAAGATTTCACGACAATTAGATTTATCGAATTTGTAGGGTGTTGTCAATATTTTCCTTGAAAAAAACGAAATTATATCCTCGGAGGTTTAATTGGCTCTGTACCAGAAATCAGTTTCTGATGGATCAACGTTTTAATGTCTACAAGACACAGCCAATGAGACGCAGAACTTTTTTTTCATTAATTGGCTGTATAAAATAATTAAAAAATGCATTTCCACAAAGGTCAACAATTATTTCTATCAGCCTGTCGAATATCTAATCTAAAAAAAAATCCATATATTTAACTCGACGTACATCTTTCGCAACCAACAGCTTGTTTTATGTCCCAATGAAGGCGCAGCCGTACCTTAACAGTATATTCATTTTTCCTAGCTACTCAAAGTCTCTTAAGGGTCGAATTTTAAGACATTAGTTTCAGCGTGAGATCAAACTTAAGATCAAACTTAAGATCAAACTTAAGATCAAACTTAAGATTAAACTTAAGATCAATCTTAAGATCAAACTTAAGATCAATCTTAAGATCAAACTTAAGATCAAACTTAAGATCAAACCTAAGATCAAACTTAAGATCAAACTTAAGATTAAACTTAAGATCAATCTTAAGATCAATCTTAAGATCAAACTTAAGATCAAACTTAAGATCAAACTTAAGATCAAACTTAAGATCAAACTTAAGATCAAACTTAAGTTCGAACATAAGTCCGAACCCAAGATCAAACTTAAGCACGCAATGAAATTCGGGCCGAGTTTCGATTTTAACTTCGATCTCAAGAGTGATCTCAAGTTCAAACTAATCTCTTAAAATTCGACCCTAAGCCCGTCGGAACCAACAAACCTTTCTTCGAGTTTCCGACGACTATATTATCAACGTTTTTTTCCTCCCAAAATGTTGCCATAAATCGGTAAGAGTCTCGCGGTTTGGCGGTGGCGGATCAGTCGTCGACAAACACGGACGGGGGAGCCGGAATGGAAGGTACGAAATATAAAAAGTCCGATTGCCGGTACTCGAGGTCAAGCAAGGTCGCTAAGCAACGGCATGACTCTCGGCAGAGAGAGGTCTCACCCGTCCCTCTTCCCGTGCCGCTTTC
Source organism: Stenichneumon culpator (assembly GCA_964017025.1). NCBI lineage: Eukaryota > Metazoa > Arthropoda > Insecta > Hymenoptera > Ichneumonidae > Stenichneumon > Stenichneumon culpator. The sequence goes on along the minus strand of OZ024772.1, from coordinate 17,663,893 downwards.
TTCCCTTGGCTCCGGCGTTGTGTAGCCGTATTTCACTTCCCACAGGCGCAACTCTCCGGTACACCTCGACGAGAGCCCAGACGCTCGAGGGAACGCGAGAGAGGGAGCTTTTGTCTCGAGATCAAAAGGACTTTGTACTACAGTGCACGAGCCCAAGCCGAAGGCACACATATAACCTCCTGCGCGAACGCCTCGGCTCTTCGCGGTCCCTCGCCTCGCGTATGGTTGTTGCGGAGGTGGAGAGGACGAGGATGTGAAGAGGAGGAAGCACCGAGAGAGGCCCATACAACGCCGCGGAGGGAAGAGCGGAGAGATCGAGAGGTCGGTAGACGACGCGAGAAGAATCGAGCCGGAGGCCTCCTCCTCTTCTCCTGGTGCGTGCCGTCCACCGACGTGACGACGACGTTGTTCGGCGAAAAAGGGAGGGGAACAAAAATTATGGGATGGAAAAACTGGCGAGCAGAGGGTGGAGGAAAAATTCAGGCGATTGTTGATAAAAGCGCGTGGAAGGCGATTCCCTAAAATTGGGGGAAATTTTTCAGTTGATTTTTTTTTTTTTTTTTCTGTCGAAAGTAGTCGACATTTTTAGTAGTATCGTTAATGTAGCGTCCTGAGGGTACATCGATTTTTTTTTTATTTATTATAAAATTGGGAAGAAGAGAAATAGTTCCTAGATGTGTAAACTTATTTTGTAAGGTGTACAAATATTTTTCTTTTGTGGTACGTTTGTGCACGATCGCACCATCTCTTGCATTTTTTTTTTTTTTTTTTTTTGCAGTTGTTGAAATTTTAGCAGTGTCGTTAACTGAGGGTGCCGAGGTCAACTAATAGAAAATAATTGTAATTGTTAAATTAACCGGAATGAAAAATAATCCTAGATGTGAACATTTATTGCGTACGGTGTAAAGATATTTTTTAATAAACATTGCGACCGCAACATTTATTTTTTATGGTAAATTTTTTGTAAATGAATTCGGAGGTACCATAGAAAGGGAGGAGACAACGAAAATTATGAAAGTGAGGAGAGGGTGGACGAAAATCAGGGTGAAGAAAAGCGGGGTGGAAGGCGATTCCCAAAAATCGCACGATATTTTTTTTTTTTTTTTTTTTTTTTTTTTTTTTTTTTTTTTTTAAGTTACTGAAAATGTTCGAAACTTAAGCAGTACCGTTAACCGAGCGTCCAAAGGGCACATAAATATAGAAGAAAAAAAAATTGTACCATTGACAACAACAATAATGTGTCCTAGATGTGAAAACTTATTTTGTACAGCACAAATATTTTCCGAAAACATCGTGACCGCAAATATTTTTAAATATTTTTTAAATGTTAATGTTAATGTTAATGTAATTTCTTTGCAAATAAATTCGGACTTACCATACAAGCGCCCGTCGCTCCGGCGCCCAGTTGCGTCGACGTTGAACGGCGTTCCGGCATCTTTCTGTAACAAAAACAAGACCAAAAAAGTGAGAAATGTTGATAAAACGAATAGTTTCTAAACGCGAATCGATCAGCTTTGCATGAAGAAATATCACGCGCGATATCGACGTAAAAATTAGAATAAGGCGTTGTTTTATCGCGTGATTCGAAGATCATGCCGCAATGGTCGATTCCCCGTGGCAATCTCTCGGTGATCTCAGAGTTTTACGGGGATCGACGTACCTCGGCATTCGATGATAATGAGAGGCGACGTCGATCGGGGCTTCCATTCCCTGCAATGCCCCCCCCCCCCCACCCCCCTTACGATCACGGTTCCAAGAGACAGAAACAGATTTCAGCCCACGGAATTCCCCTGTCCCGCTTTGGATTTCGTACTCCGGACGCGCGTCTCACGATCCTGCAAGCAGCGATCCCGGCCACACCTACGTAATCTCTTTCGCGCTCAATGTCTACCGTGAATATTATCATCGCGAAGCGAAAGGTATATCTTTAAAAAAATTAATAAAAAATAAAATAATGAATAAATTTTTTTTTAATCAAATAAAATAGTGGCTAAAATTTTCTTTAATAAAATGATAAATAAAACATTTTTAAATAAAAAATTCGCATATAATTTGTGCAGATGAACGAATGAATGAAATCACGAGACCGTCATTGACGAGAGACAACAGAACGGCCCGGTCGGGGGTTCGAGAAAAAAATAAAATAAACGCCCTTAATGTTTGAAGCCACACGAACCAAAATGCCGAAGAGCGGGTGAAGGAACGAAGCTGCCGAAGGGATTTCCGGGAGCTTCGCTGGTCGAAGGGCGAAGGAGTCGCAGTTTGAATGGGAGGTCTAGAATGAGAAGGCACGGTAGTGAGAAACATACAGATCGGACAGGACGAAGTATATGGAGAATCGTTGCAATAATTATCCACTTCTTGTGGCACGAGAATAGGCGCTTTAGTGATTTTTTTTTTTTTTTTTTTTTTTTTAACGACCGTCAGCCGACAGACAAAAACCGAATCGGCCGCTCCAATTGCAGGTTTCCAATGCAAAGTGGCGATATTGGGAATCGTTGCGATAATTATCCACTGCCGGGGCACGAGGATGGACTTCGGTAAATTTTTTATTTACTTTTTTTAAAACTATCGCTAACCAATATGCATACAAAAACCGAATAGTCCGCGGTAATTGCAGAATTTTAGTGCAAAGAGGCGATATTGGGAATCGTTGCGATAATTATCCACTCCTGCGATACGAGGGTGGTCCCTGTAGTAAATTTTTTTTTTTTCTAACTATCGCCAGCCAATACACAAAAACCGAAAACGTGCGCGCCAATTGCAGGTTTCCAATGCAAGGAGGCGGTTTGAGAATCCATGCAATAATTATCCACTCCTGTGGCACGAAGATCGGCGCTTTAGTGTATTTTTTATTTCCCTATTTACGTTTTTTCAAACTATCTGCAGCCAATACACAAAAACCGAACCATCCGCGCCAATTGCAGGTTTCCGATGCAAAGAGGCGTGTTCGGGAAGGTTGAAACTATCCCTCGTAGGTACCCGCTAATATCCACGTCGAATTTTATTTCTTCATTCTTTCTCTCTCTCTCTCTCTCTCTCCACTCTTCCCTCTCCTGGAACAATATCATTTTTACGCGGAACCATTTTCGCCCCTTCGACCGCCGTCGGGCCGAGGTTCGAGTTTCGAACCACCGGAGAGAACGGTATAAAGTTTTAGTGCGGTAAACTCCGCTCGACGATGGACGGGCGCGGCGAACGGAATTCCGGGAGGACGAGAACGTCTCCGTTCGCCACATTGTACATCCGGTGTCAATTTCCGAGTACCGACGACGCTAAAAATTCGAGAGCACGCCGCTTCAGCCCTGAAGCAATGCTGCGAAATGAAACTATTCGAGGAAACTCGTACGAGCAGCAAAAAAAAAAAAATCAAAAATAAATAAATGAATAAATAAATAAAACAGGCTCGTTAAACATTCGTTACGGTAAATATTCGCCGTCGGGACGGGCGGCTCGTATGACATCGAGATAAACTCAGGAGCGAGAGAGGGCAAGCTTAGAGCAAAGAATGCGAACGTGATATACTCGGTGATATCGAATGCCTCGGAACTATCCCAGCGCCTCGAGGCACGCTATCTACCCTCTTCGTATATTACCGTGGTTAAGAAATTAATTAATGAACACCAGTTTTGTCTCTCCAACCTTATGCACCAGTCCTTATGTTAATAATGTGTTTGTATTATTATTATTATAGTTGTTATTATTATTTTATATAAAAGATCAGGTATTAGATTAATGAATCGCCGTGCAAAGTGCAGAGTTTCATTACCACTTGTAAGGTAAATGTCCCGGTGATCGAACACGTCCCAGTTTCCGGACAGAGCGTTCTTATGTTAATAATGTGTTTGTATTATTATTATTATTATTATTATTATTATTATATTATTAAATAAAAGATCCAGTTCGCGGACAAAGAGTGCGTGCAATAGACACTGAAATACGATTTTTCATGCATGTCCGGGCACTGAGGTGTCCGGCCACTGGTACATTAACCTTAAGGGGAAGTGAAAGTCACGTGACGGGGCCATGAGTGTGAGAGAGATAGTTGCAATTTTCAAATTAACTTTATTCAATGGTGTTAATTTTTTTAAGAAAAAAATGAATTCAGGCCGGATGCGAAATTACCGTGTGCATCCGGCTCGAATTTGCTTTTTCCTCAAAAAAATTAGCACCCTTGATTTATTGTTCAATTATTCATAAACAAAATTATTGAATAAAAGTACGAGATTAATGAATGGCCGTCCAGAGCGCAGAGTTTCATTACTATTTATATCATCCCTGACCGTAAACTCTTCATCGGATTATGTTCCAAGCCTTCGACCGGCTAGAACTCCTTCGCTTAAGATCTGGAGGGGATGGAGCATGAGAAAGAGAGAGAGCGAGAGAGAGAATAATGCGCTAAGCGACTCCGCAATGCCCGAGCGTTGCGGGTGCACTTGACATTTGAAATGGGACGAGGACCTGCCAGCCAAGTTCTCCGGCGAGTTCTCTTGTGCATCTCGTATAACGTCACTGTATATACATAATATATATATATATATATATACATGGACGCGAATATGCCGCTGCCGGTGAAACCTGCGACCGCGTATGCGTCGATCGATTCCGAGAAATCATTCTTTTTTTTAATCCGTCATATCGTCTCCGCTCTTAAACATGGTGGCCGTTTTTTCTTCGGAAAAAAATTTCCTGACTTTTCACTGACCAATTAAAAATTTTCCGTGAACAAACTTCTAACGACTTGTATTAAAAAAAATTTATGATGCAAATGAAAATGCCTAATTATTGTATTCATATTTATGTCTATTTATTTTATTTTATTTTTTTCAAAATGTTCTAAATTTTTTTAAGTCTCCCTTTTATGTACTTCTTATTTATTTATAGAAGGTTCGGCGAAGGTTATTTATTTTTTCCCCCACCAATTTTGAAATTCCCTGACTTTTCCCGGTTTTCCCTGACCGCGGCGACCATGTTAAAAAAGCGTAACAAAGATGCGGAATGGCAAAATAATTAGTTTCCGTTTTTGAAAGGTGTCGCTGACTCAGCGTGGGAGACGCGGGGGTCAACAGTTGCGGCTGCGAGGCATTAGATGAGTACTCCGGTGTGTCACAGTAGTGTGGAAGAGTGGGTGAGATTGTTCCCAACACTTTCACCGAACGAGACGCGAAACGAGGCCCGCTCCCGCGGGCGACGCGTAACTCACACGCGCGGCCCAACGAGAGGATGCGCGACGAGTTCTCGTCTAGTTTTACGGACCAATTAGTCAGGGTCTCCAACCGGCGGAGAGTTTCGAGGGGATGATTAATTGCCACTCCCGAGGCGCGAAGACACAATCCGGAGAAGACTTCGCGCCGCGGAGGACGACGAAACGGAAAGTGAAATCCGAACTCGGCGGTCCGGAAAACGCGACCGAACCGCTTCCGCACGAAGAAAAATAGTTCCGTTTCTCCAACAAAATGTAGATCGTTAATAATTTATCGTTGTGGCAACAAAAATATTTGGCAGCTACAGCAAAATATTTTGATTGAGTAAAATGTTTATTTGATTTAAATGAATATTTATTTAAATTAAGTAAATGGTTACTTAAACGAAATAAATATTTATTTGAATCAAATGAATATTTTACTTAAACCAAATAAACGGTGGCCGTAAAAATTATTTTTCTGGGCGCACATTAAAATATTTGCTGCCACAGCAAAATATTTTGTTGTCCCTATGTTGAGCAGGTAAATGATTTATGGTAACAAAATTCTTGCTGACTCAATAATTTTTTTTTCTCCGTGCGATGAAAATCAGATTCATTCGACCGAATTTCGTTTTTGAGCGTCCGATGTCGGAATTTTTTACTCAAATTTATTATAGTTTTTGATACCAACTGGGCATTTCGGGCAACCATCGAGAACCCGCGATTAAAAACACCCTTGCAAAAGGGATTGATTTTTTTATCGATCGATATTGGATTTCAATTTCCGGTCTCCACTGCGATCCAAAAAAGAGCAAATGCCTGCGCTGTGAAAATTGTCCAACGTAATTGCGCACGAACCGGCGTTAGAGCGAAAGTATTAGAGATAAAGCGAGAGAAAAACGTTGTGAGAGAATCGAGCGCGGAAAGACTTCAATATAGAGCGCGCACATATTAGCAGCTGTGAAAGGAATAATTAGCACACTATGAGGAAGGAAGTATCTTCCAGCTAAAAAAAAAAAAATAAAGGAAAAAATGTAAAACATCGACAGATTCCAGAACAACTAATTTACATCAATAATTAATAATTCATTAAAAATAAGTTACGTTATCCTTGCCCGAGAGAAAAAATAAAAATAAAGTTAGGAATTTCTCATGAGAAACTGATTCTCATCAACCGCAGCGTTCTCGGTTATTCGGCTGCGCGGCGTCTACAGTGCCTGATCGCGTGATCGAGCCGGTAAACCTGGGACCGGTGAGGCTCAAACGTATAGAAACGTATAGAACGAGCGGGGAGTGAGGGAGCGTAGAAAAATTTCGGAATCTAAACTAATGGTCATGGGAACAGTGGGCTGTGCGTATCGCGCACAGGCAGAGAAATCTATATCGCGTCTAGCGACCCGGTAGAGAGAGAATCGGTGAGATCGCTCATTAGGGAGCATTGGAACTCGACGCGGCTCACTCTCCGCGCCCGAAGTGCTCTACTCCAAGTACCAAAGTACTTACGTGCGTACGGGCCATGGATACCTCTCTAAGCATACATATATATATATATACACATATATAATATATATGCGTGTGTAAGGACTTCCCCGACGAATACGAGGGAGAGTCTCGCACACGAGTCGCGCCCGATCGACTCGAAGTCTGACCACCCACACCACCTGAACTACTTATCTACTGTACAATATATGCACGCCCCGCGCTGGATCTCCGATACGTATATGTATATATCTATACATATAGCTTTATATCTATTCATGAGGCATTCTGTACCATTCGGACCTGGGTCTAAGCCTTCACGTCTCGGATTGGGCCCGCTATTTTTTATATGACTGAAGTAACTGTCAAAAGGACGGAGGTTTTTTATTAGATAAAAAAAATTGTTTATAATTAATTATGATAAAAAATATGAAGTTACCGATCGCCACGATTTAAAAATCTGAAGAAATTCTGAAAAATCTTTAAGATGTTAAGATTTAAGTGACCTTCTAATTTCTTTTCGAAAAAACGGCGAACAAAGTTAGAAGAAATGATAAGTCGATTATGGATTATCGCTTGACCATGTTTATATGCGACGCTGCATTTCTTGCCATTTTTATCAGATTGTCCCGAAAAGTTTTTATTTTATTTTTTTAAGTTAAAAAAAAACTCGTTGGAAAAATCTGAAAAAATTCTCTAAACGAAGTCTTGCATATGAAAATGGTCAAGATTTAGTTTTAAATTACATTTTTTATATGTACTGCATCATATAAAAAAATCGCGGGCCCAATTCAAGATGTTAAGGATTACACCCAGATCGGAATAATATGGAATGTCCCATGTATTTCTGGGAAATGAAGCGGAGCACAGATACAAGAGAGTTGTAGCTGGATATAAAGATCGGCATCTGCGAATCGAGAGGCGGGCATGTATTGCGTAATGGTAACGCTGGACCAGGGCCGGGGGGTGTAATTTTTCAATAAAATTTAATATTTTCATTTTTTTTTCTTATTCCTATTTACCTTTTTTGCAGCTTCAAAGAAATTCTTTATGTAACGGAGCGTAATGCATTGCGCATGATATTAAATACCGACTCTCCAGACGCTCGTTTAAATTCACCGGGCAATTACCGAGCGTCGGAGCGGTTCGTTTATTTTTATATTTTTTTAAGGCATCATTTTTTGCCTTCCTCTCTTCGCTCTTCTCCCGTATCTCCGACACGATTTTCCGTCTCTGCCCGGTAATGAGTGGCTGCTGCTACTCGAAACGAGCGAGCACGCATGTGCGCGCCGCTACCACCCACGTCATTACAGTATGCGCCGCGATATGTAGCATATTCATGCCGTACCCGGTTACCTACATAATATGCACGATGTGCGACTATGTGTACACGTATGCAAACTACAAACCGTTAAAGGCCCACTCGAAACGCGAGTGCATTTAACCTGCGTACGCTACTCCACACTTGCAACACACATATTAATAGAAAGATTTACCGTTGCTGGGTTTGCATCCACGGTTTTTTTTCGCTCTTCCGACTCTCGCTTTGATCCGATACACATATGCATATATATATTTTTTTTCACCTCGTCTCTAATTTCCACGTTGCTCGACACACTAGTGCAGCAGCTCCGAATAAAGTGTGACTTTCGACTATTTTCACGAGCAATTAGCGTAGCACGAGTCTCATTGTCGTATGAGTTATCATTGTTATTGTTATTATCATTGTGATTTATTATGTTAATGTTATTTGTCTGCTTTTATTGATCCCCGTAAGGTTACAAGTTTTTTTTTTCAAGGTTCTAATATTATTAATGTTCTTTATGTTAATATTAGTATTCTAATTATTATTATTATTGTTATTATTATTATTATTAATATGTTGCGTAGTCATGGCTTGACGCCGAGAGTTTGATTCTTAATTCACGATCGTAAAGGCCCACGTGCACTCCTTCGCCCTACGAAGTTTCAATGACACGTATAACCAGATATAGGACATAATGCGTACACAATAATATCTGCTTATTAGTTATTCCGAGTTTAGTAACGCACTATCTCGACTGGATATATATGTCGCCTATTATGAATGAAAAGGGCGTGTGGCCGGGTGTACATCAACGGGTGTTACGCCCTTTGGATTCTCAGCCGGCCGATATATTGCTCTCTCGAACCTTTCACCGCCCGACAAGTCAGCATCCACACGAGAAGCTTAATAATTTTGTATGGGATAGTTACGTGTCATTAACCCACGCGTGTCCGGCCTACAATAACCGCTCATGGCTCTCCCGGTCTATGTTCGCCTGTCGCATGTTCCTACTTTCCTGCACTCCAATTCAGTACGAGGATATTTGAAACGTCAGAGACAACACGAATAAATTTTGAGAGCGAAGGGACAGGCAAAGCCACGCGTGTAAAAATAATCTTTTTTTTAAATAACAAGGACAACTGCAGATGACTTAAATGGACGGTCGTTTATCGTAGATAAACTTTTTATTGCGTACTACCAAAGTTTTGATTTACGACTTGAGTCCACATAGATCGAAGTCTATGCAGCCTTGAGCGGATAGTAAATTACTGTAAATAAACTATATTATTTAACTAACCAAATATCAAACTATTATTCACTAATTATATTTATTAATATTATTATTTATATCGCCGAACATAAATTGTATTACCTGTACATTTCCGAAGTCTGCAGATTTAAAACTTTAGTCTACATAGATCAAGGTCTACGTAGATTTAAGTGCATAGTAGATTATAGTAGAGTATAGTAGATAAGCTTTATATCGCCTTTCACCGAAGTCTATAGATTAACGAATTGAGTCTACATAGATCGAGGTCTACATAGACTTAAGTGAGTAGCAGATTACAGCAGAAAAGCTTCATACCGCGTACTATCAAAGTCTATAGACTTACGATTAGAGTCTGCATGAATAAAAATCTACAAAAACTAAAGACCCGAGCACGCGACTAAACACTGTTATTTTCCGAAATAACATTCTACATTGTGCCTCTAGAATCGTCCCATTAGGTCGACTTTCGTTTGCCACGTGCTTTTACGTTCCACGTACGCACGGGACGACTTCGCGTTGCAGTGCGCCGTAGTACCACTCGGTACTCTCGTCCATTCTCGGGCGTATCGTTCTACGTACGTTTCCGCGCACTGGGTCAACGAAGAAAGTGCTCCGACTGCTCAACCGGCCGGCTACGAGCTCGCCGCTGCTCCCGCGCCAACTGCGGTGCATTGAACGTACAGTGGAACTCGCGGTACAGCTATCTCGCCACGGCTGCATTATACACACGACTCTAGCTGACATTACCCAAGCCCGGGTCCGGCCCAACCTGGTCAGCTGCTCCGATGTGTCTACCGAAGAGATCGGCAGCCCAATAAAGTCTGCACGGTCTGATACTTTTTCTCCTTCCAGAGGGCGATTTTTTTTAACTTACACCCAATGCATCCGAGAACTCTCTGTACACATATATATTGTATATTTCCAAGAAATCCCGAGGACTAACGATCGCGTATTTTCTATATATATATATATATATATATATATATATATATATATATATATATATATATATATATATATATATACAGTGTAAAAAAATTCGTATGAAATTTAATGTACCGATAATGGAAGTTTTTATACATAAACTGGTATTTTACCTTTCATGTACAGTTGTAATGAAAAATTAACGTACCGTATATTAAGAACTTTAGAAATGCTTTACTTTAAAGAATCCACTTTCATTTGACATTAAAAATACTTTAATTTCAATGATTACTTTATTTTCACTTTAACAGTATACACTGTAAAAATGAACAGTAAATTTAATGTACGAGATCTTGAAATTTGCTAACATTACTTACATTAATCGAACATTTATGTACTTTGCTTGTAAAATAAAAATACCAGATATTAAAACTACAAATTTGTTGCTTGAAATTTACAGAAAATTTCCTTCAAAAATCCGAATTTTACCGTAAAATCGCACCGCACGTGTGTTTGAAATTTCAGAAACAGTTCATGCGAAAAAGCCTCCAATACAGTTCCTCAATCTTCAAACAAAATTTTTGTACAGTATATACATATATACACAATCGCCAATCCTTTGGATTTCTTGACCTATAGTATTGCGCACGGTCCGATACAAAAGGATCGATAATTGAGATTTATCGCGTGCCCGTACCGAGGTTCGAAGTTGCGCGCAATTCCGTTTAGTGCCAGAAGATAATCGCGATTGCGAGAGGAACACGCGTCTTACATTACCGGTCTCGATCAGCGGGACGAGGCTGCCTCCGCGTTTCACCCGATGTTGGTAATGTTGGGAAAGATATTCAGCGTATGATCGGCCAATCGTTTTTTTTTCTTTTTTTTTTTCCTTACCTTTTCCAATAAATCTAGTATCTCGACGTGGTGTTGAAGAGAATTTGTAGTAGAGTCGCGAGCAAGGCCGTTCTCCTCGGGCCTGGTGCATCGACGAAGACGAAGACCGGGCATACGATCACGTACGTTCTCTGCGTACCTCACCGACGCCCCGCGAGGCACGTACGACGCGAAGCGCTCGCTCGAGCGCGGAGGCACCCGCGGAGAGGAAGAGAAAAGTGTCTTCCATTAAAATAAAATCAAGCGAACCTGTCGCGCGCCCCGCCTGTTAGATAATAGAATCCGACGTGATTGTTATATACGATCGGGATGAGACGCCGCGTCCCCACTCTTGATATATAGGTGGAGAAAACATCGGCGCGCAGTTTGCGCTACGGCGCATCGGGTCGAATGACGCGAGAGATCGGAGATACATTTCGATACGAGGAACCAAGGAATCGAACGATTTACAATCGTTAAGGAAAATACTTTTGTATTGGAAGATGACAAATGTTTCTGAAACAGATTATTCATCGTCGAATTGTTAGCTTGCCGGATGTTATTATTATTATTTATTTATTTACGGGACGTGCCATTTTACATAGGAAATTCAGATAATATAGTGAGTGTGTGGAATTGAGGTGAAATTAATTATTTTGTGGTTTTGTACAGTATATTAGAAATAGCGTTCGCGGATAGTGTAACTATTATCGTAGTATAGCTGTTATTATTATTATTATTTTCTTCTTTTGTTTTTTGCTTATTTGTCCTGAAATCGATGTGGCAGTTTTCGCGAGCAACGAGTTCGTCGAGGCGCCGTGCCGTTAGAGCAAGTACTGCAATAATTGATAGGCTTGTGTGTGATATTTCAGAATTAAGAAATGTTGAACGAAAAATAACATTATTATTATATTAATATATATTTTATTCGATCAATAAATCTACAGATCGTTTATTGCGATCGTTTTGCGGTAAAAAAAATTCCGGAAGTACCGTACTAAAATCTCGAGAGTCGCACCGGTAACGAGTCAGCGGGTATGGATGGCACGAGAGGATTTCCTCGCATCGTGAGAACCCAGAAAAAAGTAAGAGTATGCGCGGGCGAGTTAGTATTCCAGAGAAAAAAAAACTGAAAGTGTAAGTTTCCGTTCTTCGCTCGTTTAATTTTTTCATTCAAATATTTTCCTTTTCTTACATCCCAGAAGGAAGAAGTCGCTGACTTGCCGGTTCGGCCGAGAGGCCTCGAGTGAAAGGAAAAGTCTTTCGCTCGTTCTTCGGCGCCGATTCGTCGGCGGATCTCTGGAATCACTTAAACATCCTGGGAGAACGCCGATCATTTTTTTTTTTTTTGGCTCCTCCACCGTCGAAGAATTCCCTGACGAACGTCCGGTATTCGTTAAACCCTGCTCGAGATAAGAACATTTTTTTTTACACCGCGATTCTTTTCCTTTGTTTTTCTTTCTCATCCGACCCTTTCCTCGGATCAGCGCACGCCCTGTGAAAGCGAAGTACTTCTCCTAACCCCGTGCCTTTCCCGTCCCTCCATTCGTATGCAACCGACGCGCTGCAACTACACTCGAAACGGGGGAGAAGGCGGCGGAACGTGCCCGGCAGTATCTATGGCAATAGACGAGATGAAAGTTGAATAATAAATTATTTTTAAAAAAATTTAATTTAACTTATTTTATGCCCTCGACGATCCGACGTCCCTATTTCCGTTCAGATTCCATCCTCATAGCTTTCTCCCCGCTCATACATGCTACGGTCGCCCCTTCCTCATCTCGACTGTCCCGGCCGCGCCGAATAGCCACTGACGTGTTTACCTCGACTCGACGTGACGGAAATTTCAAAATTACTAACGAGACACTTCCTTATTTCCTCTCTGAATCCACTTTTCCCGGAAATCCGATGAATATTTTATAGAACCCAATGAAATCTAATGAAATCTAATGAAATCCAATGAAATCCAATGAAATCCAATGAAATCCAATGAAATCCAATGAAATCCAATGAAATCCAATGGAATCCAATGAAATCCAATGAAATCCAATGAAATCCAATTAAATCCAATGAAATCCAATGAAATCCAATGAAATCCAATGAAAGTTTCGTAAAATGAAACGTTGGTCGATAAAGTCGAAGCCCTTCGAATGCCCACGGCAATTAGCCGATGCTCAAAAAAGGCGAGCGGAACAATCGAAAGTCGAAAGCCAGTCAGCGGAGCGCGCTGAACGTAGGCACATAGTAAATCTCCTACCGTCTTCTTATTTTCTTTTCAATTTTTTTCATTATCATTATTCTTACTTTTTTTTATTGTGGGCGGGAGTATCACGACAGAGCCGTGCGTGAAACGAGAGAAGGACACACTCGGATGGTATGGAGATGGAAAGAGGAGATAGCTACGTAGCGTACGTAGTACGTGAGCTCACCGAGCGTGGGACGCACGACACCACGCACCCTCCATTGACGATCGAATCCAGCAGAAACGGCAGGCGGAGAACGAGCAGTCAGCGAAACAAGCGCGTGTACATACGCGGCATGCAACTCGGCGCGTACCGTGCGGCATAAATCGCCGCTCCGGGTGACTCGAAGCTTCCACCGCAACCGTGACGATCGAGCCGTTCAGAGACGGATTAGAAATTTGCCCGGCGCGAGGGAATCCTAAGAGGGCGAGTCACGATGCTTTTGCTCGGCCGGCAATTAAAAGCACGATTCGAGAAAAAGCGAGAGGAAAAAAGCGAAAAGGAACGACCATATACGTACGATTATCGTGCCAGATATGAACGCATCGTTGATCGGGGAAAAACAAATATTTTCACTCGTTCGCCCGGTTTGGCTTATCGGAATGGAATGTTTTACCGATCGTCGGTAACCCGGTTACGGGATAAGGCGACGGGGCGGCGGAGCGAGAAAGTTTGCCCGATTGAGAGATCGTTTGGCTTCTCGTGAGATCAACGATAATAATCGTTTTTGGAAAATAACAGTTCGAGATAAAATTTAAAGAGGTCAAAGAGAAGGACAGGCCGACTGGAAAGAATTTTTTTTAAGTATAAAATAATTTGACTGGAAACAAGTCAGAGCAGTTGGGAAAGCCGGTGATGAGAAATCGACGGATTGTATTTTGTTGGTAATTTTACGAAGACAAAAATTAATGGTGGGAGAAACGAAAGGACAAGTTTGCGTACGTGCTAAAAACTACATTTTAAGTTAATTACTTTACACTCGTTTGCACAGCGTTTAAACGCCGATCCAGATGATAATACCTTTTTTTAAACGCAGAAGAAAGGAAAATTGATATTTTTTCCCAAAACATTCATTTTCATTTTGAAAAACGTGGGCTTTCCTGAAGATTCTTTGAACAATTTTATTTATTATCAATTTGTTAATAAAATTTTGAAATTATTATTATGCAAAATTAATCTTTTCAGTACCTTTAATATGCTTGATTTTTTTCATAATTTTATACCATCGAGAAGTGTTCGTAATTCCCTCTCATTTCTCTGAAACTTATGTGAAGTAAACGACATTCGCAAGGACTGCCTTAATTGGACCGGAGGAATGTTTTACCGCCCGTCGGTAACGGGGTCAACGTGATAAGGGAACGGCGTATCGAGAAAGTTGATCCGATTGAGAGATCGTTTGGTTTCTCGCGAGATCACAGATAATAATCGTCATTTGGCGCATAACACTTCGAGATAAAATTTAACGAGGCTGAGTAAATTTTAACCGTGGAACGGACGGGGCGATACAGCGGAGGCGACGCAGGAGGACGAAGAGTTATCGAAGAACCGCGCAACTTCGCGAAATCAATTATCGCGATTGCCGTAGCGAGGAGACGTTGAGACTTCGGACTCGAAGTTACGCGGGACCTTGCAATCAGCGGTGGAGCGTCGAATCGCGTGTAACGAAATAATCATTCAGGCGGCGCGGGATGAGCGCCTCGTCGGGCGAGTCGGCCGAGCTAAGAAACGAGGGTTTCCGGGATTCATTAAAAGGGGATGTCCAGGAGTCCGGATCGCTCGTTACTCGCGCTCAAAGAATCGGTAATTCGGAGCCGAAGGCCCGGTGAAAAAGTGGGGAAGTCATGAATGTAGACGGAGAGAAGGATCTGATAAAGATTACCATGAATGTGGCAAAAACCGATAAGACTTTTAAATATATTGGAACTACAGCGACATCCTGGCAAACGTTTGTATTAAACTTAAGAGATTCTGCTATAAGATGTGGTGATCCTCGCTATCGCAGATATCAGCCGAATATCCCGTATTTTGTGCCAGAATACAAGTTCTTACTCGAAAATATAGTTATCGGCGATCGCGAACCGGTTGTTTTAGGTTTGGAGGATGTGTCTGCATATTATATCGATCGAATGTTTTTTATGTATGCATAAATAACAACATTTGATCGACGAAACTCTCAGTTTTAGTCCAGGGAATTCTCAGTTTTAATCCACGAAATTCTTAGTCTTGTCCACGAAATTTGTAGTTTTATCCACGAAATTTTTAGCCAGATATGTAAAATTTTGCCAAGCCGGCATCTGAAAAAATTACCATATGGGTAAATTTCTCTTATCGCTAGTGGCGACGTTGGTGTATTATGTTGCCTGATCGAAATTTACCTTATGACTTGGTGGTTTTCCGATATCCTTCTCTCAGTGCAGATGATAATATTATAAAATAACACACACAGACACACACAAGAAAATTAATATAAACAAGAAATTTAAAATATAATAAATAAATAAAAAAAGAAGCGGTCGACCGAAAAGATAAATTAGACAAAAGTATAAAATAATTTGACTGAATAAAAGTCTCCGGAGCAGTTGGGATAGGCGACGATGAGAATTCGACAGGTGTTATTTTGTCGTTAACTTTACGACAACAGATTGTTGACGACGGGAGAAACGTTAGGACGAGTTCGCGTGGGCTTTTTTGTCAGTGCTCCGACTTTTTACAGTGGTTTGTTTTACTTGTTTTCACTGCGTTTGAAAACGCCGGTAGATCGTGTTTGGTTTGAAAATAAAATAATGCAACTTTCACGAGAAATGTTAACACGAACGGTCAATTAAAACCGTTAATGCCCGTATGCGGTTATTGGGTGTGAGAGTGGGTAATTAGGATGTGACTGACGATGCGAGATGCACGAGAGTCTCTATTGGCTCCATTCCAAGAGAAAAAAAAAAATCTGAAAAACGCGCACGATGCATCGCGAGCGGGAGAAAGAGTTAACGTTTGTTTCGATTGCGGCCAAACCTGCCGCCAACGCCCCGAGATTTATTTTCTTTTCGTTTATTAGTGATCGCCCGATCGTATCAAATTACCTGTCCGTCTGGTGTGCTGTTATAATCGGCTCATCGATGCTGAAGCCTCGAAAAATCGTAGTCACTTTTATCTCGAATACAAACGGCATTATCGAACTCGTGATTGAATTCGCTTCCGACGTGAACGACTCAGCGGACTTTCGTTATCTCCACTCGGGCGATAACAACAGCTAATTATAGATATACATTTCCATCGATTCTTGTAATAGGATAAAAATATCTGGACTCAATGTCCTGATAAGTTTGGCCATCCGTAAACTCGAACGATTTACCGGCAATGTATTTGGGGGCAGGGCGGGGCAAGATGGAACCCCGTGGGCTAAAGTGAATCAATTTTCGACGGAACGTAAACAAAAGTCTCATTTCAAATGCAGAACTTGAGACCGTTTCGCCCCTCTTACCTATAAAAAAATTAATAAAAAAGACTTTTGTTTGGTAAACTCCAACGAATTACCGGCAATGTCTTTAGGGCGAGGCGGATGGAACTCCGTGGGCAAAATGAAACGATTTTTTACCGTTACGTAAACAAAAGTCTCATCTCAAATGGAGAACACGAGTCCATTTTGCCCCCGTCTCGATAAAACCATACTTAAGATATTTTTCCTCCCCAAAAATGGTTTCAATCTGCATATCAAAGGTACGCGAATTGATCATGTCAATCGGAGGAGGACAAACGGAAACGCGTTTCTTTAACGTGCTGCCGCTTCGAAACGGTCTAATTTCGGACTTGTTTGGTTGTTAATGAAGAGACTCCATCTTTACGTTTCTTTACGTTTACTTACGGAAAGTGTTAAATAAAAAATAGTTGAATTATATGAAAAATAGTTAAATTTAATTGAACATAGTTAAATTAAAAATAATTACAAGTGCACAAAAAACGGAAACCCGTTTGACAATCTGAGGATGAAAAGGGAGGGGCGGGGAGTGGGGAAGGAGCTTCAGGTGCGAGGAATCGACGGTGAGCGCGGGAACGCGAGAGAGGGAGAATCGGAAACGTACAGAGCACACAGCGCACGCGGGGGTCGCAATTATGACGCGGGGGAGCGCGTAATTGGAAGGGATGCCAGGCGGACGGACGCGGAGGCGAGCGCACCGAGTTATCACCGCATTAGCCTAACGATCGCGCTAACCGGTAATCACGTGATCTACGATCATCGAGTTCGAGACTACAGCGTAGCGCAGAGAGGAGGGAGAGACGGGGGGGAATCGTGAGCGTGATCGCACGTGAATCGTACATCTTTTCGGTACAGCAACCATCGGATAGCGCACATACACACGAATCCCGCGCATCGAGAATGAGTCTTCAAGAATGTTGCAGATTTTTTTATAATTTTTTTTCATCAATTTTTTTTTATCTAAAAATATCCCTTCGGGATAAGCGCAGGCACTTATTGCCGGCTCGTGTGCGCAGTAAGACAGAATTTACACCGGAGACGCAGATACGATATTAATATTGTAGAAAAAAAAAAAAAAAAAAAAAAAAAACATTCTCGCCATCGAGTTTGCGTAAATTATAATTCCGCCGAGATTATTATTCAAAGAGATGCAGGGAGGAGGACGGGTTATTTGTGGAGATTGATAGTACACGTGTAATACATTGTCGATAGAAGGTACATAATGTTTATTCGCGTATGAGATTATTTTTATTATTATTGTAATTTTTTTTATTATTATAAATATATCGTGATATAATCCGAGAATAATCGGGGGCCGGCTCGTAGGAAAGCGCGTGTGGATCTCCGGTGTGTGCAGCCTCAGGTAACGGCGGCTGAGAATCAGAGGGGCGTAAGTGGTGTGATTTAACATTGCACTTACGCCCCTTTGGTTCCCAGCCGGAGGTTCATGAGAAGTTGTGCAGTAAAGCCTCTCTCGTGTGTGGGTCTCTCGTATTCGAGGGGAAACGAGCCGGAGAACCCTCGCCCGATAAGGTCATTTGTATCCCATGCTGAATGCATTCTCGATGCGGTGGGAGAGAGAGCGAGAGGGATCGATTAATCGCAACGAGTTACTTCGACCGGCGCCGGTCCAGCGTGCGCGCTCTACGGACGCGTACCGGTGAGCGGCTTCGGGGCCGGTCGGAGCAAAATTGCACGACACTCGTCGGCCACAAAAGCTGCCGTATGATGTTTAAGCTGTCTCTCGAGTCTGCTGTCCCCGGAAGTAGGGAAAACCGGGGCAAAACGGGGACGCCAAGCAATAAAACCTGCAACAATGATACCGAAAGCATAGATCCATTGTTTTTCAGACCAATATTGTATTGGCACCGGTTTTGAAAGGTTAAAAAAAACACCATCTGGGGCAAAACCATTTTGCCCCATATCCCGTTTTGCCCCGGTTTCCACTACTAGAGAGTATCGCCTAATCTCGCTGGAGTGCGAACTTCCATGCTGATGGCTGCTAGTGCGCTTGCGCGTGGGGGCGACGCAGCTACAATCGACGCATCGAATCTGATGCGCGGTCCGATTATTACACGCTAATCAGGGTGGTCCATATTCAGCACATTTACCTTATGTTCTATCAGTTATTATTTTTTTTCTTTTTTTTTCTAACTCGAATCGATGCGGATCACTGCGAGTTCGCATGCGCATGGGGGGCGACGCGGCTACAATAATCTGAGACTTTCTGCCATAGGCGCTCTATTCTGCCCTGGCGCTCTACTACTAGGGGAGACCGGGGCAAAGTGGGACAGTGGGGCAAAACGGGATAGTGAGGGCGAAACTCAATTTTCCAATAATTTTTGGATGCCCCGTTTTGTCCCAACGATACATCCGGATTTTCAACCTCGTTTTGCCCCACGGACGACCATCACCACCGTCCAAAAGTTATTGGAAAATTGCGTTTTGTCTCATAATCCCGTTTTGCTCCGCTGTACCATTTTGGCCCCCTCTCCGCTATGTGCTGCGTGGCCGGTCGGATGTCCCATTTGTCCCACGGTAATTTTTCTTAGATGATCGGTAATCATTACTAGATCCTTCTCTCAGTGTATCGCCGCATCGAATGTGCCCCGGCCGGTTTATCACACGCACGATTCACACGCTAATCAGGGTGGTCCACATTCATCACTTACCAATTTTTCTTTTTTTTTTTCGTGGCGCAAAGATCGCACACTGGCGAATCGACAATTACATCGAAAGAATGAACATTTTACGCGATATCCGTGGGAAACCTGTGATAGATCGTCGAGGTTTCACCCACATGTCCCGTAATATGAGAATCGTTTAACGACGTTAGTGACTATTTTCTTTCGATCCGATTCTTCGAAATTATACGGCTCGAATGCCGGACCAGTGAACGGTACAGGGATAATATAAATGGACTTAACACGTGTTCACCGCTGTGCCGGTCGGGGTCCTCAATCGAGAGTCCCGAGAGTCGCGAGATCGCCTCTCTCACGAACGGCCGACTGCGGTTCGTCGTTGATGCACACCGAAAGGGAAATGGAATCCGGTGGCTCGATCCTCTCGGCGCCTCTCTTTCGATCGCTAATTGATCGAACTCTGCTCAGCGCTCGTTAGCATGCGGCTGTAATTACGGAGGACACGCACGGCGCACTCTTCGCTTCCATACTTTCCTTATATATATATATATATATATATATATATATGAGTTTATAATATGTGCATGGGCCTTAAACGTCGAGTTCGTTCGGCGGTAACCACAACGTTCCCCCGGCAGGACTGAAAAGCGCGCCTGAATTTATATCCACCTCTATCTCGCACGCCGACCCGTCTCATTCATTCGGTCATGACCAACAGCCGCCAAGCAGCGGCGCGGCCGCACATGACTTCATTGAACCAACTTTCCCGGCAACTTGGCCGTCGCTCCCCGCACGTGCTGCAGCGGCGAGCTGTAGCTGTTGTATTGTTCACTCGACAGCTTAATGGTTTTTCGGAATCGCATCGACTCATTTCGCATGCCCGGTTCCCCGGTGAAGGGCTCTTTCTTTATTATCTTCCTCTCTTCGATGTCAGACTGATAAGGAGATGTTCGATACAGAATAGAACGGAAGTAACCAAGGGACATAATGATTCTAATGATATTTTATCATTAGAATCATTATGTCCCTTGGTAATGAGAAACAGATAAGAAAAAAATAATAATTTTGGAAAATAAAATAAGAAATTGCCGACCCAATGTCGTTGATGGGAAACAAATGTTTAATCAGGAAAAATAATTTTCTGAAAATACTCGATACAGAATAAAAAGGATATAAGTTAGAAAAATAATAATGTTAATGAAAATGGAACAAATAAGAGAATAATTCAGATGTTTATTATAAAAAATCAAAAATTGCCGATCGAAAAATGTTTAAAACGAAAAAAAAAAGTATATAACAATTTTCGGCAAAGTCTCCGATGCCAGTGCAAGAGGAACGCCAGAAGAGCTCGCATGCCGCACGGGGGACTGTAATTTAACAGACCAGTCTATAAAATCATTTTATCCTTTTTGCTGATTAACGACTCTTCGGCCGTTGTCTTTGTTTTTTGTTTTACAAAAAATTTAATTTTAAGATTTTTTTTGTCTAAGTGAAACACGAGGGTGAACAGACTGAATGGAAGACGGGGGTAGGTCGGGGGTGAAAAAAAGAGTTAAAAGTTTCTATCTTCGAGACGCGCCGGGGGGGTTTTTGAGGTAAATCGGTAGCGATTAATCGGCATTGAGTATCGCGCATGGGACACAAATTAGCATTTAAAGGGCTCGAACTCCTTTTACAGGGCCCCGAGGCGACTGACGAAAGCCGGCAAGGCTTCGGGGACGACCGGCTGCTGGTCTGCTATCTCTGTGCCGCTGTTACTACCGCTCCTCGAATTTATTAGCCTTTGAACGCGAAACGTTTAAGTCGGTACGCGCGTCCTTGCGTCTGTCCAGTTCGCTCCCTCCGCCTCTCTCTCTCTCTCTCTCGGCGCGTTAACTGTCCCGCGGCCGAGCATGCGCCGAGACGAGAGTATGCAGAGCGTGCAGCGCGTATGTACTCCACCGGGACGAGGGGCGAGACAGTTTCGTGCCGTGGACTCTCGCTTTACAAAACGCCCAACCTGGACTGACTTACTGAGTGACTGACTGCCTGACCTGTCTTCGCGAGTCTCGTGTAAACCTCGCGCACGCAACGAAAGTGCATACCTGCGCGCCTCCGCGGCTCGATTCCATCTGTTATATCATTATTATTTTTTTACGCAATTTCTTTTTTTTTTTCTTTCCCAAATGCGGTAATCACATCTGGAGGGAGGACGTTCACCTTTTCGATGACGATTGAATTTCGATAAATAAAATTAAAATATGCACTTTGGGGAATTAAATTAGTTGGAGAAGCATTTTTTTTATATCGAATTTTTTATCATTTAGTTTCAGGTTTTCTTGTAACTTTTTTTTTCAGATATGGTGGTAATAGTTGAAGTGTTCGTCCTTCCTCCGACGTCGATAGCGAGAAGGCGATGGCTTTAAATGAATAAAATACAAGTACAGACTGTCGAACTTAATTAGAAACACAACAAAAAAATTGATTTCGACTGTTGTCATTTACTTTGATGTTTTATAGTAGCTAATTTTTTTTTCTTATTTTTTTCCAAATATGGTGGTAACATTCAGAGTGAGGGCGTTCGTCCTTCCCCGACCTCGATAAAACAAAAAGACCATGAACAACAATAAGGAAAATAGTAAAATGAACTCCGCGAGTTAAATTAATTAGAACCACGATAATTTTTAAAAAATTATTTTTATTTCGACTCTTCATCATCCGCTTTAATATTTTCTGGTATCTCGTCGCTGGTGCGCGCGCACGCCTCGCTGTGCGGCGAGGGCAATGTCGCGTGGCTGGTTTTAGCTCGGTGAATCGGCGAGAGGCCGTTATCCTCCAGGAAACGAATAAATTGGAGGCGCTCTTATCAGAGACTGGTTTTCGTGTCGTTGCGAATTGAGAAGGACGCGGCGTTGAAGTGGATCCGAGAGAGAGACGAGCGGCAAAATGGAGCAAATCGTGGCGGAGGTAACAAATGGGAGAAGAAGAAAAAAGTGAACAGTGAGGCGAGGCGTTAGAGCAAAGGAACGGAGGGGGACGCCCCGACGCAACGTGTTAATCGAAAGCTATACAGATTTACGAGTGAGCGAACGAACGAGCGCCGTCAGTCGGATTGTCGACCGTCGAGGTCTCCGACCGTTTTCATTCTATCTCTATCTATCCGCGCTATATCTGTCTCTCTCTCGCATCGAGAAATAAAAGGAGAAGGTCGGACCGTGGTACAGAAATAGTACACGTATATTATATACGTATAAATATGCATAAATATAGATATATATTTTTTCGTCAGGGCTCGAGTATATCTGTATATATGGCTTGACAAAACGAGTATCGGAAAAGCCGATATAACTGCAGCGACGGCAATCTAAAATTCAGTTCGCGAAGAAAAATCTGCAGTTTTTGGTTTTTTTTTTATCTTAACTTATTATGATAATTTTATCGTATAAAAATTTTGAACTGACGCATACTTATGCGCTGTTCGAAAACATTATGATATAATAATGCTGTACCGCGCGTATAATTATATACATATATGTGTATATTCTTTGTTGTTGTTAGGCCTTGGCTCTATCTGTATACATGGCTTGACAAAACTAGTATCGGAAACGCGGGTGCAACTGCAGTTGCGACAATCTAGAATTCAGTCCGCGAAGAAAAATCTGCGGTTTTTGAATTTTTTTAAATCTTAAGTTATTATAATAATTTTTTCGGATTGAAATTTACAAGTAACTCATAGTTATCCGCTTTTCAAAAAAAAAATTACCGCACGTATAAATACACACATACGTTTATGCCCATACATCATGCATGTGTATAAATATATGCATAAATATGTATACATATATTTTCTTGGGGCAAACGAGTATCAGAAACGCCGATATAACTGCAGCGGCAACAAACTAAGTTCAGTCGGCAAAGAACAATCTGCAGTTTTTTTGTAAAAAAAAACTATAATAATTTAGTCTTAAATTATAATAATTTTTGTTAATCGAAATTTTGAACGGTCTCATACTTACGCACAAAAATATTATATGATAATGCGATTCCGCAGAAATGGTTGACTTCCTGAAAGTAAATGGTAAATCTTATCTACCAGTCGCCTCGGAGTTCGGCGTTCATCGAGCTCTAAATGTCGAGCCGAAGCGAGATAACGGGAGCGCAGTACCGGTAGAGAGCCCCGAGCTTCCGGAATTCCTGTTAGACAGCTCTCCGGTGGTAACTCGCGGCGGCGGAGCGGTGAGCCAAGAGTACGAGAGACGACGTTGCAGCGTGTAACTTCGACGATTTCCATAATCGATCGCAGGTTAAGGAGCCGGGGGGGGGGGGGGGGGGGGGTCCAACAGCGAAATGCTTTCTATGCCATCGAGCGAAATGACAGAGCGTTGTATGTGTCTGAGCCAATGTCCTCTATGCCCGAACGGTTCGGTGTAAAAAAAAAACTGCTTTTATTGCTATCTGGTCTAGTCGATAACGAGAGGATATGTATCGGAATACGTAATTCGAGCTGTCGGGCTGTTGGCGCTCGTTAGATAAAGAGAAGGAAAGTGACGGCAATTTCAATATTTTTTTTACATTTTATTTTTTAAATTTATTTCAATATTGTTATCGCATGATATTTTACGCCTCGGGAGTTGTCGAAAGTCTCGCCTTCGACAAGCTTTGCAACTAAGTCATACATAAAATCACACCAATCGAATACACACTTGCACAATCATTTATAGATTCCAAACGAAATTCTTATCGCAGAATAATAATCTAAATTAATAAAGAAATAACAAGTGAATTAGTATTGGGGTTTTTTTTTAATGGAATATTAACAGCAACTGAAATTGTGCACTCATGCAAACAATAAATTGTTGGTAAAGATGGACATTTTTGTTATCCTGGATTGTTATTGTTTTACTAATGTAAATCGACAAATTTTTCAATAATTTAAATGATAAAAAATGGGAAATAAACTGCTATTGTTGTTGTTGATTTTAATGCAGTATTAACGAGAAATGGAATCGCGCATTCCTGCGAAAAATCAATTGCTGTTGAAGGTGAACATTTTCGTTACCGGATATTGTTATTATTGTTGACTATTTTTAATATCGTTGTCAGCTATAATCGTTTATCGATCAATAGTCACAAAAAAAATACAAATAAATTACTATTGTTGTAACTTTCGTTGCCCTGCATTGTTACTACTTTTGACTATTAAAATTTTTTTTTCAATAGCAATAAAACTACTATTGTTGTTACTTTTGTTAAATGCAATATTAACAACAACTGAAATTGCGCATTCCTGCAAACAATCAATCGTCCTTAAATTCGAAAATTTTTGTTACCGTCTATCGTAACTATCTTTGATTGTTCTCAATATCGTTGTCGTCGGCAATGATTGTTCGTCGAACAATGGTCAAATAAAGAAAAAAAATTACAAATGAATTACTATCGTTGTAATTTTCGTTACCGTTCATTTCTACTATTTTTGAATAATTTAATTTTTTTAATAACAAATAAACGACTATTGCTTTTTGCTTTATGGAATATTAACAACAACAGAAATTGCGCATTCCGGCAAACAATAACTTGTCGTTAAATTCGGCAACAGTTTTTACCGTCTATCGTAACTATCTCTGATTGTTTTCAATGTCGTTGTCGTCGGCAATGATCGTTCGTTGATCAATGTTGACAAGAGTGATCGATGGTTTTCCCGTCGTCGTTCCACGAGTCAGTCTGTCTTGGTAGATGATATTTCGGCGCAGGAAATACCACTACGTCACATCACACCGCAATCTCCGAGGAAGCTACAGAACATCTTTTCAACAAACCAATAAAGAAAAAAACGTTTGTCGCAACGACGGAGATTTTTTACGTGATTAAAAAAAGGGTGATCCGCGACGTGGTGGCAACCCCGTGCGCCGATAAGATTGGATCGTCGATCGAGAGGCGGCGAATTCGATGCGCCCAATTAGCCATCGAGGTGAATTTCTCTCCACCGCGATTGCAACGAATGAAAAAGAAACGACAGAAAAAAAAATTGATAAACGAATTAAAAGACTGAAAACAAAAAAAAAAGACAATTGTCCGATCGGTTACAACGACGGTCTTCAGCGAGGCGAATTAAAGAAGCGAGAGAGATTAGTGGCTGCGAAGTAGGAGGGAAGCGAGACGACGGTGCAGACTAGAGAAGAGAACGGCGAAGAAAGACTCTCCGACTTCCGGTAGACTATGCGAGCGCGGCGAAGAAAGAGCGCCGGTTGTTCGCCAACGGAACGGGGACAATGATAGAAGAAACTTGACCGGGGATAAAGGAGACCCTGAGAGGAATTCACAATTGTCGAAACTCTTGGGATAAAGTTTCGCCGGATCGGGAAAGAGACGGTCATCTCCGGCGGAACGAGCCAAGCTACGGATACACGCTGTGCGGTTAGTCAGATTCCATTAACTTACAAAAAAAAAAGAATTTAAATAAATAAAAAATTAAAATGTTAATAAAAAAATATCCCGCAAATCTATTATAATATTCATATCAATAAATAGTCCGGTGAGTCAAGCGTTAGTTGGCGATTGAATGAAGCCTTGATTTTAAGACTTCGTTCATTTAGAAACGGTCACCTCAGCGGAAACGTTGCAAACTACGGATATACGCTGTGCGGTCAGTGAGATTATACTAAGTACCAAAAAAAAATTGTTTTTAAATAAATAAATGTAAACATTTTAATAAGAAAAAAACCCCGCGAATCTATCATAACAATCGTCATATTAATAAATAGTCCGATGCGTCAGGTGTTAGTTGGCAAATAAAGGAAACCTTAAAATATATAAGTAAATAAAAATTACCAATAAAAACTACGTACAAAAATCTCGTAAAGCGTTTGTCGTAATTATCATATTCACAAAGCGTCCAGTTAGTCAAGCGTGAATTTGCAGGTAAATGAAGCCTTAAAATAATTAAACACATAAATAAAAAAATAATTAAAAAAAAGATGTACATGAAAAAAATCTTATGAAGCGTTTATCATAATTATCATATTTGTAAAGAGTCCAGTTAGTCAGGCGTGAGTGTGGAAGTGAATGAAGCCTTAAAATAATTAAATAAATAACCACAAAACAATTTTAGGAGGTACATTAAAAAAAAACAAGTCTGGTGAAGCGTTTATCATAATGATCATATTTATAAATAGTCCAGTGAGTCAAGCGCGAGTGGGTAAGTAAATGAGACGTTGAGATTCGTGGTCCCTTTTGCCCCCCGTTCGCCAGGTTTCGAAACGAGTGTACACGATTCATTGGATATTCCATAGAGCTGATAGAAATTGCGTGAGGGTTTATATTCAGCGCCGAGAGTCTCTCGAGTGGGTGTCGTTGGCGGATTGCGGGTTGCAGTGAATAAAGTCGCGAGATTATTCAATGTGAGCCGAGCGAGCGAGGGCGAGAGTGGTGCGCTCGAGCCCGGCGCGTACGTGGACTGGAAGCGCGCTCGAGGAGAAGTAACGTGGGGATTACAAGTTGCGCAGGCTAGTCGCGAGTCAGGAGCGCCGATGCAGGCGTGAAATTCCTCGCGAGCCACTGGCGATATAATAAAATCGATCGTCGGACACGATCGTCCATGCCGCGCCTCCTTCGCCCTCCGCCGTGCGTCCCCTGTAATTAATTATATCGATAACGTAACCGCCGATACTTTGTAAAGGAAGAGCTCTCGGGCTCGGCGTTCCCGTGAACTCTCGAGGCGCTGCAAGCGTCCCGGCCGGAGCGTTCCCAGGCGGCGGCAATCGAGCCGGGTCGGTTAGCGCTAAGAGAGCGAAATTAGGGCGGGCGGTAACAAAAACTGTAATCAATTTCTTAAGGGCCGAAAGCCAATTCTTCGCGAAGCTGAATAGACATCCTGGTCGTATGAGAATTTGATTCTGATCGGAAATCGTTGGCAACAGTGAAAAAAAAAATCGATTAGTTTTTGTTACCGACTGAGCACGGGTTGGTGAATGGGGCGAAGGAAGGCCGAATCGCCTCAGAGACGAGTGCTCGAAGCATCGATGAGAAAGGATTTTGTTGTTTCGACCGTTATGGCTATACAATCGAGCCGGGTCGGTTAGCGCCAAGAGAGCGAAATTAGGGCGGTCGGTAACAAAAACTGTAATCAATTTCTTAAGGGCCGAAAGCCAATTCTTCGCGAAGCTGAATAGACATCCTGGTCGTATGAGAATTTGATTCTGATCGGAGATCGTTGGCAACCGTGAAAAAAAAAATCGATTAGTTTTTGTTACCGACTGAGTACGGGTTGGTGAATGGGGGCGAAGGAAGGCCGAATCGCCTCAGAGACTCGTGCTCGAAGCATCGATGAGAAAGGATTTTGTTGTTTCGACTGTTACGGCTTTACAATCACGCCGGGACGGTTAGCGTTAAGAGAGGGAAATTAGGGCGGTCGGTAATAAAAACTGTAATCAATTTCCTCAGCGACGCTGACCTCGGACGGCCAAAAGCAAATTCTTACACGACACTCAATCGAGATCCGCGTCGAGTAGGGATTTGCTTTTAATTGAAAGTCATTGTTAACCGTGACAAAAATTGATTACAGTTTTCGTTACCGACCGAGCCCGGGCGAACTGCGAACGAAAGACGACCAAATCGCCTCAGAGACGAGTGCTCGGAGCATCGACGAGAAAGAATTTTGTTATTTCGACTTTCATGCTCACATCATCCTCGACGACGATGCTGGACGATAAAATGAAATCCGAAACGTCGCTTGAGGGTTTCCGGCGAATATAAAGGTTGCAACGAATGAGAAAAAAAAAGACTATTCGACGAGAGGAGAGGTTGTTGAAACGGTAATGGTAATTACGGAAGAATCGTACGCGAGAGGGTTTGCGAATCGGAGAATGAAAAAAATCTGTTCGACAAGCCGATCGAGACACGGCATCATCCAGCTTGTGATTCCGTACGCAAATAATAAATTACTATTCATGAAGCTGGATATACGCGCGGGAACCAGCTTACTACTTTCCGCGCTCAAACTACACCCGGGACGACTGTGTACATACACACACCCGGTAATTTATAACGTCAACGTTACATTGTAATTATCCGAGAAAAAAGAAACCAAAAAAAGGAAGCAACTTAAAAAAAAAACTGTGAAAGTATCGCAAAACGTGTAATTACACGGGAGCGAAGAGTCCATAGAAAAATCTCGCGATGATAGATCTCTCGGCGTGTATGAAATTTAAACAAGCCCGACGACGACCGGAGGAAGGACTGAGAGATTCGACTACGTCTTAATAATTACTCTCGACGAAGAGAAAATATATTAATTATTTCTTAAAAAAAAAAAAAAAAAGTAATACGAAGGACACCGGCAGAGTTAATTGATCGAGGTGAATCAATCAGCGGGAATGTTGAACGAGAAATTAATCCATCGTCGTTAAATCGCCAGCCTGACGAGTTACGGTTTTTCAGTGACGGCCGAATCGAAATTGTAGCTTCGACTCCTTATCCACGATAATTGCGAGTATTACATTCGTCAAAAAAATATATAATAAGTCTTAAAAAAAAAAAAAAAAAAAAATGGTCAACAGGGCAGCAGAGCGAGGGCGGCAATTATGAGAATTCGAAAGTGACTATGCGGATTGTGGGCTAATTAGATCGCAGAAGCATTAGCGAGGGAGACACACAGAAACGCGGACACGTCTGCGTGCAGCCGGGCTACGAATCCCGCGCTGCCGCTGAGCAGTATGCGCAACCATATAAGATGTAACGAGACGTAACGTGCAATCTCCGGTAATAAGTGTAACTGCAGCTCGATGGTGTTTTCAACGGGCAGGGCGTGCGGATTGCGTGTTGCCTGCACTACCGTCCCGCGCACGAGTCCGAGCTTTTTTGCGGCCTCACAACTTGGCGCAATCGACACTTTCGTCAATCACACGAAGTCGAATTAAATAATAATATAAGAAAAACAAAATAAAATAAAAAATCTGCGCATGCTTTCACGCAGACAACTATCGAATTACCATGAGCGTGTGTAAAGCTATAACGACCCATGCAAATGCACACGGTGAGAAATGGTAAATTCGTAAAAAAAACAATTGATTAATCAATTAATTGAATTAAAAAAGATGTTCCTAATTCCAAAGGCAATCACGGGCTGAAGACTCAGGTCGATCGCCCTTTGTCAATGTAATGTAATGTAATAGACGAAACAAGGTAGTATTGTCAATACATTTTTTTAAACTACTACTTAAATTCCTTAACAACGAGAATGACTCGCTTACCGTAAAAGAAAAATCAAATATATACACAAGTATATTCGGAATATATTAAATTTAATATAAAATATTATATATTTTATATATATCATATATAAAATGTAATATAAAATATTATATATTTTATATATATCATATATAAAATGTAATATATTTTATAAATGAAAAATTTAGATGCTCGTATATTCGCAGAAATATATTCAATATATATCGACTATATATTTTTCGATACATGGCCACGTATATATACACATAAATATCTACAGGACAAACTATAGAGCCGTGCATTTTTTGATTTACTTTTTTTTATTAGTACTCGACCGTCGCTTCGACCTACGTGAAACGAGGTGTTACACTATATTTCCCGGATGTTTTAACGATGATAACGAAGTGACTAACGGTTGCGTAAAAAAGTGTAACGCGGCCCCTTATTTCTCGGACGGGCATTGTTGAACGACGAATAAAATGAAGTCTGGTGGCCTGATGCACTCGAGAGACGGAGGGACGAACAGGGTGGGAGAGAGAGGGATACTTTGGAAGAATGTAATTAAAATTAAATCAATCGAGCGTGAGAAAAATTCTCTTTTATGCACGAGAGACAATCGAGCCAGCTCCCTGCAAAGCCGAGTCCAAACGCCGCGAGTGCGAGAGAGGATTATATATATAGAGGAAGGAAATTCCTTGCGCACACGCTGTTGTGTGTTGCTGCCCCGCAAACGGAGTCGCTAACCGTCCAACGATTCGACGCAGTCTAACACGCCGCTGAAAAGCCCGGCGAGGCTGCGCGCACCGCCGTACGGTAGAACGCGCGGGGAGAACTCTAACTCAAGCGAGAAGAATTTCCCACGTATCACTGGGTCACCGTATCTCTACCGCGAGAGCCCTGGCGAACTCCTATGGAACGAGCTACGACCGAGAGACTCTCGACGAGCGGTAAATGCTTTTTCATTATCTGCGCCGAGGCAGTCAGACGGAGGGTATTATTATTATTATTATCGTTATTGTTATATTTTTTTATTGGGTCAATTCAACGAGACGAATCGTTTTTCTTAATGTCTGCGATGTTAAGAGTTTAATTGTCGTTCATCGATTTATTAAACATTCCGGCGCGAACTTAAAAGATACTTGTTTTCTTAACTTTTGCAACATGAAGACGTCGTTATTGTTATTGTTTTTTATTCGGAACGAAAGCAAAGATACTCTCGTCGATAACCGATAGAAAAATTGAATATTTAAAAATTTAACATTTAAAAAACATTTGAAGTTTGACATTTTTGAGATCGCCTTTGAAAAAATAATAAAAAAGGCGCGAAATGTAGGAGGAAGTGTTCGACCGGATCGGGCAAGAAAACGTCCGAGTGCATCGGACTCGTGGGTAGACAGAAAGCTGCGCGCTCTTGAGTCAATTGTCGCGGTACAACAAATAAAAAAAATAAAAATAAAGAAAAGCTGCTCGACAGGTGCGTGTAAACGCGCGACAGTTATTCAATAATACATGTACGCGACATCGGACAGCCGGGGAGTGAATGGGACAGAGGAAGCGAAGAGGCAGAGGGGGGTACAAGTGAGGCATTCGCGTGGCGGAGCTGAACAAGCGACGGAGGAGCCGCTCGCGTCATTCGAAGCTACAGAAATGCGGGGCACACTATTATAAACCGATCCGAACCGGCCAGCCAGCCACCGTCTGTTACCGCAGACTTTCGTAACAATATTTCGAGTGATCCAGCTGTTGTACCGTCAGCAATGTAAATTTACTGACTTCACGTTCAACTACGTTATCAATATCAGAAAAACTTTCAGCCACGAACGTGTGTAAATTTAATTAAAAACACACTGATTACCATTCCCCAACCACCTAACGGTAAAACTGCGAGGTGGAAGAAATAATGCTATGAATATACGATCGGAGAGTAATCGGATGAACCACAACTATAACGTTAGGCGACTCGGAATAGAGCGTTTGAGCAAACTAGTTTTTTCCACCGTTATCTGTCCAGTTTTTTTTTTTTTTTTTCAGTTGAATTTACCAGGTTTAATCAGTTTTTTTAAACCAATTTTTTCAGTTAAATTTGAGATTAACTACGGTATTATCTCTAAAAGTTTTAGCCGTACACTTGTGTAAATTTCATTTAAAACAAGCTAATAAGAAAACGCGCTATGAATATATCGAAGCGTCATCGGATGAACCACAACCATAACGTCAGGCGATTCGAGACGAAGTGTTTGAATAAACTCGTTTTTCCACAGAGTTTGTTCTCCGTCCAGTTTTTTAATTTTTCAGATGAGTTTACTTCAACTATTTTTTTTTTTTTTTCAATTCAATTTACCAGGTTTTTTTACCAATTTTTCAGTTCGTTTACGTTTAACTGCGGTATCTCGAAAAAATATCAGCCACGACCTTGTGTAAATTCCAGTTAAAACAAACTGATTACCCTTCCCCTACTATCTAATGCTAAACCTGTCAGGAAAAGCAAAAGCGCTATGAATATATGATCGGACAGCCATCAGATAAACCACAACTCTACCATCAGGCGACTCGGGATGAAGCGTTTTTGCAATCTAGTTTTTCCGCCGAGATAGTTATCCGCCCATTATTTTTTTTTAATTTAATTTACCACTTTTTCCATTTCAATTTCCAGTTGAATTTACGTTTAACTACGTTTTTTCCAATTGAATCTAAGTTTGACTACATTTTTTCAGTTGAGTGTATGTTTACCTACGTTTCTTTCGAATCGAATTTACCACTTTTTTCAATTAAATTTACGTTCAACTGTGGTATTTCTATCCCGAAAAGTCTCATCCACAAACTTGTGTAAATTCCATTTAAAGCGAACTGATTACCGCTCCCCTACTCTCCAACGCTGTGAGGAAAAGAAGAAGCGCTATGAATATACCATCTGAAAGCCATCAGATAAACCAGAACTCTCACACCAGGCGACCCGTCGGGATGAAGCGTTTCAGCAAACTAGTTTTTTCCACCGAGTTTTTTATCCGTCCAGTTCTTTTTTTTTTATCTTTCCTGTTTCTATTCTTTTCTTGCCCTATTTTTTTAAACGCTTACCTGCCGATATCTCTATCGCAATCTCATCGTCCTCGAGGACAAGTTATTATTGTTATTATCTTTAGTGCTTTTTTTCTAATTATATTTTATTATTCCGTCGTTAATACTCTGACGGGACTGACGATAGAAACTTCGAATCTACGGTTTACCGTCCGAACCACATATATATATATATGTATATGACTGACTTTATTTTTTGCTACCTTCGAATTACCGGTGGATCGATAATTACTGTACGGCGTGTGTGTGGCGGTGGCCAAAAGAGAAAACCCGTTTTTTTTTTGCACCTGTTTGTGGCTGGGCCGCTCTTCGACCGGCGCGAGATCAACAGTAAAATTCTAGGAAGTATCTATAGATATAAGAGGGATTCTCTGGTCAAGCCCGAATCTTTTCCCTTTCAACCTTGCCGGACACTAAGAGTCAGCGAGGAGATACACAGAACTTTGTAAAAAAAAAAAAAAAAAATATTACGAAACGGCACCTTGCTCGACGGGACTGATCCATCGATCTTTTTCCCTTTCTCTTGTCAGTCGGCGAAGAGATAAGGACAGAAAGAGAAAGAGCTGAAAAATGAGACTGCAAGAACCGCGCGAGCGCGGCTGGACCGGCCACCGAGAACGAGAGTGAAAGATCTCGGGCAGTCACTCGAGGCACGATAAATAAATAAACGTCTATATATATATTTATTTACTGCTATGCGAAGATCGAATTTTATTAAATGACAATTTCTCTGACGGCGGTGAATTTATACACGTGTTTTTTGTATTTTTTATTTTTTACTTCTTATTTCATCTCTTAATCGTCTGACCGACGAACGCTTCCGAGTATCGCGTTACGTCATGCATAGCGATAAAGCAACGGAAATCTGTGACACATTGGCGATCGATCATAAAATATTACAAACTCAATCGCGGGGGAAATAAATAAATAAATATATGTTTATTTATAACTCTGGCCGCGGTAATTGTATTAGCGTATTTTTTATATTTTACTTTTCATTTTTTATTTCTTCATCGTTTGACCGATAAACGTTTCCGAGTATCGCGTCACGTCCTGCATCACGATAAAGCAACGGAAACCGATGAAAATATCACGAATTTGGCAAAGAAAAAGTAAATAAACAAAATTTTTTTTATTTTAGAATTTTTTTACGTGACAAAGAATAACATTCGAACAAGAAAAAAATAAAATAAAAAAAAGCCGCGCGAGACCGGAGGAGCTCCCGCCCACGTTGTTTTCACGAAACGAGGTAATCTGCTCGCCGGGAGGGTCTGGCGATTCTCTCATGGGTTCAATCAAGGACAGACGCGCAAAACAATTTTTTTCTCACCGTCACACACTGCCGAGATTCGTTATTCATTGGACCAGTTTATGCATTGATACACTATGCAGCCGACGCACATATGAACCTTGCAAATTCGCTCTCACGATTGTTCCAATCATCCCACGCGAACTTTTTTTATTTATTTATTTTTTTATTTACCGTCAACCTATCAGCTTCCACCCCTCCAGTCAAAGAATGTATCGATTCGCTAGCGCAGAGAAGTAAATTCGTTTCATTGTAAAAAATAAATAATAACAATAATAATAAAAAATACCCAGGCCTCGAGAGCAGCCGTATGCGGAAGGAAAAATGTTTCACTAAGCGGGACCAAACATTTTAGCGCATGCACAAAGTAGAAAAATAAAATCATCATTAAAAAAAATGAACGAGAAACTATGCCGACAATTAATTATATACATTCGTCGTTTTAATACGCGCGCGATGTAAAAGAAAAATTCGTAGTATCTTGGACAATCATAGCTCAATAATCAAGAACGGACGCGCAAAACTATTTTTTTGTTTTTTTTTTTCACTGCCGCGATTCATTATTCATTGAACCAGTTTATACAGACGAATATAAACCACGTTCACTCTCGCGATTGTTCCAATCATCCATCATGAACTTTTCTTATTTCATTTTTTTTTATGAACAGTCAACCGAACAATTTCCACCCCTCGAATAGAAGAATTTATCGACTCGCTAGCGCAGAGAAGTAAATTTGTTACATTGTAAATAATAATAATAATGATTTAAAAATACACCCAAGCATGGAGTCGCATGCGGAAGGAAAAATGTTTCACTAAGTGGGTCCAAAAATTTTAGTAAAAGCACAGAGTAGAAAAAAAAGAACGAAAAACTACCGACAAGTAATTGCGAAAATCCGTCATTGTAACACTCGATCGATGTAAGAAAAAAATCGTAGTATCTCGAACAACCATACCTCTATAAATCGGACAGTCTCCGAGCCGTCCGTCGAGTTTTGCTCAATTTTTATTTCCCCGATCGATCGATCGGAACGTCGATTCTTTTGCCTCGATTCGTCTTCGCAAAGTAGTTTCCGTTTCTTCTCCGGCAGCGGCTCGGCTCGCGTGAAATGCTTGCGAACTGCGAGACATCGTCGATCCGATCGAGGCTTAAGTCCAGCGAGTCTAGTCCGATTATCGAAGGGCCGAGGAGATTCGTCTGCGAGTCAAACCTTCTCGTTGTGGAAGCGCCGAAGAACTGAGAGCGGAGCTAACGTCGAGGGTAAACTGATGCTGGCTCGACTCCGGCCCGCACTCGCACCCCCTCGACGACGTCTCGACTTTTCGCTTACACAGGCGTTGTTTCGTCGAAGACCTCGGCATCTCGTCTTCGATTTCACCGTCGTCCACTCGAACCGTTTCTCAAGCATCGTCAGCGTAGGCCCGAGCGATAAGGCGAGCGACCGACGGGAGAGAAAGAGAACGATGGAGACGCTGCTAGAGGTCGAAGCGACCGTGCGGGCGAGCGAGAAACGTTCGGGAGAGGAACAACGGAGCACACTGTCGCCGGTTGGTCTTTTATTTACGTTTTTTTTTATTTATGTTTTTTTTCTCGCGCTGCCGAGCTCTGTATCGATGGCTGGAGGATAAACAATGAATATATACGGACGAGTGACGCGAAGACACGGGTCGCAGGGGACTCGGTTCTAGAGGCGAGAGGCTATAAAGGCTGAGGGGGTTTATGGGGTATAATATCGTGGCGGTATACCGAGAAATTTTACGAGAACCGCTCGCAGGCTCCGGAAGGAGAACTTGACTGTTGTCTCAGCCAGCTAAAGCTCTGTGTACCGGTCGATGACTGCTGACACTTTGACCGGCGACGGCGATCTTTGGAACGATGGGTGCAGGTACTTGGAACAATGACTGCTGCGATATTTTAATATTTTAATATTTTAATATTTTAATATTTTAATATTTTAATATTTTAATATTTTAATATTTTAATATTTTAATATTTTAATATTTTAATATTTTAATATTTTAATATTTTAATATTTTAATATTTTAATATTTTAATATTTTAATATTTTAATATTTTAATATTTTAATATTTCAATATTTGCGCGACTTCAGAAAACAAGTTCATGTTGTACGCGCCGAGGTGTCCAGTCGACGTTTAAAAGAAAACGATAATCCTGACCGAAGACTTAAACTACAAAAAAGAATGTCAAATTCGACAGTTACTTTTGTTACATCTCAATCAGCGGAACATCGGACCGATTTCATTTTACGTCGCTCACCGGCTCGACAGTTTTATCGTAAATTATAAAGCATTGCAAACAATTTATCCTAATCGCGTTATACAATGCAGTGTTTGTATAACGCGATTAGGTCGGTAGTTTATTCGTGAGCGTTGATTACCGCGGCGAGCTAACGAAACTAACGGATGATATAGTACACAGCAGTACCAGGAAATTTCGTTGGCTGCCGGCGACGGGAGAGCGAGAGAGGTAGAGCGCGCGGGCAACTTGACACCGCTTCGCAGAGCTAACGTATCGGACACACACGTTCAACCGAAGCGGAGCATTAGAGTCCTGTAGTGAAATATGTATGTATATATATGTATATAATATACACATAGACGTGTCGCGCAGCTCCGAGAGACTTACGACTGTTTACTCTTGCGCAGTTTAGAATTACGAGGTGAAAAAGATGGCGAGTTAGGGGAAGGGGTGGGGGAGGCCTTTGGGCCCACTCACGGGTTGGCTCGCGAGAAAGGAACGAGGAAAGAAGGTCGAGAAGGAAGGATCGAGACACGAGGGGGAGAGCCGACGGCCGAGGGAGAGGAGGAGGCGATAAGAGGCTGTGAGAAGAATTAACCCAAACTCGGCATGAGAATACGTGTCTGCACCGCTGTGGGAGGATTTTTTTTCTTTTATTGCAAGAGTACCGAAGAATAGAATAAGCTGATAAAAATAACTGGACGAATAGAGAACGAATGAAACAAAGAGGAGCAAGGAGGTGTTCCTTAATCGAGACGAGAACTGTCGTTAAGAATATAAACCGGAGGCGCAGCTTCCGTTAAAAAAGACAAAACTAAATTGGTAGGAAAAGAGACGAGTACGTCTGAGGTGAATAAATGACTGTAGCATGCACATGGACAGCATATGTGTAGGCGAGAGCGGACAGGTTTTTTTTCCGAGCCTCAGGTGACGCAAAACCCTCCCGGCCATCCCGCACTCAGTCGGTAATAAAAACTGTAATGCAATTTTTTATCTAAAGCGCTGAAACTTTATTGCCTTACGGAAATAGAATGCCACTGTGTCTATCGATTCTACAGTGGACTCCTATTTACTTTGAATGCCAAAGTTACAGCACGCTTAAAAGAAAAGCATTAGTTTTTATTATCGACCGCGGCATTTCAAATGCACTTAATAATCGAGCGGGAGTCTCGGGACGAGTTGCACGGTTTGCGCGAAGGGTCACCCGATTAGACGGTCCGGTAGATCGATTCTGCAGCTGATTGTCGATGTCCGACGAATTATAAGTACCCTCGGTTTTGTATCGGGTCAGGAAACGAGATATCTCGTCTCCGAGGAGATTCTTTTTTCATTGAGCTCATCGAGCTATCGCGGGTGTTACTTCCGATGATATTTCGCGGATAAGATCTCGAGCGCGCTCGCGGTGGAATCTGCATACACGGCGGCGCAGAGCCGCGAACGTTGAAACGGTTTTTCTGTTTCTCCCACTTTAGTTCTGTCGTTTATTTTTTTATTTTTTTTCGTTTGCGGAATTGTAGCACCGCCGGCGCTCTCGCTCGGGCAGAGTTACGTACACCTAACGTACACACAATAATCTCATCCTAACGGTACACAAGAGCTGACTGGTGCTCCTCTCCGGGATGCCGGCCGCTCCGCTAGTGGATGCAAAGGAGAAATGTACACAAACAGATGCGGTAGTCATGAATCTTGGTTTACGAAATTGTAAAAAAAAAAAATCCAATAAAAATTATTGTGGAGTTATAAAAAAAATCTGCGTTTGCTTTAACAGATGATGGACACTAAAAACAGTGAAAACAAATTTTTCGAATTTTTTTCCTGACCCTCCAACGAGGGAAAAATAATTACCTCTCGACGAAAAACAAAACTGGTAGACACAGTTTTGTTTTTTCCCCTCTCTGCCTGACCGCCCTTTTTTCAAAGAGATTAAAAAAACTCGCGGATTTTCTAGCGCGTTGTTTTTAGTGTCTGCCGTTTCCAGGATTTCCAAGTTTCCCTGACCGGTGTTCATCACCATGTAACAGGTTGACAAATTATTATTATTTATTTTCATCTCTAAACTGTGAGGAACGAGGTGGGTGTCTTGATAATTCTTGGATAAAAACCGGGCGGGAAATGAATAGATAAAATAAATGAAAAGACCAAATGCAGTGGGAATATCAACCCTCGCCGTTGAAACCGTACGACATTTCTAGTGTAGGTACGCGGCAACTCTTCGCTACTATTTCTCTTGCACGTGTACAGAGAAGCAGGACTGAAAGCTGGAACACATCCCTGCGCACACAATCGGCCGGCGAGCGCGAGTGTGCGACGGTGGATCGACGTCCGAGTGGCGAACGCCCGGTGTGTATACCTACTGACTCCTCCAGGAAGCCAACGTAAGTCGGTACCGGAGCAGAGCGAGTGAGCCCGAGTGCACTCGTTGCTAACGGTAATTCCTTTAGACCTGTACCGCAACTCTCTTGCCCCCCTCCCCTCCCCACCCCTCCCCCTTCAAATAGTGCTGCGTGTAGCCAGCAGCTCCGGGATACTCCAGCAGCACGGAGAACCAGCAGAAAGACCAGAAAGAGTAGAAGGAGATGAGAACAGCCGGGAGATGAGACCCCGCACGTCCATCAGCTCTCGCGGGCTCGCGTCCGTCCGTCCGTCTACAAACTACGAGGCAAGTATAGTAACGTTGACGATGCGAAGGATACGGGAAGAGTGAAACTCACCGAGAGAGGGGAGTTATATATCGGAGGATCGGCGAATCTCTTACTTCTTCCGATAACTCTCCGAACGCTCTGCCTCTATCTTGAATTTATACCGGCTAGCCTGTTTCCGTGCAGGTTTATTTGTCGAGAGCTTTGTTCCGCTAATTCGACGATGAGACGTCTCGTAACAGATAACGGATTCGAGGCAGCTTTGTTCAAAGATTACGAACGATCATCGATGACGAGGAAGGATTCAATGAAAACAGTGGAACTGCCTCATCGAGAAGGGGAGTTGAGCGATTTTAGGCAGCAAAACATGTTTTATTTTTTTTCTCGTTAAAAAATAAATGTATCGGAAATTCCTAATGATAGAGTGTTCTTTAAGGTAATCTGTAGAGGAAATTGTGGGCGTAGTTCGATTTTTTTTTATTAATAATGGTTTTTGATCGAAATCGATGGTCCCGCCGCCTCATCTAGGGGACGAGTCTATCGATTTTGGGCGGTAAAACATGTTGCATTTATTTCTTCATTAACAAATAAATTTCTCGAAAATTCCCCACGATGGAGGGTTCTTTAAGGTAGTCTATACAGGAAATCGTGGTAGTTCCATTTTTATTTGTTTTCTCATTAATTTTTTTGCTCGAAATTAATGGATCCCTTTTAATATAGACTGATTCTCGATCACCCGTCCAACAGCATATCTAACAGCTTATCTCGTATTAGTCATTGAAATAACTACGTCCCGAGCACGAAGGTTTGTCAATAGTTCGTACGAGCAAATCTTGATACGGGGAGATATACGACTCTGACAAATATTCCTGTATCGATCATTCGATACTCTCGTACTCCGGATATCTTCATGTATTCAAACGCTAGGGGATCGTCCCGGGACACCGGCCACGCACGGAGCTCGACACGGCAATAGAGAATCGATAAGTCTCTGTCCTGCGGGAACGATTATTTATCATCTCCGCTCTACGTACAAATGTTCCTCGCAGCATCCCTGGCTCTTCGTAACGTGCCCCGAACGTCCCCGAATCTCTGGACGTACATAATAACGGTAGCATTCCCTTTTCTTAATAACGTCCCGGATAATTACTAATTACTTCATCCACTCGTCCATTTCGATTTCTTTACTCGCCTCGATTTCCTTTATAATTATCATTATGATCTGATAGACGTACGCGGAGTGCCTCGATCTCTCGACTTGCTATACTTATGATAATTGTTTATCCGGCTCTGGGCGCTTCCTACTCCACGATGCGTGCACATATATATATACACATACATATGTATATATATACATATA
Source organism: Stenichneumon culpator (assembly GCA_964017025.1). Lineage (NCBI taxonomy): Eukaryota > Metazoa > Arthropoda > Insecta > Hymenoptera > Ichneumonidae > Stenichneumon > Stenichneumon culpator. Next base: position 17,623,649 of record OZ024772.1, on the reverse strand, counting down.
TATTATACGTCTGCACATCACTGACGCACATCGAGATCCTCCCGCTGAGTCTCTCCGATTTCTCGGTGGTGATTTCCTTCTCATTTTTTGTTCTTTTTTTTCTTTTGCCCGACACCGCGCGGATGCTCTCTGCATAGCATTGGCTACAACACGGCTTGTACTTGAATCGCTCTCGGATCGGCAAGGTATGCGCTGGAACGAGGAAAGAGGCAGGATGTGTCGGGCGTGCCGGGAGGAAAAGTAACAGTAACGCGAGAGCCCTCTCGTATACGTTTACCCGCCCACGTTGAAGCTCTCATACCGCCCTGGCCCTCGCCCGCTCTCTCACCACCGGTATTATCGACTCGATTCCTAGACCCGATTGTCGCCTTCGCCAATCTCTCTATGTATATTATTAGATTCTATATTATACCGTGTAAAACTTTTACTCGTGTAAGTATAGAGTATACAGACGGGGCATACGCGACACCCTACATGGCTTCGATAATATCGCGTGACTATTCTCATTTGTGCGACCCTGAAAATTCCTCCGCCGTATCTTACTCGTTACATCCGATATTTATCATTCTTGTAGCGTGTCCTTTTTTTTTCTTCTTTTATGTCGATAACATATGACGCGATCGTATATCGATTACTGGTGAAACTCGATGCTTTTCGGAGACAATAATACCGCAGTCTACTTTTTAATGACAGAAAAAAAACCCGTCGGAAAAGGAGGAAGTCTTTGTCATTGACGCTGAGTTACCTTTTTGGTATCGGTAAATGTAAAAGTAAGGTAAATCTTAAAATTCGTAACATTTTTTTAAGTTTCACGCGACCGAAGTTTCCTTAATTTGGCTAAAAGCATAAAATAATCAAGTTCTTTGAAAGACGAGCGGAGGTTTCATCGATGGCGGAATCTTAATGAGAATGTATAAGTCGGTTAGCGTCACGACAGAGTGTCTTCTCTTGAAAGTTATCTCATTTACAAAAACAGAGGAGCAATTGTTTAGCCGCAAGTGTTACGCATGTCTTATGTCGGACAGACGATTTGTAGTCGTACAATTTAGTTTATCGCCGAAAAAATTTGTAATAAAAGCAACATAGTTATAAGGCTGATGTAAGTGTTGCTTTTAGCTGAATGAAGGTCTTTCAGAAGAGGCTCCCCAAATAGGACCGAAACGTTAATAATGAGGTTTATTCAAAGGCTTTCGGCCCCGCACCTATATCGCGAAATTGGCCGCCGTAGCTGAGTAGTATAATACACTCATGAGCATAAGATAATTTTACAGACAAAAACCACAAAAAAGTTCAAATAATACACTTATGAGCATAAGATAATTTTACAGACAAAAACCACAAAAAAGTTCAAAACATTATTTCATGCACTTTGCAGATCAAGAACTTAGCGCTCGGGGTTTTTATTTTCATTTCTTCTATGACTATTTCAATACCAACCGCGCGGATTAAACCCGAGAATAATTGAATAATCGACGAAACGAAGAATCCGCGCGTTGATCTTGACCGAGCTCGCTCGCTCAGCGATCGTTCACCGGTCGCGGTTCTCTCGGCGCGAGTCCGGTGCTCCACGCTTCCCGAGTCGCGAGCCCGATTCCGCATAGTTGCGCGAGTAATTATGACGCGTCGCATTACCGCTTCTTGCAAGCCGCGCACGGTTCCTTGGCCGAGAGCTCATGGCGAGAGAGAAGACTCCTCGGGAGACCCTCGATCAGCTACGCTCCGGATGTTCCACTGGTTTTCCTACACGTAAAGTCTCTAAACCTGTATGTTCGTTTCGTAGTGTGGCGCAGTATAGTGGAGGAATAGTAGCGTAGTGTAGTAGCGTATAAGTACCGTGCGTTCGATCCTGTCCTCGCTTACAAAGTCAATGTCCGATCAGATTTTCTCGTCGATACGATCATCGTGCGAGAGGCCGACTCAATGGGTGCACACACTGTTATTACAGGATTACATCATCCACCGTCTGGATATATATGTATATATTTTTTCTCATAAATAGCATTAGGGTAATTCAGGATGATATGGCAAGTCCTTAAGGCCAAGTCAATGGCAGACTCTATCATTACAAGATTACATCAACTTCGTCCGGTAAAAACAAAAAAAATTATTACATGTTGTTTTTTTGGCTTTTCGTATAGGGAGCATTAGTTTCTGATAGAAAGTATGTCTTCTTAGGTGCCGATAGTTTAGATCTTCGCCGAGGGTTCGAATGTTGAACTAATGGACAAAGTAACTACAAGATTCTTCCGCTTCGGAGAACACCGGTCCGTTTTGCCCCGCGCCACCTTAGTGACCAATCATATCCTCCTTCGTTTTTTTCTTTTATTTTTATGTTTTTTTTTTCCAGAGGATTATGCGAAAACCATTTAACCACCATTACCTCACCGTGTAATATCGCCAAGCTCCAGTTCCCGGCGGCGTTTCGATTCCTCAGGGTCTTCGAGAGAAACATTGCACTTCGCGATCGTAATTTCCAGCAATCGGAAGTCGTCGCTACTCGAAGCAAGAGGATAGATGCCTAATGGGACCTCTCGCTACCATTCACACGTCCGTCCACGGCAACGTAGAATTGCCACGGTGCTACGGCTCGGCATTCCGGGACCACGTAGGACGACGCCTTTCAATCGCTCTCGCAAACGGAAACCGGAAACGAACGCTTCGCGATCGCGAGTCACTCCGGTGGCTGCTGTGTGAGGTCTTCTTCGCCGGCAGATGGTTACCGCACTGTCGATCGAAGCTGGGACGACTTCTGCATCGCTCATCGAAACAATTCTATTCGCACGTCAAACAACCATGCTCGCGCAGGAGCGGGGCAAAATGGGACAGTGGGGCAAAACGCAATTTTGCAGTATTTTGTGGATGGGACAGTGGGGCAAAATGAGGCAGTAGAGCAAAACGTAATTTTCCAATAATTTGTGGATGGGACAGAAAATTCGGGTATGTCGATGGGGAAAAATGGGATAGTGGGATAAACGGGACAGTGGAGCAAAACGCAATTTTCTAATAATTTGTGGAGGGGACAGTGGGGCAAAATTGTGCAGAAAATCCCGATGTATTAATGGGGCAAAATGGGCCATTCAAAAGTTATTGGAAAATTGGGTTTTGCGCCATTGTCCCATTTTGCCCCCCCCCCCCCATATATATATTAGATGGGTTGCGGTGTAAATACGCGTGGGCGAATACATATCTATCACAATTTGCTCGAGTTATTTATCCCTCGTCAGTAAAGGCTGTGGATAATTTCGTGGAGTAGACGATGAAAAAAAAAAATAGATATATACATGTACACCCGCACGGTTGCGTCGCTAGCTTATCTGCGGTCATCGCGGATCATTATTTACTCCGGTCGACGTACTTCCGGTGAGTATATTATTGTGGCTCATGTATTTTTTTCGCGACGAATTGAAACGGGAGGATGAATTGCAGATAAATTCGTCAGCAGGAACTAGCAAATAACGTCCAATTTTTTATTTCGTAACATAACATTGTTTCGTGAAACAAATGCTGGACGGACGTGGATTAAAATAAAAAGCAGCGATCACGGGGCGAATTGACATCGTGGTTGGTATAGTTTGGAAATAAAATTTTAGAACTTTTGAAGGATTTTTTTTTTTCGCGAACACCAATAATAATAGCAGTTCAGCTGTACAAAAGGCAACCGCGTAGTACGAAACATTTATTAATTATTTCAGTAATATTCTCAATTTTTTCGAAGTATTTAAAAATAAACAGCAGCGTTTGTTGTTTAAATTGACATTATGTTTGGTACACGTTCAAAAGAAAATTCTGGAAATGTTGAAGGACCTTTTTTTTACGGACACCAATAATAATCAGTGTTCAGCTACACGAATGGCAACCGCATAGCGCGAACCATTCATTAATTATTTCACTAATATTTTCAATGTTTCCGACGGATTGACAATATCGCTGAAACAACAGAAAAAAAAAAACAAAATCGCTATGTGGGCACTTGTACATCGTAACTCGCTCTTAATCGCATGGATAAAAAATTAAGCTAGCGATTTCGTTGAACGAACGGAAAGATAACAAATTTCAAGGGCTCTAAACTTGAATTAAATAAAAATTATTCAAGGACGACTGAAGGATTTCAGCCAATAGCCTACAGGCCGAAACTAAGGCATCGCAATGTATAAAAAAAAAAGAAAGAGAAAAAAACAAACAAAATAGAACTACCATTGCAATGGAGGTCAATAAATGTATTTTACTATTACTTATTACTATAAATCTCTATTACTATTATAACTATCCCCATTACTATGAATTCAAAAAAAATGCCTAACAACGCAACAAACCAGCCTCGGAACGTCCGCAAAACCGTGACGATCGACAAAAAAATTACTCTTCGCCGAACAAGGTACGTAACACAAGTACAGTGCGAAGGGAGAACGCAAGTAAGAGGAAGGTCTCATTGGCGCAGGTCACGTATCTCGTTACAGTATTAATATTGTTATTGCCGCAGCGGGGAGGGGGGAGCAAGCGAAGTGAACGAAGGGCGAGAGACGCCTAGGGATGGGAGAAGGCAAAGTGTAATATCGTGTTCATCATCACTTCCGGTTTAGCTCAAACGAATCTAGAGTATATTGAGGACCCGACGCCGCTGGACCGCATGACGTCCCATTCGCACGGAAGTCGACGCTCTCCCGTCGTCGTGCGGTTGCGTCATCGGTTCGGCGCTGATGCCCCCCCCCCTCTCCCCCCTCTCCGGCCGACGCTTCGTTATACCCTCGCGACTTTTTTGCGACCACCCACGCCGCGAGCGTGCAACGCGAAAGAATACATTTTCTTCAACCTCTCTCTTTTTTTTTAACTCTCGTTCTCTTGGAAACCATGTTCCGTTCCATTTTATTCCATTTTATTCTATTCCCTTCCCTTTTCCCTCCCCTCTCACTCCGGCAAGACAAAAACAGGCGGGGGAAATAATTAAAGGAAAATAGTTGGAGTGATAAAAAGAAGGGAAAGAAAAAGTGAGCGTGAGATTGAGAGGATGGAAAAATAAGGAGAACCGGAAGTACCGCTATAGTTAGGGATGCACTGTAAAATAAAAATTGTAGGATATTTAATATACCGGAACGGAAATTTTTTTTATACAAAAAATTGTATATAAAACTGCATGTGTGTGTATTACGATGAAAAATTTATATTCAGTGTATTAGAGACATTTGATATATTTTATTTCTTAATAATTTAGTTTACTTTTAATATGAAAGTACGTTAATTTTTATAATTTACTTTAACTTCAATGAAAAAGTATGCCAACTTTTCATCTCGATTGTACACTAAATTTTATGTACAATTGTGATGACAAATGAATATACTTTTTCATCGCAATCGTTCATGAAATTTAATGTACCAGTTTTTGCATAAAAATGTTCAGTCCGGTACATTAAATTTCATACAATTTTTTTTTAAAGTCTGTGGCTCGCGCAGTAGAAATTGGCTCATAGGGTTGCTTGAGGAAACGCGCCGGTCACCAACGCTTGCCGGCGCTCCCTCCGGCTCGCTTCGGTAACGCCAATTGCGGACGTTTCCTCTGCGGATTTTCTCACAGAAGGGATTACAGAAGCGGGCTTTAGATCGGTCTCTCGCTTATTCCGATGCGAATAAGTTTGTATCGACGGGAGTCGCGTACACGTCGTATCTCCGGAGTTTCTGTCAATTCTGGTGGACAGTTGGGCGCGCGCATGCGCGAGTAGCGGTCAGCGTAAGGTCCTCGCTGGGCTGGCTAACGAGGCGCGAAGGTGACTGCCAACACGGTGTATGGACCGAGGTGACTAGGCATCTACCGACTCCTCGCCGATTCGATGCCGACTCTCTCGGGACTCTGACGACGACTGTAAATCAATGCCCCCCCTTTCTTCCGAGCTCGGAAACCAGTGTTCTACGATATTGGCGAGTTTCGCAAAACTCACCTTCGCGAAATTCGCGACCATCTTCGAGGGGCGATAATTTTTTTTTAATCTTTAAAATGAAATTGAGTAGTAAGTTTCGTGGATGAAGAACTTTGGTCGATGGCCAATTGACGGTTCATAGGTGATTCAAGTTTGTTATCTATCAAAAACTGTTCCACGGTGTTGTGTCGCGAATAAATGCACTACTACTAGGTAGTTTAAACCTTCAAGTACGGGAAAAATGCTCTGCGAATTCACCACCTAGATATACGGCAGTATGTTATGTTTGAAAATGTAGAGCTGTTTGTTTGTTAAGGAATGTTGTCGATGAAAAAACAAAGGGCTCTCATTGTTAAACGGAAAATACTATTGAATATCTAGAAAATTTTCCGAAATGAGCAAAAACCAGTTAATATTTTAGCATTTCCATTGAAATTAATGGCTGTCCGGGTTCAGGACGTCTGCTGTAATACAAGTAACGATTCACGATAACGTCTGCTGTAATACAAATAACGATAATCAATAGACGCGTAAACTTTTGTATAAGCGACTTTAAAAATGTAGCACTCATTTGACTAGTGTGAAGCGCTCAAACCTCCTTAAATAATTTGTAGACTAAAAATCATTTATTTGTCACGATTGACGATTTCAGTGGAAATCACGTTGCAAGGGGAACAAATTAGTGAAAAATATGTCGTAGTATGGCAGAATGAATTCATGCGCTGAGATAAACTAATCCCTGGACCGTTGCGTAGACCAAATAATGTTGTTCAACGAGGATCGTCGAAAAGGTAAAAAAAATATATATATATACGGAAGTGAATAACCAAGAAAAAAATATGAGAGGAATATGTGAGGGATGCAGCAAAATTGCGTCGAAGCGTATCGCTGGAAATTCACGTTGTAGGGAGAAACGAATTGGTGCAAAATATGTCGTAACATAGTAAAATGAATTTATGCGACGAGATAACGTATTGCCTTGACTGTTGCACAGACCAAATAAAATTGTTCGCGGAAGATTGTCCATGCGAATAAAAGTAAGAAAAATGGAAGTGAATAACGAAAAAAATATATATATAAAAGAAACAATATGACGAGAAGAAGATGTGAGGTATACAGCGAAATTGCGTCGAAGCGGACCGAAGAACGTCGGAGAGGGGTCCGGGCACAAACCACTTTCGCGAGAGCGTCGGGAGATAAAAAAAAAGAGAAATAATGAACGGACAAGCGAGAGCGAGAGGACAAAAAAAACGACGAGTTAAAAAAAACGCAACCGCCGAACGGCGGTGAGAGTACGAGCGCACTCGTTTTCGACGGGGCGGGTAGAGAGGGGGGAGGTCAAGAGCACGAGGGGGCTTTGTGAAAAAGACGAACGAGGTGAGGGGGCACGTGAGGCAAAGAAGGATAAGAAAAATAAGAAACATCGGGCTCTTCGCCGCGAAATTCGGGAGGCAAGAAAGACAGCCTTGCCTCGACGTGGGCACTGCATAACGCGAATACGGAAAAGACGTTCCCGAGGGCCGAAGGAGGAAGAAGCGAGCGAGGGAGCCGAAGAAACGAAAACGAGAATTGATTCTCGTCCGCGGAAGCTGACAGGTGAATCGTCGACGGGGAATTGATGCCCTCAACATCAACGCTTTGTGTGTGTGTGTGTGTGTGTGTGTGTGTGTGTGTGTGTGTGTGTGTGTGTGTGTGTGTGTGTGTGTGTGTGTGTGTGTGTGTGTGTGTGTGTGTGTGTGTGTGTGTGTGTTTATTCTGTCGTTTTTGCTTCGCATTCTTTTCCCGGTGGACGGATAATCGCGAAAGTGAACCACGTTGGCCGCTTTTCGGTAAATACAGGGAGCCGAGCAGGTTAATGGCCGGTTAAATAACACGGTAAGTAATTGTTCAATTAACCGCGGCTAAAAGCGACATTTAATCGATAATGTCCGTAATAAATTTGTCCGTAAATTGGGTAAACTTATGCAAGAAAAAATGTTTTTATTGTCGGTAAAGCAACCGGTAACTTTACCGATGTCGATAGAAATCAGTATAATCAAATGATGAATTGAAAACGCCGAGTATTATAGAGTGAAGTAATTCCGTTCGAACCACAGCTGTACCGGTAGGAGAAATTTAGTCGCAGGAGAAAAAAGCTCCCGCGACAAAATTCCTCCGCCTCGGTGTGTGATGTCACAGGTCACTATTTCGCAATGGTGCGGTTAGCTGAGGTCAAACAACTTCGTACATGACCAAACGCATTGCGCTCCTCCTCACTAATCCGCGGAGCGGACGCGTACACTCGGAGAAGTGTGGATTCAACGTTCTCGTTATTTCTTTGTGGAACGCGGGATAATGAGTAGTGGGCAGTTAATGGCCCGCCGCCGTATTATAACGTACATGCATATATGTATCGAAGCTATATTCACGGTTTCCTATGCACACGTACCGCAACTCGACGCGACGCCACCGGTGTGCTCGTAGAATATTTAAAATAAAAATAAAAAAAAATTAACTGTCCTCTTCTTTGTACGTTTATGCCCAGCGGCGCCGAACCGACAAAATTATTGCGCGGCTACCGAGATTACGCTATCCGTTAATAAGATCGGCGGTCCGCGACCGCATCGTTCAAGCGTACGAGAAACGAGTTTAATTTTTTTTTTTAAGTAATTTTTTATCCACGCAAATACGGCCATAATCCCTCACCTAGAAAAATAATTTATTTTACGGGCACCCGCAAATAAATATTTATTTGGCTCAAGTTAATATTTATTTAGTTTGAATAAATATTTATTTGGTGCAAATAAATATTTATTTGGTTCAAATAAATATTTATTTGATTTAAACAAATATTTATTTCTTGTGAAACAATTGACATATTTATTGAAACCAAATAAATGATTTTTCGGCCGTTCGGCCGCGGCGCGCATGGGCGGCGAAAATATGCATGAATCTCGTTGCTCCACCCGCGAACTATTCTCATAGCAGTTTGTATATTGTCCGAACAACGTTAATCTCCGGTGTGGATACGCGCGGGCAGAGAGTCACTCAGACCGTCGCTGAAACTAGGTTTACGATCGAAACGCGAATTGCACTTCCACCTCGCCACGCCGACTCGCCCGCGCCGTCCGGCGTCGTTTGCGATTCTCTCCGGAGGCCCCCCCCGAGATGTAAAACTTCCGAACACGTGACCGCCGCGCTCCGCGAGGGAGAGAGAGACCGAAGGAGATTTACCGACGGGTTCGGACTCGCCGCTGCCCGCCTGCCCAATCGAAAGCGAGCCGGCCGGTACGTACGACCCACCAGCCCGGGCCGGCGAAAGAGCGCGAGAAGAAATAAATATTATGGCACGAAAAACGCGTCTGCCTGCCCACAGCGAGGCGATAAACGAGCTATCGGGCAACTCACGGCCTCACCGGCGTTGAACGAGAATGAATACAGTCCGTCGAGAAACTATGCATTTTTATATCACTCTTTAAGCCCCTCACCCCCTCCCACCCTCCCCTCTCGAGGAAGGAGCTTTCCCTTTTGTCTCCCGCGGTTCGAAAACCGATAAAGCGAACGGTCGGTTAAATAAGAAAAAAATACATCAAAGCGGTAGAGTGATAGGTATTGATCTTTTTTTTTGTTTTTTCTTTTTAGCGAATAAAAGGAGGAACAGTTTGCTGCAAGTCCTCGAATGGAAAGAGAGAAATCCCACTCGATAAGATACATCTCGAATTAATTATATATTATTAACATTATCAATAAAAACTAAAGCTACGAAGGAATTAATTCGAGAGGTATCTTATCAAGTGGAATTGCTCTTCATTTTCTCGTTTGAAGACTTGCAGTAAACTTTTCCTCTTTCTTTTATGTATAAAAAAAATATCAATAACTATCACTCTTCCGCTTTAATGTATTTTTTCTTTTTTACCGAACGTTCGTTTTTATCGTTTTTCGAGCCGCGGGAAATAAAAGGAAAGCCGCGGCGCGCCCCAAAAGCCCGAGGGGCGCAAAGGCTGATATAAAAATACAAAAAATAAAATGAGAAGAAATGAATCCAGAATCGGGATTTTTCTGTATATTTATTTTTTATATTTTTGTAAAGTGTTTTTTTCTTGTCTGAGAAACTTTGTTCATTGTCGAGTGTTCCGGTGAGGGAGTACGTGACGCGGAGGCTCGGAGAACAGAGGGCAAGATGGTGGATGCGTAGAGTCGAGAGAAGGCCGGCTTAACGTTTTGATCTCGTTCAACGGACGAAGAGGCTGCGGCGAGATGGTAACATTGTGCACCGCGTGTATACGCGCGTACATTCGTCGGGCCCTCGGGGGGTCTCCCTCGCTGCCGAATAAGACCGCCGCTGCCCTGGCTGGGCGTTCGGGAGCGGAGTAATTTATTCAGGGTTATTGTCCCGTGCGCGCGGAGTTTTTGTCCCGAAGTTTCGGTGCCCAACTGCGACGCAATAACCCAACTACCGTGTATGCGCCGGCCACAGGACTCGAGGTACTCGCCTTCGGAGCTTTGCTTCGCCGTCGAGATACCGAATATCGCGCAAGAACTTTCCCGTCTCTCTGGGCTCAAACCGTGGGACTGGCGGACTTCGCGAACGCGCCTGCGAGTTTCTTTTTTTTATTTTCTTTTTATGGACGACATAAAATTTATCGTACGAAATGAAAAAATAAAATAAAAATTCGTCCGATCGTTTTTGAGAGGAGTGACGATTTTCGGAATTTCCAAACCGAGATTTGTTTTTTTTTGCGATAAAATTAAAAAAAAGAATATACAAGATCGGGTGAATGAGGCGGTTTTTGAACAGTTTCATCGGGCCGTTACAGGACGACAGAAAAAGGTAAAAGAAGACATTTCAACGAGACATTGAAGTCATCCAAAAAAATTTGCACCACATATTTCAAAATATTTTTTTCTCACCGAACTAGAATCCTATAACAAAACCACATCAAGCTGGACATTGTTAATTTCAACAAAAAATGAATAAATAAGTAAAAAGGGATTCCAGCTTTATCGAACTTCTTCACGAGCAGCATCCAATTTTACCCTCAAGATATTTCTTGGCACTAATTTCTTTTTTTTTTACCCATTACAATATTCGAAAGCGAAAGCTCCGCGAAGTTCACTGGGTCAGTGGACGACCCTGGAGGGGTGGGAGGCGTCTCTGTGACCGATTTTTCGTCGCCGTTGCGTGGCTCGACGCGATTTTCCCGGTTAGCGGGCGTGCAGTTTGGGTTGCGTTTATCCGTTGGGGAGTACAATGTCCGACGGAGCGTGAACGTCCTAGGGTGTTTAACGGGCGAGGGGCGAAGCGCTCGTTCGGCGCACAGTCCCCGCGTGCATAAATTCGCCACCCCCTACGGAACGGTGCGACGACCCTTCGAGCTATCCAAAAGGAATAAATCGTGTATCGATTCGAGGAAGTCTTCTCGTATAATTATGTACCGCGTTGTAGATCTCACCGTATAGTTATAGCTATAGTTACAAGCCCTCGTATAGAGCGGAATGGAAGGTTAACCTTCGAGCCGTCGAGATCTTTTGCCAGGTCATCCGAGCTGATTAAGTTGCATCGCGGTCGTTGCGTGCCAGGATATTTACGACAGTGAGATTGATGCTAATGATGATATGCACCGTGAACGCGTTTCGCCGTCCCTGCGCTTGCACGCGTGTCTACACGCATTAGGCCCATTCAAATGCCCATATATGTATGTATATTGTTAAATTTTCATAATATATGTATTATAAAAATTCGTATGCAATTAAATATATCGGATTGGACGTTTTTATGCAAAAACTGGCATATTAAATTTCATGTACAATTATGGTGAACAAATTGATGTTCAGTGTATTGAAAATATTGGGAATACTTTGTTCTTAATAATTTACTGTAATTTCAATAAAAAAGTGCATTAATTTTTCATCACAATTGTACATTATATTTACATTAAAAATAAATTTTGAACTGAATATACTCTTTTTTTTATGTTTTTAAATTATCTCGATCAATAAATTCACCTTTTTATCATAAATATTTATAAACGATCAAAGAAAATTATAATATATTATATATATGTGTAAGATATTACAGATATGCGCATATATCGCGCCCCTTCACCCCCGGCGACTGTCGGGGAGAGTAAAAGACCGTTAGCGCCGAACTATAATACAATCTCGGATGGGTACAGAGAGAAAGAGAACCTACACCGCTACCACTTTTCGCAACGCCCATTAGCGTGCGCCAAAGTATCGATTGCGTGGATGTATCGCCGTGTATGTTTCACACCGGAGTTCTCTCCGTGCACACGCATCGTCGAAGTCGTCCAGCGGCACGCGGTGGGCTCATGCTACTTACTCACCGCGGGGCTTCGAGGATCGATCGAAACTCTATTATGTTTGTTGTGCCGCGTCCGCCCGTCACAACGGACATCACGCTATTCCCTCGTACCCGCCCTCGAGCCAAGGTTTAAATAGGCATAGTTAAATCGGCAAACAGTCCGCTCTAATCATTGTTATTAAATATTTGAAAAATAACTCCTATTACTATTATTATTATTATTGTGTCACATATTTATTGCGATGGTTTTCTTTCGTTGGAACTCGTCCCGATAACCGGCGACTTTTCGACACTAACTGAAGTCTTTTGTATTCGTTTGATTATCAATCATCAAATAAATTATTATTAACATTTATTAACATTGACTGCCTCAATTGTAATAAAACTATATGGATGTATCGGACGTTGTCGTACTTGGGGTAAAAAGAATGTAAGGTTCAAAATAATTATTTGAGAAAAGTTATCATGATTATTGTTGTTTACTTATTTCGATGGTTGTCTTCTTTGGAACTCGTCGCGATAACCGGCGACATTTCGACACTAACTGAAGTGTTTTTTTATTTCTTTGATTATTAATTATCATTAAATAAGTTATTATCAATATTTATAAGCATTGTCCGGCTCAAGGTTAACAAAACCCTAGATAGATATATTATGGGACGTCTTTGAACTCGAGAAAAAAAAAATGCAGAATTGTTTTTCCGGCCGAAAAACAAACGGACGGATCGAACCTAACGGATCGAACGTGTGAGTCCGAAGTTGGGATCTCGATTTTTTGTTGTTTAGATCTATCGGCTCCGTATTGACCTGAAAGCCTAAAAGCAGATAGAACGATGGATAGACTAAGTTTGAGCTATGTAGCAAGGCAGGGGGGGGGCATAACGCGCGCACACGGGGTAAATTCCCGGGAACGGTGCCTGGAACGGCGAGGCGACGTCGGTGAAGGCGCCTATTGATTTTGGTGAAAGCGCGAGGCGGAGGAGAGCCAGAACCACCATCACAAACACCGAGTCCGGTAGGATGAATGTGGACGAGCGAGAGATCGCCCTCATGCTTTTACCCTCCCCGCCCCCATTCGGATTACACGGGAAAGAGCGAAAGGGAGACCTATATATATGTATATATATGTGTGTATGTATATATAGTCTACATATGTATATAAATATATAGACATATATAGTCGAAATCGAGGGTGATGTCGAGGGCGCTGAGAGGGTTGAGAACCCCTTCTCCTCCGCCCGATTGTTTGCACCCGCCGTGGGCGAGGACGCGTGCACGATACACGTTCTTGTATTTTTTTTTCTCCGCAACGCTTCTTCGTACCTTCGTTCAAACTTGTACATTTTTACTCGACTGTATACGTCCCGTTGTTATCGTACCTGCGCGTCCCGTCTGTGTTTACTCAGTGTCGAGCTCGCTCTCTTCTTATCCAGGACTGCTCCCTAGCACCGAGTCTGCGGAACTCTGCCCTTTGTATTCCGCAGGAAGTTGTGTCCTCTCGGACGCACCCCGCACAGTCGCGGAAGACGAGGAAAATAGAAAAACAAATACTGTTCCGAAGAATGCATTTTTTTTTGAGTCAGGTGTTATTTGATGAGAACTATGAATTTTTTTGTTGGGTAGGAGATAATGGACCAGGATGACGAATCGTCGAGTGCAGAGAAACTGAAAATTCAAGTGCCAGTTAATGGTCTTCGGATAAATATTGCTTCGGCGTTTGGAAATCACTCGCACTTTTCAGAGTCATTTTTTTTTGTTTTTTTTTTTTAATCACCCTGAAGATATCTACATGAGACAAAATTTCATCAAGTTATAACTCCTGTACTTTGGAGAATAAAATTCTACGAGTGAACAATTTTTTTTTCTTCCTAAAGCAGTGCATTCGCAGAGACTTGTCAAAGTGGAAATTTGATGCCATGCACATATCTACAGTTTTTTTTATCGATTATTTTAATACGGGCTGTTGAGAAATATCTTTTTTTTTCGTGGGTGGGGCGTTACGGGCCGGGTTATCGAATCGACAAGTGCAGAGCAAAAGAGAAGCTAAAAAGTTCGAGTACCAGTTAATAATCCTTCGATAAATATTGCTTCGGCGTTTCGACCTCCAGCGCGCAGTACCGAGACGATTGTTCGTTGGAAAAACTTCATAGTTATCCCAACAATTTTTTATTTATTTAATTGAAAAAAAAAATGCCGCGCACATAGTTAAGCACGCCATATCTTTTTTTAAGTCGGAATTTGGTTGGATATGAATTTTTTCATATTCAAAAATTGGTGGGGCATAACGGACCGGGGTATAGAATCTACGAGTGCATAGCAAAAGAGAAGCTAAAAAGTTCAAGTACCATTTAATGATCCTTCGATAAATACAGCGTCGGCCTTTACAGTCCGCGAGCTCGTTTGAGAGTCACTTTGAGCGCGCAGCGCCGAGACGATTGTTTGTTGGGACAACTATGTGCGCGCCTCGTCGGCGATATTGCCGAGTGGATGGAGAGCGGAGCGGGAGTGCACCAAGAAGCACTTACACGAATGGTAGCTCCGCACAAAATCTGCCTGCGAAACCCTTTCGAAATAAAACACTCCGCCCCTGCCCAACTACGCCAACCCTTCTGGCGACTCGACGCCACTCTCTAAGTGTCCGTTTCACTGCGTAAGAATGTGTTTTCTTTCTCTCGAACGTTTCGCCTCCCAAGGAGAAAGAAGAGAAAGAATAAAAGTGAGAATAAAGATTTAAAAACAAACGGCCGAAAGCTCGTTTCGCAAATTAGAAACCTCCGCCATTACGAGTCACTCGCTCGTGCGATAAACGGACGGGATTGTTATTTCTATTTTTGTTGCTGAGCGAGAGGCGAGCTCGCGTCGGTGAGAGTGTAATCGAGACTCGGTATTTACACGACACGCACGACACGCGGCGTGCAAAACAGCGATAGCGCTCGCCGCTGCGCTCTCCAATAATCATCATAACAATAATTATTCCTATTATCATCAAGGATCGTAGTGTACACTTGTGTACATTAGATACGGAACGAGAACACTCGAGGCGGGATCAGACGATGACACCGACCCTAGATGACACGCCCTTTTTACGTGTCTCGAGACTATTGTTATACTGCGTTTCATCGCTTATCACATTTTATCGCCCCTTGTACTCTCGAGATTGGGCACAGGTTGCACAAGACCTTTTCATGTTTTTCTATCACTATCACTCTTTCTATCTAGATTAATTCGCTGAAGTTACCGATCGCTGATATCCTGCATTACTTTCTCTATCGAGATCAAGATGATCGATTAGTTTCTATCGTGCATTATTCGTTTTATTTAATTTTATTATTTCTTTTGAAAATTTAATGTAATTTAATGTACGAGCTCGACGACGGAAATATTTCCATTACCCCTTACTCCAACCGTTCACGATAAAATTTCACACCCGTCGAGTACACCGGTCGACCTCAATGCGCGAGTATCGTGCGTAACTCTCGAGATCGCGCTCGACGCAAATTTCGCGATATTGGAAGTAGCGAGGATTCCTTGGAACGCCGGTGAAGCCCCTTGCGAGAACGCGTTTCTTTCTCTGGACGCCTCGATTTTACAATTCACCGGTCTACTACCAAGGCATAACGCTATTTACTTTTACTATTTGTTTATTTTACTATTTAAAAAAAAAATTACTAATTTTTAAAATTTTACTATTTTTTAAAATCTTACTATTTAAAAAAATTGTACTATTTTTCTATCATTCTATCATTCTAATTTTCTATCTTCTTAACGTCCTATCTATACGAATTCGCTGGAGTTTCCGATCGCTGATCTCTTATATATTCCTTTCTCAAGGTATCAAGTTCAAGATGATCTGCCTCTATCGTGTTCCTCGTTATTATTTTGTTTACTTCATTTTATCCTTTCTCATTTCATTTAACTATTCTTTCAAATTAAACTGTACTATTTTTATTTACATAATTTTATCATTTTTTATTTATTTATTTTTTTCTTGAAAATTCATTTTGATTTAATGTACGACCCGATGCGGGAAATATTTCCATTATCCTTTACTCCGTCGAGCCGCGATAAAAATTTCGCACCATCCGAGTGCCCCGCTCGACGTTAATGCGCGAGTATCGCGCGTTACTCTCGAGATTGCGTCCGACGTAAATTTCGCGATATTGGAAGTAGCGAGGATTCCTTGGAACGTCAGTGGGCCCCCTTGCGGTGCCTCCGTCTCTTTCTCTCGGCGCCTCGATTATATAGCTCAGCCGTCGACGACGAGGGCACAATGCCGCGTCGACAAATTGCGAACGAGTTCTCCGCGTTCCCTCGATCGCGGGAGCGACAGAGCGTGCATAGGTATATAAACCTACCGCTATGCTTTCATCTTCTATATTTACGCGTTTATGTGTGAAGCACACGTGTGTGTGCATGCAATTCGTACGTACACATTTATCCGCTCGATACCGCAGAGATGATTGATTAATCACGTACACGTGCTTTTGTGACTCGGTACAACGTGTACGTATATGAATGCGAGAGAGCCACACAGGTCAAGTTCCTCGCTACGCTGGGACAGCAGCGCCTAGACGAGAGCGCACTACTCTCCTTACCGTCCGAAGAGCTGCGCGTCCTTGAATCGACCGTCGCAACACAAGCCTCGCATCGGCAGCGAGCGAGAGAGAGGAACGAGGAAAAATAAAAATAAATTATAAAAAATAATAATGGGCGTAGAACTCGCGACGGGAAACTCCTGTTTCGAATTGAGGGAAACAAGAAGATTGTCGCAGCTTCCCTGTGCGTGTTTCCGCGAGCAGATTCACTTCCCGGAAGGACTGTAATGAATGTAAAGACAGTCATTGGCGTACAGCGATTAAGCGATTGAAATATAAAATTGGCGGGGGAGGAGAGAGGAGGGGGAAGGAAGTTCGGTAAATGATGTTTTGAACAACCTTTCATGAGATTATCGCGTGGTATTGATTTGTTATTGGTTTGTTGGTGTTGGTTTGTAAGGGGCGTTCTGCTGAGCGTAGTATTTGAGGAAAGTTCCGATAACTGCGCTGTTTATACTGCGCCTGCCGCGCCATCTTCCCAGCACCGGTGAAATTATTCTTTGGGAAAATTATTCATTGAAAGTTGCTTCTATATCAATTTTCAATGAAAAATCACTAGTTGATATTTTTACAAGTCCGTTCCGATCAATGTTTTTCTAAATGGATTAAAAAATAATTATGTTCATTATTATTATTTTGTTTCGAAGATGGCCGCGTTTCTTTCATGTGAATAAAATAACGTGAAGAATTCAGCGCTCATTGGCTGGTTTCGAACCTTTCAACATCCTCGACATCGATATCCCATTATTACCATTATTATTATTTCAATCGTCCATTATTGCGAGGACTTTATACCTGGAAGAATAGAGCCAAAAAAAAAATCCTATTGGATTATCATTGAATGGAAGAGCGTCGCCGATGCGTGGGTGGTATTCGCGTTTAATAACGCCGCAGCGTGCGGAGAGACAGCGAGCGAAAGAAAGTGAGACTCCTGCGATAAATATTTCGTTACTTCCTGATTCCAGGGGTCTCGGAACACGAACCAACGAGATAGGTCTCGCAAGTTGCGCATTGTTTCAATTTCTTTCAAAATAATAATATTTTATCTCGAAGTCGAAGGAGCACGCGTCGGGTCTGGAAACGTCGTTGGAAACACTCGATGGAGTTTCGAGAACGGTTCGGCGACGAAGGAGATAGAAAAACTCATGAGCGCCCTGTGCGAGCTTTTCTTCGTATCTTTTTTTCTTACCGCTTCGCCCATTCTCGCTGCGAACACGTGCAACGGACTCTGCCTTGTTTCACTTTCGACTGCGAACCGCACAGTGACTCTCGATTTCAATGACGGACCCCGGAGAAACTCCCGATGTGTTCTCTACGTGTTAACAGCTCGAAAGAAAAGATGCCCGTCTATATACGTATACATACATATATATACATATATATTAATGAAAACATATATATGTCACGATGTCCAGTGATAAGTCGGTACGAAATTTAAGGACATCCAAGGACAATTTCCAGGCATTCCCAGGTTGTGTTGAGACATTTATAAAAAAAAAAAAAAAAAAAAAAAAAAATGAAAATACGCATATCGCGCGCGACGTACGAAATTACATTTAGGTCGAGCAAACAAAACCACTCAATGTGCACGAATATATATATATATATGTATCTTAGCGAAACTGAGTAACACATTTTTTTCGGATTGCCACTAAACACACACACTAAAAACAAAAAAATCAAAGGGACCCCGGCGGGACCCCCCATAGGGGCCACTTGATCACGAATATGGAGTTCATTTTGCTCGAAACCCAATATTTTAGATTTTAATCCCAAAAATGCGATTTCACATTAGAACAAACTGTTTACAGTGCATAAAATCGAAGCTACAAATGTCCCACTGCACTTACGCACAAAAAGGCCAGCAGATTCATGATTAGCGCACAAAAATACGTTGGAATACGTCGCAGTTACTTTTATAAACGAAGAAAAATATTTCATACCAACAAAAAATAATTGATCAAACATTTCCAAGGCTACCCCTTAAGAGTCCATTTTCGCGTTTTTCAACATCCTCAAACGGCACGGTAGAACGATTCTAACACTTTGGACACGGCCCGATCTTGAGTATTTTTTTCCGTAGAACACGATGGGCACCCCGGATTTTCCGTAGCTCCATTGGGAGCCGAGATATCGACCTTTGAAAATCACGAAAATCGACGGTTTTCCGAAAGTAGCTCAAAAAGTGAAAATTCGTTGTTCAATCGATTTTTTTTTTCAAGGCTATATTCCAAGTATTTTTACCCGCTGAGCACGAATATAACAATCATTTTACTCCCAACCCAATATTTTCCATTCAAATACCAAAAACGCGATTTCTTGTGCAGAAAATCGACATTTTCAATGGCTCACTGCACTTTAGGCCTAAAAAGGCCAGCGGATTTGTTCTCAGCGGGAAAAAATACGCCGAAATACGGGGCGGTTCATTTTTAAAAAAGGACAAAAATATTTACTAAACAAGATATACGTTTTGAAACAGACTCAAATTTTCGGGGAAATAAAAAATTCAAGGACATAAGGTGAAATTGAAGACATTCCAGGATTTTTTCAAGGTCAGGCAAAATTCAAGGACAATTCCAGGACTCCAAGGACTTCAAGGACCGCTGGACACCATGATGTATATATGTATTGTAACGAATATAGAGATGTGGTTTGACCGAGTCACACGATATTACATAGATGACTGAAATAGTTCGGTATGACAAGTGACAAACCTCAGATTATCGATCGACGAGATGACGTGAGTCTCGATATGACTTTCTGAGGAAACAGGCGTGTGACGGTTCGTGCTCGAGTTATCTAGCCGCGATTGTACTTAATAATATCCGTCCCAGAAACAAATACGCGCGTTGTTTATTCGGTTGGCCGTTACAGTTTATATATGTAAATCCGTAATACGGCGCATACTCTGGTGTACAACTCTCTGTACTACCCATCTCTTAGTTATAAATAAATATCTGCACAACACTAATGTTTCCTGTATTGTATGGTACTTAGGCGAATTTTTATTGGGTACTTCAGCAGCCAATAAAAATAATCTATCCATATATATGGATAGATATATTTATAAAAATATTAATATGTATAAATACATAAATATATTTAATATAAACATATATACATGTATACATATATACTCTATATTTTTTCATATTCTTATTTTATTTTACGTTGGGTTTGTTATACATTTTATATCTTTATTTGTTGTACTTGGTTTAGGGCACGATTTTTTGTACCTTGTGGTACGGTAGTCTTAGAGGACTGAAGCCCCGGAACACGCAACAAACGATTCTATCTATACATATATATATTATAAAAACATATATATGTACATATGTATACGTGCATATATTTTTGATTCCGTGGAATCGAGGGTCGAGCAAAAGATTTTTCGCGGAACTCTACAAAAAGAGCGAGCGATTCGCCAGGTAGATATGCACAGACAACACAAGCGCCAGGAAAATTCTGCGCCGAGGTCATCGCTTACGACCCGGCGTTACGTAAGTCAACGATCATCTCGAGTCTTACGGGGGTGGGTGGGGACGGAGCGTACGGAAAACCTGTTGGCCGATCGCGAGGGGAAAATCATCACGTGCGCGTCATCGTAATCATCGCAGGGGAGTCCCGGAGGCATAAGGCCGTTCGTTACATGGCACAGCCGGCACACAGCGCCGGTATCTTCGATACCGTACCTATGCATTTTACATTCGTTAACGCGATAATGTACCGGCGTAATGCGCCGAGTCGGCAACTTAAACTCGCTGTAAATGAAGAATAGAAAAAAAACTCGGTCGAAGAAAAACGAAGCAACGTTTCATAACAACGATTTATATCGGGTACGTGTTAGTAAATATTCGAGATAAAAAAAATGGAAAAAAAAAGCTGTAAAAACGTTGCGGTAACGTCGAATAGCGCGCCGAAACGGGAGACGCCGTGTTTATTTATCTCGGCGGCGTCGTTGGTTCGCGCTCTTAAAAATCTTCGATCGAGCGCACGCGTTTCTTTTTATTTGTTTTTAAATTTCGCCGTGAACGAACGCGGAGCAGAGCAAAAATGCTTCTGCGCCTTAAAAAAAAAAACAAAAAAACAAAATGGCGTACTTACCGGTGGCGAAAGAAAAAATCCGTTAGAAGTGAGGTTAAGCGCGATCCTTGGGGGTTTTTCGAGGGGCGAATAACTCTCGTCGATGATCCCGAGCGTCTGCGCCTTGGCGTGTGCGTTCCTCCTTATCTCTCTACATTGAGACACTGGGGGGCGAAACGCGCGTGGGACTTCGTAGCCGTTCGGGTTTTTTTCTTTTCCCGCTGTCGTCCGACCCGCGATCCTTGCGGCCGGCGAATGCGCAGCGTGACGATGCGCGGGATAAACACTTCTCGTTTGATCGCCTTCAACACTTGTAAACACTCGCGTACGCGGTTAAAAAAGAAGAAACAAAAAATTTTACACTCGGGACAAAACGCGCGCGGTTAACTTTATCGTAGCACCGCACTAAAAAAAAAAGTGGACAAAGAAACGAACGAGAAACGAAAAACGAAAACTGACGATTGTAATCTTTGACGACGATTTTTAAAAATGCGCGATCCGTTCGGTCACTTGCGCCGGTACGCGCGCGCTATGCGATGTGCTCCACACGGTGAGTGGGAGCGTCGACGCGTCCTACCGCTTCGAACTCGAGATCGAGACTGAGCGTGTTCGAGCGCGTACGCGCGCTGCGGACGCCGACGAGGGAGGGCGAAGCGAAGCCGAGCACGGCCGGCGGCAGCCGAACGCTCTGACAGGCCAGAAAACACAACGCGAAGCGAAATATAATCGAACGCGTACGGTGTATTTACCTGTGCAGGTTGCGTATCGATGAACGTCGATTTTTCTGACACACATGGCGGAGGAAAATTGAGCCATCGTGGCATATTTCAAAAGTCGGACGAAACATTATCGACGAACGGTTGCCGAGAGCTCGGAGGAAAATACTGGGTGTGCTGCCGACGAGTTCTCGAAGCATCGAGAGTCAACCGAACTGCGGGAACGCAAAGGTTCGGTCTTTTGGTGATCATGTTAGAGACTGACAAATTGTACGCGAATTTGTGAGGGTTAAGAACGAGATGTTCACACTTCGATCCTTATTAAATTGAAGAAACGAGTTGAGAAATGTTTGCAGCGCGAAGACCCTGTTTATGTGTGTTTACGAATAGGCGGTAGGATGATCTTACACTCGACTGGCAAATTTTACACGAATTTAGGCGTTGTCGAAGCATCGCGAGTTAGTCGACTTCGGGGACGTGTCGCTTCGTTCTTTGGATGATGATTTAACAGTCGACTAGCCAATTTTAAGCGAATTTCCTAGTTCTTGAAGCATCGCGAGTTAGTCGACTTCCGCGAAGAGTCGATTCGTTTTTTCCACGACGACTTTATAGTCAACTGGCAAATTTAGAAGATCTCGAAGCATTGCGAGTCAGTCGACTTCCGTGATGAGTTGATTAATTCTTTCGACGATAATCTTACAGTCGACCGGCCAATTTTAGGCGAATTTACGAGGGCGATTACCGATACGTGATACATATTTCCACTTTGAGCATTATTAAATTGGAGAACCGAGTTGAAACATTTCTGCATCGCGGAGGCCACCTCTGTATGTGTGTACACGAATAGGCACCGCGACATTCCATTCGGCGAACGCACTCACACGACGCGCTCGCAATATGTGACACTCGCATTTTATATTCGCGGACTCGTTATTGGCTATCCATTTACGACAATACCGGAGAGCTCTCGCGCTCGCTCACCGGGTCTCCCGTACTTTATAGTGTTCGTGATAAGAGAGCGGTCCTCACCTCGCGCGGAACGATTACGTTATACGATACGTACTCCGGCTCCGTGTATACCTTTTCTCTCCTTCCCTCTTTCACCGGCAGAACGGCGCTGTAAATAATCACAAATAAACCGCGAGTTAGCCTGCACCGCTGTGAACGCATACACGTTTCGCACGCGATACGTCGCCGTCGTCAAGAAGCCGTTACGCTTATTCAATTTCCAACTATGTTGCGGCCTTATTTTTTTTCTTGATTCTTCCGACCTCGCCGGTTTCGGCGAATATGTAAAAATAGGTTTACTTTTTTGTTTTCCTTTTTTTTTTTTAATTGAACAGCCATCTAAAGGGGGAGGGGGGGTTCGCGTTTATCGGGCATTATTATAATGCACGCGACGTGCAAGCGGCGCAACGCTGGTAGTTATTTCGATAAGAGCTCGGGAACACTTTATACTCGATCGTACGTACATTATCGGAACTGGATGCGTTGCGAGCTCCCCCCATATCGTAACGCATTCTAGACACTTAGCATACATTTTCTTTTTTCATTAATCAAGAGGAGACTTTGTGTTCTCTCCGAGTGAAGATATCGTCGGAATGCAAAAAAAATAAAATTAAGAACAAAATCGAGTTGTTTATCAAAGAAGACGGAAATACGCGGGTGAAAAAGCTACCGATCTTTGTTCCCTTTCTCCGGCTATCGCCTCCAACAATGAATCCACGTTGCGCGCTGGTCCGCAGTCGAGCAACTGTTTACGCGATACTGCGGCGTCGAGAAATTATCCGTCGGGCGTTTCTGATTGCGTTCTAGAATATTGTTATGGGCCGGCGCGATGGAAGTTCGTGTAACCGTCGAGTCACGTGACCGTCACGTGACCACACTGAAATTTAAAAATCGAATAGTGAGTAAATTAAATATTTTAAAACAAAAATTATATACATAGACGTTCCCTTGGGGAATTATTCCGTATAGTAAAAATTACTATATTTGTTTTCATTGCATTAAATAAAATAGTATTATGTCGATAAGAAAATGGTAATGTAATAATAAATTTAAAAACTTGATAGTTGATTCGTAGCGAAAGGCAAAATGCTCGGCGGATTGTGCATCGAGCCATTCTGAAATTATCTGCGATATTCGATATGAAATTTCGATATGGACAAACATGTTTTTTTCCGAAAAGTTTTTATCTCTATGAATTTGCATCGAAACGTAGCAAACTCTGAAAAAGATACAGGCCATGATTTAAAGAAACTGCTCGCTGAATTTTGTCAAGAGATTGTTTGCCGTTTCGGAGAACACACTCAAAGTCTTTTTGCCCTAGCGGGAAGTCGGGAGTTAAAAAAACAAATTGATTCAATCTTCCAAGCGATTACTACGACGGGTTATCTCCGCGTACGTAGCTTCGCTCAAGAGGTTGAAAAATGTTTGATAAAACATAAAAAAGGAAAACTGAAGGAAAAAAATTGTCAATAAGTCCAGAGCGGTGAAATTTGAGCCAGTGACTTTATCAACTCGATATACAAACTTGAATGAGAGTTACAAAGTTTTTGTTTGTTTTTATGTACGTACACTCCATTTCCATTATATACACGCTCTACATTCTCTTTCGCTTCTCCCTCGCCTGTATTATACGCTGCTCATAAAATTTCTCATTTACGGGAGGAATCAAGCCGGGCGAGAGACTTTCATTGCGTTTTTTAATGATTTTTCTACGGGACGAAAAATAATTAAACTTTGTCAATTTACCGATAATCCGTGCCCTTGTTTTTCCCCTCCGTCCCTGGAAAACTCGAAACAAATTATGAAGTCGTTGTCGCTAATTCGATAAAAAAAAAATCTCGATTAAAGTTCTCGACGCGCGGAAAATGATGGTTGGCCGAAGTAAATCAATCGTGAGCTGCCGCGACGGTCGAATTTAGAAGCACGCGCATCCTGTAATTCTGGATAAGTTAAAAAATTTAGAACCGTTTCCGATCGAAGTTCCGACGCGGCAGAGTGTCTTCGTCTAACCGGCCCGGAAGCTTTGAGTCGTGGTTAAGGAGGTTGGAGTAATTTTTAAGCGGAAAATACTATCGAATATCCAGACGGTGAATTCGTAGATCATTTTTTACGGACGAAAATGCGCTGTAATACATCAAAATGAAGCAAAAATGATGGATTATTCTAAAAAAAAAACTGAACACATATGTTTTTCAAAAAATTAGCACAAATCTGTTGACATTTTTGCGAATCCATTGTAATTAATGTTTTTCTAGATTACAAACATCTGCTCTAGTACAAATAATCATCGGCTACAATCAATAAATGCGTCAAAATTTGTATAAACGACTTTAAAAATGTCGCATTCATTTGAGTAGCGCGAAGCGCTCCAACCTCCTTGAGGAATTACGGGACCTTCCCGTTTTACCGACGGAGCAATGCAATTTCGTAGAATCGACTTTACATCATCAATGTGCTACGAATATGCTTCAAATAGTTTGCGGTCAGTACTTGGACCGCCTAGCCGTGCACTAACGCGCATTGGAACCGTTGAAAGGAAGGTCGAACTCTGAGGATTTGTTTTCGTCCTCAAAGCATCGAATACGAACGTGAAGACTGTTGGAATAACCGGCTGCATTGGCGCAAGTTTTCTGGAGTTCACCTTGTGTTTCCTGCAATTTCACAATTCACAAATGCGATACAGCGTGGGGGATTAACAGCGGCTGCAGTCGCGAACTTAACAAGTGAGGAATTTTTTAAAATTGATAATAAAAGTAGTTAGATTGCTTACAGAAAGCTAAAGCCTTAAAAAAAGAGGAACTAAAAAAAAACACTACGTTCATGCTTTTTCGCAAACTGTAATATTCGATTTTCTTAATTCGTTGTACGTTGTTAATGAAAATTGGTCTCCACGCTGAAGCCTTTACGTAAATACTACAGTCCTGCACGATTTGAAGCATATGCGTAGCATATTAATAATTTTTTATTGAAACTAAGAAATCGCCGAGTTCCGTCGCTAAAAAAGGTTAGTAAGGAGTTAAAAACGGGTCCAAGATCCCCTTAATCGTTCGACATCGAGTTGAATTTAATACGTGAGCCATAAACCTCTTCGTCAGACGCCATTTTGTCACGGTTCTTAAGGAATCGTCGCGGCGTTAATCGCGATATTTAGTCGAGTCGTTAATTATCGCGTATCAAGTAGTACATGACGGATGTCGTGTAGTCCGTCACCGAAACTGCGTCGTATTTACGGTAATTAAATTGTCTCTTAAATCTCAATCAAAGTTCTCTACGCGCGAAAAATACTCGTTGGCTGAAACAAGTTTAATCGTCATCCGCCGAGACGATCGGATTTACAAGCGCGCGCGTCCTATAATTCGGAATACCTCACATTCCATAAAAATCTCTTCGTCGAACCGGCGCGGAAGTTTCGATTCCGTGACTAATGCAGTGCGACATCGAGTCGAATTTAATTAATACGCGAGCCATAAAAACCGCTTCTTCATCCGGCGCCATTTTCTCACGGTTCTTGCGGAATCGTCGCGGCGTTAATCGCGAAATTTCGTAGAGTCGTTAATTATCGCGTTTCAAGGAGGATATGACGGGTGTCGTATAGTTCGTTACCGAAACTGGTTCGTGTTTTCGTCCGAAGACGAAACCTCTCTTGGACGCTCGAGTCATCTGAGCTCTCAATCACGAGACACGGGGCGCATTCCGGCGGGTACGCGTGGTTAGGGAACGCGACGAGAGAGCCGAGCGCTCGGAACGGTTTGCTTTTAATCGACAGACTCGTGAGACACAACGGTCAGGTTTAATTTCATCCCGAGCGAGAGACCGATACATAACCTCTCTCTGTGTGCCGGACTCCCGCGGCACGGCGTGTCCTTAACTGTAAACTCCCCGGAGGGTAACCGCGTGGCAGCGAGAAGACCGTAGCGCAAGAAATGTACCTCGTAATCGCATCAGCAGCGACAGCAGCGCGTTTGCCCATTCCCATTGCCATTCTGGCGCGCTGCGCATCAAGCGGGGAGAACTCTCGCGGCGCCCTCCGGCAACTATCGGTATCCACCGATGCCGTGTGAT
Source organism: Stenichneumon culpator (assembly GCA_964017025.1). Taxonomy (NCBI): domain Eukaryota; kingdom Metazoa; phylum Arthropoda; class Insecta; order Hymenoptera; family Ichneumonidae; genus Stenichneumon; species Stenichneumon culpator. Next base: position 17,596,972 of record OZ024772.1, on the reverse strand, counting down.
ACACAACAGTGGACGATAGTGGCCGTGCGGACGGATCCGCGTAAGACTCCGAGGCGGAACGAGCGAATCGACGTTCGGGCTCATCGTGAATCCTTCTCGTCTCGAAGCTTCGAGCTGACTGTTCACGTATACTGTATATATAGATATGTATGCACACAAATGTTTTTGTACGCGGAAGTACGAGCGCCCCCCTCCCGGCGCGGTGGTGAGGCAAACGAGCGTACTCGGAAGAATTTTTCACCGATTGGTCATCGCGAAATCGCGAAATGATTGGCGCATGGGTCACATGATTAAGGCAGCTGCTACTGCACGAAACACTAGTGAAAGGAGTGATCAATTTTCACAATTGTTTATTTGCGCCGGGTCCTCAATCAAGGAAACTATTGTTAATGATGTTTTTGCACAAACAAATACATAAACTTATACACTCAAATTTTCATACCTCTGAGAAATACCCCTGAGAAATAACTCTGAGAAATACTCCTGAGAAATACATCGGAGAAATACCTCCAAGAAATACCTCTGACAAATTCCTCTTACAAATGCGTCTGAGAAATACCTCCGAGAAATACCTCCTAGGAATACCTTTGAGACATACATCCGACAAATATGGCTGAAAAATAATTTTGGAAAATAATTCTCCGGCGTCGTAGATACAGAGAATGAATTACGATACAGTATTCTCGTAACATTTCCGATAGTTAACACATCTAGTCGGTGAGCATATTCTCGAATCGTTTTAGAGATCCGATCGATGTTAAACCATTGATCGTTGTTTCGAAAAGAAAAAAATCTGATGAAAAAAAGGAAATGAAGAGGAAAACGAACGTGACGAACAGAACCGTGTCTATCGACGGTGCGGAGCTCCCCGTCGAGTCACGATAATCGAGCGGAGTTTCGTGGATCGTTTGAAGTCGACCGATGCGTCAAGCAGGTTGTTGTCGAGAACGGCTCGGCGATCCCCGACCGGACGAGGATCGGGTTTCTCTCCGCACTATTCGAGCTCTCTCTCCGTCGCGCGCCCGAGCCTCCCTCTCACCGGGCGTATGGAATTTCCGTCGATGCGTCTCCCGCGAACGTAACCTCGTTACGGAAACGGAAGCGACCGCCACACGAGAACTCGGAGAGTGTGCGACGAAAAACAACAAAAAAAATGTTATGCTTTCGTCTCATCGGATTATGCGTTTGTCAAGGAATCTTCAACCGTCGTGTGTATGAGTGAATAAGGCCAAAAAAATCTAACCTAAAAAAATAATCGTACGGGACGGGTCATGCACGAGTCACGAGTGGACGAAGCTCTCCGCTCGACCAATGAGCGTCGAGATTGGAATGTTGATTTCACAGAGAGCCCGCGTGATTGGCCGGTTATTCGCTCGTTCTGCCTCGAAGAATTGTCTAGAATCCGGGAATCGACTCGATTATCCGAGAGACGATTGTCTCTCGCGATAGACTATCGGATAACGAATTTACAGATCGAGTCACTCGATTCGAAGTTATCTCACAATCTTTCAAATTCAATGGTTTACAATGATCGTTATTACTTGTGGCAAATCTATCACTCCTTCTCTCTCTCCCACGCATTGCATCGAATATTTACATTGCGGACTGACACACAATTCTCTTTTTTTTTTTTACAGGATTTGAGATTTTCGGACGAGCCGCAGGGCGATCCAGAAGAGAAATTGAGGACAATAACGTTCGACAATAATGCTTCGAGTTATCGGACAACCCTGCACAAATTTGTCTAGTGATTGTCCATTGATCCGACGATTGCCAAAAATAACAGTAATAATTGTAAGTTATTCGACGCGAAATATTTCGACAGAGATAGAAAGTTGCAGGATTTATCGAGCGGAGTTTACTTGACCAAGGGAAATGAGCGCTCGACTACTATCAACACCGAAATAATAGATATGTTCGATAGATAAATTTCGAGAACGCGGTGGGTCTTTCTAGATCACCCTCCGGTTCGACAAATTTATTCTACAAAGCATTTCAGTGACACGACGATTTCACACCGCATACGAGCTCAACGTTGGCACACTCTACATTTTTTTTTAATTTTGTTTTTTTTTTTATTTACAATGGGATAAGATTATGCACCGACACTCTCCCTCTCGCTCACGGTATTCGCGATGCGGCAAATGGAGAACGTGGCCCAACACCGATAACAAAAGTCCGTCGTACAGAAAAGGCACAAATAACTTTTCAAAAATTATAAAATTATCGAACGAAAAATTGTTAAAATTCTTATCGAAGTCAGTTGTATTTCGGTAAAATTATTTTCGTCACTACATATTTTTGTTTCGTTTTTTTTAATAATATACATCGCTATTCTCTATTACATTATATGCAGGCTTTCTCTCGACGGTCTCTAAATTTACGTGAATAATACGATGTAAAACGGCGGATAAACGAGAGAAAGAAAAATGGGTATAAAAAAAATGCATACACGTATATTTGCACGACTAATGACAAATGAAAAATTGAAAACAAATGCTCCTGGCTCTCGAGACCACGTGTCCGAATTTGACCCGTAATCGCGAATACCCACAAAAACAGAAAAAAATAATAATAATCGTTCGCGCTGATTATCTCTCACTCTCTTCCTTTCCCAGTTTCTCACCTTTCGCACAGGAACACATTCTCACTGCCGTTCTCACCGTCCTCACTCTTTCACCTCACTCAATCTACATAGAATTTATAATAAATGCAAACACCTTTTTTATTTATTTATTTATAATATAATATAGCTATACGCAGGTGCGTCTCCGCGTGTACAATATATATATAGTACCTCATCTCACGCGTAACTAATAATTTATTTACATTGATTCCGCGTCTTCGGAACCGCGTGAAGGGTTCTATCGAAAAATAGAGTTCGATATTTCGAGAAAAAATATCCAGCCTCGTTTTCGTCGATACAAATTCGCAGGGATTTTTTTTTTCGTTTTTTCTTTTTCCATTTTTTTTTACCCCATTCCGCTCATCTTTTCGATCTTTCATACGATTCACATTCTCACGAAACGCTGTTGCGGCCAATAACTCTCGCACTCGAGTGTTTGCTGAATAAATTACGACGGTGCATTTTTCGACTATGCATAACGTCGCATCGTTACGCCGTTGTGATTCGAGGTTCTTCGATTGGCTTTGCCAATAGCAAAAGTCAATAAAAAAAAAAATTTAATGATAAGGATGAGTGGTGTCTCGACAGATTTTCTATAATCTCTAACATCTTCAAAGTAGGCGGTTGGTGACTTACTCTCAAGGCTTATCGAGCGTTGCTCTTCCAAAGCCCTTGCTATCAGATTTACGGTGAAAAAAAATTAACGAACCATCGTGCAGAGGTGATTCGCGAAAAGCCAAGTGGCTTGTCAGCTTCGGGAGAGAGAAAGATTAGCAAAGATCGATTAACGAGAGTCGCGTTAAATCCTCGAACGGACGACTATCGACGAGGATCGTAAATCACCGTACCGAAACGACTTCCATTCTCAAATATTGCAAAATGTTATTTTTATTATAATTATGTTCTTTTTTGTTCTCTTATCGAATTCCTGAAAAAATATGGGCACGCTATGTGGTTCTATTTTTTTAGCCGGATATAACCGCGTGCATTTTTATTTACACTCGGAGTGCTCGGGCTCTTGTGTCGATAATGTGTTTTTTGTTTCTTATTTTTGTTTCTCTTTTATTTTATATACAAGACTCCTTACTTTTTTGTTTCTTCTAAAGATTCGGTTATTACAATGTATTAAACGCTATCGTCGCAAAGTCATTCCGTGGACACTCTCAACTATATATTCATATACAATTCTGGATAAATCACAGAAAAAAATAATAATAATAAAAAATCTCACACACCCGAGTCAATCGCTGTACAACATTGTCGATGCTCGTTTGCGATCGTTAAGAGAAAAAAAACGTTATCGTACTCTTCTTGGAGTGGCAGCGGTGGTTTTTTTTATTTATAATTTTTTTATGACCCTGCATCGAGTGTCTCGGAGAGCAGGAATCGAGAGGAGAACATCGTCGAGATAAGAGCGAAATCGAAGAGTCATTGAGCGGCTCGTCGAGTTCGATCTCATCTCGACGCGGCTCCTACGCACTCTGCGATCCGAGCGATCGAGCGGGCTGTTCGCAATCTCAAACCTAAAAATCCATCCGTCCATACGCATCCTAGTTTCTACAAAATACGCACTAATTAGCAGATTTTTTTTTATATTATCATACAAAGTACGCTTATCATCTTATCAAATACAAGAGCAAGTCGTACAGGTAGGTGTGCGGTCGCTAGATCGTGACAAAAATTCACTTAGTATAAAAAAGGGGGGAGGGTGGGGAGACGAAGCATTTTTTTGTTCGATCGGAGAAACGGGCAAAGAACGATAATTGTCTAAGTAAAAAAAATTCGGAAGAAAATAATGGACAAGCGAAGTGGTGAAGGGTTGTCCTCGACTATCTCGCTGGGTTCGTTCCCCATAATCGCGATAACACGGTACGAGGAATAAAACAAAATCTCACTTACAATGTATATGTGTTTACAACGAAAAAAAAATCGCGAAGCGTAAAAAATGTTACTACGAAATATATTTTTTTTAAATGAAAGAACAAGCAAAATATTGTACTAATGAATTGTGTAAATCGCGGCTCGTCACGTATCAATCAAGAGCCGCAAACTTCTTTTTTCTTCATCGATTATAATCAGTCAGAGAGTCCGCGATCTTTTTTTTTGTACTCGATGTCTTCGAGCTTCTCGCATAGGAATAAATTTATTCGTTAACTCGTCGTCTATTTCTATTATATATATGTATATTTAAAAAAAAGAAAGTTCTAATCGGGGGCAATTCGCCAGCAGTCTTCATTCAGCGGGCTCAGCTGCGAGGATAATAATTATCGAACGCCGAAAAATAAACGGGAAAAAAGGAAAGAGAGAGCCTTGAATCGCGACGGTGGGTGAGATCGACGAGCTCGGCCGAACACTCAATCGACCCCTAAAATCATCGATGAAACTTAAATATAATAACGAATTTACGCGAAACATAATTTATATAGTCAGTCTGTCTACGGCGATATCGAATTTTTATGTTTAATCACTTCGTTTTCTTTTTTAATCCCATGTATGCACGCGGCTACAATTGTACCATTTGCCTCGACCACGCTGGGCCTCCGAGAGTCGCGTTGTGTATCAAGCGGTTACAATATTTCATTTTTTTCCTTTACCCGCCTTGCTATCTTGTCGAGATCAAGCGTGATCGAACATCCGAGCGCAGTCGATCCTGCTCAAAATTTTCTTGCGAGCTGCGTCGCTCCATCGATCACGGGCGAACACAAACGAATTAAGTCTGAGTATCAAATTGGTCCCACTTTGCAAAATGTGTTTTTGGGAAATAAAAAGTTTCGAATTACGGATCTTAAGATAAAAAAGAAAATAACAGAAAAAATAATGGTATTTTACTTTCGATATTTCGGAGCAGGATCCACGACCGGTGGTTCGTCACGCCACAAGAACAAACTGTAAAAGTACGGCTGAACGAGGCCAGGAGCGTAAGGACGACCCTTTCACACGCGAAATGCGATATTCTTATGGCACTAACGCGATGCGAAAATTAAGAGGATCGACGATGAGAAAATTAAGAGGATCGACGATGAGAAAAAAAAAAATCATTGATTTGACGCTATTAATCTCTATCCGACACGTGTGTGTGTCGTGACGCATTGTCAGTTGCCCCTCTCTCAAGGTCTCTTTTTTCTAAATCTTTACTATATACGTTCCGTAGGTCCGGTGAACATTGGCAGTGCTCCGTTAAATTTCTACAATAAACGATCTCCCACGGGAAAAAATCGCACGGAGAGACCCATTGGCAGTTTCCTATGTGCTACGCACGATCACTCGATTGTTCGAGGGGCCTCGGGGAACCTCAAAAGAAATACAATTTTCATCTAATTGTCTCTTGCGATTAAAGAACGAAAAAAAAATCAACTATGATGGAATGAAAAAACGCGATGATTGTCGAACGAAATGTAAATTTACGATGTACACGAGAGGGAGCAAAACGACAAGCATTACGTGAGAGAGTTGCTACAAAAAAACAACTATGCAGTAAAAAAGTGTTTAGTGTTTCACGTAACCCGAACACAATAGACGAAAAAAAGGAAAATCGACAACGGGCAGTATTTTTTTTTGGCAGTGACGAGTTTACTTTTTTCTCGGTTCGCTACTCCGTCGAAGTTCCTCCGGTTCGATAGAATTCTCGATCGCCAACCGCGGTTCCCGCAATTTGATCCCATATTGTGCGCGTCTGTTAGTGAACCGAGAATGAGGATCGGCGTTTGAGTTTTTCTCTTTTTTTCTCCGCGTAACAAAGGAAAGGTTCACGCAAATATATGGATCGATTCGTGCGTCGGAGCGCGCGCGACTAATAATTTGTCTAACTATTTACATATTTCGGCGGGTCGATGTCCGCCGCGTGTTCGACAAAAAAAAAATACATCGAACATCTCGAATATATATATATATATATTCCTGCCGTAAAAACTAACACGCGAGATTGTCGCTCGACACTTGGTGGGGGGCGATTAGAGCTAATATAAACGGGCTACGAGTCGATCCGACGCGGTTAATTAAAAATCTACAGGATTACAGGGGGGGGGGGGGTCGAGTCGTTACAATTAATTAATTGTTAATCGTTACTTCAGTTAGCCTACGAACTCTTAATTACACGTATTGGCAGTGTTTTTTAGCTGGTGTGTTCTATGTCTGTTCTGTTCCTCGCTGCTCTCAGCTCTCGTTAATCTACAATCTTCGACGCTGACATAATCTCATCGAAGTTACCTCCCATGCTCACTCATGCTCGCCACTTATCTCACAAATCATTCACACTTCGGCTGCACTCGGAATCCAGCGCCTCTTTACAATTTACAAATATTTCCTTATACTATGGTGTGTACAACTCGTCGCGGTCAAGAACGTGGACGGGCGCCTTGAATGCACCGGAGACGTAGATAACTCTTTCATTGGTCTTCGCGATACCGTGTTTTATTTCATTAAATTGTTTCGTTTTTTCATCGATTTTCTCGCGGAAATATTGGCGTCTGGTCACGTTCTTGGCAACAGCGATTCTTCGTTCCTACGCGAATCCCTGCGCTCACTCTCGCGTCTGACATTATCGTCGCTTGTCTTCCGTACAGCGGACCCTGGCACGAAGCGTGAGAAACGAAATTTAACACAGCCCTCCTATTTTTTTACCCCTTTTGAGGGCAACAGCTCAGCCGATACGATTGTGAAGGCATGCAAAAAGGAATAATGTCGTACCCAAAATGTCCCTTAAAAATCACGAAATAAATTATCAAATTGTTGAGATTATAAAAAATATGTATAAAAATCCTTCGACATCTCCACGCCATATCGGTGCTGCACGAGATTCGGCGACAAATTTAAACGATCACAGGGAATTTTTATGCAATAATAGTAGACAATCGAACACGTGTCTCGGACGCAAACGAGGCAAGCTCGTGGACGTAACTTGGCCGCGCTGGAGCTTAACTCGGGTCGTGCGACTTGTCTTTTGTACATTGATAGACTTTTCCGTTGTGCTAATCGTAGCAAAATAAAAATTATTATTCTTTGTTTTTACCGATCTTCGAGGCACTTGAAACGGTCAGGCTTACGATCGTCAAGAATTTCTGGAATTTATAAGTACCGAACACATATATCGCAGCTTCGAGACTGTCAACCCCCATCCAGGAAAATATAATCAGGCCGAAGCGCTAGTTTCAATTTGCTCAACGCGAAATTCGTTATTCACTTTGCATTGTTTAAAATCCCTATCGATCGAAGTGTGTCAGCGTGTGTCGTTATTGTTCTGTTTTTATTTGTGTCCGTCGTCGCCAAGGACCTCCAGGACCCGAAAGAGTCGACATGACCGATGTTCAGATATTAATTGATTTCTAAGGCCACCAGAGTGATTATTTTTTTTTGTTTTCTTATTATCGTTAGCTAACACTTAACAGGTAATTAGACATCGGTCGATCTTGCTTGAAGATCATGTTATCTCTTGCTTTTTTTGTTTTTTGTTTTGCTTTTATCCATCTCCTTTAAGACTTTTCTAATCGTTCTTTGTCATTCGCGTATGATTGCTCTTTGCCCTCCATCTCCCGAAATATCTCCAACTTTGTAACTCGAAAATCAAATGTCGAGACTCTACATTTCCGTATCAATTCATGTCAAGCCGGTCAGCGAACTCTACGATCCAACGGTGAGGCACTTTTAGTTTTTTATTTTTTTATTATTAGGTCGAATAAAATGACTCTTTCGGTTCCCCGTGTCGAGGCCCTTCGACGACCCTCGTCGAATCACAGACAAGGAGGAGATACGCAGTCGCTGTGTGTATGCTCCATTGGTTTCCCGCTAAGGTAGATCTTAGGCGAAATTAATTAGGATGTACCTTAGCGCGTTGTTCCTATTATTCGCGGCCCTACAAAACTTAGGTCTTTAGATTATCGTATGTAGGTTACTGCGCCGAAGTTTTCTTCATTTTTTTTTCTTCTTTCGTTTGTCGAGCCGGCGTGTCCTCCACGATGCCAAATTTTCCGAGACGCCCGCTTCTTGTTGTTCGTCGGTATGACCGGCTGCGCGTCTTCCGGCAAGTTCTTCCACGTCGTCACCCGCTCGGCAAAAGTTCCCGTCGATTTCTTCGCGCGTGTTTCGCGAAGTGGAAACTCCCTTCGGAGCTTCGAGAGACGAAACTTCGTCCTCGGGGGTTTTTCTACCAATGTTTCTTCCTCATCTTCTTTCTTCTCTCGTCCATTTACTTTGCATCCGTCCAACCGTCTCGCATCTTCCTCGGCCCGGAAAATCATAACTTGCTCGGACTCGGTCAACTAGCTCGCGTCTGTTTTTCTCTTTTTCTATCCTTACGCGTCGAGCATAACGTTCGGTCCGCACCATCACGAATTTTTAACCGGTTTTCGGCGCTGTTTCGTCCTTGTCAGAGGCGGAGTTCCGCCGTTAACGGCGGGGTAGAGGACCAGACTGACTTCGTCGATCGACTTTGTCGCGGCGTCCCGAATTCCTATATGCTTCGTAGTTTGTACTTCGGATTCTGAAACCCACTCGTCCGGAGCTCTGCAACGAAAAACAAAATCTATATAAGTAACAGATTTTTTTTTTACCATGTACGAATCGTTGCAAATGTATTTGGAACTTACATGTCTTGAGGGTACCACCGCAACAGCACCTTTGCCTTTCCGTCTAGTTCTACTCTTCGTGCTAAAACCTAGAGGTGAAAAAAATCCATGAAATATATTCGGGAAAATATAAAAGAATTATTTTATCTATTACTATCATTATTAATACTGTTAAAAAATGTTAATTGAATGCACCGGACTGGAAGTTTATATGCAAAAAACGTATACATTAAATTTAATGTACAATTGTAATGAAAAAATGTATGAAGTTTTACAGTGAAATTTAAGGTACCACTTTGTGCATAATAACTTTAAATACCGGTATATAAAATTTCATTCGAATTTTTATTACAGTGAATACAGTACTATTATTAATAACTGTTTTGTCAACCGCTTTGAGCAACAAGTGTTTAGACTCACTTGACTAGTTAAGGCCATAGAGTTTCCCGGCGTCTCAGCCAAGCGGCCCTGAGTTCTCGTCTTCGCTAGTTCGACCAATCTGTGCTGAAGTCCTTCCATCACTCCGGTGTCGATGTAATCGAATAGCCTTGCTGTAGACAGAAATAACAATCACGTTCCAATAATGCGCTTTGATCTATCGGTCGGACACACCGTCGAGCGTTTAATGGACGATTCCTCACCTGACCACGGCTGTCTCCGATACCTCAGCTTCTTGCCGTTTCTTCTCACGAGTTTACCGCCGCTCTCGCAACTCCGCCTGCCGCTACTGCTGCTGGTCTCCGGCTGATTGAAGTGGCTATTCACGTGTCTCTCCAGTGCAGTCTGAAAGTCAAATCGATGTTTAGATTAGCCTTGCGACTTTGGGCGTCTTCCAGTAGAGCCTCTTCCAGTGACCACGAAACACCGACTCGATAAAATTCTACACAACGATTGTCGAACTGCTTTACCACTTTACTTTCTACGATTGCAAATTGTGTTCTTTTTTTACTAGCAAAAAAAAAAACAAAAACACGAATCGCAGACTGTGGTATCGGCCATCACTGGAAAACGCCCACGATTGTCACCATTTTGCCTAATTCCAAAGGCCCATCATGAATCGCTATGATTTCACCGATCATCGATCAACTTTGAGTCAACTAGGTAAGTTCAATAACGGGCGATTGATGTGCCCGCGTCGAGGACTGTATTATCAAATTACAAGGATTATAAGGCATTGTAAGGATTATAAAGAATTATAAGGATTATAAGGAGTTACAATGAATTATAGCCATTACAAGGAAGTATAACGGTTATACACTGAAAAAATATCAATGACTCAAGTAAAATTCGCTTGCGGACTGCCAAAGAAAGACATTGTTATTTTTATTCTACTGTCAATTCTTCCAATTTCATACGGAAGTCAAACGATAACATGTCAGCTTGGCAGTGCTGCCGTCGTTGTTTCAATATCATATGGGATTGTAAGAATTGAAAGTACAATCAAAGTAAGAAAGAAATTCTTTGGCAACCCGCGAGTGATTTTTTTTTTCAGCGTACAGAATTATAGCGATTATAAGGACTTATAAGGAATTATAACGATTGTAAGGAGTTATGAGGATTGTAAGGAGAGCATATTGAACCGACGTCGTAAAAACTAAACGTTGATCGTGACGACAATGCACTGGCGATGGTCGAGACAATAAGGCGGCTAGAAAAATCCCTTGACGCCCTGGAGAAGGTCGAGAAACGATTTGCGACGAGGTCGCGGCTACGCGCTCTTTTGCTCTCTAACCGGCACACAGATGGTCGGTGATTGCGAGATCCTGGTGTCATCGGAAACGTAAAATACATTACCCAATGTCCAAACAGTATAAGTCTTAAACGATAAGTGGGTAAAACTCGCCGTTGAGGATTCCACGAGCGAGGAAAGACAACAATCTCGATCGAGCGAGGAACGAGGGATGTTCAGCGTCGATGTTTGAGGGGAAAATATCGATTAGTCACAACAAAAAATCACATACGATCGAAGAATAATATACGAGTGCGAAGAGGTCGAGGCTTGACTCGACGAACGGAGATGCATCATCGAAGATGCGACAAGGATCGAATAATTTGGCGACGTCGTGAAAAAAATTTTGTTTCGAAGAATCGTCGAAGAGAATGATAACGAGCCGAATAGAGTTCGCCGAGACTACGACGATGACAAATGATAAGACGCCAAAATGAGAACGGAGGATCTTTCGTTATGCACAGCAGAGAAGATCTCGAAGACGTCTCAGTCACACGTACCGGTGACTGCCTTTCACTTGCGCTCGGGTGGTTCGCTCTTCGAACGATCGGCAATTGTGGTCGACTCGGTTGACGACGATGACGAAGACAATGGCGGTCGGCGGAAGGAAAAAGGTCTGGCCGTTCGTCGCTCACCGACTATCCGCGATCAAATGTAGTTACTGTTTCCATTCACGAATGTTTCTTTTTTTCTCGTTCCGGGAGCAACGAACGGCGAGACCCGGCCTCAGTCGTCGAACGTATTCGCTAAACGACGCCGACCTCTAACAGGGCGTCCTCTTAGAAGCGATGCTCGGAGGAGAAGCCAGGGTACCGAGTTGCCGCGGCTCACACGGGGAGCACGTACTTCCGTGCGAGGACGTGGTGCTCGTTCCGCTTCTCGGATCGATAAGCACGTGCCAGTGCTAATCGATCTTCGAGGCTGCTAACTAGCAGAGTGGCTGTGCAGTTGAAATAATGCGAGGGACGCGCTGTACCTGTGAACTGAATCTACTGCCGCAGCCGTCGACGATGCATCTGAACGGTTTGTTCCCTCCGTGGGATAGGACGTGCCTCTCCAGCCATCTTCTCGAGCACGAGGTCCTTCCTTGAACCTTGCAGCCTTGCCAATGGCACACGAAGTTGTCGCCACCCTGTTGCGAATTTATGTGGGCCGCCTGCAAAGAGAAACAAAAAATAAGAAAAAAACATTCTCTATTAAATACAATTATTAAATAAAATATCAAATAAATGGCCGAAGGCCTTAGGTCGATGGCCAATTGGCAATGTATACATAGCACTCATAGAACAACAGTGTAACAATTTATATGGTAACCCCATAAGCGATGTTACACTGTTGCTTTAGGGGTACGATATGTTCAATAAATTGTAGCATCCGGCATATTGCCAATAAATCCACTATTACTACTACTACTACTACTATCAAATAACTAAAAATTGAAATAAATTTGAATAAAATATAAAAAATATTTAATAATATTCTCTATTGAATATAGCGGCAATGTTGGATTTAAAAAAAACAGGTAACCGTTTGCTGACCTGCAGGTGTTCGAGCAAAGCGCCGCTGCACTCGAATCTTCCCTCGCATTTGTCCCACTGGCAGATACTGCTGTCGGTGCCCCGAGGTCCTTTTTTCTCGGGCGCCCTTGCCGGAAACCGAATGGTCGTGGGTGCGGATAGAATCGGTGAACTTGGTGTCTTTGACTGTCCGCTTCCGGAGTCCTCTTCCTCCTCCTCGTCGTCGTCGTCCTCGTCGGCGGCTCTCGGCGCCGCAGGCTCTTCCTTTCGTTCCCGGATATCCAGCAGGCCGGACGAGAGCCACGTCAGCGGATGTTCCTGTCCGTTCGTCAGATTGTTGTTCTCGTTAACGGTCGGCTTCGCCGGCGAGACATCCTCGAAGTCTATCGTCATAGGCTCGCCCATGAGCGAGGCCGTGGGTGTTGCGGGTGGGGATCCACCGCTCGGCTTCGGACTCGCTTCGCCGGTCAGTCTCAGCGAGGATATTTTGCAGCCTGGAATACTGGCGAGAACTTCGCTCGGTATCGGCAGTCCCGACAGCACCTTCGAGCACAGCTTCTTATCCATTTTCGCCGAGCTCGTTCGCGGCGCTATCGTCATCGTTCTGACTTCCCTCTCGTGGCTGGTCCTTCCGTTCGGCAACACGACACCGAGGTACTTCGCCAGGCCACCCTTGTTCCTCTGGACCGTCGGCGGACGACGGAACTCCGGGGAATTCTTCGCTACCAGCAACGACATTTCCGTCGAACTCTTCTTGAGCTGTTTGCAAAAACGATTTCATAAATTAGATCAGCGCATCCGTTTTTCGGCTCTTACAAGATAGCAGTAATAGTAATAAGATATTACGAGCAACATTATTATAATTACTAGTAATTATTACAACTATTGTCGCAACTATCTTTAATAACTGGTAATGCTCACAAAAAAATGCATTGTCTTAATATTGAATATTACTATTATTATTGTAATATTTGCTAACATAATTTTCGAAACTTTACCTTCGTTTGCTGAGGCTTGATCTGGGCCTTGAAATACTCGGTGATCTTTCCCTGTGACTCGTGATGATGATGATTACCCTTTCCGGAAGCTGTCTGTTGCTTGACCCCACCAGCGGTACCACTCCGGGCTGTCGGATCGGTAGCGCCGGCCTTCGGCAGTGTACCAGCTTCCGGTTCTCCCTTGAGCCTCTTGAAAGTCGAGCAGGCCGTTGCAGCGAGAGGCGGGGTCCAGGGCCACTGGGGCCTGGTCCCACTGTGCGAGGGTGGCGTCGTAGGCGCCAGCTTGAGCAACGATGGCAATGGACTCGGTGCCGTACCTCGAATTACCAAACCCTCGTCGCTGCTCGTACTACAAGGCGATCCTGGCTCGGTTATGTCGCTCGTACCGCTGCTGCTGCAGTCGCCACACGAAACTGCGACACCACTGTAACAAAAAAAAAAAACAAACAAAAAGGTCATTAAATTGCTCTGTCAAAATTATTAAAAATATATACATGGCAGATTTTATTTTTCGTCCAGCGAAGGCAATCTTTGCAATATTTATTTTTTACACTTATGGCTACAAAGGACAATTCGAAAAAAAGAAAAGAAAAACCCACTCATCAGAATAAAAACAGTAATTGTTTACTTTTCAAGATTACTGCATATTTATTGTTTGCACTTATAGCCAAAGAAAATATACAACATTAATAATAAAAAAAACAAACGCCCCTTGTTCAGAATAAAAAAAAGTGATTGTTTATTTTTCACGATTACTATTTATTAATTTTTTAAAAAGTTTCCGAGCGCTCCGACAGCGCTGATGTTGCTGATTATCTTAAATAATGCGTATTTCTTTCTCCCCTGCGGGGGACCCGATCCGGTGTGGAGTGGCCATCGGGGAGAGAACATCGAGGCGAAGTAGCCGAGAGCGGAGCCTGCAGGGGCCCGGACGAGCGAGAGGAACCGAGAGAGGATGGGAGAGGGAAATTGCATGCTTACCAGGTAATAGTATTACTGACAGCGCAAACGTAATTACAGGGTCAGACATTGGCAATCGGGCGGTACGAGGTGGAGGGAGGAGAGACGGAGAGGCTCTTCCCGAGGGAACTGTGGGGAAGCACCAGTGTACACCCTCGGGCTTCTTCCGTCCCTTGCGCTCGAGAGATTCGCCCGAGAATAAGAATGAATGAGAGCATCCAAATTAAAAAAAAAATTTTAAATAGATGCAAGTAACAGCGTTCTCGATCGGTACAGATAAGCTGATAAGCTCCGAGAAGGGCCTGGCCAGGCCCCGACCAGCACCCGCGTAACGCTCCAAAAAAATGTTACCAGGATGCGCACAGTTTTCTGTAAACTTTGGGTCAAATGCATCAAAACATAGTTCCGAGCCTCGAAGGTTCGTCGTCTAGTCTCGCCAATCGGAGGTGAAGCGAATCGAGCGAGGGTTCGATAATCAGAACCACGCGGTGCGACCTGGCACGTTTACCGTGAGCCCCGCTAAAATCGATACGTTACATGCTCGGCGCGCTGCTCCAATACGCATATAATTCTCCGGGTCACAGATATAGATCCTTCCCACATTGTGCACGCCAATGGACACGGAGGACTAGAGTCCACAGTATATATATCTGTATACATGCATATATAGAGGGTGGTAGGACGAGGGAGGAGATCACTGACCCGCAAGTCTCACCGGATCAAGATTACGACAAGGCGAGCTCGGCTGCTCGATGCGCTCACGTTTCGTGATAAAAGCTAATCGACGATTCGTGTTCTCCATGCATGTGTCGTTCGCAAAATGATAAAATAGCCGAAGAAGTATCCGAAAGAGCATCGTTGAGCGGCGAAGTAAATTTATTTCGTGTCATCGACGTTTTTCAGTCTTCTCACTTTTTTTTTTACCCTTTTTCATAAAAAATATCCAAAGTATCGAGAAGGTTCGTCATTTTTATCCCTCGGCTACATTTCAACTCGGTAACGATCGAAAAGTTTGCCGACCTTTTGTGCATCGATGTCTCTCCGTTATACTGGTTATATGAAAACTCGTGTGGCCGAAGTATATTTTCGGAGCATCCGCGGAGAGTACGGTGTTTAACGTATATGTATATGCAGGTATAATAATACGATGCGGGGAGACGAAGTGAGAGGAAGAGCCGAGAATGGCCTGCATTATTCACATCGAAGTGACATTACGGTATGTGTGCATACCGGGCGACGATGCCTCGTATGCATGCTACATATATATGCATAGAATTTACTATAATAGTATCTATCTTCCCATGTACAATAACCACATTATGTACAATGTACAAGCCTATCTTGTGCATTACGACGCGACACTATTGCGTCACACAGAAATTTCCCACGCACTAACAGGTACGAAGTATCTTATACCTGCTACATAGTAACGTGTACAAGATACATGCATGTCGTGCATACACGATAAGCAACAGCAGCAGAGCAACAGAGCAATAGCAGCGGAGCAATAGCAACGGAGCAATAGCAACAGAGCAATAGCAACGGAGCAATAGCAACAGAGCAATAGCAACAGAGCAATAGCAACAGAGCAATAGCAACAGAGCAATAGCAACAGAGCAAAAGCAATAGAGCAGTAGTAACAGAGCAATAGCAACAGCGGCAGAGCAATAACAACAGAGCAGTCGAAACAGAGCAATAGCAACAGAGCAAAAGCAATAGAGCAGTAGCAACAGAGCAATAGCAACAGCGGCAGAGCAATAACAACAGAGCAGTCGAAACAGAGCAATAGCAACAGCGGCAGAGTAACAGAGCAATAGCCATAGAGCA
Source organism: Stenichneumon culpator (assembly GCA_964017025.1). NCBI lineage: Eukaryota > Metazoa > Arthropoda > Insecta > Hymenoptera > Ichneumonidae > Stenichneumon > Stenichneumon culpator. The sequence goes on along the minus strand of OZ024772.1, from coordinate 17,580,755 downwards.
ATAGGAACAGAGCAATAGCCATAGAGCAATAGGAACAGAGCAATAGGAACAAGGCAATAGCAATAGAGCAATAGCAATAGAGCAATAGCAACAGAGCAATAGGAACAGGGCAATATAGCAACGGAGCAATAGCAACACAGCAGCGGCAACAGAACAGCGGCAACGGAGAAACGGCAACGGCAACAGCAACTAATTAATAAGTACTATATATAATTAATATTAATTAGTAATATCATTAAAACACCCACAATTCATACAATAGCGAGTTCAGTAAAGCGTATCTTGTACGTGGCGCCGCGATACTATCTGCGGCGGAACAGAGATTTCCCGAGTACTAACAGGCACGGGGTACCTTATACCTGTTACACAGCGATACATGCATACGTCTCGCTGATACACGTACGCTTATAAATGTACAAAATCGTCACGTACTACTCGTAGAAGATGTTCGTCTCCGCCCTCTCGCCTCCCCCCAACTACTTTTCCTCTCTCGCATCACCGGTTCGAATCGCACGTGTAGCGATTGTTACACTCACGCGATACGTCCTCCTCTCTCGCTATCTCTACGCCTCTATTTCGATCCTTCCATCGCACGCTCTATTCATTCGCATGGAATGTTTCCTGCTACTTTTACACTTTATTCTCCTTTTTTCTTTCTTTCTTTATCTCCGCGCACTCTCTCGAACCGAGCCGCCTCCTCGTTTTCGAAGCTCCTCCACGCCACGTTTTCCCGGGCTTTCAGAGCCGTGAGAGCTTCCAAGCATAGTTCTAACGAGCGTCGGCGAAACGGAGAGAACAGCCGAGCTTCTGCACGCTCTCACCCGAGTCCCTCGGAGTCAAGATGGGGATAGCAGAATCGAAATGGCTCTCGTCCTCACTCTCGAAACTCGCCGCGAACTTCCTTTACCGCCTCTATACGTCTTCCCGCCGCGTTCTCTTCCCGACTCTTTCCTGTCTCCCTTCAACGGGAGATCCGCCACCTTCCGTCGCGCCCCATCTCGACACCCTTCGCCTCCCTTTTGTACCCTCTCGCTTTCCGGCGCGCTATCACGTTTCGCTGCTTCCCGGAGGAGGCCCCGACGAGATGCCTTCGACCGTTCACCCAAATACCTTAAGCTATATTCACTGAAGCAGCATCCGCCTTGGACCGCGAGAAACTCCGCCGCGGAGTATTTCCATTCCACGTACTTCACCTCCAGCGCTCGGACCATTTTTTCTGCGTGCGTGAAATGTAACTTGATACGAATCACCTTACAATTTAATTTTTTTATCGTAATGATTTCTCTTCATTATCCGTCGCAGTTCGCCGAAGCTTATAATAGAACAATCGATCGTTAAAGGCTTCAAACGCCGGTTGGCCGGGAGCTTTATTTATCGCGGCATCCAAAAATGATTGGAAAATGGAGTTCCGCCCTCAGTGTATGCTTCGCTCCAGTGTGCCATTTTGCCCCGGTCTACCCTAATAATTTTTTTGCTGCATTTGATAATCGCTTTGGTGCGGGAACGAGGTAATTGTTACCAAATATCATTTTTGTCGGAGCAGCTAAACCATTTTTTTCTGCGTGCCTGAAATGTAACTTGATACGAATCACCTTACAATTCAATTTTTTTCATCGTAATCATTTCTCTTCATTACCCGTCGCAGTTCGCCGAAGCTTACAATAGAACATTCGATCGTTAAAGGCTTCAAGCGCCGGTTGGCCGGGAGCTTTATTTATCGCGGCATCCAAAAATGATTGGAAAATTGAGTTCCGCCCTCAGTGTATGCTTCGCTCCAGTGTGCCATTTTGCCCCGGTCTACCCTAATAATTTTCTTGCTGCATTTGATAATCGCTTTGGTGCGGGAACGAGGTAATTGTTACCAAATATCATTTTTGTCGGAGCAGCTAAACCATTTTTTTCTGCGTGCCTGAAATGTAACTTGATACGAATCACCTTACAATTCAATTTTTTTCATCGCAATCATTTCTCTTCATTACCCGTCGCAGTTCGCCGAAGCTTATAATAGAACATTCGATCGTTAAAGGCTTCGACCGCCGGTTGGCCGGAGAGCTTTATTTATCGCGGCGGCTACTGATATAGAACACGAGGACAAAACCCTTCGACGGAAGAGTTTTTGGTGGAGACGAAACGGTATATCGACTATTATAGGATTGTTACGTACATCGGAGCGAGCCGGGTTCACGACACCGTCCAACACACACACACACACACACACACACACACACGTCTTTCAGGACGTACGGGCGCGACGGAGCTAAAATTATAACGCAAGCCGAGTTTCGTTGAGCTGGTTATGGATCGTTCCCGGCGAGTCGCGGGCTGTAACGAGATGGATGGAACGGAAATTATGGTATCATAGCCGTGCCCATCAGTCAAGCATCAAGAAATCTTACTCAGTCTTCCCGCTCGCTCGCTCGGTCCGTCCCTCTTCAACTCCACCCTCTCTCTCTATAATGGAAGTCAGCGAGGAAACCCCGTATGGGAGGATTTTCGCCCGACTCGGGAGGGTGAAATTTCACCGGGAACCTCAACTTTCCCTCTGATATCCCTGGAAGCGAGACTCGGCGACCCTAATTTCCTCGGCCGCGGGAGGGACCGGCGAATCTCCGAGAGTTTACTTCGCGCGAGGCGCTGCCGCCCGGCCATTGGGGTAGGGCGAGGAGCGACGCCGAGTGTGAGGACGAGCGTCAGAACACCCCTCGTTCCTACAAATAGTCCTTTACTACCCCGCATGCTCCATTAATATTCCCATTACGCGTACGCGCGTACCCAAAAAAAATACACGAAGCCGCAGAGGGGCGAGGCGAGGGTAGCGAAGAGGGTGAGCGCAGCTAGAGGGGGAGGGAGTGGGAGGAAAAAGTAAAATAAAAGGTGAGCGAAGGTGAGGCCATTTAATTCCCGCGAGAATGTCATTGGTCGGTGTGTTAAAAAAAATGCAAAAAAGAAATGCGGAGGGAAACGCAGAGGAGAAATCATGAGTCGGGAATTTGGGGAAACCGAGCGCCGTTACGCGCTCTAAGATTTATTCGGAAGTCATTCGTTTCGCTCGAAACTCTGCACGGGAAAGAGGGTCTCCCTGTTTTTTTTTTTTCGTTCTTTTTTTCGTTCAACTTCGCTCGAAGCTGCGAATGCTTGATTTTTTTTTCGTACTTTTCCCCCCATTACCGGTTTTCGTCCTGACGGGAGGGACGACCCTCCATCGACCGCGCCCGCGGAAACGGGGAAACCGGCTGGTGGGCTTTTTCCCGCGACGCCCTTCGACGCTCGTGGAAACCCTGGCGGGCTTCGCCTTTGTCCCGGCAAAAAAAAAAAAGAAAAATGGTAAAAGAGACTCGATTGCTTCTCGCTCGTCCCTTCCCGTTTCCGAGTCACTGTGCCCGATCGATCCACGTCAATTTCCCTCCGACGCGGCTCGCCGATTCCGAGTTAATAATTAGTTAATTACCAAATTAATGCTCAGCGAATGACAAAAAAAAAATATTATAATAATTGTGAATTTCGGTTCATTGCACCCAGAAAAAAGTTTACTCCAATCTAGGGCTGTACAGATAGGCCGACTTAGTCGGCTAAATTATCTTATGCGGCTAATGGATTTATAGTTCGGACGGCTAAGCCGCCTTAGCCGGCTAAACTATTTTAGCCGTTTTAGCGGCTAAAACGTTTAACTGGCCGTGTTAGCCGGCCAAGCTATATTAGCCGGCTAAGCTAATACAGTCTTGGAATTTTTTGACGGGAATTTTTTTTTGTTTTTTTGAAATGATCTGCCACATATTTCGACGTATTTTAGCACGCTGAACACGAATCCGCCGGTCTGTTTGAACTAAAGTATTTTCTTTTTCTTTGGACTAAAGATTTCTTTTCCCGCGAATAAACATGTATTTTAAAGTACAAATCCTTGAATAAATTCTTTTACTTACACCAAGGTATAGCCGTTATTTGAATCTAATGAGGATTCTCTTGAGGCCCGCAAGCTTTTCTTTTATCTTAATAAACGTCATTCGAAGATCGAAATTTATTTGATTTTAATGAATATTTTTTCTGGTTGTGGAACGCGCGATATTGGGGGCAGATTGCATAATGTGGCCCGAATTCTCGGCGGCGAGGGGCGTTCGGGTGGCTCTCCTGCCGATATAGAATTCTCGACGAGCCGAACCCGTCATCCCCTATTAACTGACCTATGGCCACTCGTCTCGGTCACGCGAGCGCGGAATGGCAGCTATACGAGCCGATCTCCAGCTCGTCCTCCCCCTTCCCGCCCCGTTTCTCTCCATCGCCGTTCTCCGTCCTCCCTTCCGAAGTCGTCCGACGGGCGGCAGCACGCGATAAAGGGGTCGCGAACCCCATCGGCGGACCATTCCGCGAAGGGTGGCTGGCCGACTGTGAACTGTACGGAATAGACGATTGCCTCGTTCGATCCGGCGCGTCCCCGTCCGTACACACCGTCTGAATTTTCGACGTTCCTGTCGTGACGAAATTTTACCGATGAAATTATCCGGCCGATATCCAATAGGCCGGACGGCCCGAGTAAGCGACCGACTCTCGAGGACGAGATAAAAAGAATCACGAAAAACATAAAATTCGTTGGCGTTTTTGGGTGGCTCAGCGAGGGAGGAGAATGGGGTTTAATTATCAACTGCGCGGGTGTGGCGTTTGGAACGGGAGAGGGAAAAAAGGGGATAAAAGTCGAGAGGAAAAACGGGAGACGAGGAGAGGGAGAGAAAATTGTTCGTGTAATCCGAGGCTGGTCACGCCCGAAACTCACTGGAACACCCGGTGAGATTTTACGATTATCGCGCGCAATTATAGCGTATTTATACGAGGCGCCGGTGCCGTGCGCGAATGGGAAAAGTGAAGCGGCGCGGAGACTCTGGACCATAGTGGAATTATTATTCGTTCGTTATGTCGGCTTAACGGAGGGGAGTTGTCTCTGAAACGGGCTCTAACTATTGGTTCGGGTTTCTTTTTTTATTGCCCGAATTAAATCCGACGAGTTAATGTCATCGATATGGAAACGTCGAGCTCGTTCGCAGCTTCGTTGTCCGCTCAATATCGAGTCTCTGCATTTGTTACAAAAATCGGCCGACACTCGCTTCGATATTTTTATTTAAATTTTACGGCGGCTTGAAAAAATATTTTGCACGGAGCTTTCTCTATGAGAATGTTCGTCGATTGATTTTGGATTCGACGTGGAGGAAGCCGCGCGCAAAATTGTAATAAATGAGGAAGCCATGTGCAAATTACTCTGCACCTCTTTTCCGTAACATTACAAAATTTCGACATCTCATAAGATTGAAAGGGTCAACATTTTCTGCAGAATTGAGCGCAGAAAATCGCTAACTAAAATTCGCGGAATTTGTCGTTTTTGAGGCTATGTCTGATGTATTTTTCTCCACTGATAACAAATCTCCAAATTATGTTACTTCTGGAGTCACATTTGATGCGTAAAATTCGTGTTCGACGAAAAACACAAATTTTCAAACCAACTTCAAAAATGTTGAGATACCAGAAAATTCAAATGGTTAGATAAATTCTCGGTAAACGTCATATCAAGGAGTGTACAGTGTTGGTCCATGTCCACGTTAAATTTAATACCTGCCAAATGTCGAAAATCGCAATTTTCTACCTTTTCCACTATTTCAAGTACTCCGACATTAAAATCTCATTTTTTTTTTTTTACGAAACCATAATACAAAAACGGTAAAACGAGCTTTTCAAGGATTAAGGCCGCGCCTTGTAGCGGCCTGGGAAATAACGAAAATTGGATTGGTCCTTCGACGCCCTTATTCGTCGATTCCCTCTCTCGCTCGTTCGTTCTTTTCTGCGTTGACAATATGTCGAGAAACTTAATCCAATATGCCGGTGTGACCCTTGGATAGGCATCGGGATCGAGCCGACGCCCTCTTGTTCGACCCGCGCGCACCGTACGATCGGCTTTTGGGTCGCGTTAGTATGGCGGTCTCGGCTCATGACGACGCCTCAAGGAAATACCATATAAGCCACCCCTCTGCCGTGCAGCTAACCGGATGACTGATTGGCAGGCCCTATCCGACGTCTCTTACGAACTCCCGTTCCCGGTGGCTCGGGAGAAAAATTTTCTCGCATTATATCTCGTTCACAATGCCGTAGGCCGTTGACGGATTCCCTCTCGCTCCCGAAGCCAACGGAATCGACGAGTGTTGCGACTCGCAATGATATACGGTGAAAAAAATAAATAAAAAATGAAATACCAAATACACCGAATAGATTTACAATCCGCGATGTAGGGGAGACCGGGGCAAAATGGCACAGCGGGGCAAGACGGACAGTGAGGGCAGAACTCAATTTTTCAACAATTTTTGGATGCCCCATTTTGTCCCAACGATACATCCAGATTTTCAAACCCGTTTTGCCCCACGTACCACCATTCCCACCATCCAAAAGTTATTAGAGAATCGCGTTTTGTCTCATTATCCCGTTTTTCCCGGGTGTGCCATTTTGCCACGCTCTCCCCTATATTTACTGTCTAACCTCGCAATGCGAATTAAATATCCGCTGCAATGACCGAACCGTCTAAGAAGGTTCAGTGCGTTCCTTAGTTTATCGGTTTCTGTCGCTGGCCCTCATTTTTGTCTGGAATTTGTCTCGAGTGTGGCCAGTGAGAGAAACGCGCGATTTAAGGAAGGCAGGAAAGTGGGTAAATGAACATGCGTGATAAGTCTTAAATGTATTTGGAATTGGTCTCGAATATAGCCAGCGATGGAAACGCGTGATGAATGAACGGTGAGCGCTCCAGATTCAACTATAAAGAAGCAAAAAACGAAAATGACCCTCTCAAAGTGTGACAATTATTATGCGAAACACTCGACATCAGCTTCTCGGTCTTTCGTTGGACTTAATCATCAAAAAAAATTAGCTCTCAAAGTGTGCCAATTGTTACACGAAAAATCCAACTCTATCTTCCCTGACGTTAGTTTGACTTGATCATTAGAAAAAAAAAAATTACCTCTCAAAGTGTGCCAATTGTTATACGAAAAACCCAACGCTAACTTCCCTGTCGTTAGATCGACTTAATCATTAGAAGAAAAAACAATTACTTCTGAAAGTGTGACAATTCTATAGGAAAAACCCAACTCCAGCTTCGTTGTCGTTAGTTTGACTTAATCATCGGAAACATAATCATCTCTCAAAGTGTGACAATTCTATACGAAAAACCCAACTCCAGCTTGCTCGTGATTTGTTTGACTTATCGTCAGAGTGGCCAATCTTCGCGATGACTCGTGCACGACAGTTCGCTGGCGGATGTAACGAGGCCGAGGAGTGTGAAACACTCTCGCGGCACAGCAAACACGAACGAGGGAAGGCATCGGCCCGCCGGCCGTACGACGGTATTGATCGATAGGTGGAACGCGTTTGTAACGGATTTTTCGAGACAAGAGTTAACACTTCCGGTCGTAGCGAGCCGAGCCCCGAGGACCGTATGTATGTGTGACGTATCCGGAGACGCGTGAACAGCATACGGGATCGATAACGGATGTATAGCCGGTGTACGAATGATAAATATACATGTGAAAGTAAATTCGTCATACAACGTACGTACAAATCATTTTTTTTTCTCAGAAAAAAAGCATTCGCGTGTTAACAATCTTCCGATTGTTCAAAGAATTTTTTAAATTTTTACTCCGATTCGATTAACCCTTTGAAGTATAAATTTTTTTTCGAAGTATGAAGTTTCAATTACCTCGGTTGGTTATTAATGCATTTTTTTTTAGCATAACTTAAGTTTTATAGGATACAAATATATTGATATGTAACTATTTTTTATTTAACTATGGAGGAAAATAAACACCGTTCTGAAGAGGGTCCAGACCAGGGTAGAAACGTTAAGATTGAGTCTCTTCATTAAAAGCCAAAAGAGAAGAGCTCGAAATTAGACGGTTCCGAGGTCGTAGCGCTTTAAAGGAATATTTGTTCTCATCGGTCATCGCATTCAACAGCGATATTTATGCATTTTTTTCTGACTTCAAAGAGGTTTCAAATTCCTGTGATACACCGCGCTTCAGAGGGTTAAACTACTAATTCGATCAAGTACTCGATCTGCGAGCGTCACGATCGATGAATGAAATCGACGGCGACGCAGGACAGATTTCACTTTCGGTGGATCACTTTACGGTACTGTGCAAGTTCTTACAGTCTCGTCCAGATAACTTTTTTTTTTTAATTAACTGTTTTTACAGTACTCCATTTTGCATAGTTCAATACGGGGAAAACACTTTATCTGAGTTCGATGGCCAATGCATTTTCTTTCCTCAGAAAAAAAAAAACCATTCAGGAAACGATCTTCCGATAGTTCAAAGAATTTGTTCAATTTTTACTCCGTTTCGATTAAACTACCAATTCGATTGAGTGCCCAATCTACGAGCATCTCGATCGATGAGTAGAATCGATCTATCCAGCGAGACGAAGAAATCGACGGCAACGCAGACCGATCTCACTTTCGGCGGATCACCGTTACGAGCCCTTACAGTCTCGCACAGAGAAAAAAAACAACAACAACAACAAAAAATAACTGTTTGCACAGTACTCGAACTCGCATAATTCAACACGGCGAAAAACACTATCGGGTCGAGAGAACGGGTATAATGGTGTCGTATACTGTTGCAGTATGAGTACGAGAATGGGACATCGGATACGTAACGCCCACTCGAGCGTGGAGGAAACAAATCGAGAGTCGGTTCTCTCTCGACTGTCGTAGTATCCGTTCGTGGGTGCGAAATAGGTGTGTAACCTGTTACAGAGCGAGTCGGCGGGCGAGCCAGGAAGAGAAGCGAAGAGAAGAGGAAAGTATCTCTCCGTTTGTGGCGTCGGCCGAGTACGTACATACATACATACATACATATATACATATATACGTATATACATATATACGTATATACATATATATATACATATATATGTGCAGTATCTTGTATAGTTGCTAACGGGGTATTGGTGAGAGTACGTGTAAACCTGTTACGTCGAAAGGTATAGTCGGGAGAATGAGGAGGCCGCCGGTGGAAGGAAGAAAGGCGGAATGAGAAAAACGAAGAAGAAGAAGAAGAGGAGGAGGAACAAGAAGAAGAAACTCGATTCTCCGAAAGCGAGCGATATCCCTCGACGGAGAAGTTCCGCGAGTCGAATTCGCACGATGGAACGCGGATAAATGTAGCGAGGATGTCTTTGATCGTTAATAGGATAATCGAATGGTGTCATGCATCGATAAGCGACGATCGGCTCCCCAATAACTGTATGCAAAATTGAGTAGCAAAAAAAAAAAAATAATAATAATAAATAAATTTAAAAAACGGACATGGAGCAAGAAAGATGGAAAGAGGCATTTAGGATTCGAGGAGGTCCAGGTGGGTCGTCGAGAAAACTGGATTTTAGCCCAAAGTTTCGTTCGCGTGAGAAAAGACCATTAGGCGAAAAAAAAATGTTGAAAAAGAAGAAATGTGAATATTTTTGCAAAGCGGAGAGGCCAACGGCCCGAAGAAGAGTTTCTCCCGTACACGTACCGAAGGTTTAATTGCCCGCTTAGAGGGATTGCGCGAGAGGAAAAGGGAAGAGGGTGGGAGGTGTTCGGTGGACGAAGAGATTGCACGCAAACTTTTCCTTTCACCTCCTCTTTTCTTTTTCGCTCATCTCTCCATTTCATTTTTACCTCCGGCTATTTTTGTTTGGTTTGCAAAAAAGTAAAGCAGCGAGTCTGAATATTCATATCGAAGTTTCGATTGGGCGCATTACCGTGTTTAGGGGAGACCGGGTCAAAATGGCACACCGGGGCAAAACGGGACAGTGAGGGCAAAACTCAATTTTCCAATAATTTTTGGATGTCCTATTTTGTCCCAACGATACATCCGGATTATCAAACCCGTTTTGCCTACCACCATCGCCACCATCCAAAAGTTATTGGAGAATTGCGTTTTGTCTCATTACCCCGTTTTGCCCCGGTGTGCCATTTTGCCCCGCTCTCCCTTATGCAGCCCGAAACCCCGAAAAGATCCTTGAACTTTCTTTCGTTTCAGTTCGCCGGAATATAACGGTGTATCACGGTCGAAATATCTTCGCGTCGATTTTTCTCCGGAGCGCGCATGCGCGCGCGCGCGCCGAGGAACTTTAATCGAGTAACGATCCCCACCCGACGACTACGACCATACCAACTCTTTATAATGACAGAGCACGGAACATCTCGCGCTAATAGTTAATCACAGTTATTTATCATCGTGAAGTTGGCAAGAGCCGTGTAGCCGTGGCCGGGGTTTAATGACGGTACGATACCAAAAACGTTTATCGAGGCATTTGGATCGGAGAGACTCCATCCGGAGATTCGATATATCGAATCTTAGCATCGGTGAGAATCGGTCATAAAAAAATGGTCTGCCACTGGCTTGAGGTAGATCTGTTATGCGCATCTACCTAAAGTCCGCCTACCGGGACCATCGTAGACGCGCGATATAGACTCCAGTCTATGTAGACTTCGGTCTATGTAGACTTCGGTCTATGTAGACTTCGGGCTATGTAGACTTCGGTCTATGTAGACTTTGGTCTATGTAGACTTCGGGCTATGTAGACTTCGGTCTATGTAGACTTCGGTCTATGTAAACTTTGGTCTATGTAGACTTCGGTCTATGTAGACTTCGGTCTATGTAGACTTCGGTCTATGTAGATTTCGGTCTATGCAGACTTCGGTCTATGTAGACTTCGGTCTGTGTAGACTTCGGTCTATGTAGACTTCGGTCTATGCAGACTTCGATCTATGTAGACTTCGATCTATGTAGACTTCGGTCTGTGTAGACTTCGATCTATGCAGACTTCGGGCTATGTAGACTTCAGTCTGTGTAGACTTCGGGCTAGTAGACTTCGGTCTGTGTAGACTTCGATTTGCATAGACTACATGTTTTGTCACATATATAGTTTACGGTCAAATCGGCTTTGGCGCGACGTCTATCCAGTAAATCTATTTTACCCATAAGTCTGTATAACCTACATAGACATAGAAATCTTCGTAGACTCGAGTAGACAACTATCAGACTCAACCCTTATTTTCGAAATCTACATCCTACTTTTACGATCACCCTATCAGGCGCCATTTATCGTAGAGCCACACAACAGATCCACCACGCAGTCTACCCTAGACCGGATTTAACCCGAGAATTGTATGGAAACCGACGGGCAATTAAATTGTGGAAGGACGATGCGGTTCGTCGGGACACATGTGATCCAATTTCAAACTGCGGAGTTGTCTGCCCACCTTCCTCGTCCAGACCGGGCCGGGAAGATAAACGGGAGGGAGATACGCGGCACGCACACCCTTGCGAACGGGGAGAATCATCCCCGTAAAAAGGGGTGCGCACCCCTCGAGTAGCCGCAGAGATCCTCTGTTCGCCGACAACCCCATCGACTCCGGTTTTGCTCCATTCGACGATGTTCCTACGGGGAATGCTCATCGCCCTCAAAAGTTATGTCCCTTCAATATTGATTGGCCCATATTCAGTTCGCTTCTTTTTTTTTTTATAGCGCTGATTATGCCGAATTCATAAGTACCCTATTTGTATGTCTTTGCCGACAGCTTCTTTCATCACTCCAGTTTTCTTTTTCTTTTTTTTTTTCCTTTCGTATTTATGTTTACGCTCGTAGTACGACCACTTGTGCAAACGGACACACTCGCTCTTCGCGCACGCCGAGCAATAATACAACTCGCAGTTCGATGTGCGGGCATCGGGACTTCGCTCGCGATCGTTCCCAGAGACCAAGGAGTGGGAAGCGTATGTACACGAGAGCAGATCGTTGGCCCCGGTTTCTCGTCTCGACTCTCGGCCGGGCCTGCCTCTTCTTCTTTTTTTTTTCTTTTTTTTTTTCCACACGTACACTTGCCAAACCGAGTGTGTCCGGTGCCGGCACACTAACCTTGTCCCGAAACTCGCGACACGTCGCGCTCCCTCGCGCTCGCGGCTCCGACGGACCGGCGTCTCTCCGTGTGTATGCGCGTGCAGAGGCGCGTCGGTGTTCGTGCCATTACTCTTTTCCACTCTCGATCGTCTCCTCGACGATCTCTCGATCTTTTTCTCGCTTTCGCCCGCACGATCGCGGCGAGCTCGCTCGCTCGATAGTCCGACTCCCTCGCTCTCCTTCTCTCGGGGGCCCGCCGACAAAAATCCTTCGATTCACTTTCGTTTCGGCCGAGTATCAAGTTCATTGTCGCGACCGCAAGACATAAACCAGTTGAGGAATGCAACAACAATAATAATAATCACAATAATCACAATGGTCATAATGATCGTAATAATCGTAATAATCGTAATAATCGTAATAATCGTAATAATCGTAATAATCGTAATAATCGTAATAATCGTAATAATCGTAATAATCGTAATAATCGTAATAATCGTAATAATCGTAATAATCGTAATAATCGTAATAATCGTAATAATCGTAATAATCGTAATAATCGTAATAATCGTAATAATCGTATTAATCGTAATAATCGTAATAATTGTAATAATCGCAATGATCGTAATGGTCATAATGATCATGATAATCATAATAATCACAATAACGATAATAATAAGATCTCTCAGTATCTTAAAAATTGCCGAGAATTGAATCTGCAAAATATTAAATGGCAAGAGAGCCGCGAATCACAATAAGAAAATTGAGTGTATCGAATCGGGCAGGGACAAACTTCGGTGGTTTATCCCTCCTCGGAGGAAAAGGCGAGTGGAGGACATGCCATACGGGCGACAACGAGCGATGTCCATTCAACGTCCGCCGTTGTATTTCCGGGGCTGAACGGGCACGGCGGTCGCTCATTGTCCACCGTCCGTACGGGAAAGTCGAGAGGGATTATGGTCGATGATTACCAAAGGTCCAAAACTATCTCTCGAGACCCGAATCGCCACCGCGATAACACATCCGAACCATTCCTTCCGTAGGATAGGGTAAATTCCTTCGACGCGTCGACCCCCTCGGTAAATTAATTGCAATATCGTTCCCTACCCCCCCCCCCCCCCCCCCCCCCCACGTTGTGAGGCTGGCACGAGAAATGCCGCAGAACGAGCCAACTCAATAGCCAAGGAATCAAAAATAAATAAAAAATACATGGAATTATGCAGTCCTGAATTACTCAAGAAATCCAAATGATACGTCTTTATCTAGCTTTTTCAACCCTTTCATATCCACCAACTCGTGTATGCTTCAAATCTTACTGGACTGTATTAATAACATAAACAATTCGGCGGGCACGCGAATTTCGGTCGAAATTTTCAGAGAAATAAATAGAATCGAACATTAAAAATTGTCGCGAAAACGACGGTGACGGCTGAAATGTCAACAGCATTCGTTCTGTGGGATGTAAAATAATTCCACATTTCGCATGCGTCAAAAGTTCCCCGAATATTGCAAAACCGTTGGAAATTTGTTCACACAAAAGATAAACATGCATTGTTTATACTGCGTTCACTTGGTCTGTCGACTTGTGATCGATGATCAGAGCCGATGACAACGGGATGAGTGTAGTGGATGAATATGGAAAATATTGGTTTGCGAGTTAAATAACTGTTATATTCGTGATCAGCGGGAAAAAATACGTGGAATATAGCCTTGAAACAAAGAAAGTCGATTGAACAACGACTTTTCACTTTTTGAGCCACTTTTGGAAAAACGTCGATTTTCGTGATTTTCAAAGGTCGATATCTCGGTTCCCAATTGAGCCAAGGAAATTTCGAGGTGCACCTCGTGTTGTACGGAAAAGAATGCACAATATAGCGCCTTGTCCGCAGTTTTCGTGGCGTTTTATCATGCCGTTTGAGAACGTTGAAAAACTCAAAAAATGGACTCGAGGGGGCCTTGCGATTTTTTGACAAAATTTTTTTATTTTTTTAAATAAATAAACTGCCACGTATTTCGACGTATTTTTTCCCGCTGAACACAAATACACTCGCCTTTTTGGGCCTACAGTACGTAGTACATGAAAAAGTGACAATAGATAAAGTGGCAAAAAATAAAGTGACAAAAGATAAAGTGACGAAAAATAAAGTGACAAAAAATGAAGTAAAGAACCGAGATGAGCGAAAGAAAATCTCGGACACGAGATGCTGGAATGGCACATTACGAGCTGGTTTCCACGGCTCTTTTTGCTACAAGTGCTCTCGTTTCGTTGCCTCCCAAGCCCCTCCCCCTCGGCCTCCCCCTCCAGCCTTCCATGCGCCATCAACGATCCGTAGATCCTTATCCGTCTTTGGTATATCCCCGTGGCAAGTTGTTAAAGGCCCCGGCGAGCTAATGTGGCTCGCGAACGAGTGTACGAGAGTGCGCGATTCCTCTCCCTCTCGCTCGGCGGCTCCGCAGCGGGCTCTTTCGATGCACTTTGCCGCGCTGCGCACTGGGCGCGCTCGAAAGAAAGTGAACTCGTGTGGTCGACGCTCCCGGCAATTAAATCCAGCTTACGTTATAATCGCGTCCGACTCACGTGGAATCTCTCAGCCTCGGAGTACATAACGCGAGAGCGCAACGATGAAAACACAGTGCGTATGTAATACCAGTCGAGGGGTTCGCGAAGGTTGCAACGTAATCCTCCTCCTTCGCGGGAACGCGTAACGATACGAAATAAATCGATGAAATAAGAAGGAAAGCTCGCGGGCGCTCCGCGGAGGCCATCCGAGCACTCCACGTGTGCGATGCCGCGATAAACGAGACTGCGCGTAACGACGATGCGATGGAAAAACTGTTTTGGCACGTAGTATGCGGCCTCTCGTTGCTTCGAGTAATTTACCAGGTTCACTTTATTTTTTTGTGTTCGCGACGGCAATGCACGGGTGGAAAAAAGTTTGTACATCCATCTGACATTTCTTGCACACGTTCACGATCTTTTTTTTTCCTCTGCTGTTTTTACTAGCTTGTTGTTCTCTTTAAGAGACAAATGGCATTTTTTTATTACAGTAATATAATTTGTTAAACTGACAAGAAAAAGATTGTGAAATTTTAGAATTACAATTCTAAAATTGTGTACACACGGCGAGGATTCCTCAGTTTACAATTTCAGGATTTTATTTTATTTAAAAAAACTAGTGAAACTTGCGAGACGGAACAATTGTAGAGGTTTCTGAACGAGGAATGTTCGTTGAATTTTTTTTTTTTGTCCGTGTACAATCGAGAAACTACCAGGTTCTTTTTTTTGTACAGGAAGGCAATGTACGGGTAGAAAAAGTTTGGACATTCAGCGCATATTTCTTGGACACGAAGGTTTACAATTTTTTTTCCGGCTGTTTTTGACATATTCTTTTTTTTATCGACGAACAATTTTTTTAAGTAATAAAAAATACAAAATTGAAATTTCCATATCGCTTTCTCATAATGTTCCTTCATCAGCAAAGATTCTTCTATGAGAAACTATTTTCTGTATTTTCAGCTTCCTCATAGAGGAAGCTTCGTAAATAAAAGAACAATAGAACAAAGAACAGAACAAAGAAAGCGATATGAAAATTACAATTGTAAACTTCTAACTGTGCAAAATTCTTCAAATGACAAAAAAAAGGTTATAAAATTTTACAACAGTACAGTGTCAGAATTTTTTAGTTTACTCTTCACCATTTTCATTTCCTAAAAAATAAAAAAAACATTTGCGGGAAAGCAAAATTGCAGTCCTTCGTGGACGAGAAGTGTTCCTTGAATTTGTGATTTTTTTTTTGTTCGTCTACAATCGACATGCTGTATTGGCGATGCTTTTGTCTAATGTATTTATTAATTTATTGCCCGGTCCTCTCGCCAGATACGTCGGTTTCTCCCTCGACTTCTCCGTAGGATTGAAATAAAGATGATGGGTAGACATCGCTAAGCCTCGGCCGGAGCCACATTTGTGCATCCCGAAGAATGGATTCCCTCCGCAGGGAACTTCGCTCGCTTGATACACGACACACGTACGCTCGCGCGAGCTCACGGCGATCGGCATCTACGAGAGATCCTCTCGCTTCTCTTCTTCAACCTTTTTTTCCCGTCTCCCTCGCTCGCGCTGTAAAATTCTACGGACAGTTTTCTTCCTGCAGCCGCGCTGACGATGAGAGACCCGCTCGCGCATGTCATGAGAACGAGGGGTGTCCCCTCGGGAAGGAAGAGAAGAAGAAAAAGAAGAATGAAAACCTCGGGAACGATACGAATCTCACGTGTTCACTCTGGGTCCTCTCATCCTGTAGTACACAACGGGCAACGAAAAATCGTCGTCCCATCTCGGACTTGGCTCGAAGAACCGAAATCTTCACTTTTTTTTTTTTACGGTACACCCACCCGCGAGCATGACGCGATATATTAACGTCGATATATGTAGGTTTATAGTCGATGCCTAACTTCAAGATCCTCTCCATTTGTCAATCGGGAATTCTGGCATTTTTTAATTTTCTATTATTGATTGTTGATTTGTTTGTTTTATTATAAGAGAGTTTTGTATTTTTTATTTATTTTTATTTCTTTATTTTTTTAAATAAGAGAGCCTTTTAGAATTGTAGAGACACGACGATTGAGGTCTTCGATCGTAAAAAAAAACAGCTCGGAGAAGCGCAGCGAGAGAAGAAAAAGCGGACGACGCGACGTAGGAGGAAAAAAAAGGAAATACGGGATGTTTGTTTTGAGAAGGTACATATTAAAAGCAAACGCGGATCCCGCGAGTCCGAGGATTATTTACAGGAGCGTAATTCGGTGCGAAGGGCTGACGCAGTCCTCGAAAGGAACGAAAAGAAAAAAAAACGCCAGGGAGAAAAGCAGGGACTAAGACGATCGAGAGCGCTCGGGGTTTTTCGGTTTCCACGGAACGTATACTTGTTTGCTGGTCCGGGCTACGTAAACATCACGTGTGCGTGAGCGTGATGCCTCGAATTGTGCGTTTCGGCCTCGTGTTACGTTTCGGCCCGGTGCCGGAGCGAGAAGCAAAACGCGATGAGGAACGATGGGAATTGAAGGGAGAAAGAGGAAGAAAAAAATAAGAGACGAGAAAGGAACAGCTGCCCTTCTTAAAAGGATCGGACGCAGCGATCCCGAGAGGTCTGAGGGGGAGGAACGTCGGAGACTCTCCGCGGCTGTAGAAGAAGTTGCTTTATTGGTTCGGGGTAGTTTTAAAGCCTGGTTACGACTATATATACACTTTATGCTCGGTACGTTCGTGTTGGAGCTTTTCACGATATCCGTGATCGCTGGCCAGTCGACTCTTTTCGGACACACCGAAATCAGTCGGTGGGTTTTAGCACTTTTTTTTTGGAGTTTGAAGCGCTTCACACTAGTCAAATGAGTGCTACATTTGTAAATTTGTTTATACAAACTATTGGATCTGTTGATTATAGTGGATAGTCATTTGCTTAAAGCAGATGTTCTTAACGTAGAAAAACATTAATTGCAATGGATTGGCAAAAATATTAACTCGTTACTGGTTATTCATTAAATTAAATTATATATTATACAAATTGTATAATGATAATTTGATTTAAATCCAATATTTATTTTTAGATTAATATCATCGATGGAGGAGAAAAAATGTATCTCAAAATATCGGAAACTCTCCGCGGTTGTAGAAGAAGTTGCTTTATTGGTTCGGGGTAGTTTTAAAGCCTGGTTACGACTATATATACACTTTAAGCTCGGTACGTTCGTGTTGGAGCTTTTCACGATATCCGTGATCGCTGGCCAGTCGACTCTTTTCGGACACACCGAAATCAGTCGGTGGGTTTTAGCACTTTTTTTTTTTGAGTTTGAAGCGCTTCACACTAATCAAACGAGTGCTACATTTGTAAATTTGTTTATACAAACTTTTGCGGATCTGTTGATTATAGTGAATGGTCATTTGCTTAGAGCAGATGTTCTTAACGTAGAAAAACATTAATTGCAATGGATTTGCAAAAATATTAACTCGTTACTGGTTAACTGGTTATTCATTAAATTAAATTATGTTATACAAATTGTATAATTATAATTGAATTTAAATGTAACAATTATTTTTAGATTCATATTATCGGCGTAGGAAAGAATATGTAATCCAAAAAAAACTCCTCTCTTAGTCCGCCAGCCCGATTCTCAGTATTACATGCGTGATCGCACATTGGCCACTCCACTCTTTCCGGCTCCACCGAAATGAATCGATGAATTTTAGCAATTTAAATTAAATTAAATTATATTATACACACTGTATAACTTAATTTCAAAATTAGTATTATCGGCGCAGGAAAAAAAGTGTATATTTCAAAATTACGCGGAAGGACAAAAACGCGTCTCGGTAGTCCGCCGGACGGTTCCTGATTATTAAATCGTTTTATATCATCCATGAGCTATCTTCCGAGATTTACAAGTAGTGTCACTCCACCATTGTGCTCAGCCCCGACGAACCATAGAATTCCACGACGGATACAACAGCGCGAGTAAATAACGTCGGAGGTTTACGGTGACGAGGCGTCGAGAGGAGGGAGGGGGGAGGAGGAGGTACAAAAGTGCCTGTATATCCTTGCAGTATCCCCAACCTCGTCGTTTCGGTACGAATAATCACACAGGCCTTATAATAAATCCCCGAGCAGCTCAGGTAAGCGGATTAACGAGGTACTCTCTCGCTCACTATTCGCCCCGAGAAACGTCGCACTCGGACTCGTCGCTGAATACACCATAATACTTAAAAATTTCACGTCCGTATCGTAAAGTCCTTCGAGTCCTTCGGGGAATTCGTCTCAACGCCACCCCGCCGATATATATATATTCTCCGACGATAATATTCTCGATTTTATAAAAATTTATTTCTTAAAGACGATAAAAAAATTAAAAAATTGGAGAATGCTTTTCTGTATTGCAAAACATTCGATCAACGTGAAATCGTTTCTGCAGTGCTCCGAAATTACTTGTCGATTGAATAATATTGTATGAAATAAAGAATAACCAAAAAATCAAACTCGATGGCACCAAATGGAGATAATGTCAATGAGAATTGGTATTCTCTATACAGTCACTTCCGGTTTCTCCGCGACAATGACACTTTCGTCACATTATGTTGAATGATAAAAAGAATAAAATGAAACAAATGACTTTTCGTTCGATGATTTAAACGGCTGATAAAAAATAGTAACAAAAAGGCTGATGTTATGTATACATTTTTTTTGAATTTATTTCTTACACACAAAATATTTTAAAAAAAGAAATTTGTAAAATTTTTTACTGTAACGCAAAACGTCCGATTATCCTGGAATCGTTTTTACAGTGCTCCGAAATTATTAGTCGATTGAATAATATTTTATGAAACAAATTTGAAAAAAAAACCAGATTCACTTCGATGGCACTAAATGGATATAATCTCGACGTGAACCAGTATATACGGTCACTTCCGGTTTCTCCGCGACAATAACACCTTTGTCACATTATGTCGAATTATTTTAAAAAAAATTACTTCCCGCTCGACGATTTAAACGACAAATAAAAAATAGTAATAAAAAGGCAGATATTACCGCCAATTTATATCCTTCCAAAATAATATTCTCAATACAAAAACAAAAATCAAGATACGCTTTACTGTATTGCAATACGTTCGATCGTCGTGAAATCGTTTCTACAGTGCTCCGAAACTACTTGTCGATTAACAATATTCCATGGAATAAAGAGAAACCCAAAAAATAAATAAACTCACTCCGATGACACTAAGTGGCAGTAATCTCGATGTAAACTGGTATCCTTTATACAGTCACTTCCGGTTTCTCCGTGACAATGGCACTTCAGTCACATTATCTCGAACGATCACAATAAAAAATAAAAAAAAATTAAACGGATCACTTTCCGCTCGACGATTTAAACGGCGAATAGAAGGGAATAACAAAAAGGCGGATATTATCGACGATGAGAGTTTCAAGCATGATCGAAGAAGGTATGAAAAGGAGCCGATCGGCTCGACTGCAGTCGAAGCGTCACTGGGCGTCCCGTGGCTGCGATTAAGAGTGCACCGCGACTCGAGCTGGAAACCGCCGCAATTTCGCGATCCTTCGAGGATCCACCGAGAACGGGGTAGGCGCAACGACGAGACTGGAAATAATTTGATGAACAGTTAATTTCTACCGGTGATCAATAAATTAACTTCTCCTCGGGACGCGAACGGTCGGGCGTCTGTGCGATTCTCATTTCCAAAACCGGCGTTATCGATCCAATCCTCCTCTCTTCGCATCGCTTCTGCGTGTGTGTAAATATGAATTTTTAATCATCCCCGAGTTTCCCGTCCATCGACCACTGTGACCTCGTTGCTCCAATTCTTCCTCTCGCAAATCAAATCGGTCGATCCATCGTGAACAAAAAAAAAATAAATCCCACTGCATCACTTCCGGTTCGCGTGTTCGAGTGTTTTTAGCGAGCGTTGTCGATCTCTCATATTTTCATTTTAGCTCGACAGTTTTGAGGGTTAGAAAAAATGATTTTCGTGAAGTCGGAGTAAGCGTTCGTGCGATTCTCGTTTCCAAAACCGAAGTTATCGATCGAATTTTTCTCTCCTCGCGTCTTTTAGGGCTTGTGTGTTAACATGATTTTTTAATAATCCTCACATTTTCCGTCGAACGGGCACTTTGATTTCGTTGCTCAAATTTCTCGACTCACAAATCACATCGCTCGATCCATCACGAAGAACAATAAAATCTCACTATCACTTCCGGTCCGCGAGCGCTAGCCTTTTTACCGAACCTTCTCGACCATCGTCTCAGCTGCACAGTTTCGGAGCAAAAAAAAAAAACAAAATGAAGAAACAATATATTTTTCCTGAAGCCCAAGTACGCGAGTTTTCAGAGTCGTGAATTTTTCAAATCGCTCGAAAACAATTAAATCTCACCATCATTTCCGGTTCGCGACTTAAAGCCTTTTCACCGACCTTTCTCGACCTTCGTCTCAGCCGCACAGTTTCGAAGCAAAAAAAAAAAACAAAATGAACAGAAAATATGATTTTCCTGAAACCGAAGTACGCGAGTTTTCAGAGTCGTCACTTTCAAATCCCTCGAAAACAATTAAATCTCACCATCACTTCCGGTTCGCGAGTTCGATCCTTTTCACCGACCTTTCTCGACCTTCGTCTCAGCTGCACAGTTTCAAAGCAAAAAAAAAAAAAAAAAAACGAACAAAATGAACAGAAAATATGATTTTCCTGAAGCCGAACTACGCGAGTTTTCGGAGTCGTGACTGCCGGGACCGGGTGGCCCTTTTCGTGTGTAGGCCGTGACGGGGCACGCGGGCGACTGGAATAGAAACGAAAATTTTCGAGGGAAAGGGGCTCTCCGGGCTCCCTTCGGGGCGAAGGGAGCGTCTATCTCTTTCTGCCGGTGCCTTCGGGGTTGCCAGGAGGGGTGGCGATGACTGCGAGAGGGTCGCCGGGAACAGCCAGCAGCGGCAGCGAGCTGTTCCCTCGTACCGTCCCGCCGCTCCGCGCGTCCCTCAGGATCGCTGGATCGCACCGGCCAGACTGCGGCTGTGTGTACTGTGGCGTTGGCCCTCGGTTCGCCTCGTCTCGCTCTCTCTCTCTCTCTCGCTATCGCTCGCTCGCACTTCTAATGCTTCGACGACGAGCGAGAAACCACCCTGTTGCCTTCCATTTTCCTCGCCTTCCCTTTCACGTAGGCCCGTTCAGGTATAGGGAAGGAGGAAGAGCGAGCCGTCGGCACGGGGCCATTCGTAAAATAGGCAACTGTGCCCGGACAAACAGGTATGGCAAGGGGACTTCCCGTTCCTCGATAAAAAAAAAAAACTTATCACTGCTTCTCAACCCTTCGAGTCGTCCCGCGCGCGATTCTGCGTCGCCGCTTCGATGAAGCGTCTGCGGCGATTAGCAGAGGTGAAGAGAATCGGGTGAAGGAATTTGAGTGGGGGTTTTTAGAACATGTAATATTGTAGACCTTAATCGAACGGGAGAGATTCGCGAGTGGGAGGCGAATCGCTGCCTACGAGAATTTATCTCATGTAAATTTTTTTTTTTAAATTATTAGTATTATTGTTATTATTATTTATATTACTATTTATATTAATTTTCGTAAAATAGGCAACTGTGCCCGGACAAACAGGTATGGCAAGGGGACTTCCCGTTCCTCGATAAAAAAAAAAACTTATCACTGCTTCTCAACCCTTCGAGTCGTCCCGCGCGCGATTTTGCGTCGCCGCTTCGATGAAGCGTCTGCGGCGATTAGCAGAGGTGAAGAGAATCGGGTGAAGGAATTTGAGTGGGGGTTTTTAGAACATGTAATATTGTAGACCTTAATCGAACGGGAGAGATCGCGAGTGGGAGGCGAAACACTGCCTACAAGAATTTATCTCATGTAAAATTTAAAAAAAAATTATTAGTCTTATTGTTATTATTACTTATATTATTAATTTTAACTTTATTTATATTAATTTTCGTAAAATAGGCAACTGGGCCTGAACAAATAGGTATGGCGAGGGGACTTCGCCTTCGTTGATAAAACAAAAATTTATCTCTGCTTCTGAATCCTTCGAGTATTCCCGCGCGCGATTTTGTGTTGCGGCTTCGATAAAGTGTGTGCCGCAATTATGGGAGGTGAAGAGAACGTAGAGACTTGGGTGAGGGAATTTGAATGGGGATTTTGAAAAAAAAATGAAAAAAAAATTGTAATATGGTAGCCGTTAATCGAACAGGAAGGATTCGCGAGTCGCACGCGAAACGCTACGAGCCAAAATTTATCCGACGTAAAAAAAAAATGAAAATTATTCTTGCTATTATCGTCATTAGTGTTGTTACAACAAAGTACACTTGTTGGAATAAAATATATTCATTGGAATAAAATATATTTATTAGAGGTAACATTTAAAGTTTGTTATCAGTTTGAATGCGAGGCTGTTAATAATTATTCCACTGAGCTATGTGAATTGTCTGCGGTTGGCGTTCATCCCCCGTGTCGCGCGACTATATTCAAACTGTTGGAGGACGCGAGCTACACCCACGGTACGAATACGAAAACGCGTAATTTTTAGCGATGCAAATATATTTTAAGAATAAAAAAATGTGGAGAGAAAAAAGAGTGAACAATGCACGGGACGAGTGACTCTTGTTCCCGATTTCGTTACGCAGCGTGGGGGCCTTTCTCGCTGTGTAAAACTGGAAGTTTATTCTTTCCCCGGTATTCCGACAACGCGCACGCTCCGTGCTCTTCCGCCGCGGAACGTAAATATTTCTGTGCTCTCTCGTCGGTCAATGGCTGAAAATAAAAAAAAGGTTTTCTTTTCTGCTTTTAGTTTTTCGTCCCTCGTCTCGAAAAAAAAAAAATACACCGTCGGTCAGGAGAGAAGCGACAGGAGAAAAAAAAAAGGAAAGGGCACTCTGTGTTTACGATTTCGAGTGGTCGGGCCGAGCGCATTGGATAGACCTCGTAAATATTTCTCACCGTATTTGTTCCTATTGTACTGTACTCCATCAAAGTTACTCCACTTGAGTCCAGTCAGTAATGTAAGGATTTCGAGTCTCGAGTCTCGAACATTTTCGCGGCGATATCAACGCCGTAATATACGAAGGGCGTCTGCAGCCTGTCCTTATACTCAGCCGATATGCCCTTTTGCGATTGAGCCATCGATATAATGACTTTAAAGAAAATAAATAAAAGCCCTTTATCTCAACGCCTTTGTGGACATCGCAAGGTTCAATGAACAATAAAGAATTGACGTTTCTAATATACGTTCGGAGAAGTAAGTTTATTTATTATTTATTATTTATTATTTATTATTTATTATTTATTATTTATTATTTATTATTTATTATTTATTATTTATTATTTATTATTTATTATTTATTATTTATTATTTATTATTTATTATTTATTATTTATTATTTATTAACGCCCGAAGGGCGCACAGGCTATGCTTATGGCCAGCCGATATGCCCTTCTGAATCTGAGCCATCGATATACTGACTTTGAAGAAAACGAATAAAAGCCAGATATATTCAACGCAAGGCATTATCCAACGATACAGAAGTTCCGTTTCGATTAAACGTTCCTAGAAGTGAACTGATTGTTTTTTTATGATTATTATTTTTTTCATACATCACACCCACGGTTAGCTCGAGATGAAGTTTTTCTCCCATCGAGTCGCCTGCGAGGGAGAGGCTTCATTTCGAAGCGCTCAGCTAGTGTCGGAAGGGGGACCGGGGAGGAAGAGCGGAGGACCCGCTGATAAGGCGCTCTTCTGCTCTGACGGGACCCTCTCTCGTCCGCCCGCTTGCTGCACTCTATCTTTCTCTCCCTCCGCGAGCTCTCGAGACTGCAGGCTTGCACAATATCGTCACACACTTGACACGACCGTGTGGGAAGGATAAACGCACTCGTGTGCGTTCACGTACACGAGTCCGTATGTGAATTCGACCCGGTTGCGTGTGTGTTCTAGACCCGCTCGTCGAGCCCTTTCAAAAGCCTATCTGCACCTATACATATATGTGTACACAACGTATATGTATAACATGTATATTGGACCAAAATATGTGAGGGGTTCGAGCATGCGAGAAGATTGTGGAGCACGGCAATTCAGCGTGTTTGTGTTTCGGCCTGTATAGCCTGTATAGTTTTAGTAATTGTAAGAGAAGTCGCCTCTATTGCACGTACGCTCAGCGCGAAACCCTTCAAAGTTCGTATTACGAGTTTCCGTTTTTTTTTTCATTTTTTTTTTAGTTTCTTTTTTTAATTCGTAGACACAAAAGCTCGAGTAGATAAATAATAAGTGGAAAACGTGACTATCCTATTCCGTGTGTTCCGCGTTCATATTCCGGGCTCGTAAAGAAAAAGGAAAGGAGAAAAATCGTAATGTTATACGCGTTTCCGGTTTCCACGTCGCGCCGCGTCCGGTGGACTCGGCGAAGGGAGGAGAAAGGGAAATAACATAAAAATCTTTTTAGACGGTACAATGAGGCAATGCTGGGACTTTTTTTTTCTAGGAAAACGGTCAATGGTATGCGAGGGGGTTTCTACTAAAACCAGTGAGGAGTGTTTTAACGGTGTTTTTTGAAACTATATTGCGCGCGCTTTGTGCTCGGTTTCTGTCGCTGACTGTGTTGAAGTTTAATTGCACAGTGCGCCAAATTCGTTCCGGCCAAAACTCTTTTTCGCTAAAAATTGACTAGGTTGGAGTAGCAAATAAATAAAAATGAAAAAATCTGGAAGTTATCTCGGATGCAGCCAATGTACGGCTTAGAAACCACAGCGACATTAACAAATAATTTTTTTTTTTAATGCACAGTCGAGATTATCGGGCACAGGATTATCGGGCAAAGCGCCCACAAAGCGATTATAAAATAAAAGAAGGGTTTGTGGCTTATGTTCGTTTCTACGCTGGCTTAAATTATTTGATAAATGGTAGATTTATTCCAAAGCAGCCTTACCGCTCCATCTATACTGTATAACATTTGGATACATGCGAAAAAATAATTTATTCGACGGGTACCCCGCAAATAATTATTTATTTGATGGAAATAAATATTTATTCCATTCAAATAAATATTTATTTGCGAGACGCCCGGCCAATAAATTATTTTTCTAGACGTCGCTTTTCTCCAACCTAGTTACATTTTGGGGTAAATGACATTCGTCTGCAATTAATTTGGCCTCAATCATACTCTACAAAACGCGGTCGATAGCAGTGCACAAGAGACACGAAAGACCGATTACGTGTATCGATTTATTATTCATCGGCACGAGTCGCAAACGAGACGGTGTCAGCTTCGCGTGACAGACAAAAGAGAAACGAGCGAATATCGATTCGGGTCCTTTTCGAACTACGACTTTTTTCTTTTTTTTATATAAATATTTTTCGTGATAATTTCTACTTAGATTCTTCGTCTCGCCCCAGAAAAGTTGGATTTCGGCGCATTTGCCGCAATCGTCAAGCTCGAAGGAGCTCCGGAAATTCGAGAACGCCGGAGGCTGCACTGAGAAAAAAATAACTTAGTAAAAGCAATAATACTGACTTTTTACTATAAAAAATAGGTCCCAGGCGGAACGTTTAAATTTTATTGGTGACAATAAAATTTAATATTTAAATTATTTAAAAATAAAAATAATTAGTTTTTAAATTATTTAAAAAATTCTAATTATTTTTATTAGTGACAAAAGATCATGGTTGCAACTATAATTATAATTTAACCAATTGAATATATATTATCAAAAACTGTCTATATAGACGTTCCCCCTGGGAAACTATTGCTACAGTAGAAAATACTATCCTTTTTCTCAGTGTGCTCTCGTCACCGGCGAGGGAGGAAGCACGTGTTCCTATTTGATTTACAAATCGAACGTTAATTCGTGGAATTTGCGTGGCGAGCGAGAGAGCGAGTGCGCACAAAGCCCCGCTTTGCGACGGTCGTACGGCAGAGGCAAAAGCCCACCCTCATCCCTGCCTCCCAGCGCCCGCAATTTGACCCCGCATGACCACCTAACTCTCTACCCCTTTGTATTTGCACGGGGGCGGTCGTCGTCCTCGCTCACGGCAATCAGTTTTCCCGCTACGGCTTTGAGCGAAAGGGCGCCCGTTCGGCCCACAACGAAACGCAGACGCCGATATGAGAGTGTGAAAATATCAAGCAAAAATTTTAAGGTCGATCAGAGATCAACTTTTTTCGGTACCTTTATCGATGAAAAATCGAAATAAGTTCGCTTAGCGGATGTCGCTCGAGGCTGAAGCTGAAAGCTCTTCGCAAAAAAAATTCAACGAGCGAATGATAAAAAAAATTATGAAATTTGAGGCAATTATCAATGTCCGGCTCGATTTTTCCGCAGTGCCGCTTCCGCTGTTTCCGACAATTAGTCCTGTTGCATGAGAATGTGAAAACATCGAGAGAAATGTAAAGTTAATCGAAATTAATTTTTTCGTTAAAAAATTAATTACATATTAATTAATATTGAATAAAAATTCTTTATCGATGAACAATTCATTATCCGAGATGTAGCGAAACAAGCCCGCTGAGTGGACGTCGCCTGAGGTTGGTGCTGAAACCTCTTGGCGAGAAACATTGAAGGGGCGCAAAATAAAAAAAAAAAAAAAATTAAATTTCAGGCAATTACCAACGTCCGGCTTGATTTTACCGTAGCGCCGAAGCCGCCGTATCCGTCAATTGTTTCTGGAGTATAAGAATATGAAAATATCTAGAAAAATGTAAAGTCAATCAGAAATCAATTTTTTCATTCCCTTTATCGATGAAAAAAACCGTTCTCCGAAATAATCGAAATAAGTCACAAAAAAACATTGAACGTGCGGAAATTTAATATAAAAAAAAAATCTTTTTAGGTAATTACCAACGTCCCGCTCGATTTCTCCGTAGCGCCGACTCTGCTATTTCCGTCAAACATTCGACACCCTTTCGCGCCAAATTTTTGTATCAAAAGTTTCGACGACCACGCCGAGTCTTCCCGGTACGAATTGAATTTCGATTCCCTCTCGGTAGAATCGTGCCTACAGAAATCGCTCCACCGCAGTACGAATATACCCAAGATCAAGGTTATATACACATTTTAATGTATGCATATTCAGATACAGAAGTTATTCAACGAGATCCACCACGGCGACACCCTGTAGAGAACGAGGAGGGGGCTTCTGCGCTGCATGCAAATACGTGTCTGCTCCCCTTGTCTCCGAAATCAGTCCCTCGCTTTAATTAATCCCTATTTAGGCAATCGGTTTGTTTAAGCGAGGCTTAAGGGTCACGCAGGGAATACCGCCCGGTGGGCTTTCAGACTCGAAAATTATTCAAGCACCGGCGCGTACCCCGGAGTCTTTGCCGTACGCATGCCCGCCTTAAATCCGCTCCAGGACAATACAAGCAAATGAGTCGCGCATGCGACGTCTCAGATAAATTACCAATTTTGCGTTTTGTTTAGTTTGTTTTTTGTTTTCTCAGGTTATTTACATTTAACTCCATAGCGCTTTTATTTCGTCTCGGCTGTGAGGTGCATAATTAACCGATTATCCAGGGTGTAAAATATGAAAGAGAGAAAAGTGGAATCCGAGAAGGTTTCCTCACGTTTCCTGTTTTTCCCGTGTGTATCTCCGAAGCTTTTGCCGTGCGCACTCCCGCCTTAAGGAGGTTGAAGCGCTTCAGACTGGTCGGATGAGTGCTATATTTTTTAAGTAGTTTATACAAATTTCTACGTATGTATCGATTATAGTGAGTGGTTATTTGTATTACAGCAGATGTTCTTAACCTATAAAAATAGTAATTGCAATGGATTGAAAAAATATTAACTGGTTTTCAGTTTTTTCAAATAATAATCCGTAATTTTCGCTCGATTTTCATGTATCACGGCTTATTTTCTTCCATCCAGATATTCGATTAATATTATCAATATCAATATTATCCAGATATTCGATTACTATCATCAACCTAGAAAAAATAAGTTTTTCAAAATTCTCAGGCAGTCCAAAAACTCTTCTCGGTAAGCCGCCAGACTTAATTCCCGCCCAGGACGATTCAATACACGCGAATGAGTCGCCTATGCGACGTCTCACCTGAATTACAAATTTTTCGTTTTGTTTTTTATTTTTCATTGTTTTCACGTTATTTACATTTCATTCTATATCGCTTTCCTCCGTCTCGTCCGTGAAGTGAATAATTAACCGATTATCCGTGGGGCTAAAATACAAAAGAGTGAGAAACGGGAATCAGGACGTTTCCTCACGTTTCCTTCTTGCGCTCCGCGTACATTGGCTTCGCGACGAGGAAACCTGAGCGTGGACCCTTCTTCCTTATTGTCTCGCGTCCCTTATCTCGCCTGGCAGCGGTGCGAGGGCCGTATATACGTCGCATCGCGCGCTCCGGTGGATGGAAAATGGCCGGCGGGCCTGATTAAAATTTCACTCGGACTAGGAGAACTTGTCAAAGCTTCTGGCGTCGCCCAGCCCCACCGCAGGCTCTCCGGAGCGCGAGAAGCCAGGCACTCTAAGTAATTGAAAGCCCGTTTCCTTCGCAGCTTTACTACTGCTTCTCGTTCTTTCCCTCCCTGGCTCTCCTCGCGCCGCTCTCCACTCCCGAGCTCGCCGCCCCGCGGAGAGTCCAACCTTTCGCACGATAAGCTCAATTCGTCGCGAGACTTTCGCGCCCCCCTTTCCGCGCATCTGCCGAGAGAGAGACCGGAAGGGGGGGAGCAGCTCGGAAGTGAGTTGGAGACGATCGGAAGGGAAAAAGCGAGACGACAGCGCGAAACAAATGCTCGAGCGGGTTAAAAGTTCGGCCGAAAGAGGAGCGGGAAAGTGAGAAAGATGAATAATTGAGTGGCTGAAGAGTTTTCTTTGTTTTTTTTTTATCTCACTTATTTGTAGGGTGGGACGGCAAACTTGCCAATCAGCAAACTCGGGTTCAATCCGCGCATAGATATTTATTTGTGTTGGAACGAATATAGAGATGAGGCTTGACTGAGAGACAAGATATTGGTGACCGGAATGGCTCGGTATGACAAATGACAAACGGAGGGATTATCGATTGACCAGATTGCTACACAGTAAAACATAATTTCGTGTAATCGGGATACGAAGTTTCGTACAAATAATTTTGTTGAATAAGTGACAAACTCGTTTGCTCGGATTTGGATATTACAAACCGAATATTATATATTATAAACCAAATAGAAATATTACAACCAAAAGTTAATATTCAGAGTTATCTTCTTATACTAAATTTTATACCCAATGCTAATTTTACACCTTGGCAAAGGGCCATCGAACTGGGTCCTTCAGCTCGAGATTTTCTTTGGTATTTCGAAGGTTTTTTCCTCTCCTTAGTTTACGGCTGCCCTTTTATTTCCTGTGTAATTAACAATTTTAGTTTGTACTTTTGTTTTTAAAAATAGAACCGGACGGTGCGATCGGGAAATTAACAAATACAACATTTTGGACGCTTGTGGACAATAAGTTGTTATAAAAAATACAAACTTTTTTTACTGTTTAGAGTCTTGATCGGACTTTCAGAGAGGACAAACGTTTGAGAGTTTCTGCTCCAGATATTTGGCTGCGAATGTAATCAATAATATTCGCCCAAAAAGCAAATGCGCGCGTTATTCATCCGCTCGGTCATTGCAATATATATATATATATATACATATATATATATATTGTGCTGCGACACTGGATTACATTGCAGCGGATACTTGTCGGTGAGACATAAATAAATTGATACGGAGATTGAGGACGGAGCGAGGAAATCGAAAGTGAGGAAAACCACACGGCGGGTTCGCTGAGAGATTTAAATGCAAACTGTGGAGAAGCGGGAACGGGTGTGCGAGAAGCGCGAGAGAGTGTTTGTATAGGTGGGCATGCGCCCACGACAAACCGCATATTCGCCCACGTTCGATTAAGCGGTAGAGGCGAAAAAGCGGGACACGGAGAATCGCGAGGGACCGACGGAGGGGCAGAGACAATGCACCGCCGCCGTGTCCCGAAGGCTTGTAATGCATCGGGACTTTTCAGCCGAGCCTCTCTCGGTTGCATAAATTATCGCACGTCACGGCTACACTTTCGCCCGCATGGTGATTGATTTTTTTAAGGTGAAACGATTTTTTGAGGCTAATACGTCACTTCCGGTTCGCATATCTCATTTTTTTTCCACCGGAAGTGACCTAGGTGCGAAAGTACGTCACTTCCGGTCCGGAAGTTGATTTTTTAATGCCCTTCGATTTTCGCCGGAAATACGTCACTTCCGGTTTGAAAATCAATGTTTTTTCGACCGGAAGTGGCGTACCGGTAAATCTCATATTAGAACCGGAAGTGACCTAGGTGCGAAAGTACGTCACTTCCGGTCCGGAAGTTGATTTTTTAATGCCCTTCGATTTTCGCCGGAAATACGTCACTTCCGGTTTGAAAATCAATGTTTTTTCGACCGGAAGTGGCGTACCGGTAAATCTCATATTAGAACCGGAAGTGACGTCATACCGGGGAAGTCATTTCATACGTAGTGACTTTCCGAAATACATATGTATAAGATTCTTTATGCAAAACGACGGTCATTTTCGTGTTCAGTAATCATTCTCACTGCCAATCCAGCGACGATTAACGGCCGCAGAGTCGGAAACTACCGATAATTTCCCTCCGTCCCTTTTTCCTCGATACTTCTTTCCCGTCCTCATATTTTCAATTTTACGATTATCCGTTCGACGACCGTAGTGCGACGGTCACGGAAGCGTGTTTCCGAGCCGTCACAAATCGAACTGCGAGTCGCTGCTCCCGCGACAGCATCTCGTCCGACTGGATCGATGGATCTACCGGTTGAACGTTCCGTTAAAGTGACTGATTGGTCGAAGGTCGATCCTCGCGAGATATCTCGCCAACGGAGAATCCTCGACCTCCCCCTCGCCAATTTCCAACGAAGCCGCAAGAAGACGTATTCCCGATATACTTTGACCGTCGCGTGGAACTCGCGATGCGACTCACCTGTCGATCACTCGCGAAGATAATCCCTTCTGGACGCTGCGAATAAGGACAACAGACGCCCGATAGCTCTCGGCGTGTAACAGCGTCAACGAGCAAACGAGCGACTACGACGAGCCGTGCCAGAAGAAATGATTCTTCTCGAATGATCGACGACTTCGCGAACGAAACGGCACGATAGTTAGGCTGTATCGGGATCTCGCCTTGCCCGTTCGAGTTTACCACGAAATAACATTTCTTATCAACAACCAATTCCCACAGAGTGCTATGGCGCAATAATTCTTCGGGCTCTCGGCCGTTCCCTCCGCCATGCGCCTATTTATCCAACTTTTTTTTCTTGAGCTCCTTTCCCTTTTTTTTGCGCAATACGACGACCGGTAGCGAGCGGTCGGTCAGCAGGGCGGGGCAAAAATGGCACATTTGGGAAAAACTCAATTTTCCAATCATTTGGCGATGAGCCATTTTTTGTCCCAACGATACATCAGGATTTTCAGCGCTTTGCCCCATTCAACACCACCAGCGAGAAGTTGTTGCACGGAAAAAAATCGCTTGCGGGCTGGCAAGGAAGAGAATTGTTGTTTCAATTCTACTTCTAATTCTTAAAATTCCATGTGATGTTGTTATATATATTAATGGAACAGTTGGGCAAAACTCAATTTTTCCAATAATTTGTCGATGTGTCATTTTTGTCCCGACGAGACATCAGGATTTTTCCCGTTTAGCCCCACTCAACACCATCATCGCCAGCATCCAAAAGTTGTTGCACTGAAAGTAAAAATCGCTTGTGCGCTGCCTAAGAAAACAATTGTTTCTACTTGCCATTTTTGCAATTCCATACGACATTGAAACAACGACCGCCATACTTCCAAGGCGACATCTTATCGTTTCAATCCCAAATGGAATTGTAAGAAAGGAAATAACGATTTTTGTCTTCGTCAGCCCGCAAGCAAATTTCACTCGAGTCATCGATATTTCTTTTTCAGTCTGCAAAATCGCCTTTTGCCACTTTGTCCCGTTTTGCCCCACCGTCCCATTTTGCCCTCCGCTGCCTATCGAGAGAGATGCGAAGTTGAAACTGCGCTCCTTGCGGCTCGTAAGCTTGAAGGAGAAGTCGGATTGGTACTTTCCTCGAGTGCCTCGCCGATAGAGCAGCAGAATCGACGGTGAATGCCGCGAGCGAACTCCTCTTTACGCTCCTCTCGATTCCTCACCCGTTTCTGTGTCTTTCTCCTCGATACGTGCGAGCGGGGAGAAGAAGTTTCTTTCCCCGTTTCACGGCTTCCGATTCCACTGGCTCGTTCTCTAGTCTGCTCGAGCACGCGAGTATCTTAACGACGTGTACGCGGCGTGAATCAGTTAGAAGGGAGTTCAGAGTCGCGTCGAACGGTGGGAATCGAAAGGGTGCGAGTTTGGGCGCAAAGCGTCGCGGCTTCGAGACCTTTTGATTCTCGGACGGAGGATGTTGTACAGAGGCGTACTTGTACGACGCACGTATGTTATGCTGTATACGCAGTGCAAACGACTCGCGAGATCGTCTTACGATCTCGCGGCATGGATATCTTCTCCTAACGAGCATCTTTCTCTATATCGCCCTTTCGCTCGCAATAACGTAACGACGTCTGGGAAATTTAAATTACACGGTTTTTTTTGTTTGATTTTTTTTTTTTTTTTTTTTTTATGGTGAAGCTGAAAGACATTTTCCTCGCCCGATGACGATGGTCTTTTAGTAGCGGCGAGAACGCGGGATCGAGGTCGTCGCGTGTGGGACGATAGAGCATACATAAATCCCTGCATACTGCATTCAAATTATCGTCGCGAGAAATGAGACGCCTGAGGAATGTGCCGCGAGGCTTTTTTTCTCAGTATGAATGTTAAGCGTACGGTGGAAGGAACGTTTTGCATTAGGCTTTAGGGGGATACATTGATGGCGATGGAAAACGTTAAATTGAATGAGTTTTATTTGATCTCTGGGTAACAAACAGTTGCGTCAAAAATTCACCATCATCGATCGTACATTGTGTCGTGTTGATTATGAGAAAAAATCTTGAGACCTGAAAATAAAAATAAAAAATCAACCGAGCCAACCCGCCTTATAGCGGGTCGACTGATGATGCGTGATTACTACGTTCTCATGTATTTTATGTTCATTTTTTTTTTCGTCCTTACCTACCGAGCCAGACCCTCCATTTTTGCGTCCGCAGTCGATTTCGCCCCTGTGTCGCATTCGCCTTAGTCTTACAACTAAAGGCGTAAGGAAACTGCAGAAAACCTATGCCGATACAGTCGGTCTCAGATTTGCTTCACGGCACCGGAGCTACGTCCAGTTTCGCCGAGAATGTAAACATGGACTACAGCTATGTACTTGTGGCACACACGGACAAGTACGCGTGTGCCTCAAGTATACATCAATGTCCCGCCCATATTATTATTTCTCGACGAAACGACGGCACCGGGAATCGAACCCTCGACCTACCGAAGCTCTGGTTTAGAGGCGAGCACGCTACACTGAGAGAAGGATCTAGTAAAAACTACTACATCACTTGAGAGATATTACCATAGCATATAGTAGTAGAGCGCTAGGGCGACACGTATGGTACGAAGTACGGGATTCATAAGAATTTTTCTTAGATATTATGGTAAAAATTCTTGGAAATTCTGAGACTTTTTGCCATAGGTGGCGCCGTACTACTATGTCCTATGGTAATTTTTCTTAGTTGATTGTTAATTTTTTACTAGATCCTTCTCTCAGTGTAACCACTAGACCAACGCACCGGTCTTTCATTAAACTTAATACACCAGTTTTTGCATAAAAACTTCCAGTCTCGTCCCCTCTTAAAAAAATAATCGAAATCGTGAAGCCAGTTTTCGTAGCCAATCGGGATCGTCGGTTTCATTGGTAAGGTGGGCACACTTAGCCTGGAAGAAATTAAATAAGCGCGAGCGAAGCGAACGCCTTGTTGCTAGTAAATTAAATTTAGCACGATTTTTTTTTTTTTTTTTCAGTGTATACTTTGTGGACTCTGTTCTCTCCGTGGGCTCGCCGACTCCGATTTGCCATCGGCCGGTAAGCGGATAACGGTGCTGAACTATCCTGCCAATGCCCATTTCCTCGGGAGTTCTTTCGACGGAAACGAGAAAAAAAAAATGGCTAAAGTGTAAGGATATCTCGCCCACGTTTCGCGGGGGAAGGCGAGCGGCCCGCGGACTCGCGGGGCACGGAGAACTCTCCGGGTCTCGCTCCGGTCCGCTACACTCTCGGGCACGGAACGTCGGCCCGGTCGTCCGGCAGTTACTGACCTGGGTTAACGCCCTGCGCGAGCGCACCGAGTACGTACCGAGAGAGCACCGCGAGTACGCCGAGGGAGAGAGCGAGTCCGCTGCGGCAAAAGGCGAACGAGCCGCTTGAGTCCGGCACGCACAATGCAACATTGTTTCGCGAGAGAGAAAGAGCGAGGTATTACGAGGTGGGGGAGGGGGGTTCCGCACGGTGTACTTTCGCCGTCGTCCTCGTTGTTGCACCTCTTTCCCTCTTCGGGACCGCCTTCCGCCCACTCCCCCGGAAGACGGGGCGGGAAGCCGGGGGAAAGAGCGGGTTTCGTTTCAGTTTCTTTTTTGCAATTTTTTTTTTTTTTTTTCTCTATTTCTGCAGTAACAGGTACATACACCGTATTATAGCGTACACCGGCAGTTTACTTTGCGTGTAACAGGTTCCCTCGTACAGCAGGAGGATAGTCGGGACTTGCCTGCGCGAAGGATGCGGCAGAGACGTTGGGGAGGAATTCTATGCTCGGGTAGAGAGTAAGAAATATTTTTGGAAAATCGGGGTGCAAAGTTTCGTTGAAGTAGTTTTGGTAAGTAAGTGACAAACGCTTTTGTTCAGGTTTGAATATACAAACTTTGCGGTTTTGTTTCTCCTTTCATTAACAATTTCAGTTTGTACTTTTGTTTGTAAAAATGTTTGATAATTAAGAGGTAAACAATTTTGGAGTTTTCTGGATAAGACGTTGTTGTAAAAAGTACACACTTTTTTGACTACCTTCTTTTACTCCCAACCTAACATTTTCTATATTAATCCCAAAAATACGATTTTTTGTGCACAAAGGCGAGATTTTCAATGGCTCACTGTACTTTAGGACCAAAAAGGCCAGCGGATTAGTGTTCAGCGGGAAAAAATACGTCGAAATACGTGGCAGTTCATTAAAAAAAACACACACGCACAAAAAATTCGTCAAAAAATTGCAAGGCAAAATTCGTGAAAAGATTGCAAGGATACCCATTGAGAGTCCATTTTTCGTGTTTTTCAACGTCCTCAAATGGCACGATAAAACGATTCTAAAACTTCGGACAAGGCCCTATTTTGTGGATTTTTTCCCGAAGAACACCATGATCACTCTGGATTTTCTGTAGCTTTATTGGGAGCCCAGATATCGAACTTTGTAAATCACGAAAATCGACGTTTTTCCAGAAGTGGCTCAAAAAGAGAAAAGTCGTTATTCAAACATCTTTCTTTTTGTTTCAAGACTACATTCCACCCATTTTTTCCCACCGATCACGAATATAACAGTTACAGTTTTAGTACAGTTTTATATATTTAAAAGCTCAAAATTTATGCACGTTAGAGATATCACGGACATTTTTAATCTTGTTTCGCACTCGACACACGTCCAAATGTGATTACGAAGAAAATCGTTGTTAAGAAGCAACAGTACTTTGTACCTTGTATTTTATAAAAGTACTTTAAGTACTTTTCGGTACTTTGCCCAGCTCTGGTCTGTGCAGTGTACAAGAGGTCTGCATTTTTTTTTTAATGCCATTTCCGACCAGCGCCTCGACAAAGTCCGACAGCACGCGTCCTCCGACAGTAACGCAGTGGGAGTTTGTATAATTTTATTTTCGCGGAGGGGCAGCCCGTGCGGAGGCAGAAGCGCAGAAATTACACACACATATCCGCAGGTAAACGGTACGGTCGGACCTTTCTCGGAATCTCGGGAGGTGAGGCCCTCCTTTCCTTCTCTCGCGGGCGGCAGATACGAGACCGGAGATCGTAAAGTCGAGGAAGATGAGAATAAGAAGCGCAGAAGAAGGAGGTGGACGAAGAGGAGCCGAGAAACGGCTCTCGTAAAGGACTCGCGCTCACGGGATCCGCCAGTTTTATCGGTCCCTTGAGAAACCACGGGGGAACCCGGAGAGAAACGTTATTATGGCGAAGGAGTCGAAAACGGATACGCCGAAAAGTCTCGCCGAAGTTCATCCGCCGCACGGAGCTCGGCGATGCACGTTTATTCTTACGAGCCCGAGCTTATAACTCGTTTCGCGCACATCCCAAGTCCGGATAAAGATGAAATTGGGAATGACAATTATGAATAAATTTAACGACGTGAGAAGCATCGAATTAACCGGCGAATCGCCCGTCGCATTCGTTGTCTCAAATTAACGAGCAGAATTTTCAAGACGAACGGGATGATTTTTTTTTACAGAACGTTTCGTCTGCGAGTGTTGAGAAGTTTTTTTCTCCGGTTGATTTTTCAATTGTTTTTGCTTCAAAATTATTCAAGATGAATGCGCGGTTCGCTGGCGCGTGAAAAATTGTCAAAGTTTCTTTTACCGCGCGAGAAATTATTTATTTGTTTATTTATAAATCAATATTTCTAATAATTTCGATATTACAAATCAAATTGGGTTCTGCTCACACCCAATTTGATTTGTAATTGTTGTTACTGAAAGAACATGAAGGGAATTTGCAGACATCCGGTAAATGTATTTACGCTATTTATCGTAATTATCCTAATTATCGTATATACACATTTCTCGATAACTACGCTGATAAATTCTTCCTGGCAATTGGAAGCCCCGATAAGTTGTTCGATCTCGCTTTCTCCCTCTC
This sequence comes from Stenichneumon culpator, assembly GCA_964017025.1. NCBI lineage: Eukaryota > Metazoa > Arthropoda > Insecta > Hymenoptera > Ichneumonidae > Stenichneumon > Stenichneumon culpator. Next base: position 17,543,470 of record OZ024772.1, on the reverse strand, counting down.
TCGATCGGCCTGCACGGTGCGCATTTATTCTTATGCATGACCGGACAACTCGTTTCGCGGACATTTCTCGTCCGGACAAAGAAGGAAACTGGCAATGACAATTATGAATAAATTTGAAGACGTGAGAAGCATCGAATTAAGCGTCGAGGCGCTCGTCGTATTCCGCGAATTTGCAGCGGGAGTCTGCTAGTTATCGCAAATTTACGAGCAGAATTTTCGAGACGAACGGGATCAACATTTTTTCGTACATAAAAACAACTTTTCTTCCTCGAGCATCGAGCATTTTTTTTCTCTCCTTGACTTTTCAATTTTCTTACCTCACAACTTAAGCTGAAAACGCGACTCGCTGACGTAAGAAAAACAGCAAAAGGCTCTTTGACCGTGTGAAAAATTTTCCCACGAACACACGTCCCGATCGTGCTTTACTCCTGCCCAGATGATATTCTTATTCTTATTGTTATTATGATTATTTGTTGTTCCATTTCCACCCCATACCCTTTTGGGTTTTTGCGGAACCCCATCCCGATTCCCCCTAGCACTCCCTACCCGCACTCGGCTAAGCCACCTAACTTCCAGTGCGTGGCGTATCCGACTTAAGGCAAACGGCCCAGTTTCCGCCACCTTTAGTTGAGTGGCCCAGTTTACACCATCTTTAATTGTTAAATAGAACATTTTATTTAAAAAATATACGTATTGCGACATTAATCAAGAGTAAAATCCGTTCTTCAATATGTCCTAAATGTTCTCTTGTATTAAACAAAAACTGTGTTTATTATTAGTGCAAATTACGTTCGATGGCGGTAACGGGGCCAGCGGCGAAAACTGGGCCGTTTACCTCACTTAGCTACACTGTACCGCATTTGCCGAAGACACGGGAAAACTACCGAAAACCCGTGATGATACAGACGGTTTCAACTGATCCACATTCTAAGCAGTCACCCATCCAAGCACCGACCGCGACCGAATCAGCTTGACTCGGGGGACCACCAGAGCCGTGCGCCGCACATCCACCGCTCTCGGTGCTGCCCGGACAATTTTTTTTTTTCTCGCGCTCGAAAGCCTCGATACGTCGATCGATAGCGCTAATTTAATAATTTGAATATTTATTTTTTCTTCGTGCTTTATCGACCGATGTCCCTGGCCTATATAGGCGGTGCAACAAGAGCGTTCTACATCCGCAATTGCGTAATCCGCTGCACTATCAATAGTGGAGAGCGAGGCATGAAACTCTCGCTCGCGCAACTCGGCGTTGGTGGTAAAGTCTTTATGCAATTCTCCTCGTTCGTCTCGGTACGCCGTACACGATGCAACAGTACCGATACACACAGCTGGTTAGCCGTACAACCGAGTGCGAAAGTTCTCTCCGTGCTATCGCTCCGCGTCGCCGGTGCCGCGTACAGTCCTTTGTAATAAATCCGCGGTGGCGTGGGGCCGCTAACCCCGGGACTATGCGCGGCGATAATAATAGAACTCTGGGAAAACGTGGTCCAGCAAAGGGAACGGTGGAGAAGATGCCGAGTGGGAGGCCGAGACACTTCCGCCACTCGAAAAGTAGCTCTCTCGTGTACCGAGTGAATTTACTTTGCGGCGTCGGTAATTAATTGCCCAACGCGCGGAGTTCCCCGGCCGCTGGGAACCAATCTCAGACGGAATCGCAAATAAGGCGGCGAGGATAAAATCCGTCTTCGATCCGCGATGGCTTCGTTGGCACCAGCTGAGAGTGAGTTAAATTTAAGCTCGTGGCAATATGTTTATTTGTTTATTGACGGATTTCCCCTTGACCGGAATTCAAATACAGAATGTGTCCTATAACTACTTAGATCTATCAATTCCAACAAAAATACAGTAAAGAAAATAAAGAAAAGAACAAAAAAAAAAAAAATTTCATATAAAAATATTTCTTCAATCAACATATAATTTGTTATTAAGTCAGTTTGTTTCACTATACTTATACCTATTATTAAGAAACTTTGTTTCATTATACCTATATTAAATTACTTAGCTTATTTAAATTATTTTTTATTTAAAAACTCTTTAAACCGCGTGTAGATGTTCGCATATGGATGTTCTCTATATTAAATGAGATTTGTTTTTCTATATCCAGGAAGAATAAAAAAATAGGGTCCATTTTGCGCCGAGATCTCTTTAGCTGGACGAACTCCTATCGCGTGAATGGCGGGAACCACAAACAAACAAAAAAAACACGCAGACAGAATCGCAAATAACGCAGGAATCAACAAGCTCTCTTCGATTCACGATGACTTCGTCGGCACCAGCTAAAAGTGTAGAGACTGGACGGTAAAACGGATGTTTTCCATCTAATAAGATAACAATTTTTCCATACCCCATTAAAATGTAAAAAAGGGTCCACTTTGCCCCGATTTCTCTTCAACTAAACAAACTCCTTTGGCGTGAATAGTAGGAATTACAAAAAAAAAAAAAACAAGCGACGCATCTTTTCCGTTAAAGAAAGAAAACATTAGCACGGAAAGAATTGCTGTCTTGCAAAACGGCCGGATAGTGTCAGTCGAAACGAGATCCAAGAAAGAGTTTGCGACCGCGAACTCGGCGGACGCTGAGAGTGGCCGAGCGGGATGCGCGCGCAGCTTGGGCCCACCTGAGCCCGACTGCATCGACGGTAGAAGGGCCCGGTTAGCCGGGACCACGATGAGAGCACCAGCCGGGCCTCTCCTCACTTCTCGGATCCTCTCCGGAAAGAGGATGAGGACCTCGGGAGCGCTATACCCGCGAAGAAGTAGGTGCCTCCATCGGGTGGATGGTTTTAGAGCCCCCTCCGCTTAGAGGAGGCCCAACTACCAAGCGCACTGGCTGCCCGCCGCCTGCCGCGCTCCGGAAGGTCAATGCACCTCGGCCAAGGACACATTCTAGCCTCGCACACCCTCGCACACGTAAACACACACGCGCAGACGCATATATATACGTGTATATATGTATACACACACACACGCACACGCACACGTACACATACACAGGGATGTTGGATGGCGAACGAGCGCCGAGAGTGCGGCACGCGGCATCGGCGAAGAAGCAACGTTGGGCCTACTCTGGCCATGGGTTGGGATCCCGCGGGGATATCCAGGGATCCACCATCTCGCTGAAGTCGGGTATGCTTGGTTGCAATCGCTGCAACGAGTGTAAATGCTCGTCCGACTATCAATGGTGGGAATTTTCGGAAAGGAGCTGTGGAAGGATTTACAGAAATTTCCTAAAGGATTTACTAAAGGAGGTCCACGAACTTCCTTCACGATCCCCATTGCGAATATTGATGATTACTGTATGGGAGGCTCTTTCGTATTTTGCGGTAAAAAGACCACTTAGTTACCACCAATTGCCAGCGCCGGAAAACCAATTGTTTGCTCGTTGGTCTAACGGATGGGTTCGTAAGGACAAGTTTGGATCTACCAAAAAAAATGATCTCCAACGCTATCAATGATGGAAAGTTTCGGAAACTGGGTTCAAACGAATTTACAAAGTTGCTTCACGATCCCGATTGACAATATTGACGATTAATATATGGAAAGCTCACTCCTCTTTCACGGTAAAGAGAATACTTAGTTACCACCAACTGCCGACGCCGAAAGACCAATCTCTTCGCTTGTTGGTCCAATGGGCGAGTTCTTAGGACAAATATAGATCGCCCAAAAAAAAGATGTATCTTCCGGCGTCGATTAATCGTTACTTTTTAATTGCGACTGAAGACGACCGACTCCCTGGAAATAAAGTTGTTCCCGTCACCTTTGAGAGTCCCAGCGCGACAATCTTACGTTGGTCGGATGGACGCGCATGTTACGAAACGAACGTCCCCTATTAGCACGGTAGCTCCGTGTTTCCTCCGTTTCCTTCGTTCATCCACGACTAGCTTGTTAATCATGTCTAGAGAAGCGTGAACGGCATAATTGGACGAATAACTAATGAAATCCGTACGAACCCGAAGCTTTCCGAACAGCTTCGTCGGCGAGTCTTCCGAAGGATTTCGTTTCGCGGCAAGGCGCAAGCCTCGTTTTATCGTTAATCCAGCGAACGGAGACGGATTACCGGAGACACCCAAGAGTCGTTTCGCAGCCTCGCAACCACTAGTTCTCGAGGCAGCTGGGATAGAAGAGCGAGAAGGAAGGATCGCCGTATCCGGAGGCTGAATGGAGAGATGTGGCAGTGTGTCGTCTCGCGATCGAAGAGGCGAACCGTCCCCGACGGCACCTTGCATAATCGATTAATAGGATCGAGACAGCGTTGGGCACGCGTCACTCAATGTCTTCTCTCGCTCGGCCAGTGGGTACGGAAAGGAGGAGACAGACGGGTCGGCGAAGATGTCGGAAGAAACAGCGGGGTGCCGGGCGGGGAAGAGCCGAGCGGGGAAAAATATCTACAGCCTGTGCAGGACACACGAGAGAACGTATATTTCCTCGCGTGCGCCGGGACGGCGACGCAGGTTCATCGACTAATGCTATCCGGCACCACGAGAATGCTAATGACTTTATGGTACGTGCACACCGTAGCATCGACGCTGGAATTTACACAGAAGTCGGGGATATCTGGGCGCGATGAGGGAACGAGGCAGGATTCGCTAACGGAACTTCTTCGACGAGCTTTTTTTTCTACCATTTCGGTGTTAAATATATTAGTCTGGTTGGTCGGTTATTTGTCAAAGGAAGTAATAGTTGTAATTTCGTCGGGTGGCTGTGATTGTTTATGACCGTGAATTTTATCGATGAAATATGGTGATATTTCGGGTGAGGGAGAAAATACCAGACTACCGAGATCGTCGCACGCCTAGACTATTCAGTCTGGACGCGTCTAGAGATAAGCGGAAGACGATACAAATCTGGTCTACGATCTACCCGCTGTAGATTTGTACGTGCATCTAAAGAAAGTTCGCCTACCCGGGCGATTGCAGACGTACGATATGGATTTCGAGAATGACTGTTGAGTCTATCGGTACTCGTTGACTTGAATCTATAATCTATGTAGACTTCGGTCTTCGGAGAAAATCGAAAAATGATTTACGGTGGACGGTAGATTGCATAATTTACTGCCTGCATAGACCGAAATCTACATAGACCGTAGACTCGAGTAACTTACTCTATAATCTATGCAGACTTCGGCCTACAGAGAAAATCAAGAGCGATAGACCGTAGATTGCATAGTTTACTGCCTGAATAGTCCGAAATCTACATAGACTGTAAACACGAGTACCTTAGTTTACAATTTATGTAGACTTCGGTCTGCAGCGCTAGTAAAAAATGTGATCTACAATAGACCGTAGATTGCATAGTTTACTGCCCGCATACACCAAAGTCTACATAGACCGTAGACTCGCGTACCTCGGTCTATAATCTATGTAGACTGCCGTCTACACCCAAAATCGAAAAATTCTTTACGATAGACCGTAGATTGCACAGTTTACTACCTGTATATTCCGAAGTCTACATAGACGGTAGACTCGAGTAGACACGTATCAGACTCGACCGTTGCTTCATTCACATCGCTCGTCCCACAATCCGTCCGATAGGGCGGACTTTCGGTCGACGCGCACAGATCTACCGAGAGTCTACCGTAGATCAGATCTTCTTTGCACGGCGATCCTCTCACCGCCTCGCTTCCAGACAGCTTTTTAATCGTTTCGTACGGACTCCCCGAGACACCGAGCGGGACCAGACTCCGACAAACTGCATAACATACATACAGGTTATAATCGTAGATCCACCGAGATGCACCTTTCCGCGTACAGCGTCGTGCTGCGGCTGTCGCACCGGGGCTATGAATAATGTAACGGACGAGGTCCGGCGACCGCGTAGTGAATGATAGAAACAGATGCTCCGGGAAGCATCTCTCGCACATGCGCACGTGAAACCCCACCTGAGGCGAGCTGAAAAGAAGAGGAAACTCCTAACTCGTACACGCACCCGAGACATCCCGTGGTAACGCTCCGGGTTCGCTGCCACGAGGCGGGAGCGCGGGGCGGAGATGTCGAAGTTGCCGAAGAGGTGGGGAAGTGGCGACGAGCGATGAAGTTGAAAGAAGCTGCGATGGAAGAGACCGAGAGAGGAAGAAGGGTTAAGAGACCCCTTGCTGACAGGACAAGAAGAACAAGAACAAAAAAGAGAGGAACAACTGGGGAGTGGGAAGAAAGCGGAAAAAGGGATAGGAAGTAAATGGAAGCGGGAGGCGAAGGGGAGGAAGGATGCTCGGTGGCTATAAAAGAATTCTATATTCGTTGTACGAGGCAGAGGAGAACTCGAGGAACGTTAGCGGCGATCGTTCGGAACACCCTCCTCATCCTTGAGGCCTTTCGACTCGGAGAACGGTCCGGCTAGATCGATTTTCTGCCCCACTCCGAAGGACGAATGGGGAGTGTGTCTGTGGTCTAGTCGGTGAGAAAGCGAGGGAAGAAAGAAGCACAGGCGATGGATGGGGTATGTGTGTCTGCGTGTCTATATTGAAGTATTACATGACCAGGTGCGCGTGACGCCGGGAGGGTCATCGTTGGGCCTCGACCTCGATTCTCCGCCGTGGAAGACGATACGATACGCGAAGAGGAAGACGGCGAAGGGACGACGAAGCCTCGGGCCGTCGACGGTTGGAGAAAGAAAACTCGATCGGGGGCGATCGCGGGAGAGGTGGAGCTGTCGTTTTCGAACGAGGCTTTTCATTAACAGAAAGAAGAAGATCAGACGGAGGACACCCTTTGCACCCTTTGGCTTCTTTTTTCTTTTTGTTGCTTCCTACTTTTTTGCACCGGTGGAAGAAATCAGGTTCGGGCACACGTCCTGCCGAACGGGAGAGAACCCCACGAAGAGGAGGGAGAGGGGGAGAAAGAGGAGAAAATAGGGGAGAGTTTGTAGAGAACGGGGGGCATCGCGGAACTGGGGAGAGAACCGTCTGGGGCACGCTCCTTCCTCACTTCTTCCTCCTTCTCCACTTCTTATTTTGTATCCCACTCCCCTAGCATCGTCTTCTTCCTTTCCTCTTCCCGTGTATTTCTCTCCTCCTCCTCCTCCTCCTCGTCCTCCTCTCCTTATCTTGTATCCTTCTCTCCTAGCATCATCTTCTTTCTTTCCTCTTCCCGTGTATTTCTCTGATCTTCCTCCTCTCCTTATCTTGTATCCTACTCCCCTAGCATCATCGTCTTCCTCTCCTCTTCTCATGTGTGTCTCTCCTCCTCCTCTCCTCATTTTGTATCCTGCTCCCTTAGTATCATCTTCTTGCTTTCCTCTTCTCGTGTCTTTCTCTCCTCCTCCTCCCCCTCCTCTCCTTAATTCGTATCCTTCTCTCCTAGCATCATCTTCTTTCTTTCCACTTCCCGCGTGTTTCTCTCCTCCTCCTCCTCCTCCTCCTCCTCCTCCTCTCCACATTTTGTATCCTACTCCCCTAGTATATCATCTTCTTCCGTTCCTCTTCTCGTGTGTTTCTCTCCTCTTTACTCTCTTCCTCGTTCTCCTGCTTCTTCTCGCTCCTTCTTCTTGCTTCGGAGCTTCGTTGCGACCCGCTGGGGTAATTGCACCCTACCAAGGACGCCAGCTGATGCAGCGGCCACCAGGGCTACACACAGCTGTACGCCACCGCATCGTACACACACGCCAGGCAGAGGGCCCTACCCGTCCATTTCCTGCACTGAAAAGTCCAGCGTGCATGCACGCGCTCGAGCATCCACGAAGAAGAAGAAGAAGAGGGCGAAGAAACACGACGGGAAGGAGGCGCGGAGAGGACGGATATCGCGTGCATGATATATATATCGTTTTATTTTCTCATATTAATAATATCTCGGTCTCAATGCAGATAAATGATATACGAGTTATCGGCAAGACCAGCGAGGTTTCGTGATTCTTGTCGTCCCCGTAGCCAATCGTTAATTATTACGATTATTTGTCTTACGTTCTTGAGCTGCTGTTAACAGTTATTAGCACCGAGAAATAACTACCTGTAAATGTATATCAAAGAATAATAATGATAATACGATTGTTATGTAAGAATATGATAATCCAGGAACGCATAATAAATAATAATTAATATTACATTTCTGTATACTGCATATATACTGTACTGTAATTGTACTGTACATATAGTGTGCATACTGTGGGTATTATTCTGTATATGAAGAAAACACAATTCTTGCACCGTAGGAAACATTTTTTTGCAATTCAGTTTGGAATGTTCAGTGTATTAAAAACATTGGAAGTGCCTTGTTTTTTATAATTTACTTTAAATTCAATGAAAAAGTATATTAATTGTTCATCACAACTAATTGTACATGAAATTTGATATGCCAGTTTTTGCATAAAAACTTCCAGTCCAGTACGTTCAATTTCATAGGAATTTTTCTTCAACTCTAATCTCAGAATGAATAATAAATAATATCAACGTTTATTATTACTATCACTCAAGCAATAACAGTTATAACAGTTTTACGGTTAAAAGCAGTAATATCATCGGCGATACGATACCCGATAGTTATTAGTATTTATTCGCTCTTAAAAAGATTTTTTTTTTTTTTGTATCATCAGACGCCGATCCAAGCGCAATCGAACGGAAACCGTGTTGCGACGGGGTTATTGCGAATCGCACAGACGTTTCAGGAAGTGTAATGATTTAGTAATCCCCCTCGGTCTCGCGGCTGCGCGACTGCGACTCGCGCTTCTGCTTTTTCTACGACGGCGAATGAACCGGCAGGGGTCGCGGAGGGAGCGCATCGGGTTCTAACCCAGTCCTTCAGGTTTATCGGGTTAGCCTCGTCGCGGGCCCGTCCAGATTCCTGTATGTTAAATGCGCTCACCCATACGTGACTCTCGACCGTTTGTACAACAAACTGCGTACACTGACGCGCATGCGCACGCACACGCGCACTCCGGGGCTCCGTATAGTGGCGTGTTTGATCCACGCACGATCGCTCGCCCGTGTGAGTTCCCTTTGTGCGCTTACGCGTGTTCACCTCCTCGCTGTATACTACCTGCTATGCCGAGCCTGCTTTCCTGCCTGCCTGCTGGACCACTAAGCTCTCTCGGCGAACGAGGGGAGAATGGCCGTGGGTTAGAAGCCAGGGAATGAAAAAGAAAGGAAGATTTTATATATATATATATATATATATATATATATATATATATATGAGAAAGTGGGAGAAGAAGAAGAGACTTATACGAGAGCCCGAGAGTCTCTCGTGCGCACGAGTTCGGGGGGGTAAACATTAACCAATCGCCATCTTTAAACATCCCGTTTCCGTCCCGGTCCAGCTCGGAAGAAGACGAAGTATTGTCGTTACGAGGAAGCGGGCGGGACAGCAGAGACTTGTAATTGAACTGGGTGAAATTTAAAAAATCTCGGGGGACCAAAGTTAATAGGGTCGTATTGTTGTACACGAAAAATGCTCAGTTTATGAAGCTATTACGATTATTAAAACACCCCACACATACAACTTAGCAACAACTGAAAAGAATTATCGATAAAGAAATAAATCGACGAATTTGACTTTAAGTATCACTTAAGTAATAATACTCAAATATAATATTTTTTTAAAAGAAGAAAACTGTGGCTGAAGGATTCCGGTTGATGGCCAATATGTGTAATTTAAGTTCTGTGATGTATCAAAAAACCATGTCACGGATTGCCGATAAATTCACTACTACTATTATTATTACTATATAATGAATATATTCGCTACTCCTACTATTATTATGATTCTTATAAATAAATAATAATGAGTGTAAGAAATATGTTCCTGAGGTAACATATTTATTATTAATTCATACATATCATAACATCGTTTATTCTTACACAAAATATTGATTATTTATTCATTTTTTTCGGCAGCTAAGTTTTCGTGGGCATAATAAAAAAATTGATGTATCCGAGAGACGTGATTAAAGAACCGGAAGCCATGTTATATGCATATATATATATATATATATATATACAAGTAATAACAATGTAGCGAAAAAAGCAGATGCGAAGTGAAAAATCATTGTGTCATTCGAGACAATTTCATTCCCGCATATAATCCGCAATTTGAATGGTGGGGGGAGGGAGGGGGGGAGAACTGACTCGGCGAGAGATCAGGACGTCAAGGGGACCCTCGCGTGTCCGTCGCGAAGTATTACAACTCGCGGTGTTATTCGTTTTCGTCTCTCCCCATATGTGACGGGGAGGAGGCGTCTCCTGCTCGCACTTCTTAATTCTCTCCTCGCCGCGCGTATCCTCTCCTGTTCTCCTTCCGACTCGCGATCTCCTGCTCGGCGGCACGCACACGCATACGCACACCTGACGAGCGTGCAGCAGCAGCAGGTATCAAGAGGCTGGCGACAGGTGGGCCACTTCTTCTCTCCGCCGTACCGCCGTAATATATAGCATATCATGAGAGAGGTACATATCGCGGTATAAGTATACACGCATTTATGTATTTTCACGGCGTAAACAGAAAGTTATATGGCCCATCCGCTTTCGTGACAAACGAAGGCCATTCGAAATGGTTTTTGTTTTTATATAAAATTTTAGTTTGTTACAAAATTTGATTAATTTATAAGATTTTATTATTTTATAAAATGCTATTGTTTAATTAAATTTTGATTTCTAATTAAAAGATATTTTTCAATGAAATGTTATTTTTTAAATTGAATTTTATGTTTTTATTAAATTTAATTTTTTAATCAAATTTTTTGTTTCTTCTCGATATACCGTTGAATTAAATTGACGTAAAGAGCTCGGGCGGTGGGTCGGCGGTTGTTTTATCGCGTTGGTGGCTCGGAACGAATATAGAACACGTCGACGCGCCGATGCATTGAGTCGTGTCTGCATCGCAAAAAAAAAAGTTAATAAAAGAAAACTAAAATAGGTGGTCCATTTTTGCACGAGCTATCTCCCCTCCGACAATATCCGTGCGAATAACGTGTCCGTACTCATCGACATTTAATTTCAATTCAATGGATGAGCAGCCGATGATAAAAGGACTTTTTTTTGTGTGTGTGTTTTATTTTCTCCGCCCTCAACCCGTCTGTGCGGCTCAAGCGATTACGCACTCGATCGAGTACGAGACACGAGTTATCGCGGTGGAGCAGGATAATACATAAACGTTCATTGAGCGCGATGAGAGTGAGCGAGGGTGTGGGCGACGGGCGAACCAGACTAGACGCTCAAGCGTTACGCAAATACGGAAATTGCCCAGAGATGAGAGGAGAAAGGAGAGACACAGAGAGAGGGATGACAAGAGGAAGGGCTGCTGTTTTTGTCGTCCTCCCTTCGCAGTACCTTGGAATATATATTTACTGGTATAAATATATAAATATATATATATATATACTGGTGATGTACCGGTGATATGCGCTGTATAATGAATGTATAAATATGGGCCATTCCACGTCAGGTCGAACGGCCCAAAACCCTGACCTCCGATCAAGCTGCAAGTTCGTGATGTTGTAGTAATATATAGTGTCAATGCCTGCCATTTTTTTCAGATTTTTATCGCCTTTTTATCGGCAAGTTAACGGACAGCCATGCAAATATTATTGATTATGATAACTCGGAAATTTTTGGCCGGAGAAGAAAAATGTCGTGTACAAAAAAGATGCTATCTCTGATGAACTATCTTCTTCAATTTTCTCAAAACTTCCCACACACGAGAAACTTGAAATAAAACAGAAAATTCTTTTTTTCTTTTTAAATTTTTCAGCAGGTATGATTAAGCATAAGGATTTTCTGTTTTTTGTTGAGTTTCTCGTGATTGGAAAATTTTGAAAAAATGTACATAGATAGTTCATCAGAAATAGCATATTTTTTTGTCGATGACGTTTTTTGTGCGACTAAAAGTTTCAGAGATACAATAATTTTTAAATGTTAGCACGCCTAACTGTTAACTTAAAAACGACAGCCGATAAGAATCGGAAAAAATTCGAGGTGCGCGCACTATATAATGCTATTATACAGTGAACTATTATATAATGCTATCGTATAATATATAGCGATATTATACAATGCACTATTATATAATGCTATCGTATAATATATAGCGATATTATACAATGCTATACAACATTGCGAACTTTCAGCCTGATCTAAGAGGGTCAGGATTTTGGGCCGCTTGACTTCACGTGGAATGCCCCATGTATATCGAGATATATATATGCATGTATATATTCGAATTACGCTAAGCCACCCCAGCGGTTAGCATTCCAGAAATGCTTTGTACACCGTAGACAAGAGGAACGTCAACGCGTACACGGGAGAAAGCCCGACGGGCTCTTCTCTCGGTGCACAATTTTCCTGACGACACCCCTCGGCTCTCTCGCCGTCATTGAAACACCTTCGGCACCTTCGGTAATCTTCCCGCTCGTCGCGCACACGGAATTATTCCCATGACTGTTATGACAACGATAGCGATTAAAATAATTAGCTAACAGGCTCATCAAAAACCCATAAAAATATTTTATTTGAAATAAAATAAATTTAGAAAAAAAAAACTCAATTTATTAAAAAATTATTAGTGCGCCGAAGCGTATCTTTGCACAACGCTGCATTTGCCTCCAATAAATTCGTGCTCTCAAAATCTCATTAGCGATTTTTATTTTCATCATAAAAAGAAAAAAAACAGAAAATGATGTAAAAAAAAAAGAAAAAAGAAAACGACAGTTCGAAACGAATTAAATGCGACGTGGAAACGATTATTCAATTACACCTACGTGCACCTTGCGATTGCGCAAGATATCCGCGCAAGAACTCCATTTAATTTCTACCCGTAGATAATTTGTAGTTTTTTTTTTTTAATTCCCTCTTGCGCCTGTCTAACGCAACGCCTGCCATCCTGTGGGCCGGTCAAGACAGCGACAGAAAGATATACGCTCGAGGATCGACGGAGAGATAGAGAGGGAGCGACAGTCGCTCTCTCTCCGTCTCTCCCGAGGGAGAGGAGTAATAAATTGGCTATTACCGCGGGAGGCAGCGCGTAGTTTTCTCGGGCTTGCGAGTTATCTCGACTCGCAGAACGCTGCCAATTACGTTCACGCCCGTAGAGCGTCTTTTGCTGCACTACTGGGTGCGCGCGAAAGAGGGCGGCGGGGTGGAAGGGGGGGGGGGATAGAAACTAAACGTTGCGAGCGCGACCTGTCTCGGTTAATCGTTTGCTAATAGATAAAATAAAATGTCGAAAGAAACATAGAACTGGAAAGAATGAGACGTAACGGGAGACTCGAGCGGTGTTCGAAGGCCTGAGTGAGCGCGCACGTGCGCGCGCAACTCGCACAGGATTGTAAGGTGAATGGCCCGATTATTGACCGTGGCCCAATTACTGTCCGTTAATCATGTTGCCTACGATAGAACATGCAGTTTATGTCCGGCATACTCACTTTTTTTTTGTGGATTCTCTATATTGTGCGTTATCTGATTGAATAAGCATCGAGACAAGATGTTATAAAATCGTCGACTTTCAGAGTTTAATCTGTGCACCTGCCAGAAAGAAGCTCAGGCAGGCCATTTTCGTGTCAGTTTCGCTAAGCGGGGCCAATCGTTGACCGTGGCCCAATTACTGTCCGTTAATGATGTTATCTACGATAGAAAATTGTGTTTATGTACGGCATACTCACATTTTTTTGTAGATCATTTATGTTGGGCGTCTTCTTGTTCAAATAAGCATTGAGACAAGATGTTATAAAATCGTCGACTTTCAGAGTTTAGATAGGCCACTATATGAGCACTATATAAGCACTATATGCGCACTATATGGGTACTATATGACGTAATTGTAGGACACTAATCAGGTAATTTACAACAGTGCGTATATTTCGAGATTATTATTTAAAAATGGTAAAAAAATAGTAAATTAATACTCGTTTCAGTTAATTAAGGCCTTTCTGTAATACCAGTTATTTCAATATCTCCACTATTTTTAACAACCTTCTTTAATTTTCATGCGGAGTTCAGATGCCGTGCGGAGCTTAGGTGGTCAGCCATTGGGCCGTTCACCTTGTCTCGGGAATTCTTTATTCGCACGGGGCTCTTCGAGTTAAAATAAAAGAAAAAAAAATGGGGATGTTTTTTCGAAGGCCCGTTGAAACCGCGTTTCCGCCCGAGCGTGAGAGGGAAGAGTGGCCGGGTAGGGAAAGTCACGAGGAAAAAAAATATATATAAATGCGAGGGATATAATGCCCGGTTTAAGGGATAACGCGTGACCCACATTTGGCCTCGAGCGGCAGGTGTTTCCGAGAGCTCCTTTGTAAATTTCTTTCGAACAACGACGAGATCGAGAAAAACCGACATCGATCCATGAAAACGTAGCTGTAGCGCTGCGCGAGGAGAACCGGGATGAAAAAGTCTACGAAACTGTTTGCCAACCGGAAGTCGTCCTCGCTCCACTTCCAACTGAATCGCGCAACTTTGCGGTGTTTATATATATATATTTCTTTTTTCCTTCATTTCTATAACTTGAGGCTACTCGGAGTCGAGGCTTCGAACGATACCGCTCTCCGGGCTGATTCATCGAGCTCCGGGAGGATACGGAGAGAAAAAAAAAGAAACCCGTAGAGACCTCTTATCGACAAACCGAGATTGCTCGTCGGCGGTATCGAACCGCACATATTTACTCGTTTTCGCCGAACGATTAGATTACCCACAAAGATTACGAACCGTTACTTCGAGGAACAAAATTAACAAGAAAAGGGAATACAAGAAAATCCTGTAATATCGATTGCCACGTAACAAAATAATAATAATAGTAATAATAATAATATTAATAACGCAGACTGATGCGGAAATGTGCGAGAAGGAATTACAAGAGAAAAGGGTGAAGAGAGAAGAGTGGAGCAAAAACGGGGCAGTGGGGCAAAATGGGACGTCCTTATATTATTGAAAAATTGCGTTTTTAAAAATGCAATTTTCGAATCATTTTAGGGCGTCCCATTTTGCTCCATCGATGCATCCCGATTATCGGTTCCGTTTTGCCCCTCTCTTCGCTAATGCTTTAAAAAGTATGAAAACGTATGAAATGTACCAATGAGAGAACCTTGTGAAAAACACTGGCAACCCTTCGTGGAGTCAATAATAAAATAATAATAAAATAATAATAGAATAATAATAGAATAATAATAAAATAATAATAAAATAATAATAAAATAATAATAAAATAATAATAAAATAACAACAAAATAATAAATGTGGAAGCGAACGCGTGAGAATGGGTTGTTGGACATGTCGTGAAGAAAGAGAATGGCCAAAGAGAGGATGATCTTGCGGCGAGTTGCGTTGCGTGTAATCCGGAAGGCCGTATACGCGCGGCGACCACTTCCGGTCGGCCGGAAGGCATCGATTACCCGTCACGTCGAGAACGCGCCTCGCCCGGAGCCTCCGATGACCGTCGAGCTGTTTCAACTGCATACATATATCCCGCTGCCGTTGCTGCTACTGTTACTGGCACCAGTTCTACCGGCCGCGATCGTCCGGCCGACCGAGTGTTTAATGTTTCTCGTTCGTTCTGACAACGCGCGCGACCGTAACCGCGATCCCTCTTTCGCTATCCCGTTTCACAGTGTTTATCTTCGCTCCTGCACTGGGAACGTGTCTTGGGTGGCGTTTCGTTACACAGCAATGGATTGCGATAATAACAGCAGAGAACGAAGCGACGATAATTACTTCGATCCGTGGTCGATA
The DNA here is from genome assembly GCA_964017025.1 of Stenichneumon culpator. NCBI lineage: Eukaryota > Metazoa > Arthropoda > Insecta > Hymenoptera > Ichneumonidae > Stenichneumon > Stenichneumon culpator. The sequence continues at coordinate 17,527,831 of OZ024772.1, read as the reverse complement.
ATTTTCGAAGAGATTGAAAAAAAAAAAAAAATTGGCGAAGCCGCGATGGCCGAAGCGACGATTATTGTTTCGATCTGTTGTCGATGATTTCCGAAGAGATTGAAAAACAAAAATATTAAAGAAAAAGCGACTGCCGAAACGACGATAATTATGTTCATCTTATCAATTTTTTTAATGATTCAAAGTTTCAAAGTTTCAAAGTTTCAAAGTTTCAAAGCTTCAAAGTTTCAAAGTTTCAAAGTTCCAAAGTTTCAAAGTTTCAAAGTTTCAATTTTTCAATGATTTTCGAAGAGATTGAAAGAATGAAAAAATAAAAACTTGACGGAGCATCGACGATCGTTTTTGGTATAATAACATCGTACCTTACAAAAAAAAAAAAAAATTTCAAGTGTTCTTTCCATGCTTCGAGATTGGAGGAGAAAATGGAAAGAAGAAATCATTTTTTTTACAAGGATATACGAGAAAAGTTCCAGCTACGTTGACCGCGCGATAAAGGCATCGAATGAAACGTTTAATTTGCCATCTAGCCTTGCGAACGAGGTGAACATGACACACGTGTCCGCGAGAAGCTTATTCACGCGATCTCCCCCCCTCCCCCTTGATTTTATTGCTAGGAAGTTTATCGCATACGTGTCGTTGTCGCGAGGGCATGCAACAGTCCTATATATATATATATATACATATAAATATATATTGATACATACACCTATATATATATTCGCGTTACACGTTGTATCCTTCTGACGCGAGTTGTACGCTGACAAAACATACTTGCTCGTCGAGGGAACCTCGACGAGTATGTTATATTCATGGCAGAGAAGCGTTTATTGTATACCGTTAATGCGCGAGCAGTTCCGAGGAATGAAATTATTGCAAAACTTGACACAGATAGACGGCGATCTTTCGATCGTTTTCCTTAAACATATATATATACGACTCACGCTTTTCTCTTCACCAGCGATAAATTCTCCTCCTTTTGCTACGTTATTTTATGATTATTATGTTATTATATTATTTCAATATATTATTTTATTATTATGTATGTATCCTTGTTGACTCCCGGAAAGGTTGCAAGTTTTTTTTACAGGATTTTCTCCTTGTTACATTTCATACGTTTTCATACCTTTTCAACTATTAGGCGAGCGCGCGGCAAATCGGGACTGACAATCGGGATGTATCGATGGGGCAAAATGGGAGATTTTTGTACCAGTAATACCCGCGCAGCTCCGAGGAATGAAATTATTGCAAAACTTGACACAGATAGACGGCGATCTTTCGATCGTTTTCCTTAAACATATATACGACTCACGCTTTTCTCTTCATCCTCGACGGATTTTCCTCCTTTTTGCCGCAATGTTTTTTTGTGATTTTTTTCTTCTTATATCTTCGATCGATGTCCGATCACCGCGGACTTTTTCCACCCGGCGCGCCGAGCCGATAGATCGACAGATCGCGCGCCGCACGATTCTTATCTCGCGATGAAAAATTAATCGTCGAAGAAGTCCTCGAGAAGACTCCGAGGACTTCGCAGGGAACGAGTTCGTTGGTGCGCGCGAGGAGGAACTTCGTGACTTCGTGAGTTTATCGCTCGACGCGAGACGGTGCGAGACTGAGGCCACGTGGGGCCGACGGATCTCCGGTTCGTTCACGGTTCAACATAATTTATTTTTGTCTATGGCTTTACGGGCTGCAACTCTCCGCTGCCACGTAGCCGCCTACCCCATGCGTAGAGAAGACGCCGCTCGTGTGTGGCACGTGACGCGACGTTTATACGCTGCACGGTGCTTCGAGAATACACGAAAATATCGCCGCCCGATTTGTTTACAAATGGAGGAGAAGAAATTTAAAAAATTGCAAAAAAACATTTTTTTTAATGTAGAAAAAATAAGCAATCGACTGAGGAGTCGGGAATTTGCAGAAAGATGGAATAACTTTACTGGCAGGGGAAGAAGTGTCCGATGCAGTTGGTGAACACGGCGGAGACTTCTTCTCGGACGAAAATTATTTTCCACATTTGGTAATTGTAAACTTTTCGGTCGAGACTTTTTTTATTATTTACATTTTTGACACAATTGTAATAGCAAAACTAAAGTCTTTAGTCTGAAACTTCTTCTCGGACTAAAATAATTTTCCCATTTTTGCTCATTAAAGATTTTTCGTTCGAGACTTTTAAATTCTTTATTTTCTTTGCCAAAGTTGTAATTCCAAACCTAAGTCCTTAGTCTGAGACGTCTTCTGAGACTAAAATAATTTTCCCCTTTTCACCGATTGAAGACTCTTCGATCGAGAATTTTGATTATTTATTTTTTCGGCAAATTATAATCGTTTCGTTAATAAGCTGATCAACAGTTAATTATTTCTATTTATTTACCCGACAACTTCAGGTCAATGTAAAAAGCACGAAACATCTTTCTCTGACGCCGGACATCGATAAATAAATCGATGAATAATGAGAAAAATTTTACCTCGCTGGACGAAGGAAGAGCGCAAAGTGCATCGCGTCAACGTACCTGGAACAGAAAACAATACATGTTAATGTGAGTCACGATCACGCGATTTTGCGAAAATTGAAGAAACACACGTACGGCGAACGAAGCACGACACGGGTTCAAACTCTATTTGTAATCGGTGTACAAACGATGTTACTCAAAAACATTCGTGTACGAATGATTAAGTTAATTATCCGGCGCCAGCTGTCTCGTTCTACAGTCATCATCAACAGCGCCGCGATATTCCCTCTTTTTTTGTTTCATTATTTTTTTCATTCTATTTTACAATTTAGATAATAATTACGAGACCCGCATGGCACGCGTCGCCGAGCCGCGTCCAGCGCAGAGCCGAACGCACAGGGAAGCGTAACTTCGCAATACGGCCAGTGACAGAGATAAAGCGACGATAAATAGAAATCAAGCGTGAGCCCACATCGATCGTCGAGGAGCAGCTGGCATTATTCATGCCGCTGCTAATATCAAACGACTCAGTAAAAAAAAGGAAATTATTCTTTTACAGCTTTATAGCTCTTTATAACGCAGGCGGCAAACGTTCCATTTTTATTATTATTTTTTTTATTAAGCCCTCAGACAACATCCCGTAGATAATCGGCTCGACCACGGATACGATTCTTCCGCGGCGTCGGCAGACGCCGACGGAAACACCGCGCGGAATCTTCTTTCTAATTAGAAGGTAATTGATGCCGCGAGTGAGATATATATGCATTCGCGAGACGGATGCTCGCGCGCGCGCGCGCCTTAGAGTGTATAGAAAAAGAGTGAGAAAGAAAGGATAAGATAAAAAAAAGAATCGTAATAAAAAGCAAACGAGTGAATGGATAGGCGCAATGGGGTAAGAGAGATGAGAAGTCACGAAGCCGCAAAGGATCCGGTCAGGGACGCGAGGAGCGACGCAGTGCCGAGCAACGCTTTATTCTATATATATATATATATATATATATATATATATATATATATATATATATATATATATATATACATACAGAGCGGGAGTCTTCTTTTCGAAGAGAGAATTTACGATGAAGTCAAAGCTCGGATGAGCGTCGCGTGTCGCTCTTGAGGGGCACGCTGCGCTTTGCTGCTCCTCGCGACCCGATCTACAATACGATAATGCTTCACATCGCTTTTATGTGCACTGACCCACACGAAGCATGTAACGAGGGGACCTCAACCTCTCACTTGGAATTCTTTTTTAATTTCCTTTTTTAATTTCGTTCTCTCCATCTATGTCTCCTTCACGGCTATCCGCGATACGCGACACGTCGCGGAGTCGTGCAATGGCTATCGCTCCTTGGATGTGCACGAGAGGAATGCATCGTTACCACTGACTAGTCAGGGATGCGCTTGCAACATATTTATATTTATATTTATATTTATATTTATATTTATATTTATATTTATATTTATATTTATATTTATATTTATATTTATATTTATATTTATATTTATATTTATATTTATATTTATATTTATATTTATATTTATATTTATATTTATATTTATATTTATATTTATATTTATATTTATATCTTCGTACGGAGAAAAAATGTATTCCAGGAATGACGAGACATCGATAAAATGTAAGGAAAACAAGTTTTACCAAAGTGTGATCGTGGATGATGCTAAAGTGTTTTCTATTAAACGAATTCAGCGCGAGAGAAAATTATTGCAAGCTCTTTTCGCCGAGTTACATGTTCGCGGTGAGAAGACGCTTGTGTGGTGAAGGGCGGGTGGGGGGGGGGGGGTGTAGGATGGTTGTCCAGAGGAATCGTGAAATACTCGAGGTCCCTGTGCAGCCTGGCCGGAGGGACGATAAACCAATGAATTTATCGTCCTCGCCGCGTCATAAATTGACATTACGTTGCGTCGAGATTTCGTGCGCGGCGTTACGGAGAGTAGATAGCGAGAGGCGCGCAAGTGTGTAGAACTTTGCTTCTGTACGTGCTCCTGCCGCTCGTTCGTGCGCCGTCTCGGCGATAAACGAAAATTTCCCGGTGACCCCTCGAGAGAGAGATAGCGACATAAGAGAAAAACCCGACGAGGTGAACACGACTACCGAGTGATTATTCGCACTGACCGCGCGCGTCTAGTAGGTCGCTCGTTCGCGATTTGCAACGAGGCGCGTATCGCGCGTTCGCGGGATCGCACGTGTGCGAAAATATTCCACGCTCGGAGCGCATTCGTCCATGAAGAGAATATCGTTCCCTTCGGTAGTCGCCGATGTGAGTCACCGCATTGCACACCCGGAAGTCACCCGGAGTCAGCTTTCTGCCAGAAGTTTTCAACTCATTGTCGGAAAAAATATAATCAGCATAGAATTTTTCTAAATTAAAATGAAAGAAAATATAATTTTTGGGATTAAAGAAATATTCCTTGCCGGGTATGAACAACGAATCACTGTCACCGTTACTCACGAGAAGACATTCTTTTATCGAGACCGTTTCTTCATTTCGAAGATTGGGACACAAGGCAGAGTGATAAAGTCTTTTTGATGGTCATCGATATGAGTCGCTACATTTCGGACCGGGAACACATTCGGAGTCAATTTTGCGCAGCTTTTAACTCATTAGCGGAAAAAAAATCAACGTAGCATTTTTTTTTTATTGAAAATAAAGAAAAAATACTTTTTGTGAAACAAGAAATATTCCTAGCGGTTTAAAAACGGCGAATTAATGTTAGCGTGACTTACGAGAAAAGATTCTTTTATCGAGACCGTTCATTTCGTTCTCGTTTCCTCTTTTCGAAGATTGCCGCACATCGTAACGATTTTTGTTGCCTTTTTGTTTCTACTTATTTTTTTATGGGTTTTTTATTATTCATTTTTTTTTATCTGTTACGAGATAAAGTGAAAACAAGTTATGGCAAGTTCATGAATGCTTCATTCATTGGAACGAACCGCAACGAGGACAGTGCAGAGGCTCGCTCGCGTGCGCATGCGCGTCCGCGGATTCTGAAAACAAAGACAAGGACGAGGTGCGAGCGCGCGAGGATGACGACGTGGCAGTCATCTTTCGAGAGTGAGAGCCTGACAATGGCACATCGTTGGATAAGGATGGTGGGCAGGGAAAGCCGAACGAGCGAGAGGAGTCTTTTAAACATTTGTTCGGTCTCAATGTCGCGGCTCGTCTCGATTCCTTTGTTGAAAAAAAAACGCCTACTGCCCTCCGCTAGCTGGCCTATGTACGCGAGATATGCATTTATACAACATACGCACACGTAAGCGTCGTCAACCAGTCCTTGTACCCAATGACACGGTGAACGTTTTTCCAACGGGTTTGCCTACAACTGCGTAACTCCTGTTCCCTTTTCTAGCCTGACATTTATTGTTTATTCATATACTTAGTCATTTATTTACTTATTTACTTATTTGTTCATTCGTTCATTAGTTCATTCGATCATTCGTTCATTCGTTCATTCGTTCATTCGTTCATTCGTTCATTCGTTCATTCGTTCATTCGTTCATTCGTTCATGCGTTCATTCGTTCATTCGTTCATTCGTTCATTCGTTCATTCGTTCATTCGTTCATTCGTTCATTCGTTCATTCGTTCATTCGTTCATTCGTTCATTCGTTCATTCGTTCATTCGTTCATTCGTTCATTCGTTCATTCGTTCATTCGTTCATTCGTTCATTCCTTCATTCCTTCATTCCTTCATTCCTTCATTCCTTCATTCCTTCATTCCTTCATTCCTTCATTCCTTCATTCCTTCATTCCTTCATTCCTTCATTCCTTCATTCGTTACGAAAGTAAATAACCTGTCGCATAGAGCGACAACGATCGAATTACGACTAATGACTGGCGCATCAATTGATCGTGACGCGAAGAGACTATGAAGTGAAAAATGTACCTAGACATTTTATTTTGCAAGGTTAAGATACTTTTTATCCGCCAGTGCGTCAATGCACGTGGATATGGCGTAGAGTCGTTGCAGCCATGCCACGCGCAGCAGCGAGCCCGTGTTTGACGGCAATCGTAAAATTACTCGTCTGCATTCTGTGACGACTGCTCTTTCGCCGGTGACGCGCGGCTTCGAACCGATCCTCGCAACGACCGCTGCAGAGAGGCGCTCACAGAGTTCCGATGATTATTGGTTCCCCCCCCGGGGTGAGAGCTCTTCGTCCCCGTGCTGTTATTACATTCTCGTCGAGATCGCCTCGACGTACTTTGAGCGAACTCGCCGGCCAGACTGGCCGACGAATCGGCGACTGCAACGGGGACTGTGACGATGCTCGCAATACTAGCGCATTGACCTGAGACGAGTGAATTTGCATCTGTCAGCTCACTCACTCGGGTGTGTACAATGAAGATCATCGTACTCGACCCCGTAAGCGAGATGAGTATCGCAGTTTGATCGCTAATGCTTATTTAATCGCTAACGTCAGACTCGCTGTTGGAACGGGAATTAACGCGCCTTGCGCAACCGGTAGCGTGTACGGTATAAAAAATGTTTGTACGCTTCAACATTTTTTTTTTTTACGAAGGTGGAATTTCTTTTCTCTCTTGTTCATTTTGCGATTTTTATTTGTTTCTGTCACCGAGCCGTGTTTCTTTCAAACTAAAATAGTTTTAACCTCAAGGATAATTAGGTTAAACAGCGAAAAAAAAATCGTCACAAAAAATAACAAAGCGACGTTATTTTTTTCTTCGAAAATGTCGTTTACAAAGTTGCCGGCATATTGGAAATGCTGCGGTTCGGCGAGCCTTCCTCACGCAGTAAGACAGTGCTTGCTTTGTCTCTTCCGTACCGTCGTGTATTTCATGAGAATTCGCTCCGTCGTCAGATTTCCTGCACGAACCTTTATCGGCGCGTAAGTATTTCGAGTGCTGTTCACTCCACTTCACTCCAAGATTCATTTTCGAAAAAAAATAAAAACGAATCGAGGGAAGAAAAAAAATGCTCTCTTCGACCGCAAACCTGCTGATTATTAAAGATAAATTGCAGGAATCCTGTTGCGTAAGCCGGCACACAATACGAGAACGGTGAGGCCAGCGGCGGCGGCGCAGCCACGAGCGCAACGCGAATCGTTTCAACCTCTGCACTTTTTTTTCAAGGCTAGTTTACATAATCGTCGTCGGTGGGAACTTGCCACTTTACACGCTGACGCTCGCTATGTTCACGATACACGATATCCGCACTGTATAATGCTCTGGATACAGTATACAAGTTTGTATTGCTCCTCGACTACGGAAGTCCCTTGTCGCCTGTGCGTATCGCGATGTCCGACCGCCTCGGGTCAAGGGACACCGGACGTGCGACCCGTTTATTGGCAAAATCGCCCCCCGAATTCTCCGGGACTTTAATGAGAATTTTTTTTTTTTTTTTTTTTTTTTTTTTTTTTTTTTTTTTTTTTCGTTCGGTATGGAAGAGGCGGGGAATGCCAGAAGCGTGTCTCTCGGAAAGTTTCGCGAGAGTAAGTTCCGGCCGGGGCGGAGGAACGCCCGAGTGCCGTGATCTTCGGACCGGAAGTAAGCGCCCAACGCGGGAGGGCGTGGTCCGTCGACGCCGCTCGATGATCCGAAACTTTCCTGTTCGAGTATTTTCTTAGAGGGGAGATAAGCATACATTTAGGGACCTTCTTTGTCTTTTTTCTTTCGAGGAAAAAATCTTGTGATCTGAAGAAAATTTAATGAGAAAGTGGCTCGAAATTTGTGGGGGTAATCGAAGGTCAGATTAAGGTTCAAATTCAAACCGCTGGACCGGCTATGCTCTTTAATTTTAAAAAATACAGTATTCTTTTAATAAATGAAGATTAATAAAAAAAAATTCAGGGCATGCAGAAGAGCGCATTCCGTGCAGTCCTAAAGTTTCCGGTTCGATAGGCATAGTTTTACGGACTTTTTTCGTCTTCAGTCCTTGAAGGCTTTGCCTTACTATCTAAAGAAAATATAACGCAGAAATGTCCCGGAATGTGTGAAAATAATCAGGGGTACGATAAACGTCCTGTTCAAGCCGCTGTCGCAGTTCCGCTCGTCAAATAAAAACACAGTTTTCGTTTAATAAAAAATAAAATAAAAATGAAAAAAATTTAGGGCATATAGAAGAGCGCATTCCATATGGTCCAATTTTTTTTTTGTGATACTCGATCCGACGCGAAAAAATTACCATAATGTTTCGTGCGCTAATGGGTTGAACGACATTTACCAATTTCATCCCGCGCGTCCGCAAGCGTTCGATGACCCGAAAGTTTCCTGTTCGAGTATTTTTTACACGGTAGATACGCATACATTTATGGACTCTCTTTGTCTCCTGTCTCACGTGGCTTTACCTTACTCTAAAAAAAATGTAATGCAAAAATGTCGCGGAATGTGCGTCATTAATCGAAGGTAAGATAAACCTCCCCGTTTAATCCGCTGTTACGCTCATCAATTCAAAAAACACAATTTTCTCTCGACAAAATAAAAAAAACAATCATAAAAAAAAATTCAGGGCATACAGAAGAGCGCATTCCGTGTGGTCCGATTTGTTTTTATTTTTTTTTTTAGACAGCGATCCGACACTCAGAAATTACCATAATGATTCGCGCGCTAATGGGGATGGACGACATTAACCAATTTCATCCCGCCCGTCCGCGAAGCCTTCGCCGAGTGAGCCGGGCTAGCCGTGTAGTTCGAGACAATTCATTCGAGCTGATTTATCGCCTCGTTAATGCAAAAGAGATGAAGAACACATTAGAGGATCATGTCAACTGGTTTGATTTTTTGTCCTCGAATTTTTTTTATCTCTTCCCTTTTTTTTATCGAGCAACCGAGCGCGATCGGAGAGTCGTGCGTTAATGGCGAGAACACCTGACCGGAGAATTCCCGAGAAGGAATTGCGTATACACGCCGCAACGTCGGACTCGGCCGTCGTCGGGGCGAATCGTTATCGGCGCGGCTCATCGTAACCGGCAATTACCGCGATGTTGGCCCTGCCTAGAGCGCACCTGTTACTCTCAAAACTGTGCCCGCCGCCGGTTTGTCCTTTGCGAGCCATCGGTAGCGAACGGCGAGTTGGCAAATGCTGAGAGGCACGCGTGCGGCTGCTCTCGCGCCCGAACGATCGGCCTGCTGCCGCTGCGGCTGCTGCTGTTGTCCAGGCTCAAGGCGAATATCGGCGAGAGAGCTCGTTTCATCTGCCGGCCTCGCCGCAGCCGGTTTATTTTTGTTCCCTTGGTAATTTGACCATACGGGCACGCGTCATGATTTACCGAGGCATCGATTCCCGGGGTGAAACGCTACGGAGCGTTACGTCGGGGCCTGACGAGGCCCCGATGTAACGCCTCGAAACTTTTCACCCATCGAATGCAAAGTCGCTTTATATCGAAATCGAACATTTGAGTTTTGCTTTCGCTGTATTATAAGGTCAAAAAGCCTGAGTTTTGGGTAAATACGAAAGATTCATGCGTTTCGAGCGGCCAAACAGGCCCCATCCCGAACCCTCGTCAGGCCGCGATGTAACGCTGCAAAAATTTCTATATGGAGAAAGACTCATTTCTTGGGACACCAGCATTTTTTAGCCGAACACCAGGACTTTATCTGCACCCAGAAAAATAATTTATTTGACGGGCGCCCCGCAAATAAATATTTTTTTAAATCAATTCAAATATTTAGTTGAATCAAATAAATATTTATTTGCGGGTGCCCGTTAAATAAATTATTTTTCTGGTCATGGACTCTTCGGAAGTATCTGCTCGGCATCGCGCGCCATCATCGTCCCTACGACTTGCACGAGGCTGAGTTCTTTCCTCCCTTTCCTCCCAGCGTTACATCGGGACCTGGCGAGACCCCGATGTAAGCCCACGAAATACCTGCACGGAAGAAAAAAATTCTTGGGACGGGACAATTTTTTCTCCGCGTACGAGGACTTTATCTGAACTCCACCGAATTCTCCGTTCGGCCATCGCACGCCATCGTCGTTCCGACGACATGCACGAGGCTCAGTTCTTTCCTCCCTTTCGTCCCAACCGAAGGGCGCCAAGAGAGGAAGCCCCACCCTTGCCATAACAACTCGCGCGCGCGCGCGCGCACCGCTCGATACGTCTGCCAGCGATGGCACCTTCCTCTCGAATCTTACTCTCTTGCTCCACCCGATGACCTTTTCTACTTGCCTATTAGATAATTTCTCAAGGGCTGACGTAGGGAGGAAGGTCGGAGGCCTTTTGTCAATGTGTATGATTATAGTAAGGTATAAAAATTATATAAGACGATAACTGCATACATGTTATATATTCGCTCTATATGTATATTAATGCATATATTGTCTGTACATTGCCACATACATTACATGTATATAACTTAAGCAATACATTTCTTTAGCTATTGCCTTTAGCAGTAGCTAATTTCTCAATTTTCGTTTCCGTACAAAAATCCCAATCCGAAGTCGAAACAATAGTCATCGTTTATTTTTTCGTCCTCCAATATTGTTTAGGCGGTTCGGTCACAGCATTGACAATAAATTTCTTTTACCACCACCAACTTCTCAGTCTTCGTTTCCGTACAAAAATACTAACCGGAGCTGCAATAACAGACATTGTTAATTTTTTAATAATTTTCGATTTCTAATTTTTTTTTAGGCGGCTCGATTATAGCATTGGCAACAAATTTCTTTTGCCACTACCAATTCTATTCGTCAAACTCATTGTCGAAGTTGTTTTCCGCGCAGGGCGGCCGAATATCCATGCGGGTAATAATGCAGTTCCTTCGGGCCGGAGCAATTATCGTCCGATAATGGGAGGCTAACGACTACAACGACTTCTTCGTCTTCTTCCCGGAGGCCACCCTCCGTCTCTCCGGTTGTTGTGTCCCGTTTAATTTCTTACTGACCCCGCGTGTCGTGCATGCATGCGTGCGACGGCCATGCACTTCGCCGCAATATACGACCACCTCTACTCCTCTCGCTGCCGTTGCTGACTCGCGCTGCTTACCCCGGCAGGAAGCTGTCGGTTTAGATAAGATCGGCCAAAGTTCCCGTGTGCTACGTTACATGCTCATCCCCCTTTTCACTACATATATATACATATATATGTATATATATATATGTATATATATGTATATATGTATATATGTATATATGTATATATGTATATATGTATATATATATATATATATATCTGTATGAGCCGTCTTGCTCGAGCCTTCGTATAAAGTGACTGAGTTCGCATCTCACTCGCGAACTCTTGTCGTGCGTTACACCCCATAAAACTTACCCCCGACGCAATAACCGACACCGACCCTCCGGAGAAGCTCTTCGCCGGTCGTGATTGCGACATCGTTGCCAACACGGCCAAGACATCGCGTACCCGTTCAACAACTGGTGGTCGTCAACTGCGCGGTAACACTTGACACGCTCGTGTCTCGTAAGGGCAAGTGCATTAACACGACCCCTCGACCACCTATGATGTAAGCTTGTCGTGGCTCAAATTGGTGATTGTACGTATTGATGTTTCATTAACGTAGTTGTACTTAAATGAAACATTTAATTGGCTCACGGATACGACGAGTGTCTGATGAACTTTTCAAGATTAAAATGAAGAAAATACAATGTATTTGTTTATTGGTGTATTCACAGGGTAGCGAAAATACGGGCGCGATGGGTAAACTTATCGGGCAAACAATAGCAGATTGAGAGAGCACAGAAATAAGTAAATATATTCGCTGAACGAAGCGACAGAATAACAATAAGAGAAAAAAATAATATTAATTTATGGAAACAAAAAACAAAAATTTTGCACTCTGATTTAAAAATAAGCTACTCATTTGTTAAGATATGAGGAGGAAGAATTAATTGTGCGATGTCTGGTTGTGATTTTAGAAACATCAGTACAATTGTTCTGTGGCTTTCATTAACGGATTTTTAATCGAACGAAAAATTTATGAGGCTCACGAATACCTCGAACGTCCGATCAACTTTTCAATATTAAAATGAAGCAAGAAAAAATAATAATCATTTACGGAGACAAGAGTAAAAAATTTGCACTCTGATTTAAAAACGTACTACTCGGTGATTAAAATATAAGGAGAAATAATTAATCGCCGCATGTCTGATTGAGCTAAAAAAAATTATAATAATTCACGGAGACAAAAAACAACAATTTGCAGTCCGATTAAAAAAAAATACTACTCGATCATTAAAATATGAGGAGAGAAAAATTAATTGTCTGTTGTCTGGCCGTGGCAAAAAAGAAAATAATAATAACAGTCATTTTATGCTTCTCATGCTCGCGGCGATTGACAATACGCGTCAGTTTGTTAAAACAATTAATAGCCACGCGGAAAAGCCACAATTATATCGCAAAACAAATTAACCGAGCAAACACAATTTTCCTCCCCACCTCTGTCGAAGCGGGGGAGGGGGGAGTCGCCTGTGGGTTGCATGACGTGCGTGAGCCAATTAACTCAGTTGTCGCACGACAAAGAGACGCGTGTTGGGAGGAAGCGGCTTTTGCCCGTACACTCGGCTCTCGAGCCTTCCCGCTTTTCCCGAAACCACGCGGAAGCCAGCGAATCTCGCGTTTCACCCCCCCCCCCTTCCGCCTTTCCTTTTTTTTTTGTTATTCCCGTTACAAGTTTTCTACCCTCGCGTTTGCGAGGCAAGACCGATGTTGTACTTCGTTGCAAAAAAAAAAAAAAAAAAAAAGAACACAAACGCCCAAGGATCAAAGGGATTCGAGCTCTGAGCTGGAGACGAAAAAGGACGGAAGTCGGGAGCGAGACAAATTGAATTTCAGCTCGCAGACCGCGCGCCGAAAAGCCTTCTTTTATTCGGCGCGCGCTTTTCTCCGCGGACTTCCCTCGGCGAAAACCTTTTTCCCTGCGCGCGTTGTGTTACCGGGCGGGGAACGAGGCTAAGGCAAACGGGAGTGCGAGGTATCAGGTGCGAACGCGCGGTGATGGAGGGAGGAAGGTCGATGGCCCTTTGTCAATGTGTATAATTGTCGTTAGGTATTTACAAAAATATAAGATGATAACTGCGTAGATACATTCGCTCTATATATTAGGTGCAAATTACTTTGCACCTTTTTTCGTAACATAAACATTTTTTTACATCTCATAAAATCGAAACCGTCCAAATTTATTGTAGGAAATCGCAAATTGAAATTTGCAGATTTCGTCGTTTTGAGGTAATTTTTCATGTATTATTCACCGCTGATTATAAGACTGTAACTCGTTTTATTCGTAGCGTGATGTTTGATTCAGTAATTCGTATCACGAATATAACAATTATTTTTATATAAAAATTATATTCGTGTGCAGTTTTATATACTTAATAGCTCACCATTTAAGCACGTTAGAGATAACACGGACATTTTTAATCTTGTTTCGCACTCGACACACGTCCAAATGCGATGACGAAGAAAATCGTTGTTAAGAAGAAACAGTACTTTGTACTTTGTATTTTATAAAAGTACTTCAATTACTTTTATAAAATATTAACAATAAAATTACTTTGTACTTAAAGTACTTGCAGTACTTAGTACTTTAAGTACTTTTCGGTACTTTGCCCAGCTCTGATTTCTTTCACCACTACTAATTTCTCAATCCTCGTTTCCGTATGAAAATTCTAATCCGGCGTTGGAATAATAGTCATTATTATTTTAAAAATAATTTTCAATTTCTTTTTTTTTTTATAGGCGGGTCGATTATAGCATTGGCAATACATTTTTGCCACTACCAACGAGACTGCCAGGTATCAGGTGCGAACGCGCGGTCCTCGCTTCGCTCGCGCATGCGCAGGCCCGATGTGTTTTATAGCCCGTGGAATAATAATAAAAATAATTCGCTCGGCTTGTGTGGAACTGGAAATGCACGAAACGATACGAAATCTTTGTTGATCGGGGTGGAAGGGACGCGGCGGATCGGCAGTGGATGATCGTGCAAAAGGTACGAGCGACGGCGAGCAGCTGCCCGACGCGCGCGGGGCCGGCGGCAGAAACGACCGAAGCAGCGGCCTCTCCGAACTCTCCGAGGCGAATGCCGGTACGACGACGTTTCTCTCCTCGTATAATTCTCGGAGTGAGCGCATAAAAAAAAAATTATATTATATATATTATATTATATAAATATATATGGGGCATTCGACGTCAAATCGGCAGTCCGTGTTCCTCAAAAGGAAAACGGGCTCGATTTCATTAATTTTGCTACCTCATGGAGGAAGCTTTGTTTTGGTGAAAAGAAAATGTTCGAGATTTATATGAAAATGCGTTCAAATGCTCGAAAATACCGAAAAATCACAATTAGAAAAAATTAAAATGTAGATGAGACTTAGACGCGAAAAATGCAAATCGCTATAACTCAAAAGTGACCAATTAAGCTGAAACTTCCGAGACAGCATATGTGGTTAATAGCCAATGTTTTTTAGTGCGATGTTGTTAGTGAACCAGAAGGGTTTCGGGATTTCGGGAAAATTCCAAGACCCTGATTGGTAGGTAACAAAATCTTACTAAAAAAATTAACAAAGTGGGCGAGGGTTGGGGACAGAGGCTGCTGATTTGACGTGGAATCTCCCATATGCGTACATACGTATTTTAAAAAATATATACATGTATACAGTAACCGGCACGTATGACATGGATTCGCAGAGGGCAGTCGCGCATGTAATCGATCGCGCACTTTGGCGATCGGTTCGGTGAGAGGATAAGGGCGAGGCGTCAGTGCGGTATCGCGCGTGCCTCTGCAGCTGCCGCGCCGATCCGGCGGCATGAAAATGTACGAGTGTAATAAAAAAAAAAAATAATAAAATAAATAAAAAAAAAGGACTTGAGAAAAAGTGTATTACACTCTATGAGAATATTTTATGTCATACATTTATACTCGTACGATAAAAGTGAGAGGGATAAGGGAGCGGGCATTAAAACGTCGAGAAGGATCGTTGCCGCTGCGGGCAGCGCGGCAACGAATATTATTCGCTCATAACGAGCCGGAGTCCGCTCGGAAGGTCTGAGCGATGCCTGGACTTATCCACTCGCCCGTCTCTCGCCTACCTCCTGCACGCCCGTTCCCTCCTCATAATTACCCGAAGGATTCACGGCGACGACGAGTGGAAGAGAGAGATGTGTCTGATTATTATCGTGAAAAGCAGCGTGGTTTGATGAGGGTGAGGCATTAATTGAACAAACAATGTTAATCAACGATTCATTATTCCCTCCCTTCTTATGTACTCGTGTTACGATGTGTTTTGCATACCGCGGTGTAACTCGGAGTGTCCCGGGATTCGCATTAAGTCCGGGGAGAAATCTCAATCTCCGTAAACTGAGAAAAACGTTATGGTTGGATTAAGCGAGGCGCGGTGACGTTCAAAGGTGTTGTTTGGATGGTGCGACAAAAATGTTCGCTTGAATCGACACATTTTCGAATCGGTCGATGCAAATAATTAATGCAAACGATTGGTGAAAGAATGCTTCATTTGTACCAAAGAAATAAGAGCTTTGGACGAATTTTGGTTCAAGGAACCTTTTTTTTTGTCAGTGTAGCTCGAGTGACCAGAAATAAAATTTTATAGTTCTAATATGTAGTTATAATATTTGGCTCATAGAATAGAATAATTCCATTCCATCGGCTGAAATTGAACCACCAGACAATTTTTCTCGTATATTGGAACGAAGTCCATAAATGGAAGAAAATTAAAGCCACGGAATAGAATAAATTCCATTTCCATCAGCTAAAATTCAATCATCAGAAAATTTAGCACAGACTGTTAAAAAATAGTTAATATAATTCGCCCAACCGGAAGTTTTTATGCAAAAAAAAACTGATACACAAAATTTGATGTCCCATTGGGATAAAAAATGAATGGACTTTTAAAGTGAAATTACTTTCATAGTAAAATTCAACAAAATTATTTCAAAATTTTAAAAAATCCCTTAAGTTAATTTTTCATCGCAATTGTGCATAAAATTTAGTATACCAGTTTCTGCATAAAAACTTCCAGTACGAGTGCATTAAACTCCAAACGAATTTTTGTACACTTCATACAATGGAACAAATTTTCTAACGTTCAAATTTTCTAATACATTGCACATTACATCGACGGCTGAATTCCATCGATGTAATGCAATGCAATTTGTTTTAACAGTCTGTCAAAAATTTTCAGATGATTGAATCATGCTCATGCAAATGGAATTTATTCTACGCTATAGCTTTAATTTTCATCAATTCATGGATTTCGTTCCAACGTACGGGCAAAATTTTCTGGTGGTTGAATTTCAGCCGATGAAATGGAGTTATTCCACGAATGCCACGAAGCCACATAGGCTCAGTGCAAACACAGCCGATATTATTATAATAAACTATTATATATATTTCCCATTTTCTTTGCCTATTTTTTCAATCCTTGCCGTCATGGGTTTCGATAGCTCACGTACACGAACCCGAAGGCTTTATAGGGGGGTTTCTGTGTAGGATGCACGTGGCCACCCCTGAAGCCTTCCCCGTACTCGCTGGCTCCATCGTTTCTCTGCCGATAGGCTGGACCGTGGCGAAGCTCTCTCCGCGCGTGCATCGACCCACCCGGAGTTCTCTTCAGGCTTCCAGCGCAGCGTCCGCCGGCCGGCGGAACCAGCGGCAACATAGCGCGTTCGCTCCGGCGACACATGGCAGAGGAAAGATAAAACCTCGGCGAGCGCGTGTCGGGATGAATGAGAGCGACCAATCGTGATGGCGACAGGGGAGAATTTAAGAAGCGCCGATGGGGCGCGCGCGCGCCCGCTTCGCCGGGTGTTGTAACTGCGCACACACATGCACTGTGCGCCGCAGTGCGCTGTTCTGCACCGCGGCTGGACGGGAGTCTCGCAGTTGCCGTACGAAAACAACCCTGAAGAGGAGACCCTCAAAGAACGGCGCGCATGCGCAAACGGCAACGACACTGCGCATCCCTCTTCGGCTCACGCGCCCCCGAACGTCCCTCGGGGACGTACCGGGGCGTTGTTGCAACTCCGTGTGTGTGGGGAAAAATCGGTCGTAATTGGTACGAAGGAACATTTTATTATATCGGGGATCAAAGAAAGCATTAACGCTTACTTTTTCCCTAACGGACTTCGACGACTGAATCAATCTCGACGTGGGCGCGGATACGCGCACGGAGAAAAATAGTTCTGTTTCTCTAACAAAATGTTGATCGTTAATAAATTATTGTTGCGGCAGCAAAAATATTTGCCTGCTACAGCAAAATATTTACCGCAGCATAATTTTGTTGTCCCTGTGTTAAGCAAGCAAATGAGTTATGGTAACAAAATTCTCGTTGTCCCAACAATTTTTTTTTCTCCGCGGCCAACGTGTCGATTGGCACGAAGACAGTTTATGTACTGTATCGGAGATCAAATGGGATGAATATATTTATTTTTACGCTGTTAAAACATTCGTGTGAAATGTAATGTACTGGCACTGAAAGTTTCTATCCAGAAACTCGAATATTAAATATGAACAATTGTGTTGAAAAACCTCCGAAGTCTCGGCCCGGTTGTTGAACGCCTAACGGACGAACAGGAGAGTTGCGAATTTAGAAGTTTCACGCGCAAAACGCCGGAGGGGAAAAGCGGGAAGGGATTCGACGTAACGCGACAATCCAAGTAATCGCAGACAGCCTGACGCATCGAGTGCGAACTGAGTCCCTCGCTCCTATCTTTCGGCGTGTGCAATATTATCACGACAAACGCTCTCGGACGACGTCGACGGCGTGACGATGATTCTATTCTCATCGCAACTCCGCGTCACGCTTGTCGCCCGTGTATCAATGAACGTTAACTGCGAGACTTCGGTGCTGACTTTTCCGCATAGTTTTTTTTTTTTTTTATTTAATTTTTTTTTTTCTCTTTCCTTCTTTTGTTTTTCCCCGATGAGTTTCACCGACAGCCTTGTGGGAGCGTCGCACGTGCGGTGTCCATTAATATTGTAACGCTTTCGTGCTTCTATTATTGCACCTCGGCCGATGCTCGTGCCACGCGCGTGCGGTCGAACGTTTCATAAGAGCTCGTGCAGGGAGCTTTCGCGAACTAGTTCCGCGAAGAGATCGCAGACCGCGCGACCACCCTCGCGCCCCTCGCGATTCGTTCTCCGCACTCCACGCGGCCTTCGGCGACCGGACGTCAACCCCCTGAACTCAACCGGCGCGAATCAACAGCCTTAGGGTCGAATTTTAAGACATTGGTTTGAGCGTGAGATCAAACCTAAGATGAAACTTAAGATGAAGCTTAAGTTCGAACTTGAAGTCAAATGTAAGTTCGAACTTGAGATGAAACATAAGTCCGAACTCAAGATCAAACTTAAGCACGCAATGAAGTTCGGACCGAGCTTCGATTTTAACTTCGATCTCATGAGCGATCTTAAGTTCAAACTAATGTCTTAAAATTCGACCCTTAGCGTATTAACGAAAATATTTGTTTTTGCTTTTCTTTATATTATTTTCACACACGATTTGATGATACTCAGGGTGTATTCTTTGCATATTCTTCTGGTTAGCAGATAATTGTGAAGGCATGATTTGTACCCTGTCGCACGGGGTTCTTAGGGGGCTTCGGCCTCAGAACACGCGATAAACGAATCTATCTATCTACGCTTCACACACTATTCTCGAAATGTACCTTTCTGCGAAACGGTCTCGTCACATTAAATTCAATAACAATAATAATCATTATATTTGTACATATAAATTTCAAAATTTATGTATCTGTAAAATCTGTAATAATAATAATAAACAAAGTGGTGACGATAATGACAGTGAAAAACAGTCGAAGCGCTTTCGGCCTCGGTTCGCGCTTCCGCCGATGCATTTCCAACGGGCTTCTTTTTTCTTTCTTTATTCATACGACTTTGCACGACGCTACAGAGAAATCGAGCCTACGTCAAAGCCACGCGGTTACGCCGCATAATTCACTGCCGCCTCGAGGAGGATCGGGGCGGGGAACCCCTTATGTTTCGCTCTCTGTACATCCACCCACCGTCGGCCCCGCGCGAAATGGAGCTGCCAACAACCCCCCGTCGGCCTTCGTCGGGCGGACATCAACCCCCTGAACTCTCCCGCTACTGCACGAAGCCGCTGCGCCACTCTATATGTAGACACTATATTCATCGGCTCTTTCTCCGTTTCATTATTCCATCCAACCCGCTCGACCCTTTCCCTCTCTCTCTCTCTCTCTCTCTCTTTCTCTCTCTCGACGCTCGTCGACAAGTTAAAATATGCAAATGCGCGAGGATTATGCCACGACAGAGCGCGTACAACGGGGGGATTGTCATGGCTTTATGGACCATGCGTACGGAAGAGATGCAAGTTAATTTTTTTTTTTTTTCGACCCAAGAGATGATGCAAAATCTTCGCGCAATCAAACAGATGGATCGAGTAGATTTTATTTAAGTTACGAGAGGGACAAGTCTAATTAAAAAAAGGCCATTTGATTTTTAACTTTTTCTCACCACGGGTCGCGCGGAGCGGCGAATTTTTGCTCGGAAAATTGTATGCTATTCCAGAATCTATTGTTATGAAATGTTTGAGTCATGGCTTTATGGACCATGCGCGCATCCAAAACAATCATTTATTTGACGGGCGCCACGCAAATAAATATTTATTTAACGTAAATAATTATTTACTTAATTTAAATGAACATTTACGTATTTGAAATAAATATTTATTTAATATAAATAACTGTGTACTTAATTTAAACAAATATTTATTTCCATTCAATAAACAATTACTTGCGGGTTAGCCGTCAAATAAATTATTTTTCTCTATGTATGAGACAGATGCAAGTTCCTTTTTTTTCAACTCACGAGGTCTCAAAATCTTTGTGCAATCGAGCAGACAGATCGAGTAGATGTAATTTTCCTAACGATAGGAACACCTCCAATAAAAAAAAGATCATTTATTAATATTTTCTCACGGATCTCGCGCAGAGGCGGAACGGCGAGCCAAATACGCTCGCGTTTAGCTCGGAAAATTGTGCGATCCATTGTTATGAAAAGTTTGAGCGACGAAGGGGTCTCTCTATTCAGTTGTGTAATAGCTCCGCGAGGCGCGTGTGCACGATCAGTCGACGCAAGGGTCGCGTTGCCGTGGCCTCGCGTCCATGAATTCTTAACTCTCTCGTCGGACTAGTCGCGCGAGCGCAGGTGATCGAAGCTATATACCTGTGCTCCGAACGCGCGCGCACTCATCGGGGCACTTTTACTAGGCTTCTCTACCATCTTTTATACCGTGTAACGTTTTCGGCCGAAGTTTGTAACATCAGAGTGTACGTGCGTACATATACATATACATATACATATACATATACATATACATATACATATACATATACATATACATATACATATACATATACATATACATATACATATACATATACATATACATATACATATACATATACATATACATATACATATACATATACATATACATATACATATACATATACATATACATATACATATACATATACATATACATATACATATACATATACATATACATATACATATACATATGCATATACATATACACTGAAAAATAATTTCGTTAAATAAATGACAAACTTGTTTGTTCAGGTTTGAATACCAAAATCCTGCCCTTTTATTTTTCGTGCAATTAACAATTTTAGTTTGTACTTTTGTTTGTAAAACTAGAAAATTAACAAATAAAAAATTCTGGACGTTTGCGAACGATAAGTTGTTGTAAAAAGTACAAACTTTTTTTTACATATACATATACATCCACATAGACTATAATGAGTGAGAGACGCGGCCTCGACGGATCGCAGAACGGAGCTCCGAGGCCGCTCGCACTCAACATCCTATCTGTCTGTAATATCTGCAATAAAACTTTTCACTCGGCTGTTACTCTGCCAAGACAGCTCCTCGCTACCGAGCTCGGTGTGGGGAATGGAGAGAGAAACAAAAAAAGAAAAAACAAAATTGCACAGCGTGTTCGACGTGCGTAAAGACCGCACGAGGGATGAGAATTCGGGGCGCATGCGCGGGAGATTAAGGAGGGCTGCGCGTCGCGTTGCCACGCTCTTTCGCCTAGTAGATTTTTCGATAGGTGGTGTGTATAGGTGCACGGATGTTCCGATGCCAATGTATACGGGCCGAACAATGGCTCCTCCGATCCCCTGCGCGAAAGGGCCAAAGGGTGGTCCCGGCTACCGATGATGACCGAGGAGGGCGGGCGAACTCCAGATGATCCCGCCGCGGGGGCACGCAACCCTACTAATTTAATGATGGATCTATATGACGTCATGTTATTGTATACCGCGTATCTGTGACGAGGCCTATGAATCAATATAAATGCTATTTAAACGTAGAAATCAGTAAAATCGATATCGTTTCCTCAGCAGAGCTTCGGCAAGTTTTACCTGCCCTATAGGTACTCTATATGTACCTGCAACCCTACTAATTTAATGACGGATCTATATGACGTCATGTTATTGTATACCGCGTATGTCTGACGAGTCCTGCGAATGAATATAAATGCTATTTAACCGTAGATATGAATGAAATCGACGTTTTTTCCTCAGGCGAGCATCGTCAAGTTTTACTCTATGTGTACCTGCAATACAACGAATTCAAGCTCTGATTACTGAGACGTCGTGTTATTGTATACCACGTATCTGTGACGAGACCTATAAATGAGAATAAATGCTATTTTAAAAGTGAAAAAAAAATGGATTTACTTGATTTGAACCTGCTCTATTCGCTTATTATAGTACTGCAATTGCTATTATTACTATCCCGCTTATTCTGCTATGTTTATTTCACTCTGTACTTTCCCACTTATTATGCTACGCCTACTTCATTGCCTATTCATACCATATATTCATACTATACTGTGAAAAAATGTTGTATGAGAATTCATAGACGGTATTGGAAGCTTTTTTTACATAAACTCTTTCTGAAATTTCAAACATATGTGCGCTACAATTTAACAGTAACATTTTTTCATTTTCGATGAAAATTTTTGTAAATTCCACAGCAAGGGGTTTGTCATTTTTATATCTGAAATTCTAATTTTACGAAAAAGTACCTTAATATAAGTAATTTAATAAAATTTCAAGTTCCAGTACACTAAATTTACAATTTATTTTCACCATGTATTAACATTAATCTAGAACTTTTCAGCCTTTATCGATCCAATACTTCGGGAATAATCCCAGAACTCAACAAAAAATCTATCTGTCCATGAAAAGGCACAGCCGTTTTCCGTATCACGCAAATCTCCGCGTAAAAAAATTAAAAATGCAATCTCTCATCTTTCTCTCTCCCTCTCTCTTTCGTGTTTCACGAACGCTCGAATCTCCGACCGAGCGACGTAGGTTTCATTCTCTCCCCAGCATCCTTTCCTTCTCACGCGGGCGCTCTCGCCAGTTCGTCGATCCCCTCGGGCCGTGCACGTAGGCAACTCGCCCCTTTGAGCGTCGATCGGGAACGGAACGGTGCCCGAGCAGCCAGCCAGCCGGGCAGGCAACACACTCGGAGAGAGAGACCATGTGAAAACCCATCGGTGTACAAGGTATACGGGCCAGCATTGGCCGGAGAGTAAAGTGGTATAGGTGGATGAGAGGAACCGGGCGGGTATGCCGGGAACGGAACGTGCGTAGCGTCACAAAGGGCCAACACACGTCTCACCGCGTGAGCCATGACTCATGCGTGGGGCCTCGGCCTACACCGCTACCCCTCGTCCCTCCGTCTCCGTTCCTCCCTCGACGTTAATTCGACAATCCGCAGAGCCTGGACCGCGCCGGCTGCTGCGGCTGCTGCTGCCGCTGCTAGACGCGAAACCATCAACATAGCAACGCTAAGACGAATTCCCAACTCCCAACTGTTCATCGAGCGTTAAACGACACTGAACCACGGAAGCCGGATAGGAGTTTAAACGCTTCGAACTTTAGAGGACCTAATCTTCCCTCCAGAGATAAAGTATCGTTGAAGCCCTATAAAGATAAAATATCTTCTGCAGAGCCTGAACTGCGTCGGCTGCTGCTGCCGCTGCTCCTAGACGTGAAACCATCAACATGGCGGCGCTAAGACGAATTCCCAACTCCCAACTGTTTATCGAGAATTAAGCGACACTGAACTAGGAGGGCCGGATAGAAGTTTAAACACTGCGAACTTTAGAAGACCTAATCTTCCCTCCAGAGATAAAGTATCGTTGAAGCCCTATAAAGATAAAATATCTTCTGCAGAGTCTAAACTGCGCCGGCTGCTGCTGCCGCTCCTAGACGTGAAACCATCAACATGGCGGCGCTAAGACGAATTCCCAACTCCCAACTGTTTATCGAGAATTAAGCGACACTGACCTACGAGAGCCGGATAGGAGTTTAAACGCTGCGAACTTTAGAAGACCTAATCTTCCCTCCAGAGATAAAGTATCGTTGAAGCCCTGTAAAGATAAAATATCTTCTGCAGAGCCTGAACTGCGCCGGCTGCTGCTGCCGCTCCTAGACGTGAAACCATCAACATGGCGGCGCTAAGACGAATTCCTAACTCCCAACTCTATCGAGAGTTAAGCGACACTGTACTACGAGAGCCGGATAGGAGTTAAAAATCTCCGAACTTTAGAGGGGTTGATCTTCCTTGAGGACTCCACAGATTAGGTATCGTCGAAGTCCTACAAAGATAAAACATCATCTGCAGAGCCCGGACCACGCCGGATGCTGCCGCCACTATTAAACGCGAAACCATCAACACAACAACGCTAAGACAGATTCCCAATGGCCAACAGTTAATCGAGAGTTAAACGACACCCAATCGCGGTATCCGCACAAGAGTCCAACCGCTCCGAACTTCGGAGGACCGAATCGTCCTTGGGGGCTCCAAAGATAAAGTATGATCGAAGCCCTCCAGATAAACAGCCCTGATAAGCCATCCTTGGAAATTAATACTGTGGGAATATGTGGCTATTGCGCCGGAGCCGAGTCAGCATAATTAATTATCGAGGGTATATATTTAACCGTGTGTGTACGTGTCTCGCTGTGCATCGCAGTTATAGCGACGCGGCTGATCCTCGGAACGAGGAAGCACGCAACCGAGACCTGAGGACAAGTGCAATAAAGAAAAGCCTTCCATGCATGCATGCATGCACTCGCGATCCTCCGAGTCCGGTCTCGTGTGAGCTTCTTCTTCCTTCTCATCCTCCTCTTCTCCTCCTCTTACATCCGAGACTATTCTAGCATCGCCTCTCGCTCGCAGCCAGCGAACCACTTCACCGGTCGCCGTCGTCGTTGCCGCGTCGTTATCACATACACAGGACCGCAGTTGCAATATAGAACGAGATCTGCATTCTAAATCGGTTGATTTTTTTTATCCCTCCCTCGGGACGATCGTCGTGCATGTCGCCGGAGCGTTATTGCGCCGGGCGTTCTCTCGACGGTATTAACCGAACGAGTTACCGCGCATGCTCCGTAGATCGGGCCGTATAATACCGCGGACCAACGGAGCGCATTCGCAATTACATCGATCAGAGCAAAGAAACTCCTCGATTAGACACTCTCTCGCGCAATCTCGTTTGTCTAATATAATAAATTGTAGAGTACGCGGAGAGCCCCGATCGCTAAACGGGCAGGCTCGAATGTTTATCGTCGCAATTCAGTGGCATGGCCGAAGACACGCGCGCTGCGCTAACCGGCGCGTCAGTCGCTGCATTTCGAAACTTCCTGCGCATAACATTAATGTTAATGATCGAACCCGAGCCCGAGCAACGAGCCGAGGGAGAGGGAACGATGAATCCATTATACGCGTTCGGTTATCGAACGTGTCGCGTGTTCGTGTTGGTGGGAGAGCGTCGGTGATGATTTCGAAAATAATGGCCAGGACAGGCTTCCAGGCACGGGCTTAGATGTCACGAGGAGGGGATGGGGGGGGGGGGGATGAGAACCCGCGATTAATGTATCCTGCATCTGTTCCCGCGCGCACAAGACTGTCTCTCGACGAGGGCCAAGCAGCGGGATGATCTCCGCTCCGATGCCTTCCCCGCCGAGATAGCTGAGGGATGGCATATGAGTATACAGAATTCTGCCCTCGGCGATCCTTACTCTATTGTAGACACGAGCGTACAGGCTGAACGAGAAATAAATTCTGTCGGGCTTCTGTTACGTATCTTGACCCCGTTTTCGAGCTCGTATTTCCATCCTCGATTATTGTGTTTTTTTTTTTTAACTTTCTCATCACGCACGACGATGCCAGGAGAGAAAGCATTGACCACTATATACTAGAAGCATGTTTTACATTCCATGGAATAGAAAAAAGTTTCCACATTCTGTCTATCTATTGGTCTGCAAGTCTGTCCGTCGGTCAAACTCCTATCCGGATT
The DNA here is from genome assembly GCA_964017025.1 of Stenichneumon culpator. Lineage (NCBI taxonomy): Eukaryota > Metazoa > Arthropoda > Insecta > Hymenoptera > Ichneumonidae > Stenichneumon > Stenichneumon culpator. Next base: position 17,502,049 of record OZ024772.1, on the reverse strand, counting down.
CCATCGGTCTGTATATCTGTCTATCATTCTGCAAGCCTATCTGTCGGTCTACAAGTCTGTCTGTCGATGCGCAAGTCTGTCTGTCGGTCTATAAGTCTCTCTGTCGATCTGCAAGTCTGTCTGTCAGTCTGCAAGTCTGTCCATCGGTCTTTGAGTCGGTCTGTCGTTCCGCAAGTCTGTTTGTCGATCTGCAAATCTCTCTGTCGATCTACAAGTCTGTCTGTCAGTCTGCAATCTGTCTATTGCTCTGTAAGCCTGTCTGTCGGTCTACAAGTCTGTCTGTCGATCCGCAAGTCTGTCTGTCGATCCGCAAGTCTGTCTGTCGGTCTATAAGTCTCTCCGTCGATCTGCAAGTCTGTCTGTCAGTCCGCAAGTCTGTCCATCGGTCTTTGAGTCGGTCTGTCGGTCCGCAAGTCTGTCTGTCGGTCGGCAAGTCTGTTTGTCGATCTGCAAATCTCTCTGTCGATCTGCAAGTCTGTCTGACAGTATGCAATTCTGTCTGTCGATCTGCAAGTCAGTTTATCGGTCGGTAAGTCTGTCTGCCGGTCAGTAAGTCTGTTTGTCGGTCCGCAAGTGTGTCTGTGGGTCCGCAAGTTTGTTTGTCGGTCTGCAAATCTGTTGGTCGGTCTACGTGTCCGTCTGTCGGTCAGCAAGTCTGTCTGTCCGTGTATAAATCCTATGGATTGTACCATAGGTCACAAAAAATAATGTTCATCGAGTCGACAGTGGGTCGTGTTTCTTACAGTTCTGCCGTATAAACAAAAATTGGATTTGCTCAAGGTGACACTGCGCTTTTGTAATTCACAAGCGCTGAAAGAGTACCGTAAGGGTATCCTCGGCAGTGCGAACGCTCCGTAACATCGAACCCGAGGCCGCGGGGAACCGCACCGAGGAAAAATAGTCGATCGTCCGCGAGGCCGGGCGTCCCGGGGAAAAGGGGAACGACGGTATCGAGGGATAATGATGATGGAGTCCCCTCCGCGTCCCAGTGGGAACCCTCCGCAGTCGAGCGGGGGCGCCGATATTAAATTGCGGAGACTGACCAATCTGTCGGTGAGCTTTGATGCCTGTCCCTCCGCTCTCCCCACCGAAATTGACGAGAAGAGCTTCGAGAGAACATTTTATTCCCCACCCCCTCCCCACTCGCTCCACGTATTTTTTTCGAGGGAACTTCGAGATCGGCGTATCTCAGAGTCACGGTCCGCACGTAGTTCGTACGGAAGAAATCAGTACCGAGGATGCGTCTGAGTGAGGAACTTCCAGTGAATCCGCGAGCTTCTCGCCAAAGGATCGACCGGAACTGAGGATAAGACGCGTTTTCTCGAAGAGAAGTGACGTGTCACCGTACGGAAAACTTGTATCACCTGGGTGAAGGTCGGGCACGTCCAGGTGACGAAATGCAACCAGTTCGACAGGTGCTGTCGGCAGAACTTCACGAATATACGGCGCAAGAGCCGTACGAGGTGTCGGGTCGGCAGGGGACAACGGGGCAAAATGGGACAGTGAGGTAAAACGGGACAATGGGACAAGACGCAATTTTCCAATAACTTTTGGATGGTTGCGGTGGCGATAAAAGTGGGGAAAAACGGGGTTTAAAATCCGGATGTATAGCGGGGACAAAGTGGAGCATCAAATAATCATTGGGAAACTGAGTTTTGTTCCACAGTCTCATTTTGCCCCACTGTCCTATTTTGCCCCTCTCCCCTACATTGCCCGTCATTGATTCCTGACAGCAGGACATCCAGTCTTGCCGGATGTCTTGTTGGATGTCTCGCTTGATATCTTCGATCTCGTTGAGACGTCGAGCCATCGAGGGTGCGTCCGAATGAGGAACTTCCAGTGCATCCTGAGGCTTTTCGCCGGCCCCGCGAGAGAAACGTACTCGAGCTTGGCTCACCGAAGGATCGACCGGAATTGAGGATAAGACACGTTTTGTCGAAGAGAAGCAACGCCTCACCGTACGGAAAGCTCGTATCGCTTGCATGAAGGTTGAGCCACCTCTTCGTGACAAAATTCGACCAGTTCGACAGGTGCTGTCGACGGAACTTCACAAATATACGGCGGATCAGCCGTACCAGGTGTCATTCTCGTTTATTTTGCTGTCAGGAATCAATGACGCTGCCCGTCATTGATTCCTGACAGCAAGACATCCAGCCTTGCTGGATGCCTCGCTTGATATCTTCGATCTCGTTGAGACATCCAGCGAGATGTCCTGCAGCATAGTAGAACTGGAAAAACCAAGTATCAGTGACAGTGAAATGAGACCACGCTCGACTCGCGACCGCGCAACGCATGCACCAAACTGATTTCGCGATTATTGCAGTGTTGCACTCGCCACTTGACTTCAAAAGCATGTGAAACACTATGGAGTGCGAAGGAACCTCAGTGGCGCTCTCGGCGGAGCGAGAGAGACACGCTGGGAACGTGTCACATGCTCTTAAGGCCGTGTGAAAGATTTACCACGTGACATATGAGTGCGAGAGAGATAGATGCACTTTTTCGAATCAATGCCATTTAAAACCAGCTGACGATTCGGATAAAACGGAAGCATCATCGGACGCGGTATTAAATTGTACATCCGCTAATGCTTTGCTCTTGCCCGAAAAGTCTACGGTCTCTGAATCGCATTCATTACAGATTTTGATTACCGACTGACTCGTTTCACATGTCCTTAAGTCACAAACCGGACCCGTGAAGCTCGCTCTATCGGTAATGCAGTCTCACCTCTCCGCCTCCTCTCTCTCCCTTTCTTTTTTTATTTTCCCCCTCTTTTCATCTTCTCCGAGATCATATATATATATATATACTTATTTATCCTCTTTTCTTTGTATGGAGATTGTCCGTTCGCTCGCTACTATCGAAATTCCAAGGATTCCTCCGAGTCTCCTGAGCGGGGCGCGGGGGAGACGACGCGTTGGGCTTCTTTCACGGATAGATGGATCCGGCGATACTTTCGACCTCGCGGGTCCCGGGGGTTCCAGCCGCGTCGGAGGAACTTCTCTCCGGCTCCGCATCTCCCCGGAGGCCGGCATCGAGCGGGGAGGGCCAGTAGGATAAAGTCCCCCTCGCGCACCCGCGCTCGCTACTCAGACCGTACAAGCCGATCGGCCGTCCCGAAGATTCGGCGGAGCGCGCTGGACCGCGGTCTCCAAGATCTCGTTCTCACGCCGTGCGGAACACGATGCGCGGTGAAAAATGGTTTTCTTGCTCTGCGCAACGAATTGTGAAGTGTAATCCCTTCGTAATTTGTTGCTGAAGCAGCAAGAAAATTTGTTGGAGCAGCAAAAAAAAATTGTTTGAGCAGTAAGAAAATTTGTTGGAACAGCACAAAAATGTGTTAGGGCAGCATAAACATTTTTTTTGAGAAACAGGAAAATTCGTTGGAGCAGCGCAAACATTTTTTTGAAGCAACAAAAAAATTATTGGACCAGCAGGAAAATTTTTTCGAGCAGCACAAAAATTTGTTAGAGCAGCACAAACATTTGTTGGAGCAGCACAAAAATTTGTTAGAGCAGCTCAAAAATTTGTTGGAGCAGCACAAAAATTTGTTGAAGCAGCAAGAAAATTTGTTCCGGAAGGAAGAAAAGTTCTTGGAGCAGCAAAATAATTTGCTGATGGCGTGAAAATTTGCAGCTTCAGCAAAGCAGTTTGTCATCCCTGTATTGAGTACAGTACGTTGTTACACGAGTGCGAAAAATCTAACACTAGACGATTGCTGTGTTTTTCACGAAAGTAAGGCGAGGAACTATCGGTTCTCAACGGGAGGTGACGAGGTTGTTATTTTGATTATTTTTGAATGTTTTTTTTGGTTTTTTTTTTTTATACTGCGAATTGGTCAAGTTTGTCGAGCTGCCGATGCTGCACTCTCTCGAGGCGCGCCGCACACCAGGCTCCGTGCATTCTGCCGCGACCACGCGAAGCTGCGGAGATTTTGGCAACGGTGCCAAATGAAATACGCCAGCAGTTTTCTTTGTGGTAGACGAGTAGAGAAAAGATATGTGTGTATACATATATATATATATATATATCTATATAAATACAGGTAGACTGGAAGTGGAAAAAGAAGAAGAAAAAAATGAGAGTAGGCTACGCGGAGAGGATCATCTCGGCAAGAGTGGACGAACTTACGGTTCGCCCGAGGCGAAAAAGTGGGTCTCTGAAACGGAGCCAGAGACGCCACGGGCGGACGGAATGAAAGGTAAAAAAAATAGAAAATAGTGATATAGAAGAATTGACAGAGCCAGGATGATGTAAAAAGAGCTCGCAGGGCTTCATTTATTTTACCGAGGAGACGTTCGATATCATTTTTCGAGCCCGGTCCCGACGGAGCTTTGAGGAAGATGCACTGCGCCATGTCAAAAACGCCGACACGCGGAAAGAAAAAATTTGTCGGAAAGAAATTAAATAAATGAAAATTATCGAGTAAAAGATAATATTAATAATAAAATAAATACAAATTGGCGAATAAGAAATAATAATAATAATAATAAAAAGTAAAAATTGTGGAATGAAATAAAATAATAATAATGAAGAACAAGTTTGTGCTTTGAAAAATCTGTTGAAACCAGAAGCTCTTTTTTACGCGATAAATCAATCACCGTGCACGCGAAGAATTCCGACCATTAATTACTAACGAGTATCTCTTCTCCAATCTACCCGATTCAATGGACAAATACGTGTGTACCGGTACAAATATCGATCGTCCAATAACAATTAACCTTTACCTTTTACAAATCGCCACGTATCTCATTCTCGTTTATTTATTTTTTTCTGTACCGTTCGTCCTCCTCTCTCTCTCTCTCTCTCTCTCTCTCTCTCTCTCTCTCACGCACGCTCTTCATTGTTCCCCTGTACCTCCGCGTGATTCATTGGATTTTCGTGACTGAAATACCTACGCACGACAAAAAAGCTGTGCCCCTGGGCAGTTCAACAGTCGTGCTGTGCTCGTTCTCAGGGTTCGCTTAACGGTGAAGCAGCTGTATTTGTCTCAAGCTAATTTTCCTGCTTTGCTAATGAATGGTTATCTTGTCCCGGGTTTTTCACATTTTTCACATCTTTCACAGTTTTCTCATTTCTTATATTTTTCATATATCTCATATATTTCATATTTTCAAAAATTTTCATAGGTTTTGAATGTTTTCCTTCCGTTACCTATTATTGTTAGACCCGTGAGTTTGTGCGCTATATGCAAGTTTCGTTTTCGCACTTTTATATTACACTTTTTATTATTATTATTATTGTTATTTATTTTTAACGTTTTCTTTTTCTTTGACGGATCTCTTCTTCTATCACCAGTTTACAATAAATAATACTTTCAATAATAATAATAATAAATAATAAATTTAATTAAATGAAGGAAAATTATTATTATTATTATTATTATTATTATTATTGTTGTTGTTGTTATTATTACTACTATAGGCTGGACGAGCAGAGTTACATCGTGTCGTTCAATATATTTCGTTACTAGGAAAATGAACGGCACGAAGGTAAATACCGATCATCGAAAAGATACACAAAAGAAATAAGGGGGCGAGATGAGGGGAGGGATACGGCGATGGAGCATTCCTTCGTCGCGTTATAAGGAGCAGCGAAAGAGTGCGGAGCTGCGAGACCGCCAGCGCAGCGAGGCTCGCCCGGCCTGGAACGTCGTTCACGTCGTCGTATTAATTGTCTTTACCGGCGCCTAATTGAAGACCAATTACGGTAAATCGGGTCTACACTCGGCGGACGAAACGTCCGAGACTCGCCCCGGCTATATACAAACGCTCAAGATCTTTTTGCTTCGGCACGACTTCGGGCCTCCTTCGGCCTTCCCCGCAGCGCTCTCCGCTTCTCTATCCGCTATTTAAGTTTTAATTTTAGTTTTAGTTTCAAATTTGTACTTATGTATATTCGTTTATTTTTATTGTGCGTTCTTATGTTCGAGCTGTTCCGCAGTTCCGGTCGAATGTTCTTTATGCTTATTTACAACGTTTATTGCCTCTTTCATTGCATCATTTGTATCCTGCGTTAGCTCTTAAGGGACGATGTCCTAGAGCTTTATGTTCAATAAATAATATTAATAATAATAATAAAATCGATAAAAATCCAATATAAAAAAATCTATCTAAATTAACAACTCCAAATGCTTTTGGGAATTATTAAAAAATTAACAACTCCAAATGCTTTTGGGATAATCGAAAGTGTCTCCGATTAATACATTGGCCGCGCGAGGCGGCCGAAACCGGAAGTTGTCCGTGAAGAAATTTTGTATCGAAGGCAAGACAGTTTTTTCATCGACATTATTCAATACGAATATTCGACGAGATAACTCTTTGTTAGAAGAATACACATACACATGAATGTACATTTATGTATGTGTTTGGCGGAGTTTCGACGAGACTTTTGTAACGAGCTGTACGGTCCATCGAACGACCAGCGTTATCGATTGGGGGGAGGGATGGTGCACGGGCCCTGCCGGCGTGTCCAGACTCCGGAGGAGACCCGTTAGCTGTATGCGTTATGTGTACCGCCAAGCAACGCGGGGGTAGTTTGTGCCATGGGTTCTTTTCTCACTTCCTCCCTCCCCGCTCTCTGCTTCTCGCTTCGCCGAGCTCCCCCTGCCCGGAAGCCACTGAAGCACGTCAGCCATCGACTGCGAGGGGGAGGCAAGAAAAGAGCGAATACACCCGAGAAGTACACTGTATACATATACATATACATATACATATACATATACATATACATATACATATACATATACATATACATATACATATACATATACATATACATATACATATACATATACATATACATATACATATACATATACATATACATATACATATACATATACATATACATATACATATACATATACATATACATATACATATACATATATGTGTGTGTTGAACATTGTATAATAGTAAAGGTTGAAGAGTACTGAGACGGCGTGCGAGGGGATGAAAAAAAGACAAAGCTGAAGCGGGGAGGTTTTAACGTTGGGTGAATTGTGAGGTAAAAAATTCTCGCACGATCCCTCGAGTGCCGTGAGAGCTGTCGCATGGCCATTAATATCGTTATATTCGAACAGTGACGGAAATAAAAAGTGCCACTGGAATTTTCGGATTTTACCAACGGGAGTGAGGGGAGGGGTTAAATATGATATTTTCGGGCTCCAGTGAGCTGGCGTTTAAACTTCGCGGTACATCAACCGTCGCGATAAAACGAAGCTGCGAATCACTGGCGGGGATGCGATAAACGAGAGACGAAAGGGCGATAGACGCACTCTCCTTGGCCGTCGTTTATGTACTACGGAGAGGAGAAGCCAGTGAGAGCAAGATTTTACGACGCCTCGCCTCTGCCTCCTTCGTCCTCGCCGATGCTCCGTTATACTTGGACGATAATGACCCCGAATCACCGGCTACCGAGTTTTCATTTGCTGTTTATACGCTCGAAAAAAAAATTGAAAAAAAAGGAAGAAAAATAAATTACGACGAAAGCAAGAAGCATGTAAACGAACGTACGCGAAAACGAAAATTTCAATTACTCAAGAACGATTCTCATGCGTGCTGCCGAAAATATTTTAATTATAATATGTATATAAAATCGTATAATTATAATGTAATGTGTATCGTAATTTTTGTTTTATTATTATTACTGTTATTACATTTATGTATTTGTTTCACTGAACGGAAAAACCTTCTTCATACTCAAACGATAACAACGCCGTATCACCGGCTACCGAGTTTTCATTCACTGGTTAAATATTCGCAATAAAAAAAGTAAAATAAAAAACCATACAAAATGCAAGACGAATGCAAGAAATATATAAAAGAACGTTACTCGGAAACGAAAATATCATAATCATAATTACAATACGCATATAATTGCATAATTAAAATATAATATACATAATAATAATAATTTCATTATTACTATTATTATTATAAACGTTTTTTTTTCGACGAACGGAAAAACCTTCTTCACCGTCGATTCGAATGTCCTTTGTTTTGTTTTGTTTTTTTTTTTATAACGACGAAGATTCGTTCGACCGTTTGACAGAAATACAAAAACATCGTTTTCGTGGAGTTCCCGGGAGAGGACGGCGTTGCCGAAGTGTTGGCCGTGGGCGATCACGCGATCCGGGGATGAAGGATGACGGGCACAACAACAAATCTTGGATCTCGTTTTTTATCGTGTTTTTTTTTTTCCAAACTCTGGCAAAAGATCCAGAAAGAAAATAAATCGATTCTCGCCGGAGGGCAAACCGGGTAGCCGCTCGTCCCGTGGAAGGCTTCGCCGGCTTTCACGGGTTTCTACGCGTTGCCCCGTATACACGTTATATATAAGTCAGCGGGCATTTAAAATCCATCGGCCTGATGGCCGCGGACCACAGGGGCACCGATCCGAGAGGAGAGGACGACGCTCGGAGTTAAGGACCGAGCGAGAGAGGGGCAGGATATTCGTCGCGCCTCACGAGCCACGAAGAAGAGCTCCCTGCCGATCCGAGCGCTGCCCGTGAACTCGGTAGGGCCTCTCCTCTCTAATGACGAAACCAGTTTTTTTTAGGAGAACGCGGGCGAGAGCGCGAGACCGTGAAAGTGGTGGACGACGGAACCGCGGAGAGTCCCGAGCCAGAAAACGCCCTATCGAAGAGAGAGGCTTTTGCGAAGGAAGCCGACGCTTTTGGTCCAAGGCGCGCTGATGAATTCGCCGCTCACATAGAACGGCCCTGTCGCGGACTTCCGGAAGGGTAATATGGCATTAAAAAATTATACATATATATTAAAAAGTAAGAAAGTAAAAAAAAAAATTAAATAAATTAGAAAAAACTCATTTATTAATTATTATTAAAAAATGTACGTATATTTATATATACATTTTTTTGAAAAAGATGTTTTTGTATTTCTGTCAAAGGGTCGAGGGAATCTTCGTCGATAAAAAGCAAAAGAAAACGAAGGACATTCGAATCGACGGTGAAGGTTTTTGCGTTTATAAAAAAAAAAAACATCAATAATAATAATAATGAAATTATTATTATATATATATTATATTTTCATTACACAATTATATACATATTGTAATTATGATTAGAATATTTTGGTTATAAATATATATTACATATATACATTTGTTAATTCAAATAAATAAGCCATTATATATTAATTATTTTTATAAAAAAATTCGCATTTTTTATCCAATAAAATTTCGATCTACTGGGATGGAGTTGTAAGGTTTCTCGGAGTGTGTGCATGTCCAGGTGAGACTTAGTCGTCGGCACCGCTGCGGGACCGCACCAGTTGCCGAGAGTTTTGTGCTCGCGCGGCGCTCAAGCCGGTATCAGCGTGAGCCTGGTATTCGATCGGACCCAACACATTGGCTCGACGAAAAATGTTATCACTGCGGCTGTACCGGCCACAGTAATGGAGCCTGTAATCTGTTCCGTAGATTCATGGTCTCCGAATATATTCGAAGACCATGAATGTGCCTTAGATCCACTCTAACTACATTTCAGATGTATCAAGCACATTCTTTTACCCACTTTCCCGAGTTCCTTATTTCACCCGTTTCTGTAACTGAATGCATTCGAGATACATTCCAGAGAAAAATAACAAATGTTCTCTGCAACGCCACTTCCGGTTTAGAAAATCTCATTTTTCTACCGGAAGTGGCGTCGTACCGGAAACACCTCACTTCCGGTTTGGAAGATCTCAATTTTCTACCTGAAGCGACGTCCTACCGGAAATACGTCACTTCCGGTTTGGAAAATCTTAATATTCTACCGGAAGTGACGTCGTACCGGAAATTCGTCACTTCCGGTTTGAAAATCTTATTTTTACTACCGAAAGTGCGTCACTTCCGGTTTGCGCATCTTATTTTTGACCGGAAACGACGTTATCCTGGAAATACGCCACTTACGTTTCGAAAATCTGATTTTTCGACCGGAAGTGACGCATTTCGGTAAAAAATCGTGAAGCTTTAAGGACGTCAAATGTTCGTACGAATGTGCAAACATCTGTTTTACAGTGTATCGAAGAAAAAAAAATAATTGCCAGATATCACTCAATCGAGCGGATAGTGACGAAGGTATAATTACACAGTAAACGAGAAAGAAGTGAATGCATGAGGCGTGCAGCCTAGAGTTGGCGCGCGTCAGTCAATAAAGCTCACGTGTGAATTAAATACGAGGAATGAAGAGAGAAAACGGTCTGCGGTATCCGCGCGCATGCACACCTCGCAGAAAAATAATGGAATATGTATGTATAGGGAAGAGAGGGAAGAGGAAGAAGGGAAGTACAAAAAAAAGTAAATAAAAAAGTGGAGGAGCGTGACGGAATCGTTAAATCATAATCAGACGGGTCCTGCCCGACTGTGGAGTTCGTGCAGTCGCGCGGAACCCGCGGCGACCGTGGCGGCAGTGGCGAACGGTCGACGTGCAATTAATAATTGCATTTTCCCTCCACTCTCCTCTGATGTCCCCTCCTCTGCAGCGCTCACCCCTTCCTACCAACCAAACATGTATGCGCGCACAGGCATACACATTTATATAAATATAAACTACTCGCTCTCAGTCCTTTGCCGCACCTACATTACGTTTGTTCCTCGCACGAGTGACCCTCGAGCAAGTTTCTGCATCATTGTTTTTTTTTTTAATTCAATTATTTTTATTTACTTCTATAGTGAAATTAATGTCCTCGAAATTTTCTCATATTTTCTCGATCCCGACCGGTACGACATGTAACGTTTCATACGGAGAAATAAAAATTTGTTGGGCCAGCAAGAACTTTGTTACCGCAATTAATTCATTTGCTCAATACTGGTGTCCCTTATTGAGTAAATGAGTACAATAAACAATTAAGTTAAGAATTCAATTAACAATTCAATCAACAATCGAATCGACAATCCAATCGACAGTCAATTAGAAAATCAAATACCAAGTCAATTAACAAGTCAATTGACAAGACAATTAAAAAGTCAATTAACAAGTCAAATAACAAGTAAGATAACAAGTCAATTAACAAGTCAAATAACAAGTCAACAAGTCAATTAACAAGTCTATTAACAAGTCAATTAACAAGTCAATTAACAAACTATTTTGCCGGGGCGGAAAATTGTTAAAGCTGGCAGTGAATTGTTCTGTCACAGCAGCAAATGTTCCTTGTTGACCCGATAACACAATTATTAACAAACCGCATTTTTTTCCAGAGTAAAAAAAATCGATTTACCTCCGCGCAGCATCGAGCTTTGGCTAAAACGGAAGTGATCCATGATACGATCCCAATCGACAGATCGGCGAGAGGGAGAGGACTCGCGATATGAGAAAGAAAGGATGTCGATGGTCGAAAGTTCCGTACTCCGATCCGGGATGTTCCTTCGTCCCTTCGTTCCCCCTCCCCTCGCTCTGCGCAGCCCGGGACCCCTTTTGGCACCCTCCCGCGCGACCCAACTTCCACACCGAATCCTTTTTGCAATTAACAAAACCGGCCGAACGGGTTTCAGAGAGGCAACGGGCATTCCGCAAATTCTGAGGGCCCAACGGTCTTCTCGCTCTTTCACTCACTCACTCGCTCTCTCTCGCTCTCTCTCTGTCACTCCTTCTCTCTCGAGACTGTGCGCGCGCGCCTCTCTTCTATCTTGCTTACCCACGACGAAATCAAGCAAATCGATATAGCGCGGCGTCAGTCGAGAGGGCCAGAAACCCGAGCGAGAGGGAGAGAAGAGGGAAGGAAGAGGGAAGAGAGAGGGAGAAGGGAGAAAACCGTGGTGGAAGCAGGGATGATGTGCTCCGTTGAGTATTAGGAAAGGGAAAGACGCGAGGTGAGGGCGAGAAGTATTGGGCTAAATTCACATCGCGGGAAAAAAATGCATCGATGTGTCGCACTGAGTAAAAATTGCATAGCAAGGGGAACAATACCGACTTTGTGCCACTAAAAGTAGTTCCCAGAGGGAACTTCCACGTTTTGTAGTTACGACGATGACAACGAAATCATTGTTGGATGCGTAATTGTAATTTAATTGTAATTTAAATTTGTTGAATAGACTGTAAAAAATAATTGTAACTTTAATGTGCCGGAATGGAAGTTTTTATGCTATAACTGGTACATTAAATTTAATGTACATTTGCGATGAAAAATTAATGTACGTTTTTATTGAAATTGAAGTAAGTTATTAAATATGAAGTGTTGCCAATGTTTTTAATACACTGAACATTAATTTTTCATCATAATTGGACATGACATTTAATACACCATTTTTTGCGTAAAAAGTTCTCGTCCGCTACATCAAATTTCGTACGCATTTTTATTGCAGTACAGTTTTACAGTTTTACAGTTTTTAATATCAGAAACTATCTATATAGACGTTCCCCCTGAGAACTATTCGTTACGGTACGAAATATTATCCTTTTTCCGACAATACGTCGTGACAACTAACTTAATTACTGAATAGCTCATGTTAAATTACCAAGGTAATTCGGAAAAAAGTTGTCAAGTAAAAGTTAGAAAACGAGGTGATATTCGTTCGTTCGTTGTGAATGAACCCTTAGAAGAGGACGAATGCGCCGGGTCTCCGAAGTAGAACTCCTCGCCTTTCATGCTTCTCGCCGTTCCGCTCCTTCGGAAACTTCGATCCAGCGTGCTCTCGAGACTTCCGTTGCGCAGTTGACGTCCCTCTCACCTGCTCTAGCTATCGATATCAGCTTCTCCGAGCTGTTTTTTTTATATTTACAGAAATCACAACACCGCATGAATCTACCTTACTTATATTTCATACGTAAATAAAAAAATTTAACTGGTTTTCAGTAAAAAAAAAAGAAAAAAAAATACTTCATGACGCACCTTGGAAGACTTTACCAAAATTGTTTAGAGGTTGCAGAATGTTTTTTTGTTGTTTCGTTCGCGTATCCGGCAAAACGGGAAATAAAGCGATTAAGCGCTATACGGAATCGCAATCGCGAGACAGCGGACCCGAAAAAGCGAGCGCAGCGCGCGTGAGACGAATTTCGGGGAAGGATCGTCGGGACCGAGATGCGGACCGACTTTGGAGTCGCCTATGCCCAGGGAGGCCTTCGGAGGGCCCCAGTCTAAACAGAGACGCCCGAGAGCCGCGTTATCCCGTTCGTTCGAAGTCTGCGGGCTGGACCTCCTCTGTTCCGCTCGGTCCGCGACGAGGTCACCGCCGTTTCTTCGCGATTCTCTCTTTCTCCTCTGAGGATTCGCAAATTCGTCGCGAGATTTATTTTTCGCCTCACGAATTTGTAGGTAAATAAATTGTTGATTCTTTTTTTTAATATAATCTCCGACCTTTCACATCCGCGACTCATCTCTTTTTTTTTTGGCAATCCGAGGCAAACGATCTTTTCCGCACATTTCAGTCCTACGCGCGGTTGGTTTTACACAATCTTTCATACCAATTTTAATTCTACATGCGTTTTTTGGCCGCAAAATGTGTTCTACACGTCGACAATGCGCGATTCTGCACAGAGACAGATTCTACACGTTACCTATCTGCACCGGTTCAATACGACAGATTCCAGGTTTGCACATGGCGATTCTACACAATATGACGATCATTATACAACACAGCTTGGTCCCACACAATTTCGGTATTACATATTCCCATCCTGCACACAAGTCTTGTCCACACAGGACTTGCATACATATTGCATACACCATTCAGTTCTACACACCGATTCAATTCTACATATTTCAATTAAATATGTAGAATTGGCTCGTTGTATAGAACTGAACTGCGTAGAAAAGGACACATGCGCAGCATTGAAATCGTGTAGCATTGAAATCGTGTATTATTGAAATCGTGTATGCACCGAAATCGTGTAGGACTGAACTCGTGTAGGATCGAGATGTGTAGAAACGTGATGCGCAGTACAGGGATCGTGATATCGTATGAAATCGCATCGTGCGGAACTACAATTCGTCATATTAAATGGTGTAGACAGAAACGGTGTAGAATTCGTCTCCGTGTAGAATCGCGCATTGTCGACGTGCAGAAGAGTTTGTGGAGGTCAAAGCTTCGTGTAGAATCGATAGTTTTTTTTACGAAACTCTATCTAGAATCGCGGGTGTGTAGGATTGGAATGTGTAGGATCGAAGACGATTCGCCCAACCCGAGATTTCATACATCGTAAGTAATCACCGAGACAAATGTCGCTGTATTATATTCTCGGACGCTGCGGGACTCATCGTAGGCCACGGCGGCGAACGTCGGTCGGTGGCTCGAGCCATCAACTCGCCACCGGGCCGGTTCTCTTTGTCTCTGCACTCTCGCAGCATCCGCACGGCGCCCAGTGGTGCCGAGAGCCGCCGCTGCGCCGGTTCTCTTCATCTCCGTTCCTTTCGCGAGTGCAGAGTCACGCGTCTAGCGGTGAGAGAGAGATGCAGAGGAGAAAGAGAATCCGTGGCAATAGAAGGGCTTCGAGGAGCGGGCATGCTAGGCAGCGTTCGCCGCTCCTTCGGAGTTACAGCGAGACGCTTCTATTGCCCGCCAGTAGGAAAAGACCTCGCGGTTTGCGCACCCACGGGCGGGGGCTCGATGATCGCGCGCATGCCCACCGTGTCAGCGCTCCGTCCGTCCGTAGGTCTGTTCGCGAATTCTTCTTCCCCGTCGAACCGAAGATCTTCTAAACTTCCGGACGATAGTCCGAAATTCTTTCCTTTTGCTTTCTCGGAGAAAGCTTTGTATCGGTAAAAAAAAAAATCCGAGATTTTAATGAAAACTTGTTCAGAATGTTCCAAAACTTCAAAAAATTACTTTTTTTTTGTCTTTTTAGTCTACATCTGGGACCATCATTGACGAAACTTGACAGGGTTCGCAGGAGACTGCAAGTGGGTCTCGCAATTTCTGGGCGAATTTCTCACCGAGCGACATTGACGATCTGCCTCGTTTCATTGCGAGTTGACGGTAGACTGGATCAATTTTGTAGGAAAGGAAGAGTTGGACCTCCGTGCGTCTTCCTGCGTATTATGGGATGATAGCCAGTGATGTGCATCGAACTTGGGTTCAATCTGAACTCTACTTTCTCCCTCCAGCGGCTAGTTTTTTCAATGCTACACGAAGTCGACTTTTCTTGAGTAAATTATTCGGTTTTTTTTGTTTACTCTACGAAACGTAACGGGGCTGATGTTTCGGAAAAGGCAAGTGACGATCCGCCTCGTTGCACGGCGAGTCGTCCGCAGACCCGATCGACTTTGTACGAAAGTAAGAGTTCGACCTCCTTGCACCTGACTGTAGGATAATATCGAGGGTTGTTAACCGAATTCGCGGTTCAAACTGAACCCTCCTTTCCCCTCCCTCGCTCCTCGGGCCAGTTTTTTTTTTCAATGCTACACGGGCTTGATTTTCCTCGAGTAAATTATTCGTTTTTCATCTTTTATTCTACATCTAGACCATAAAGGACGAAACGTAACGTAGCCGATAGTTTAGAAGGGGATGCAAATGTGTCTCGTTCTCAAAGTACAAATTTCAGCTAGCGACACGAACGATCCGCCTCGCTCTAGCGCGAGTCGTCCGCCGACCCGATCGACTTTGTACGAAAGGAAGAGTTCGACCTCCCCGTCTCGTCGGTAGGCAATTGCACACCGCGCGAACTGAATTCCTCCGAGATTGTGCGGCCGCGCTTGAGCGCGAGGTTTTGCTCGATAAACGAGCCGTTGCGTATGCGGCGACTCTCGATCCGAATCTCGATTTCGCTGCAGGGGAACGGGGGAACAGCTGACCCTCGCCGCTTGCAGAAACTAGGAAGAAAAAAAAAAAATAATAATAATAATAATACATATCTCTCTCTCTCTCTCTCTCTCTCTCTCCGGAGGTCTCGGATAAAATAGACGGGAGATTCCTCGAGCGGACTGTACAGGCGGAGGTGAACGCGACACGACCGTCACGTTCCCCGTGAAACTAAGCTGTTGCGAAAATGTGCAGTTGCAAAATGCACGTGGCTCGAAGCAGCGAAGCCGCTTCGAGACTAGGCCTAGGTTGTTCGTCGATCGAGTGTGCGCCGAGACTCACGGGACGGAGAGCGGGGCCGGGGGAGGCGACACGGGCGCGCACACAACACACAGACACGTGTGCAGTCTCTTCGCCTATATATTTCTATCGCTACCGAGAGCCGAGGCCACCGTCCATCCGCTCTCTCGGGACTTGCATTCGCTCGGGCCGCTGCAGCCGCTGCTGCTGCCTAGCCCGAGCTCTCCGAGTTATTCTTTCGTTCGGGTTCAACCTCGCACACGTATATATATATATATATATATATATATATATATATATATATATATATATATATATATATATATATATATATATATATATATATATATATATATATATATATATATATATATATATATATATATATATATATATATGTATCGGCTGCGCGAGAGCTGTTTTCAACTATCGCAATAAACATTTCCCTTTTATTCGCTCGGGCTCTGCACTGTTTTATCGTGGCCGCTGTCAGCGCGTCAAGTTTCCACGTGCTCCATTAATCCAGTTCAGCCGATTTATGGACGAGAAAACGTGTTGCTCAATCAAACGAAACGGAGGATTCGAAGGTTTCCGACGATTGTAACAACCGATTATGCTTATCGTGATATGTTTACCGTGATTATGATAATGATGATGATTATTACAATTGTTTTCATTATGATTATTAGCATCATTATCATTATTATCATTATTATGAGTAGTGGCGAAGGTATTTATCGGCAATATTTTACATAATTTGGACATTGATACATTTTACAGATTATTTGCAGTATATATTGTTATTGCCATTGCCAACTGGCCGGCAACCTAAGCCCTTCAGCGCCTGATCCGCCTTTTTTGCACGGGTTTGTGCATTAGTTTATGGGAGGGAATAATTGTTTTAAGTTAGGTTTAACTTCAGCTCACAACTTCGCTTGCCATTCTCTCGAGTTGTTGGTATGCGGTGAGTGCTAGATATTTGCATCGGCGGTTTATATTTTGTGTGGGTTGTATGCAGAGCTGTTGCATGATCGGACGTTGTTACAATTTTTACCATTTTAACCATTTTTACCATTTCTACAATTTTTAGAATGTTTATCGTTTTTACCACTTCTTACCATTTTTACGACTTTGACCATTTTTACCATTAATAATAATGATTGATAATGTTATGCATTATTATTATGATTGATTACTTCTGAGATCGAAAATCGGAGATATTTTTTCGGGCGGCGATCGGTTCGCTCAGTTGCACGGAATTCTTTGGCCTGGCACGTTTATTTTCATCGGTTTTATTTATTTGTTAATTCGTTTAATGGACGAAGCGTTCAGCCGCGTGTGGTAATTGGAGTAAGGCTCTCTCGGCCGAGCTCCCGCGGAGAGCGAGCTCCCAGAGGAGAATCAGCGCGACGACGTCAGCGAGTGAGCAGAAGCTGCGCGTGCAGCCTCGAGGAAATTGTGTCAGCTGGACGCAGCTGCAACGCAACGAACTCAGTCATACGAGCGTCTGTCCTATGCGCGGCTTCGTTGGGAGTTAAAACGAGAGTCATAGCTCTCGCTCGCCTCGACTCTGCATGCCGATTACCGAGACGAAGATCACGAGGATCGTTGTTACGAGCGTTGCGCTGGATGACGATATGAGAGAAGTTCACGCGGCCCCGCGACCTGCCGATCATTAATCATCGACGGAAATCGCGCCTATCGCCTCCCGCTCCGAACTACGCTCTGCGCTCGCCGATCGAAAATTCGTCGTCGAAATGCTTATCTTTATGTCGTTTTCTGGAGACTTTTTTTTTCGTGTAATTTTTTTTCTCCGAACCGATAACTATTCGAGGTTTCTCGACTATTCTTCGAGCAAAGACACGAATTAGTGCTAGTGTTTATTTCTACCGCACGGCGGTTTAGCCTTTTGCAAAAACCATCCTTAAGGCCATGTGAAAGATGTACCACGTGACATATGAGTGCGAGAGAAATGGATGCAGTTTTCCTTTACAAAACTGTTCAGCCTTTTGCAAAAACCATCCTTAAGGCCATGTGAAAGATGTACCACGTGACATGTGAGTGCGAGAGAGATGGATGCAGTTTTCCTTTGCAAAACAGTTTAGCCTTTTGCAAAAACCATCCTTAAGGCCATGTGAAAGATGTACCACGTGACATGTGAGTGCGAGAAAGATGGATGCAGTTTTCCTTTGCAAAACAATTTAGCCTTTTGCAAAAACCATCCTTAAGGCCATGTGAAAGATGTACCACGTGACATATGAGTGCGAGAGAAATGGATGCAGTTTTCCTTTACAAAACTGTTCAGCCTTTTGCAAAAACCATCCTTAAGGCCATGTGAAAGATGTACCACGTGACATGTGAGTGCGAGAGAGACAGATGCAGTTTTTCTTCACAAAACAGTTTAGCCTTTTGCAAAAACCATCCTTAAGGCCATGTGAAAAATGTACCACGTGACATGTGAGTGCGAGAGACATGGATGCAGTTTTCCTTTACAAAACAGTTTAGCCTTTTACAAAAACCATCCTTAAGGCCATGTGAAAGATGTACCACTTGACATGTGAGTGCGATTGAGATAGATGCAGTTTTCGAATCAATGACATTTAAGACCGTTAATGTTTCGGACAAAACGGAAGCATCATCGGACGCGATATTGAATTGTACATCCGCTGATGCTTTGCTTTTTACAGAAAGATCTGCGGTCTCTGAATTGCATTCATTACAGATTTTGGTTACCGACTGAGTCGTTTCACATGTTCTTAACAATACTATTAATACTTTATCTTACGTCTGTTTATATCACATTGCTTTTGCGCACCGCATCAACTCTCTGTTTCCAAACATAAAATTATTATCAACCTAATTGACGATAATTTTTCGCGACTGTCGTCTCTCACATCGGACTTCGCTGGCGCTCTCCCCGATCGGAAAATATCGTCGATAAATTCTTATCATCTCATTTCACTTTCTGGACACTTTTTGGATTTGTATTTTATTTTCTTGTCTTCCCGAACGGGTAACTATTCAAATTTTCTCGATTATCGTTCATCCGAACACAAAATTATGATTATTAATTATTGGTTATAATTATTAAACTAAGTATCGATCATTTTTCGCGCTATCGCCGCCGCTTCCGGACTCTGCTGGCGCGCTCCCAGATCGAAAATTTCGGCGATAAAATGCTTATCGACTAATCTTCATTTAATCTTCCAGTTTTTGATTTTTTTTTTTTTTGCTATTTTTTTTAGGATCGGAGGCAACGGGCTCGGTGCCGTGAGTGCCACTTGTATGTAACTAACAGTGGAACGCTGAGGTGCAGGGCGCGGGGATCGTGTAGAACTCGTGGGCCAAGCCTCTTCGGTATAATAATCGATATCCGCAATCGAAAACGTCCGCAATAATAATAAATTCCCGGCTTATAATTTTTTCTTTTCTCTTTCGTTACATCTTCCTTCCCGAAACGACAACGATTCGAGCTTTCTCGGCTAACATCCCTCGAACAAGCATAAAAATTATTATCGCTTAATAATAATTAATTAACCTAATAATCGATCATTTTTCGCGCCCATCGCCTCCGACTCCGGACTCAAAATTTCGTCGACAAAATGCTTCTCATTCCATTTCATTTCCAGGACACTTTTTTGATTATTTTTTGTTTTGTTTTTTTTTAGGGTCAAAGGCAACGGAGCTCGGCGCTCGGTGCCGTGAGTGCCGGTAGTGTGTAACTAATAGTGGAATCGTGAGGCGGAGAGAGCGGGAATCGTCGTGCAGAGCTCGTGGGCTAGGCCTCGTCGGTATTGATCCAGCAACCGAGCGGCAGGCGCAGCGTACACACACGTATCCCTCTCGTTGTATATACACATAGATATATATAAATATATATATAATATGTATATATATACATATTATATATACATACATTGTGTGTATGTATACATACAGATATGTACATATATGTATACATATAGACGTATATATGTAACACGGTGCGATATATAGTACGGACGTTCCCGAGTTCCCGTTGCATTTCCAGCGTTTCGCTTGCGACGGCCCAACTACCAGGGTTGCGCGACGCCGTAACGCGCTGAGGGCCTCTCGTACACCGGAAATTGACAAATCGCCGCCAGGCAATGCCTCTCTCGGCGCTGTCTCTCCCGCTCTCTCTCTCTCCTGCTCTCTCGCTCTCTTCAATTCGCGCTCGTTTCGTTCCATCCCTAAAACTACTTCGACTCTCGTTCATCAACCCCTCTCAAACATCGAGCGCACAGTGATTTCACGATTTTCTTTTTGTTTCCCTCCCTTTCCCTTTTTTTCTCACGTTTACGGCCACTCGAGCTATAGTCGATTGAAAAAAAATGAAAATAATAAATCACTCCTGGCTGGATGGGAGTGGAATTGTTTAGAGCGGGAGATCGAGAGCGAGCGACACCAACTCATCAGCTCGAAAAATTTGTTTGGCTCTGGTGTTGTTGAGAATAGATTAAAAGCAAGATATTGTTGCTGCGCGAAAAATATATTCTCTGGGTTCATTTATTATTAATATTATTATTATTATTATTATTATTATTATTATTATTATTATTATCATCATCATCATCATCATTATTATTTCACAGAAGGAAAGTTTTCAACTTATACTATCTGCATCCAGTAAATAGGTAATAAATATGTTTCATTAACGCGAAAATATTTTATTTTATTTATTTATTTATTTATTTATTGGCATATTCACGGACTGGGTCGAATTACAAGCGCGATACGTAAACGTATCGGCAAACGGGGGCAATAGCATATTGAGAAAGAGCGTCGCAGGAATAAGTAGATGTATTCGGTTATGCCGTAACAACCCGTAAAATGTTTACATGGCATTGATTCGAAAAATGCAACTACTTTTCTTGCACTCGTACGTCACGTTGTGCATGTTTCACCTCGCCTTGAGACTATCGGGGTTCGGATTCGGCTGCGCATTGTTACCGCGGGGCCGTAAACTAATTGGCGGTGGAAGGCGCAGAACATTTCTTGGTGGATTCATTTCATCGCGATTGGACACAGAGAGTCTGGATGGAACTGAAAGAGACATCAAGCCGATGACGCGAGTCTCGCGTCATCGTCGCGGAGATGCAGTTCACCGTCCGGATTCGCCGCGCGCAGAAGCAGAGAACCGGAAAACACAATTGCCTAGGCCAATTTGTTGCGCGCAGAGAGCCGAGAGAGCGACGGCCGTCGCAGAGCTTTCTAACGTCCTATTGCAAAACGCCCTAACGGGCAATATTGCCGAATTTTTTTTACCGAGGATGTCATTCGATCGGGCCGTCGGATTCGAATCAACCAGTATTCGGATTCACCTGCGCAATGTTACGGCCGTGCATTGAAAAAAAAGTATCAATGACTCAAGTAAATTTCGCTTGCGGGCTGGCAGAGAAAAAAAAATGTTACATCTACATGGTTGCCACGAAATTCTCTAACTGGAGTTCCCGACTTTTCCCGGTTTTCCAGAGCAAAAATCTAATTTTTCTAGTCTGTCGATCAGGGTTGGAAAGGACGATTACACATAACGTAAAACATAATATATAATGACGTAAAATATAATATATATTAAACTCGGTTCACAATAACAAAAATCCCCAACGTAAATAATATAACCACACAGTCATACATATGCTCTATATAGTCGACAAGTTTGCTGAAACGATAAATGTGAATGTCGTGCAGCACGGAATTAAACGAAAAACATCAGATTCAAAAAAACTTCCAGGGTTAAAAAAAATTTCATGACCTTTCCCTCACTTTTCCAGCCTTCAACAAATTCTCTTAATTTTCCCGGTTTTTCAGAGCAAAAATCTTACATTTCCAGTCTATAGATCAGGGTTGGAAAGGACAATTACACATAACGTAAAATATAATACATAATCATTGTTGATATATCAAACTCAGTTCACAATAATAAAAGTCCCCAACGAAAATAATATCACCACACAGCCATACACATCCTCTATACAGTCGACAAGTTTGCTGAAACTTAAAATGTAAATGTCGTGCAGCCCGAAATTAAACAAAACACATAAGATTCAAGAAGCTTCCAGCCTTTTAAAAAAATTCCATAAATTCTTCCTCACTTTTCCAGCCTTCAGCAGATTCCCTTATTTTTCCCGGTTTTCCAGGTGCGTGACAACTAGTCCGAATCCGGACGGACTACGGGAGGCGCGGCAGGCGAAAGGAGAGTCACCGGGCCGATGACGCGAGCTCGGCCTCATCGTCGCGGAGATGCAACTCGCCGGATTCGCTGCCCGCAGAACCGGAGAGCCGGAGAACACAATTGCCTAGGCAGGTTTATTGCATGCGCGGAGCCGAAGGAGCCGCCGCGGCGGGCTCGGCCGTCGGAGAGCTTTCTAACGTCCTATTGCAAAACGCCGTAACGGCGGTATTGCCCGAGCGAGTCGTACAAAAGAACGCGCATGGGAAAGCAGCCTCCTCCGCGCGAGCCCGTTCTTTTTCCATGCCGAGGTTCGTCTCTCCGTCCCTCGCCGGCTTCAGCGCACGCAGCGACGAGGAGAGACTCCGCGAAGCTGCATCGACTCTCGACCGCCTCTGCCACCTCCGCGCGAACCCGCCCGGCCAGCGAGAAATCAACCCGAGATCTTTTTCTCTCTTTCCGTAACACGCCCTCGACGGTAGTCTCGAACGACGCTGCAGCGGACCGGCGGCGAGTATTAACTGGCGAAAGAACGACGCTGAGAACGACAACGAGACACCTGAATCTACGGCCCATGCGCTGAGGGAAAAGTCCACGCGGCATTACCGACAACTTTGGATGTAAATTCTCAGTACGTTGGGCACTTTACTGTCGGGATGTTAAGTTTAGTGTTGATGTCGGTGATGGCGAATTGTTAAACGGACAAAGAATTATCGATAATTAGATTAATAATAATTATTATTAATAATGATAATCAGTCATAATAATTTTTAGGTTTGCTGAAAGATACCGAGAGACCTGAATTACGGAGATCTTTAGCCATAAATTTCAGTATTTTGGGTACTTTATTGCCGGGATATTAAAGTTACTGTTGATATCGAGTCTATGGTCGGGAATTGTTAAACAGACAAAGAAATTATCAATTAGGTTAATTATTGTTATTATTATTGTCGATAATTAACAATGTTCGTTGTCAGGTTTTCTGGAAGAATTGTCGGGAAATCTCGACTCGTTAGCAGTCCGTGAAACAAAAATCCATGAAAACACAAAAAAAATTTGAAAATTATAGAAGTCAAAAACTTATGATTATTGCGCGCCATTTCGATAGCGGATATCGAGTATTATTAGGTGTTTTACGAGTGAAAGAACGACGCTGAAAAAGATGCCGAGACATCAAACCTACAACTTTGGCCATAAATTTCACTATGTTGGAAACTTTATTCTCAGGATATTAAATATTCCTGTTGAAATCTTATACTCCGGTCGGTAATTGTTAAACAGATAAAACAAATCGATAATCAAGTTAATAAAAATTATAATAATTATGATTAATATTTAATAATAGTAATTTTTTAAATCGCTCGAAGGGTAGTCGAGAAAAGCTCGAATTATTATCGATCGGGGAAGAAAAACGCCCCGAGAAAAAAAAAACAAAGAAATTGTAGAATCGACAATTTACTATTATTGCGCACGACTCCGACAGCGGATATCGATTATTATAGGGATTTTACGAGTGAGAGAATAGCTTAAGGAACGAGGCGTGAATAACCGTGAATTACGGTAAAACGTGTGTTTAGATGGCCTGTACTGAGAGACCTTCCCAACGGTCTCTCGGCGCGGACGGTGAGATAACACTTGAAACATGTTTAAACATAAACCCGGCTATGCCGAGTTTGACGCGCTGTCTTCGCGTTCCTTCAGCTTTGTTACCGTTAATGTCGTTATTGAATTGTCTATCGAAAATTACGGCGTTACCGGGTATAACGGACGGTGCGGCAAACTCTATTATAAGGACGAACGTACAAAGGACACGATACAAAGCACACTCCGCGGAATTTACGTAAGTACCAGCCGTAGCTGCGGACACCCGATACACGTAACGGCAGCTACGCGAGCGCCCCAGAATGCGGTGAGCGACATAATACCTCGCTATGGTGTTGTTCCCTCAAATATATATATATATATATGTAAACGACAGCAACTTGAACTCGAGACGTTAAGCAATATGTTACAATTTTGCCGGTCGAGTCATAATCGCGTTTAATTGTCGACGAGTCGTCGCGAAAACAAATTGCCATCGTTTCGCTAATGGGGTAATTAGGTATTAATGCAAAAACATTCTCGCGCTTCTATGTAATATATATATTTTTTTCCACGCATCATCAATGACACTCCGACGATCGATCGAAGAACATTTAATTATTTTTAGTATTGTACTTATCATTATTATTATTATTTTAAGAACGCAATGTCGAGAATGATTGAAAGCCGAACGATCGCGAAACGTCGCCGGTTCCGGTTCCCGGCGAGCCTCGCTCTCCGCGAAGCTCGTTTCATTCACGAATTTCACTTTCACGGTCACGGCTACGCGCGACGACGAGAGACCACCGATCGAGCTCGTGCGGGCCTTAAGTTTCTCTCTATGTAATGTCCCATATATATATATATATATATATATATATAGCACATCGGTTGGGCCACTCCTCCGCCGCGGATCGTCCGAACTGAGACACACGAGGCGAGCCTCTTGCGCGGGCAAGAGAAAAGAAGACAAAAAAAACAAGAGACTCGGCACCCGCGTAAATATGAATATATGCGTAATAAGAGAGGCCCGCAGTCGTAAAAATAATTATGCATAATCTTGACGCGCGGTCTCTTTCTCAACCTCGAGAGATGGCGAGGAGGGGGAGAAGGGGGAAGTGCAGTGTAAGTTCGGTGGATCGGTTCTTACGCTCGCAAGAAGGACCGACGGGCACGGAGCATATTTGCGTTAGCGCACGACAGACATAACGGTCGCGCGGGTTATTATCCTTCCGTCGGGAAGCGAAAATATGTCTGGTCGAAGGTACCGAAAAACGCAGACATTTTTCCAACATTGTCAATTTTTTTTTTTTTGTCATTCGTCGTTTTTGGGCTAAGTCCGATGATTTTTTTTTTTCCCGCCAATCCGGGCTAATCTTCATTTGTAAAATCCTCGTCGGGAAAGAAATATTATTCAAGCCTATTATTCACTCGGGCGGGGTATTAATTATTGCACTGTAATCCTTCTATCGGGAAGCGAAGATATGCCTGGTTGAAGGTACCGAAAAACGTAGACACTTTTCCAAAATTGTTAATATTTATTTTTTTGTCTTTCGTCGTTTTTGGGCAAAGTCCGATGAGTTTTGTTTACCCCGCCAATCCGGGCTAATCTCCATATGTAGAATCCTCGCCGGGAAAGAAAATATTATTCACGTTTATTATTCAATCATCCGGGGGAGTGGTTACTGCCCCATAATATAGAGCAGAGAGGCGGTCGTGTAACAAGTGAGAACGATCGTGACTACTCGAGTAATTACGACTCGATTCAACCACTTCGGAATCATTAAAGCAAAATAAAAAAAAACATTGAAAAAAAATGAAAAAACTCGCTCGTATGCAGTCGTGTAATCACGTACGACGCAACCTTGTAGACGGTCATCGAAGAAGAGAAAAGAAGGGAAAGAAAACAACATAGCTTAGTCAATTACGATATACACAGCCGGAGCATCGGTATCGCGAGCGGACATTGCATAAACGGTTTTAGCCTGTGGAAGAGAGAGACAGAGAGAGAGAGAGAGAGAGAGAGAGAGAGAGAGAGAGAGAGAGAGAGAGAGAGAGAGAGAGAGAGAGAGAGAGAGAGAGAGAGACGAGGCGCGGAAGATTAGCCGGTCCGATTGTCTCTACCTCAGCGCGCCGAGCGCCAAACGTTACACAGTCCGTTACAAAGATCCAACGACGCGAAAACACTCCTGCCGTCTGCATTCACTGAAAAAAACTACCATCTATGAATTTCGATGAAAATTTGTCGCGAACTGAATTTTAAAAAATTAAATAATAAAAAGAAAAAAAACATACAAAAGAAAAAGCAGACGAGGCGCGGAAGATCGGCCGATCCGATTGTCTCCCCCGCATCGCGGCGAGCGCCAACGTTACACGAGTTCGTTACAAAAAGATCCAACGACGCGAAAACACTCCCACCTTCTCCATTCATCGGAAAAAACGCCGCTTTATGCCATACGATGAAAATTCGTACGCGGGTTGAAGAAACAATTGAATAGTAAAAAAAAAAAAAAAAAGAAAGGAAACAGAAAACGCGGCGCAGGAGATTGGCAGCTCCGAGCCTCAGCGTTGCCCAGTCCGTTTCGCCGATCCAGCGCGAAAATACTCCTATCGTCTGCATTCGCCGGAAAAAAACAACTTACAAAATTCGATGAAAATTCGTGCCCGAATCGACAAAAAAAAGAAAAATTTGTATAATAAAAAAACCCCAACTAACGAAAAAAAGGAGAAGAAAAAAAGAAGACGAGGCGAACTCGTTTCCGCGCGGCTCTCCGACGCCCTCGAAACTCGAACGTTGGCATCGTCGGGCGACGGACGGCGATGGGTAGTATCGAGCTCTCTTCCCCCCTCCCCGCCCCTTCGCGCCGCGCTCTCTCGACAGACCCTCCGACCCGCGTTCCTCCGTCGGTCCTCACTGGGAATTCTCGGCGCTCTCTCCTTCTCCCTCGTTTCTCTGTGTTCTCTCTCTCTCTCTCTCTCTCTCTCGATTCGTTCCCTCGAGCCTCACGCGCCGCTAGCGCAGCGGCGAGAGTGCAAGCAAGAGAGGATCGACGTGCCGGCCGTGCGTGCTTGTGCCCGAGAGATACCTCCGCGTGTGTGCTGTGGGATATCATACACGTACGTATATCTATATATATAGATACACACATACGCTCCAGGTCGAACTCTACACGAAACTACTACGATGCATTTATATATTATATATATATATATATATATATATATATATATGTGTGTGTGTGTGTGTGTGTGTGTGTGTGTGTGTGTGTGTGTGTGTGTGTGTGTGTGTGTGTGTGTTCT
Organism: Stenichneumon culpator; assembly: GCA_964017025.1. Taxonomy (NCBI): domain Eukaryota; kingdom Metazoa; phylum Arthropoda; class Insecta; order Hymenoptera; family Ichneumonidae; genus Stenichneumon; species Stenichneumon culpator. The sequence goes on along the minus strand of OZ024772.1, from coordinate 17,475,006 downwards.
ATGTATATGCATCGATGTACATGCATCGCGTGGATAGCACGGCGTACAGGGTTCTCTATACTATATACACGGCGGAGCGACAAGGCAACTGCACGCATCCGTGTACCATCCGTCGCGTAACTACGCGGTGCAACGACCTCGACGCTACCGCCGTTGCCGAACACCGTCCTCGCCGTCGAACCGACTCTACGTCATGCACGACACAGATAGCTGTACGAAATTGAATGTACAGACGGTTTTGTTTTGTACATTTGTTTACGTTTCTTTTCCTCCCCGACCTATGGATCGAAAAGTTTCGCCTCGGAAATGTAAAAACGAGGCTCTGGAGTGCCGAGTTCGAATTCTTTATTTACGTTCGGGCGAAGAGCGAGGCTATATTGTTTTCAAAGTCGAAAAACAGCATCGACGCTTATTGATGCTCTCGGTTTTGCTTATTGTTTGTTTTTTTTTTCGTTATAGCTGACATGTTGGTACGATTTTTGTTTTGCTATCTCGTTTATGAATGCGCGCGTTTACGCTTCGATCGACACGATTACGGCACTGCCTGCACGGTTGATCAACCTCGGGAGCGCTGCCCCTCCCCCTTCGCCGAATGTTAACGTGCGGTAATTTCGTACGGAGTGCCAGAGATTCCGGTAGTTGCTCATTTGCACGAGGGAGTTACGTTTAACGAGATATTGAGTAATTGTGTAAAGGAAAATAAAATTTTCGCCATTTTGTTACTAAAATGAAATATCCTTGGGTAATTTCCCGAAAAATATCGCTTTTTGTTTTTTACATCACACATACTCGGTTCATTTCCACTGTTCCCTATTTGTCCCGAAAAATCTCGCTTTTTATTTTCTCAGATTAAATATCCGTGGTTCATTTCCGTCGTTCCTTATTTACCTCGAAAAGCCTCGCTTTTTTAAAATTAAAATATCCTCGGTTCATTTCTGATGTTCCCTATTTATCTTGGAAAAATCTCGCTTTCTATTCCCTTGCATGAAATATCCTCGTTTCATATCCGCCGTTCCCTGTTTATCCCGAAAGTCCTCGCCTTTTGTTTCCGTTTTCTTTTAAAATTATTTTTGTTCAATGAACTCTGCGGTATGCGTGCAAAAAAAAATATCCGTAGTTTCGTCTCTCTTACCTGTCGGAGCTCTCGGAGCTATCGTATCGATCGGCGCACCGCTTCTTGCCGCAGGGCCCGACGAGGGTGTCCTCGGCGGTCCTGATCTGTCCCTTGAAGGGACTCCCGAGCCTGGCAACAACAACCCCGTCGTTCATCTCCCGCTCGGGCATCTCCTCCTTCCTCGTCGTCGCCGTAGTTTCGGACTGCATCGCGAAGTTTCTTCCTCGTAGCACTAAATCCTCTTTCGACTCTGACTCGTAGTCTTCTACCTCCGCCTCCTCCCTTCTCACTGAAAAATCACTCGACGATCGTTCGTAATCGTAATTCAAACTCAAAAACCGTATCTTATCGTTCGTACCAATATCCCGCACGGATACACCTTCCCAACTATTATCGGCACTACTACTATTATTATTATTATTATTATTATTGCTACAACCACAAATACGCCTCCCGACTAGGAGGACGCCGTTTCCGGTAGTCGAACGTACGATGCATCTGCCGCCGAGGCGATCGCAATTATCTCGCTCGGACTCGTCCGTTTTGTCGCTAAATTCGAAATCATCATCCTCGTTAATCTCGCATTGGTCGACCCGACCGTTTCCGTGCCACTGCTGCTGCTTCCGATTATCTCGCTTCCTTCCCGTTTCATTCTCAACGTTCCCGCACTCGCTATTCCGTTCACCGTTCTCACCACTCGCGGCACAGCTCCCGGCCACACGCCCGCCGCAATCCTCTAACACGCTCACCGATACGTCGCTAAACTCGTGCGATAACTCATCGTCGACGATGCCGCCCCGGCTTTCGTGAGACTCGATATTTGTCACTGTGTCGCTCGACTTGTTTCCCGAGAGCACGCCACAAGCGGCATCATCAACCAGCACACCGGCGGCAACTACTACGTCACAGATGCTCTCGCCGGATCGCACACGATCCTCACTGGCCGCCGGCTCGAGGCGCGATACCACCGCCGCTTCGTTCGCTACTGCTGCTGCCACCACTATAGTTCCGTTTGCCCCCTCCATCGTCGCCACTGCTGCCGCCGCCGCGCTCCTCTCTTCGCTCCCTCCTGCCGTCTTCGCTGCTGCTGCTACCGCTGCTGCTGCTGCTGCTGCTGCTACGGCTACGTCATCGCTCTCGTTGTTTTCGTTATTATCATTATGACGAGAACCGTCACTGCTGCGAGTACACGAGACGACACCGTCGCGCCTCCTGTCGTCGCTCGCGTCACCGATTATACGTAGTCGACGAAGCGTCGACGCCGGAGACTCCGCGGATCTCGCCGCCGGAGGCGCCACCGTCGCCGTTGTTGTCGTCGTCGTCGACAACGATACCGGGCACGAGAAACACCCACCGACCGCACACGAGCCCATGTGGTTTTTGTCTCGCTCCCGTGGCACGCGACTCTCGTCGATCCTCCCTGTTACTATCAGCCCGCCGGATGATCTCTCGTAATCAGCGGACCTAACGTCTGCCATTTTGCTCTCAAAGAGACCCTCGGCGGTCGCCTCGGGACGTTCGAATGGGCGAAGGCGAGATACACCCTAGCGACGAGTGTTTCAATGGGGTTTGGGTACTTTTTGTTTCAATGGGCTTTTCTATCACGTGGGATGGTTGTTATTATGTTTTTTTTATTATTATTTTGAGTCACATGTGTACGGGGGTTTCGCAGTGTTGGTACTATTGCTACTGGCGGGGTATCGTGGAACACACTTAGTCGCAACAGCGACTCGTCTCTCGGCTTTTCTGACTCCTCTTTTTTTTTCGTCCTGTTCTTTTTTTTTGTCCCTTTCCCCTGACGCCTATGCCATCTACACAACAGAATTCATGCGTAGACCTTGCGCTCGAGCGATGCTCCAACTCTTTTTCTCTCGCTCTTTCGGTCTCTCCCGTCCTTCCTCCTCCCACTTGTGTCCTCTCCGGCGCGCACACAACGGGGCGATCCGACTGCGAGGCTCGTCAGTGTTGGTGCGTGTCGAGAGACGGGGCCGGCGCAGCTCGAGGACCGCCGAAGGATTGCGCGCGACTCACGAGACTAGCTCGGCCGAGCGAGCTTTACTACTATACGATATCCGTCCATCCGACTTACACCGTACGGCATCCGCTCTCGTCGACAAGAGCACGCCGGGGAGATTCTCGTGGCGAGTTTGCCGAGCGTAGCCGAAATTGTACGAGCGCAAGACGATCGGGGCGAGGAATGCTGGCGAACAATTTTTAGAGGCGTTCGGCGCGGGGCGGTCGGAGGCGGGGGGGATTGTTTTGGAACGGCCAATAGAAATCGAGGACTTTGAATTCGTTTAGAACGCAGCGGAAGAGTCGCGCAGCGAGCTGTGCGGAGCATCAATGCTGTACTGCGGTCGGATAGATAGAAATCTGTACAGTCGACGATGGGAAACCAGAATATATTCTATGGTCGACAATACAGAAGTCTGCAAACGTTGCAGTGAACTGTGTAACCCAAGGTCGATAAATGGGCGACCACCCGGATGTTTTCTACCTCGCTCCGAGCTAGAAATCTACTCGCTACGTCTACCGATGATTCAGGAATCTGTCTTTCACAATTGCATTCATTTTACGTATACGATCCAACGTATACGTGACACTGGGCTATGACGTAGGCGATTCATGTATACTGCACATTGCGACGATAATTTCTGCCCAATTGTACTGCCGCTCATGGTCGTCAATATGGCCCACCTCGATCAGCACGTAGAATTAATGCTTTATAGACCGAGACGTTTTCACAACTTTCACCCTATTAAAAAAAAATATCAACGGCTCAAACGTAAATTTAATAATAATAATAACAATAATAATAATAATAATAATAATAATAATAATGAAATCGTAGACCTAGATAGGCCTTGGCAATATACCAGGTTGTCCTGTTTGTGGTATGATACATTTTTTGCATTTGATAAAAAAATTGCTGACATTTGTGAGTAAATTTGTTGTCGAACGTACAAACAACTTTGACTGTTTTACATAGTGTAGGAAAGAAACTACACTCGACAGATTGCCCAACGAAAAGTACGAACGCTTGAGGGCCTCGATGTATGTTTCACATGCATCGAATATACACGAGGACAGAAAGTACAGTTATACAATTACGGAAGTAACCAGCCGAGGAGAGATCATGGATCGTAGGGTGCGAAACTTTTCCATCTCACTCCGGCGCGCTTTACCGGTTGCCTGCCAGCGGAGCGTGCGCTCTCGCTCGGTTAGCGAAGGAGCGTCGGAGGTGACTGACCCGGCGTTCCTGTTGCCAGGACGACGCGATCCCGTGACGTCACGGGACGCAAACTCGGGGTTTATGGGTGACCCACATTCCAAATATAGAAACCGACCTGTGCCGCCCCTCACTCCGTCGGGCTGCCGTCACCGCGCGGCCGACGACGCCGTCGCGAGTCGAGTCTCGCCCCTCTCTGTCTCCGTGCGACCACCCCACTCCACGCCCGCTCTTCTCTCGCTCCTCCCGACTCTGTTTCTACCTGCGCGCTCTGCCCTCCGATATGCTTGAATTTTACAGGCGCGCTTCAGAATTTTACCTATTTACTATTCTCAGATAATTGTTCGGTGCGGGCCGAACTTGATTCTTCTTTCTTTTTATAATGCAGTTGGATAATTTCGTATGCCTTTATCCCGGATGAATGTACTTGGACAAACACACTGGCAATCTTCGATGCATTTTTCTTTCAATTTAATTTATAGCGAAGAAATTTTTATTTAGAATATATTTTTGTCTGAAAAAATCGTATATAGTAATTTTTGAATTTTAACCAGTTACTATTCGGGGATAATTGTTCGGTGCGATCCAAACTTGATTGTTCGAGGGATGTTTTTTAGTGTACGGGGATAATTTCGTACAGCTCATACCGAAACAATGTACTCGGACAAATAACTAGCAGTGTTCGATGCATTTCTTAAAATTTATGCTTTACACAGAAAAGATATTGATATACAATATATTTGTTTTTCAAGAAATCGCACATTGTAACTTCAGAATGTTGACTATTTACTTTTCCGAGATAATAGTTCGTTGCGGTCCGAACTTGATTCTTCGAGGGTCTCTTTATAATGTAACCGGATAATTTCGTACCGTCTGTCCCGGACCAATGCACTTGGATAGAAACACTAGCAATCTTCGATGCATTTAAAAAAAAAAATTCTTAATACCCAAATTTTCTATGTAAAATACACATATATTTCGTTTCCCCAAAAAAATCGTATATGCTAACTAACAAAAATAATAAACTTAAAAATCAAAAAGCAATGCTGAATTTTTGTCGTCGATAAATGTTTGTTAAATATAGAAATTATAACACCATTTTCTATCGAGACAGAAAAAATCCGATCAAAGTTACATAATACGTTCGAAACCTCACACAGTCATCAGACAAAAAAAAATCTCAGAGAACTTCATAATTATCGCCGTTCTTCCGTCTTCTTCGATCGTCGTCCCTGACCACAGTCGCGATTCTTCGTCGGCCCGAGGAACGTGTCTACAGCGTTGTCCGAGTGAGTCCCGGAGAGGTCGTAAATCGTAGGGCGCTCGGGCAAAGTAAAGGAGGAAGAGAAGGTTGAGGTACGAGAAGATCGGTCAATCGGTCCATCAATCTCGTCAGAGCGGGAGCGCGTATAGAGAAGCGGCAGCAGCAGTGGCGTCGATCAATCCTTCCGTCAGAAACCGGCGGCCAGTTACCAGCAGCGGCACCAGCATAGCATCACCAATACACCACCAGAAGCCGCGACTGGGTGCTACGACCCCGCGACCCAGTTCGCAAACGTTCGTGACGTCATACCCAACGTCATTGCCCGGGCGAATCTGGGTCGAACAGACCCCGAGCTTCGCCCCCCCAGTATTCTGTGAAGAGAAGTGAGGAATACAGGGGACGAAGAGAAGGGGGTAGTTTATTGAGAAATTCCCGGTTCAAATTCGTCCTGCATCTCCCTTTCGCTGGGCACACACACACACACACACAGAGTTGCGTCCTCACTCCATCTATTTCTGGGACGTAAAACCGGAAATAACTTTTAATTCGGTGCAATTCGCCTCACCTCCACCCCTCGGTTACATTATTAATGAGAATCGCGGGACTCTCCACGATCGATCTTCGATGTCGTGATCTTGATGGAAATTACTCTACGTATGTATCAAGACACCTCTTTATCGGCAACGGCCGCGTCTCGCGAAGGCCATACGTGCATCCAGGTTTCGACAGTCGTACGTGCGGGGCTCGCGATTCGCCCCCCCCCCCCCCCCCACCTAAATGAATTATTTATGGGTGAAAACGGTTTTATCGACGAAACAATCTCACTCTCGATTGGCCTCCGTCGAAGTATAATTGAATGCTATACGCCAGTGGGTCATCGTGCTTGGACTTTTCTTCTTCTTCTTCTTCTTCTTCTACTTCGAAGTTTGGTCGGGGTGAACGAAAAATTGTTTTATCGGCGAATTAGCATTTTCATCGAGCGCAATTAATATGATATTTTCGAATATGGTGATATTAATATGTATGGATAAAAATTGTTTGTAATAAAGTCGCAAGGTCATCCGCTCGATTTTGAGAGTCTATTGTTTTCCGGGCTCTCAATGGCAACTCGTTAGTTCTCTGACCATGTTAAATATTGCGCTTACCGTTTATGATTTTGGAAAGATGATGTAATCGGAAAAATGTCACTTCCGGTTTTAAAATCTCACTTTTCGACCGGAGGTGACGTCATACGGGAAAACGTCACATCCAGTTAAAAAATTCATCGTGACATTCGTCACATACAGCAAAGTGTCACATCTGGTTTAAAAATCTGAGGTTTCCACCGAATACGGCAAAGCGTCACGTCTTGGTTTTCTACCGGAAGTGACATCATACAGAAAAGCGTCACGTCCGGTTAGAAAATCTCAGTTCTCAACCGGAAGTGACGTCATACAAAAAAAACGTCACAAACGGTTTAAAATACAAAAAAAGTCACAAACGGTTAAAAAAATCCCAGATTTCAACCGGAAGTGACATTGCAGAGAGGGTTTCTGACTATTACGTCCATGACCATTGAATAAGCGATAAGCTGCGCGAAGATAAAGCCACATTACGATTAGTTCAACAAGCCGAAGCAAACCTAGGCTAAAGAAAACAACGTTTAATCTTCCCAAACGAAACCTCGATGAAGTTCTCGGAGATGGTTAGTTTCAGTAACTGATCTTAACATTTCATTCATAGGCACTATAGAAATACAGAACGGGGAACCCCAGAGTCTGACAATGGCGGAATGACGCCGTCGGCAAAAATAAGGAAGAGTCCGCTCCGAGACGCGAGAAAGCAATACATCGGTTGTTATATTTCTTTCGGCAATGTAAGAAAAACAAACAAAAAAGAACGAGAATAAAAAAAGCCTTTGAAAAGTCTGTCGACGTGGTACACGAAAGTCGAACGGTTAGCGCAGATCTCATGAATGGCCGCGTAATGTGAATGAAGCTCCAGTGACCTAGTTTCGCCGGGGCGCCCCTTTGGCTCCCTGCTAACCCCCCCGCGAACCGTTCGCCCTGTGTATATCGCCATCGCCTTTTGCCCAACTCCCTCCGACCTCGCCGCTTCCCTCTTCGCCGGATCCTCCTGCCGCGGGAGCGAGAGAATCGGCGAGTCCCGGTGCAGGCGTTACGTCAGGGACAGGTTATCGACTGAGCATACTGGTCCCCGGTACCACACTCGTCCCCCCCCCCCCCCCCCCCACGTCGAACGATCCCGCAACAAGAATATTAATCCGCAGCACATCGATCAGTCATCCCGCCTGTACTTGATATCGACGGATTTATGCCTTGGATTCCGCAAACCCTAGACAGACTTTGAAGATCTTTGGTCGCAAGACAAATCTTCCTGCATTAGCGTTATTTTTTTAATGTATATTTGTTATGCCTCTCGGATCGGTTCGAAGAATAGATGGAAAATCGCTTAGATAGATATCGACGGATTTATCCGGGACGGACTTTGAAGATCTTCGGTCGCGAGACAAATATTCCTGCATTCGCATCATTTTTTTTATATGTATTTTTTTATGCATCTCAAATCGGTTCGAGGAATGGATGGGAAATCACTTAGATAGATATCGACGGATTCATGCCTTGGATTCCACAAACCCTGGACGGACATTGAAGATCTTTGGTCGCGAGACAAATCTTCCTGCATCAGCATCATTTTTTTAATACGTATTTATGTACGCATCTCGAATCGATTCGACGAATGGATGGGAAATCGCTCAGTGGATAAGAGATTAGGAGTATAAGAGACCCTTATATATGTGTGTCTTTCCCGAATGTGAGCCAATTAGGTGAAATCAGGTGGCGGCGACCCACTTTTATAAATTCACCCCCGACCTATACGCAAACTACGTCCACTGCCTATTTCTCCCCGCCCCTCTCTTCGTCCCGATATTTCGCTGTCCTGCGTGTGGCGATTCCATCGTCCTCGACTGTGCGAGCGGGTTCCAGAGAAAGAGAGTGCGACAGGGACGTGGGGATGAACGCGGGCTGCTCTCTCGGCTCTCCGAATGACGTCATGGAACGCCGGGCGTCGAACCTCCGTCGCTGGGTGCATCGACCTGAAAGCCCAGTTGCCTGCTTGCTGCTGCTGGTGCTGCCTAGGCGTCCCCGGCCTCGCACACAGCATCCCCACGCTCATTCTGGCTCTGCTCCGATGCCCTACCCTGTGTGGCCTCGCCTGGCCTGCCGCGAGGAGAGGATCTGTGCCGAGGACGCGGCGCGAGAGAGTGACCGAGAGAGGGTTGCTCGACGTACTGCCATCGGAACGATGATAGTTGCACCGGGCTGTAGATACCGGTCGTGCTGTTGCTGGAGAACGATACCGAGGGAGGGGGACGAGGGGGCGGCCTGAGGGTCGTAGGTAACGGTGAGGGAGAGGGAAGAACTGGGTGAATGAGGCAGGGCGGCTGCGAATAGCCCGTTTACTATTTTATTATTATTATTTTTTTTTGTTTTTGTTTTTTTTTTTATAGTTGAATTAAGTAAGGGGAGAGAGGTGGAAGTTGACAATGCGAGAAAAGCTGCGCTCGGTCCATGCTCAAAAAGCTCTATGTTTTAATGTATAATATGCAGTATATAGTATATAGTTTATGATTCGAGAGTGGAAAACATAAATATGTGACGTTCATGGACAACGAATGTAATTGTTATATTAAAATAATTGTTATATTCGTGATCAGCGGGAAAAAATACGTGGAATATAGCCTTGAAAAAAAAATCGATTGAATGACGATTTTTGTCTTTTTGGGCCACTTTTCGAAAAACGTCGATTTTCGCGATTTTCAAAGGTCGATATCGGCTCCCAACGGAGCTACGGAAAATCCAGGGTGTCCATCGTGTTTGACGGAAAGAAATACACAAGATAGTAAAACAAAATAAACTCGAAAGTAGCCTTGCAATTTTTTGACGAATTTTTTTTTGTGTGTGTGTGTGTGTGTGTTTTTTAATGTTCTGCCATGTACTTCGACGTATTTTTTCCCGCTCAACACGAATCCGCTGGCCTTTTTGGGCCTAAAGCACAGTGAGCCATTGAAAATCTCGATTTTATGCACAAAAAATCGAATTTTCGGGATTAATATGGAAAATGTTGGGTTGGGAGTAAAATAATTGTTATATGCGTGATACGAGTTTCTTAATAAAATATCACTCTACGAATAAAACGAGTTACGGTCTTGTAATCAGCGGTGAATAATACATGAAAAATTACCCCAAAACGATGAAAACTGAAAATTTCAGATTGCGATTTCCTACAATAAATTTTGCAATAAATTTTGACGGTTTCGATTTTATGACATGTAGAACATTTTTTATGTTACGAAAAAAGGTGCGAAGTAATTTGCACATGGTTTCTCCATTTATTACAATTTTGAGTACAACTTCCTCCAACTTACTTTCGACCTTTTTATATTCGGCGTTTCAAATTCGCACATTGATCCAAATGTACCGAGGAAAAAAATTGTACAAGTACTTTGGTGTTAGTACTTAGTAAAAGTACTTAAATTACCGAAAAGTACTTTGGTACTTTAAGTACGTACCGTAAGTAACGTAACGTACGTAAAGTACCAAATAAGTACTCATGTAATTTCAAGTACTGCCCAGCTCTGCAATACACAATATACAATATATAGTTAATGTTTTATGATTCGCGAGTGGAAAACCGAGAAGTATAACGGCAATGGTTAATTGCGGAGACAAATGTTACAGGGTCAATTTACGCCGGGCGCAAAAGGAAGACGAGAGGGTTGTAAAAAAGCCGTGATCGGTTTAGCGTAAAAAGTACGTTCTATGATTAGATATTCATAAATAATTTTACGTGACATTTACCTATTCGTATGTGTACATTGATATAACGGAGAGTGCACAGATGGTCGGAGCTTAAGGCTGGATTTTCGAAGAATTCGGGATTCGATTAGAGGGAGACGATCACACCTCCCCCCCTCCTCTTTCTTTCACCCCCACTCTAGGGGCGCAAGTGTACGCCAGGCCGAGTTAATTTGTAGTAAAAATAGTATAGATGTTGGAGTACGTGACGAGGATCGCCACCGATAATAGCCCACATCTTCCCCCCCCCCCCCTCTCCTCTTCCCCGGAGCAGCCCCGAGCCCCGAACATCCAATGTCGCGAAGAAAGAAAGTGTTGTCCGACGAATATATCCATATCGATTATATAACCGCGATAAAAATAACGCGTTACGAGTATTTTCGGCGTCTATATACATCGAAGAAATAATCGCGGAGCCTTGAACTATCGAAAGGGCAGGTCCAGCAGGTGACTGATCCGAATACACATTAATACTTCGTGCTGCGATAAAATAATGTATGATCGCGGTATAGGTCACTCGATGACGGTAACGGTCGGCTCCGATGCTGTACACTTGATGGGCATTTACCGCGTAAGAGAATTTATTTACCGCTTTTTTCTCGGTTTTATGGCCGTAAATAATTTTCTTTTTTTTAAAGTGACTGGTCAAAAAAGCTCGACAAAGGGGTAATATTTTTCTTCGAATCGGAGAGGGAGAACATATATATATATATATATATATATATATATGGGGGAACATATATGTATGTATATAAATTCCTGTGGAGGTTTTCTGTTTATAAGAAAATGTTAATTTTCCGGCTGCGATAAAATAATTTATGGTCGCGGTATAAGGTCGGCCGGTGACGGTATTGCCTCCGTCCCTATAAATGCTTAGGAGAACATTTATTTACCTTTTTTTCTCGGTTTATAATGGCCGTAAATAATTTTTTTTGAAATCTGACCCGGCAAAAAAAGCTTGAGGGAAGGGTGATTCCTTGCAATGTTTTTCTTCGCATCGAAGGGCGCATAAAAAATATATACATATAAAAATTCCTGTGGCCATTTCATGGATATAAAAAAAATGTTAATTTTTCAACGACGCATTCCTCGAAAGTTTTTTTCGTAGCTCGCAAAACTGTACGATTGTTTAATCGCGGCGTTAAATCTTCGATGACAACGGAAACGATCTTCGTTGACGGAGAGCAGAAGGAGCTTCGAGAACAGTGGACGAAAAAGAAGAAGAGGCAGCATCGCAAGACCGAAGGAAGCGAGGGAGCTTTTTTGAAATCTAACCCGTCAAAGAAGTTTGACAATTGTGTAATTTCCTGCAATATTTTTTTGCGGGTCAGGGGGCGCCAAAAATATACATATAAAAATTCTTACGGACGTTTTCATGATTATAAAAAAAATGTTAATTCTTCAACGACGCATTTACCAAACTTTTTTTATTATCTTGCAAAACACTGCGATCGTTTAATCGCGGCGTTAAATCTTCGACGACAGCGGAAACGATCTTCGTTGACGGAGTAGAAGGAGCTTCGAGGACAGTGGACGAAGAAGAAGAGGCAGTATCGCAAGACCGAAGGAAGCGAGGGAGCTGGGCGGCCTGAACGGGCCACGTGGTGCGGCGCGCACGGGACAATCAATGTCGTGACGTCATGGGACGAGGAGCCAATCGGGAGCGGGCTCCATTCAACCCGCCAACCTCGGCCTCCTCTCTCGCCAGTGGAAACTCACCGAGTTCCGTCAGACTTTGCCCGACTGCAGTTCGTCCTCGACCACTGAAACGCGCGGTCGGGACACCCCGGACGCGAGACCCGTCGTCGAACCAACGTCGCGCTCTTCGGATCAACTTTTGTCACTTAAAAAATCGAGATTTCGGGGAGAAAAAATTTGTAACCAATCTCTAGCCTCCGACGAACAATCGGCAGTCCGAGCGCCCTGTCCCGAGAGTTTTGCGACCGCTTAAAAAAATTCGAGAAAATTCTCGCAGGGAGCTCGAGAAAATAGTCTCTGAAAAAAATCTACCCTTGCATTAAAAAAATAAATAAATAAAAAAAAACAAATTGTCCCGACGGCACAAAATCAAAGAAGTCTAGGGAAGTTGTCGGCCGAATTTTGCGGTTTGGAATACTCGATTTGGACCGTCTGGTATAAATTTCTCGGCGTGCGAAGTGTAAAAAAAAGAAGCTGCAGTAAAAAAAGGCTTCGGTGCGCGAAGAAAGAGTGGCGAGTTGGAAGCGGGTAAGTAAGAAGAGGATTCGAAGATTTCGCGGAAACCAGCGGCGGTTCTCGGATTGGATAGAAGAGACGAATAACTGCAACAAAAAAAATTGCATCTTCCTTCTCGTCGCTTTCGAGGCAAGTATATTTCGAGTAACATCGCAGAAAGATAAAAAAAAAAGATCAACTTCACACCGTCAGCGTCATCGACTTTTGTCGAAAAATCTTTCGAGCCGATAACGCAATGCGATTGAAAATTTATCCGATGCCCGAGCCATAGAAGTTCTCGTGAAGCACGTGGAGAGGACTTCGTGCCAGTCCAAACACACGCCCACGTTTCGGGGAAACCCGCGTATAGTTTATCCGACGAAAGGGAACGCGCTGTTCTCCTTTCGTTGTTTCCCCGCAACGGAAACCCCGCTCGGACTCGTCCCGCTTCCCAGATCGTCTTTGTCGGTCGTCGGTTTACTTTATTTTCTCCATTCATGCATAAAACGGCTCTGACCGACATTTCACTTTTGTTAAATAAAAAAGTCATTCCCACAATCTTGCTCTATTAAAAGAAAAACTGTTCTCCTTACGTGGTTTCTCCGCAACGGAAACTCCGCTCGCACTCGCCGCGCCTCCCCAATCGTCTTTATCAATTGTCAGTTCATCTGTTTTTCTCCATTATGCATAAAAAGGCACGAATCAACAGTTCAGGTAAAAAAAAATTGTATTCCCTGCAATGTTGCTCTATTAAAAAAAAAGAAGGTTCCTCTATGAGGAAGCAAAAAAAGCTGTTCTCCTTTCGCTGTTTCCGAGCAACTGAAACTTCGCTCGAACTCATCCGGCTCCCCGATCGTCTTTATCAGTTATCAGGCCACTTTTTATTTCTCCATAACGGCTCTAATAGACAGTTGAGTTTTCTTAATAAAAAAAATCATTCACCGCAATGTTGCTCTATTAAAAAAAAGCTGTTCTCCAATTCGCTTTTTCTCCGCATCGGAAACACCGCTCAGACTCATCCCACCCCCCCCCCCCCCCCGATTGTCTTTATCAGGCATCCGCCCAATTTTTCTCTCCGGTATGCATAAAACGATTCTAATCGACAGTTAAGCCTTTCAATTTAAAAAATTTCATGCCCAGCAACGTTGTTTTATTTAAAAAAAGCTATTCCCCTTGCCCTTTCCCCGGAACAGAAAACCGTCTTTATCAGTCATCAGACCACCTTTTTTCCTTACGCTAAAAACGGCTCTGATCGAGAGTTCAGTTTTTTTAAATAAAAAATTTTTATCCCCGCAATGTTCCTCTATACAAAAAAAAAAAAAAATAGAGCAACGACAGGGCTTCCACTGTAGTGTAATCGAAAGCAGCCCTTATCAATACGTCCTCCTTTGTTCCCGAGAGATTTACCTAGATATTGTTCATGTGTGCGTGTGGGTGCGTATTTTTTTATCTCCCTCCTCCGTCACTCACTTGCCACCTGAACGCCAGTGGCCAATTTTCCTAGCGGCCATTTAACTTCGTTAATTGGGTCAAAATATGGTTCCGAACCCTTGCAGTTCTCAACCGTTCGGGGAACACCCCCTCCTCTGTCGTTGGCCCCTCGCTCGCCCCCCTCCCCCCTTCCCTCGCGGAATGCACGTCATGTCGGGGGGGAGGTAGTGACGTCAGGAGAATGCGGACGCCGGATTGGCCAGTAGCCCACTGACGTCACCGGCTGATCGTTCCTCTCTTTTCTTTCTCTCACCCCTTTACCTCTGTCCAACTGTCTGCTTCTCTCGCTCTCCCTCGTTCCGATCGTCCCTCTCTGCCTCGCTTGCGTATACGTTCTCCAATATCTATATATATGTATATATATACATATATATAGATATATATATATATATATAAATCGTCGTACATGTATAAAATACGTGGAAATAGCTAGAGCCCCCTCGCACCAGTATCCCCCGAGATGAGTGCATCGAGGTTCAAAGTCCCAGTTTTCCAAGGCTGCTCGAACGGCGAGGTCATCCCCCGTCATTGCGCACATCTACCTCGCATCTCTCACGAGCGCACACGTATATAGGTATAGACCTGTATTTTTATAGATTCATTCTGCATGTTTATATCTTTTTTTTTTCTTTTTTTTTCATTCATTCTCATACTCCGCAATTGGTTCATTATCTACGATACAACAAAGTGAGGTCTGGCCTTGGACACTCGTAGAGATACTCAGACTCTCACAGATATTCGCAGATACTCGCACAGCCTCACACAGATACTGATAACTAACTCAGGTACTCACAGAGACTCACAGATACTAACTCAGGTACTCACAGAAACTCACAGATGCTCACTCAGGTACTCACCGAAACTCACAGATGCTAACTCAGGTACTCACAGAAATTCACAAATACTAATTCAAGTTCTCTAACTCAAGTTCAAGGTACTCACAGAGACTCACAGATGCTAACTCAGGCACTCACAAAAATCGACAGATACTGACTTAGGTACTTACAGAAACTCACAGATACTAAGTCAGGTACTTACAGAAATCCACAGACACTAACTCAGGTTCTCCCAGAAACTCACAAAAGCTAACTCAGGTACTCCCAGAAATTCACAGATACACACTAACTCAGGCACTCACCGAGTCTCACACAGACTCGAGCAGACCCTCACAGATACTTGCTCACAGATACAGATACTCACTGAGCTCACAGAGATACTAACTCAGGCCCTCACAGAGACTCAGAGATACCAATTCAGGTACTCACAGAAACTCACGGAGCTCCCACAAATACTCACACAGACTCACACAGATACTTACCGATACTCACGCAGGTACTCACTAAGCTTGTACAGCTACTCACAAATTTTCACGCAAACATTCACAGAGTCTGACGCAAGCACTCACACAATTCTCACTATAAATAAAGATACAAATGGTTTCTTGACGTATTCGTTGTGGCAAGTAATTGCAAGTTTATAACTTATTTATCTAGTGTAGCGCATAATAGAGCGGTGGATCGAGTGGACGATGTCGTAGTGAGAGAAGACGGAACGGGGTGGCGGGGAGAAAAAAAAACGTACATGAGGGTTGCAGAGGGTTTCTTCTGATCGCTCTCGAGGGAACGCGTAATAGTCAGAAACGCGACGGTCGCGGCGGCGCGTTCCATAAATAAAGCCCCATTGAGCAGGACGCCGATGGGGGATTGAGCAACATGACCCGGTGACCCGCATTCGCGTCATTCACAATCCTGACCCCCTCTCTCGGGACACCCTCTTCCCGTCTCTCTCTCCCTCTCGGCATCTCCGCTCTCTCTGGGCCGTCGACGACGGCGACTGCGAGGGTAGGGACACGCACTCATCCGACTCTCAGTCGGAAAAATGTTCGCGACCACGAAAGCTCGATCCGAATCGAACCCCCATCGAGCTTCGATTGAACGGACCATCGACATTTATTAACAACTGACCTGGTTGGGCAGTTCGCAGTGGTAGCAGATATCAAAAATTTATTAACAACGCTCGGAGCCATTAACGATTTTTATTTATTTTTTAATTTTTTTTTAGTTTCACAATTTCGATCGGAACAAATAGATTTTCATTCATTGTCACGTTTTGGTCAGGAATAGTTCTTGAAAATAAGCATAATTCCGTGAAAGTCTTATGCTTGTGCAGGAAACAAATAAATACGTTACATTTTATACTTTTAGTGTGAGGGACGTGTAAATATATTTACTGGCATTTCATATAAATATTTTAAAAAAATATTTTACCTAATAGCATTGGTTTTTTTTAGTGACGCGGATTAGTGACCCGTTAATTGTGAAGCACCGAGGAATACGAACGAGGCCAGAGAGTGTGTCGGTCCATTCATAAAATATTCACCCTGCGCCGCGCGATTTAGAGCCGATCGCATGATGTAATATATTTTTTTTTTTTATGTCGATACCCTTATCGACGAAATTTAATCGTTCGACTCTGACGCGGCGTAGTCAATGAAATCGATGTACCTCGGGGAGCGAAGAATCGTGCGTCGGGGGCGTGGGGGGAGGGGGAGTGTGTTTAGTTGATCGTCACTACGAGAGATGCAGGCGGTTCGTATGGTGTGCCGTTGCCCGGCAACGAACCTGGGTCAATGGGGTACCCGTTCATATCACGAGAAACTGGGTCATCCTACGAGATTTCCTTCGACACCCCTTTCCCCCACCCCTCCCCCCACCCGACCCTCCTATCTCGCTTGGCTTCCTTCCTTCCGTCATTCCACGCTCACCCCCTACCCGCTCGGTGTCCTCGAACACATTCCACCTGCCTGCTTGCCCGCTCGCCTGCTGCTTCCTCTTCTTCCTCTTCCTCGGCTATCGCTGTCCACCTGCCCGTGTGGATTATTCTGTACAATTTATCCGGGACACTTGTGAGATTGTTTGAAGACGCGCTAAGCCTTCGCGACCCGCCCCCCCCCCCCCCCCTCCCGCGGTGACCCGAATATCTATGTATAGAGAGGGTCTGTCCGGGAATCGCTATTTATAGAAAAGAAACCCCTTCGCTATGCGAGGCGACGAATAATCGTGGCCCGAAAGTGGCATCAAATATTTTCACTTTTTTTTTTGTATAGCCAATTTTTTTTTAACCGATCGAGACGATGGTGATCAAGGTGCCTAATGTCGTGAAAAAGTGCGGCGGTTGAAAGAGATAGAATGGACCATTTTTACCATTTTGTTTCCTCATGGAGGAAGCTGGGTTTTTTTTTTCTTGCGGGATATGGAAAAGAAATGTTTACTCCGAATCGAGGGTGTTCCTAACATCGCTATTTATAGAAAAGAACGAAAGAAAAAGAAGAATCGTGACCCGAAACTGGTATCAAAATTTTCCCTTTTTTTGCATCCTCAAATTTTTTTTACCATTTTACCGATCAAGATAATCGGGATCGAACTGCCCAGTTTCGTAAAAAGTGCAGGGTGTTGAATGGGACAGAATGGACCATTTGTTCCATTTTTTTGTGGGCCATTGAAGTTTCATCCCAAGTCAAGAGTGTTCCGTTTTGCCCCACTCTCATCCGAGCCATGGCGATAACAAAAAAAAACGGAACGGACAAAGTACCCCTGGTTTATTTGGTACTTGCGAAGCTAAATAATCGTCGAACTTCGGCGTTGTGTACGAGCCGCTCTATCTCCGGAATTTCTCAAGGGACGAATTAATTATTTGAGGAGCCGAGGGAGATCTTGAGGCTTCTTTTTTTGTTACATTGCTCGCCGCGTATAAGACAACAAGTGTCGACGAGGCCGCAGAGTGGAGGGTAGAGAAGAAAACTCTGTGTTACCGGTAGACGAGGGCAGTGGTGAACGGTACCGAGCATGGCAAAAGCAGCAGCAGAGTTGAGTCAAAGGTACGGCAGGGAGCGGACGAGAGAGGGTGCACTCGGGCAGCACATTGCGCCGAGGGTTGTGGGTACGACGCTGAGGGTATATCGCGAGGCAAGGTAAAATCGTGAACACACTGGGTTACTGCATTATTGAGGGAGCTCGCCGCGACAGTGCCTTATCGACGTCGGGCCGACCCCTTTCAGGTGCGCGCTCTTACCACGTCCGACCGGTCTCGCACTCGCGCTACTTGAACTTTCTTCCAGCTTGGCTCCGACGTTTAAAAGGAGGACTCGAAAATATATAAAAATTGAAAAAAAATTCTCAACATTTTCGCAAAATCTCACTTGTTTGGATAAAATTTGTCGACTGAAAATGTTCACATCTGACTCGATTTGGTCGATAGATATCATAATCGGTGAAGGTAAAGTTATAGGCGAAAATATCAATGTATCAAAATAATTCAGAGTTGTAGGATAGATTATTGACAAAAATTAAATAATGTAAGGACATTGTTTTTTTATATGTAAGAACGGGAGAATTTATTTATTTTATTTATTTACTTTGTTGTTTATAATTTAGTGTCGCATGAGCAATGGCACTTTTTGGATTCTACGCCAATGAGACTGAAAAGGCTTCCCCGGGGGTGGTTGGGATTAATCCAGTTTACCGGTGGAAGTTTTTTAGAAGGCTTCTTATGCAACTCTATATTACGTGCGGGCTCGATGCCTTCGCGGACTCCTGGCCGAGACGACGAGAGTGCGTGCGAATGATTAAAACGAACCTCAGGAAGTAATATCGATGCGTATGGAACTGGGGTGGCTGCACCGTTTTTTTTTTACCGAATTTACCATTTTTTGCCAAAAATGGTCCAAAGGTCGCGAAAAACGCCAGATCGACGAGCCTCGAATAATGATTTTTTTTCTTAATACCCGTTAGTACCATTAGTACCATTATCGCAATAGGGTGGACATTTTTTAACAGAAGATCACAGTGATTGGCATGTTTGGCATGATTGCCATCAAAAACCGATCGTCTCCGCCCTCTAAGCGGTCCGTACTCGATCCTAAAAAGCGTATATAATTTTTTTTTTTAGGCCCCTCCACGAAAGCTTCATTTCTCACCCTCGTGAAGTTACTGCGGTAAAAAGGAGGCCATAAACCCCGCCTAAAGTACCATTTTTCGCAAAAAATTATAGATCTACAATAGCCTCTAATAATAATAATAATAATAATAAACCGTCGCCAATAACCATAGAAGTTGATACGACGTTAAACAATAATAAGAAATATATACTGCACAGTAGCGTATAACTGGTTTAATAAAGGTTAAGGACACAGTGATTGGCATGTATCCATAACCGATCGTCTCCGCCTTCTGAGTGGTCCGTACTCGATCCGAAAAAGCGTATATAATTTTTTTTATAGGCCTCTCGGCGCAAGCTTCATTTCTTACCCTCGCGAAGTTACTGCGGTAAAAAAAAAGACCACCGGCCCCTCCCCCGGTGTCACGCTATACCAAATCCGACACTGCAGTCTGTTGGCCATGCACTGTATCACGTAACAACTTTTGTTTCACACATTGGCGTCGACCGGCGTCGTGCATTTGTGAATCATCGAAATATGGGATTAATTTTTTTTTAGCATAAAAAAAATATTTAAAAATCGCCATCGAAGGAAATCGCGGCTATACCGAAAGCGGACGAAGACTCGAAGAGGACAGCGAGGAGGCCCGAAGAGCAGAGAAATTTAATAATAAAATAGGCAAGCCGTCTTATGTTTCTGTCTTATTTCATTGTACATTTGCGATATGAAATATGACATAAACTTAAGGTGGGTACCTATATGATCATCGATGCGACATCGCGAGGTCATCAATGACGAGGTCGACCGTCCAGCCGAACAGCCAAGAACTCCCCTAAATCTCACGTAATTAATTATAAAAATGTTGTTCGTCGTTTGTGTACATCATTTTACGATCCTGAAAATATCCACATGAGACTAAATTTCTTCAAGTTATAACGGCCTTATTTTGCATCGTGCAAACTTAGCTTGGGGAAGTTCGCTTAGAGAATGACATTCTACAAGCGAACAATTTTTTGATTCTTCCTGTAAAGCAGTGCATCGATAGAAATTTGATGAAAATATCTTCAGGATCGTATCTTTTTTTTGTTTTTCTTTTTGTAAATACAACCTTCGTTCCTTAATCGCGAATGAAACGAATGCAATATGTACGATGCATATTAAACAATAAATATGACACACCATAAAAAAAAAAATTATCTGAAAATTAATGACTGGTACGGGAAGCTTTTTTGCATAATGTTTATAAATTTCAGGCCAAAGATTTGTAATTTCACTACCTGGTATTGTAATCGTACATAAAAAAGTACATTCATTTTCAATCAATGTAAGTCACATAATCAAATTTCGAATTCCCATACATTTAATTTACAATTTACTTTTACAGTGCATCAACATATTGTATAATATAATTTTTTTTATTATATCAACAAATATAATAATTACATATTATAATAAAAAAAATATTTATATCAACACCCATCTTATACTTTGGACGACAATAACAGTAGGCGAGACACATTGGTCTAATTCAGTAGTAAGAAAAAACGTCGTGTCGGGCCCTCCTCTCGACGGTGCTGTGCACCGGTCGCGAGATAAGGATAGCGAAAGATGGAAGAAGCCGATGCGGGGTGCTAAGCCTGAATCCTGAAAAGTGCCGGAGAGAGAGCTTACTCGGCTACTGTTACCTCCCGGGCGCAAAGGGGCTCGGGGGTGCCACCTTTTTTTTCCCTCTGCAGCGAGCTCTACTCGCATTCCACCCTTATTAGATTCGATCCGCGCACCGACTGTCCTGTCTATCTATACACTATAAGAGGCAACAAGGGTGGGGGGCGAAGGGGGTTGTTTCCCTGTCGCCTAGCTCTATAGCTCGAACTCGCGAGTCACGAAAGGATCGTTGACGTTCGACGACCTCGAGTTTCGAGGGTTGAGACGCGGGCGCGAGAAACCGGATATCCGGGAAAAAAATCAAACGCGATGTGTGAGGGGGTTCGATCCGAGGGAAGTTATTCTTCGAGGCTTAGCGGTCTGGTTGATATCGAGTTGTTGAAGATAATTATTCTGAGCTCAACTTCTCGACCACCGAGTTGCGATATTCGTAAAGGGGGCAAGATGGACCAGTGGCGTTCATTCGAGATGAGAAATCTTCAAGGTGGTCCGTTTTGCCCCTCTTTCTCCCCCTGTTATGTATATTCTTTTTCCACCCAATCATGCACGCTATTTACAGAACGGGGTGTGTAATTCCTTCGGAGCTCCGTCCCTGAGCTCCACGTTTTTAAGGATTCACCGGCTCGACCTATCGTTAAACATAGACTTCAGCTGGAGTCTGTGCGATTGAAGTCGAAGTTATGCAAGAGAATTTTTTTTTTTTTACGGCTGCGATAAAGCGGATGCCGAAGTAAAATCCGCTCGTGGCGGCCTAGATGTGGGAAGGTGGATGGGGTAAAATGGACCTGTCCTGGTTGTCACACGAGACTCTTTTTACGTCCCGTCAATATATTTTTTTAACATGGTCCGTTTTGCCCCGCTCTCCCATATTACCTACTAACCATATAACTGAAATAAATAATATAGTTTTAGATAGCAAATCCTGACGAATGTACTGAAAGTAAAAAAATGGCAAAAAAGCAAATTACCTTTCGTGTAATTCAATATTCGATTCCTAATAAGCCTCGATATTGGCTTATTTTGTAACGACTTGTCGTTGATTTTTTTCCCCCTTTTAACCCCTTTTACCACCTTAAAAGTAATAATAATCGTGTCCCGATCACAACAGGAAAATCTTAATTTCCTTGTCTTTTTATAAATCGAATCGGGCTCCCAGCAATACAAAACTTTTATTGTCTATAGTGATGTTGCCCTTGTTTCCGAAGTTATGCACCAACCTACGATTACCCATGAATACATTTTTTTAAAGAAAGACCGTTTTGCCCTACTCTCTCATATTACCTATTAACACAATAACTGAAACAAATAATATACTTTTAGAATGGTTTTTGACGAATCTACCGGCAGAGTACAAATCATTGCCAAAACTATCAACTTGCGTCTACTTCAATATTGAATTCATGATAAGTCTCAATATTCCAAAAAAAATATTGACTTATTTTGTAACGATTTATCGTTGATTTTTTTTAGCCCCCACGATTCACCCCTTAAGCGTGATAATTATCGTAACACGATGAAGACAGGAAAATCTTAATTTCCTTGTCAGTTCGTCAATCGAATCGGGCTCTAAGCGTTACAAAGCTTTTGTTGTCTATAGTGGAGCGTAATTATTTTGCCCTTATTTCCGAAGCTACGCACCACCTACGTACACCCCCCGATTGGTCGTACAGTTTCACAGTCGTCACGCCATTGGTCGCCGGATTAGTTGACCACGTGGGACCGTGGTATATAACAGGGGGTGAAGTATCATACTAACGGCAGTTGTGCTGGGAACAGTGGATGGTAAAAGTGCTCCGATGTTTCCGTTTTCATTCGATCATTTGTGTGCCGTTGTGTAAGGTCGGATCGAGAAGAGTACATCGCGTCAGTAAAACGGAGAAGAGCTCCCTAAGCTATAAGTTCAAAAAACTACTCTGTCAGAGCTTTCAATTCGTTACTGGCTCTGTGCATTTTTTTAAGAGTGATATCCTACCTGTCGTTGCTTGAATTATTTTGTTTTTCACACGATGGACAACATTTTTATTCCACTTTGTTTTTGCGGGCCCGAGGACTTGAAA
Source organism: Stenichneumon culpator (assembly GCA_964017025.1). Taxonomy (NCBI): domain Eukaryota; kingdom Metazoa; phylum Arthropoda; class Insecta; order Hymenoptera; family Ichneumonidae; genus Stenichneumon; species Stenichneumon culpator. The sequence goes on along the minus strand of OZ024772.1, from coordinate 17,452,198 downwards.
ATTTTCTGAAACTCTCATTGCCCTTCGCACTGTAAGAAAAAACTTGTACGGTTAACGGACATTTTTTTACCATGAACCGCCACCAGTTTTTTGGTGTTCATTTTTATATTTTTTTAAAATCATTTTTACTATTTTTGAAAATAATGTTTACTGTTTTTTGCGAGTCAATTTTATTAACTTTTTTAGTCTATTGAATTTTTTTTCTTCGTGCCTTTACTACTCTTTTTCTTGTTACATTTACCATCTTCTGTCGCGTCAATTTTACTTCTTTTTTTCGCTTGTCAACTCAAAATATTTTTTTTTTCCAAGAAAAAAAATTGTGTACCTTTGTGAACGATAAATCGTTTCCAGAAAGTACGATCCTTTATAGCCGGGTGTTTCGTCGGCCGAAATTCACTTCGTAGCCGGCGACCCGGTTTCACCGACCCGCGCTAACTTCGCGACCATTATAGCTACGACTTCGTCTGTTATCAGTGGCACGGAGTGACCGAAGGCCCTTCTCAGCGGTTATTCAGAAAATAGTCGTTTCATACATAGCACAACGATATCGTCGCAAGGTACCATCCGCAACACGTACTATAGAGTTCTCGTCGCGCGTAACAACTGTCCCGGACACAATCGTACACCCTCGCACCGTTCGTCCGAGATCGAAGTCGTTGAATTTTCCATAAGAACCCGAACTGTTCCGTCGTTCTATAGCACCTCCAGATGTCCGTTTCCTACAGCTCACCTAGGGCTTCACCTCGACGATATAACCGTTCCCTAGGCGTTTTACCAACGTCACCGTTTCACCGCCGCATCCAACGATCGCTTACTTCCTTTTCCTCGCGTTCAACCAACCAAGCCAGCTTGACACGATAATCTTGTGATTTAATTTTTTTTCTTCCTCTTTACGCAATTCTCTCAGTTTTCTTTTTTTTTTCCACCGAGGCCAAGTTATCGGAAGCTTCGATCGGCAATAATCAAACATAGACTTCTTGTACTATTTCCGGTCCCAAATTCGTATGGTGGGCCGTCGAGGAATTGAATGGTTTTGCAGTCCGGATACCTCACTGAAAAAAAATCACTTGTGGGCCAGCAAAGAAAAAAAAATTTATTTCGATTCTACTCTCAATTCTTATAATTCCATATGATATTGAAGGGTGACTTTATTGTTTCAATCTCGTATGCAATTGTAAGAATTGAAAGTACAATGGAAATAGCAATTTTTTTTCGTTGGCAGTCCACAAGCGGATTTTACTTGAGTCATTGATGTTTTTCTTCAGTGCAGAAATCGTAGAACGAAGAACTTTACTAGCCTTGAGAAAAGTAAGAAAAAGATAAGAGTTCACGAGAACTCTTTATTTTTCTTACAGAACACACATTTGACATACACATTTACACACATCATACATTTTTCAAGTACAAAAGTATGAATTATTTGCAAACGTTTCGCTTTCCTCAGCCACAAAGCCCGAAGCTCCTGGCATAGAGCGCCCTCTTCTTGTACTATTTCCGGTCCCAACTTCGCACAGTGGGCCGTTGAAGAATCGAGCGGTTTTCCACTCCGAAGGAATACCGAAAATCGTAGAACGAAGAACTTGCCACTAGCCTAGAGTGAACTAAGAAAAAGAAAAAAAGTTCATATCTATGAATTATTGCAAACGTTTCGCTTTCCTCGGCCATAAAGCTCGAAGCGTCTTACCTCATTAAAGTATCACGAACTCTTGCCCATGCCGACCAGAATGAATCTTTCATGCGATCAAGATCCGTGCTAGCGTGTCGACGGACCGTGCGTCAAAGTCGTCCCCGATAAGTGCAGACCCAAAGGGTCTTTCAATTTCGCTAATTATATTAATTTTTAATTAAATATTAAATCTTTTTTTTTTTTGTATATTCATCGTTGTGAAACTATGTCGTCGCAGAGCCACCGCGAACGGTGGCCGTTGGACCCCAGTGCAGCTGCTGGCCACTGCACAAGATTAGACATGAGACTCTTGTGCGTGTGACAGCGGCTATGATGGGGCTTCCATTACGCAGCGTAAAGTATCACGAGGACATTCGGTAAGACGAGACACGGACCCGCCGAGAGGGGAAACCCCCTCCGGAGGTGACACGAACAAACAGGAAATCGTCCGTACAGGTGAGTTGGATGAAGACCCACGTAAACCGCCCACTCGCCCGAGACTCGAAAGTGTGGATTACAACGAAAGCGGGACAGAGAGCTGCTACAGCAAAACCTAATTTAGTTAATAGTCGTGCTTCCTCGGCTTGTAAAAATATTTCATGATCTTCGCGGATTAACAATTTTTCGGTGCAATTTGCGAGCAAGTTATGATTTTACGATAGAGAGAAATATCTGCGCGGATTTTTTTTGCGGTTTAATCGCTGAATGGATTCTAAGGCCAGCAATGCGTGGGCAAGAGAATCGATCGAAAGTCGTCGCCTTCTCGTGGTCTCTTGCCTCGTGAATCAATTATTTAAATAGCCGTCAGCGACTGGAAATGTTATACCTCGAAAGTTTACCGTTTCCCAGGTCGATTCTTTGAACCAGTTGTACGGGGCACGTCGCAAACCTTATGTCTCGTCGATTACTTGACCGCGGTGACGAGCTCTACTCGTACACTCGATAACCGACGTTCTATTCGTATTACTGCATTCTCGGTGGAATACATTTTTTCAGGCCGGCCGAGACGATGCCGAAACGGTACGAGTAAACTGTCGCAAAAAGTAACAAACTTGCGCCTCGAATTAAATTATCAATAACGCCCCCGATTTATTGTTCGAAAAACTTTTATGTTAATGTACCGGATTGGAAGTTTCGATGCGAAAACTGGTACATTAAATTTCGTGTACAAATTCGATGAAAAATTAATGTTCAGTGTATTAAAAGCATTGGGAATACTTGAATTTTATTAATTTACTCTAATCTCGGTGAGAAAGTATATTAATTTTTCAGTCATAATTGTACGTTGAATGTAATGTACAAGTTTTTGCATAAAAACTTCCAGTCCGGTGTATTAAATTTACAATTTTTTTTGCGGTGTACGCGGAGACGTTGCTATAATGACGATCGACGATTGACGTACTTTCGTGCTATTCATTCGTTCGTTCCACAAAAGAATTAATTTTTTTTTTTTGTTTTATTATCAGAGACACAAAACGTACAAAAAGTCGTTCGTACAACAGGTAAGTAACGTTTCACAATGGATTACACGAAAACACACGGATGCTATTATATTTAAGAACATTGGGGGATGTGTAAGATCCACTGTCGCGCGAAGGAATGTCCCCATTTTTTCTTCTATTCCCAGTGCCCATTTTTCGAGGCCAGTCGTGTTACCAGTCGCAATCGTGGAATGTCAATGTGTCGCGTAATCGCGTAAAATCGATATGTTTTATTTTTTGTGATGTGAGATTTTTTTTATTGTAAAATTTTGAGCGTCGATATTGCGCGTTCGTCTTGGTCCGTCGAAAGGGTTGTGTATAAATAACCACAAAGGCATGTTCAATGATTGTCAATCGGTCACGGAGCGGTGCTCGCGTCGACATTCATCTTCATCGCGAAGCACTGTATTGGTCTGCAGTCTTCGCCGTCCTCGACGCAAAGAACGGTCTCGCCCTCGTGCAAATCGTGTCGCACAATCATTTCCGAGGACAGGCACGTCAATCCCGAACTCTCGAGTCCCTCAACTCCGCCGAGGTGACCTGCGCGGTAGGAAAAACAAAATAAAAAAAGACATTATGTAAAAATCTTCGTTATTGGTACTTTCGGGATAAAACCTTTTTTTCGAGGAGTTATTCACCTGACTGACTTGTACTCAACCTTTTTTCGCACGTCAGTGTTTTAAGTAACTTTAACGCTCGGCCTTCCATTAATTCGGCGTCTACTCTGAGCGCCTGTTTGAGATGATGAATGGCACCGGTGTTGTTGTTGCCCTTTGCGTGGAGCAAAGCAGCGTAGAGATAATTTGTCGTGGGCTAAAAGTAAACCAAGTCGATGTTACATTTTTGCTTTTTCGTATTTTTTTATCGGTAATTTCACGGACGTTGATTATTTATTATTACCTCGACGGAATTTGTACGCAGAGCTTCTTTGACGGTCCTCAATGCCTCGTCGATGAAACCGAGCTTGTGCCCGATAGAGGCGATGGCCACCAGGGGCACGTCCCGGAATTTCGCTGGTACCGCTAACAGGGCTTGCTGAAGACAGTCCAAGGCGTTCCTTGGCTTGCCGATAACGCGCCAGTGCAACGACGCCAGCACTGATAGTACCCATGGCGCGGCGACTTTCTGTCGATCGCCGATTTGAAACCAATTGTCACACTCGATTTATCGTCTTAGTAGATTATTGTTTAGATCTCTCAAAGTGATTTTCCAATAAACGCATTAAGAAATCATGCCCAATGGTCATTATCGAGATCAAGACGTAATCGATAATGAAAATTTTATAAATTTTCATTTTGAAAAATACGAAAGACCGTTAAATCGGTCTAATCAGTTCTGTCGAGCGTCGATTTTAAATAACTCGTCAAACTTGATTTATTGTTGGAGTAGATCATCGTTCAGATCTCTCAAAGTAGTTTTCAAATGAAGGATTAAAAAAAAATCATCCCTCATTGTCGTTATCAAGATTGAGACCTAATTGATCATGTAAATTCAAAAAATTTCCATTTTTCGAAGTACCGACCGAAGTATCGTTAGAAGGACCTAATAATTTCTGTCGATCGCCGATTTGAAATCACTCGTCACGCTTGATTTCTCGTCTTAGTCGATTATTGTTTAGATCTCTCAACGTGGGTTTCAAGTGAACGATCTAAGAAATCGTGTCTAATGGTCATCATCGAGATCGAGACATAATTGATTATTGAAATTTAATAAATTTCCATTTTTCGAATCGAATACGAAATCGAATCGAATACGAAATACGAATCGAAGGATCGTTAGGTCGAATTAATAATTTTGGAGTAGAACGCCATCTCACGAGTGGAACCACAAAACGATATCAGTCGCCTCGTTTCGAGCCGCGATAGACGGAAAAATATATTACAAAAAGTTTTGAAAAACTGCTAAGAGCTACTTTCATTGCGATATTGCTTACCGCCTTGGTGGCCGTTAAAATTCTTTGCCCAATTTCAGCGAGTTCGGCGCCCTTCACCAAGTTAGCTATGAACGGCGCGAGGCTACTCTCCGGTGTATTCGCACTGCTGCTGCCGGCTGCTATCAACAACAACGGCGGTATGTTTCTCTGATCGTATGTATCGGGCGTTTGGCAGGTAGGCGGATACCACGGAAGCGAGTGTTCCTTGCCCGGATCTATGCCGATCAGCTCGCTCACGAAGAGATGCGTCCTGATCGTCAGAAACGCAAGGGCTTTTTTCGTAATGGCTATCCATCGCGTAGAAAACTGGGATACTCACGCGTAGCCCTTGTTCTCCGGTGGCAAATGAACCGGTACGTATTGCTTCGCTTCGTTAACAATCGTCGATTGTCCTCCGCACTCCGAATCGTCCGGCCAATTTTTACTCTCAAACGGAGCTTTGCTCTTTCTTATCTCGAAATTGTGATACTTCGGCTTGCTCGTCGGTTCCATAAAGACTGTAAAGAATTCGGGACCTCTCTCGTCGCTCGAGGCTTTCGTGGCGCTCGAAGATCGTTCGGTTTTTCCTGAAAAAAAAAACATTAAATAAAAACAATATCGCATAAACGGGAGAGAGACTTTTTACACACTTACAAACACTTCTTGTTCACAAGCGTCGTTCATTTTTGTTCTCTTTCCCGGTAACAAAAAGGCATCTGGTATGAAAAAGTGATCTAAATGGGTCACATATGTGTCACATAACTTTCGGATACCATCCAGACGAACATATGGAACCCACTGGGATCGCTTTTTGATAACGAATTTTTTTTTGTGCAACCTTGACGGTCCAATTTTAAAAAATATTAAAAAAGGCTCACGTTGAAAAACATCGGAGTTGGTCATACGATCGTTTATCTTCTCGACCTGATTCTCAACGTTCTGTAATTGTTGAAGACTGACACCGATGTCGATCTGCAAATTGTGAGCGAGCATCTGGCTCTCGGTGGCTATCTGGCAGGAGAGTCCGGCGTCCTCGCCCTCGCGCTGCGTGCAGGTTTGCCCTTTAGCCGCGAGAAAAGCTCCCAGCCGTTCGGCCCCGAGTTTCGCCAACAGGACTTTCATCGAGTGATCGCAGAGAATTTTTTCTCGGAGCTTCAGCAAGTCCTCGTAGTCGTTCTGATACGCGTGCACCTCGGTGACGATATTGTCCAGAGTCCTTGACGCGCGAAGGAAAACCAAATCGGTCACGTGTTTAACATGCAAAGCAACGAGCTTCGACAATTTTTTTTATTTTTCAATTCTCACTTGTGCAACGCTCCAAGAGATTTGTCCAGTCGCTGACGGCAGAGTATGACCTGCTTCGCCTGTCTCGCTTGTTCCATCGTCGGCGCCAGCCTCAAAGAATTATCGTAACACGCTATCGATCTGTTGTAATCACCGAGAACAGCGTAAACGTGCCCCAGTGCGAGATGCTGATGACTCTGTGTTGGCGCGTGATCTATCGATGTGTGCAACACTATCGCAGCCTCCGCCGAGGATCTCGCCGCGTGAAGAATTCCACCGGTCGTCAACAACGGTATGTCTCGAAACTCCCTTAAAAAGATAAAAAAGAAATAATAATTCGATTTGTAGCGTCTCGATAGTTGCATTTGTTTGATAGTTTGCTTATTGTGGATTTTGTTCTGACATTTGGTCTGAATAAATAATAATAATGATAGTAATAAATTGAATTGCTGTCTTCGTTATGCGATATAAAAAAGGTAACACTAGGTAAAATTAAATTAAAGCGATAATCACAAATTTATCATTAATATCATACCGCGGAGCCGTTACGATGGCCCGTCTCGCGCATTCGAGAGCATTGTACGCGTCGCCTCTGACTCGCCAATAGATTGCAGCGAGATTGAGATGCAGCCATGAAGTACTGTTGCGCAGCAGGCCGTGAGCTATCTGATGACCAAATTTACTGAGATCCGTGCCCGGAGGCAGATATTTTATCAGTCCTTTCTCTTGATGCTGGGTGAGATTCTTTCTGTTCCGCATCGCCTGTGAAATATCGTCGCAATTTAAATGTCTTCCGTTCAAAGATCGATTCGCCCGCACGTTCATTTAGCTTCGCTACTTATACATTTTAAAGTATCGGATGTTATCAATTTTTTTTTAATAGTTACAAAAATATAGAAAAATATAATAATCATTTTCCCTCACAGTTGTCGAAATATACTAGCTGTTTTTAAAAACATTTTATGAAAAAGTCTATACTTTTACTTTTACTTTTACTTCGCTGCTTTTAGAGCTCAACTTATCAAATGTTAGTAACTTATCAAATAATCTTAAAAAATATACAAATAATAATAATAATTTCCCCTCGCAAAGGAGAAATTACATGCAATACATTGCAGAGAAAATATTTTAGCTGTTTCTTTAAACTGTTCGATGTTGCTCTTTTGAAAAGGTCATACTACAGCTTACACTGAGGTGTTCAAAGGTGTAGACGCTGAAGTCCAGAGGAAAAGTCTTCTTGCAGTCCGGTACTTTCTTCTTACCGTCCGTAGGTATACCTTCGAGTAGGTAATCCTTCTGGCTGCTTGTTAACAGAGCCAAAGATATAGAAACAGAATAATAAAAATAAAAGAATAAAAAAAATTTTTAAGTTGATCTCTTGTACTCCACTCACGTTACTCCCTTCCTCCAGCTCCCGTCGGTCGCCACGCTGGTGTAAAAGTCAAACTCCTCGAGCTCCATTCCCGAGGATATGCAATCCGGATGCGAGGAGTGCAGCCAGGATTCGACATCCGCGATGGAATTTAGCACAGTCATCTGACCATCAAGAATAACTTTTCTAGCGACAATTTTTTTGTGCAACTCGACGATGGCGTTCAGTCGATTCTCCTGCTCCAGGAACGCCGGTAAGTCGTACGGCCGACGCATCTGAAATACGGAATCGAGCTACGAAAAAAAAAAAAAAAATAAATAAAAAATGTTTACAAAAAATTATTTCGTATCGATGGATAAAACAATGACGATCGACGAGCGATCGTCGAATCCGTACCTGCGACTGTATCCTCCCGTTTTCCGTCACTACCCAGTGCGTCGTCGCCGAGATGCCGAGTACGGCTTCGAAGAACATCAGAAATATCCTGTACGATCTCAGTTTCGCCATCGTTGTATACAAATGTGTTTTTTTTTACCCGACGAGTAAATATTTGTAAAGAAGATGGTTCGACGTGTCGAGAGTCGAGAAACCGAGTGACGATTCGGTGCGCGGCGTTACTGCACGCGTAGAATCGTCCGTCTCTCGTTCATATCGTTGTTTAGGCTCATTTCCTCCTTGGGTGACGAGATACGCTCGCCAGCGATAAGTGCGGCTCGTGAATTTCGTCTGCTACTGTGTCGGCGTCGCACGGTGCTGTTCAAGACCGAACACGCGAGAGCCTTGGACAAAACCCCGCGCGAAAACGTACACGGATAAACTGCACGGTGTGTGTTTTTTCTTTCGTATTCGATTTCTATTACGACACAAGGCACGCGGAACTCGATACTCGACTACCTGGAGGCTCGTTCGAGAGAAGCTGTGTGTTCTCTTGTACTGTTGTGTTATATGAATGTTGTTATACACTGATGTTGTGTATTTTTTTTTCGTGTTGTTTTCGTTCGATCGTCGCGTCGTGCGCTCTGTTCCTACGAGAGCCACAGCTGACTGAAGCTGGCGGCTCGAGTTTCGTCGGAGGATGCGAGAACTGGCGGACGCGAGGCGAGAGCTGCAGCGCACACTGCTGGTTAAGGGGAAGTGAAGCATCGCGGTCGGTAATGAAAACTGTAATGAATTTTTTTCAAGGGCGCTAATTTTTTTTTGAGGAAAAAGCAAATTCGAGCAGGATGCGCACGGTAATTTCGCATCCGGCCCGAATCCATTTTTTTCTAAAAACAATTTGCACCACTATATAATAAAGTTAATTAAATAATAAAGTTAATTTGAAAATTGCAACTATCTCTCTCGCACGCACAGCTCTTTCACTTCCAGTTTAACGACAATATTGCGGTATCGGAAGAATACCCGGAGAAAAAAAGCAAGCCTGAAAAACTCCCTACGTTGCCGACGGTTGAGTGCAAGAAAGATAAGTGCATTTTTGTAACCAATGCCAGGTAAAAATTGCCACATGCGGGGTAAAACCGAAGTATGATTGGACGCGTTATTGAATTTGACATCAGCTGATAGTTCGCTTTTTCGCTAAATGTCTACCATCTACAACTGCCACTTATTACAGTTTGTGTTACCGACGGAGTCTGTTTCACTGCGCCGCCGCACACGCGAGCACCCCAGCTGGACGAAACCTCGCGCGAAAGCCGCACACCGATTAACTTTCTTACTACCACAGCGAATTACAAACTCGATACTCGCTCCTCGAGCCGAGGCTCGATTACCGACAAGACTGCCGTGCCGAGAGAACACCCGGTGAAAAAGCGGTGCTCAAAAATTCCGTAACTTGCTGATCGTCGATAATGAAGGAAACGGTTACTCCCCTGGTAACTCTGAAGTTGCGATGAGTCGAGGCTCTCGTATATTCGACATTCCAGAATGGTAAATCGAGTAACCGAGTGAAAATAAAATTCGGATACAAGTATTATGTGTTGTATTTTTTTTACCCTCTGTCGATTAATTTTTAGATGGTTTTGTATTCCGAGATAGTAAAGTTAATTAAACTTTTGCCTGTTCTCCTGCTTGGCGATGATTTTCTTCAATGCCGATATCTCCTTATGCGCGGATTTCAAATTTTTCTCCGTTTCCTGTGTGTCTCGAGAATAGGCGTTTTTTAATGATATATGAAAAAAGCTCGGTAAGATTTCCTACGACCGATTGGCTGCAATCGATTGGCTCGAGAGTAACACAGTTCAAGGACTTTCGAAGACGTTCATGCTACTCCTCCGAGCTATTCGATATTCGACCCAGTGTCAAGGAGTTGAAATGGCAATCCGATTGCCGCAATATCTCATGCCAGCAGGGTGTCGAGCAGGTAGTACGTATAGCCTGAAAGGACAATTACCGCTAGTGACTGGGCCAATCTTCCGAGCTCACCGTAACGAGATTCGGACAGTTGACGAGCATTCATCGCTTCGGTTGCCGATCGCGTCCATTGCTCTCGATAACACTGTTCAATCTCCATAGCTTTCGTCCATTCGGACTCTCGAGTTACAACCGCGTCCCTCAACGCTTGCATGTCCTTTTCCAAGCCCTCCAGCTCCGACCTGACTTTCATAATTGCACACTAGTACTATCACAATCGCCCCGCACTCTATCGAATAATAGTAAAATATAGGTGCACGAATGTAACACTCGCCTTCGGCTCGTGCTGCACACACGTCAGAAAAAGTTTTTTCGCACTAGTTTCATAATGTACTATCCGCTCACCTCATAGGGACGTAAGGCGGGATTTTACATGCATGCGTTAGAAAATAGTACTTTTTGTAACGAATGCAGAAGGGTTAATCCGTACCGGCTAATAGTAGCTTGTACAGCTACCGAGCGTGAAGTACGGAAAGCGTGCGTAAAGTACAAGAAGCGTGCGTACAGTACGAGAAGCGTGCGTAAAGTACGAGAAGCGATCGTGAAGTACGCGAAGCGTGCGTGAAATAAAATCGGCCCAATGTGCACACGCGCTGGGTATTTACAGTACACTAGGCTGTAAAGCGCCACTTACGCCACTCTCGGCAGACACGAAACGTGGCACTTTTCATGCACGAGTTACTTGAAACTTTTCCTGACGAGTGTGTGTCTTCAGCACGAGTCGAAGGCGAGTGTTTTTTTCACGAGTTATGAAATTTTGAAAATTTAATTTCACGAGTTTTGGAAATGGGGATTTTAAACACGCAACGCGTGCGTAAAACTTCCATTTTCGCACTGAGTGAAGTAAAACATCTTGTTTATTCGGGCGAGTATGCGTTACCCTAAATAATCACTAACAGCGAGACGCGATTTGGCATCTCATGCAGTTTTTTTTTTTTTTCTTAAACACGAAAAAATTCTCACCTTGTGATAATGGCAATATCTTCGCCGCTCTCCTGTGCCTCGAACTTCCGTTCGCACGCCCGACAGACCGCCCACGCCTGACTCCCGCGCTCCGTCGTATCGAGGAAATCCGCCGTAGAAATCCCTCGATCCTCGAACGTCTTTTTCCGCTTCTCGCCTCTTTCCTGACTCGAATGACCACGCTCAACAGGGGGAAATTGAAAATTCCGTTCTACCGAAGCATGAACCTCGCTCATACCTTTTCCGCGCCGGAACACTCGTCCCCGATCTCCGCAGTCTTGTCCGATGCTCCTGTCAGCCTGAAAAGTCGTTCGATACACATTCATTCGAAGTCTCTCGGCTCGACACTCAATCTCTTCTACGATTGTGAGGTAAGATTATTCGCGAACTCGAAGAAAGTCGCACAGGTCGCTTCAGAGACGAGCCAATCAATGACTTAAGGGAAAAAAAAATAGTTCGCGAACTCACTGCTGTTGCTGCTTCTGCTGCTGCTCACGGAGACATTTATTCTCGGCTATGAGCACGACGTTCCGCTTCTGCATCACCGTTAGACGATGTTCGAGAATCGTCAGTTGCGACTGATCAACCAGTACGTTCGATTTTTTAACGCCAGCGTCCTCCGCGCTCTCGCCAGCGTTTAACCTCAAAATCATTCCGAGCTGCATCTCGGTATCCGGAAACGCCGGAACGTTTTTGACTGAAATATCGAGCGTCGACGTATACCGGTTTAGTTGGAACCGTCTTGTTAAGCGGGTCTCATTAAAACGAGCGTTTATTCGTTCGTTTTGTTTAGATTAAAATACGCGTTTTTGTTCGGCAAGGGGCAAAAACTCATCCGCTAGTAAATCTCACCGAACGTTAATTTATCGGGGCCCGCACGCCTCGGTGAACTTATCGAGGATGAACTTTCCGAAGTTTCATAATCAATCTTCCGACGCTCCACTCGGTCCATTCTGCGATAATATTTTATGATAAAACAAACGCCCCGGTCGATCGGACTTGCGAAGCGAAAGCGGAGCCGAAAAGTACTTAATACATCCGGGGCATGGAAAAGTAGCGGAGTTTGAGAGATACTCTGCTCGGGCTAATTGCCTGACCAGAATCTTCACGCTCGTCACGAGTCCGAAAGTTTCGAACTGATTGTAAATAAAACCACTCTTGATAGTTGCCAAAGACATTTAATTTGGAGGTTTCACGGAATTGCCCTTCTTTTGTTCATTCGCATCCGGCGCTGCATTCAATTACCTTAACTTTGTATCTGTTTTTCAATCTGTACTCAACTAAGGTAGGGTATCATTTATACCAATTTCGCAGAAACGTCATTTCGGGTTTGAACATCTAGCATTTTGGCCGGACGTGGCCATTTCCCTAGATTACGTCACTTCCGGTCGAAAAATGATATTTTCGAACCGGAAGTTACGTTTTCCACTGAGACATATGCGTGTACATGGTGTCTCTTCAGTCTAGTTACTTTTAGGCGGAAAATGAATTTATCGTAAATTATGCCCAAGGGTACTTATATGATAAAAATAAATAAATCTTGTGGAAGGATGTTGCATAATTTTATTGATAGGTATTTACAAATCGTCGATCGGTGGAAATGCACTTTGCTGTCAATAATAATAACAATAATAATAGTAAAAGAATGATAATAATAATAATAATAATTGTATGAAGACGCCCCGTCCATTTTCTTTAGCAATAAATACATAAATATTTAATAAACCTATAACATATTTCTACGCATCGTAGTAGCTATTACCGTAAACAATGCTATTCCTGCACATTCAATTATACATATCGGGGAACTGTTGGGGCAAACAAGGCGTGTGCGTTTTACTCCATTGCATGATCGACGAAACCCTTTACGACAATAAAATATATCTACCGAATTCGTCGGTCTTTTTGGGTATGATTGTTGAAGATATATGTTCCCAAGTTCCCCCAAGTTTATTGAAGTTTACCCAGGTTTCCCGAAGTTTACCGAAGCACAGCGTAGTCCCAAGATTTTTCGAGAGACTTACGATCTCTCGGTATACATAAATATATTAGACATTCATCTATCTGTCCACCCGTTATTCTCTCGTACGTTTCATAAATTAAATTATATTTTTTTAAATGACGATATTCACAGTAACAGGATCGATGACTCGAAGGACTCTCGAGCTTTTTCATTCTCCAAGCTCCGACGCAAAACTATAAGAAACATTAATTCACGACTGTCGACACGACCATTTATAATATTTACACATAAATTTTAGATACTTTGAGCGTATTATGTATTTTTTTTCTCCCCTACGCTCCGCGATCACCGACCTCTCGCTCCGCCACTTTCATTTTCACACACAGTAGTGCACACACACACATACTCAATCAATATCGAATAGTTGCAATACTTTCGTCCGAGGTCGACGAGGCTCACAATAGCGATGACTATATGATAACAATTTTAAACGTCGAGAATCAATGAAAATATATGAACGTCGATTTAGAAATTGGTATTTTATGCGAGTGACGGTACTGCGCGAAACTCTGCAAGGTTAAACTGGGGAGAAGTTTTAACACGAGACAATCTGAAGGGCAAAAAAAATACATCGTTGGTCGATCAAAAAATTTTAAGGCTTCAAAAATATTTTTTTGAAATCATAAAAAAACATTGTTGAACTAAGCGATCTTTTACCTGTACCAACAAAATTTATTCGAATATTTATCCGAACGTTTATGCCCGAATATGTGGTCGATTCGACCGTTTTTAAAAATCAGTGTCGAATCAGTAAAGAACGCGCCGAAAATTAGCGTGGTATTTCAGCAAGATTTTCGTACAGAGATTCGACACTGATAAAAATTACGGTCGAATCGACTACAAGTTCGGGCTGACACGTTCGAATTGATATTCGAATCAATTTTGTTGGTCCATCTAAAAGATCGCTTAGTTCAATAATTTTTTTTTTTTTAACGATTCCAGATAAATATTTTCGAGGCTTTAACATTTTTTTTTTCGAAACTTGCCGAAATGCCACGGTAAATTTCGGCGCGATCTTTTTTTTTTGTCATTCTGTTGTTTTCCCCGTTCCCGATAAGAATTTGTGTTGGGTTGTTTGCAGCGAATAAAACGAAAGGGGGACGGCAATAACGTAGCGCGGAATGCTGGTGCACCTGGGGGATTATCCTTTCGTGCACGGTCCATTAAGTCCATTTGTACCGAACGCTCTCTCGGCTACGTCTCGTTGTCTCTTACGATTCTTCTCCATCCGAAGCTCCGAGACTTTTCTCACGCGACAATAACAACGAATTCAGATTCTTACGCCGTTGGCTCGTTGAACCGGGCCGACGCGCTATTATTTTTCCGGAGCGCTTTCGCCGCGCGAGCCAAGAATCTTACATCCGGTTTCAATGCTTCGCTCTCTTCCATCGGAGGAACGGAAATCGTTGCTGCGGCCGGCAACCATTCGTTGAGCGCTTCTGTCTCCACTCACGCTTTTCGCTACCCTCGCGAAAGAGCCTGGACAGGCGGACACGAACCAAACACACTCGAAGGTATAAGTATGAGAGCTATTCTTGTTGACTGGAATGCTCGAATGCGCTGGTTCAATTCGTCGATATTGTCTTTTTCTTGTTTTTTGTATAAACGCGTCAATGTACCGAATGACCAAGTGCATTTACTTCTCAAGTCTGCTGCCGTCGTCGACCTCCCAGAAGTTCCTCTTCGTGCTCGGCCCATCAACGATATCGTCAGCCTACACTGACTTAGTTCTGGGACTGTTGTTCGGACCACCGGTGCCAAAGCAGGTATGTTTAAGAAGGAATTATGTTTTGCTTATTTTTTTATAAATGCATTTTTTTTCGATGCACCGATTGACCAAGTGCATTTACTTCCTCAAGTCTGCTGCCGTCGTCGACGTTCCAGAAGTTCCTCTTCGTGCTCGCTCCATCAACGATATCGCCAGCCTACACTGAACTAGTTCTCGGGCTGTTGTTCGGACCACCGGTGGCAAAGCAGGTATGTTTAAGAAGGAATTATGTTTTGCTTATTTTTTTATAAATGCATTTTTTCATCGATGCACCGAATGACCAAATCCGTTTGTCTTTCAGGTTTGCTGCCGTCGTCGACCTCCGAGGAGTGCCTCTTCCTGCTTCAACAGAAAGAACGGAAACCGTCGCTGCGATACCACAACGAGAAAAAGCCGAGATGAAAGATACGCAGAGACGAACGAAATCCACTCGAATGTATACTTTTTTCTTTCTGCTCGAATTCTTGTTGACTGGAATGCTCGATTGCGCTGGTTCGATTCGTCGATGTTATGTGTTTTTTTTTTTTTTTTTTTTTTTTTTTTTTTTTTTTTTTTTTAACGCTTCAATGTACCGAATAATCATTTACATTTAATTCTCAGGTCTGCTGCCGTTGTTAACTTTCCAGGAGTTCCTCCCAGGGCTCATTCTGCACGTGAGACATCATAACTTGCTTTCTCGATGATCCGCTCATCAGTGTAGTTCCCGTTCTGTTATTTGTATCACTGGTGCCAAACAAGTTATGTTAAAAAAGGTGTCATGTTTTCCTTATTTTGTTACAACGATCCTGAAGATATCTGCAGGCCATCAAATTTCATTTTTGGCGAGTCTGTGTCGATGCACTACTTTAGGATGAAAAAAAAATAGTTCACTTGCAATATTTTATTCTCTGAGTGAACTTCCCCGAACGCAGTTTCTGCGATGGAAAACACAGACGTTATAACTTGATAAAATTTAGTCTCATGCAGATATCTTCAGGGTCGTTTGTTGTAAATGCATCGAAATACCGAATAACCAAGTACATTTACTTTTCACGCCCCGCTGCCATCGTCGACCTCCCAGGAGTTCGTCGGACTCGTTCTACACGTGGGACACCATAACTCGCTTCCTCGACGACTGGCCCGTCATCGATGTCGTCAGTGTAGTTCTCGTGCTGTGGTTAGTACCACCGGTGCCAAAGCAGTTATGTGGACTCGAAGGGCACCATCCCGAAAACCAGGAAATCGCCTGCATGTTCCTACCGATCAGTTCAAAGATATCCGGGATACCAGAAGTTTTACTACTTGAAATTATACTTGTGGATACAATTCAACGTTTGCAGTAACATAGGACACCTCAGTTTGTCGCTAGTGGTCGAATACTTTTTCTTCGTCGCTACTTTAAACACGTCGCAAGTGCGTAAGAATTAGATCAACTTGAAAAAAGTCAGAAACTTAGGTATAATGTCTTGGTTGATAATGCGGAATTTTGTTCGCGCGGTAGTTTCCATCATAATAGAAGAAACATGAAAGACTTTACACGCTACTTTTCACGGTGCAAGTGCGTAGCAATTGGGTGTACTAAAAAGTCAGCATTTTAGGTATAATGTGTTGGCAAATAATGGGGAATTTTGTTCGCGCGGTAGTTTCCATAATAGAAGAAAACAGAAGCACTTTACACGCTACTGTACATCACGCAAGGGTGTAGGAATTCGATCTACTGAAAAAACGTCAGCAGTTTAGGTATGAAAATGGGTTTGCCGATAATCTTATTATAATTCCATCATAATAAAATGAAATGAAAAGAAAAGAAGAGGAAGAAGCGATACACGATTTCAGAAGATCACTCACCGTACGGTCTTGCAGAATTGGGTGCTGAAGAGGCAGTAGATTATTGGATTTGCTGCAGAGTTCAGAGGTGCCAAGCTCTGAATAAACGTGGCGACCGCTATGTTCGTTTGAGTGTTCGGCACGTGCCCGTAGACCTGAAGAAGGGCGAAGATGATGTACGGGCTCCAGCACAGCACGAAAACTGTAAAAATTAATGCGTCGATAAAAAAATCTTGGTCAAACCGATACCTCCCTATGCAATTAGTCGGAGCGATTTCATCTCGAGCAACTATAGTAGAGAAGGCACTTTGGTGCGGGCATAAATAACGAAACTGTTTATAGTTAGCGATTTGCCACAAACTATCGAGAGACGCGGTAGCGTCTCGACGACAAGTACTTAAAAAGAAGAAAATAAGCGGGAAACGACTATCAAGAGACGCGGTATCAAGAGACACCAAGTACGAAAAAAAAAAAAATTACGCGAAACGCTACCAAGTAGTCAAACTCGATAAGCCGGCAGTGAAATTTTTGAATGGATGTTATTTGAAAACGAAGAATAGGTTCGGAATTTTGAAGACACTTTCCTTGCGTAATTCGGAAACTTAAAAAAATAATAATAATAAGGGAGACGCGGTAGAGTCTCGACGCCAAGTACTAAAAAACAAATTTCAACGCGACGCTACCAAGTAGTTAAACTTGGTAAGCCGGAAGTGTAATCTTTGAATAGATGTTATTTGAAAGCGAAGAATCGATTCGTAATTTCGAAGACACTTTCCTCGTGTAATTCGGATAACAGTTTCGTTATTTTTAGTCTCCGTATAAAAAGAGAACATAACTATTTTCCGTAATAAAATCGTCGTGGTGACCCGTTATTGAGTCCGGGATGTAAATTTTACATGACTGTTACAGGGTTGTGCCGTGGATGGGACACTCGTCGGATTTCAGATCGGCGGGCGGTGAGAGAGATTGAGCGACGATAAAAGTTGGACGGAACAGCGTCGTAAAACGTTCGGTTAACACACGTTTCGGAGCAGACACTGGGCTCTCTTTCGGTCCCGTAATGCGCGATATATAGTGCGGAGAGGAATTCCGCCTCTTTCCTCGTGGATCATCGTGAGATATAAGATTGACGGGGGTTCTTGCGAAAACTCGTTTCTTCCCTCACTCGAGGAGGTTCGCTCTCCGGTGACTTCCGGCGAGGGTGCCGGGCGGTCTCGAATTCCCGTTTTCTTCGTCCTTTGCGCATCGCGAAATCACGTATGCAGTGTACATGGGGGGTCGCGCGCCGTCCATACTTTCGTTGACGTTCTTGAGACGCGAGGAAAAAGTGCGCCTCGAGTGGAGATTCTTCCTACGGCGGAAAGTTTTTTTCCAGAACACGGGCTCCGCCAGCGGGGCGCGAGATTCCTCGGGATTCTTACACGCGTAGCGCAACGTGTGTCTTACCCTCGATTCGCGAACTCGAGGATCCTTTGACGCACTCCACCTTGGCCTCTTTCTTGGCTTATTCGATCCACTCGACGTTCCGCAAATTAAAACGATCCTTTGCTTTTCTTTCAATTTCTGTGCAATTTTTTTTCTCTCTTTTTTTGTTGCACAATATTCGATATACTCGACGGTTCGGATATTAAAAAGATTCTTTGCTTTTCTTCCAATTTCTGTGCTACTTTTTTTCACAATATTCGTTCCACTCGACGGTCCGGAGGTTAAAACGATTCTTTTTTATCTTCAAAATTCCGTGCCTTTTTTTTGCACAACGTGTTATTGGACGGAATCCAACGACACTTGAGACAGTGTTTCATACATGGCGTTGATAATAACATACTCTCGTACACCGTGGATCGTCGCCTATTCTCGGAACTTTCCCGTTGCGAGGAACACGTGCTCGCTAACGACTTTCACCACTTCCGGGATCGTCATTATCGTTAATAAATGAACTGCACAGCAGTTTTCGAACTCACGCGGCATTGTCGTCCAATCAGGTGCGACGCGGTGCTTCGCTGAGTCCAGGAGGGGTTGTCAGCGTTCTGACCATGCAATAAGCGGCGTAATATCAATATATATCGCAGGATTCGAGGTCGAGTGGCCCCGAATAATTAGCGAATCCTATTTATAAATCTTCAACCCAATAATAACAACAATAACATAATAATAATAATAACAATAATAATAATAGGAACATTATGGCACTGCAGATTACACTATTACTTGGGGGTAACTATATAGTTATGTCTGAGAGCAATGGGAAGCCTCTGCTTTTCCTACTTTTCCTATTTCTATTTGTTTTCCTTTATCTTTAATTATTACTTAATTTACCTAGTTAATCCCATTACTATCTGTATTCGCCAATAGTGTTGTTTAAACGCTTAGACATGTAAATATTTTTGTACTTGCAGGGTTTAACACCCTAGCTACAATAAACAAATAACAATAATATTATATGTATATTGTATGCTCCAAGCTTCACCAGTGGAAGACGAAAGCTAACTCAGCAAAAGGGACAGAGACGGAGAGTCGAGCGGTCGAAGGAGAAATCGTGCTCGCGGGCGAATCCGAGGATCGCGGTGACAACTCTCGGGGGGCGCGGCGTGTGTATAAAATGACACCCTCAGGACAACTATGCGAATCCGAGACTTGGGAATCCGTTGCGAGTTCGAGGGAGAGAGAGAGAGTTGCTCCACACCCGCGTTCCTTCGACCGATGCCGCCTCTTTCCAGTCGCACCTTCGTTCGGAATTCCCTCGCAGAGACGCCTCGACGTACTTTGAGATGCCTTCACAGGGCGATAGATCGGGGAATCGAACGCTATTCGATTCGCCGCTCGGGCAAACTTTACCCATTCGAATCTTCTTCTTTTACAGCCGCCTCGACCGACCGAGACTATCACGATTTTTTTTTTTTATGTTAAAACCAGACGAGAGCCCGTTTGAGATTGCTCACCGAAAACAATGACAAAGGTCATCTTAACGGTCTTGATCTTGGCTCGTGGAATGAGACCCCTCGACGACGCCCGCCTCATGTCCCTCGTCGGGCCCTGACGGAGCGCTCCGCCTTGTGACCATATCGTCGCGACGATAACGATGTAACATCCACCTATTATTATCGTCGGAACTATGAAGAGGGTGAAGCTCACGAGACTCATGTATATTCGCCACATCATCGGCGAGCCCAGATCTATCCAACACTGGAGTTTGTCCTGGAACACACGAAACGTTGGTTGGATTATTAAAGCTCTCGTCATCCTACCTGGGATTTTTTTTTTCATTTAACAAAATTTAGAAAAATAAAGATTTTATAACTACTTTTTTGTGTATGTATGTGTATAGATAATGATATGATTTTTTTTCTTCCGCTTGGCAATAGCACTGTAGCAACGAAATTATATTTTTATGTGTATTTACTTCGTAACGGGGCTTGTACCGTAAATAAATAAATAAATGGATATATTGCCTGTATCAATTTCTCCTCGTAGAGAAAGATAATTGGAATGCTGAACAAGACCGAGAGTCCCCAGGCCGCTGTCACCAGAGCTCTAGCCCTCCACCCTGTAACGAACAGAGAGACAATTTTTAATGAAAATAATAATGTGAATTTAATGAAAACAATATTGACTGAAAGACTGCGGTCGAGGCCAATTGGCAATGTGCAATATGGGTGAAGAAAGATAAGTTTGTTTAGGTATTAAAAAACTGATACATGTTATGTATTGTTAATAAACTCACTAGTATTTTACTAATACTAAAAACAATATGAAATGGTAAGAAATAATAGGAAGAAATGAGCCCAAATCCTCCACGTTGTAACGAACAGAAAGAAAATGTTTACCCACAATAATTATATAAATTCGATGAGAACAATATGAAATAGTGAAAAATAAGTTCTCCTTTAGAGTATAAAAAAATATGTTTCTACCTAATTCAGTTATTTTCCATGATTTCTATCGGAGCTTAACTCGCGTTCTCCTCGCGATAAATCAGTAAGGGAAAATTGTGAGAGCCGTAGAGAAAAGCGTGTCACCCATGCCGCGGTCTCGTCATTTCCGGTCGAAGTTTTACGAGCGCACTTGCGAGCCTCCGAGCGACGAAAAGCGGGACACTTCTCGCGGTGGCCAAAGTGCCAGAGCTTTCGGCAATGTTATATAAAGTATATGGGAACACTCCTCGACTCCGTAGATTTTTCGTCGCGTTATCCAAAGCCGCGGACGGCGCTGTGCCACGAAAACACGAAGAGAACTACGCGGCCCAGGGGAGTTGCCGGGGGGCGCAGATTTCGTCGCCCTTCTCGCCTTTTCACCCCGAATGAAAAAAAAAAAAATGCTCACCCTCCTGTTTGCGCACTTAGCGTCTCGCCGAACCCAATCCCGAGGGATAACTTTATTCTCAATAATAACAGCGCGCACCGCACACGACCGATACATAAATAACTTAATATTTCGCGCGACTAATAACGCCTCGTAAAAAAAAATGCAAAAAAATAAATTGCCCTTGCTATCGTTGTTTTTACGTGGTTCGCATTGGGCGAATTAAAATTGTCTAAAAGTTAGGATTTTTCGAGACCACTCTTATAAAACAATGCAGTCGAATAAACTAAAGATTCGGGCAGGGACGTTCAAACAAATGTTCAGTCGGTCGAACAAAATATTTTAATGCCTCAAAAGTATTTTAGTAAAATCATAAAAAAAAATGTTGAACTAACCAATCTTTTAGCTGTACGAGCAAAATATTTATTTCAACGTCCCGGCTCGAATGTTCAGTTGGTTCAACCGTATTTTTTGTCAGTGCATGCTAGGCTGCCCGTAGCGCACGCTTCGACGATTAACTGGACGGATTAAATCTTCGTACTAACGTCATCTTTGCTAAGCTGGTTTTCCTGACGAAAAAAAAAAAAATTAAAAGAAAATGCTCACTCTCCCGTTTTCCCACTTCGCGTCTCGCCCAACGCAATCTCGAGGGATAACTTTATTCTCTATAATAACAAGGCGCACCGAACACCACCGATAAATAAATAACTTAATGTTTCGTGCAATTAATAACATGTAAAATAAAAATAAAAAAATTGCAATAAATTAAATTGCCCTTGCCATACTCGTCATTTTTTACTAGGGTCGCAGTGGGCGAATAAAAATTGTCCTGAAGGTGGAATTTACCGGGACCATTCTAGGCTCCCGTAGCGCACACCTCGACAATTAACTGGACGGATCCAATCGTCCTACCAATTAAATTGATTGCATTAATGTCGTCTTTGCTGAGCTGTTCTTTCTGACGAATGAATTTTTATTATTTTTTATTTTTATTCTGACCCTACCGTTTACTTAGCGTTTCGCCGAACGGAATGCCGGGGGATAACTTTGTTCTCAATGATGACAACGCGCACCGAACACGTCCGATAAATAAACAACTTAATGTTTCGTGTAACTAAGAACGTGCAAAAAAATTTTTTTTAATTGCAATAAAATAAATTGCCCTTGCCATACTCGTCATTTTTTACTAGGTTCGCAGTGTGCGAATAAAAATTGTCCTGAAGGTGGAATTTACCGGGACCATTCTAGGCTCCCGTAGCGCACACCTCGACAATTAACTGGACGGATCCAATCGTCCTACCAATTAAATTGATTGAATTAATGTCGTCTTTGCTGAGCTGTTCTTTCTGACGAATTAATTTTTATTATTTTTTATTTTTATTCTGACCCTACCGTTTACTTAGCGTTTCGCCGAACGGAATGCCGGGGGATAACTTTGTTCTCAATGATGACAACGCGCACCGAACACGTCCGATAAATAAACAACTTAATGTTTCGTGTAACTAAGAACGTGCAAAAAAATTTTTTTTTAATTGCAATAAAATAAATTGCCCTTGCCATACTCGTCATTTTTTACTAGGTTCGCAGTGTGCGAATAAAAATTGTCCTAAAGGTGGAATTTACCGGGACCATTCTAGGCTCCCGTAGCGCACGTCTCGATAATTAACTGGACGATCGAGTCATCGTATTAATTAATCTCGTCTTTGCCGAGCTGTTCTTCCTGACGAATAAAAAAAACCTGACCCTGCTGTTTGCACACTTAGCGTCCCACCGAACTCAACCTCGAGGGTTGACTTCATTCTCAATAATAACAATTCGAACCCTCCACGACCGATAAATAAATAACTTACCATCCCGTGCAACTAATAACGCGTTAAAAAAAAGTCCCTTGCCATACTCGTTCTTTTTAGATGACTCGCAGTGAGCGATTGAAAATTGTCCCGAAGGTAAGATTTTTCGGGACTATTCTAGACGGATCGAATCTCCGTACTAATTAATTTCGTCATTGCTGAGCTGTTCTCCCATACGAAAAAAAAAAAAAAAAAATCGATCTCGCTCGCCGGCGGGTTTTTCGCGATAACGAGCGGTAAAGAATTCGGTCCGTCGTGCCGCGCTCTACGTGCGCCGAGGTACCGAGCGGAGGTAACGAGATGTAACGGGGAGAAACGCGAGAAGAGCGAGCGTAGCTCGGCATCTCGCTCCGTCTACCGCGCTTCGGGATTCAAAGGAGCAGCGAAGCGCGGGGGCACCGAGGGAGAAACGAGATTTAGTGCCAACTCGCCTGGCCATCACGCCTCCGCCAGCCACCCCGTTCCTCGCGTTGGCCGAGACGGAAGGAAAAAGGGAGATAAAAGAGAAGCGGTGAGGAAGTAAAAGGAAAAAGATTTGCCGGTACCGGAGTTATAACAGTAAAACTGCATCACAAAGGATTAATTGTACTTTGCATTACAATATACTTGGCTTTGAGTTATTTAGCGAGAAAACTGTTATAAAGAAAGACAAAACGAAAGGTTTCATCCGCGTGCGCTTAATCTACGGAGTCGTCGGGTGAGTCGTCGGGAAGACTCGGAAGTTGTCAGACGGAAAAATGAGTGTAAGGGTCGAATTTTAAGACGTTAGTCCGAACTTGAGGTCGAACTTAATATCGAAGTTTGACGCGAACTTCATTAGAACTTGATTTCGAACCTTATTTCACACCTGATTTAGTGCTTAAGTTTGTTCTTAAGTTTGATCTTGAGTTTGATTTTAAGTTTGATCTTAAGTATGATCTTAAGTTTGATCTTAAGTTTAAACTTGAGTTTGATCTTAGATTTGAACTTGACTTCGAAATTAAGTTAGATATTGAGCACGCAACGAAGTTTGGGGCAATCTTCGATCTTAAGTTCGATCTCAAGAGCGACCTTAAGTACAAGCTAACGTCTTAAAATTCGACCCTACAAGTGAAAGGATTTGATTTTTTTTAAATGTAATTTGTTTTTTTATGAATGAAATTGGAGAATACTCACAGCTACCGGAGAAGCTCATTGGCCTAGTGATAGCGTCGTACCGGTCGATGGATAGAGCGACGAGAACGTAAGTCGAGCTGTACGTAACGACGACTTGGGAGAACCTTATGATCTTGCAGGCGACGTTTCCGGCGTGCCAGGCGACCGTTGTTCGCCAAACAATATCGGTCAGCACTGATATGAGACCCACCAGCAAGTCTGAAAATGAACACGATCAAATTTCACTTTCCGACCGGAAGTGACATATTTCCGGTATGATTTCCCTTCCGATCGAAACATGAGGTTTTCAAACCAGAAGATATGTACTTCCGGTGTGACGTCCTTCGACTCATACCGGAAACGTGAAGCATGAAAATTTCAAACCGGAAGTGACATATTTCCGGCATAGCGTCACTTCCGGTCGAAAACCAAGCCAGAAGTTGTTTCCAGTGTGACGTCACTTCCGGCAAGAAAATGAGATTGTCAAACCGGATGTGACGTATTTCCGGTATAGCGTCACTTCCGGCCGAAAAAAAAAGATTTTCAAACCGGAAGTTGCGTATTTGCTATCGAGAAATCTTATTTCTCGACCACTTCTGGTCGAGAAATAAGATTTTCGAATAGGGAGTGACGTACTTCCGGTAAATATCCGGAAATTGATATTTCCGGGCTCCAAATTTCATAGTCCATAGCGACGACGTGAAGTGCCCTAGACACGTCAACTTGTCAGTATAATATAGCATAATAAAATACTTTTACATAAGTGGAAAGGCGCGTACTGGTAAGTACGCTTAAATTGAAGGCGCTAAAAGGTGTCTCCGGTGATCTCAATTTAATTTGCCGGGATGACAATTCCTGACCAAAAGGACATAGATTCAAGGCCCTATTCCGAATTTCTGCATTTTTGCTCTTTTCCGAGTTGCTGCGCCAATGTCGTCTTGTCGATAAATTCAAGGATTGGTTCATCGTCGTATAACGATTGAGAACGAAGGGGGGAGGAGACGGGTTGTATAAATCACGGGAGCATTATTTAAATGCGGACTCAGATGTCCCAGGAACCACCAATTAAGGCCCGACCGCCCTTTCTGCGATCGGATCGGCGTTGAATTAACGAGCTGGCGCCGCGCCAGTTTTCCGTCCTGGCTGCGCTGGAAAGTGCTTCTCCCTAACTATCCGAGCCTTGACCGATCATTCCCCCGGTTGAAACTTGAGTTCACTTCCCTCGGGTGAAGCGAGTAAAGGGCTCTACGAATTATCCGAAACAATTGGCCAAACTCGGCTGAATTTACAAATCCTTCGATCCGTTATTCACGTTCCGTTTTATGATTCGAGCACTCTCTCCAATCTGCATTCCCGTTTACCAGCGCAATTGTATGTTACTTCCCGGAAAAAAAATTCCATACGATTGTATAGAAGAATACGCGTGAATTTATCGTTCAGAATTGTGCAAAACTGGTGGGACAGCCCGAAGAAAAAAATAACACATTGTTGATTACTTAATCATCCGTATAAAAAATATACCCTGAAATAATAATAATGTTCGTCTGTGATACGTATGTATTTCGCACAATAGAGCCTACTTTTTTCGACGGAGCTCAACCTGTTATGTGTCCCGATAAAATCCCCGTAATTATTTATAATTCCCGAAAAAAAGCATTACATACGATTATAAAGAATAATTCACGAGAATTTATCGTTCAGAATTGTGCAAGATCGGTGGGACAGCCCGAAGAAAAAAGTAACGCGATACTTTTTACTTAATCACCTCTATAAAAAGAAATATACCCTGAAAGTAATAACGCTCGTCTGCGATACGTACTTATTGCGCACAACAGGGCTTAGAGTTTTCTGCGAAGCTCGACCTGTTGTACGTGTTCGAAGAAAAGGTCGTTGCATCACCTACGAGTTATGTGGGCGCTGATTGTTCCGTGCAAAGACAGCGATTGTGACAATTTCGCGCGCGACCAGCAAAAGAAATGAGGAAATGAGAAGCAGAGTCTGAAGAAAGCGATTGAGTTGTGTGCGGGACGATATAATAGCTTCTACGAGGCGAACGATGTCGAGTTTCGCGTAAAACTCCCGAGTCCTTTTCTCGCTCTCTTCCATACGTCAGGGCTTACGGTTACTTTATTTTCCGTCTTTTCTCCCCGTGATCGAGCTGAGCGAGTCCCTCGCCGACTTTCTCGCTGGACAATGGGACAATCTCTCTCTTCCTCTTCGCTTTTACATCGAGCTTCGCGATGCGCGTCCACGCTAGTAGAGTTCTCCCCTCGTAAATAGCGGACTCGCGAGACTGAATCGCGAGATACGAACTTCCCCTCGGAGTTACTGATCCACTGGAATCTCTGTGTTGTGGTTACCGCGGTGCGGATTCGGTCGGCTCTGCCGCGGCTTTCGTCTTTGAAACTCTGAAAGTTCGTGGCACGGTTCTTTTGCGGGAATACACCAAAGCTGGACGGGCGGAAATCATGCTCGGTTCGGCGCATGCGCGGAGTGTTTATCCAACTCCTCGTACTATGCAGTTTACTGTCTAGTGAGCCGGTAAACTTTTTCACAATTTTGGACAACTTTGGGCACAATTACTTCACGAGTTATCTCCTTTAAGGTGGACCATGCTGTACTTTGAAGTCACACCAGTGACAATTGTTAATGCTTTCAAATATCATTGATTTTTGTCTCTGAAATTCATTATCGGCTTAGATTAATTATACGTAACATTTTTTCTTTATTGGACCGTTGGCATAAAATGAAAATGTCGGTGCAAAGTCTCGAGTTTGACTAGTCTTGCAGCCATATGAATTTTCGCTTCATCTTTCAAACGGCATGGTTAATCAGTCTGATGTCGCGAACGTATTTTCGGAATTGTTCATGGAATCGATTAAGCAGTTATTTATTCTTTAATTTAGTCAGGACGAATCAGGACGAGCTGAAATCACGCCGGGCACACTTTGGTTCCGCGCATGCGCGCGTGTTTATCCGACTCCGCGAACTATGCGGTTTATTATAAAGTCGGTCGGTAAACTTTGTCGTAGTTTCGGACAAAAAACTTTGGGCATAGTTCGTTAGCGCGATAGCTCCTTTGATGTCATTTTGTTGTTCCTTAGATATATTTTCCGGGTGTCTCGCATGCACGGTTCGCTCAGCGAGTATTATCGCGCGAAACGGTCTCGCAGACGCGGCGCGAAATTACTGCAGCACCGTTCCCACTTGTCGGGATCGACGAAGGAAGAGCCTCGGGACATAACTACCCCGCCCGGAGCTCTTTTACTTCGCGGAACTTTTGAACTCTGACTTCGAGCTCCATCGAGCTTGACTTTAACTTTGGCTTGAACATTACGAAATTGCGACATTTTTTACG
Organism: Stenichneumon culpator; assembly: GCA_964017025.1. Lineage (NCBI taxonomy): Eukaryota > Metazoa > Arthropoda > Insecta > Hymenoptera > Ichneumonidae > Stenichneumon > Stenichneumon culpator. The sequence goes on along the minus strand of OZ024772.1, from coordinate 17,424,873 downwards.
GTAAAGCTAAACTTATGTAACTCATATACATGAGTTTCTCAGTCACGAGGGTGTGCAGTTGTCCGATCGTCGAGCTCCGATAGAAGGGTAGATCGATGACTGTATTTATATTCGGCTCGTAACAATGGATGCGAAGAGGTCAAAATGGACCAACCGGATTCAGGGATGACGAAACTTATTTTAACTTTCTTTTTTTTTCGAGTTATGAAATGAATTTGTTTCATTAGTTTGGGGCGTCTGGACGGAATAAATCATATAGGGGAAAAATGGACTACCCTGCAATTGAAATGAAAGTTTATCAACTTCAATAACTAAAAATTCACGACTCACGTGCTGAGTTTTAATCATTAACTCGATAAATTGTTTTAATTCTTGAAATACGAAGAATGAGGTGGGGCAAAATGGACCACTTGTGCTATGCAGTTTTCTGCAGAGTGGATTGGCACGATAAAGGCAAAAAGTGTCTCGAATTCTCATTGTATCTTGGATAGAGTCCATTTTGCCCCACTCTATAATATACACAGTTCGCAATTCGTACGATCCCGTGATTATGCGTGGGGTCAAAGCATAATCCACATTTCTCAATACCTTTACCCCCAATTATTTTGATTATTTTCGGGATAAATTGTTAATTCTTATAATACGATAAATGGGATGGGGTAAAATGGACTACTTACGATATGCAGTTTTCGGAAAAGTGGATCGTCACAATAAAGGCAAAAATGTGCGGTCTCGAATTCTCATCGTATCTCGGAAAGAATCCATTTTGCCCCACTCTATGTTATATACAGTTCGCAATTCGTACGATCCTGTGATTATGCGTGGGATATACGTCAAAGCATAATCCACGAAGCGCGTGTTACTTTGAGCCGTGAATGGTTCCCTCCCTTTCCAGTTACTGAGCTCGTAAACCACGACGGAGCATGGGAAACGATCTAAATTTGTCGCGCGTATTGCCGCCTCTGCTGCCGACGCTAAGCTCCAGCGAACCCCGGCTCATCTCCTGGTTCATTTCGCTGCCAACGAGAGTCGTGAAAATTCGATGCCGGGATTGGTGGAACCCGATAATTAGTTCCCTGTACTACGAAGTGAATTAATTGTGTAAACGACAAGTGGCTTCACCCAATAACTATAACGATAAAGTCGGCCCTTTGTATCGTAAGCTCTATACGACAATTATAAAAAAAAAAAAATTAATTTAATTATTAATATTTTCAGAATAACAGAATTAGTCAATATCAGAAGCTGCAGATATCTGCGTAGAATCAGAATTTGCAAAATCGAGCGGTGAAAAAAAAGTCCATATTGCCCCATATTTTTCATTTTTTTATTTTTTCAAACCCACCAAAAAAGTGTAGCAGATTCATTTTATGCCTTAAGAGGTTGAGATAAAAATAAAATATATTCTGCATATTTCATTACGGGACAGCCGTTAGACAGTTCTGTGAAGAATCACAATTTGCAAAATCGAGCGGTGAAAAGAAAGTTCATATTGCTCATATTCTTTTATTCCTTTGTAAAAGGAATAAAATTTTGTAAAGTTCATATTTTTTTCTCCTTTGTAGTCCGGAACTACAAAGAAATAGAAGAAAGCGTCTCTTCAGCGACATTTCCCACCCTGCGCCTGCACAAGTGGAGCGAAAGAAACCGGTGCAGCACACCGACATCCTGGGATTCGTTCTTTACCAGGAAGAAAATTAGTTCGAGGAGGAAAATTAGTTCGAGGAGAAACGGCATCGATTTCTTGGTGCTTGCTAGGATCGCAAGTGTACACCTACGAAGCGGAGGAGAGGAGCAAAGCCGGGGGACAATAAATACCTGCGAGTGCCAGCTGCTTGATGAAGAAGTCCATGCGGGACTTGCGTCTCTTACCGAGAAGAAGACCCGCGAGTACCGCGGTATTACCGGCGACGATCACAGCGAACAGGAGCCACAGCACGGTGAACTGCTCAGTCTGAAAAGCAATAAGATTCAGCCGTTTAAAGAACAGCGTACATAAACTAGCAGCTGCAACGATTTACGATTCCATCGAATCAAATAACGTCGGGAATTATAGAAAAGAACGCTGAGACGATTTTATTGAAAAACTAACCAATGCTCACTAAATACGCTTACTTTAAACATACTATATTCGCTGAGAATCTGCGTTTATAATCGAGTATAAAATTTACTTCTTTCAGTAATATCATGACCAAGAATTTTAAATTAAATGTTTGTACGGGAAGTGACGTCATACTGGAATACGTCACTTCCGGTTTGACCATTTCATTATTCACGCGCAGTATTATTGTCTATAGTATAAAAAAGTATCTGAAGATGGGCATTAAATTTATTGTACGGCAGGACGAGAGTAAAAGAAAGAACGATTCCGGCGGGGGGGTTGTGAACAATTTCACGGATCCAGTTTTGTATTATCGCCGTCCGAAAAGTATCGAGTTTTGGCAATTATAATCGGAGAAGAGTCCTAAAATTTATTGCCGCATCGATGATTCTCCCGAAGACGTTGCCGGCGTACAGTAACTATCGGTTAGAGTCGATAAACTACGGAAAGTGGCTTCACTCGCCCTAAGCAAGAAATCACCCACTTAATCGTAGGGGTCGGACGTAGATCAAGTCCTCGGCTGGACGGTCCTTATTACTCGGCAATTGCCAAGCGTCTACGGCCAGGACGATTCTTCATCGCCGACGCCCTGGACGACGCTTTTTAATTGAGGGTTCGAATTACAAAAGTCCAAATTGTCGATGGATATCGAATGTTGTACATGCAGGGCAAAACGGACCATTTTTACAAACTTTTCATGGGACATAAAAAACGTACCGTCTCGAATGGAGGATGGTCCGTTTTGCCCCATTATCTCCTGCAGAAGCGACCGATAATAGGGCGATCGCATGCATTGGCGAACTTGACAAACTCGAACGCCCTGTGCGGAATACTATTATCGAGGCAGTACAGCAAAAGAGTCGATTAACCGATACGGAAATAGGTAAAAATAATAAAAATAAACGAATAAAAATAAATTGAGTGGGAACAAGATCGGGTTCATTACGTCTTCCTTCCTCGATGCTTTCGCAACGGGGCTCTCTCTCTCTCTCTCTCTCTCTCTCTCTCTCTCGAGTGGACCGCGGGTGGTTACGCGCGCACGTGCCTCGAATAATACATATATTGTGATACGCCGGCTTGAAATAAATGTGGTCACGATACACACACATCTATAAATATGACACTAATAAAAAGTATAAAGCTTCGCTTTGATAGCTTGAAATAAATATAGTTACGAGACCAAAAGCAGCAGTAAATAAATAAACTGATTGAAACTATTGCCCTTCGACTAACATGCTATTGCGGACAGGGGTGCAGCAAGGAAAGGCGCGCGTACAGCTTTCCCGGGTTCGTTGACGTTTTATCTGATTTCATTAGACTGCCCGAGTCAACGGATACCCCGTTAGCGAACACCCAGCCAATTCTGGCGGATAAGTTGGACCCGCCGATTCAATTAAGATGTATGCAATTGCGGTAGCTTAGGCTCGAATTTTAAGACGTTAGTTTGAATTTCAGGTCGCTCTTGAGATCCAACTTAAGATGGAAGATTGGCCCGAACTTCATTGCGTGCTTAATACTTATTTTAAGCAAAACGAGTAATTCGATAAATAATTATCACTACAGTTAACAATTCGAAAATAATTCGATAAAGTAGACGGCTATTTGTTAGTCATGCCGACGCGATATTTTTCGCAGTCTCTCTGGAGACCAATTTATTGCCCGGAGTTGGGCAAAAAAGTGTTCGAACAGGCATCGACACTCGCTGTCAGTACAGAGAATTCTCGATCGGTGACAATAGAGTATACGTGCCCATTAACTCGATCTTTTCTAAGAACATTGATATAGATACATTTTTTTTAATTCGAATATCAACCTCATAATCCGATTAATAATAATTATTACAATAAATAATTCGAGAACAATTCGACAAAGTAAATGGCCATTTGGTTCTGACACTGACGCGATATTTCAACGCGGTATTCTTGGAGTGCAAAGTCTCCGAGAATTGTTAGTTTATTTTAATTTATTTGTGTAGGCGGACGAGGAAGTTTTTACAGAAAAGTTCAGAGCCCTTTTTACAGCAGAATGTACAGTAGTGAGTGGGAGTTTAGAACTATAGTTGTAATTTTGATAGCTCAGTCCAGACGCGGTACTCAGTTTTATTAATACACTTTATCAATCAATCAATCATTTTATCAATTAATACACGTTATCAATCAATATTATCATAATTTCCTGCTTCCTGTTGGTCCAATCGAGATTCAATCAATCATCCGATCCTGAAGTATTATCGATATACGATAAATCTTGTTTCTCATTTTCTCCCCCGTTCCAGCGAAAATGTATTCTTAAACGTTCAATTCCGTTACAGACGACGTTTTGTCCTTTCGAATTTCAGCCTCCCTGCTCCGAGTCTTCATTACGCCTGGAGAGGTTCTTCGACACCCTCGGTGAACTGCGTCACTCTCGACGAAATGTCCTCGACCAATCAGGCTGTCTCCAGTGAAACAGACGAGTTCTTCATCGTCGAACGAAAATTCAATTTTGCGCACGGGCTTTCGCCACCTCCGCAAGGCGTTCCCTCGGCCCGCGTCGGTCATTGCACTACACGGCCGCGTAAGTTGCGTCCCGATGTGTTTTACCGACCAAGTAAGTCGGACGAGTCGTGACGACTAAACGAACGAATTAACCCCTCCATTCTTTACAGACGCGAGATCCACCAATTTTTACTATCGCATTTTTCTTCTTATAGAAAGCACTTTTTATGACAAATAATAATATATAATAATAATAATAATAGACTTGTTATTACATAACAAATAATAACCATATATAATAAATAATTGTGATTCAAGCAATTCAGCTTTTGTACGAGATCCTCCAATTTTTAGTATCGAATTTTTTCCTCTTACAAAAATCTTATTTTTTTTTTTAAAGAAAACTATCACTCAAGCGATTCAGCAATCATGCTTGTATCCCTTTAAAAAGTCGAATTTATTTGAATTGAGTAGAAGCGTACAAAAATCTTCGAAAAATATTTTTCTCGCTCGGCGGATATTTGGCTGGTTCGATTCAAGTAGCCAAATTTTTCGAACGATCAAAATAATGACAAACGGCGTTTTCCTTGCTTAAAAGACGACCCGATACTTCCGATAGGCAATAAAATGCTGCACGCTCTGGCGGCTCGCCCGGGCGCCGTCGGGCCGATTTATCGTCGATCACTTTGTTACGGCTTAAGGCATCGAGCCGTAGACGATAAATTCCAGATACAGTTTGTACTTCTTCATTTCTTAACTTTAGCGACGTCGAGAATAATATATAATATAATATCAATCGTGAGATCGTACCAATGTAAAATTGAGTAACTGATGAAAACGAATTTGTTTTTTTGAGATTCCCCTTGAAACGTCTTGTGAATAACAGAATGTATTTTGTATTCAAATTTACAATTCTCTTTGAAAACCGTCATCGGAGCTGAGAGATTAATGGGCTGAGAGATTAATGGGAAATACATTCTGCGCTCATTTTTTTACGTAATATCTTTACATTTTACGGAAGGGAAGAGTGAAAACACGGTAAAGAGTTTTGTACTTTTAACAAACTATTTCCGTCCCAAAACCCCTGCGACTTCTTGAAAGTACCAACATTTCTGTAAAATGAACATACATTTTTGTAGAATGTATAAACTTTTTTGGAAAATGTACAAACTTTTTTATAAAATGAGCGGACATTTTTGCAAAATGAACAAATATTTTTGTAAAAAGAATGAATATTTCTGTACAATGAACAAATATTTTCGTATGATGAACAAACATTTTTATAAATGTCTGCTCATGATAAACTTTATTTTCTATTGACCAGAAAATAGTTTTGGACGTTTGTGCACAAGAAAAATTGGTACATATTTTGCTTCGCAGGTAGTGCGAGGGTAGAGAATGAAAGTTACGCTCTCGTGATTAATTGTCACGGTGTCCGTGGATGGAACTTACGGGCTCGCGTAGTGTAGAAGCGGCAAGCTGTTCCCGCGCCTTTACGATTTCATTTTTGTTCTTCAGACCCGAGGCAACCGCCGGAGGGAGAGCACCGCTTGTAAAAAGTAATATCGTCGCTGCAATTGCTTCGACACCCGAGACAAACAGTCCTCCCCCTTGTGGTGGATGATTACACTACGCGGCTCGTAATCGTCGGATAGTTATGCAAACGATAAGTGATAATCGACTAGACCTTTTCTACCAACATTGATATTAACTTTTAATTCTTTTTTTCAAGCAGAATGCCAACTTAATAATTTGATTAATAATTATCATTACAATTAACAATTCAAAAGTAATTCAATAAAGAAAAAGGCCATTTGTTTCCACCAAAATGTATTATCATTAATTTTTTTTTTTACAAACACCAATTAAATAATCCGATTAATAATTATCATGACTATTAATAATTCGAGAATAATTCGATTCAGTAAACGGCCATTTGTTCGTCAAGCTGACGCGATATTTGTCGCAAAGTCCCTCGAGATGCGAGGTACGCAGAGTCGGGGCAAAAAAGTGTCCGAGCAGGCGTCGACACTCGCTGTCAACCCAGAGAATTCTCGATCGGCGATAATGCAGTACGTGCCCATTAACTCAAGCTTTTCTAAGAACATTCATATAGATACATTTTAAAAAATTCTAATATTAACCACATAATTTGATTAATAATTGTTACTACAATTAATAATTCGAAAGTAATTCAATAAAGCAAACCGCCATTTGATTCTACCAAAATTAATTCGTATTAAATGTTTTTTCCTCAAGCCGAATACCAACTACATAATTCGATTAATAATCATTAGTACAATGAATAATTCAAAAATAATTCACTAAACTAAACGGCCATGTGTTTCTACAAAAATGTATTATTATCAAATCTTTTTTTCTTAAATCCAATGCCAACTAAATAATTCGATTAATAATCATCATTGCAATTAATAATTCGAGAATAATTAGATTCAGTAAACGGCCATTTGTTCGTCAAGCTGACGCGATATTTGTCGCAAAGTCCCTCGAGATGCGAGGTACGCAGAGTCGGGGCAAAAAAGTGTCCGAGCAGGCGTCGACACTCGCTGTCAGCCCGGAGAATTCTCGATCGGTGATAATCGAGTACGTGCCCACCTGCGGCCAAGTAACGACCGAACGAGACGGACGATTGAGATTCAATGGCGATTCCGGAACGCCCCATGAGGCGAACGGAGATAGTTGGACGTTGGGTTCGCTCGTTGGGATTGTCCCCAGTTCGCAACGGCGCGATCCCGATCGGAGAACCTTCTTGCTCCGCGATTCTCTCGGTAAGACGCGTACGGAGCAGCGCGTAAGTATCGTCGTGTGTGCGCGCGCGATGCTGGAAGCAAACAACCCCCGTCTTCTTATTCTCTCAATAGCTCCTTCCATCCATCTGTGTTTACCGGAATCTCATTTCTCCGGCGGCGACGACACGGCACAGTCGTGTTAAGACGCCCGATCGATCTCCTCCGCGTCGTTCGAACAATGAGACGATGGAAAATCGCCGCAGGCTCGTTCCGGACCCGCGAGCACGATACCTCGCGATACCAGTTAATAAACTGGTAAACGCAGTGGCGTCAAAACAATAAGAGAATGGGAGCGAGAATTGCCGGAAGCAGTACGGACGATTTACGATTCTACACCACGAAAATAACGTATCGATATATTTTATTGTTTTAATAGATATACTTTATTATTTTGATCGGTTTTGTTTTTTTCAGTAGTAGCAGTGGTGAATTTATTGACAATACGTGTAACACTGTTTACTACCTAACAAACTTAAGTTTTATATTGTACATTGCTATTGCCAATAGGTCGTCGACCGAAGTCCTTCAGCCATTTTTTTTTTATTACTTTGATCGATATATTTTATTATTCTGAATTGCAACAACCCAGCGAAAAAAAACATCCTCACCGCACAAACATCCGCCCTAAGAAAACTCACTAAGATAAGACACCCGAACATGCCCCTCCACAATCTCTTACTATACTAACCTTCAGAATAATACCGATAAAGGAGCGTATCAATAACCTAAGTTCTGACTTTGCGAAAATACACCTAGTAACTATTACAGGCTTATGCAATAGTCGTTCTCCAACTGTGAGTCCTAAACACAAATTCCCGACGCAAACAATAGCAGAAATCCTGAACCACGAAATCCACGACACATAGTCGCATATAATCGGCCTAGAATAAGTCATGTACAAGACTGCGCACTCAGACTCTTCCGCGCAAATAAAGATTAACAAGCAGACACATAAGAGATACACGGGCTGAAGGTCTCCGGGTGATGGCCCATTGGGAAAACGAAAATACAACCAAGATACTTGTAAACATCCGCTTACTCATGTAACCATTCTGTGCAATATTATTCTTGTACTAATACTACTATTTTATTATTTTAATCCATGTATCTGATTTTTTTAATCGATCCATTTTATTATTTTAATCGATCTATCGTATTATTTTGATCGATATATTTTATTTTCGTGGGGAAGAATGTCACTTGGTACTTTTATTTTATTATTACGTGATACGTTTAATCCTTTCAAATGCAGAATGAACGCTTTACGCCCTCGAATCGGACCGGAGCCAATTAGAGGTAGAGGCGGCGGCGATTGCAGTTCAATGTTTCTATTTGTATATCCTTTTTGGTATTTATTTTCATGGCTATTTTTATCTCGTTACATCAAGGTACCTTGTTGGTAACAAACCCGGTCTGGTTTCACTTCGTTTGGTAGTAACTTCCGTTATCAATATTACATATTCAGAGAATATTTAAACTTATTATCCGTCTTCCGTGCAATACTATGAATATGAATTTGGGATACTATCGTTACCCACCCCTTCACCGTACTCACGAGCCGTATTCCGAGCCACGCTTCTGGCAAGCCGACTTTCCATACTAATTTTTTTCTTTTTACTCCGGCATAAAACACTAATCGTATTTGGTCCATGTGCGCATAAGTTATTTTCTGGAACGCATGTATGAGAAGTCCTGCTTTTCGTGCCTGCCGAGGGTGTCGTAAGTGGCGTTTTATTGCAAACTACTATCATTACAGTGCGCAAGACACGGAGCATGCGTGCGTCGGCCTGCTTTTACTTCTCGCACGCTATCGCGGGTGAGAAGTAAGAGAGTAGTTCTTACGCTACCCTCGGCAGGCACAAAAGTAACACTTCTCCTGCATTTGTTACAAAAGTATTATGCGATACTAAAGGATTATAGCAAACATTACACCAAGTGTAATATTTGCTGTGACGCGGGTCGCTTCACAACCTGCGTATAATGTTCGCATTACAGCACTCGTATCAGAAAATACTACAGCCAGAAAACAAATTTATTTCACGGCCACCGTTTATTTGGTTTAAGTAAAATATTTATTTGATTTAAACAAACATTTATTTAAGTTAAGTAAATAGTTACTTAAATGAAATAAATATTTATTTAAATCAAATAAATATTTTACTTAAACTAAATAAACGGTGGCCGTCATATAAATTTTTTTTCTGGGTGTATCATTGGATGTAGAAACGGCAATTGCCTTTGGATCGTTTTTGGACGAAGGGAGATTCAGTCGTCTTTGATATCGGTATAACTGGATTCGTCCTGTCTTGCTCGGCTCTATGATAAATAAATGCAAATGAGTGGATTCGGTACTCTCGGTCGAAAAGGACCGTGGAAAAGGCATTAGTCCGGTTCATCCTCTATACTCGACCGTAAACAGGACGAGCGCTGCAAGAAACACTATATCATCCGCAGAACCGTTAGCGTATCAGAGCTCTTGAGCCGAACCTTTTTCCTCCGGAGGTTTCTCTGCGCTTTCAGAATCCTCTGCCTTCGCATATATTGGCAATGCTTCGCGTCCAACTGAAAAGACCTTCCTAGTGGAGCCCCCACAGTGTTGCTTTCTTCTTCTTCTTCCTCTCCCTCTTTTTTTCTTCTTCTTTTTCTTCTCGCGCTTGTGCGCTATCCAGTTCAGTGGTTTTTCGTTTAAGCGACCGCGTCCCGTCAACATTTACCACCCTCGACACTTTTCCTCTGCTTCTTCGCTCTCCGCTCAGCTTCGCCGTTCGCGACATAAATGTCCGGTTAACGCCAGCATCCCGCGAAGCTACGCAACAGCGCGCCATTAAAACGTCCGGAATTTGTCGGACATAAATCTACGCACGAGACAGTAACACAGCGTTCTAGCAAAGTTTGGTTTTTACCAATGCTGTCGTTAATCGGAAACACCAATTGTGCAACACGTGTAACTGCACAGGTGAGCGAAGAGTTTTCCTTCAGAAAATAATAATTCTGATCACACAAAATGTGCATTATATTTTAGGAACGATCATTTTATACTTTTAAACCTTTGAATAATTATGAAATAAGTTTTAAAATAAAAAATAAATCCACGCACGACGCAGAGTCACACATCGATCCAGCAAAGTTTCGTTTTTACCAATACGTGCCGTCCGCAGTCGGAGACACAAATTGTGCGACACATACAACTGCACAGGCGCGCGAAGAGTTTTCTGAAGGAAAACTTCAGACAATTCTGATTGCGCAGAATGTAAATAAAATTTAACGAATGAAAATTTTACTTTTGAACCTTTGAATAATTGCAAAATAAATTTTTCCGTGATTTACTCTTAAAGGTAAGTCATCTTAAAGGACAGTCATGCGAGCGCGGCAACTTTGACCGAGATAAATTTAAAAGAGAGTACGTGACGCGCGTACAAGTCTCTCGGGGCATTTTAGAAACGAGCGCGCGATTCAACTCTCCGCGGCGAGGCTATCAAAGTTTCTCTATACATTCGCTCAGGAAAAATTGAAATATTTTCCTCCGAAGGATGGGAACTTTTTTTTTTATTAAGCCTTCGCGCCAACGCGCCAACTTTTCTCATGAATTTATCCGCACTCTTTTTTTTACTTTATTCGTGCGAGATCCATTTTGCATTCGATGTAACGAGTTTCGAGATGGCGAACGGGCAAAGGGGAATTTTATTTTTCCCCATTACCGGGCGGTACATCGAGATGGCATTATCGATCGCGATCGAGGAAAAATAAAAAAAATCGCCGATGCGGAGAGGCGATACAGTCGGGACGGGATTAATCGAAGGATCCGACAAGAGGGCTGCGGTGAATAATTCATGGCGTCCGACCTATTGAAACGATCTACCTGTCGCCGCGGATCGTTGAATCCCCGATTGAACGAGTCGACTTTCTCGGCTTGAGAAGAATTGCGACTTTGGAGCTTTCCTCAAATATATTCACCGGCGAGTGCCTTATATATCTCACTGTAATGCATAAAAGTTTCACCGCCGTGTCAAGAATCGGGGAACTTAAGTTCTTAATATTCTAAGCCCCCTCAAAGGATTTACGCTCATATGATTTTTTAAGTTTTTATTTAACGTCGCATCGACAATGTGGATTCCACATCTAAGGATTTTAGTGACGGCCTTATGAATTTGCGTTTCTTTAATGGACTTAGAATAATAAGGGCATAAGTCGACAAAAAGAGGGTACTTAAGCCCTCAGAATTTCAAGCCCCACTTAATAGACTAAAGGGCCTCAGAATAGTAAGGGCTTAAATACCTCCATCTCCACATAAACTTAAGGTCTTATTATTCTGTCCTTTTTAAGGGACCTACGCTCTTGAAACTCTATGGCCCACTTAATGAAGTTATGTCCTTATTATATACACTTATATAAGTTTTTTCAACTGAATTAATTTTATTTGACGCGACTAAAATTCCTGAACAATAAATGAGGATTTATTTCGCCACATCCATCAGAAGATTCCTCGGCAGTAAATAAACTCTTCTCCCAGTGTACTAATCGACAATCTTCTCCGCCGCCCTGTAAGATTCTTCTCCACGCCCTACAATATTTTCGACCGCGATGTAAAAAAATCACTTGCCTTATGCGACAGCAAATTGTAGAATTCCTCCGTCGCATTGGGTATTTTTTTTTCAAGGGCTCTCCGCTTCCTCCCCCACCCTCGGGACAAATCGGCGACCACGATCAACACCGTGAAGTCGGTTTTGTTGATTAGACGAATTCTACGTCGCCCCTCTTCACACTTTTTTTTTTCTGCCAGCTTTCACATAACAGAAACGAGCTATAGCGACGAAACTTAATTCTCCTTGCTCTCGCTCTGACGACCCTTCATCGACGAATTCGCATCGCACAAAAGGGCACGAGCGTGACGTCAAGCGATTGCGAATGAAAGCGAGGGGACTCTTTCCATCGCTACTGCTTTGGTCTCCATTACCGAGGACCGAGAATTATAGTGTATATTGCGCGCGCTCGAACTCCCCTCGAGCCGAAGAGGAACCAACTTTTTTTTTTTTTTTTTTTTATACGCGTCTCTTTGGCTCTTTTTTATCTCGACGGAGATTCGCATCGGGGGGGTTGAATATCTGGTTACAATATACGGAGGAGCGGGCAACACATACGCGGCCGGGTGGATCATCGGATAATATCTCGGTGAGGACCCTCGCCGCGGAAAGTAGCGACTCTCTTTTTGCCAGCGCTTTGCCGAGGCTCGTAAGCCCCCCCCCCCCCCTCCCCGCTCTCCCATCCTCCTCAGATAGCGCCGTAACGTACCGTCAGCCTTTTCTGCTCCCGAAATCACCCGATCGATCGCTGATTTATCTCTGCGATTATGCACATTTTATAATACGAATATATCATTTAATATATTATAACGCATTATACCACTAGTCTCTGACGTCTACGGTCTCTAGCGTACATGTGAGATCGCGGGGCGATATAGAATATAGACGAACCGAGCGACAGAGCTCTATCGACTCGCACTAGGTATTTTGTTTATTTTTGTCCACAGCACGAATCTGCGAGACTCATTCCGCGAGTCTGGAGAAATTTTCATTATTTTTTTTTTTTTTTTTTTATTCGAAGAGAAAATAAATGATGGGGCGAAATGGACTATTCTGAAAGTGCAGTGAAAATTGGTAAATTTGAAATTTGAATGACTGACGACTTGGAGCCTGTATTTTAGTGATTTTCTGGATAACATATTAATATTCGAAATATTAAATACATTGTTGGGACAAAATTGACCGTTTTGAGCAAGTTCGTTGCGCATTAGTTCGTTTTGCCCCACTGTTAGCTGCTTGTATAAGCTTCACCCACTGCAGGCTCAATATATCGTCCGTTATTCGAGCAAGATAGAATTTACTTTGTAAAGTGAAATAATGATTTACTGTGTAAAGTAAAATAATTGGGAGCTTTTCCCAATTAGACACATCGTCGTGAATCAATACTTAAACAAAAAAAATAATGGAACAAAATGGACAATTCTGAAAGTGCAGTGAGAAGTGATAAATCTGAATTCTGAATGATTCACGACTTGCATTCTGTCTTATACTCATTTTCGGGACAAAATATTAATTTTTGAAACATAACATATGTTACGGGGGGCAAAATGGATCGTTTTAGCCAAAATTAGTTCATATCGCCCCACTGTGAACTGCGCGTACAATAATCCACTGCAGGGTCGATATATCGTCCGTTCGAACAAGATAGAATTTCCCGTGTACAGTGTAATGGGAAGTCTCCCACGTAGACAAGGTTTCGTCCCGAATCGATATGCTTTGAGGACAACACGTCCGTGGACATTGCAAGCCATCTCTAGACTTCCTCCTCAAAGGGCTGTAACCATGCAAGCTACGATTGGGTCCGGAACGATTCGCCAAGAATCCCGTGCCGTCCATAAAATTCCTCAATTCGGTTTGCCCTTTCGTATCGTCGTCATAACGAATAAAGACGTTTTTACGACCGCTTCATACCGAGGAAGTCCACCTAAGAAATTGATTCGTCTGAGATTTACTCGTCACTCGGGTTCGTTTTTCCTTTATCCTCCAGCAGAATCACGAACCTAATATAAGTATCAGACTCTTTCCCTCTGTATTATTATCGGCTCCTCTTATCTAAATCGACGAATCAGAATCAAAATCGCCCAACCAGGACTTTGACCCAGAATTTCCGAGCTTAACCCTTTTCATTCTTAGACCTTGATATTTGCCACCGCTCAATAAATTGTTTTATAATCGTTCTATATCTATTTCAAAAGAATACAAAAATGTATGTAAAACAGATGGAAAAATATACATAGGAGACAGCGGGGCAAAATGGGACAGTGGGGCAAAACGAGATAAAGCAATTTTTAATAATAATAACAATAATAATTCTCGTTTGGATAAGGAAATCATTTCGCGAAGCTTCGAATCGGCGTGAAAGAGTCTGCTTATTGCGCAGTATAAACTTCATACCTCTTATGGATGTTTTGTCGATGTATAAGGGAATTCCTTTGGGATTTACTCAGAGAAGTACGACTGAGAGAAAATGCAGTTCGACTGAGTCATGAATACAGATTGCAGATCGTAATCACATACAATAATATGAGTTTTCGAATAAATAGAATTCCCATATCATGAATATAAACCTATATCGTTGCAATTTCGGGACAACAGAGTCGGACGCAACACGAAAAACTGATGTGCAGAAGTGCGACACCTCGTCAACCCGTCACGATTTTCGCACGTAAAAGCCCGTGCGAAAATTGGTAATGTGATTTATATTGCGAGGCCAAGGGCTTACGTCGACGGAGTGCATTGCCGACGATAGAAACCCGTCGCTTGCCCGAACTGTAATTCTGCGCAATGTCGGACGAGTAGAAAACGCAGCGGCTTGTCGGGGTTTTGTCTCTCGCGATCCGCTGCACCTGGAAGACGGATTGAGCGATTGACGGATTGAGCTCTACACACAAAATAAAACTATAAAACTATAAAAAGGATGTAAAAAATATATTAAAAAGTTTTAATATATAATGTAATTAATACATACTAAATATAACATATATTTAATATATTTAGATATACAAAAGAAAACAAAAATTGTCTTCGTCCCAAAACGCCTAAACAATTTTTATTGTCAATATTTATTGTATTACCAAAAGTAATTGTAAGAATAACAAACATTGTTCTGAAATGCATAATTTTGTTGTTGTAAAATTAAGAAGAAAATAATTGTGGAGAAGAAATTTTGGTAGCTATTTAACTGTGTAGAAGTTTGCAAAGAACTGCGAGTCATTCTCCGACCCCGTCGAAGTAAACGCGTAGAAAGAATTTTTACAAAAAAAAAAAAACAATAAAAAAATATAACAAAATGAACCTGTTAACTGACGCCGATCGGGTCGCTTGTTTGAATTCCCACGGTCCTGACGCCGGAGGTTGGTTGTCGCGGATGCCTCGATATTTTTCCCGGTACGGCGGAAAATCCGTGGGCGGGATGATCCCGAACAAGCTACCGCGAACACAGCCCTATTTTCTCGTCGATAAAATTGTTTTCGTTGGGTTGGAACAGTAACAGAATTTTGCTGATGCACGTCTTTGTTTTCTTGATGCAAAACGTTGTTTGCAAAAGAAAAAAAAATACCACTCATAATATTACAGGTCGCAGATGCACAACACAACGAATAATAGCTTGTCGGGAGGAGAACGCCTGACGTTATTGACGATCAACGGTCGCGACATCGATGTTGTCGTTTGGGACCGGAAAATTAAATAGTTTTTGTAACGCTTCGAGGTTCCACCGGTCTTTTATCTCCCTCCCTGCTTCTCTTCCGTGATTGCGTTCGGGATAGTTAATGGATTTAGCAGTTATTAGAAAAGTATTTTAACGGTGATATAGAATAACGAAAAAGGCAACGAGGCATGGAAGTTGGGTAGGAAAAAATCGGTACCGCTCTATCCAACCATCGAAGCGTTTCCGTTCGAGACGACATCCAAAATTTGTCCTATAATCAGCAAGAGATTGTGATGCTGATTTGTTATCGAACGAGAAAAAAAAATTGTTGGGACAACAAGAATTTTGTTACCATGACTGATTGACCTGGTTAACATAGGGACAACAAAATATTTTGCTGTGGCAGCAAATATTTTTGCTACGACAACAATAAATTATTAACGATCTACATTTTGGTAGGGAAACAGAACTATTTTTCTCGGTGTGTAAAATAACAATCCAAACAGAGGAGTATCAAAATAGACTTTCCAAATAGGGACGTATCCAAATAGACTGTTCAAATAGCGGAGCAGATCGAGCGGATTACCTAAGTGCGTCCCGCTGGTAATTAATGAAGATTTCAGCAGGATGGCTTTGTAATAGTTACTAGAGCCGATTGCAATCGCCATCTCCGGCTAAGTTAAGTTATCTGCAGAGTCACAAGTTAGTTTTTCAGGAATATGTGAATATCTAACCGAAGGGTTATTTCCTCGCTATATGGCCGGTGGTCGGAAGGTAAAAGGACGACGGGCGCAAAACCGAGGAGCTTGCCGAAGCGGCAGTTAACGCGAATATACGCGAGTACGTGCCCTTATTAAATCGATGTCTTCGAGGAACACGCGTTTCCACGGAACAGAGGCACTTCCCGCGACGCCGAAGCTCACACTCGACTGTCCTTTCAGGTAGTCCCGTGGACCATTTTCGGGATAATCCTTTTTAACGGAGAATCCGGTCGGCGGAATTCGAAATACCGCGAGGCCAATGATTTTGTGCAATGTGATAAAGACTCGATCAGTAACAAATCTGTTTCACTATTTTCATCGCGACTGTTAGCCTAAAAATGAATTAGGATAAATTAATGAATGAATTAATTAATTAAAATTAAAAAATGAAATTAAGTTACTGAATACATTTAAATTAATAGATACACTTAAATTAATATCTGTACAAAAATAAGAGAAAAAAAAGCGAATCAGGGGCTGAAGGATTTAGGTTGATGGCCCGTTGGCAATGGCAATAGCAAGAGGAATATACCATGTAAATAATCTTTGGAAGACATTGTCAATAAATACATTTACTACTACCACTTAAATTAATAAATAAATCTTAATTGATTAACTAATTTAAAAAAGATATAGGGAAGAGCGGGGCAAAATGGGACTATGGGGCAAAACGGAACAGAGAAGCAAAACGAAATTTTCCAATAAATTTTGGATGGGACAGTGGGGCAAAACGGGATAGAAAGTCATCATGTATCGATGGGGCAAAATGGAACATCCAGAAATTATTGGAAAATTGTATTCTGCTTACTGTCCCGTTTTGCCCCACTGTCCCATTTATCCCCGCTCTCCCGCTACTGGTGTGTACTTTCTCTGAAACATCGGGGGTTTCGCGTACTTTTGAAATACACTCTCTTACATTTGTAATAGGCGGTACGGCGGAAGGGCGTCAATAAATCGTTGCAGCAGCGAGACAATCGTCGCAATAGTTTCGAGTAATCACGAATCGTCATCAATCGGGAATTTTTTTTTATTTAACATTCCTTGTTTTCTTGCTCCTCTCCGGCGCACCGGTTTTCAAAGGGAAAAAGAGGCGAGCATGGGAGTGTAGGAGAATCGAGAGATAAACGACAAGATTTACGGGGAGAAAGACCGTGCGTACGTTTTATGCGTGCCGGGAGTAGAATATGGAACAGCCAAACAGAAACACACACGGCAACGGAGACCGGTACGGATTCCTTCTCGGTAACGTTATTATTTGCCGGAGATTTGAACGGCCCGAGCGGCTCGTGGACCGAAACGTTTTTATCTCGACGTTCCATCAAAACAAAAGAAAATTTGCAGGATAACGATCGCTCGCAGAGAAAGGATGAAGGGCAATTATGCGCCTCGGTTCTAAGCTACGTGAGATAAGACGAATGTGAAAACAGTGATGTAGGTCGGCGTTTCGTAAGACGCGAGACGAAACGGTTTATACAACTGCCCGGTCGAGAGCGTGGTGTCGATTAAAAAAAATAATAATTAATTTTTTAAATAACAATATATTATATTTTCAGATTTTTTTATTCACTTTGAATCTCGTGACTTTCTACACATCTTTGCCATATAAAAAAGAAAAATTCAAAGTGAATTTGAAAATCTAAAAAAATTCATACGTATTCAGAAAAGTGAACGAATCATTTTCATTTTAAAAAGTTAGGTTTCCGAGAGATGTGTTGAACAATTTTATTTTTCATCAATTTGTTAATAACATTTTGGAATTGTTATTATGGAAAATGAATCTTTTCGGCACCTTTAATATGCAAGATTTCTTCAGATTTTTATACCATCCAGAATTTGAAATTCCCTCTCATTTATCTGAAACTTATGCGAAGTGAATACGATTCGCAAGGACTACCTTAAGAAAACGTTCTTCGCACGAATATCGTACAAAATTTAATTTCACGAGGTGTGAAATAAATGAGTTATAGTTTTTATTACCGACTGAGAACCGGACGAAGTTTGCACGTAAAAGTTTGACGGCCAATCGCCCGTTATCCGTAACCGCCTTCGGCGACGAGGCGAAAACTAACGTCGGTTAACGCGGTAATTATCGTTTGTCGGAGAGCTTACGCCGCCACAATACCGATGTTACGTGAGCCGCGAGCTATCGACGGCGATAACGCCAATGGCGACGAACGTTCGGCACTTTAATTGCAATAGTTTCGCACTCTCTGGAGCAACAACCGATTTCTCTGTACGCTAACGCGATAGTTTCTCGATATATGTCTATGTACGTATGGGCACTGGTAAATCAGAAAATGTTAACTTAATGCACCGGACTGAAGGTTTTTACGCAAAAATTTCACATGGAAATTAATATAACAGTTTATGCATAAAAACTTCCAGTACCGGCAGTGCATTTTTACAATGAATAACCTATGTTTACATAGGTTAAAATTTACGCGATACACATTGCTTCGCGTGCTAATCGTTGTGGGCCATATTCGCCATTTATCCTATGTACACTAAACTAAAATTAAAATTTTTTAAAAAGAGTAGAATACCTCACATCATACCAGTATACATATATATATATATATATATATATATATATATATATATATATATATATATATATATATATATATAGTACTAGCGGTTGGCTTGCGCTCGAATGGATTTCGTTGATTAACTTTGCTTTTATCTCCACTGCAATGAGGATTCTCTAAGCTTCACCGAAAGGGGGGCTCAACTGGAAGGGGGAGGGCGGTGGAGGGGAGGATAACCATCCAAAGAAACAAATCCACAGTTTCCCAACATATAAAATATACATATATATATGTATATTATAGTATCCAAGCATCAATGACAAACACCGTGAAAGTCCGAGCGAGAAATCGCTTCCCGGTAGGATACATCCAAGTTCTAAAGCAGAGACGCGGACTTCTGACGATTTTATGCTAGACTGCCTCAATGCGAAGCTCCTCATCCGTTCTTCTTTTTTATTACTTTTTTTCTGCCATTCTTATCCTAATTTGTTATATAGTGCATAAATATGTTTACATAGGGTAAAATTTACGCGATACACATTGATTTACGCGCTAATCGGGGCGGTTCACCACTTTTACCCTATGCCCACTATGCATGCTAAATAAAATAAATAAATAAAAAAAACGAATGAGATGCCTCACATAATAGCAATATACATATATGTATATATATCCAAACGCCCTGAAAGTCCAAGCGAAAAATCGCTCCCCAGTAGGATACGTCCGAGACCTAAAGTAGAGACACGGACTTATGCCGATTTTATGCGGGGCTGCCTCGTGGCAAAGCTCCTCATCCGTTCTTCTTTTTATTACATTTTTTTAGTATTCTCATCCTAATTTTTTTTACGTATACATATATGTTTACATAGGGTGAAATTTACGTAATACACATTGATTCACTTGTTAACCCTTCACGTACGGGATCCTTTTTCAAAGAGGACCTACAATTTACCTAGACGCAACCTTCGAACGATTCGAATAACATCCTGATGTGCTAATAAAAATCTGTAAAGATTCACAGACGTACCTTGACGTCGTGTTTTTTCGATAACGCAGAAGAACATTTATTACGAACATCCGTATCGGTTTTTATGCTTAAAAGAAAGCATGGGCGTCTGCTCTTGGCAAAAAGTTCCTTGTACTTGAAGAGTCATCAAGGTGGGCCATATTCACCCCTTTTATTCCATGCCCACCGTACATAGTATATAAAATAAATAAAAAGAACAAATCAGATGCCTCACATCATGGCAGTATATATATATAGCGAAAAGCGGGGCAAAATCGGGCAGTGGGGCAAAACTGAGGAGTTGGGCGAAACTCAATATTCCAATATTTTTTGGATGCCCCACTTTGTCCCAACGGTACATTCGGATTTTCAACGCCGTTTTGATTCACTTACGCCACCGCCCCCATCGAAAAGTCATTGGAAAATTGCGTTTTGCTCCATTGCCCGTTTTGCCCCACTGTCCCATTTTACCCCGCTCTCCCTTATATATTATTATCCGAGCATCGATAACAAATATCGGAAAAGCCCAAGCGAGAAATCGCTTCCCGGTAGGATACGTCCGAGTCCACGGACTTATGACGATTTTATGCGAGACACGGACTTATGACGATTTTATGCGAGACGGCCAAGATGCGAAGCTTCTCATCCGTTCTTCTCTTTTTTTGTTGTTGTTTTTTTTATCATTCTCATCCCGTCTATATTCGCGGCAAAAGCCACTACTATAGTCGATTGAATCCGCACGGACTCGAATCGAGTTCCGCCGAAGAGTAGGTTTTTTCCGCTGGGTGCGGATTACACTGAGGAAGGAGGCAAAGTTTCATCGGTAAGCGATATAATTCACGCGCAGCCACAGACCCGGCTTCTTCCTGTGGCGCCCGAGAAGTTTTCTCGACGAGTGGAACCAGACTCGATACAAATGCAATTTCTTTGTTGGAATAGACACGCTCGGGACGAAACGAGTAAACTGGCGAAGTTGGATGGAACACAAGAGGAATCGACAAGTCCCGAAGGGAGATCTGACGTACGGAGTATCGGAGAAAGCTCGATACAATGCTCGCTCGAGAATGTGCAACAGTAAAAAGTGATCGCGAGTCGCGACTGTTTCGGTAGCTGCGACTGAGTCGTATATTTATTTAAGGTCCACGACTCATCGTTGGTACGCGATTGGTCGTAACTTTTTCATTACGCCATGAAGGATTGGCTCGTCGACGAGACGCGGAAAATCGCAACGGCGGGGAAGTTGGACGAAAGTGGGACAATTTAAATATTTGAATATGTTGGGCGCGAGGGTTGTAGCGAATCGACGTGACGCTACTCGCACGAACTAATCCAACGGCGAATCGAGGCAAGGAGTTTGGGTGGATTGGTGAAAATAATTATTGGGAGATTATTGATAACTATTGGAATATTATTTCCTAACGGCTACGGTGGGTAAGCACTTACCCGAGCAGGAATTGGGAACAGGCTGACTGATACCTTATCAGGCTCTGTTAAGGTTTGGTCAGGAAGTGCCCAATCGGGCGAGCCTGACGTAGCCCTGATGAGGGCCTGTTGAGGTGCGGGTAGTGAAGCCTGACTAAATAATCCTCACTTCAGATGAGGCGAGCCTGATGCCAGCTTGATCAGAACCCGATAACGTACGTGCCTGCTCGGGTAAGCACTTACCCGAGCAGATCTGGGGTCAGTCCGACGTCAATTTCTGCCCCGGTAGGTAGTAGTTTTGAAAAACGTTATACGTTGGGCAGTCGAACAGGAAGTGTACGATGGTTTCATTAGCGAGACGATAGCAGACTTTAAACGATATAATTACATAACATCTATTGCATACTTATATAACTATAAGTTATATCATTATAGTTAGTGGGATATTATCAATAATTATTGGAATATTACCAATAGTTATTGGAATATTACTAACGATAATTAGAAAATTATTTTTTACTAAAATATTATGATTCTCCTTTGTATGACCCCAATTGTTCGATGGACCCCTTTACCAGTCGTGCCGTCCAGCCGGCCAGAAGTGGTTTACTGCCGAGCTTAATCGGCCCTCGCCCTGGACCGCCACCCTGTGTAAGCAGCAGCCACATTGCCAAGAGGGCGGGCCGTCCGACTCGAGTGGGACTTTACTACTAACGTTATAATACCGAGAAACGAGCGAGCGCCGCGTTAGCCGTCGCTCTATAAAGGACACCGCACTCGTCGTGCCTCGAGAGAATGGCCAGCCCGGCGAATAGCTCACCTGTAACCATTGAATCTCCATCGGGTCGCCGTGCTAACTCAATTAAACAAGAACGACGCGAAAGTGGGAGGGTAAAAGACGGTACGGAGATAAACTACAAGTTTAACTTGAGTAACCCAGTAAGAACGTTCAAACTCGCAGACTGGCGATTCATGTTAGGCTCAAACATTATAAATAATACGATCAGCTTGCACGATACCAAGGTCGAGAACAGTGCATCGGAGTTTAAGGTACAATAGGCTCCCCCTCCTTCCATTCAAACCAACTAATGGCGAGCCACTACTCGGCCAAACATAGATCTAAGCTCAGCAGACCAATGCTGTTCGTGAGTTCATACATAAACATGCCAACTGTTGATGAATCGATATTCGGCCGAACATTGGCCTAATACCAGCAGACCAATGATTGGCAACCCGGAACTTGGCCGAACATTTGCCGAAGGTTGAGGTTTGATATCATTACGCCAACACTGGCTTGCTGATCAGCCATTTTCGTTAAATCGGCAAAACCTCCATGGGTCGCTTTAACGCTCTTCATCCGTTCGTTTTTTTTTTTTTTATATATATTCTCTCCTATAACCATTGAATCTCCATTGGGCCGCCGTGCTAACTGAATTAAACAAGAACGACGAGAAAGTGCGGCGAAGATATAGCAGAAGTTTAACTCGAGTAGCCCAAGAAGAACGTTCAAACTCGCAAGGAGCGAGCCTGATAACACTTTGTTGACTTCCGGCGATTCATGTTAGGCTCAAACATTATAATAATACGATCAGTTTGCCATACCAAGGTCGAGAACAATGCATCGGTGTTTAAGGTACACAGGCTTCTCCTCCTTCCATTATCACGCGAAACATGCGGCGGTTAATGTTAGAAAGCTCGTTAACGAGGAAACTTCCGGTGTGTTTACGAGGTGGAGGTGGGGGTGGAGGGGGCGGTAGAAGTTTTGGGTAAGGAACTTCGCGGAAGGGAGTACAGTCGAACGCCGTTTGTCCGGCTCTCAATGAACCGAGATCCAGCTTTATCCGTGAGCTTGCATCTATGCCAGGTATTGCTCTAACGAATTGCAACTACGCAGCAATGGAAGCCTCCGCCGAAACTCTAACGCAATAGAACTCTAACGGAAAACAAGCTTGCCGAAGCGAACAGCCGCTCCAGCGGGTTGCAACTTTACGAGAACACCGAAAACATGTCCACCGGGTAACAACTTCATCGAGAACATCTGCTTCCGTAAACAGATGTACCGCCATCACAACCACCGGGGTGTAACTCCGTAAGAGTTACACTCTATGTCGATGGAAGCTCTACCGAAAACAAGGCGCATCTGAACATATTGTTTTATCCTCCGAAATTCCCACACCGGAGATTTGCATTCCTCCTTGACTTCGCGGTCCACTAGAGATTTTTTTTCGGAAGCCTGTATTTCGGTGGAGTTGTCGAGAGTTTGAGCAGGAAATTTATTTCGGCCGTTGTACCTCACGTTATACCAACTTCCACGTAGCTCCACAATTATTTTCCAGTTACTTTCACAAAACAAAAATATCACGCATTCTACAAGTGTTTGTCATTTTTGCAAAATTTATTTTCTTTTTCTTTATTGTAAAATAGCGAAGGAAATAATTGCGGACGTCGGTGGACCATAAAAGTGTGTCAAGCGTACAAATATTTTCTTCTTCATTATGCTTTTTCTTATTCATTGTGTCCGGTGTTCCCGGACGTCTCCTCCGGAAACCCCGCAGTAATCGGGCCGCTAACGCTAGAAACAAACGGAAAAACTCCGCGACCGTCCATGTTTTCCGCATTAATTCGAGATTTCTCTTACCCGATGGTTATCCGCTCCCCGCACGGAACGGATAAACGTGGTTTTACTGTACAGGCGAGCGCGGGGACGGAAAAAGCTGATCGCAAAAAGGAAATCCTTCAACTACGGTGCGATATTGTCCGGTTCTTGTTATAGTTTTTTCTATTTTGCCCCCTCATAGACGAAGTTAAGTTCTCTTTTTCTTATCGACTTTTCAGTTACGCTTTCTCACGTTAACGAGGACCAACGCTCGGATTCTGGTGTGGGGAAGTGCTCTCTCGGTCGCGTGCGTGCGAAAAGAAGTGAATGACAACGCTGCTGTACAAGGGAGTTGATAACGTCGTTAACGGGTGCGCTGAGTACGTAATCCGGAACGTGTTCCTCGCGTTCCTCACGGTAGTACGTGCAGACGAATTACGGGACAAAAAAGAACCAACGCGGCCGGAGACGGGAAGGAGGAAGAGGCGAACGTGGGATCGTAAAGTGACGTGGTATCGGTGCCATCGGCATCGGCATCGACTTCGAGCGGGCTCGCTGTTATCGGGACTGTAACCTTGCGACCGTCGATTACCGTCACCGAAGATTATCGGATAGTCCTTTCACTTATCGCTCGATGACGAGACAAATTAAAAAAAAAATGAAATAACATTTCTTTGAAATAACACTTCGTTGAAATAACATTTCTTTGAAATAACACTTCATTGAAATAACATTTCGTTGAAATAACATTTCGTTGAAATAACATTTCGTTGAAATAACATTTCGTTGAAATAACATTTCGTTGAAATAACATTTCGTTGAAATAACATTTCGTTGAAATAACATTTCGTTGAAATAACATTTCGTTGAAATAACATTTCGTTGAAATAACATTTCGTTGAAATAACATTTCGTTGAAATAACATTTCGTTGAAATAACATTTCGTTGAAATAACATTTCGTTGAAATAACATTTCGTTGAAATAACATTTCGTTGAAATAACATTTCGTTGAAATAACATTTCGTTGAAATAACATTTCTTTGAAACAACATTTTTTTTTTTAAATAACGTGTTTTGAAATATTTTTTTATTAGCATGTTTTGAAACAGCATTTTTAAAGACGCAAATAGAAAAACAAAAGGTCGCGAGCCAAGAGCTTTAAAATTTATTACCTACAGTAGATACGATTAAACAAAATGAAAAAGCCCTCAAAGTTCGTGAAGAAAAATCGTGTCCTCTCAGCGACGAGTCCGCCTTTCCTTTATTTAGAGTTGTGACTAGCTTTCAGTGATTTATTTTCCCGTGGGAGATACACCCGCGCTTGAAAAACTGTCGCTGAACAGCCACGGTGCCGCGCGCCTTTTCCTAACTAATTTTACCGACCCACGCACCGGACACGTCGTTCGGCCATATATCTGCTCGAGATTTTCATCGCACGTGACATCAATAGTGAAAGATGAGACCCGACAGCGACACCGGTGTAACGCGAATAGAACAGACGTTCCCTAATTTTTGTCGAAAAACAATATAATTAAATAAAAACATATAATTAAAAAAAGACTAACCATACAATGGTTCACCATGTTTGGATTTGTTATCCAGACACGGTGCCTCATTGTGATTTCTCGGTGCGGTATGTTTTAGGATTTTCCACGAGAAAATAAAAATCAACTCCGCGAGCTGCGCTGAGGCAGAAAAAAAAGCGTCTCCGTGTCAAGAATAATCGCAATCCAACGCTTGTTTTCCCAATCAATTGAGTATTGTCGAGAGAAGAATAGTAAGGTAAAAGGCCCAGTTTATGACACTTCTATACAACTCTCTGACTTTAACCGTTTAAAATCATAGGGATAAATGATGAGGACCAAGTGTCGCAGTTTGTGACCTCCCGAACGCGAGCTACCTATTGGCTGCATATCAAATGGTGGAGGGAGCCGACTATGCTAGAGGTACCCCTGTTGCAAACTGAGCCGTTAACCGCACTTTGCGACACTAGTACGGAAAAGCGGTCTTTCGACGAAGCTTGTGAAGTTGAGCCGGATCGAGAGTTACAACGGCACGAGGCGAAGCCGAGTGACTTTTGTAGCTCGTGAGGAGGCGAGTGCTGCCTACTTCCCAATCGCCGTCGAAAGACCGGTTTTTCATGCGAGTATCACATAATATTTGTTGTAAGAAATGCACGAAAACTCCCGCTTTACGTGCCCGCAAAGCTTGGCGAAAACGTGCGGGAAAGGAACTGCAGTGTCGAGCCTTCGCCGAAAGGCCGCTTTTACAAACTAGTATCGCAATATACTATTATGTAACGAATGCAGGAGAAGCGCTACTCCGTGCCTGCTGATTGTGGCGCTGCGAGCAGCGTGCAACCATTTCCAGAAATCGCACGCAAAGAAGCTGAACTGCGCATGCGCAAAGGTAAATCGCACGCAAAGGAGCCAAAGTGCGCATGCGCCGAGAATTTACCAAACTCATGGCTACAAAGCGCCAGTTACGCCACTCTCGGCAGGCACGGAAAGTTGCGCTTTTCATGCATGAGTTACATAAATTCTTTTATCTTCCTTTCAGTGAGGTGCAGAAAAAAAAGTAAAAATATTATTATATTATTTAACACAATTTCCTTACCTCGTAAAAATAGAACGAGTCGATCTCGACGGTGGCGTTGGCATCGGGAAGCGTGATATTGGCTGCGTTCCCAGCGGACTCGGAGATTGGATAAAAATTGTTCCCGTCGTTAGTCAGATTCACGTGACTCTCTTCGCGATAGATGCCACTCAAGTTCTGATTGGACGCGACGGCAGACCTCATCGGGGACATATCTTCTGCTCCCGTACGCAATGCTCTCTCCGCCCCGCTGTCCCGGCGTGCAATCTGGGCGAGCACTATCCGCCTATAGAGATCCTCTCTGGCGCGGTCTGCGGCCCCACCGGAGCCCATGCGAATTACGTTTTTTTATAATCTGCCTCGTCCAGGTACGCCGGAAGTAGCGCCGGTACGAACAGCAGACAATCCATCGCAGCTTGCCGTGTCACCCGCTTTGACTTTTTGATTTTTTCGTCCTGTTACAGATCGGTCCTTCGGTCCATCTCGCTCCTCGGTCGGTAAAGAAGATCGCAAGTTCTTGGAGATGAGCGGCTTGGAGACGGAGACACAAATGAATTTTGCGGCTTGGAGACGGAGACACAAATGAATTTTGCGGCTTGGAGACGAAGAATGAAAATGAATTTCACGTTGTGGGTGCGGAGACGAAAGCGAATTTGTTTACTCCCTACGGAAAACAACTAGATCGCTGTTATAATGGAGTGACATAATTTCGCCTACAACTACAATCGGCCGAATCGTCTTATGCCCGGAAATTATTGGTCGGAAGGCACTTCAACCGAAATCATTTTTTTTTCGCATCGTCGAACTGCTGAATCTTTGTTTTTCCGAATTGTCAAATTACCGAAACTTTATTATTCGGGATCTTCATTTCAGCGAACGTTACTCTTCGGAAATAGTAATTGGCCGAAGCTTGTATTTCTCCGAATCGTCGTTTAACCGAACGTCATTTTTCCGAACTTCATTTTCCCGAGTCGTTAAATTTCCAAACGTCGATTCATCGAAAAGTCATTCATGCGAAAAGTCATTTATCCGAATCGATTCACACTGAAAATTTGCTATTCATATTCACTGGACTAGACTAGACTACTGGCCATATTATTCAGTTTCGTGATTCGGTTAATTGGCGATTCGAACGAATGACGATTCGGCACGAATGACGATTCGGCACGAATGACGATTCGTCACGAATGACGATTCGGCACGAATGACGATTCAGCACGAACGACGATTCGGCAACTTCGGTTTGGAATTTTAACGATTCGGGAAAATGACGTTGGGTGGAACAATCATTCAAAAAAATCACCTTCGGTTAAATGACGCTTCGGAATAATAAAGTTTCGTAAATTTGAAAATTCGGCAAAATAACGATTCAGCAGTTTGACGATACGGAAAAATAAACTTTCGAAAGTTTGACTATTCAGATATTAATACGACGATTCGGACGATTGAAGTTTCATCAAAATAATGTACCTCCGTTATAATTCTGTTCCCTTCTTCGTACTTGACACTTACAATTGAAGAGGTTCTTTTTTTCTATTCAGTCAGTGAAACGAAAATCTGACACGATTTTTATTGTCTTCTTTTGGTTCTCCATTTCGAAATTTCTGTATGTGTTTTTCTTGACCGACTAATCACAGCCGTTCAGCGTGTTCGATAAAAAGTTTAACTGCAGGTGTCCCGCAACGGGGCACGGCGCACAACGGGTTCTTGCGGTCGACTGTAAGGAGTCGTTAGCGGTCGGAACGGCAACGAAAGCTCTTATAGACTGACACCGGAGGCATCGTTTGTCTCGTCGCGTCGACGAGCGCTATCGCGCGCTCGGGCAATTGTATTATTTCACCTTCCAGCGATTAAAACGTCCCGCCTTGTCGCGAACACTTTTCGTTTATCTTGCGACACGTGTAATGTCCCGCAGTTACACTTCGCGCCGAGGAAACTCGCCACTGCACGCTTCGGCTATTTTAATAACAATGACGAAACTGTAGCGAAATTATATTTTCCTCGATTGACCGATTTTCTATATAAATTAAAAAAATATATATCTTCAATTTCCACTCTTCGGTGGAAATCAAATATATAAAAAAATACATCGAATCGCTTGCGGTTCTTCTAGACACGTAGGAGAGAGAGCAGGGGAAACGATTCGCTAAAACATTTTTTTTTTATTATAAATTGTTTAAAATAATTTGCTAAAAGAGTAGTCATTTAATTCGAAAAATTATTTTCGATAAGAAATTATTTGAAATAAAGAGGGAACGTTGTTTGCGCCAAAATCAAGCATGCGTATTCCTCCGTCGACCTTAATTCCTGCCCGGCTAGGAAATTATCCTCGCGGCCGCCGAGGCATTATAAGTTACGCTCTTCCAGACTTCTTTTCTCTCATACGCCCGGGCAATTACTCTCTCGGTGAATGAAATTGGCCCGGCAGGAGACGAAAGATTTTTTTGCAGATAAGCCCGCGCGCAATCCGGGATTAGCTTGTCGACGACTCGTTAGGATTCTCTCGTCCCGGCGATGCGGCCCGCCTCAGTCGGTAACGGAAACTGTCATTGTAATTGATTTTCATTTCCGCGGTGCGGACCATCCGCGAACCGAAAGAAAATTAATTCATGAAGCTGAATTAATCGTCGCCTCCTGTAAGAATTTTCTTACGATCGTTGATCGTCTTAACCGCTGACAAAATTAATTCCCGTTTTTTTTTACCGACCGAGCAAGAGTATTTTATTAAATCAACTTTATTGGCAATTTTTAATTAATTTTATTTTTTATTTTTTGCAGATAAGCCCGCGCGCAATCCGGGATTAGCTTGTCGACGACTCGTTAGGATTCTCCCGTCCCGGCGATGCGGACCGACTCAGTCGGTAACGGAAACTGTAATTAAATTTCTCTTCTACGGCAACGACCTTTCGCGACCCAAAAGCAAATTCTCGTATGAAGCTGAGTTAATCATGGAGTGTAAGAATTTTCTTACGATCGTTGATCGTCTTGACTGTTAAGAAAAATTAATACACAGTTTTTAATACCGACCGAGCGAGTGTCGTTAATTATCACGACTCAATTCCCAATTTTTACATTTTTACACCGCGTTCACACCATTCGCACCCGGCACTTTTATCGGCTAAAACTATTTTTCTCTCTCAGTTTTCACGCGAATCGGTCCGAGAAAACCAATTGCAATTTTTGTTACCGACTCAGCCAGCGTATTTTTTATTTCCTCAACTTTTTTTTTACAAATTTAGTTTTTTACTTTTACATCCACACTATTCGCATCCGGCACTTTTATCGAGTATAACTATTTTTCCTTTTTCAGCTTTTCCGCGAATCGTTCCGAACGCTAATGGACACTGTGCGCATTTGATAGCGAGCCGTTTATAAGAAAAAAAATCGTCGCTAACATATGTAGCCCTCGTTCGGCGACCGGCCACGATATATATCCGCGACGTTACGTTATAACTGTGCACCCGCACAGTTATGCACGGTATATCACGGCGGAGCGAGTGAGCCGCCTTGCCGGCTCCACGGAACGAGCACTCGCCGAACAGAGAGGGAGAGAGTCACGAGCGCGCCTTTGTGACATCGAAAATAAATCATCCCACGAGCTCTGACGCGGGAAGTGCTCTCGCACCCCGTAAACCGACCACAAGCCTTCCTTCACTTGCAACGACAACACCCGAACTCTTCCATTCACCCCCCCCCCCCCCCCTCCACTCTGTGCATTATACTGCATTATGCAATGTGCATCAAACTGAACATCATTCTTACGGTTTTTATTTGCACTTCTTTTTATTTTTACTTATATTTATTTTATATACTTTTACTTATATTTATTCATTTATTTTTACTCTTATGTATTATTTTTCTCTTCACTTCTATTTATTTTATTTTATTTTTTGTTTCATTTATTTTTTATACTTAAAAAGTTTTTTTAGCTCCCCATTCGACGTTGGGAGCGCAGATGTAAGCGCCAGCAGAACTCTTGCGTTCGTTGTCCTTCCCTCCAATCGGTACAATGTTCATGCACAGTACATCAAACTGAATGTCATTCTTAAGTTTTTAATTTTTTAATTTCACTTTATTCTTTGAATGTTTGCTTTTATTTTTGTTACGTTTATTTATTTTTATTGCTTAAAAGGGTTTATTTTTTTGAGCTCCCCATTCGGCGTCGGAAGCGCAGATGTAAGCGGCGAGAGCGCGAAGACCTCTCGAGTTGCGGGGATAAGCGTCGGGGCCGGAGCTGCGAGAGGCACGAAGACAAGCCGCATGGAGCTTTGCGAACAGTTTGTGCGGCTCGATGTGTTCGTCACGGCGCCCTTAAACGTCCTTGACGACTCTGCGCCCGAGACGGGGGGGAGCCGGTAATGGGCCGTTGAGGGATACGCAAACGAATTTGCAGCACCGGTTACCGAAGTCGTTAAATTTATCAAAGCCCTTTGATTTTCTCGCGCCGGGAAATCTTTCCACTACCGCTCGAGGGGAAAACAAAAAATAGACACGGAAGGAAGAAAAGAGAAATCGGAATCCCAGACGTCGCGCGGAATTCAATTACGCCGTTGTGGAGACTTACAAATTTAGCTACAATCGTCGTGTCTGCCGTCTCGAAAAGTCTCCAGGGTTCTCTCGCATTATTATCATTATTCTTTCACCGGTGAAAATTAAATTCGCGCTGCTTTCTTTCACTTTTTTCATTCTCGACGATCTTTCGCCAATCCTTTTTTCCAACGGAAATTTTTTAATGATTCTTTTAAACAACTCCGTCTTTTGTTGTCACTTACAATCATAATTCGTCATGACATAAGGTATAACCGATTAAATTTACGGGACAGCGGGGCAAAACGGGACAGACAATCGAGATGCATCGATGGAGCAAAATGGGACATCCTAAAATTATTGGAAAATTGTGTTTTTAAAAACGTCTTTAAAAACGTCTTTAAAAACGCAATTCGAGCATGCTCGTTGATACCAGGGAGACTCGTCGACAGCGCGAGAGGGAAATTTCGTTCCAATTATTTGTAGCCGCCAAAGAAATTCGAAGTCACGATCAATCATACTTTATTTTTTTATTTTTATTTTTTATGTTATCCCTTTCTTTCATACGTCTACGAAAATTTGACGTGTTAAGGCCTACGTAAAACCCTGCAACTATTATGGTCGCAAAAGAAAGAAAAAGTGACTTTTGTAAGAAATCGGTAGCTTCCGGAAGCGCCGAGTAATTTCGCTCAAGCAGCGGAAATGTCTTTGGTGCGCTCACCCGCGAGGAGAAGGGGGGGGGGGGGCGGGGAGTTCGCAGAGTCGTAAAATGTTTCAACTCCGAGAGCGACTCTTCAAGTCTTCACGCGCTTCCCTAGTTTTCCTATCCAGCAATCTTACAGCCGATCCTCAAAACTTTATAAACTATAATGACTTTCACGTACCGTCCCGGACGAATCTCTCGCACTGTTCGATTAGCAACTTTCCGTTCGAGCTTCTCAGCTCTTTGACGTTTGATTTTTTTTTTTTTACTTTACTGTGAAACTCGTCGATTGCAGTTGAGAAATATCGGCTCACGGAGTTATCGGCAAAGGTGGAATTAACGTGGCGTCCGGCTCTGTTTACTCAGCGTCTAATGGAACGAGGATGCGAAAGGTGTTTTCTCACGCAGTTATGCATGGTAATAATAAATTATACGGGAAAAAAATAGATAAAAAAAATAGTCGATAAAAATAATTTTTACAAGCTCGAGATACGAAAAAAATTGATGCGATGCAAAGTTTCGTTGAAAAGAAGAAAAAAAACAAAGCAGAATCGAAGTTTTAATTGAGGTATGTAGGAAGTCCGAGTACGATAGAAGTTGCTCTTGCGACGCGCGAAACGCAACTGACCGGGCCGGCTGGTGTTGCCGAAGCGGGCGCGCTCGCGCGCGCGCTCACCGTCTCTTCTCGGCTCGATCCGTTCACGCACACCGACTCTCTCTAACCCGTGGCTCTGTCGGGTCGGGTACGTTGTCACTTTGCGGCTACAACTTCGAGTTACTCTCTCGACAGGAGCCGAGTCGACCGAAAAATATCGAGAAAAATACTCTGCTTAAGCATGTCCTTTTTTTCCCTCTATATTTCAAAGTGCTCAACGTAAAGCGAAGATTAAAAAAATTATAAACATTTTTTTTAAGTTAAAAATTATTTTTGTTAAGTTTTTAATTAAATCAAATTCTGGTCAATATTAACGTACCGGGTGACGAGGGAATTTTTTGTTTTAATTTTTGCATAGTCCAACGACTCTGTTCAAATTATTCTGAAATACAGTTAAGGTGAAATTAAATTGACCATGAAATTAATCAAAATTCGCCAATTTCGGACCGTTCCTGTTTCGCTCGTTAATCAGGCTTGTTGACGCCTCGACATCAGAGCTGCGTGAAGTAACTCGTTGATCAATTGGTGTAATTACATGTGAACGAAATATTGCAATTTTACCCGCCAACTGTTGGGAGGTGCAATTTTCACGCGCAGCAGTTAAAGCTAACCGCGAATAAATCTATATCGAATTCACGTCCCTTTGTTCCGTTCATACGGTTCCATCACGATTTCGCCGAACTGCCGCTACTCGTTCGGTGAAGTAACGGGGCATCAACGAAAGCTACTGTCGAGCTGCAGCTGCAGGGTTAATTAAAAACAACTAAAAGCTCTCCCCCGGGAACTGCATTTGATTAATTGACGTTATAACTGTGAAACTTAACGGTTCATAATAACGATACTGGTAATGGAATAAACCGACTTTTTACGCCAAAATAATAAAAAAAAATCGACTTTATTCTAAATCTATATATTATTTGTTAATTAATGAATTATTAATAAACTCAAAAATCGTCACCGAGATTTCGCAGTACGCAGCTAATTAGTGTACTATCGCGGGCTGAGGTGGGCTCACGTGCGCAATAATCGCGTATATGCGGGCTATTGCCGCGCAGGAAGAACCACCCGCAAGAACCGCTACGAGTACCGAATACGAAAACTCGTCCGGCGAACCGGTATATACCTCGCTACTGTTCGACTCGAGCCGGCTCCGGCTCGATATGTCTGCCGCAAAAATTTTCGTTTTCCCGAGGGTATTATTTTTACGACCTCGCTAAATTGTCTTCCCGTGTATAAACATTGAACTGTAATTGCAACGATCTATAGCGATCTATTTAATTGCCTATAAAATCTACAATAATCCCGATGTGTTTGCCGTAAAACTTTTCGTTTTCCCGAGTGTATTATTTTTACGTCATCGCCAAATTGTCCTCCTGTGCGTAAACATTGACCTACAATTATAACGATCTATAATATCTATAAGAATCTCGAATATGTCTACCGTAAAACTTTTCGTTTTCCTGAGTGGATTATTTTTACAATGTCGCCGAATTCTGCTCCTGTGTTTAAACATTTATCTATAATTTTAATGGTCTATAATATATTAATAGTATGTCGCTGTAGCGTATATTCAATCGCTAACGCCCCCTCCCCCTTTTACTCCCCCGCCTCGCTATTCGACAATCACGACCTTAGCTATGTGTCCGACAGATAGTTAAATAAGTTGGCAAAATTAACATTGCATTTACGCCCGTTGAATTTTTCCAGCGAGCCCGATAAAGGCATAAAGTTACTAGCGAGGAATAACACGACACTGAACGGCATGTATGCGAGACACGAGTGAATCGTTTTCATCCAATATAAACAAAACACGGCCAAAATCCGCTATGTTGTTCCGATAGTATCGTCGGCTCCCGAGCGATAGCCATTCGGCCGAGTTTACCGGCCCAGCAAGGCTGTTCCCTCAACAAAGCTCTCATTTACGCCAGCTGTTGCCTCTCGCCCGTCCTTGCACGTTATGGAAAATCAATTTTCGCAATGCAGCCAGGCATTGTCATTCTTCCATTTGTTTTGATTTATTTTTAAAAAATTTCTCAACGCATAATTATTTGCATGTAGCAGCGCTGATTGCGTATTCAGCTTTTATTAGATTCGTCGGATATGCGGACGACTATGGTGAGCTTCAGGACGGATTATTAGAATACTACGATGATAACGTATTTTTTTTATTCCAGCGTTTCCATTTACGAAAATCAGACTGATAATTGTATTACAATAAACGTTTCGATATATTCCAATAATCGATTCGATGAATGAACTCGGTTGGTTAAAAATAATTGCATATACCATTATATATATATATATATATTATAGTACTATCACTGTGTAAGATTGAAAGTTAAAGCCTAATGATGACATGATAACTTAATCCTCAATCTCCATACGCTAACCTCAACCTGCGTGCTTCAAATGAAATTTTTATGCTAAACAAACGAGAATTCGTTACAGGTGTAATTCCCCTCTTTAAAAAAAAAACATAACACTCGAATAATCGAGATAAATATATCGAAATAATCGAAATCATGAAGTCAGTTTTCGTAGCCAATTAGGATCGTCCATTTCGTTCGTAAGGTCGGTACAGTGAAACGAGCGCGCTGTTGCTATTACTATATCGAATTAGGTAGGTAAAGAGTAGCACGAGTAGGGCGTTAGGAGACAACAAAGAGTAGAAACTATCTACAAAAGAGGCATGCACTTACCAGCTGAATGCCACAATCTCCTTGGAACGCCGAAATCTTCTCGGACCGCCACAATCTCCTTGGAACGCCACGCCATTATTCATCACTCGTCACTCACTAATTTATTTAATCGCGCAGCTTCAATAGACCAAATGATAATACACTGATTTCTCATCGGCCCAATCGTAACGCTATATATTTTATCGAGGACTGAAATACGCGAAGCCGCTGTAACCCTGTATAAGTTACACCGCCCGAAACCGTACCGAAACGCGACTAACGGACGCGGAGTGAGGGCCACGCTTTGCTACAGTAACGCCTAAGAATGGGGTTAGACATATGACTTATAAAGGGATAACAATGTCCGCAGGTGGCCATGTTTGCAAAACAAAAACTGCAATTGTCGAACACTTTCGGCAAATGTTTCCCTGATTCAATTAAATAGCAAGTTAATTATCGAATCTACTACTCATGATGCTTAGGTTGATCGATTCTACATCGCTGTTAATCTAAAAAAAAGCCCTTTGTGGGATCGCGATGTACACAGATTAGATGCATAGAATATCACGTACACGACCCTCACTCCGCGAGCGTCCGGCGCCGACTAACTTGTCGAGCCGGTAACGCTGCGCGGCGGAGATGCGCACGGACACTTGGGATCAGCTGTTTGCGTCAATTTTAAGATTTTTGTGTTTTGTAAATGCTACGATCAATGTATGTACAATCTTTGTGTACATTATCTATCTATATGTTATCCATATATTAAAAGATAAATGTGACCGCAAAAAACACACAGATATCGCAAAAATATCGTTAAGATGCGATAAGACCACCTTTCTCCACGATTTTTTAACATTTCGACTACCGTGAAAGGTTCAATATCAACTTTTCTTTTAATTCGTCCTATTCGTGCATAGATAAGAAACACCGGTTTCTTTATTGCTCACTTTGCCTTCAATAACACGACAGAGAGAACAAAGCGTCCTGTTGTACCGTCGTTCGACAACAGATCGTCCGAGAAAATGTCTCGCGCGCCCGAACGTTCATGTAATCGATAAGTTATCCGCAGATGGAAAAAAGCGTCTTTCGCAAACCAGGATATCCAGTTCGTTCATTCTACCCGTGAAATTTTTTTAATAATACCCTAACGACGTCTTCCATTATAGAGCCGAAAAATATATATAATCCTCTCCTAAAAACAACAACAACAACAGAAACAGAAAACGATACAGTGAAATCATCGCGAGTCCCAGCAGCATTCACGCGAAACATGCGCATCGCTTACACGCACCTCCCCCCCCTTCGTAATCACTTTGAGCTTCGAAGGGTTGATTACACCGTTCATCCTCCGCGTGTCTCCGGACCAATGGACGACGAAAGTAAATGCCCACTAGAAAGATAAACTCGTCGCTGCGGGAAAGTAGAGAAGGAGAAACAGCAATATAAGCTCTGCACGGCCTGCGATCGTCGTCGAGTCGTTCGCTCAGCGAAGAAAGCTTTCCATCGGAAAACATTGTAGCGCAGCATTGTTTCAAATATCCCGGGTACCCTGCGCACTGACAAAATCAATGCACCGTACCGAGGAGGAGTGTGCGACTGTCAGTGCGGTTCCATTGGGCAGGGACGAGGCGGGCGTCCTCCCTTCGTTCCACAAATTTGCAGTTATCGCAACAAGATTGCTTCTCCCCCGGGACGCGAGAAATGTGAATTACTCCGGCGACATGCCGGCTCGCCAGGAAATGGATCTCTGCACGGACAAAGTTCTGTCGAAGGGCAGGATCCTTCAGGAGCTGACCAAAGCTGTGAAACTGGTGAGTGAGCTCTCTGTCTCTCCCTCTCTCTCTTTCTATCTCGCTTTCCGCGCTATCGCCGCGGTCGTCAAGGCCGTCGGACACACGGACGCGTCAAGAGCTTTCGGTGTATCGCCTTTCCTCCTGCAAGTGTCGAGTGTCGAGCGAGGTAAAAGAGTACCAGCGGCCGAACACCCACGGGAGCAGTTCCGGTCTCCGGACATGCACGAAAAATATCGTATTTCCGTCTCTCTCGCGCGCGCTTCGTTCGGCCGCTGGGACGTTTACGTCGGTGCGCGATATTAAAAAAATATCATCGAGTGCACGACCAGAGCCACGACATAGCTGTCGATGACCAACCGACGATCTCCTCATTCAAAGAATTGTATATATACATTTTTTAAAAACACCGACCGAGCAGCGAGGACGAGAGAAATTCGTCGGTGCATTCGACCTTTCCCACGATCGATTAAGTTTCTCTCTACCTAATTTTTTCTTAGTCACCGCTCGACTCTCTGTTGTTACCCGTCTCCGCAGCGGTGACGTACGGCGGAGAGGGGGGGATGAGTGACTGGTGAACAGCTGAGCTGACAGCGGACGGAACATCGCGACAATGCTGTCTGCCCTCCGCGATCTTCGCACTCGAGCGTTTTGTCAAACGAGCCGTTTCTCCCGTTCCTCGTGCGTTCGTTTCATCGACTCCGAGGCCGATCGTGTGAACGAGTGTTTTTTTTTCTTTCTTTAACACGCAGTGGACGAGTGCGGAGAAATAATCGTTCGGGACGACTGGTCGAAGTTTTCGAACGGACAATGCGCGTCACTTTCGCCGAGAACAGCGTTTTTATCTTTTCGATAATAGGTACAATGTGCCTATTGTTGTATGTCCGTTGGTCTATGCCTGTATCCGTGGATGATGATTTTTTCATTCTTTTTGTTTGTTTTGCGCCGTAACAGGTTTATGCCCAAAGCCTGCACGGAACTGTTGTACTGGACGGAGACTCCTGGCTGGTTTACTGGTTGGATAGAGCTCTGCGGCACGGACTGAGAGTCGAGAGGCACGGATATTGGGGCACTGCCAGAGAACTCAGTCATCAGGACACCGTCGTTGTAATCCATGCCTTGCAGAGCGTCCTCACTTCTATCGGGAAAGGTAAGTTGCAAAGCTGGGGAAATATCCTATGTACTTGGAGTACATATTGATGTAGCAAGTATTTGAAGTACTGAGCGCTGGGCAGTTCTTGAGTACTGACGTATGGAGTACCGGCGGAACGGAATTGCTAAAGTTCTGAGTACTGGGCGCTAACTCAGTAGTCGATAGTTTAATCCTTACTTCAAGTAGTTAGTATATTTGCCCAGCTCTGGTGAGTTGTAATGAAACTGACATTTTTTTTAATTTCTTTTTTACGTTTTTTATGGTTGGGGTATTAAAAAAAATAAACTACTTGTTTTTACAGGTCGAGCGTGGCTGTATCACACTCTCAGCGAGGGGAGCTTTGAAAGCTACTTGGCATGCTTGCTCAGAGACTGTGTGACTCTGAAGAAGCAGTACTTCCCTCACGCGCTTGTTCGTGACGCCGACAAAACCCATCAATTGATTAATCTCCTAGCTGGCCTAGAAAATGTCTCCTTCACCCTGCAATTGGTGGGTCAATCGATTATTTTTTTTTTTGGTATCAGGAATGTATCGCGTTATTCGGAAAAATTTGGAAGTCGGGAGATCGGGAACAAAAAAAGAATTTATCGATTATTATTTAACAACTTTAGGTAGATGTACATGTATATTTTAAGACAAACATAGTCGATGGCAACGTAAACAGTTTAACGATTGAGTCTGAAGAACCGGTGCTTCTCTCACGTGTTAGTTCGCGACGCCGACAAAACCCATCAATTGATAAATCTCCTAGCTGGCCTAGAACATTTTTTCTTCATGGATTGGTGCGGGAAACTTGCAATTAGTGGAACAATGTATCTTATTGGTATTAAGAGGGTATCAAAATATTCTTTAAAAAATGCGGATCTCGGGAGCTGAGCAACAAAAAAAAAGTTATCTCTTCTTATTTAATAACTGCATATACATGTGTATACATGTATAGACTCATTTTCCTTTTTCGCACCAAACTTAGTCGAGGACGACGTAAACAGTTTAACGATTGCGGCTATCGACGAGCCAACGATATAATTATTTTCATTGGTTTATCTCCGTCCTTAGGCTCGACCGAAAGTATTGAATCGTATCGTCTCCGATACCACGGTGGGGGACCTTCTGTTCGATAACATTATCGACGAAAAAGAGCGAAAAAAAAAAAAGAAAAAAACCCTCCGCCACACGGACGGTTCATTCAGTCTCATTTCCGATAGAATGCCAATATCACCCCCTGGTTACAATTATCTCTCCAATAAATAACGCATTGCCGCACGCTTGGCAGCTTTGGTACAAAGATAAATATGTTTTTACGGCTCTCCCGAGTCAAAGGGTTATCGTGTTTACGCACCTTATTCTTTAAAGACTCTCGACGGATCGTTGTTGCGTGGAAAGTCTCGGCGAGAACGTCCTGGACCGATTTTATTTTATTCTTTAACTTTCGTTCCCTACCGTTTTTACCGCTCCATCGACGCAACTTTACGAACGTTTAATTCCTCTTTCGTCAGGATGTCACGTACCTCGACATCTGTAATTACATGCCTCAGAGACCTATGAGCGGCTCGCCTTCTGGGACAGCGCTTTCGTTACACCTGCGGTCGTCGAGCGTCTCCTCCAGTCTCGCTTCTCCCGGAGACAGCGGAGTCGCTCTGGACAGCGACATGGACGGAGCCAATGAGACAGACGCCAGCAGTTACAAAGAGGTAAAAAAATCGTCGGCACAAAATATAGTTAACATTTTTTTTATTGAACATATACGTTATATATGGGGCATTCCGCGTCAAGTCGAACGATCCAAAACCCGGACCCACTTCGATCAAGCTGAAATTTCGTGATATAGTATTATTTAGCGTGAGTTTTCAAGTTACCAGATGGACGTGTTAACATTCAAAATCATTATATCTCTGAAACTTCATCGGAAATTTTTTAAAATTACGGAATATATAATTTTATATCGTTTTCCCTCAAACAAGTCGTGTCAATCAGTTTCGTTCGTTGATTTTTCAGGAGGACTCCTCGATGGACGACATGCCGAAGTATCGCAACAAGTACAAACCGATACTGAACAACTGCAACCAGGACAATAAGAATCTCGACAGATCGTTCTCGTCGAGCGACTCGAGTGAGGACGGCAAGACGCCGGTGCACTCGCCGGCGATGATACCGAAGTTTCACAAGGCCGTAGTGACGAAGAGCGACATAGCGAATAAGAACGTGCCGAGCAAGATCGACGACAACGAGCTCAACTGCTCGAGTCTCGACACCCTCAAGGACTACAACGTCTACAGCGCGAGTTTGGACGAGTCGCGACTCGACAAGGCGAACAACGATTACGAGGGCGACGCGAAAGACTACAACAAGCGCAGCAGCTACTACGCGGACGGCAGCAGTTACAGCTTCAAGAAGAACATCGATCCGCGAAACTCTTACGTCATAAACAACGACACGAATCTCCTTGAGCTGAGCATGACGATCTCGGACTGCGACTGCTGCACCGAGACACCCTACAGCATCCTGAATACGATAAACATGACCGACAGCAGCATTTTATCGTCGTCCGGCTCCGAGGCGGTCGTCCAGCGTCGGCAGCGCAAGAAGAAGCGCAGCGAGAGCAAGAAACGCGTGAGCTTTCACGAGGACATATTCAAGACCATGAAGCTCGAGGACGACGAGAACTATGCCGATTTCTCGAGGAGTTTCCTGCAGCCGAACTCGGTCCAGAAGAAGGACGCCCAGAAGGGCAGGTACAGCTGGTGCGGCCACGGCGACTCGCCGTACGTGCAGAAAAGCGCCCCGACGAGAAACGCCCATTCCGATTACTACTCGTCCTCGTCGTCGGTGAGTTTCTTCGACAGCGATTGCGGAGCCTCGATAACCGACGGCAAGCCGTGCGATCAGGAGAGCTGCCAGAAGAATTCCAAGTGCACTTGCAAGCCAGCGATGTCGGAGCGCGGAGTTCCCGAAGGTCAGGAGGACCCGGCGATGAGCTTCATGCCGAAGATGGAGATAGAGCTCGAGGAGAACGAGGCGCAGGAGGCTTACATAGTCGAGAAAGAGTGCGGCTACATCGTCGAGGATCCGCCGGTCAAGTCCGAGATGCCGATCAATCCGAACTCTAAGAGATACGACGGCTCCAGCGACTGGTCGGACGTCGACAGCATGACGACCTGGACCTGCACGGACGAGCGAAGAAACTCTCGGCATCTCGCCTCGCCGCTCAAGAAGAGAAACATCACGTCGATTCTCTCGGGCGAGAGCAGCAGACTGATGATGACTCCGCTGCGCCAGGCGCCGTCCAACAACTCGCTGCTGAGCAGATTCCTGCGATCGATAACCGAACGCAAGTTCGAGGTCAAGAAGAACAAGAAGCCATCGAAGCCCAGCCCACTCTACATAAAGGGCGCCAAGGCCGATTACGATTCCTTCAAGGACTTCAACGACAATCTCGAGAAGGAGATACAGGACAACATCGTCGCGGAGAAACAAGAGTTCAGCGGCGAGAAGATTAGCCTCAAGCTCAGAGAGACGTTCAAGCGTCACATTTACAGAGACAAATCGGAGGAGCTCTACAAGGTCTATAAAGTCCGCAGCTCTTACATGAACAACGGGGACAGCAGACCCATGCTCGCGCTCTTGACCGACAAGACTCTTTACTTGACCGGTTCGAAGACGGATAATTCGTACAGCAACCAGTTCGTCATTCCCTACAATGAGCTGGACGTCATAATGGTGGGTGCGGCGAGCAATTTATCAATTTGCGTTAGAATCTCGGTCGTCCGAAATCGTTCGGATCGGGTCTCGTTCGGATAATCAAAAATTGGGATATATCGAAACGCAATTTTTTTTTTTACTGCTTTGTAGCACATACATCAATAAGCCATATACAAATGAAAGAAGACTAGTATGCATTTAACTTCAACACATATTATTAATATAGATAAACCAATTACTACTTGCATAGAATAACTTTCGCTTAAAAGAAGATTTGGAATAAGGACATTTTGGAAATTTGACGATCCGGAAAAATAAAAATTCAGCAGTTTGACCACTTGGAAAAATTAAGTTTCGGCAAAACACCGTTTTGCGCTAACGTTCGGAGAACCGAAGAACACTCGTCGTTAACGTGAACATTTTTTAAAAATTTCAGATCGGGCCGAATGCACAAACAATATTGATATCAAACGCCGATTATGAGATGCAGTACTTGTTCTCGACCGGCAGCTCGCAGACGACCTCCGAGCTCATAGCGCATTTGGAAATGGCCATGAGGCGGTCACCGTCTAAACCGAGATTACCGGCGGTCAAGGAGTTGAGCTACGACGATATGCATACACTGAAGCATTCCATACTTTCCGAGACTGCGGTGCATCCGGTAACTCTAATGACCCGGAAGATATCTGCGGGAGACATTTTGAAAATATTTTTCGTCAGCTCATAAATCTTGCATTGAAATGTTTCTGAAATTAAAAAAAAAATATTTCAGCGAAATGCGAAAGATTACATCACCAATCCAAATTGCATATACACGCCCGCATAAACGTAGAAACATTCGTAGAAATATTTTGGTATAACATGAAATAAAAAATATTTGATCACTATGTAACAGAATTTCAAATGCGTTCACAGATTAAGTATGTTTCCGGAACATCAAGAAGCGTTTTGTTGAAATATTTTTACGGAATCTTTCAAATTATTATTTTCATATATTTTAAGATTTGAAAGATTAATAATAAGTAATATCTGTAAAATAATTTCAAAATATTTCGTGCTATATGAGAGGTGATCGATGAATCTCACGAATAACTGTGTGTGTTACAATTTCAGGACGAAAAAATTGAGCACTACAGTCTAATATACATGGAGGACGAGCACATTTCACCTCCGAGTACACCGTGCGGGCCTACGAAGGAGGGCGATCTGATGTTCCGGCCTCACACATACCAGCAGACTCATCCGAACGCTCCGACCAATCCTTGGGAGGCCGGCTATTTTGTTCTGAAGGGCGGAGTCGTCTACATGTTTACCGACTCGAATCAGAGGCTCCCAAAGCGAGCGATTCCCCTCAAGGGTGGCCTCTGTCAGGGTTGCCGGAGAATTCCAAACGCCCACCGGCCGCACACCTTCGAGATTCTCCTCAAGCCGAACAAGTCCTTCCAGTTCGCGGCGCCCGATGAGTACGTCGCGTCCGAGTGGCTGCAGAGTTTCGTCCAGAGTGCGTCGGGCCTCTTCGATTGCTCGGAAACGAAGAATCCTCTGCCTTGCAGCCTCGTCGCCACGACGAGGCACTTGGTCACGATGAAGGAAGTCTTTCCGGGCACGCAGAGAGGTCAAACCCTCTCCTGCGCTTCCGTCGAGGATCTCACCGCGTTTCGCGTGCCGCTGGCACAGCAATCCTGGTGCATACTCGTAAGTCTCGGTGGCTCGTTGTCGTACCCCAATTCATGGTTGTTAAATTTTTAATGTTGTTTCTCTTTCGACAAGGAATTCGCTTGTCGGGAGGTTCACGAGAGCAGCGGCGACTGGGTGATATACTTCACCAACTACACCGAGCTCTGCGCCTTCCGAGAAATATTGGAGACACTGTGGGCCGACGTTAACTTGGTAAGCTCGTCGTCAAGGCAATCGCGAGAGCGCTATTTTTTTACTCCCGACTTCGCTAAACAATACATTTCTTGCATGCTACACGGGTGGAAAATCGTCTTATATCGACCAATGATCATTATCAACTGGGGGCGCATGCGCGGTTCTGTTTCATTACTCTCTGAAAAAATGTAATGTATGAAAAAAACGTCAAAAGTGAAATTTAATTAGAAAAAGTGGAATTGAAATTTGATTAACTTTTATAACGTATTTTAGAAAGTACTGAAACGAAGTGCTTGTCAATGTATATAATACAGAACGTATTTTGTGTTTAAAATACACATAGTATTTTTTATTTTCAGTATTTTTCCCAACTCTGAAAAAAGTATGATATGCTACACGGGGGGGGGGGGGAGGGGGCAGATGTCCACCTTGTGTTGATTTCTGCAATCTGCACGCTCGACGAAAATCGCGCACTTTCCTCCCTTTTGGCATGATATAATATTTACGAAGACTCGTTATCGAATTATCGTTTGCAGGGTGAATTTCCAATGGTCACTCTGCCGCCCGACGACAAACTTCACCGGCGGTGCTCCGACGCGAGCAAGGATTTGGAGCACGCCTGGAAATACCTATTGCCAGTGGCGTCCGATTAGTAAGTCGGAGGAATAAGCGTTATGACTAATCGATATTCGCGAGACCTTCGTTCTGCTGGGCGGGTCTCATTCTAATAATTTTTGTTTGCGGAGACCGGAAGCTCGGTGTACAATCGTGTTTAGCTCATACTTCGCGAATCGCGTT
Source organism: Stenichneumon culpator (assembly GCA_964017025.1). Taxonomy (NCBI): domain Eukaryota; kingdom Metazoa; phylum Arthropoda; class Insecta; order Hymenoptera; family Ichneumonidae; genus Stenichneumon; species Stenichneumon culpator. Next base: position 17,380,471 of record OZ024772.1, on the reverse strand, counting down.
ATTCTCATAGCCAACAACACCTCTGTCTCGTAGTCGAAGAAAGATAAATTGTGATTGTACCCTCGATCGATGCTTCGGGTCTTCCGGTCTCAATCGAATAGTCAAACCGTAGAAAATGCAAAAAAAAAAAATTAAAAATTAAAATATTTATATATCTACCTTCGAGTCGTGGTGCATAACATACTATTCGCACACACTGCATAACCGCGAACCTCAATTATACTCGGAAACATTGTAAGAGCGATGCGAGTCCGGCAGTGCAATATAAAATATATAATATTATTTACCCGATCGTAATTACGATACGCGATAATGTTACCAATTAAGTTGGGATTGAGTGTCTATGTACTCTTTCGTTAGATGAGAATAACTCGGGAAATTGGGGAGTAAAAAAAGAAGGAATAAAAAAAACCCCACTGCGAAGCGGATGTAGCTTGGAAAATCGTAATATACTCTCACAAACGATTCGTCGAAAAAAGCGCGTAATTTGCTAGTTATACAGCTCTTTCTCCCGGTTGAGAAAAAAAGAAAGGTCGCGGCTTTCTGTGAATTTACAAGTGCTTTAGCTTTAACTCAAAATTTGTTTAGTATCATTTTACATGTACAGATCCACGGATGGTGTTGAGAAAAAAAAGGAAATTGAAATTGTATTATATGAATCGAGGTGCTTCAGTCGATGTTTAATTTAAATAATTACTTTAATTGTCTATTGTTTGCGTAGCTAAGTGTGGTCGATTTGGTAGACAACGAGAATCGAATAAGTAGAGATTAAGCTTGTGAGAGATTGCAATGGACCGGGAACAAACGTCCATCCGATATCGAGACGATTGAGAAAACGGTGTTGAAATCGATTAATTAATCTTTTGTTTTTCAACACATCTTTCGACTGTTAATCTTTCTTTATCTTGCCGTTCCCCCCATCAACCGTATAAATGTCGTAATATTTACAATTTTTTCTTTCAAAAAGAAATCCTTATTGAATATCAATTTTTTATATAATTTTAATAGACTCGAAAATAGAGCCATGACCGTGATGGCCCGAAACGATAAATAACGTATTCACTTGTGAATAGTAAATATAAAACGTGCACGAGATTTATCGGATCGCAAATCGATCGTAAAATTGTGATAGGAGCATTTAGAATATACTTGTACACAAAAAAAAAACAAACAAAAAAAACAATGTTAATTTATGATATCATAACGTCTGCAATTGTGATTTTTATGAATTATAATAATGTATACGTAAGTGATAAACGTTCTCTTGTATTTTAGTTTTTGTTTTTTCTTTTTGGGTTTTTTTTTTTCTATGATATTGGAATTCGTCGTGAGTATCATGACGGAAAGTGCACCGTTGCGAGGATCGTTTTTGCCCGTTACAGCCAGCGGAACTCGATTTTCGTGGCCGTGAACTTTAATTAGAAAAAAAAAAGAAACAAAAAATTCTTTACAGCTAAACCCGATTGTCAGCGAGTGTCATGGTAAAGAGTATAAACCAATGAATTGTACGAGCTAGTCAGGTGAATAAAATCGCAATTTTATCTCGAAATTCCGTTTCAAATATTCCTCTCAGAATTGCTTATGAATTTATGGCAGAACAACCGATGAATCCGTACTTCATTATTATTCACCGTATATTTTATGGTAGTAAACTCTCCGTTTCTAAAATACAAATCTGCAGCACAGTGGAGCCTAACTGGGGAACGGCGTGATCGCGAGCTCGCGGATCATTGTCAGCGAGTCTCACGGTAAAGAGTATAAATCAATGAATCGTACGGGTTAGTCATGTGAATAAAATCGCAATTTTATCTCATGAACTCCTGACACAAATTTGTATCTCAGACGCGTTTATGAATTCACGACAGTAGAAACGACGAATCCGTTTGTCATTGTTGTTCATCGTATATTTTTACAGTAGCAAATTGGCCGTTTCTAAAATATAAATCTATAACAGAGTGCCGCCTATTCGGGAATGGCGTGGCCACGAGCACGCGGATCGTTTTTGGCGCTCTCGATATCGATGTTCGGGAACTTGGCTTTCACAGCCTCTATATCCATGTTCGGGAATTTCCTGAAGAGCGTTACGACGTGATAGAACTGACGTCTGCAACAAAAATCGAAAAGTCACGCATAGGAATATCAACGATCTCAGAATACAATTATAGAAAAAAAAAACGATCTTTCAGGGGTATCGGTTTTCGTACCTGTGCGCCCTGCGTTTCTTGTCGTCCTTCTGTTCGTAGTAGCGACGAAGGAACTTGCGAACGGCGTATTCGCGGTAGCCGAATTTGTTGTTCGCTCTCCACTTTGTGTTCATCCACTTTGGAATTGAGTACTGTCGCATTCTGTGCGTCTTTTTCAATCCTGTGGACGAGTAAACGAAACGATGTGTTTGTTTTAGCAAAGTTGGAATTTTTTTTTTTTTTTTAATCCTCGCTATACTTACCGATCTGAGTGGTAACAAGTTTGGCTGGGCGTTCTCCGTGTTCACCGGTTTCTAGCAAGTGATAAGCCTTGTTTCTCTCTCTGACGACACGCTCAAGATTTTCCATGCTATCAGCAATTTTGTCAATCCTTTCGGGGCTGGGAAAGAGTTCCCAGTGCTTATTGCAATTTTCCTCCATGGTCAGCAGCATGTTTCGCTCCTTTAGAAGAACGAACCACAGCTTGTGAAGATCAACGTTGCTCTTCAGCCGTAGCTCATCGATTTTCCATGATCGACCGCACTTCACTTCATCTTTCCCCCAATTTTTCTCGTCATCAAAGAATTCCATAAGATCGTAGCGTTTGCTGGTGGCATGAAACGAAGCTGTCTGACAAATCGCTATCCTACAAAAATCAATCGGGATGTTAATCAGACGAATCATTTGCTCGTCATAACGTTTTGAGCGAGAGGGTACATTTTTGAATGCTGTTCTGCTCAGCTATGCATTCTTTTATTCGTGATTGACAACTGCTAGTCTTTTTGTGTAAATTGCCAATGGTACATTCAATTCTTTCGACGGAGTACAATTCGTCCATCAAGTAACAAAAGCACACTTATCGGTGCAGATTGGTGTAAAAACTGAACCCTGAACTGCGAGCAGGTAGGAATATAAGAACGCTTATTTCAGCTGCGTATATATGCGGATATATTTTGAATATTTCTTGATTTGGCCGAACAGAGCAGAACTACATTCACGAACGCGACACACATCGAATATTTCTGGATTCAGCTGAACAGACTAAAACTGCATTCGAGAACGCACCCGGAGTGTGCGTCAAACGGGCTTAACCTCGATCCGTGAAAACAAGAGCGTGAATTGTCTCGCAAACAAACGAATGGAAAATCGGTCGGATATAATTTCGTTACCTTGGAATTGTGCATGATGGATCGATCGAATTACCGGACGACAGCGAGAGATTCGTCAGTAGTTTCGAGATATTATTTATCGTCCGCGAAACACGCACCGCCTTAACGAGAGCCGCCATTTTTTCCGGCTGACTATATCGGGGCGCATGCGCACTAAATCGTTCAAAAGTTGCCAGCGGCACGGCACTTTGTTTTTGTTTATAAATCTGGATCATCGACCCTGTTTATCGCTGAACGCTGATGGATCCTCGCGAGTCCAGAAACTATCGTCCTTCCGATATTTCGGAGCGTAAAACACGTCCTGGAGTAATTTGCTCGACTCCGGGAAAATTGCTAAATAGGTTCGTTGATGAAGACCACAGCCTCGACAAGCTGCACGAACTGATCTCCGATCCGGTAACGCGCGAGAGCGAACCATGGATCAGTCGCTTGCTAGACGATTTTCTACGAGGCGTCGAAGACGATGGATACGTATCCTTAAAATCCTTGCAATTATTTAACTAAACTGCATTCTTAAGGAGGTTGGAGCGCTTCACATTAGTCTATATGGGTTTATATATGGGTGCTATATGGGTTTATCTTTTTAACTTTAGAAAACCACCCTCGGTGAAAAATGTTGATTACAGTTTTTATTACCGACAGTTTTTTTAAGCAACCCTCTTCCTCCCGCGTTTGTGCGTCTCATAAATTTTCCATGTCCGAGTATACACAGAAACTCCAGGAATTGCCATCGGTGATGGAAGTTTTGGAATTCCTAGCATTGAGGGCGAGGGACGTCGAGCAGTATCGCGAGCACTTGGATAGAATGCTTAAGCTCTGCGCGTTGCCGCCCTTGCTCAGGAATACTTCGGAGAATCTCCGCTCGACTCTGGTGCTCGAGCAATATTTTACCACACTGGGATATCTGATAGCTACGCTACCGACCGATCGAGAGATATTGATAGTATTCGAAGCTGTCGATAGCTTGTTACTGGCGCGCTCCAAGCCGGTGTCTCCACGCGCCGTAAAACCGGAAGTCATCCGCAGGGCCATGGAGAAATCAAGACTCGCAACAATTGTTGCTCAACTCGTGGAGATTTCTTCGCCGAAGATTTATCTCAGATTATTGCAGTTGGCCTATCTTCTGCTTAAAGTATCTCACAGTTGCTGTGAGTGTGCTCGTAGCTTTGGAATAATGATCTTAGATAGAGATTTAAAATTTAATATTAAAATTATAATAGTAAAATTATAATATTAGAATTATAATATTGCGTTTTATAGTTAATTATGCATTGCAAAAAGGTTACAGAATGTTGGAGGCCAGGATGCTGGATAATCTGCTGATAAGAATGGATCCGGTGACGCGGGAAGACGATGAGCTGTATAAAGAAGAAATGATCGCCGCGACGAACATCCTGTGGGCGTTGATGAAGTCGATACTTCCTCCGAACAAACTTCCTCCCGATCTCGAAAATCTGCCTGGGCCTTCGGCTTCCGCCATGCAGTAATACATCGGTCGACTCCTTTTGCGCCGGTGGGCCAAGTAATAATTCGATAAACGGATTTTTATTTTATTTATTTTTTTCAGGGGTCTGAGAATTGCGTTCAGGAAGCAAGTCCGCGAGAGTCGAGGAAGCAGCAAGAGTCTGATATTGCGGAACGACTTGGCGGTCCTGATTCTCGCGGCTCTGGTGGCGCTTCCGGCCTGGCACTTGATAAGATGTGGCTTGGCCGAGGACCTCGTTATACTGGCGGTATCGACGGAATCGGATGTGACTGGCACATGGGCGGAGAACGTTGATTTCACTGCCAGCAACGACGATCTACGCTTCAAGAAGATCATGCTTTCGATACTCTGTCGACTCTCGAATCGCGGGGCAGCGATCGATGTCAGTTTCAGACGGATCCTTTAGATTGAACCGAGCTTCGGATTTACCGATCGATTTCTCCAGATAATGGTGAAACGGCGCGTCGTCCCGGCGATCCTTCAACTGATAAGTCCGGGAAGCGCCGATTCTAAAATCCTCTGGAGCACATCGCAGTTCCGGCGTTTGTCGCAGTTCGCCATGACGACTCTTGCGATTTTGGCACCAAAGATGCCCCAGGAATTCGTATCGAGCAACGGCACGCTCAGGTACCCGAGCGATCTATCCTCGAATTAATAAGCAGTTAATAAAGCATTTAATAAGAATTCTTTTGCGGTCCAATGAACGGCTCACAGACTCCGGACGCTCCTTGCACGAAGCTTGACCGTCGAATTCGATAGCCACATGGTACGTATGTATGTATGCATGTATGTATGTAGGTATGTATATTTATTATGCCCTAGTTGTACTATCGGTCGATATATGGAAATGCACTGTAAATATAATCGTTTGAGTAGAATCAAGCAATAACATCATTAGTGAGAGTAGAGGTAAAAAAGAATAAAATATAACATAAAATAAAATAAAAATATAATAATTAAAAGTGATTATGCTATAACTAGGTACTGGAGTTAACGAAAACAATTTGCTCCATTGCATCGCGCAAATGCCCTCACGTGCTCGACAAGTTTCGCGACGAAGAGATAATAGGCCCTCTCATCGGTGATTTTATTTTCCACCTAACAAAATAATTAATGAATTTATTTATTTATTTCATTTACGGGATAAACTCTTTTACAAAAAAAAATACAGATTCAAGAGAGAAAATGTGATTGCAATTAGTACAGTGTATTCAAGATAAAAAGAATAAAAAATCTGAAGAAAAAAAAATACCAATAATAGGGGATAATTTCGACCAAGTATTATCGATTCATTCCGTTTCAGAACTCGCCGATCGAATCTTAACGTTCGACTGCCTCACGACCCAGCATCAGAGAATTCTCACGCTCGTCACGATCACCCTCCAAGATCTGACGAATTCGGAGGAACGCTCCGATAACAAGTACAAAGGTCGGGGTCTGCGAATGGTCGTGCAATTGCTTCGGCGATGTCTCCATCGGAACAAGGAAGACTTTCCATTGGACCAGCGGTGGGTCTACAGGTCGAGGAAGCGATAGCAACAGATTTATTTATTTGTTTATTTATTTATTTATTTATTTATTTATTTACTTATTTATTTATTTATTTATTTATTTATTTATTTATTTATTTATTTATTTATTTATTTATTTATTTATTTATTTATTTATTTATTTATTTATTTGTTTATTTGTATGGTATTGTACATTTTTCGGCCCAATTCCTTCGTACAGATTATTGATAACGATCGGTTCGTACATCTGGAAGTGCGTCGTGTGGTGTCCGGTGAGAGTCCGGAAGTTCGTCGACGACGGCGGAATATACACGATCCTCGACGTGATCGAAGAAGCTATATTGCCGGTACGCTGCATGTACCTGGGAATCCTGACGGACATGTGCTCCGGTGGTCACGGAGCTCCTCACCTGTGCACTTGGCGAGGAGCCGACAAGACGAAGGGATTCATGTCGCTTCTGGCTAGATCGTGGCGAGAGGAAGAGATACGAACCGGAGTGAAAAGAAATCGGGACGGTTGCATAGAAGACGCGGAGTTGCCGATTATGGGAACCGAGCAGTGGATACAGACTTTTCACGCCAGATCGACGCACGCCTTTAGTCCCGCTTTGGCCTCGATCGTTGGATCGGTACGGCCCAAGATCTACGCCATAAGAAAACTAATTATGAACGGTTCCGATAGATTCGACAGATCGAAGGAGCATTACAAGATCTTGCTCAACGATATGCCCGTGGAAGATCTCGTTAGTATCAACGATCGGTATCGTGCTTATTTATGTATTTATTGAATTATTACGGGTTTACACTCAATTACAAGACAATGGTAAAACCATCGTCCAAACAAACGTATAATAAAAAAAAAATCGCCAGGGAACATTAACGACATCATTAATAACATCTTATACATAAAATCGAACTTAACTTACACCGGATGACGCTTATAATAATTAGGTGGCACTTTTTATTAAAATTTTTCGAATGACGAAGAAGATTGTCATAGAGTTGTTCGCTTTTTTTCCCCAGATAACGTTGTGCATCGCCGATCACTTGTACCGTTTCATTCAAGGCCAACTGTGGACGGAGATTTCCCGATATTTGGAGCAAGTCGGCGTCCATCTCTTGGGAATGGACGGCGAAATAGCCTTTCTCATGAATCAGCGTCATCGCGGCTGGGGAATATATGTTAGAGGACTTCAGGACAAGCTGCTTAGCGCCGAGCGGAAAAAAGAAGCGGTGCGAGAAGCTGAGGAGCTAGGCAGAATACGCGATTCCAAGCTCAGCTCAGCGTTGAGCGCCCTCCACGAAATTGATTACATTCGAAGAACTACCGATCGAGAGTACATGATCGAGATGAAGAGGAAACAGCTCGCTCAAGTGAACGCTGGCCTACGATTTCCGGAATCTATCGAGAGCGACCAGTGTCACCGGACCGTGGACGATAAAACCAACTTTACGGTAGTTCTTAAGAATCTCTCTTAAGAAACGCTCTCAAGAATCGCTCTTAAGAATCGCTTTTAAGAATCGCTCTTAAGAATCGCTCTCAAGAATCGCTCTTAAGAATCGCTTTTAAGAATCGCTCTTAAGAATCGCTCTTAAGAATCGCTCTTAAGAATCGCTCTTAAGAATCGCTCTTAAGAATTGCTCTTAAGAATCGCTCTTAAGAGTCGCCCTTGAAAATCGACCATAAAAATCGTTCTAAAAAGTCGCCCTTAAGAATCGCCCGTAAAAATCGTTCTTAAGAATCATTCTAAAAAGTCGCTCTTTCGAATCGCTCTTAAGAATCGTTCTTCACCAGACCAATAATTCTGAGCTCGATTAAGGAGACTATGAAATGAATTATAATCTCTGTGTTGTAGACTATTTTGGGACAATACCACACGATCCCGGGCGTACGCGCAGATGCCGCGACCGCAACTCCACTTCCGGTATCCCCGGCGAAGTCTCAGGACGATATAATTCCTTCATTTTCAGAAAATATCGAAGATTCATGCTAACGGACCAGTCTTCCCGATTCGTGGAAGATTTTTTTTCTTTTTAAGAAGCCATAAAAAGAAAAAGGAATAGAAAGGAACTTCCATTTTAGGAAGCGGAGGATATCAGCAGAATACGAAAACCCAAGCTCGGTTCATCGATTAGTGCCCTCGCGGAAATTGATTACAATCGAAAAACTGCTCATCGAGAGAAACAGGGAACAGTGATAACAAGTAAACGCTGCCCTACGATTTTCAGGATCTCTCGATAGCGAGCAATCTTGCTGTACAGGTGATGATAAAGCTAGCTTTTCGGTAGTTGGTAACCAGACGAATAATTCTCAGCTTGGTTGAGGAGATTACGAAATTAATTATAATCCTTGTGTTACAGATAATTTTCGAGCGGTACCAGACGATTCTGTGCGTTCGCGCAGACGCCGCGATCGCAGCGCCACTTCCGGTATCCCGGGCGAAGTTTCACGACGATATAATCTTTCGTTTTCAGAATAAATCAAAGATTCATGCTAACGGACCAGTCTTCTCGATCCGCAGAAGACATTATTTCGGGCTCAGTTATTTTACTCGTACGGTCTTACATCGAAACGTTCCTGCTGAAAGAGAATTAAAATAATAATCCGAGCTAGCATTATTTTTATCGACAGTCGCATTGTCGTTCTACAGTATTTTCATTTGCCTACCGTCGTTCCTCGCTCCGCGCATGCGCGACTACTTTACTGACCGGCCGCCACCGCGCATAAGATGACGAGATAAAATCCGTTCGGTGTAAAACGCAGCCCGTGCAATCTAGATACCGAGAGGCGAGCAACAGGTCGAGAGTCGAACGGCGGGAGAGGCAGAGCCAGTGAGGGCCGACATGCCGTTCTCGTCGTAACAGAACGGAGTCTACGCAGTACCGGTTTGAGGCCTCGGCCGATCAGAACAACTAACTGGCGCCTCTCGCTTCCATTTTTCCTCCCCCCTCCCCCCGTGTGTGTGCGCGCTCCCAGAATATACACTCTATCATAAGCTCGTCTCTCTCCGCCCGAGTCGAGTTGTATCGGAAGCTCTGTTATTTTTCGGTTTCTTCCTTAACAATCTTGGCGTTCATATAAGCTAGTCCGTGTATCTCGTTGGACCGAGAATCGAACACTGGGACAAGTGTGGTCCCCGGTTGGTGATACGTTGGGCACGAAAAAAAAAAAAATTCTACCCATCTTTCGCAACGCGCGGTTGTGAAAAAGAAGAGAACAAAAAGAAACAGGAAAGAGGTGAAGTCGTCGAAGGGTGCGGCGTTTCCAGACCGAGGACTACGACGATTTCGGGGACCGTGATTATCGGGTCCCGGCTTTCGAAAATATGGCGTGTTATGAGTGCGCGTGGTATGCCCATCGGTACGGTGGGTGGAACCCTGTTCGTCTGTTGATCGTCGTCCAGTTGGCCTTCGTTTTACTCGGATCCTCGCCGGCGATCGCAGAATCAGGTGAGTGTCGCTTTCTCTCGTCGAGAGTTTGCCTCGTGTTCTTTTTTCTTTTCTTTTTTTTTATCGAGGCGCGTAGTTACTTTATATATTCAATTTAATTTATCGTCCGCGCGAACAGCGACATGCAGCTTACTCTAAACGGTAGGAAATATGCGGAGGTAGAAAGTAGGAGTTCGGTAGGGGAGTAAATGCCTCTGTTGTGCATGCGCGCTGTAACCTGTTACTGTCCGATGCGCATTGCTTTGAGCACAGTCGGAGAACTCGTACTGACCAAAACCGAAAAGATTGAAAATGCAGATTTGTGTTTGGGGTTGGCTTCGAACGTCACGATGGCGACTTCAACCAGACGGACGCATATTAATTTGACTATGTAAGATTGCGTTGTAATTGCGAAGATTGCGAAAGTCTGAACCGACAGTTTTTAAGGCGGTCCTTGCGGTACAGTCGAGTCACTCGAGTAGCAACGTTTCAAAAAATGGTTTGTACACATTTTGAAGAGATAATAAAGTGGAAACTCTAGTAGAGTTTCCACTTTATGTAGAAAAATATGCCCGTCGATTTATTGGCGTACGCCCAGTTATTTTTCTTTGAATTCATGTTCGTACATTTGTTTTCTTCGCAAAGTAGGAACTCTTCGATCTCGACCACCTTAGTACGCAAAAAATGTTTCCCTTAAAGCGTGTACAAACAATTTTTGGAATTCGGGTACTCGATTTACTTGACTGTACAGCACGGACTACCTTAAGGGTAAGCTAAACACGTATGAATGCGAGACAAGCAGTAATAATTTTGAATCTATTTTTCGCCGAAACGTTTCGTTTTTCATCTCATAAAACCCGTTGCGGAGAAAAATGGATTCAACATATTTTGGGATTGCGCTGACCTTTAGCCCACCTTAACGTGGGTTCCGCCCCACCGGGGAAACGCAGAAGACACAGGAAATGTTTCAATTGATGTCGGGTGGGAGAATGGAACACCGAAGAGCTTCGACCAGCTGCGGTTCGCCTCTCGAGGATACTCGGAAGGTTGGGTAACTTTTTTAAAGCTATATTAGGAGCCCCCTTGGTAGGAACTTACACACTGTACCTGTCGATATAACATGCACGTTGCACGCGCTCGGAAACGTTCCAACAAAGTCGTTCGCTAGAAAACCGATTGTACACTTATAGGTGTAAAACCTCGGCGCCTTTTCCTTCTTTCTTCCGTCGAACGAATTTTAACACGCAGACTCGAAGGCCACGCTCGGGGGAGCGAGAAAAACTAATTAACGGAAGAGCGGAACGATCGTGACGGTTCCGGTCGATTGCCAAACAACGCCACGAAGCTTGTCCGGGTTTTTTTTTTTTATATAACTTACATTACAGCGTGCTCTATATCAACCAACTCGTCGCTCGAGCAACGCTCGCCGCTTTCCACGTTACGGTTGTTACTTGTTTACACTTGACGAAACAATTGTGCGATTTGAAATTGTTTGCCTGAGATTTATGTAGTATTACAATCGAAGCGGCTCTTACGTTCGGACGAGGCTCGCTTTTACATTCGCTCTCGCATGTGCGTCTAGACCACCGCATCGTTTCTCTTCGGATGTAGGAGGAAAAAAAGTACAAAAAAAAGGTCGGTGAGGAGAAGACACAGGAGGCCCTTTCTGTGGACCGGTTGTCTTCGGGCCTCTCGGGGCACGCAAATGGCCTAGAAACGTCGAAACGTTGTAGAAACCTCGAACTTTTTTTTTCAAGTAAATAAATCGTACGGCGCATAAGCCGTACACGCTATCGTACGAGGCGTCGAGACAGGGTACAGTGTAAGCGGTGGGAACTCGCCGCCGATCGATCGCCGCGTACGAAAGAACCCTTTTGCCACGGGGAGAGTGTACGTATCGGCACAAGGCAACAGCACGCGAACCAATGACTCATCCCTTGGCGACCCACGCTCCACCGCGCGCAGCTATTACGCCGATGTTAATTCCAGTACCAACGTGCGTGTTTAATCATAACGACGGAACAAAGGCACGCAATCGCTCGGTGACTGGATGCTCCGCTCGTATGACCGAATATCACCGACCGAATGCAAAACCGGCGGCATCGAAGCGCTTCGAGCGATGCATGATTGTTTACTTATTGGATTTTTCTTTTAAACAATGAAAATAATATTCTCTGAGCGGGCGTGATTATTTTTTTCTTTGGGTTAGAAAGGGTGTCGAAACTTAGCGATAATTATTCTTAGCCAAAAACGTGACCTTCGAAATGTCTTCAACATGGTATTTGTTTTTGGACGCCGCGGTACTGAATAGTTTTTATACATGAACTCGTATATTAAATTTCATGTTCAATGTCATGAAAAATTAAAGTACAGTGTATCAAAAACTTTAGAAATCCTTCACTTTTAATAATGTTCTTTAATTTTACTGTAAAATTTTAAATTCCAATAAATTTACTTTAATTTAATTGTCGAAGTATATTAATTTCTTATCACAATTGTGCATTCAATTTAATGCACCGCTTTTTGCGTGCAAACTTCTGGTCCGGTACATTAGACTTACCTTTTTTTTAACAGTGCGGTAAACACTGAAAATAATATTCTCTTAGCAAGCATGAATTTTTTGTTTCTTAAGTTAGAAAGGAAACCGAAACTTATAATTATTATAACAAAAAACGTGACCTTCGAAATATCCTTCGCATGCGCAGTATTTGTCTTTCTGCGCTCACTTCACAGGACCGGAAAGCAGGACTTTACGTGCATACGTTAGGAAATAGTACAATACGATACTAGTGCGAAAAAACATTTTTTGAACTCGTGTGATTGCAGTATTCGCCTTCGACTCGTGCTGAAAAGTCACACTCGTCAGAAAAAGTTTTATCGCTCTAGTATCGTAAATGACTATTATTTCATTTGGTGTCAGAATAGGGCTTTTACGCACGTGAAGTGTGCGTAAAACCGCCCCTTTAGCACCGAGTGAAATAAATAATATTCTTTTCGCAAGCACAATTTTTTTTTCGCCTAAAAAGAAAATCAAAACTTAGCGATAATTAATATTACAAAAAACGTGACCTTCGAAATATCGTCGGCGCGCTACGCGCGTAAGTAAATAGGCGTATCAGCGCTTCCAACTCGAAACCCTGACACTATTCAGCTGTAATACGCCGAGTATCCTTCAGTCTCGTTAAACTCGATTTAGTTTGTGTACTCGTTCGCAGACGCTCGCGAGAAATGATTCGAAAGACACCGATTGGGATTCCCGGGTTCGCTGCTCGCCGAGTTCGTGGACAGTCGTGCGACAGCCGGATCGGGTATAACTATAATCGGCGACGACGACATCGCCAATGATGCGGGAGCGGTCCCCGCTCCGGCGTCAGAGAGGCTGCCGCGAATGAATTAGCCAGCGGCCGCCATCTTGAATTCTATGTCGTGCCCAAAGCGTTTAGAATCGTCCGGCGTAAGAGATCAGACTCTTCGTCGATTCCATTAAGCGTTATCCGTATTTTTTTCTGAAATTTTTATGTGTGCAAGCGAACGCGAAGAGGCGGCGAGAGGAGGAATAATGACGAGGCTGTTGCCGGTGAGACGCGTGCACAAAGCCTCGCCGAGATCGGAGATAGGCTTCGGATAATTTTGACGCGCGCCTTGCTTACATCCGCGGCAGATGTGCAATTATAAATTTACTGTATACACAGAAGTCGTAAGAGCATCCTCGTATACATTTTTTACGGCTGAAACCAGCGTCAAGCTCGGAGCTTGTTGTCTACAAAAAATCAATGACTTGGCAAAATACTAATTTTCTAATTAAAAAAAATTTATTATTTAGATTATTTTTTCAACCCCAATTTCGACCAATGAGAGCGCGGTATTTGACATCACGTGGTACAACTAGGTCTAAATTATATCGATAATTTTTCGAAAATTTTCCGGCTAGGTTGCTAGGCGATAAACATTAATTTTTCTGTCACTTGTAACCTATGCGAATGATTAAACGTCAAATTGCCATTCACGAGCATGGACATGAGTGAGCGAAGAAAGCGATTTGGTGATGAATCTCTAGAGAGCATCTCTAAAAAAATCAAACAGAATGTCCCGGCTAATACAGAGAAGAGCAAGAAGTCGATTTGGGCCCAATTTACTGGATTTTGTACAGAGAAAAAATATGTGCTGGATGCAACAACCTCAGATGAAACCCTAAATATAAAAATATTCTAGAAATTCGAAATAAAACCTTGTCAGGAAAATGTTAAATACCACAATCTCATTGGTCGAAATTGAGGTTGAAAAAATAATCAGCCGAATACCCCTCAAGCTTAAAAATTAATCGGGTATTTCCCTCTTGTTTCCCTGCGTAGCATCGATCGAGATAAGTTTTGCTCAAAAATCCCTCGCGCTGCGCGCTCGGGATTTTTTTAAGCAAAACTTATCTCGCTCGTTGCTACGCAACGAAACAATCGGGAAATACCCGATAATTTTTAAGCTCTCGGGGTATTAGAACCGATAACTTAGAAGAGTTTTCTGAAGATTTTTTAATGAGCTAGTGAAACGATCAGATCACGAAGCTTTTCGTAGTCAAGATAAACTGAAGTGATCTGAGTGTTTTTTTATGGGAATGGTGGACTATAAAACCAGATAAACACCATAAATATTATTTATTATAACTATAAAACGATATGAACGGTGAGATGCTTGTTAATTGCCAGAAATCGAATGGCTCATTAGAGCGGTTAAACATTCAGTGCGTGGAACGCATTACCCAGCCACAATAATTTAATCCGAGACATTAAACCAATTCAAAAATAGACTCGACAAACACTTCTCTACATAATGTAAACTTATAACGAAGCAGATATTATAAGTTGTAAACTTCCTTTCTGTAATTTCTAATAATAATAATAATGTATGTTACATCGTTGCTTCGTTCCATCCACAAGTTCTATCCATCACGCGCGAGGTTATTATAATGATTATCATAAACGGGCAACTTTTACAAGACGTTATACATATATATCTATCGGCGAAAGACTCGTAAGTTTCAGCGTCAAGTTACGACGCGATTTGTAATCCTCTCCGATCCGTCTTTTCTAAAACAGCCTCCGTCTATTTCTCTCGACTCTCCGTAACGCTACACCGTCCGTTGTCGCGACAGCCTGAACGAAAGAAAGTGAGAGAGAACAGGGCGCCAGTGAGATCTCTCTGGCTCGTTGGTCAACACCGGAAGAACCTATAGCGCATGCGCGCATAGACACACGCCCGCTCGACGCGCCGCGCGGACCTCGGGGTCACATCAATGTCGTCGATCGATAACTTTTTGTTTTTTCCTCGTCTCCCTCTCGTTCGATTTTTCTGTTCGACTTGGAGGCCGCCCAACCGAGCGGCCGAGAGGACTGAGGCCCGATACGTACACACACCCACGTGTCCCCTTTGTACGGTCATTAAGTCCGTCTTGTGCGGATGGTCCTCGTGATTGCTTGATTGCCCAACTTGCGCCGCGGCCAAGCGTCTTGGTACAGAGCAACAACGAGCACACGCTTGATACCCTCGTTTCTACAAATTACATAGTGTCTGCTCGTGCGCTAGGCCGGAGTCTCGCGTCTATTTCGTGTAATTATTCTCCCGTAGAGTTTCTCGTACTCGAAACTTTCGTCACGTTTTGTACTTAACATTTTGTTTCGATGTTTTTTTTCTTTTTTTATTGTACTTGTATATATATATTTTTTTATTCTTTCAAGGTCGAATTTATTATAGCGCGGGAAAAAATAAACTGGGGAGTTACTGAGGCGCGGCGAATGATGGCGATATCGTTATTATAATAATAAAAGTATGTGCGTGCACGAGGAGGTCGGAGGGTAAAATTGTACGGCTCACGGAATATCTCTCTTTCCGTTTATCCGTGGAACCATTTGCCGATACCGATAACCTCCTGTCCGCCGTGCCGGATATCGAAGAGCTGAAAGCTCGGTCTAATCTGTATTTGGCTTTTTCGTACGAGACGAGAGACGACAAAAATAATGATAATGAAAAAAGATTAAAAAAAGCAAGAAACAAAATTTTAAAAAGCGTGTAGGTACAAATACTTTGTTTAAATAATCTTCATCTTTTTTTTATAACCATTTCCCGCTATTTGTGCAGAGCGAAAAAGCATTAATGTTCGATTCGTCGTTAAACATTCTGATTAATCTGTTTAAATTACAAAGATTATATCCTCTTTTTTTTTACCGTCTCGCTATTTATGCCGAGAAAAAAAATTAATCCTCGATTCGTCGTTAAACACACAGTGAGCGGCCATCTATGATCCGTGATACTCGTAAAAAAACGCGTAGGTATTCATAATATGTTTAAATTATAAAAATTATATTTTCCGTTTTTTTCAAATCATCTCTTGCTTTTTATCCCGACTACAAAATAATTAATCCTCGATTCTTCGTTTAAGTAATATGTACGGAGCTGTACTGAATGCCGTTATAAGACCGCAGCGTTTAAGACCCCCGTTAATGGTCTTTCCCTTGCCAATCAGCAGACGCAGGGAAACCCGATTTTTTTTCTCGTTCTGCGGTCTCAAAACGGCATTCACTACAGTTTATGTTACCAACTGAGCGCTGAGTTTTACCACATCACCTTAAGGACATGTGAAACGACGTAATGAATGCGATTCAGAGACGGCAGACTTTTCGAGAAAAAGCAAAGCATTAGCGGATGTACAATTTAATACCGCGTCCGATGATGCTTCCGTTTTATCGGAAGCGTCAACCGATTTTAAATGGTTCGCAATTGATTCGCAATTGATTCGCAAAATGCATCTATCTCTCTCGCACTCATATGTCACGTGGTACATCTTTCACATGGCCTTAAACACACTGAGCGGCCATCTTGGTTCCCTCGTACGTGTAACATTCTTCTAACAGCTGTACGGTAGATATCACCGTCTCTAATGTGTCACTGGGTTAAGTGATTGTAATTTTCGTTCCCTCTGTGGCATCCTCGACGTGTACGTAATCAAGCGTGAAATAACAAATAAATAAATTACGCGCGACATCGATGCGGGTTGCGTATCGAGCTCTCCTTCGGATCGCTACCCCGTCCGAGCCGAGCGACGTCGCTGAACCAGCGTGCTCTCTAAAGCGGGTCGTACGTGACGCACGGAAAAGCGTGCGATTGCGCGAAATTGCGAGTTCATTGCACTCGCCGAGCCGTAAGTCGAGCCGTCCGGGTAGACGAGACTCGTACACGCTGTGCAGCCACCAGCTACGTTTATAGTAACGCGTGTATGCATAGGAATAGGTGTATAAGTTTCGCCTTTGCGTTTACAACGCGAGTCCAAGACGACCAACACCAGCGAACCAACTCGGGGCCACATAAAGCCGAGTGCAATACACATGTGATGCTTTCCCACGTACGGATCGTGCAGAGCGATACATCGATAAATATACACATACAAATATATATGTATATGTATATAGGTATACGGGAGCGTTTACGTTATGCGGCAGACGTACGAGTTATACACGTAGGTAGCGGTGAGTGCCTCGCCCTCTTGGTCCTCCTCCGTCGCCGTCTGCGAACGGTCTCCGCCGCTCGTCCGTGTCCACCGGAAGTCCCTTCGTACACTGAAAAATCGATGCACACTGTCGTTACAGGCCCACCCTGGCTTCACATCCTATGTCTTTCATATTTTCCTCATAGAAGAAGTACATTGCAACGAGGAAAAAAGCTACGTGAAAATCGCGTTTTTCTTATATTTTTTTAATGCACCGGAAGTGTCCTCGGACACCGGAAATCGATGCTCATTGTCTTTATAAGCTGAACCCGCTAACATCACATTCTTTTCTTGCATATTTTTCCCATGGAAAAAGTAAATTAACAAGAACAACAGCTATGTGAAAAACTTGCTTTTCGTTAATTTTTGTATGAAAACATTTTTTTTACTTGTCCACCGGAAGTCCCTTCGGACGCTGAAAAATCGGTACCCACTGTCGTTACAGGCTGAACCGGCTAGCGTCACATCGTATGACTTTCATATTTTCCTCACAGAAGAAATACACTGCAGCAAGAAAAAAAAACAGCTACGCAAAAATCTCCTTTTTCACGAATTTAAAAAATGATTTGATGTCATTTAATTACATTTATTTTTCTCCCTCCTCTGCGCATCGAGTTGAAACGAGGGAACGAACTTCTCAGTACCTCGCATTGAGAGACATGTCCGTTAACAGAATACCCGTGGGCTGGAATTCAATTCCTCTCGCCCGCGCATGCGCGCGAATGTCGCGTAAGATTTACGACTATATTCGTATTATCAATATACACGGAGAACTGGTCGGCGCCCGGTTTGATCGTGACACTTTTTTTTTGTATGAAGCGATCATTCCGCTTATCATCGGGACTACTTCGTAGCATACGCGATGACACGGAAGGTCGGGGACGACGTGCAACGACCGGTCTTTATAGCAGTTATATTGGCAGGTATATCATTACAGACCCGCTAATAAAGCTCGTATATTTTGTCAAGGATAGAGACATTCGAGACGTTATTTTACGCGAGCTAGTTCTTGCGGGAGACGGCGAGCGTTGACCATGTCGAATTCATAGAGAGCTGTCCTACCGGCACCGATCGTTCCGGACTCTTGGTCTCGGCGTACAGCCCCCCCGCGTCCGGTGATTGTTCTCCTTCGCCCCGTTAGCGTTAAAAAGTACAAAGTTACACGAGTAAAGGTAAAATCGCAAAAATCGTACGAGATTAATTTTTAAACTACGATGTTATTGCTATTGAAATGTATAAAAAAAAGCTTATAATTAGCTCTATTAATATTGCAATGATGCAACGTGTCCCTGACGCACGAGCGCGAACTTATATTCTCGTGACTGGCCACCTATGTACACTATATGTGTATAATTAAAATAAAAAAACGCTCGATTAATTACGCGCCGAGACGTCAGCCAATCGCATTAGCATAAAAATCTGCAGACGAGCTTAACGGCCTCCGAATTAATTAGTCTGGCCGTGGCGAAGCGTAACAACGAAACAAAGTTGAACAAAATACTGAAAATACTAAATACTATTATGTATTTTATACACAAAATACTTTGTGTACTTAAAATACGTTGACAAGCACTTTGTTTGAGCACTTCCTGAAATACGTCGTAAAAGTCAGTGAAGTTTCAATTTCTATTTTTCTAATCAAATTTCACTTTTGACATTCTTCTTTCATGCTTGACATTAAATTTATTTTTCTCCGACTACGCTAAAAAGGCCCTATTTCATGCCTCCTACGGGGGTGGAAAGTCGCCGATTCTTGACCAGCGGGAGGAAAGGTAATTTAACGGGAGGAAAAGTGTTTGAGTATTTAAAATACCTAAAATATATCATGTATCTAAAATAACGCCCAGCTCTGCACCGAAACACAAGTATCGACATGCGCCAGTGAAATTCCATTTCATCCCACCGGTCCTCGAGTGTCGTTGCTCTCGGACGATCGAATGTAAAATGGACTTTTGTGTACAGCTCTGCGCTCCGCAGCGGTCAGACGTACGAAGATTAGTTTGTGTTCCCGTTGAGAAGCCACCTCGAGGGGGTTTAATATTTGTCTAAATGACCGATTAAAGTTTACGAGTAGGACTTATATACTCGAGCGAATTTATAAATTGAGCCATCGTATACACACGTGGTCTCAATATGCGCCAGACCCCCGGATGCGCAAATGTATTTGCAACACTTGACTGTAGGTTCGCTGTAACCGGCGGGTAATACAGCGTAAAGTAGCGAACGCGATTTCGTTTAAGCCGTGCCGTGTATGTATATCGTCTCTACATTGTACGGGGACAGGAAATTGTGCTGTCAATGACGGAGAACACTTGACGCAGCTCGTAAAAACATACCAGTGTGCGCTTTCATTGCTCGGCACTGTTAATATTTATTCCAGGCGAACGCACTAGCGCGCAGTCCGAGCGACGAGAGGTTAGGAACGTCGCGCGTACTTCGACCGCAGTCGGGCGGCTTCGTGCCCTTGCGCGCGCATCCTTTACGAGCGAAAATTATTATGTGGTGTTTATTTATTACACCACTTACATTTCCACACCGTTTTTTTATTTATTTTTGTTTTGCTCTGTATACATCGTGTACGCATGCATATATACATTTTATAATACATCGCGAATAGTGTCGACCTGCACAATAAAAAAACTTTGTACTTTTTACCAAAACTGACTGTCCAAAAACGATCACAATTTTTGTTTTTATATTTTCCGATTGCGCGAACCTATTCTGGTTTACAGAGAAAAGTACAAACTAAAATTGTTAACGAAACGGGAAACAAAAGGACAGCTTTAAATAATAAAAACTAAACAAACGAGTTTGTCACTTATTCAGCAAAATTGTTTCTGGGAAACTTCGTATACCGATTTTACGAAATAATTGTTTACTGTGTCTCGGGAAAGGTACGTAAGAAAAAGAATCGCCGACTTCTGTTTCTGAAAAGTATATCGGGAGACATGTGGTAGATAGTGTTATAACGGCGACGCTGTACGCGGACAATACTCCTCGCCTCGTCTTGGGAAGTCAGCGCGTGGAGGTGCACGAAAGAGAGGAATAACGGAAGAGTCAGCTGTGAGTCGTATGTTGGTAACAAAGGCACTCTTTATTACTATAGCTACCGGGGCTCTCGCGACCGGATCCACTTTTAGGTCTCTTCCTGCCCGAGGGTCCTCGTGGCTTCGTGTGTACTCTCTTGCTTCCCTCTCTCACCGTTCCCTCTGCCTCCCTCACGCTCTGTGAGTTTTCTTTATCGTAGAAAAGCATCGTTCGCCGAGGTTTGTTGAACGACGCGAGGCATCGCACGGATTATGGGGCTTCTGGTTATGCGACTGCCGCAACTCTCGGCTCCCCCTCGACACGGTTAACACACCTTTGCTCTCAATTTCCTCGCGTACCAAAGGATTAAACAAAAAAAAGCCCGTTACAAGAAAAACTATACGCGTATAAAAAAATATTGAAGAAAAAAAAATCTTGTTATAAGTACGCACTACTAATTTAGTAGCGTTACTGTGTTCGACGGCAGTTTTTCGGGTAACTCCGGTTTTCTTACAAAACGTCAAGGCGGGAGTGAGCCAAGTGGGAGACTCGTGAGCAGCGGGGAAATAATGCGTCGCAAACTCAGTCTCGCGACGACGAGCGAAAAATGTCATGTGGAGAATCTGCGTGCAACAATTGTGGACTTTTCCTTTTATACATTTTTTGATTTGTTTATTTTTGGTTTTTTTTCTGACGTTTTTATGCGTCCATACTCTCTCTTTCTTGCCTCCTACAAAGCCCCCTTGAACGACGCCACCGACCTAATTGATGGAAGAGCGATTCGACCCTCGCACGCCTCGCGAGCGACGATCACACTCGAGGGAACAACGCACGCGCATGCGCGACAGGTATAGAACAGCAGCGCCCCTGACGCCGTCCTATTCCCGAACGGCGACCTTACGCATTTGCATCGCTCGAGTAACCAACGTTGTCACGGGCTTTTCCCTTCAGGCAGACACCAGTGAGGGAAAAAAAGCGCTATGCATCTTCAAAGCAAAACACCGACGATAAGACTATCGTCAAACACGGAGATAACGGTGCACGAACGGCGAGGATTAACATTCTAGATAAGACTATCGCGTGCGTGGGAGAAAAATTTATGCACGCTGCCAGGAATTATCGCTGATTACATTTACTATACTTCTACCTTTCTTTACTATACTGCGCTGTTACTTCGACGCTGAAGTCGCTTTAGCGCCTACCGTGATTTAACGAAACTGCAAAGTTAAGAAGGTTGGACTAGTTGGACTTCACACTAGTCAAATGAGTTCTACATTTTTAAAGCCGTTTACACAAACTTTCATGCATCCGTTGATTATCTCACATAGCACGGAAATATTTTTTTGGAATACTGAAAACATTTGTGAAATGTTTTAAAAACATTTGGAAATTTTCTTTTTGTAACTTATGGATGAAAAGTGCTATTGTTTGTGCCCGCCGAGAGTGACGAAAGTGGCGCTCAGCCAAGCGTACCCAGTGCATGAGCACATCAGTCCGATCTTACTTTACGCACGCTTCAGCGTGCGTAAAGTACGGCGCATACGCAGTAGGCCTCATTGTACAGCGGCACAATCAGCAGGCGGAGTAGCACTTCTCCGGCATCCGTTACGAAATAGTAATTTACGACACTAGTGCGATAAAACTTTTTCTAACGGGTGCGGGTTTGCAACACGAGCTGTAGGCGAGTGATGCAATCACGCGACTTAAGAAAAAGTTTTTTGCGCGCGAAACGTGCGTAAAACTGCCATTTTCGCACCGAGTACCTTTTTGAAAATTAGCGCAAACCAGTTAATATTATTGTAAATCCATTGCAAGTACTGTCTTTCTAGGTTAAGGACATCTGTTGTAATACAAAAACCCATCCACTGTAAACAATGGATGCGTAAAACTTTGTATAAACGACATTAAAAATGTAGCACTCATTCGACTAGTGTGAATTGCTCCAATTGCCTTAATACCCATGCACACACACAGACACACAATATAGTAATGACCAGCAATTTGCATGACAGATATGCTAGCGGTTGACAAGTTTCGATAGCGTTTGAAATTGCGAACGATAGCATGTAATTGTCGTGTCGTATTTTACAATAGAAGGATCAAACGAGAGGGATCTCCTTTCATCGACGGTTAGCGATCAGGTGTTTCGGGTGCGCGCGCAGCCGCCGCAGCAGCACCGGCGGCGGCTCGCATCTCAGCGATGCAAAGTCTGTCTCTTGTATCCGTGTGCGTCCTTGCATTTACGTAAGCAGAAGGCGAACGTCGTCAGAGTCGTCTGCGTCTCTTCGTTGTCGTCGCCGCTGCGTGCTTGTTACGCAAAGCGTATAATCGCTGGAGAAGAGTCCCAGCGCGCATAGACACACGCGGACACCTCAGCCGCTACTGCGGCCGCTGTAGGCGCCGCTGGAATTTCTTCCCCCCACCGTCCGACACTTATCGCCGTCCCGAGTAACCGGAGATAACCTACGCAACTCGCTCGCAACTGAAAGCCAGACAATACGCAAACTGCGTAGTCCCGCACTTTTGTTCCTGTTTGCAAATGCCATGATTCCCGACGATAGCACTTGTAAATCCAACTGCAAGCTGATAACACCTGCTCCTCGCAGCGCAACATGTGTCAACCCTCTCCCCCTTTCTTTTATTTTTAATCATATATTATGATTATTGTTTTATTACATGCGAGTTCATTTTTTATTTGCTTTTACAATTCTCTTTGCGGACGCCGTTGCCAATCAATATTATTAATATTAATATTCATTTTAATATAATTAATTGTTGTTGTTGTTGTTATTATTATTATTATTATTATTATTATTTCTATAGTTCTGTGCGTTGAGTTACACTCTTATGATTTTACTTTCGAACATCACAAAAAGTTTGCCCCATAGTTATTTAGGACACAAGAAAATGATCGATCAATCATTATCTCTCGGATCGTCTTTTTTGTTGCAACGTTTCAATGTTTCAGCAAAACAAGATTGAGTGTTCCCAAGAAGCATAAATGAACGGCATAATGGCGTTTTATGTATATAGGGGGAATAAAACATACGCTATCTACCGTATGCGCTATGTATCGAAGATATATCAGTACGAGTCCGGAGAGGTAGCATTAGCTCGTGTATCCAGTGATATATTCAACGGTACGATATGTCGGCAAATAAGAAGGCACGAAGGCGGTGAGATTACCGTCTCGCTCTGCGTTTAACGAACGCTAACACGTATACCCGGAGACGTGAGCCGTCGGCTACTCAGTGAGCGAGAGAAAGAGAGAAGAAAAAGACGAATAAAAAAAAAGGAAGTGAACGCGAAGGAACTCGCGAACTAGACGTTCTCCAGATTAATCCGTAAGCCGATCAAACATGTAAAGCGCGGAGGCACTCCCGGCTGTACTCGTTGCGCCGATGTATTATACATTTTCGATTTCCATCGAGACAACAACGAAGTTTCTTATCTTTAGAAAGTATTTTCTACCGTCCCGTCGTTTTCTCATCTGCTTACGAAAACAAAAATAAAAAAATCCTTTCGCAAATTACGAAATTCCATTCTCTATGCTGTTACTTCGGAATTTCTGTTTTTATTGCATGTAGAATGGATTTCGAAATTCCATTTTATTTTCTATAATTTGGGAATTTTCGTTTGTATAGCATATATGCTATATATAATTTAGGAGTTTCGGTTTTTATAGCATATAGCATTTTATATTCTATAAAAACCGAAAAAATTCCACAATTTTCCAAAATGTATGTAAGAAATAATGAAATTCCGAAATTCCATTAGTTCTTACATATATTTTGGAAAATTGTGGATTTGTTTCTTGGTTTGAATGTTTGCCCCCCCCCCCCCCCCCCTCGTTGAGCCACCCTTTCGGAGAAGCTGACACCCTGCCTTGATTTTCATTAATTTAATTTCGAAATATTTAACAAGTACATTGTTCTATATATAACACGCTGACACGCGCCTGATACAGAGTAGTCGAGAAACTCGGCGCGACTTCCCAGGACTGTCCCAGGCAGTCAGTTCCAGAACTAGCGGAAAAGTTGCGCCCATTGTTTATTTATATATTTATTTATTTATTTAGTTGGAAAGCATACATGGATCTTACTCTGATGCAAAGTGAAGCAGCGATGTACCGTGTGGTATTAAATATAAAAAAATACGGCGTGAAAAATGCATATCACAAAAGACACGGTGGGATAAAAATGTATACAATTTGGCAATGTTATATTCAGAAGCGGTCTCGAGTTTTATGGCTCGACAGTTCTTCCAACGGGCCAGTGACTAACCCCACGCCCCCCCCCCCCCCCCCCCGTACCCACTTTCATTTCCGGGAAACGCTTGATATCTGGTGCACGATATTTCGCTTCTGCAAACTTTTTTTGCACCATTGAACCGTGGAAGAAAACTATTAAGTACGCTACAAGATATTTTCAATGTTCCATCGTTATTCGAGCCGAGAGAAAATTTAGCGCTCAATTGTGCTGCTCCGTCCAATGTTACAATTGCACACTTTTTTTGTTTTAATTTAATTTCTTGTCGATCATCGGTACCGTTGGCCCGGACAACTCTCTAATGTTGCCTTTTCCTCCGGCGTTGCAACGTTTCGTCGGTCACGGGTTCGAAACACGAGAGGTCCTCACAGAGCCGCGAACGTTCCGTCCGCTGTAACGCAGTACGGGGCGAAACGCAAAGGCAGAATTTAACACTTCCAATAGCAACGCTGTGTCTTTCGTTCTGTGTCTTTCGTCTCCGTACGCATTGTCGAAAAAGTTATTGTCCATAAACGTCGACAATTTTTTATTTGGTAATTTTCTATTATTTGGTAGTTTTACAAACAAATATACAAGTAAAAAATTGTTAATGACACGGGAAATAAAAAGACACTTTTGTATATTCAAACCTGAACAAACGAGTTTGTTACTATTTAACAAAATTACTGTTACGAAACATCGTATCCCGATTTTAGGAAATTATTTTCTACCTTGGACAGTAAAAAATAATTTCGTAAAAATAATTTTGTGAAATATGTGACAAACACGTTTGTTCGGGTTCGACGAAACAAACCAATCTTTTTATTTACCGTGTCATCAACAATTGTAGTTTTTACTTTTGTTCTAAAAGCTAGACCCGGATGATGCGATCGGAAAATTACCAAATGAAAAATTGTAGACATTCGTAAACAATAAGTTGTAAAAACTACATTTTTTTGTACTGTGTAGAGTTCCGATTGGCCACGCCATTTGATTTATCGTTATTAATTTTTTATAATACGATTTCTCGTCGATCGTCGGTACCGTTGATCCGGGCAGCTCTCTAACGTTGCCATTTCCTCCGGCGCTGCACCGTTTCGTCGATCACGGGTTCGAAACACGAGAGGTCCCCGCAGCGCCGCGATCGTTCCGTCCGCCGTAGCGCTATATACAGGGCGAAACGCAAAGGCAGCCATCAGTCCACTCGGTGGCCTGAAAATTCGCGGGCCGTGTCGTCAGTGATTTTCAAGCGTGGCCCCTCCCGTATACCCATCTATCATAGTCGAATCCTATTATTTACCGAGCGTACACTATTAGCTTGACGAGAGCACGTAGCAATAAAAAAAAGAAAAACTGCGAGAGAGACCGCTACAAAGAAAGACGGCTACGACGCCATACTCCTTCCGCGAAAAGCACTGGAGCGCTCGAAGCCGTTACTGAGGGCTTCGAGCGGTGGACGTGAAATTTTTCCAACGATAAAAGCCTAGCGAGGTTCATTGTAAATCTCATGTCCGCGAGAGCCCATCGAGCAGCGACGGTATTCCCAAGGTCGAATAGTCTGTATTTTGTTTCCGTCTTCGTGGAACAGATCGTCTCAAAAAAAAATTTGTCTATGAACGTCACCATTCGTTTGACAATTGATTCCAATTCAAACCGTTCGATCGATCGGGTTCATCAATGGTTGGCCCTATTGACGATTTGTACGATTCCGCATGACGGAGTAGCCACGGTATTCCCAAGGTCGAATAGTGTTTGTTTTGTTAGTAACTTGGTGTAACAGATTTATTTCTAAAAAAAAAGTAGTCGATGAGAGTCGCAATTCGTTCGGCCATCGATTCTAATTCGCATTCTTTGATAGACGGGGATTCATTAATAGTTTTCCTTATTGACGATTTCTTCTGTTTTCATCACAATTCGTTTGGCAATTGATTCCAATTGAAACCGTTCGCTTGACAGGGGTTCATCATTGGTTTTCCTTATTGACGATTTCTTCTTTTTTTTCACAACAATTCGCTTGGCGATTGATTCCAATTCGAACCATTGAATCGATAGGGATTCATCAATAGGTTTCCCTTATTGACGATTTCTTCTGTTTTCGCCACCATTTATTTGGAAATTGATTCCAATTCAAATTGTTCGATTGACAAGGGTTCATCATCGGTTTTCTTTACTGACGGTTTTTTCTTCTTTTTTTACCACAATTCGCTTGGTTATTGGTTCCAATTCGAACTGTTCGATTAAGAGGGGTTCAACATAGGTTTTTCTTAATGACGGTTTCTTCTTCTTTTTTTACCACAATTCGTTCGGCAATTGATTCCAATTCGAACCGTTCAATCGACGGGAGCTCATCATTGGTTCTTTTGATTGACGATTTCTTCTTCTGTTTTCACCACAATTCATCGGGAAATTGATTCCAGTTGAACCGTTCGATCGATGAGACTTCATCAGTGGTTTTCCTTATTGACGATTTATTCTTCTTATGTTTGTGGTCGGCTCCGGTAGCCGCTCGAGGGCGGATTTGTACCATACGCCCATGTTCTATGGACGATTTGTACGACTCTACACGACGGAGCAGCCGCGGTATTTCCAACCCAACGCAACTCATCGCAACTATGAAGCAACGACGGTATTTCCAAGGTCGAATAATGTTTATTGTCTTTAAATCTTCCTGTAATAGGTTACAAAAAAAATAGTCGTTGAATGCCGCAACTTATTGCAATTCGAACCGTTCGATCGACGGGTCTTCATCAATGATGTTCCGGTTTGACGATTTGTCCGACTCTGCACGTGTCGCAGTTTTAGCCGTACTCTCGGTGGATGGCAGCCCGAAGTTAATTACGCACAGCATACTGGCACGCATTATAAATACTAACGCTGCGGATACAGATAAGTCAAACTTCCTGAGAGATAGGTCGATTGCATAAGTCGAGAGCGAACGTTATTATCCGTATCGCTTACAGCACACCGAACGCGGGCGGAGGGGCGAGCGGGAAAGTTATTTCTGCGGGCAAGTAATATAACCAGGGCTTACCGACATGTCGCTCCAGAATCCCTCGATGCCTTCACGCTTATCGAGAATACCTCGAATGTCCGAGAGCAGCGTGTATTCGCGCATATTAAAACACTACTGAAATATTCAACGATATTATAGTATATATATATATATATGTTCTCGAGACGGAGAGAACGAGTTCAGTGTTGCTGTGCCGAACCACTTTGGATACACTACGTTCTCGCTCAAGGTCAAGACTCTCCACTCTCGATCGTCCCTCCGCTTTCTCGCATCTCCTCGCAACACGGAGAGCCCCTCAGATTCGCGGAGATATAAAGCGAGAGGAATGGAGAGCCGGTTAAAAAAAATTATATATATATGTATACATATATAAATTGCGTTTTTTCAGTTCGCCGAAAGGTACAGTACTATTGGTGTTAGTTTCAGGAATAAAAGAAGTTCTCCATGATATCCGAATGGAGAGGCGGTTAAAAAAGTGTTCTTATACATATTTTGGAAAACTGTGGATTTGTTTGTTGGTTTGGATGTTTGGCCCACCCCCCTTCCGTCTCCACCAGCTGAGCCATCCTTACGGAGAAGCCGCCCCCCCTCCCCTCCCACCCGGGTTTTATAGCAATAGAATCGATTTCGGAAATCCGAATTTCAGTCCATATGCATATGGAATAGAATTCGGATTTCCTAAATCAATTCCATTTACAATGAATTTTCGAAAACATAGCAAATATATGATGTTTAGAATATTGTATTTAGAATATAGTATTTGTAATATGTTATTCAGATTTCAGAAATCCGAATTCAATTCCATATGCTAGATTCTCGAAAATTCGGTTTTCATAGCACATGGAATGGATTTCGAAGTTCCGAAATTCCGTTCCGTATGAACTGGATTTTCACATGCTATGAACCATATGATCCATGCGAGTGGGCGAAGCGTGCGAGCCAACATTACCGCTAGTACATATATAAATTCAGATTTTTTTAGTTCTCTGAAAGGTCGAGAACTAGTGACGTTAGTTTCCTAATAAAAAAATTCTCCATGATATCTGAATGACGAGAGGAATAGAGAGGCGATTAAAAAATATTAAATACATACATATCCATATATTCAGTTACACTAATAAAAAAAAGTTCTCAATGATGTCTGATATTTTGAAGAGAGCGTAGCAAACGAGCTAGACTAGAAAGAGGGTGAGAGGCAATATAAGAGGCGCCTTGATAAGCCGGTAGACGAGCGTGAGAGGCGTCCAGCGCGTAGAAGCCGGCTTCTAATCCGCGCGCACCAACGTCATCGTCGTAATCGGGCGCAATTAGCGCCGGGTCATTAGAGAACGGCCAACGCTATCACGTTTTGGCTCCCTCGGCCGGGTCATCGGGGTAAGGAGATTCTCGGTTCTTGTGACTCTCCAGCTTTTCCTCGCTCGATTTCTCTCCCGCTGCGCAGTAAAAAATTACCGAAGACCCACGAACATAGATAACGAGGTGTACATTAATATTCACTAAAAAAAAATTCTATTTTATTTAATCTATCTACATTCGTATCTCCGAAAATTATTTAGTGGTGGCTGCGCGTGTTAAGACACGCGTCAAATGAGTGCTAAATTTTTACAATTGTCTATCCAACATCGTGGGAGGTTGATTTGTATTATCGCATGTGTCCTCAAATCAAGAGAAATATTAGTGGAGATGGTCTTGCAAGAACAATTGGTAAATGCATATTTCCATGATAGTACGTTTTTGTTGAGTTTTTTCGAAGTAAAATCTGTATTTTTTAACCGATTGTAATGTACCACGACTCATTTTCTTTCTTAAACTTTGTCCTACGAATTCACCAAGTAGATTTTTTGCAGGTTTTACCGTTTAACAAATATGGCCAATTGTTTAAACGGAAATGTTATTTTTTTCGTAAACAAACTGCTGCCATTTTTAAACGGCCAAAACTATTTTAAAAATCTAGCAACTTCGAGTAACATAATGAGCTGTGGTACATTAAAATTGGTTGAAAAGTAAAGATTCTTCGTTGAAAAAAACTCAACAAAAATGTATCGTCTTGGTAAGTTGCATTTATCAGTTCACTTATTTGCAAAAATATCGGTATTAATAGTTTCCTTGATCGAGGACCTATGCAATACAAATCTATTTCCATTACTGTTAATAAATGCACAACAATTGTGAAAATTTACTATTCCGTGTAGTCGCTTCCTTAACTGTCGTCCGTATCTTATTATATAAGTCCATATTCATAAGACGGCGCTTTCTGAATTTGCAATTTTTTTCTTATACACTAATCTGAATTTTGTGCAATGTATAAGCGACGGTCTCACTCACATTGTTCACCGGACAATGGGTTTCCCGTCGTCCTTGTAATTGGGCTCAGCCCATTATTAATAAAATAAATAAATAAATAAATATCTTCAAGCCGTCTGCTCAGTCCCATAATTTTTTTCTCCGCGTTCCTCCCCAACGATATTCTTAACTCTGTCGATGTCACGAGGCTTCGATATATGCACTCCCAGCAAAACGATTTCTCTTAACGCCCGCACAGAAATCCACTCTTCCTATAATACTTTAAGGATTAAATGTAAATAGATTTTTTATTTATTTATCGGAACGCTTAGAGACGATCGGGCTCGGTCGAGAGAGCTTGGCCGTAAAATCGCTTTCGATTTCCAGCGCGAGGCGGCGCGCGCGACACTTTCACCGGTTGTTACTCACTCGACTGAAATTTATGGACCGTTATATTACCAGTTATCCTCGAGAGCAGAGGTGAACGAGTAAAGTAGACGCCGTACCAGCAGACGATTGTCTTCGCGACCGATTGAAAAATCGATCAGTGGCTCGATTGAATTCTGCGTAGGAGTCTCTCGTGCGTTTATGCATGAGTGTGTGTGTGTGATAGAATTAGGGAAATAATTGTCATGGAATGCCGAGAGTGCTGGTACGGAATGGCACGAGGCATTGCACAGCCATTGATGCGTAATGTATCGTGTCTCGTTCGCACTCCTCCGGTGTCTCGAGGTTTCTCGATACAAATTTACACATGCGAAGAAATTTGGCACGGGAATAGGAAATTTGAGCGAGGAGAGACTCGATGGAGAAATAAAAAATAATTAATATCTGCTTACACAAGTACACTTTCTACTCGGGTTCTACTCTACGAATAACCTTTAAGTCATTTCCCAAATTTATTTTTCAAAAAATATTTCTTCTTTGTTGCGATTTTCTCTATTTCCTTTAATCTGAAATACACTGTACTAAATGTAATCGTGCTGTCTTCTTTACATCTGAATTTTCTTTGTAAAAGAGCTTGTCCCGTAAATTAAATAAATAAATAAATGTGCGATACATCCGGCGTTGGTCGCGTATTCTCGGCTCTTCGTCGATACCCACTTATTTCGGATTAATCAAAAAGAAATTAGTCAAATTAATCGGAATAATCGACGTCTTGAAACGAATGTACCGAAACGGCGGTGCCAAAGGCTCTCTGATAGAATTGGCCGGAGGCAACAGCGTGATAAGATTATACGACGAAGCTCCGTTCGAACCAGCTCGGCTCCACAGTTCAAGGACTTCGAGGTCGTGGCGCACTGGTGGCGCACGGACGCCGGACTCTCGATGAAAAAGATGTTTAGCGAAAAGGAGAGGAGAATCGCGTCGAGCTGAGTCTACCTGTCTCGTGGAAGAACAAGATATATATATATGCATATAATATATAGAATAGAACTTAAATATATTTTCTGCATGGAGGCCGTATCGATTTCAGAAAAAGAGAATAATCGATGCCTCGTGCCCGAGGTTATGTGTTTATGTTGTGTTTTATTTATGTTATGTGTCATGTACGATAATGTACCATGTGCAATATCGTACATGCTACAGTAGAACGTCAGTTATCCGAATCTCCGATACGCGAACGTCCCGTTGTCAGAACCATGGCGCAAAATCTCGATGTGATTTCTTTCCCGAGCCTATCCGTATTGCAAGCGCATTCAAGCTTATATAGCGTGACTACAGGTTAAACTGCTTATACGTCGGCCCTGTCGCGAAGTATTCGCTAATTCCTGGTTACGCGCGGAGATATTCTAATGGATTTACATAAATACAATTGTTTCCGCTTGTACCGTTCAAATTATCATTACCCGAATTTTCGTTGGACCAAACTAGAACTTAAATATATTTTATATCACTCGGTGTGAAAGTAGCAGTTTTGCGCACGCGAAGCGTGCATAAACCTCCCATTATCACATTTTGTGAAATAAAACTTTGTACGATACTCATGCGAAAAACATTTTCTGAACTCGTGTGATATCAACACTCGCCGTCGAGCCGTGCTGCGAACGCGCACTTGTAAAAAAAAGTTTTATCGCACTAGTATCGTAATGTACTATACTGCATGGAGACTGTATCGATTCTCGAAAGAGAATAATCGGTCCTTCGTCCACGAGGTTATGTGCATACACTATCGTACGTTCCACAGTAGAACTTCGGTTATCCGAATCTCCGATATCCAAGCGTATTTTATTTTACATTATTTTATTTTCTTATTGCTATAAACTGGCCAAGCCTTTTTTTACAGAAAAAATGTACAGTATACAGAGGTAAATAGAAGTAGCTTAAACAGATACGAGGTTGCAAATAATCGTAAAAGAGCTTATAGTCGTGGCCTGAGCAATGCGACGCGGCATTCGTACGGTATTCAGGCTTGTATCACGCGTTTATACGTTTCAGTGCTTATGCGCCGGCAGTGTCGTGCGGTATTCATTAGTTCCTGGCTTCACGCCGAGATATTTATTTATTTATTTATTCATTTATTCATTCAACGGGTAGAAACATCTTAGAGGTCGATACGGACATATGGGACAAACATTGTAATGGTACTTAGAAGAGTCACATAATCATAATTATCATATCAATATGGGTGGATATAAAAAATAATATCTGTAATGTTCTGATTTCCATTATCCGAAATTTAGCTGGACCAAAGTGCGACCCCGATCGATTCGGACAATCGAAGTTCTACTGTATTATGTATGCTGTCGATGCCGGGTCTGTGTATTCTTCGTTGCTCGAGGTCATTGCCCTCCGTGGATCGAACTTGACTGCACGCTCGAGCAGTAGCCGTAGGACGCATAGTCGACACAGAAAGAAAAAAAATAAAATCAATAATTGCGTTTTACGCGACGAACCAACTGTGCTGCATCAGCTTCGCTCGTCGAAGTACGCTTCGTTGCTTTGTGACAAAATTACTGCGAGCATGAAAATAAAATTATTTGACAAAAAAATATATTGATTATAATCCGCCGAAAAAAATCCACACCACATTGCTGTAACTTGTTTTTTTTTTGTAACTTGTTAATAACGTCATTTTTTTTGTAACTCGTTCATAATGTAACAATTTTCTTTTAATTGCAGACTCAGCATACTATAATTACAACGCTTTATCGAGGAGTCCAAGTTCGCCGGAGGACGATGTGTCTCACATTTTTCACACCAACGATATTAATGGCGCGGTGCTGTCGAGAAGACGTCGTTACGGCGGCGTGGAGCCAATCCCCATCAAGCACGATCCAACTTCCGAGCAACCGGAGATCAAGATCGACGCCACTTCCACCAACGTAACGTACTCGACGGACAAGGTGACCTCGATGGGCGGTTCGACGATGAGTCCCGTCGAGAAATTGACTCATCTACCGGACGTTAATTCCACCGCCAAGTCCGATGCACCAAAATCAACGAAAAATACTACATTCGTCGTCTCGAATCCGATGAATCCCGCAACAGGCCAACCGGTACGTTTCTTTCGATGTTTTTCTGTCTTCGGCAGTTTCAACACTATAAAAAAAATCTCCATTTCGGTCTCAATCGTCATAAAAATTGCACTGAATGAAGAGACGTTGTCACTGTACTAGTCTACCGAATTTTCACTGGCTATCTCAAACCGTTTCCGAGCTATAGTTAATTTTAATTATACACGTCTGTCACACGTACATTTACACCCGGCTGGAAAGTAAACTTACATTTCTCGATGTTTCAGACTATTTTAAGGATGCATCACACTTACATTCTCAACAAATTTTATTTTTCATTTTTAATTTCTGCATAAATTCTGAAAAACATTCATATGACTTCTAGAAAATCAATGAATTCATTTGAAAAGAGAAAAAAGAAAGTGTACTGATTATTTGTTGAACCATTTTTTTTAGCAATTTGTTAATAACTTATTGACATTATTATTACGCAAAATGAATATTCTTGATACCTTTAATACAGTTGATTGATATATATTTTTATATCATAAGGAAGTGTTCAAATTCTCACTGTATCTCACTTTTGGTTGGGAACGTAAATGTGAAATATCCTTAAATACTCCAACACTAAAATCTCCGACACTTTTATTTTTATGACAATTGCTTCCTCTATGAGGAAGCAAAGAAAAAAAAATTAAATAATTATTACCTCGTTTATGCGATTCTGCAGGTGCACGTATGGGCGAATCAAACACGCTGGGACAACGCAACGCGAAAGCCCGATCCAACGCCGGACGACAAGAACCCGGACAAGCCGGTACCGCCAAAGTTAAGCGACGAGATAAAGTTGAACACGAAAGAAGACAGCAACGCGAATGGAACACCGGAGGTTAAAGCGATCAATGCAACGATCAACAAGGACGCAACTCAGTCGGGCAACTCGACCGACAGCGATCTCGGCGATATATCGATAAGCAAATTTTCGGACGTCACGAACAACACCCTCGCCCAGAACAACATAACGAAGACCGAGGAGGACACCCATCAGTATTACAACAGCACTTTCTTCAGCGACGAGAACATCGCTAAAATGTACTGGATCGACATGGACAATCATCCTGACCGTCAGGTCAACGACCTGCTTAGTCAGAGCCACCGAAGAGCAGCGGTACGCTAATCGTTACTCGTGATGCTTTACAGAAATCGTTTATAGATCACTTTCTTTATTTTATTTTGCTTTGTTTTATTTTTCTTTATTTTAATCCTTAGTGTGCATTCGGGTCATTTTTACCCCAACGTTATCCCATGTTTCTTTCGCTCAAGGTCAAGTTTTGGCGCGTTTTTGGATGGGTCAAAGAGGTTGTTTTTTTGTTTAATTTGACTTCACGAGCTTAAAGTTTGATCAATTCACTGCAAAAAGTGTCGTAACCTTTTGTCCGAAAACTGCAGACTTTCCAAAATATTTAAGGCCAGGGGTCAGATTGACCCCGTATGCACTTAAAGATTCGCTGCGGAGGTGTGCACAGTAACGGTTAATTTTCGTTAATTTAACTTTCATGATTTTAATTTTGTTGATTTCAATTTTCTTGGTTTTAATTTTCTATATTTTAATTTTAATTAATTTTTTTAATACAATTTCAGACCGTCAAGCTCAAGTTCGATTTTCCGTTCTACGGGCACAAGGTTCGGAACATCACAATCGCAACGGGGGGTTTCTTGTACACCGGAGAATACGTGCATAGTTGGCTCGCGGCCACACAGTACATTGCCCCGCTGATGGCGAACTTTGACACTCGTCTTTCCAAAGACAGCTGGGTCAAGTACGCGGACAACGGTAAGCGACGAGAAGCCGGCGGACACAACCGGGAAACAATTATTTAACTGTGTGTACGATTGTGCAGGTACCGCTTTCACGGTCGAGTGGGAAGAGGTCGTTCTCCAGGACAAACCGGAAGCCGGAGGTTTCACTTTCCAGGCTACTCTCCACGACAACGGCAACATCGTCTTCGTGTATTCAAAGATACCGCTGACCGTCGAAGCTATCGAAGATACCGCGCATCCCGTAAAGGTCGGCCTCA
This sequence comes from Stenichneumon culpator, assembly GCA_964017025.1. NCBI lineage: Eukaryota > Metazoa > Arthropoda > Insecta > Hymenoptera > Ichneumonidae > Stenichneumon > Stenichneumon culpator. Next base: position 17,345,053 of record OZ024772.1, on the reverse strand, counting down.
GCGACGCCTACATAATGGACAGAACAATTTTCTGTGAGTCAAAAATTCTCGAGCGGAAATAATTTTCTCGAAAATAAAAAATCCATATCGTCCAGCAGCGCGACCTAGACAAGTCGCAGACTGTAGCTGAGAAGCCGTTCGGAGCGCATCGAACTTTATTCGCTAATGTTTTGGCTCTCGTCCAACTCTATAAAAAGCTAGAGCGCCCTCGTATCTCTCTTCCTTGTGTTCCCGCTGCACCGGACCTGAATTACGAACACGAATATATTCCCTCAATAATTTTCAAAGAAAAGCACCCACGAAAAGTGGATTTTTTTTGGAGATTATATTTATGTGTTTGAGATCTGCGATGTTGCGGTTGCCCAGACTGAGCAATGAATTCTCGGCACTGAATTTCACTGGGTCGTCTTACGAAACTTAAAAAAAATTAGCAAACATGGTAGTTCGAAGACCTGAGTAGGAGAGAGGACTTAAAATAAAACAAATAAAAAAGAAAAAGAAAAAAAAAAGTGACGTGCTTAATGGCACGTCACTTTTTCTTTTCTTTTTCCTTTACAATTCGTAAACTTAAGTGATTCAAATTTTAATAAATCGTAGATTTAAGTGTTTTTAACTTTATCAACTGTTATGACTCGTAACGCTGGAGGTCTGATATTTATCATTTATTATTTATATAGTATATATTCCAATTGTAAAGGAGAAATCTGTCAAATAAATTAAATTAAATATTTCTCTTTTTCTTCAGTTGTCCGCAGGAAAACGATCTATGAGTATCACCGTGTGAACTTCAATCATCAGGAGATAAGAAACTGGACGGTAATTTATCTGAAGGCTTTGCCGACCTGTCTGGAGATGGATAATTGCAACGATTGTCTGACGAAAGTACCGGATTTCGATTGCAAATGGTGCCCGGACCTGCATCAGTGCAGCACCGGTACATTCAGATTCAGGCAGGATTGGCTTGAGAAGGGATGCGAACAGAGGAACATCAAGGACCAGAACAGTTGCCCGGCAACGCACACAACTTACACCGAAAATTATGATAGTCGCGATCATCCGGGGCACGTGCGTACGGACGCTGGATTGTCTGCTAGTGTCGATCAAAATAGTATTGGAGCCAAGGGAGCTGGTGCGAGCATTCTCGATAACAGTAAGTCTCACTCAAAGTTTTACAAACGTTATTGCGATCTACATAATCCTCAGCCTGGATTCGGTTATTTATTCAATTGATGTGTGTATTTAACTAATTTATGTATCTAAGTACTTTATGTATCTATCTAATTTATGTATCTGACTAATTTATGAGTTTAGTTAATTTTTGTATTTAATTAATTTATGTATTTTGCAATTTTAGCGGCTAGTCACATGAACATGGGCGTCTCTGGGATAATCGGTATACTTGTCATCGTTTCGTTGCTCGCCGGTCTCGTCGCATGGGGCGGCTACGCTTATCGCAATCCTCACAGCGCGTCCGGACAGATGCTCATCAGGGTAAGCGATTATTTTTAAAAAATGTTCCCGTTTAGTCCCATTTACGTTTGTACTAATAATTGTCATTCCTCAGTACCGACCGAGCCAATGGAGCTGGCGACGAGGAGAGGCCCGATACACAGCGGCGACGATTCACATGTGATCCAGCATAGCGAATATCCCGAATTCGGATCGAATCAAGTGAGCGCGCTTGATGCTTAAACTCTTTACGAGCTCAATTCGCAACCACTTCGCGAGCTCCATCGAGTTCTCTTACGCTGAGGAGGAGCATCGTCAATCGTCCCTTATATGCAAAGAGAAGATTGCGCGAGTCTTTTTTTGTATCGCGAGAACGATCGAAGGTGGCGCATCTTCCAATGATATATATCGCTCGATAATATAATTCACGGTCGTTTCGGGTCGAACCGTTCCGAGGCCGCCGAATGTAAGACGAACAAGAAAATATATCTCACTATACGAAGTATTGAGCTATTGCCGCGAAACAATATACACAATGTCGCAACGGGTAAAAAAAAGGAGAAATCGTACGTCTGGCATAGTCATTATTTTAAAAAATTACAAGCCGCTAAAGATAATACAAATTAAGTTTGGGATCAAATTCACAGGTGCCTTTGTTGTTCAATCGTATATACTGTCGTCGTTGAAGGACAATCGAAAATATTAAACTGTACGCGCGATGGATCGTCGCGTGATTTTTAGCAGGATGTCGTATACCTTGTGTAACGTTTAAGAATACGTTTTTTTCTTTTTGTATCGTTAGTCGAATTGATGTAATTGTTTTAGATATGGTAAAAAAAAAGAAACCTACACAACGATCGAGCGAGAAGCGAGCGGTGTAGGTCGTGGATGAGAGATATATTGGACAACACAATTTTCCGATTCTGTATTAGGAAAGTATTGTTTCGTTAAAACGTTTGGAAAACTCTACCTTTGTTTTTCTTTATCCGAAAATTAAAAAAAAAACTTCGATATATTTATGAATATACATATATATATGTATACGTATATATATATATTTTATGGGTGAGATTTTGAACGACGCAAGCACCTTCAATGTAACACGTATGAGAATAATATCAACTACAGTACCGAATCGGATAACACTATACCATCAATATGTACATAGTAGTTTCGTAATGCAATATAATTTTTATGTAACTTTAAGTGGATATTATTATCAAAAGGTGCCTTTTGTCCAGAACAAATTTTTATTCATCGACGTTTCCGCGAATCTATTGTACGCGGTTGCGTCGACACCAACTTTTTACACGCCGAGTATACGAGCGATGATTATGAACAGCAAAACAAAAAAAAGAAGCGAAGCAAAGCACGTTTAAGTCGTTATTATAGGTCTGGTCCTTTAACTGTGCAATCATGGCAGAAATTAATTTTTTTTTTTCATGGCAAATGAATAATTATGAATGTATAAATGATAATCGGTCGTTCGATCGCTGCAAAAAAAAAAGCAGTTACGCATGTTACTGGCAAAATGAAATAATAGTTTCGATAAGCTTTTATTATACTACCGTGTACGAATTGATTTCATAGTTTGTGATAATAAATATTTTAATTACTATGGTAAACCTTCCACGAAGCATACTTTCCCCGAGAATTACCCACCAAGGGGCAATCGCGCGTTAGTAAAAAATAACGATAACAAGAACACGGAGAATCGGCGAAGAGCGCGCGATTCAAACGACTTCGCGCTCAGTCCTGAAAGCCGGCGAGTCTCGCAACGCGTTACGAATCGTCGCTTCTCATTGGTCGACGCGATGGAAGTGGGGGAGTCGAAACAAAGATGGCCGCGAGACGGAGGATATACCGAGGCGAATTATGGTGAAGCGAGTTTGGGGTCGCGCGCACGCGCAGTAATCTCGCACACGGCAGAGCGGCACGGAGTGGAGGTAAACTATAAAACGAGCTATCGATACGGTGTCCCATTGACGCGTGTTAGTATTGCGTGAGTGGTCGCGCGTCCCAGAAGTAGTGGTGGTCGACACTCGGGAGCGGACAGCAGCTGAGGTGCGTGCGTCAGGTTCCGGTCGTTTCTGTTCGTTTCATTCCCCCTTCTAATTCTTCGATTCCTACGACCGTTTCATTTTCGGAAAAGGGATCGGTCAAACAAACGTGTGCGGTGTTGATGCGTCTCTCTTATTGTTTTCGTTGTTTTCTCTTTTGAACTGGATTATACATCGTGGTGTAGTAAAATGTGACAAGTCCTGGGCGGCCTTGAAGTGACGGTGAGTGACCTTTTCGAATGGCATCTTCGGTGTCTCTCCGCACAGGCGATAGATTGCAAGTCGGTGTAGGATCGCGCGCTGTCGCGTTCGGCACGCATGCACGGCGCGCGACGTCGCCCGACCCCGGTCGGCTTTTCTCACGGTAAAAATTAATAATTAATTAGAACGACGGAGAGCCGGCAGTTGGTGTAACGACCCCGTGTGGAAGGATGCGAAGTGGCGAACCAGCGGTAACGTGGATTGTTCTCGGCAAAGCCCCCCCGAGCTCCGGATAATACCCGTTTCCGTTCGCCAACCTACAACTCCCCGAGAGAAAACGCCGGGGCAACCGCGCGACTTGCCCGTATCTAGGATCGCTCAGACGTGTTTTTTTGCGACGGTGCACGAGGCAGCCTCGGGACACGAACGCTCCCGATTCAATCGCCGATCTGGTGTGATCGACAATAAAAACTATTACGACCTGGAATTATCAGTCTACTCGGATAAAGCTTATTATCGACCGAGCACACGCAACCGAATCGCTATTTTATTTACGAAAGATCGACCGTTTATATATATATATACACATATATATATGTGTGTATATATATAGTACTAGTAGCCGTAAGCACTGTTCTCCTCTGCACCTGGCAGACGCAGTAACACAAACGATTCACGCGAGATGAATTACGATAATCAAGCGAATAACTTCGTGTCAGCTTTGTTATTTCACCTCCGGAAAGACCGTGCGTACTTACGCCGATGTGGCATTTTTCACGGTCTTAACAAATTTCACATTGAAATATTATTTACGAAAGATCGACCATTTGTATGGATATAGTATACTATCTACAGATACAGTATACTATTGTATAGATATAGATATACTATCGGCCGTATAAGCACCATTGTCCCATGCACCTGGCTCGCGCAGTAACATGGAAGATTCTCGCGAGATGCGTTACGATAATCAAGCGGATAACTTCGTGCGAGCTTTGTTATTTCACCTCCGGAAAAAACCCGTACACTTATCTGGCATTTTTCACGGTCTTAAAAATGTTCAAATAGAAAAAGCATTATTTACGAAAGAACGACCGTGTATATAGATATAGCACTGCTAGCTGATAAGCACGGAAGATTTTCACACGCATTACGATAATCAAGCGGATAACATCGTGCGAGCTTTGTTATGTCATTCCGCAAAAACCGTGTAATCCGTAGAAACCGGATTATCGAGGCGCACGTTCCGTAATCGCAATTCATAAATCTTTTCATCAACGTGCGGTTTTAGTTTCCTTCTTTTTTTATATAATTGACAACGAGCCGACGATCGATACGAAGTTCATCGACCCGGTACAGTTCATCGGCTCACAGGCGTTGTGTTTATTGGCCGATCGATAAATGACTGGTCTACGCTTCCGTGAATACGCGGATACACGTCAGGTCTCTAGGAAAAAAATTTAGGTAGGGTGTACAGTCCGCCGCGTACACTTTTGTCCGCGTCGGAGAGGCACAAGGGGCTGAACGGCTAGCGTCCCTACGTCGCGCTAGCCAACCTCGGGCACGCGAATCGATATTTGGAGGGTAGGCGTCCCGACGGACGGCGTCGAATCTGCGATACATGAGTCACTCACCCTGTATTACACGAGATGAGAGAACCCGCTCTTCTGTACCCTTCTCCCGGACCGTACACCCTGTCCCCTCGGCAAACCACCCCCGAACTCACACGCTCAGACGCATCTCAGAAATTTAAGTACAGTCACCACGAAGAACTTTGTTCAGTAGTGGCAATTGTATTTATTATTTTCTTTATTTTTTTTTTATTTCGTTTTATTGACAGTAACTCCTTTACACAGAACTGAAAGTGGTGAACGAAAAGACGAGGCATATGAAATAAAAATAAAAATACAACATAATACCGACCAACTTTTCGATTAAAAACACGACGCAAAATATATATAAATATAAGAGAAAATAAGAAAAAGACTTTAAGGAAAGCCTAATGAACAACCTAATGATATTGCTGAGGCACTCCCTTTTATTTCTATTCATATTTTATTATTTATTTATATCTTTATTATTTTTTTTTATTATTATTTGTTATTGACGATATTTTGAATGGTACGGACATTGATATATTTACAAGATTACTTACAGTATATATTTCTATTACCAACGGCCATGTCCCGTTAAAAATATAAAAAATAAAAGTAAAATTCTAATAGAAACATGTTTGTGGCGGGAGTGAAAAAAAAAAAAGATTAATAGAGTTAGGGTCGAATTTTAAGACGTTAGTATGAACTTAAGATTGCTCTTGAGATCTATCTTAAGATCGAACTTAAGCACGAAATCAAGTCCACGTGAAGCACGTGATGAAGTTCGGGCCAAACTTCGATTTTAAGATCAAACTAACGTCTTAAAATTCGACTCTTAGCGAGCCGAAGGACTTGGATCGGCAAATCCTTCGGCCTCGAATTTTTTTTTTTGCGTTTCATTTTCACTCTCGCCACGAAAATGTTTGCGTTAATATTTATTTTAATTTTCATTATATCTACAAAACGATAGCGGTTAATCCACCGGCCTGGTCGGAATCCTCGGACCGAATTGAGATGTTACGCTTTCGACTCGACGATAGAACATTCTCGCAAGGAGCGACGATACCTTAATTTACGATACTTAAATACGTCGTCCGAGCGTAAAACTTATGCCGCTCTCGGGGGCCTAAACCCGTTTCTCGGATAGCGCGTGTGGGAACGGGTTCTATAAAAAATTGAGCGTTCTTCCGTGAAAGCTTTTATCTTAAGCGAGCATCGCCGAGTCGGTACAGTCGCATCCGTCTCTAGCAGGCTTCTGTACGCTGTACTATAAAGGGTGTAGCTTCGCGTGGTTTTTCTTCCCCCCCCCCCTCGCCCCTCCTGTTAACCCGGTATATCACTCTCATGCGGTGGAATCTTTGCGAACGCTCAACCTTCCCGTGCGATTGTTTGCTCTGCCCTTTGCCATGGAAATTTGCCACTTCCTGCTCTCTCGCTCTATATCTACACTCCCGAACGACAAATGACTCTATACGAGCTCACGGTAGGCTAAGAATGTTATTATTCCGTATAAATTGGACCGGTGGGTATGGAAAGTCTCGCGATGTTTATTTTTTTTTCTTCGTCCCCTCATCGCATGTCGAAACTCGTCGGCGGTCGATGATTATTTTGCGAAAATTGCTGAGAGTGAAATCGCGAAGGGATACACACTGTGTATGTACGGTGGTCGGCCGCTCGCGGAGTATCGTTGGGCGACCTTGGGCTCTCCTCGCGTGTAGACGAGAACTTCGTACACCGGTTACAGTAATATATACATATGCATGAATATATGTGTGTATGTACACACACATACCCGGTGTCCCTCGCGTACGTGGAGACGGCCGGCGACTTCGTGACCGGTCATTTTTTTTGTCAATTGACCGGTCCGGAAATTACCGCGTTGTGACAATAGCGACATTGAGGGGTTTGGGACGCTTCACAATAGTTCAAATAAGTGCTACATTTTTAAAGTCGTTTGTACAAACTTTTACTCATCTGTTGATTATAGACAGTAAAAATAATTCGTATGAAATTCAATGTAGCAATTTTATATTAAATTTCATGTACGATTGTGATGAAAAACGAATGTTCAGTTTATTGAAAACATTGGAAATACTTTGATTTTAATAACTTACTTTAATTTCAATGAAAAGTATATCTATGTTTCATCACAATTGCGGATTAAATTTAATGTGCCAGTTTTTGCATATAATTTTTCAGTCCGGTACATTAAATTTACAATTTTTTTTTGTGTAGTGTATAGTGAATGGTTATTTGTATTACGGCGGATGTACTTAATCTAGGAAAATATTGATTGCAATGGATTTGAAAAAAACATTAACTGATCTGAGGTAATTTTCCAAAATATATATATTCGTTCAGTTTTTTCAACCAATAATCCGTAAATTTTGTTCGATTTTGATGTACCGCGGCTCATTCTCTTCCCTGAAAGATGCTCTACTAATTCACCATCTAGATATTCGATAGGATGTTCCGTTTAAAAATGACTGTCTTTTGTTTATCCACCGACGAAGTTCGTTTACAGAAAACAGCTCATTCTCCACACTCCAAGAAATAATTTTGTATTCATTTTATAATATTCTTTACTTGATAGAATAATTGTCAAAAAAAATTGAAATGCAACTGATGACAAAATCAACGAGGTAGAAAAATTTGTTTGAAATCAACCTCGCTAAAAAGTTGCTAAAAATTTGGCCAAATTTGTGAACAAAAGTAAAAAAATGGCGGTCAAATCCCAGCTGGATGTTCGTTCTTTTGACCGTAATTGTGACAGTTATTTCCCGAACAAAAATGCCAGTCGTGGCACAGCAAACATTTCTTGGTATAAAAAAGACGGTCATTGACGGTAATTTTTTGGTCAATTGACGCCTACAAAAAATTACCGTCACGGCACATCTTCGCGCGTACGTGCGTGCTCGCCATCGGCAAAAAAAAAACATGAAAAATGCAAGCGAGTGAGACGAAAAGAAACGAGGAGAATAATTCCCGAAGGGTGACGGCCAAAAATGTTTCTCTCAGTCGACCGGGCGCGCGCGCGCCCTCGATCCTTCGGGGCCCCCAGACGCCTTCTAAGATAATTGGTAGAACCGGATTCCGTACAAGTTCGGAGAGAGAGCCTCCTCTTCCTCCTAACCGTAATTAATAGTTCGAGAGTCCGCCGAAGCCCGAGCTCGCAGCGTGCACTGCCCGTTCGAAAATGATACCCCTCGTCTTCTTTTCCTGACGATGTCTGTCCGACGTCGGGAGGGGCGAAGGAGGGGCGGCAGCAAAGCAAGTTGGCAACAGTGAACTACTAAACGGACAATACGCCTAGCGAATAGGAAACAAAACGCTTCCGAAGCAATCTGTTTGCAAAATCATTGGGCTCTGCAATTAAAAGACCACGTGATCATAGAGTTATGACGAAGTGAGCCTCTGTGGATAATAATGGACCACGACTTATCGCAGCCGCCATATTCGCCACGCATGTTTTTCTAACGACCAACGGTAACATTTTAGGTTGGATTTGCGTTGTTCTCTAACAATCAACTCCAACTCAACCGGTCTGTTTGTGCGCCAAACTAACTCTGAATCGAACCTTCGAGAGGTTGATTTTTCGGAGATATTAAACAACCAACTGTTGTATGTATCGGATAGAAAGTTGGTTTATATTTGGACTTTCCCGAGAGAACCCAATTTCCGACTCTGTGTCGAGAGTACCGAAAGCTCTTGGCTCTTGGTTGGAAATTTCATTGCTTTAGGAAACACCCAGCTGTAAATCAACCTCGTATCACATGCATACAACGGTTGGTATTACGATTGGTTGTTCAATAGCACCGAAAACTCAGCGTCTCGAAGGTTGGAATCAGAGTTAGTTTTGTGCAGCAATCGACCCGTTGGTTTCACGTTGGTCAGAAACCCAGTGATTCATTCTAATTTCCCTGTGAGACACGATAGTCGGTGGAGTGCATCGAGAGACCCATTCCTCCGATGAGGCACGAAGGAGATTATATAACTATATATAAGATATATAATAACATGTGTATTTGTATATCTATATATACACTACCACCTGCAGTATGATCCATCCGTGGGCGGAAGGGCCGGACGGGCGGCAGCAAAGCAAGTTGGCAACACTGAACTACTAAACGGATAATCCGCCCGGTGTGCGAACCCGGTAAAGCAAGCTGTCCTCGAAATCATTGTGCTCTGCATTTAAACGGTCACGTGATCATAGAATTTTTATAAAGAGAGCCTTTGTGGAGAATAATGGACCACGACTTATCGCAGATAGTTGTCATTTATATTTTTCTAACGACATGATGCGAATTCACTCTAATTTAATTATGAGAGACGATAGTCGGAGGAATGTATTGAAGGGACGAGAAATGAAGATTATATAACTGTATATAAAAGGTGTGGATTTATATATCTGTATACACTACTACCTGCGGTATGATCTATCCGGGGGCGGAAGGGGCGGATGGGCGGCTGCAAAGCAAGTTGGGAACACTGAACTATTAACCGGATAATCTGCCCGGTGAAGGGGAAGCACAACGCTTCTAAAGCAATCTGTTTGCAAAATCGTTGGGCTCCGCAAATAACCGGCCACGTGATCACGGAGCTCTGACAAAGTGAACCTTTGACGATCCTAAAAATCATTTTGCATCCACTTTCATCTTCGGCGAGTTCGTCAATGCACTGCTTTAGGAAGATCAAAAAATTGTTCAATCGTAGAATTTGATTCTCTAAGGGTTGAATTTTAAGACGTTAGTCAAAGCTTAACGTTCGATTAGCTTTTGAGATCGGACTTTAGATCGAAGTTTGGCTCGAACTTCATTGCGTGCTTAAGATCTAATTAGAACTTAAGTCTGAACTCAATTTTGATTGTAGTCCGAGTTCGATCTTAAGCCCGAACTCGAGTTCGATTTTAAATTCGAACTACAGTTCGACCTTAAGTTCAAACTAGCGTCTTAAAATTGGACTCTAAGTGAACTTCCCCGCGTGAAGCTTCCGCGATGCAAAACACAGCCGTTATAACTTGATGAAATTGTAGTCTCGTGCAGATATCTTCAGGGTCATAACCTTTGTACGCAATGATGGATCACCACTTATAGCGGCCGGCATATTCGTCGTTTATATTTTTTCAACGACACGACGAGAATTCAATCTAATTTCACTGTGAAACACGATAGTCGGAGGAATGTATCGGAGGGTCGAGAAACGAAGGAGATTATATAACTATATATAGGATATATTACATGTTGTATTTATATATCTATATACAGTACTACCTGCAGTACAGGTAGTATCCCAGAAGATGAGAATCCGAGTGGTCGCGTCTCAAGAACTCCCCTCCGGCGACTCTTCGTGCTCCAAGGAGAGCCTCGCCGCCCGGCAGCTATATAGAGACGACGCCGCTTAGCCGTGCCTGGCGATCCGCAATTTCTATACGGTCAACTAGTCTCACGATTTCCTCCGCTACGGACGAGAGCGGCGTAGTAGAGTTAAAGAATAAAAAAAGAAAACAAAAAGGACACGAGCCTCCAACAGTCGAAGGATACTTATATCGGACTCCCGTTCGGTTGCAAATCTACCGCCCTTGCTACTTGTACTCTCTCGTACTATCGCTATATCGTCGCTAAAGCATCGAATGTAAAACACTAAAGTCACGCGTACGCGTAAGACTGATATTCCACGGAGTTTCCGTCACTGATCCGCGTGAAAATCGTCATAAGATGTTTAATAATAATACGGAAAATCTTCACTTCCGGTTTGAAAATCACCGAGCGCCCGATTTTTTAAATGTTTGAAAATCTTCCGATCTTTGAAAATTGGAAATTACTTGATCGCTAACAATATTATTAATAATAATAATAATATAATAATAAAGTTCATGTCGCTTAGACACTCAGATCGATACTCACAGATACTCACCCACAAAGCACGAAAATATTTGAAAGGTTTAAAAAATTTGTTTGATGTCCCTTTATAAATCTTGCATTGAAATATTTACGAAATGTCTTAAACATGTCAAAGATCGCATCACCAGCCAATTTTGTATTTCACGAAGTTTCAGGAACATTTCAGATATGGTGAAAGATTAAAGTCTCTGGTGTTTGTGAAATATTTGAGAAACGTTTCGTTGGAATATTTTGATAGAATATTGCAAAATATTATTTTCATATATTTCAGAAAAATTTCGTAAGATCGGAGATATTAAAAATATTTCGTGCTATATGGGAATATTCACAGATACTCGCATAATCATTCGCCGATACTGCGAGCGCGCGAGCCAGCATAACCGGTAGTAATAATAATAATAACGAAACGACTATAGTGCCATTAAAGTAACATCGTATAATTATCGTTTCCAGAAACTATCAGGATGGGTTCACGAGTCGATCTGGAGACCTCATCGTCGGTCAGTTCGCGAGGTGAGCGATTAACATCGAGATAATGAGAGCATCTAAAAAAATCGCCGACTGATATGGCGAGGACAATATGGATGAGCATTATAATCCTGACGGGTCTGTGCACCCTAACGGAGAGTTATCTGGCGGTGTTGTCCTCGGATCTTCCACCGGGTACGCTGGTCTTCGACGCCGGTGTCGCTCAGCTCGGTGGTCGAAGAAAGTACGAGGTTTCGGGCGACCGTACGGCAAGATTCGCAAGAAAGCTTCTCAAAGTAAATCCTCACAACGGCCGAGTGACGCTGGCGAAGAGTCTGAGCTGCGACGGTCTCCAGTATCCGAGGCTCTTCACCTTCTATATCGACTCGACCAGCACGAGACTCGGCAGACCTATAATAGATTACTACAGTCTGCCGCTGAGAGTGCTGATTACCGGATGCGGCGGTGAGAATCAAGATCTCGCAGCGACGAAGGGATGGATGGCCGAGACGCTCGCCTCCTACGCGATGCCTTCCAACGACAAATTCACCATGATATGCCTGAGAAGCTCTCAATTCGTCGCCGCCCTCAGAGACTTTCTGCCGCAAACTGCGGTCAAAGAATGCGACACGCGCTGGGGCGGCGTGGCCGATCCGCGTTTTCTCGTAGAGGGCGCAGCGGGCGATCTCGTATCGGCCTCGGAGCAATGCCTCGTCGATCCGATGTGGAAGATCTCGGTGTCGATGACTCTTCGCTGCGGCTCCACTCATCTCGCCGACGCCGAGCACAGACTCAAGATAGTCTTTCACCATCAGCAGCTCGACGACACCGATCTCGGCCGGCGAGTCCGTCGGGAGTTGAGAAACAAATCGCCGTTCTTCGAGCACGGTCTTTACATAGCGGCGGTCGAGGAGGAGAAGGAAGCCGGTGAGCCGGTCACTGTCGTCAGAGCCAAAGATCCCGAGGGCGGAGCTCTTCATTACTCGATGATGTCATTGCTCGATGCAAGATCTGGCGCTCTGTTTCTTCTCGACGCGCAGACCGGTAGAGTGACGACTAGAGCACGGCTCGATCGAGAGAACGTCGAGGTCCACTACTTCAAAATTCTGGCGGTCGACGACTCTTTTCCACCTCGAACGGGCACAACGACTCTCCAGGTCAATGTCCTCGATGCGAACGATCATGCCCCGATTTTTGAGGTGCCGGACTACGAGGCGCCGATACGTGAGGGTGTTCCAGTAGGTTCCACGGTCATAGCGGTCAAAGCTACAGACAAGGATTTTGGTAGAAATTCGGAGGTCGAGTACGCGATAGTCTCAACGACCGGCGGTGGAACGACTACGGTCAGCGAGGACACCGCGACCTTCAGGATAGATCCACGCTCCGGTGTCGTCACAACCCGCATGGCTCTGGATCGGGAGAAGACCGAAGTCTACACGGTCATAATAAGCGCCTCGGATCTCGCCAACGCACCAGCAACGAGACAAACAGCTTCGACTACGCTGGTTGTTCGCGTGCTCGATGACAACGACAATTATCCTCAATTCTCCGAGCGAACTTACTCCGCCACGGCTGCTGAGGATCTCGATTACACAACCAATCCTGTGGTATCGAAGATAAAAGCTACGGATGCCGATGCGGGAGCTAACGCGGCCATAAGATACGCCATAATCGGTGGAAACACGCAGAACACATTTTCTATCGATTCACTGAGTGGCGACGTTACGCTTGTGAAACCTCTCGACTACGAGACGACTGATCTTTACAGGATAGTCGTGCGAGCTCAGGATGGCGGATCGCCAGCGAGGTCGAACACCACTCAGCTTCTCGTTCACGTGAAGGATGTTAACGACAACGCACCGCGTTTCTTCACGAGTCTCCTTCAGGAGGCAGTCTCGGAATCCGTACCGATCGGCACTTCGGTGCTGAGAGTTCAAGCTTACGACGGAGACAAGGGACTGAACGCCCTCATCAAGTACTCCATAGGTGCTCGAGACTTGTCCGGCGCTTGGACTGAAAATTTTCCCATAACAGTCAACTCCGAGACCGGCTGGATTCACACGACGAAGCAACTGGATCGCGAACAATGCTCGAAATACCAGTTCACCGTCGTGGCGACCGATTCGGGTGAGTCACCAAAATCAGGAAGCGCAACCGTCATACTCACGGTCACGGACGTAAACGACAATGACCCACAGTTCGAACCCAAAAGCTACGAGGCGGTCGTTTCTGAAGACGACCCACCAGGCACGCCGGTTGCCTCCGTCACAGCCACAGATCCAGATGAGGACGCCAAGATCCACTACGACATAACTGCCGGCAACACCAGAGGAAGATTCTCGATAACTTCGCAGAATGGCGGAGGTCTCATAACGATAGCTCAACCGCTTGACTACAAGCAGGAGAAGAGATTCGTCCTGACAGTCAGCGCAGCGGATTCCGGAGGTAGGAGCGACACAGCCCTAGTCTACGTAAACATATCAGACGCCAACAATTTCGCTCCCGTGTTCGAGAACGCACCTTACTCGGTGCCGGTCTTCGAGGACGCGCCGATCGGCACGACGGTGCTGGTCGTCAGCGCCACGGACTCTGACGTCGGACAGAACGCTCAGATAACTTACAGCCTCGGTAACGACGGTAGCGATCAGGACGCGGCGGAGTTCACGATAAACTCGCAGACCGGAGCGATAACGACGACCAGGGCGTTGAACAGGGAGAGGATCTCCGGCTACGTGCTGACCGTCACGGCCCGGGACGGCGGCGTTCCGCCGTTGTCCGACACGACGGAGGTGGAAATTTCCGTTACGGACGTGAACGACAATGCGCCGATATTCGACGCTTCGCAGTACCAGGGTTCGGTGCCGGAGGACGTCGTCGTCGGGACGTCGGTTACGAGAGTCTCCGCGACGGACGCCGACCAAGGTCTGAACGGCAGGGTGAGATACACCCTGGAGGACGACGGTGACGGCGCCTTCGCCATCGACTCGACGACCGGGACGGTCCGGACGGCCAAGCAGCTGGACCGCGAGTCAGTCGCGAGATACACTCTCAAGGCCGTGGCGGTTGATCGGGGAATCCCCGCGCTCTCGTCCGTCGTGCCGATCGTCATCAAGATCGAGGACGTCAACGACTCGCCGCCGGCCTTCGAGAGCGACAAGATAATTCTCTTCATACCGGAGAATTCACCGATCGGCTCTACCGTCGGCGAGATCTACGCGCACGATCCGGACGAGGGTCTGAACGCGGTCGTTCAGTACTCGATAATCGGCGGCGAGGACGCGAACAGCTTCACTTTGACGACCAGACCCGGTTACGACAGAGCCGAACTGACGACCCGCCAGGAACTCGACTACGAGTCGCCGAAGAAGAAGTTCGAGCTCTTCGTCAGGGCGTCCTCGCCGCCACTCCGATCCGACGTACTCGTTCAGATAATGGTAACCGACGTCAACGACAACGCTCCCGTCCTCAAGGATTTTCAGATAATCTTCAACAACTTCAAGGATTTCTTTCCCACCGGTGCGATCGGTAAAATACCGGCCGTCGACGCCGACGTCACCGACAAGCTCGTCTACAGCATCCTCGCCGGCAACAACGCCAATCTCGTTACTCTGAACAAAACAAGCGGCGATATTATTCTGTCGCCTCAGTTGAACACCAACGTGCCGAGAGTCGCGACGATGGAGGTCTCGGTTACCGACGGAGTGAACGAGGCCAAAGCGACGATGACTCTGTCGATAAGGCTCATCACCGACAAGATGCTCTTCAATTCAATCACGGTGAGACTGGACGACATGACCGTCGAGGCTTTTCTGAGTCCACTGCTCGGTTACTTCCTCGACGGTCTCGCCGCTATAATCCCGTGTCCGCGCGAGAACATCTTCATCTTCAGCGTTCAGGAGGACACGGACGTCCACGGCAAGATCCTGAACGTGAGCTTCTCGGCGAGAAAGGTCGAGCCGGGAAACAGTCCGGAGTTCTACAGTCCGCAGTTTCTTCAGGAGCGCGTCTATCTGAATCGCGGAATTTTGGCGAGGCTCGCGATAGTCACGGTTCTTCCATTCGACGACAATCTCTGCGTCCGAGAGCCCTGCCTTAACTTCGAGGAGTGCGTTACAGTGCTAAAGTTCGGTAACGCCTCCGGATTCGCCAGCAGCGACACGGTCCTCTTCAGACCGATCTATCCCGTGACGACTTTCTCCTGCGAGTGCCCGAGGGGCTTCACCGGAAGCAGAGAGGCCTACATGTGCGACATGGAGGTGAATCTCTGCTACTCAAATCCCTGCAAGAACGGAGGCAGCTGCCAGCGCCGGGAGAGCGGCTACACCTGCACCTGCCCGCCGAATCTGACCGGCAACGAGTGCGAGATATCTCTGGAGGATGGAGATTGCCCGTCTGATATCTGCAAGGGAGACTCGCAGTGTCTTACGAGGGTGAGCGGAGGATTCACCTGCGAGGGCTGTCCGATAGCGCCGCCGGAAGACGTGACTGCCCTCTGTGAGCTAAGGTCCCGAAGCTTCGGTCCGGCGACTTTCCTAACCTTCGCTTCTCTCAGACAGAGGCACAGACTCCACCTGCGATTGAGATTCGCCACCGAAGCAACGGATGGCTTGCTTCTCTACAACGGGAGATACAACGAGAAGCACGATTTCGTAGCTCTCGAGATAATCGACTCCAGGGTTCAATTCAGCTTCTCGCTCGGCGACGAGGTCACCCGCGCGACTGCCTCGATACCAGGCGGCGTGTCTGATGGTCAGTGGCACGAGGTGCAGGTCACGTACATAAACAGAACCGTCATAGTGGCCATCGACGACTGCGACGTCGCTCTGGCTCTCAAGTTTGGCGATAGATTGGGCAAGAAATGGTCCTGCGCAGGAAGAGCCGAGCAGACTCTCGAGGCTCGTTGCGGTCTTCCGACCGAGACTTGCCATCGATTCCTCGACCTCACAGGACCCCTTCAGCTCGGCGGGCTGCCCTCGATACCATCGAGCTTTCAGACGAGAAACAAGGACTTCATTGGCTGCATAAGCGACCTCCACATAGATCATAGATTCCTCGATCTCAACTCGTTCGTCGCCGACAACGGCACTATGGCCGGATGTCCCGAGAAGCGAAGCTTTTGCTCCTCCATGCCGTGCTACAACAACGGCAAGTGTCGGGAAATCTGGTCCGGCTATGTCTGCGAGTGCGAGGAGGGTTTCGCTGGTCCCCGTTGCGACATCGAGGTCGGGAAACCCTGGAGATTCCACGGCGACGGTCTGCTGAGCTTCAATCCTCTGCTGCGTCCCATACAGCTTCCCTGGACGACCGCGCTCAGTCTGCGCACTCGCGGCCAGAGCGCTTTCCTCATGAGCATCCAGATCGGCCAGAACAGCTCGGCGCTCTTCTACCTGAAGGACGGCAGGCTCGAGAGCAGCCTTGACGGGGTCGAGACGATAGCGTCGTCGGTGCCGATAAACGACGGCGAATGGCACAGGATCGAGATCGTGTGGCAGAGCGGACACGTCTCGCTGGACATGGACTACAGAAACAGACCGTCTATATCGCCCCTGCCCGCCAAGCTTCAGGGTCTCTACGTCGGCAGGATTCTTCTCGGCGGTCCCGACCAGTCGATCAACACGGAGCTGCCCTTCTTCGACGGTTGCATCCAGGACCTGCGGATCGGGACCAATCAGAGCGTCCTGCAGCGTCCGACAGTGCAGGAGAACGTTGGAATCGGCTGCACGACCGACAACGACTGCAGTGCCGATTGTCCCGAAGCATCCGTCTGCGTCGCCAGATGGCAGGCGAGCGAGTGCGTCTGCGGACCGGGAAGGGTCGGCGAGAATTGCGAGCCGATTTGCGACGTCGATCCTTGCCACAGCGATTCGGGCAAGTGCGTCGAGGATCCGGAGTCCAAGAAGGGCTACAGATGCGAATGCACGTCGGACGAGTACTCCGGCGAGTACTGCGAGCAACAGGTCGATCAGCCCTGTCCGGCGACCTGGTGGGGCTCGCCGGTCTGCGGTCCGTGTCACTGCGACGAGTCCAAAGGCTACGATCCTTCATGCAACAAGACTACCGGCGAATGCTACTGCAAGGAGAACCACTACCAACCGCCCGGTCAGGACGAGTGCATTCCCTGCGAGTGCTACGCGACCGGGAGCTTCGGGCCTCGTTGCAACACCGAGACCGGCCAGTGTCGATGCCGCAAGGTCGTCATAGGAAGGTCTTGCACCGATTGCCCGAATCCGTACGCCGAGGTCACTCTTCGAGGCTGCGAGGCCGTCTACGACGGATGTCCGCGCTCTTACTCCAAGGGCCTTTGGTGGCCGAGAACGAAATTCGGAGCCACGGCCGTCGAGGATTGTCCCGGGACGGCCGAGGGAAAAACTTCGAGAACATGCGACGACGAATTGGGCGGTTGGCAACTTCCGGATCTCTTCAACTGCACCTCGGAGGCCTTCATCGAGCAGAGATACCAACTGGCGAATCTGGAGAGCGAACAGCTTCACATAGATCGTGATCTGGCTGTTAAGATGGCGGCGGATCTGCACAAAGCCGTTAACGAGACGAAGAACATGTACGGGGCGGATGTTCTGGTCGCTGAGTCGTTGCTCACCGCTCTGCTCGTTTACGAGGAGAGCCTCGCGGATCTTCATCTCACTCACAATCAGGACAAGGACTACGTGCCGCATCTTGTTGGTATTGCCGGAAAGATACTGAGCAAGAGGCATTTGGAGAACTGGCGCAGAATCGAGACCCTCAATGGCGATAGTCCAGACAAGATTCTGGACGGTATGGCGAGGTATCTGAAAATTCTCACGGGCTCGCAGCACAACACCTTCACGGATCCTTTCGAGGTTGTCGATTCGAACGTCGTCATGGGCCTCGACACGGTCACGTCAGAGAGCTTGTTCGGTTACGAGACTCCTGAGTACAAAGAAGATGCCTCGTTGTCGACCGCCAGACCGACGGAGGCCGATCGGAAAGTCATACTGCCGGACACATCGGCCTTTCTCACGTCCCCGGCTCATCTCGGACCGTACATCAGCTTTCCAAAGTACAACAATTACATGGCGGATCCTCACAGATTCGATCCGTACTCGAAGATCCGCGTGCCTCTCAGCTTGCTCGGCATCAAACCGCTGTCTCAGGGCGAACTGAACGATAAGGAGATCGAGAACAACGAGAAGGCCGTTCTGAGTTACGTTCAGTACAGGGAATTGGGAGCTCTGCTGCCTAGAAGGTATTCAAATCAATTATTTATTTATTTACTCATTTAAAAGGGACAAACCCCACGGTACACATAATATAGAATGTTCAACATTGGTATAGATATTATTATAAAAATATAGAAGTTTTTTATTTAAAACAACGGGTGCTAACTTTTCTCTCTGATAGTTCTCTAGTAAGTTGATTTAATTTGTCATTCATAACGAAGGATGTTTTCCTCCGCGGCTGCTTTGAATTACCCAATTGCTCTGCCAAAGATCTGTAACTCGGCCTACATATTTTCTCAAGCTGAATGAATAATATTTTTATTCATTTTAATAAATAAATAAAATACAAAATTTCGAGTATCCGAAGTTGTGAGAGTAATGTTTGTTTGCAGATTCGATGACTCGGTTAATGTACGATGGGGAGTCGAGGTCGCCGTCGGATCCCCGGTTATCACGGTGTCGGTTCTAGTACCATCGGAAAACGGTACGAAATCACTGTCCGGTAACACGCTGCAGTCCCCGGTGCAGATACAATTGTGGATAATCGAGGACGATGGTATAAAGAGAAGGGCCAATCCGCAATGCGTACACTGGAGCAGGGTTCGAGGGTAAGTGATTTGGCCGATGCAGAGATGATAGCCTCAGCGGACCTGATCACTGAAAATTACCATGTTTTCACGGTGGTTTTGTGCAAAAAGTTTACAAAGTTTTCATCGGAACCACTACGCAAACCACAGATCTACGATGTTCCTTTTAAATTGTGGTTTCCACGGTGGCGACGATGGAATAGCCCACCAGTCAGCCGCATTTTTTTTTACTGTGGTTTTAGCATGTTCCAAAAAAAGTTTTGGTAATATTTGAAAAAATTGGCTTGAATTATTATCATGAATTATATCAATTTAAGATACATTACTATATTAAGAAAGAAAAACCTAACGACCCAACGTTGGCGTCGAATCCGAGACCTTTCGCACGCTAGCCTGATACCTTAACACTACGCTGTCGCCGATCATTTTTATTTTTCTCACTTCTAGCAATATTTGAACGTCGTTCGGTCGGTGATCGAATCTGCTAGGGAGGGTATCGTCTAGGCTAAACTCATTTTTGTTTAAAAAAAGATCTTTAAAAAAAAGGGAATAACGTGTCACCCAGATGACATTATTACCGGTTATTACTTCCGGTAACTTTACAAAAAAAAAAGAAAAAATTAATATTACGTTCGGACTGATTGAGGAGCACACGGATACCATAACTACAAAGTACTATTTTTTCCATCCGATAGAATTGGCGAATGGAGTCGAATCGGTTGTACGACCGAAGTCGAGGACATGACCTTTACCGGACGACAGATAATAAACTGTTCCTGCCAAGGGGTAATTCTCCAAGTTCGCAATCTACAATTGGCCACATTCGCCGTTCTCACGGACGTCCTCGATCTCGAGTACGTTCCCGAGCCGTCGCTTCTCGAGGACGTAACGAGTTACAGTGCCTTCATGCTCGCCCTGCCGTTGTTGCTCTCGGCTCTGCTAATCCTCGCGCTGATACGCGGTGGCGGGACCAATTCCAACAGCATCCACAAGAATCTTGTATTGTGCGTGTTGATCGCCGAGACACTGTACCTGATAGCCTTGAAAGCCAGAGGACCTCTCGTTTCGAACGAATTCACCTGCAAGCTGACCGCCATTGGTCTTCATTACGCCTGGCTCAGCACCTTCGCGTGGACTCTCGTGGATTCGATTCATCTCTATCGAATGCTCACCGAGATGAGGGACGTGAATCACGGACAGATGAGATTTTACTACACACTCGGTTACGCCTTGCCCGCGGTGATCGTCGGACTGACGATCGGCGTACGCGCCGATCAGTACGGCAACTTCTACTTGTGGGTATTATTTGCAGCAGCATCCTAGCAACTTGAGTAACCGTTGTTTTTTTTTAAGAATAACCGTAGAATAACCGAAACAATGACGGTAGTTCCAGGTCACTGGCACGGTGGTTATTTCTACACGGTAAAAATAACCGAAACAATAAGCATATTTCAACTTCTGGGCATGCTGCGGTTATTTCTTTGGTTACTCAAACAAAGAAAGAACGACAGTTCGCAGGCACAGGTAGCGTGAGCTCTCGCATGTGCATGCGCGGAACTTGAAATATGGATATTTTTGCGGTTATTTCAACGGTATAAAAAGTGACCTCATATGACTGTAATTTTTTCGGTTCCCGAAGCTGCTAGGGGCGTCAAAGTTAAATATTATCGGCAGTCTTTCATTGACCCGACGATCTTTTTTCAGCTGTTGGCTGTCGATCTATGAGACCGTGGTGTGGGCCCTGATCGGGCCTGTGTGCGCCGCAGTTCTCATCAATTTCTGCATACTCATAATGTCGGTTCGTGCGGCCTTCACCCTCAAGGAACACATCATGGGTTTCGGGAATTTGAGGACTCTACTGTGGTTATCGGTCGCATCGCTGCCGTTGCTCGGGACAACTTGGACTCTGGCCGTGCTGAATGCCTCCGAGAATTCACCGATGTTATCTTACCTCTTGAGCGTGGCTGTCGTGACCCACGCCGCCTTCAGTCTCATAGGCTACTGTTTCATAAACGGACGGGTCAGAAGAAATTTGTACCTGAGTCTGCTCAGATGCGTAGGAAAGAAGGCGCCCTTGCTCGAGGGCAGCATGGGAAACGGAAGCAGCAGTCAAAACGTCAACGGCCACTCGGTATGCATTACTCGCATTCCTTTCTAAATTTAATCGGTAGCTTAGTTAATTTTTTTTCTTTTTATTATTTTTAATTTTCAAATATCGCTGATATTTATTTTTAAGCAATTAAGGATTCTTAAGTATAGTGTATTTTAAATTTTTCAGCGTTCGGCGTTGGCGTACTCCACGGCGTACAGCGGTGCCGATTCCACCTGTAGAAGAGTTCACGTCGGTGTTTCGACGAGCAGCACGACATCGCGAAGCACGACGAAAACTGGGTCGAGCCCTTATCGAAGCGACGCTCACCTGAGGCACACGTCGACGTCGACCAGCAACTACAACAGCGACAGAGACCCGTACATGTCCTCGAGGAGTCATCACTCGACGCTGCACTCGCGTCAAGGTAGTCACAAGAGAACTTTCGTTGCAGTCCCGTTGGCTCTTAACCGGAGTTGGGCAAAATACTAACAAATACTGAAAATACAAAGTACGAAGTGCTATATGTGTTTTAAGTATAAAATGCTTTTTGTCCTTTCGTTTGAGTAGTTCCTTAAATACTTCGTAAAAGTCAATAAAATTTCACTATTTTTTTTTGTAAATTAAATTTCACCTTCGCAATGAAATTTTTCAAAAATTTTGCATAAACATTTTATTCCTCTCTCATAACATCTTCCAAGCATTTTGGCTCCGGATATTCACACAACCATTCTTAAAATAAAAATGGGGGGTTATTTTAAAATATATCATGTATTTAAAATACTGCCCAGCTCTGATTTAAACACACTAAAGGCAAGCCATTAAATATCATCATTGTTTATTAATTGCCGTAGAAGGAAACGAGCCACGCGGTCCTCGAAGAGACTCCGAGTCGGATTCGGACGGATCGCAGGCCGACGGAGGAGGCAGGAGCTTGGATCTCGCGAGTTCTCACAGTTCCGACGACGAGGACGTTACCTCGAGATCGCACAAGAATATCGGTGTGTCGACCCAGCAGCAACCGGTCGCGCACAGTTACCTGCCAAATATTCACGGCAACCCCGGCGAACACCTAAACATACTTTGCTCAAACTCGGAACTATTTCCGAACATAAAACCTATATACGCACCGCGATGGAGCTCTCAACTTCCCGAGGCGTACTTGCCATCCAACGGTGCGTTTCAAATTGCCGACAGGCATTCGCAATCACAAGTATATAAATAACCGACAAAATCACGTAGTTCAGGTCACTTTTTATTCCCTAGAAACAACCGAAAAAATAATCGTATTTCAACTTCTGAGCATGCGTAGTTACTCAATCAAAAGAGTTATTATTTTTTATTTTATCTAATTTTTTTCGAATATTTAAACAAAAAAAAAATCGATCGATCCCAAGCACGAGCACTGTGAGATCTCGCAAGCGCATATGCAGAAGTTAAATATGGATATTTTAACGGTATAAAAAGTGACTTGAAATTACCGAAATTGTGCTTCCTCATATTCGTAAAAAAAAGTTGCGAAACAGTTTTCACATCGCTTCCTCATTTATAACTATTGCGAACAGCTATGAGACAGTTTATTGATAGATTTTGGCTCTCTCGTAGAGGCAGTCGTGCGCAAGATTTCAATAAATGAGGGAGCCATGCGCAAATTTCTTTGGTTGCTGAAGCTGCTTGGGAAGCCATGTGAATTAACGAAAATCGTCGATTCCCCTTACAGCAGACATCCGCGTGAGCCAGTGGTCGGGCGGCACGATATCGGACAACGAGATGGCGTCGAACAAGACCTCGAGTCCGAACCCTCTGCCTTATCCGGACATGAACTCGCCGCAGAAGCTCCAGCAGGACGAAAATTGCTCCGAGGGCGAGGAGAAACATCACCACGTCGGGGAGAAGTATCTGTTCCCGTACACCGCCGAGGAAGATCACACGGTATCACCGACGCCGTACATGCTATCGATGTCCTCGAGGATACTCGGCTCGAGCCTGAGCCATCACTCGCAGAACTCCAATCACGAGAATCTAAGCGGGTCGGAGAGATACGGCAGTCTCAAGAGGGGCCAGAGTCTGCACGGCTCTCAGCACGATAATCTGAGCGGATCGGAGAGATACGGCAGCCTCAAGAGAGGCAAGATCACTCCGAGCGTTCTCGAAGACACGCCGGAGTACATTTTGCCGATGAGCGGGAGGATACTGTCGAGCTCGCTGACGCACGATCTTCATCACAGCAACGAGCTCGCCGCCCTCAGGCAGCAACAGCAGCAGCAGCAGCAGCATTACGAACAGACTATCACTGAGACTGAGTGAGTAGCGCCGATAGTTTCGAGAATATTTAACTCTGCTGGTCGCTGGTGAATTGGAACGCGCGGTCTATTTGGCTTTCGCTGCAATAACATTGGGTGCGTTCTTGAATGCAGTTCTGCTCTGTTTGGCTGGATCCGGAAGTATTCGAGATTCACCAACATGTATACGCATCCGAAATAAGCGATCTTATATTCCATCTGCTCTCATTTTGGAGTTTAGTTTCGACACGAATCTGCTCTGAGAACAACGGAACGCTTATCAGAGCAGATTTGTGTCAAAACTAAACTCCGAAATGAGAGCAGACTGGAATGTAGGATCGCTTATTTCGGATACATACAGCGGTAAGAATCGGATGTATTGTCGGCAAGTGAAAAAATCACTAGCAGTGGATATTCACAAATAAAAAAACGCAGAGCTGAGCAGATCTGCACTGAAGAACATACCCGTTGTCGCCCGACTGACTCTTCCCACGTAGCACACAAATATTTTTGAAAGGTTTCAAAAACATATATGTTTTTAATATTGAAAATATTTTTTTGTCCGCTCACAAATCTTACATTGAAATGTTCCCGAAATGGTTTTTTTTTAGCAATTCAGCGAAATGTCAATGATTGCATCGCCAGTCCAATTTGCATGTACACACCCGCATAAACACGGAAATAATCGTAGAAATGTTTCGGTGAAACCCAAAATGAAGAAAATTTCCAAATTTTTGAAAGATTCTGAAAGATTTTGAAACGGTCGTTCGTTAGCCGCGATGCTTAGTAACGGTGGGGGTGAAAACATTCATAGCTAAACCATAAACTTTTCTTTCCTATCCGCTTGCTCTCTCCGTCTGGTGTTGGATATTCAACAGCGAAGAGGTAAGAAAAAATATCTGGCTCGTTCACCCGAATTGTCCCGCAATCTTCGTTCGGTCGAACGAGGTTGAACTTTGAAGGATTACCAAATTTAATAGGACTTCGATGAATTTTCAGGAAGGATACTAACGCCGAGACACCGGTCTGAAGGACTCCGTCTACAAGAAAACACCGTACAAAGTAAATACCTTAGGCATAACCATTTTCATGCGATTTAAGAAGACACGATTATATATATATATATTTTAAGCAGTGGCCATGACATTAAAGATGTAGCCATATTGTGTGAGTGCCTGTTCGTATAAGCCTAAAGTTAACTCGGTTCTCTCGATGTATTAGCTTGAATTGATGCAATTTTTTTTGTTTTATTTTTGACGTTGTTTTTAAGTAGCCGGGCTCATCGGCGATTGTCGCGATACATTTATACGATAGAAATAGGATAAGAGAAAGCGAACAATCGCAATGACTGGATACCCGGGAAAATTGATCTCTAGCTCATTTTTTAAATAATATCGTTCACGTACTCGTACTGTCATTCCCCAAAACCCATGAAACGTACTTTAATTACATTTAATTCAATATTGTGCAATGTAAACATTCCACGGTTAGTTTTATACTGAGATTATTTTTTGTTTTTTACATGTCCCTCTTATGGTTTTATACAAACCAAAATGCCAACGTACTTTTTTTTTTAGTTTAAAAGCGCGTAGAGTGTGCGGCATGATACTCAAAAAACTTTTGTATATATTTATACGAAGAAACATGACAAAATACATAATTTATATATCCTAAATGCGTCGAAACTATCTCTCGAATTGCCTATACGACTGATATTATTTATATTAAGCTTGCTGGACGCGATCAAGTCGTCGTTGGAAAAATGACTTTGTTTTTTTATTCTCATTTCGAAAATATAAATAAATTACAAAATACAGTTTAGAGTCGATAGAGTTTCGGAAGAGCGATGTCATCGAAGTAAAAGTTCAGTGGCGGCCATTCGTCGAAACATCGGAGGACAAAAAATCAATATTCATGGACGCGGCGATCGATAGATCGCGTCTGATACAAAAGCCAGCAAGGATTCACTATGTGCCGCTGTTACGGTTTGGCGTTTAGAATTAAGCAAAGTCCCTAAGCGGACACGATAGATTGCAAACTCTGTGCGATTTTTTTCATTTTACAATTGACGAATAACTTATCGATTTAAGAATATTACAGCATTCACTTATGGCTAAAAAAATTCACGATTTATCGGTTTACAATAATTTCCACGTTCGATCGCGCACGAGCTACGAGAAAATTGTTACTAGATTACACTCGCGAGAGATCTCGGGTGGCTTGTCCGCTGCCACCATGGCGGGGGTGGGTCGGACCCCCGTGTTACGTTACAATGTTTTATACGATTTTTGGAAATCGAGTCACGAATTTCGAGGGCATTCGCACCTGATCGCTAACTTCTAGGACTGACTAGGATACATCATTGCTAGACAGTGCTCTCGGTGTCCGATGCCACGGAGAGAGTTTGTAATTTCGGCACAGAGTAGTTCTCGGTGTGTGGGGAGCCGTGGGTACGATTCCCGACTCTTTCCAAGGTCGACGGGGCCGACGGGGTGTCCTGATGTGCTTTTGGAGGAATCGGTGGCGGGCTTACCTTTAATGACAAAAAAAAACCCACAAAATTCGATATCTCCATTAACCGGGGACCGAACATTTGATCCCTGGACATAATATTCCATTTTTAATAAAATTGTAATTTATTTTGACAAAAGCTTGGGAATATATTGGAATATAATGGAAATATATTGTTGGGTTGGGATATTTTGGTATGGAACATTCTTGGGTTGGAACATTTCGGTATGGGACCTTTTTCTATGGGTTATTTTGGTATGGGATATTTCGACTGGGATATATTTGCCCGGGATACGGTTTGGGGATCAAATACCGGGTAATGTTCCCATTCTCCGACGAATTTCGCTTGGATCGAAAAGAATGATAAAAAGCGAATCATACCTCTTGATTGAGACGCGTCTGCGAACCCTGGAATGTTGTACCCGGAAAACTCCCCGTTGAGACGTTCAGTGCGTTTATCACAGAAGGCGGGGAAATATTCATAATGTCGTTACTCCTAAGTCGTGGCTCGAACTCCTCGTAACTGAGATTGTTCAGGTTTGTGAGATGAGACTGAAAGTCGAGAAGACTCGCCGTGGAGATACCGCTGTCCCGAAGATCGTTCGGCTCGGTTAGTATCTCGGGACCTTCGTCCTCGGTGCTCCAATCGGTGTTGTTGCGCTTGTGGGTGTTTCGCTTCGGCGGTGCCGGGGGACCGACG
Organism: Stenichneumon culpator; assembly: GCA_964017025.1. Classification (NCBI taxonomy): domain Eukaryota; kingdom Metazoa; phylum Arthropoda; class Insecta; order Hymenoptera; family Ichneumonidae; genus Stenichneumon; species Stenichneumon culpator. The sequence continues at coordinate 17,318,009 of OZ024772.1, read as the reverse complement.
GAACTCGTACTGGATTCTCTCTTATCCGGTGCTGTTGATAAAGCTATCGTAACTTACTTAGTATTCAGAGACAAGAGATTATTTCTATTAAAAAAGAAAAGTAATTTCCACATGGCTTTCTCATTTATTACAATTTTGCACATAGCTTTCTCCATGAGAAAGTTCGTTGGCCGACTTTTGGCTTCCTGACACAGGAAGCCATACGCACAATCGTAATAAATGAGGAACCCATATGCAAATTACTTTGTACCTTTCTTTTTGTAACATAAGAGAATTTCACATCTCATAAAATTACAATCGTCAAAGTTTACGCAAAATTTATTGTTGGAAATCGCAAACTGAAATTTGCGGATTTGAGGCAATTTTTTAATCTATTCTTCACCGCTGATTACAAAACTGTAACTCATTTTACTCTGAGCGTGACATTTGAATCAAAAACTCGTGTCAGGCGTAAAAAAGAAACTTTTCAAAAAAATGCAAAGTTTTCAAATTCCCATGAAACTTAAACGGTTAGAATTTTTTAAATGAAAACATAGTGTCCTCTATGAAGCAAAAATAAAAAAAATCTTAACAATTATACGTACTACAACCTCGGGGAGGTAAAGGCGGAGCCTGCTCCGGTCCAGGTTCGCTCCAGGAGCTTCTCATGTTCGTTTGATCGGTGCCCTCGGTAGGGGTGGGCAGGGAGTGCCTGAGGGGTAATTTCGGACTGAGCGGTTTGCTGAGGGTTCTGTGATGCGTGGGTCGTGAAGGAGTCGTGCCGTAGCCCACGGAACGGGGCCTCACTTCCCGCTGGGGAATCGGCGGTGGTGCCCCATCGAGCCGCGTGTAAAAACCTTCGTCCTCCGGCAATCCGTCGCTGTCGGCATTCGACATTCTGCATCCGGCAGTGTCGAGAGTCGCCGGACGCTGCTTCTCGTTTATCGGCAACGGAGGCAATGGCGAACTAAAAAAAACAACGATCGCCGGGTCAATTAAGCGGTCGACAGGATCGGGAAAAAAAAAAACTAAAAAATCATCGTCAATAGAAAAAAAAAAATCGTTGTTGAAAAAAAGCACAAAAAAAAGAAAGATCGTCGACATACTTTATAATACTGTCTTGGTGAATCGTCCGCTGTCTGGCCAACGGTCCAAGGCCTTGTTTCAACTGCGTGAATCTCTCGATGAGCCTCTTGTGCAGCGGCTGCACTCCGGCCGGCGCTATTTGTCCATGCAGAACGAGTCCCGATTCGAGAACGCTCATCTGATCGAGAATGAGATTCTTCAGTCTATTGACGTGCGGCACCATGTCGGGATACTGCCTCGAGAATTCCGGCGTCAAAAAGGCCTCCTGATACTTCGTTATTCCGCCCATGACGTTGGCGTCGATTATTCCCTGCAGCCTCATGCTGAAAGGATTTATGTTTCTGTGCGGTTCGGCGGTGTACTGGGCGACCAAACGTCGCAGTTCTCTCTCGACGCTCTGCATGGTTTCGCAGGCGTACTGGACAGGCGCCAGCAGTTCCGATCGCCTCTCAATCACCTCGAACCATCGCAGAATGCCGGGAAGCTTGGCCTCGGTGGTGAGCGTCGTCCTCTCTATCCACAGTGACTTGAACTCGTTTTCACGGTCGACCGGGCCTCTGTGCAGAGGCCGATCGAAGGTGAACTTTCTTACGTCATTGACGAGATAGAACGCGACGACCCTATCGGGAACTTCCGCCGAGGTGCAACCCAGACTGCCCTCCTCCGGAATTGGCTTCACGATGCATATTTGAAGATCTGCGAATGGACAATTTTAAGTCGTGGAGTCGACATCGCTATTGGAAATTAATCTTAACATCGGGACGGTCCAGCGTTACATATATGTGGACAACTCGAATGATGGAAAAATATTGGTGACGTTAGCGCAGTGGTTAGCGCTCTTACTTAGTAACCGACTACCTCGTTCGAATCCCGGCGAGTATAATATTTTTCTATCATTCGAATTTGGATCAGCCTCGCAGAAGAAAAGAAGAAGTGCTGGGAACTACTAAAAAATACAACTGGGATTATCCAGCAGTTACCTACTAATGAACTACTGAACTAGTACCCAGTGCGAAATTGCCGAATTACTGAAAACTACTGAAAATTTTGAGTGGTTAACTACTGAACATCAGTAGGCATTTTGAGTAACCAACTACCGCTGAGTAGTTAACTACCCGAAACTACTACCAATCTCGAAACTACTGTTAATGTCGAGGAGTTAAGTACTGCAAATTGCTTGCAGTTTCCAGTAGTTTACATGTCAGTATTGCTTGTAGTTTTCGGTAGTTCTACGTATAAGTAGTAATTACTGATGCAGGAACGACAACGTCCTCCGTAATAACTACCGACTGTAGAGAAGTAAAATTCTAAGAAGTAGTAACTACATGTGCAGTGACTATTGCTATGCTAGTAGTAACTGGTGAACCTCCAGTAGTAACTACTGGACCCCTAGTAATTCTTTTCGGTGAAGGTCCGCTCGGTCGTTACGATATTTGCCTCCGGAGCATACAAACTCACATTGACCCTCCGAAGAGACTATGCTCTCGTCCGGTGGTGCGCTCTTCATCAATATCTGCGCGCTCGGAAATTCCGTCTGCAGCCTCTGAGTGAAGGAACCGATCCTCTCGTACTCCAATCCACGATACACGAACTGTTTGTTCTGCGAACAACGAGCCAAAAAAAAATGACATCGAGTTACCAAAATTGTATCCCTCTGTGTTCCGCAGCGAGCGACTTACTCTGACGAACAGTGGAAAGCTGAGGCCGTAGAAGCCAACGCGGAAGTACTCGGGCTCGGGCCTCAGCTGTGTCAGTATGTTGTCCAAGAACTTCGCCTGCATCTTGAGTATTATACTGAGCTTCGCGTAATCGTAGAGTCTCGTCTCGTACAGTGCGGCGAGTTCCTTGCACAGGGGTATTCCCTTCTCCCAGCATTTGCCACGATCGAAGTAGTGAATTATCTGATGATAGAGAAGCTCCTTTCTTTGCCACTCGGGTTGCTGGGGATGCGCGTGATCCGACGGCAGCAACGACGTGTCCCAGCTCAGCTGATCCGCGTAAAGTTTCATCGTGAATCCCGCCTCCGTGTAGTTCTCCGCGGCTAAATGAAGATCGTGGAGCTTGTATATGTATCGAAGATACATCTCCTTACGGTTGAATTCGTTCTTGTAGAAGTTCTGAATGAAAAACAGAAAGATACCCATTTTAATTATCGCGCACGATTTCGATCCAATCTTCACTGGCTCGCTCGACGTGCCGGACGGGATTTTATAACCGAACCAGCCACGTGGCTTAATGAAATTCACGGACAATTAGCGCCGGTATTTATCATCCCCGGCGGTTAATTGTCGTGACGCGCGTGACGAGCACGACAGCATCGACCCGGTAGCGTTCGACATGTTTTTTCTCTTTTCTTATTTGCTTCATCATGGAGGAAGCTTTGTCTTCATGAAAAAAATTGTTTTCGAGATTTTTATAAAAAGGTGTTCAGAATGATCTTAAACATCAGAAAATCATATTTAGAACGAATTTCCCCAAAAAAAAACCTAAAATATTAAAGCTCCCGTAACTTGAGAACGGCTCGAACTATCAAGCTAAAATTTCTAAGGTAGGTGTGGGGGGGGGGGGTCAATCCTCAATTTTTTGTTAAATTTTTAGCACAATGCTTTTAGTCATAAGAATTTTAAGCGAATGTGAACTTTGCTTAAAAAAAATTGGTGCGCACGCTAGCTCTTACAATTTTTGAGCTATCGGACTAAAAAGCTGTATATAAAGGGACTATTATCGACCCTATTATTCCTGTTTCATTCGGCGAGAATCGAACCGTTCAATTTTCTGGGATTTTTAATTTTTTTTAATTAGTATTTCTGACGCAAGTTTCCGTATGGAATATTGAGTTAGGAGTAAAATAAATGGCAGGTTCGTGATCAAGTGGGAAAAAATCCATCAGGTGTGGCCCCGAAATGACGAATTTTCATAGACGCTATCGTTTCACAGCCGCTCTGTGCATAAAAGTAGATTAGCTGAGGAAGCTTTCTGAAAATCTCGATTTTCACCCTTTTTTCTTACCAGCAAATTCACCGTGCAGGACATGCGTTTGTCACGGTTCTCGTCGCCCTGAATAACGCTTCTGTAATCCAGGAGTCTCTCAAGCAATCGTGTCACCGAAGTGATGAACGCCGTGCCGCTGTCCTTCCACGCCGGATCTTCCGACTGCACTCTGTCCAGCAACCTTCGAAAACGAAATAAACGAGCGATCAGATTAACCATCCTCAAAAAAAAATCTCCCGAAGAAAATCGATTGGAAGTGGTCTTCGAGATCGTTAGATGACAATTCTAAACTTACACGGCGCTGAGATGCTCCCTGAGGCGGCACGACAACGTCGTGGGATTAAGAATGCGTTGGATGAATGAATATTGTTAGTACAGGAAGGAAAAAAAAATTGCGTTATGAATTAGATTCCACGTGAATTAAATATGCGCCTCGACTCACATGGTGTTGAACAATTGACGATACTCGTCGTCCCCCTTGTTCTCGCTTATGAGGATATCGAGTTTGTCGATCAGTTCGGACTCCACAGTCTTGAAGCTACCTCGTGCTCTCTGCTCGCACTCCATCATGTCGAAGAATATGTGAAGCGTAGCCTTTCGCAGTTCGCTCTCTGGCACAAGAGTAACCTCCAGAAAGGGTCCGACCATGCCGGGTATGAATTCGAGTTTCCTCTCGCCGAGATGCGACCACATCGACAGTATCTGAAATCCCATCAGAACCCTCATGTCGCCGTACTTCTCGACGATCTTCTCTCGTTTGACTTCAGAAAATTGCTCGAGCTGCAGCGACGGCTGCGTCAGATAAGCAACGGCGAGATTGAAGTAGGTCGACCAGAGCTGTGAGTCGAAGCTTCCGTGCAGAAAGCGAAAGGCCAGAGGCTGAGCGAGTTCCTGCAGGGACTTGAGAATTATATTGTTCGCTTGCATCCGAATGACAAGCCAGTCCGGTGGAAAAACTTCCTGACGCACGAGGTCCCTCAGCACGAGAAACACCCGAAGCAAAAAGTCCTTGAGGGGTTTTCTCTCGCCGGCGTGTGTCAGTTCTTCCCAGAGTCGGTCATAGTGATACTCGTCGAGGAGCTGGAGAAGTCCGATGAGGCAGGCGACGAGACAGCCCAGCACCGGACCGCTCGCGTTCACGATTATCAGTATAGTTTGAACTAGAACGTCGAGTATGGAGAGACAGAGAGTCTCAACATCGTGATGAATGCAATTGTTCACTTTGTTCGTGTCGCGTCCTCTCTTGTGGAGGAAACTGAGAATCTCACCGAGGATCTCGGTGCAGGAGCGAAGTTCCTCGCGTCTCGCCAGATGAATGCGCAGATGACTGCAAATAGTTACGAGCAAGAGATTTCTGCTCTCGTCGTCCTGGAACAGGGTCGAAGTGGTGAGATTCTTTATCGCGACGAGCTTCGCCTGCATGAGCTGCGGAGGTGGCTCGCGTGGCACGGAATCGAGCATCGTGCAGGTGAGCTTGGCGACCTCGAGGACAGGCAGAACAGCGACGAGCTGCTCGAACACTGCGGATATCGACAGGAGAAGCGCCACTTGGGAGAGCAGCACCACCTCGTACGGAATGTTGAGCATCTTGTTGAGCGCTGCGAAGACACAGTAGAGATCTCTCTTGAAGCTGTCCTCGAACTGACCGGCGGTCGCACGAGCGAAGAGCAGTCTGCTCTGTATTATGAACTTGAATATGTACTCGAGCGATCTGAAGCACTTCATTATCGGCTCCTGCCTCTCGGCGGCGGTCACCCAATCCGCGCAGTGCTGCACGCTGCTCAACAGCCCTTTGTACACCAGAGCGGCGGCGAAGTGACCCGATATGTAAGCGTCCATCACAGGCTTGAAGTGCTCGAACTTCGGGTCGTCCAGGAGACTGAATATCGAAACTAGAACCTGAAAGACGAGACCCGAGTGCGCCGTGGAGTTTCCGTCCTCGGTGTGAAACATCGAGAAGAGAGCGTCGAGAATGTCCTGGAGGAATTTGACTAACTCCTCGCCGTCGAGCCTCAGAACTCGACCGAGCGCCTCGGCTATTCTCTCCGGATGAGCTTTCCACTGCAGCAGACTCAACAGATCGACGTTCTGGGTGAGCTTCGTACTGCACAGGAGGGTCGTCACGAAGATCGCTTCTTTCGGTGATCTCGTAAACGGCGGTACACCTGCGGATCGTAAAGAATCGTTGATTTTTTTACTTATTCATAGAAGAAGTTGTGTTCCTAAACAAAAAAAATTAATGTCGTTGTACTTAAAATAATCGGAAAAGCAAATATTGAACTATCATTTACAAATTGCATACGCATATAATACCATGAATAAAGATAAGTGATATTGAATTTGGCCGATATCTATCCAAGCGATCAGATTTTATGGAATTTCGATTTTTTTTTAAATTACTATAAATAGTCTAGTTATAGTAAATCTAGAAGTATCGGGTTCAAATTTAGCAAATTAATGAACTGATATTGTACAATGTCTGGTGTTAAATTTGGCGAAAATGGATCTAACCGTTAAAATTTTATAAGATTTTGAAATTTTTGTAAAATTTTTATTTTATGTCCGACAAAAGTTTATGCATCCAGTGTCGTTCTAGGAGTAAAATAACGAGTTTCCTCATCAGTGGGCAAAAATCGTTAAGTTTTCATGTGTTTCTCCTACCACAAGCGGCAACAATTTTTTACCTGGACAGAAAGGTTCTCGGGCGTTGCTTGGCAGCGAGAGGTAACTCAGCGAATCTAATTTGGCACGTTCCTCGCACTTGTATATGTAGAGCTCGTGCATCCCGTCCTGAATCGTCGCTCCACCGTCGGGCTCCATCAGACGAACGAAAGCAAAATCGAACAGCTTCTTGTCGTTCTTCTCGCGCGCTGCAAAGTTTGAGTCAATTAGCTCGCATACATCAAAGTGGTGCTAAATTGGTGGGTGGATTTTTTCATACTAACTGGAGCAATGGCGGAACTCGAAACGCACGTGGCTCCCGTAAAATTTGTCTATTGGCACTGCTAATCTCACAGTTTCCGCCCACGACGGACTGTTGTGATGATATATTACTAAACTCTGATAGTCGGAACTACCGTCCATTCCTGCGGCACCGAATAAACATCCCTCTAGCGGCTGTCCCTCCGCATCGAGCACTATCATAGTCACCTACGAAAGATTCATTAATTAATCACAATGATTAATTATTAATTATGGTTAATTATGAATTATTATAAATGATAATTATGATTTATTAATCACGATTAATAACTTTTATTTTATTATTAAATCAATATCGATTCATTATCAATCATAATAATTAATCCAATATGAAACAAAATTAAATCATAAATGAAAGAAAAATATTTAAAAATTCTGAAACGCGACGACAATACTGCTGGTCGTTGTTAAGATAATGCCACATATCGACGGAGTCGAACGACCGAAGCACCCAATTAGTTTTTCAACTTCATCAAATCGATCGACTCGTCAAATCACCTCGATGTTCTTGCCGGTCGACTTTCCACCGCGTTCGAACTCGCCCCTTTCGAGTCTCAGATAAAGATCGTTTCTGACGTCCCCGGGCATAATGACGTCCGAGAAACCCAGCTTCCTTGTGAGACAGATATTCTTGAACAGCAGAGGATTCTCCTCCCGAACTTGTGACAACTCGCCGTGAAGAACACGAAGCGAAACGACAATTCCGTAGTTCGGTTGACCAGTCAACGGCGAACACTTGTTGTTGCGTATTATTTGTTCGTGCAGCTGATGAAACTCTTTCTCCTCGCCTTGGAATACCTGGAGTAGGAAAATATTATTTATCTATTTATTTATATATTTTATAGATCACTTCCGGCTCGTAGAAAGGTTTCAATAATATTTTTTTCTCGAATATTGAAAACATTTTATCAGTATTAAAAAAGATTTGTGAAATGTTTTAAAAACATAAAAAAAATTCTGCTCATAAATATTACATTGAAATGTTTCGTTGAAATGTCTTTTAAACACGGTGATTGCATCTCCAGTCCAATTTGCATATACACACCCGCATAAACACTGAAACATTCGTACGAATATTTCGGTGAAACATGAAATAAAAAAACATTTCAAAATATTTCATCACAATATTTCAGTAGTGTTGAGAGATTAAAAAATCTTAAAAAAATTATTAAAAAATATTTCGTTCTATATATAGTCACGACCCGTATAATGGATGGGAAATCCTAATCGAAAAAAGGCGAAAATATTATTACTTATCGCCGAAAAATGTGTGCATCTCTCGGGGTTTCGAATTTACCCGAAATACGTGGAATTTACCTTGAATGTCATCTCGAGTTCCTCGGCGTGTTCCTGAGCGGCGTCGAGCAACGAGAGTGCACCCACCCCGTGAGGCCTCCTGTAAACGGCGCTTCCGGTCTTGTTCTTTCCCGAATCGGTCAGCATCCTGCCGCATCGCATAACGTGAGCGACGACGTAAAGATCCCGGCTCAAATCCGCGTTGCCCAGATCGGTGAAGATCGTACAATTGCTGTGCAACTTCTCGACGTAATTCGAGAAACCCTCCTTCGATATTCTAACGAGAAATCTCTCGCTCAGGTACTGTCCACGTCGCGCGTCCCACAGTGAGAAATATATCTCGGTATCCTCGCCCACCGAGTGACCGAAGTCTCTCATGCAAAAGTAAAGATGATGGGTCAACACCTTCTTGTGCTCTTTCCGTCTAAGCGTACCCCTCGCCGAGGCACCCTGAGAGTTCTCTGCGCTTTGCACGTGCTGGAAAATATCATCGAGTTTATAGCTTATTATCTATTATATAATATCATAAAATAATATTGTATTATATCATAATATAATACAGAGCTGGGCAAAGTACCGAAAAGTACTTAAAGTACTAAGTACAAAGTACTGTTTCGTCTTAACGATTTTCTTCGTAATCACATTTGGACGTGTGTCGAGTGCGAAACAAGATTAAAAATGTGCGTGGTATCTCTGACGTGCGTAAATTTTGAGCTATTAAATATATAAAACTGCACACGAATATAATTGTTATATTAAAATAATTGTTATATTCGTGATCAGCGGGAAAAAATAGGTGGAATATAGCCTTGAAACAAAAAAAGACTAGTGAATAACGACTTTTCTCAGTTTGAGCCACTTCTGGAAAAACGCAGATTTTAGTGATTTTCAAAGTTCGATATCTCGGCTCCCAATGGAGCTACAGAAAATCCAGGGTGACCATCGTATTCTATGGGAAAAAATACACAAAATAGGACCTTGTCCGAAGTTTTAGAATCGTTTCATCGTGCCGTTTGAGGACGTTGAAAAACGCGAAAAATTGCCTCGAAAGGGATGGCCTTGCAATTTATTGACGAATTTTGCCTTGCCATTTTTTGGCGATTTTTTTTTTTTTAAAGGATCTGCCACATATTTCGACGTATTTTTTCCCGCTGAACACGAATCCGCTGGCCTTTTTGGGCCTGAAGCACATTGTGCCATTGAAAATCTCGATTTTGGACACGAAAAATCAATTTTTTATATTATGAAACCAGAAGTGACGTATTTCTAGTTTGACGTCACTTACGGCCTAAAACTAAGATTTTCTCGTCCTTGTATTATCAAAATCTCCAATTACCACATGATAGAGCTCGACGACGGACATCGTATCCGGATCCACCATATGAGCACCTTGACGAGGTACCAGATCGAGTCCAAGTTTTCTGCAAGCATAGAAACGAAGAATTGACAATCAGTACATTGCATGGAAAAAAAATCGTCAAAACGAGCACGATGTTTCATTGCGTAACAGTTAAAACAGTAGTCATATCCGTGTCTCATTACGGGGGACAATTAAAACAAAGGGTGACAAGAAACAGCTCGGTCGTAGTCTGAATTTTATTAGCTCCTTCGTGCCGCTCTCGCCACCGGCGAGTTATTCGAATTCCCATGACCTCGGCGTGCATGCCGCACGCCCGATGCATCCAAATCGCTGGGCCCCGAAGAGCATACGAGCGAGCAAAGAGAAGGGACGCAGAGGGATACACGGTCGTGAGAGAGACCGTCCCCCTCTCCCTGATGGAATGCAGGTAAATGCCCGAGGACCCTGCTCGATCGCGTACGCGCCAACCTCAAGCCAACCGCTACATAAAGGATTATATTCGGGATAGGCGACAGCACCAACATTACCATCGAGAACTTCATTCGCTCACATTTCACATTCAAACCTCACATTTTTTTCCCTATACGGCGCAATTGATAAGGTCGTCGATTTACAATTTAATTTTTTTACAATTTAAATTTAATTTACAATTTAATTATAATTTTAAAAAATGTAATGTACACTATTTACCTTCCTGTACAAATATGCCTATTTTTATATGATTCCTCAGCGGTACCGATGGTAAGATACCCGTTTGATGGCACGTTTTTCTATCTGGAAATCGTTCGAGTAGGCTTATTTTGCAAATATGCCCAAATATAATAGAACGACTGTTGGCCAATTATCATTGATCCACGGACCATGCATCGCCATCCAGAACTTCATTCGCTAAAAGGTTCACATTTTCCCCAATGTAGCTTAACTAATAAAAAGGTGGATTTCCAACAAAAAACAATTATATTCTACATTACTCATTTTTCTTTATAAATACTTCTATTTCCGAAAACCAAATCGACAATAATAAGCCACTATGTACATAACCGCTCCAACATGTTACGCGCAAACACAAATTTCCCACACGCACAATCTATCAACAATAAGAATTAATGGCCAACGAAAGAATCACGGAATAAAATCAACAAATCTTTTAACCGTAAATTAAGGAAAGGAAAAAAACTCTCCAAATACCAAAGAAAATCTTGGGCTGAACTACCCAGGTCGATGTCCCTTTGCCAAGGGATAAAATTAGCATTAGATATAAAATTTATTATAAAAAGACAACTATAAATATTAACTTTGGCAACAACTTCCTTTTACTATTACTTCTTCTATTTCTATATTAATCCTCAGGGTCCATTTCGAAGAGAGCTCGTAGGGTCGCTTTTTAATTAAAAAAACGACATTCTAAATTATTCATCTTCCTGTACAAATACGTCTTTTTCTAAATTAATCTTCAGGTTCTATTTCGAAGACAGCTCACAAATCGTATTTTAGGCTCTCGTTGCAAATACGCCCAGAGATAAAGAACAGCGGTGACCGAGATTAGAAAAAACTCTTGGCCGATTAGAGTTGTTTCACGGGCCCTTGGGGTATCTGACCCGCGTGGGCTTCCTAAAAGTCTCTCACGAAGCGGCGAGAAAGAGAGAGTCGAGCCACGCCACCGAGAGCGTCGTCGCTTCTCGGCCAGCCTTTCGGTGCTGCACGACTCCTACACCCTCGCCCAGTACCCAGGAACGTACGTACTCCGAGCCATCGACGGGCTCTCACCGAGACATCGCCGCGTGATCCAACAGACCCAAAAATCCGATCGTTTCACCGGCCAAAAAAAAACCTCCTTGAGTCCAAGACACAACATGTCCATGCACCCTTTAAAAACAATCGCCAAAAATACAAAACGAAAATTAAAAAGAATTAAAATCTAAGTACGATAACGAATGCAGAAACACTAGCAAATGTACAACTGATTTGAAAAAAGGGCTTTGCGAGTTTAAACCAATAAAATAAAAATTAAAAAAAAAGATTATAAATACTTGGAAACGATAAATTTGTACAAAATTTTTTTATTGAAGGACTATTTGTGTAGCTTTGTTTTGTGGGATTTTTATGAAAGTAACCGAAAACTGGAATGGTTTTAGTAGGATGGACCAGGGCTTCGTTCGTGGCAACGGTCGTCACTGAGGTCCCGAAAGGGGGCCCCCTCGCTTGATGGAATGCAGGCGAGCCGCGGAGACTTCAATGCGTGGAGACAGGTTCAGGCAATGTCTGTGCTCGGGCCGAGTCTTGCTTGGGACCTATGCCCCTTTCCAAAGATATCGGTATATTCCTCGTGGGCTCCTCTTCTTCCCCACCGCGACGAATAAGTCGGGCCGTATAAGCGTATATACACCTACGATGGTCCCCCGAAACTCGATTTAGCCAAAGTGTTCCTCATGCATATTCAACGAGTAGATCGCCCTGGTAAAAAAAAGGTGTAAAGGAAACCCCTTTCACGTTCGAATTCTTTCGTGCGTACGCTCGTGGAACCACGAGACTTCCGCGCATGCGCGCGATCAATTTTTTTTTCCGTAGCTGCGATCAAACCGGTAATCTTATGCAGCAAAAGTGAATTACAGATTGTTTCGGCATTTTTCGCACGACGTTGTAACGATGAGGCAAAATTTGAATCTCACGGAATAACGAGTTATGCAAAAGCAAACCGATAAAATAAGATACACTCGTTTATAAACCAGTAGTAAATAATTCGTCGCTGAAAATAGTCACTGATTTGGGAAGAAAAATATGCATATAAAGATTAAGTAAAAAAAAGACGTAACGATCGCGGTACAAATAAGTAGCTTCTTCCAGAACGGTTTTAGAACTATTCGGTTACTGTTGTATTTATTTGCAAATTAATTAATAAATGTATTTATTTGCGAAGTCATTAATAAAAAAAAAATTTAATTTCCGATACAAGTTCGCGACATCGTACTAGTATCGGATAACATGTTCCGTAACGAATGCGGGAGAAGTGCTCCGTGCCTGCTGATTGTGGGTCAGCGTGCTTAAAGTACGATAAGCGTGCGTAAAGTACGAGAAGCGTGCGTAAAGTACGTTAAGCGTGCGTAAAGTACGAGAAGCGTGCGTAAAGTACGTTAAGCGTGCGGTAAAGTACGTTAAGCGTGCGGTAAAGTAAAATTGGCCTGATGTACGCATGCGCCGGGTATTTATCATATTACACTCGGTTGTATTTATTATATTTATTATATTATACTCGGTTGTATTTATTATATCATACTCGGTTGTAAAGGACCACTTACGCCACTTTCGGCAGGCACGAAAAGTAGCACTTTTCATGAATGAGTTACATAAAAAATTGTCTAAGCACGGCACGTTTCGCATCTATACATGGTTGTTCCCTATACGGTATATTTCGCAACTATGGTATAGTTGCTCGTTACAGCATAACGATTGTAACTGTCCATCGTTGTACATCCGCTAGAAAAAAAAAGACAAATTGTGTAAGAAAAAAAAACGGTCGAGTTATACGCCCATTATCCCATTAGCCGACGCGCATTAGTCCACGCGCAGCCAAGCTCCAGTGCGTACGCGAGTAGCCGATGCAAGAACCGAGGCTGGTGCGGCTATCGGTAAAAAAGGCGTGAACGGACCCCGAGAGATGATTGATGACTTTGCGGAATTAAAACGTACGCATATATATGTGTATGTATGCATAAAAATGATTGCCGGTGCGCTTCCCGCGGTGCGCAGAAATTACGATCGATCCCTCGCCGTTACCTCGCCGAACTTATAGTCCAATAGATTATACTGATTATCGTAGTTGAGCGAAAGAAAAAAAAGGTTCTCTCTCGTTAGTTTAAATGTGAGATCGGTATATTTTAGCATGCGTTGTTCGGTAGCGATGGGCCAGCTTGGACGCTGTAATTACGTCCGTTGCTGTTCGTCCTCGGAGCTCTCGTAGACTCCGGGGAATCCGTGCAGGGCGAGAACTGCGAGAGTCGCGGCTGGTCAGGCCCCAGCGCCGGATTATTGGCTGCGCCAGAGAGAGAGCGGAAAGTGCGGTTTCGCTTTGTGGCGGGAGCTTGAGCACTACCGCCCCCCCCCCCTCCCAGCAGGCCGCAACAGGAGCAAAGCCCATGCGGTATCGCGTCCGCTTGGCTCTTCCAGCAGCGCTCCTGACTCGACGTAACTAGACTCCGAAATATCGCTCCCGGCGCAAAGGAACGACTGCCGAAAGAGTTTCAAGTTCATTGACGCCCCTCGGAATTTTTATACCATTATTCAATTATTATTCCCATTTATTTTATTTTTTTTTATTTTTTTTTCATTTATGATTATTACTATCGTTATTATATTATTTTTTTTGTATGGGATATCATATTACAGCTATTGCGGCTTTTCAGCGTAACTAGACTCCGAAAAATCGCTCCCGGCGCAAGGGTGAGACAGGCGAAAGAGTTTCAAGTTCATTGCCGCCCACGAAATTTTAATAGTATTGTCAAATTATTATTATATATTCTTTTATCGTTATTATTATTATTGTAATCATTACTATTTTTTTAAGTATCGGATATTCTATTTCAATTACTTTACATCGTGAAATACCATTTAATTTGCGAAAGGTTGAAAATTCCTCGGTACGATAATCCGTTTCTTCGCGATAAGTGACTCCAACGACTGGCCGATTATACCAACGGATCCTAATCCCGAGTCCACGACGGTCGGGTCATAAAAGTTTCGCCGCCAGTAAAGTCCCTGGGCTAACGATGAGGGAAAAAGTCGAACTGTAAAACGGGAAAGGAAAATGAAAAGAGAATCGTGACCTGAACAACGAATATTTCGTTTGTTGAAATTGAATGGCATCGAGACTCTCCATTATATCGAGTAAACGTGTTCCATTGTTCGATGACGAAGTGCTGGACGTACGAAAGGGCCGCTGGTTCGTTTTTATGCGCGGCTCTCCTCGCAGGCAACGGGGCAAGAGTGAGCCTCGTCAGCAATCTTTGTTCAATGCGTCCGAGCATACTTCGCTTATAACGTGCATGTACGTACTATGTGCAACGTCGAACCGTCTATGTTTTACACACGGCAGTCTGTATAGCTAATATTCGCATGTAACTGCCGACGGAGGCTGAAAGTGCGCTATGTATATTCGATCGTACTGTGCGATTTGCCAGTTACACTGTACAACTTGTTTTTCAGTGCAATTATCGGAAGTAAGGAGGTATATTTAATATCGTGATGAAAGCGCACGAGACGCGCTTATATCTTTTTGAATTAGTACATAGTATCTTAACGCATTAATTGTTAATTATTTTTATATAATTATAATATTATTAATTAGTTATTATATTTATATAATTAGTTGCTAATTAGAACCGAGAATTTGACGACCGAAAGTGGCTTTAAAGAATGTTCGACGAGAGTACGAAATGCTGGACATACGAAAGGGCCGTTGGTTGGTTTTATGTGCGGCTCTCCTTGCAGCCATCGGGGCAAGAGTGAGCCTCGTCAGCAATATTTGTTCATTGCGTCCGAGCATACTTCGTTTATAATTTGCATGTACGTACTATGTGCAACGTCGAATCGTCGATGTTTTACACACAGCGGTGTCTATAACTAATATTAGCATGTAACGGGAAGCTGAACGTCCGCTATGTATCTTCGATCCCACTGTGCGCTATACCAGTTACGCTGTACCACTTGTATTTCAGCGCAATTATCAAAGGTAAGGGTGTACGTTTACTATCGTGATGTAAAAGCACGAGCCTTACTCATATCTCATTCAATTTGCCCAGGCTAGACCGACCAGTGAATAAACAGTTGAGCAGACGAAAAAGCCAGTGAATAACAGACTTTTACGTTTACTTTTAAATAATAGACTTATGCACGTGCTCTTATGGACCGTGTCCATTCATTGGCCGTTTTGCCCTACGTAGTATCGAAAAGTTTGTCCATCGAAGAAGTTACTTTAAAAGTTGTTAGCTTCGTTAGTGCGAAAATACGCCGATTAGAAACAATGATGGCCGCTCAGAAGGATCGTGCTCTGCAGCGGCGAGCAACCTTAGGGCTCCATCGTTTCGTTCGGGCATACACAGTGGCGTCGAGAAGATACGAATGCCCGGGAGATAACAATGTCACACCAGTGACGAGAGCGGCGTACAGGGACACCGAGGACGAGAATTCTTTTCGAGCCGCTGAGAGAATATCCCGCCCGTTCAGAGCGAGAGACTCGATAACCGGTTGAAACTCGCCATGCTGCACAGCCACAGCGTCAGGACACCGGAGACCGCGTGCTCGAGACCCCACTCGTACGTAAAATACGTGCGTCAGAGAGCTGCAGCCGAGCGGAGCCGAGAAATCACGAGGACGAGCGAGGGAGCGACCTCGCCTGCACGACGATGAACGCAGCCGTGAAATTCCTGCTTTACCGACCGTCACGCCGTCCGGCGTCGAGAGGTTTCGTTCGAACAAAAAGAAACGCGAAGAAAAATCGTGACTCGGTATTAAACTATTCGCAGGACGAGCCCCTCACGTGTCGAACGATCGTCCGAATAATAATCTCGCTCCCCCCTCGTAAAACTCGGGACTCTCACAGGAGTCGGATTTAATGTGCGGTCCGCAAAGCTGTGGTCCACTCGGTCGCAGGATGCAGCTCGGTGCGGCAGCACTGGCGGGAGAGCGGTATGCGACCCGGTAAAAGGTAATGGATGTCAGGGTCAAATCCCCGACGAAACCCCAGCGCACAGTCTCAATTAGGCTAAATAGGCGCGTGATTAAGCGCACTCCGAGCGTAATAAAATGCTGCAACTTATGCGCCGTATCGCCCCCGGCTTATTCCGTATTCTTGCGAACTGAATCCCCCTCGCGGCGGATCGCTGTACCAAAAAAAAATAAAGAATCGCACCCAACTATGTAAATGGCATCAGAGGTGTGCTCGTTGCATAATGAAAGGGATTACCGAATATTTTTTCTCCGGCGTAATTTTTTCCCGTGTTCTGAGGAAAAAAAGAAAAACGACGATTGCCTTCATTCATTAGCCGCTTGGCGAAGTTTTTATTTTTATTTCTTTGCTCTTTCTTGTTTTAATCTTCTTCGTGTTTTTCTCCCGAAGGCATACTCGAACGAGCGGGGCAGACCCGGTAGCCGTGAGAGCCGCGCGCTTACGCGCTTCGGCCGGTAACGCTCCCTCGCACACACCAGCAGCGGGAGAAATATCGTAAAGACTTACTACAGTAACAACGTGGCCGGTACGATACAGTGAGCTACCGCGGGAAGATTGGTAGCTCGGGAGGCGCGGGCGGTTTTTGTTCGCTCGTTCAGCGAGGCCTCGTGGCTCGGCGTCGTCGAGCTTATACAGCAGACGAGAACGGACAGACTCACGGGACTCGCGTAAACGCGGCACCGGCTCCGCGACCGGCCTCTCCTCCCAGGAGTAACACAAAGGAAGAGGAAACCAGCTTGCGCTCGGAGAGGGAGGCTGCTTCTCCTCCGATGCCCTCTCCGGGCTGCAATACTACTGGGCAACTGCCGTATACGAAGAGTATCCGAGAAACGGCGAACCCTCGGACTTGTGTAGCCTTCGCGTGATGCAAAACAACCGTCATTTTCAACGAGCGTCGGTCGGGCCTATTTGTGACCGTCATGTGACGTCAATTATGTTTTATAGTAGAATTTAACGATGGTCACTCTAAAGGTCGAATTTTAAGACATTAGTTTTAACTTAAGATCGCTCTTGAGATCGAAGTTAAGATCGAAGTGTGGCCCGAACTTCATAGCGTGCTTAAGTGTGATCTTAAGTTCGGACTCAAGTTTGATCTTAAGTTCGATCTCAAAGTCAAACTACTGTCTTAAAATTCGACCCTCACTATGTAATTTTGTCGGTTTATATATGTTCTGTGTAAAATGACGGGCATTTTTATGTTAAGTCACGTGACACATCGCAAGAAGATGGCAAACTTCCTAGCATTAAAAAAGCGACGTTGTAAAAATCAGTCGTTTATTTTTCCGTAACTTCGTAGAAAGGTTTAATGATTGAGATTATGACTCAATTTTATCCAATCGGTCATTTCATGAATGGCCTTCCGGCGATCACGCGATGGTCCATAGAGGGATCACGTGACTTCGCGTCACTGCTGACTTTTACTTATATACCTGTCATATGGTGAATCTGCAATCTACCATTAAACTGTGTGAACTGAATACTCATTCAGTTCCCTTAACTTCTTGCAATTCTAACCGTTGGTGATTATCCAACGGCGATGAGCGGCCGAGTCGATCCAACTCGAGGCTTCTCTCCGACGCTTTCCAGTTAATTATTCATCCGCCTTATAGAAACTTTCGCCGTTTTTCCATACCGTTCGCAGTGCGAGAATCGGAATGAGAGGGGGAACCGAGTGCGGAGTTGCCGACCGTTCGGTAAGAAATCCTGCATTAATAATGAAGAAGGCGCTGAGCCGGTGGAATCCCAGGCGAGACTCGAGGGAACTTGTCTGCGGTCTCCGAGAGAGCACCGGCTCGACCGAGGAGTCCGCTTTGCGAAAGGAACTTGCGGCGAGAAAGAAAGACGAAGAGCCGAGGAAAGAGAAAGAGCGAAACGACTTTAAAGAGCTACTCTCTGAAAAGGCACTCGGGCGATGCAGCAGCAGCAGCGGCAGCAGCGGCAGAGACGGCAGAGCTGCTCACCACGGGGGAACAGGTTCTCGGCATGGTTACACGCGTATTCACCGTGCTAAAAACTTTGGCTCCTTCGACCACCGATGGTCCGCCGGCGAGTAACACGGAGACGCGGAGGCGAAGTCCTCTTTCGTAGTTCACTCCCCCCCTCTCGCTCACGAGAAAGGCCCGTTCGAGGCCCACAGACGCAAGGGAGAAAGAGACGGAGCTCTCTGCTGGGAGCTGAGGATGCTCCTGAGCGATTCCCGACTTCCCCACCCTCGAGCGCTCCTTCCTATACGATCCCTCGTCCCGAGCGCCGAGTTACGCGATGCCCCGCGCTCGAGACTGTCCGGATGAGAGCCCGGAGAGAACTGAGCTCGACCTCCCGCGACGCTCAACCGGCTTCGGTTCGTGACCAAAATTCCTAAAAATGTACTATCCGTTAATTGGCGATCAAATGACCGCTCTGGAGATGATTAGTCGATGAAAGAGAAAAAATTTAGTTCGTCGAAGACGTTTGCCTTACGTACGTGAAGTACCTATTTGAACGTAGAAAGAAAGAACGTAAAAAAGAGAAAGGGATTGTGAGGACGTATATTAATGTAGACGAGCTATTTTTATGTCGTACACTCTTGCAAACTACGGATTCGAATTTTTTTTCTCCCCGAGAAGCAATTAAGTACCCGTGTAACGAACGCGAATAAAGTCATTTGACCTCCACCTCGGTTCGTAGAGACGAATGGTTAGTTTCATGTTACAACCTCGTCGAGTGTTCTTGATGCAACAGTAACTCGAATTGTACGTGAAAGATATTTACGAATCTAAAAAAAAAACAGAAAATAACACGGTTGTTATTTTAACCGATTACAGTTATATCTAATTCTCAAAATTAACCTCGCGCCCTGAGTCGCTCCTAGCAGTAATAACAGCGAGGCTCAGCGCTCCCGAATAAGCGAAGAAAACGATCCGTAATAAGCGCAGAAAGCGTTTCACTTTACAGCTTCTTCAAGTGCGCTTGATGCATCGATAACTCGGACTGCACGCGAAAGGTTTTCCAATCTAAAAAAGCAAATTACACGCCTGTTATTATATCTAAACCTCGAAATTAATGGATGCCCCAGAGTCGGTCCTAGCAGTAATAACAGCGCTCCCAAATAAGCGAAGAAAATTATGCTCGCACGACGAAATAAGATCGGCGGCGGCGGGTTCGGCATAGGCAGCCCGAACACGTTGCACTTCGAGGGCGACTATGGCATGGTAGTACTACTACTCTACACCTGGTATAATATCCCTCTACCGCGCGGCGGACTCGGCTGTGGCCACGGGCAAAATGGTGGGTCGACGACGGAGGTTAGGGGGCCCCGAGAGAGCGGAGCGCAGGCAGTCAGTCGCTCCCGAGTCGCTCTCCGGGCCCCGTTGGCGCGATCGACGCGTCCCGCAACGCACAGTCGTGTCCCTTACGCTCCCAACGTATCTCCCTCTCTCGACATCTGCGGTCGGTAAAACCACGCGAACGTGAAGTTTTGTTTTGTTTTTTTTTTCTTTATCTCCATTGTTTACAACTGCTGCAAAAGATACTCGTGCTCTGAGTAAATCCTCACGGAATCTCTGTAACTAAGGATTTTTAAGGAGATCCACGCTCATCGATCCATAGTAGGTGAGATCCATCGTTCAGGACACGTTTCTCTTTTTTCCAAACCGCTAGGCTTCGTATTGTAGCGCTAACGAAATTTCGGCTTTGCGAAAATCGACACGCTCGGCGGCGCCACATTCGCCCCTCTTGCCAGTCCCACGATTTTTTTTTCTCAGTTTCGGGCCGACGGTCGTACGCCTAAGACGCTCAATTTCTATATTAGAAAAAAAACGATCTCTGCAACTGCAATTTTTGTAACTGCCAAGTAACCTGTGAACGGAGTAAGAAAGCGTGTGGTAAGGAATCGGTGAGTTGAATTCAGTTCAGTGCAGACGCACGTGGATCGAATCGATGTGAGAAATAATAAAGCTTAGTGGTTTAGAAGTGACGCTTGTGAAATCGCGTCCCGACGTCTCGTGACCCGCGGTACCAAAGTGTATCTCAGTTTGACAGTGGAAGCGTCGATTGCTATGACAACGGACTCTGCGCGAAAATCAAACTTTACTACCGTCGACGATAAATAATGATAATAATAACAATGCAATAGAAGTTATGTTCTCTTTGCAAGGCCAGCTCAATTTTTTTTTTCTTTCAATTCTCCCTTCCAAAGTCACTCTCTCTCTTGTCTCCTTAACATCGTTCCGCGCGCTCGCTATGAGCCTGTAAAGAGTCAAACCGCGAGCAGCGACATCGTCGAAGAGAAATAATAATAACAATACAGCACAAGTTATTTTCTCATTGCAAGGCTAGCTTGATTATTTATTCTTTCAATTCTCCCTTCCAAGTCTCTCTCCCTCTTCGTTCGTCTCCTTAACGGGAGACTAAACACCTATCAGTGCGGGAGAAAACGAATAAAAATTTTGAATCCGATTTTCTCCGAAACGATTATATAAAATGAAAAACCGTTTCGGAGAAAAATCTATTCAAAATGTTTTGAGGTCCGCTGATTTTTGGCCGCACCTTAACGAGAAATAATAATAACAATGCAGCACAAGTTATTGTCTCATTGCAAGGCAAATAAATTTTTTTTCATTCCCTTTTCCAACGTCACTCTCTGTCTTGGTTTGTCTCGACATCGTTTCGCGCGCTTGCAACAAGCTGTAAAGCGTTAAACCGGGAGCACAGCGACATCGACGGAGCAACAGCTTCGATCCCCGGACGCCTGTTGCGGCAGTTCGTTCGCAGGGAGCGAAGTACCAGCACTGCCACTATAATAATCGAGATAAACTGGAACACGCGGAGAGTCTCTCTCGCTGCGCCCGATTCGATAAATCGTGGTGAAAGAGAAGGAGGAATAACAGTGGCTGCGTGTACGCTTAAGCAGAGGCAAATGACATCATTGAATTTCCAGCAACGCGCGCGTAGCTCATACTTTGTACGCGCCTACGGTAAAACGTGCGCTTGGGGGCTTCGGCATAATGGCGACACGTTTGTTTATATAAAACCCACTCTCTGTTCTCCTCTCTCGGCGTCCTCTAACGCGTCGAGTTACAAGCGCTTTATGAATCTACTCTGCGTTATTTTACACTGTCGAGCCGTGAGGATCCAATGACACGAAACAGTCGGCAGATCTATCTAATGGCATGAAAGAGTAAGCAGATGGAACGAGAGAGGCGATATGGAGATAAGGTAAAGAGAACGATGCTCAGACGATTAAGAGCATCCCCAGATTGTGGCAGTTATTAATTGGTCGAGAACACATTTTTTGTGAATATAAGTGAAACCAATGTCAAGTTGATAGTTTCTCGTTTCCAAAACACATCGATTAATTACAAGAAGATAAATATTTTTTAATTACGGGAGAAAATAACAAAAGAGTCCAAATGTACCAGTCTGCGGTACGTTTGGCGGTTTTTCGGCACGTCCCGATGTTTCGGACGATCATAGATTTCGAGAATTCTGATGTACGGGCTCAACTAGTTCGTATTGACTAAAGGAATTTCTTTGGCATTTGTTAATTCAATCAATGAAAAAAAATTATATTCACGAGAAACAATACTGAAGATGAGCTGAGTAGAAAGCTGGCAAACGTAACTTCTCCGAACCGTCCGTTCATTGGATCGCGTGTGTAGTAACCGTTGCAGCAATTTCCGGCCACTATATCGTCCGTCTTTTATCAAAATGCGACGATAGGAAAATAATCTAGGCAGAAACCTGACACTTAAATTCGGAATAAATCAAATCTGCATAGGCGTGTCCGACAACTGGGACGTGTCCGGGGCATTGGCACTGTTTAAAAGACTCTCGATTATGTGAGGTTGGAGTGATTCTTCGACCGCTTCATCGATGCGGCGCAACCGTTGTAACACGGTAATCTCCAGCGGGCGGGACGGAATTGTCCGTCGATATTTTAATCTCTCATTGCACTGCAAAAAAAATTAGTATGAAATTCAATGCACCGGACTGGAAGTTTTTATCCAAAAACTGGTATAATAAATTGAATGTACAATTGTGACGAAAATTTAATGTTCAGTGTATTAAAAGCATTGGAAATACTTTATTTTCAAGAATTTACTGTAATTTTTATAATGTACGTTAAATTTACAATTTTTTAACAGTAATTCGGATTCGACATTGCACGCCAGTAAACGTGCGTTGGGGACTTCAGCGTAATGGCGACACGTTCCTTTATACAGACCCACTCTGTTCTCGCTCGCTCCGCGTCCTCTAACGCTTTTATCGTTACAAACGCTTTACGAGTTTACTCTGCGTTATTTCTCACTGCCGCGCCGCGACAATCCAACGGCATAAAGCGGCAGTCGTAAAGAACTCGATTATGCGAGATTCCCGATTAATTCTTCGCCCTCGTCGATGCGGTGCAGTGGCTGTAACACGATAATCTCCTGCCGGCGGGACGGAATCCCCGATCGATATTTTGATCTCGTATTTTGGTTCGATGCCGAGATGTAACGCGATCGGGCGTTTGCGGTAGCGAGGAAATTTTTCCCCTCGACGATTCCGTCGTTTCTGACTGCGGCTCGAAGTGATTCAACCGTATGCGTGACATCTTGGAAATTCTACACCGGCTTCCGGGATCCCAACCGATATGCGTATCCATGACGCATAAAAGCGCTGTAACGAATAACGTTTTTTCGTTCGTTTTATCGCAACGTCGTAAAGTTTCGATAAAATTTTATTGTGCGATTACAATTGTCGCGAGTGGAGAACCTTCGCGCTCGTTTGACAGTGGTTTGAGGAGAGGCTGGCAAATCCGCACTACCTGGGAGAGGCGCGTCGGAGAATCGCGCTCCTAAGGATATCTCAGAGTAAACTAATAATCCGTGCGGGATAGAAATCTCGAGATAACGAGGAAGGCCTTCCTCCTCTCTCCCCCCCCCCCCCCCTCCTTCCCTCGCGTTTGAGCAAATATAACGAAAGAACGGTTAAACCGACTGTCTGAAATTCACGTCTTTAAGGTAAACGTCCCAATGGGCGGGCACGTCCCAGTGGCCGGACAACGCGTGCGTACAAGAGAGATGGAATAGCAATTTGCGACACGAGTGCGGTAAAGCGAACTGTATACGCACATTGTGAAGCGAGTCCGACTTACTTCAAAGTCCGCGTATAATGTTCACTATATCGTACTAGTATCGCGCAAAGTTTTTGTAACGAATGCAGGAGAAGTGCTACTCCGTGCCTGCTGATTGCGGCGCTGTACAGCCAGTGTGGGTAAAGCACGAGAAGCGTGCGTAAAGTACGAGAGGCGTGCGTAAAGCACGGGAAGCCTGTGTAAAATAACATCAGGTTGATGTGCGCATGCGCTGGGGTTTAAGGTACACTTGATTGTAAAACGACACTTACGGCACTTTCGCCAGGCACGAAAAGTAGCACTTTTCATTCATGAGTTACACAAAAACGATTACATGCACGTCCGGGGACGCAGACTTTTCCCTTAGATGTCCGGCCATTGGTACTTTTACCTTACAACTAGTATGTTAATAATAAAATGTTGAACCGTTGTTTCTTCAACCGTCAGAATGCGAGAAAGCCGACAGGCGATACGAGGTCTAAAATGGAATAGTTTCGTGAGTTGGAACTCGACGGAGAAGTAAAAAAGAAATCTTGGCCGGACATCCCATGCGAAGCGAAGGCCCGAACGCGGTAAACGGCGAAGAAGTAACGAGATGGGGAGGAGAGGAGAAAAAAATAAATAAGAGAGTGCCAGACAGGTCGAGGTTGCCGGGGAAAGGTTTCACATTTCCATCGAAAGAATCTCTCTCGAAGAGCCAGCGACTCTCGAGTTTCTTCATGAACGAGAGAAGGCGCACGGCTGTGGCTCGTTGCGCGCCGCGCATGCGTACATCGTTCGTAGTAAAACACTCTCTTATAGTATTCTCGGTGTAGTGGGGCGAGTGGCAAAAGCTCGCAGGGTAACGAGTCTGCGGGTACTCGAAGCGTGTGCAACTCGTCGATTTCTTGACGTCTTCCGGGTATTATATATGTATATATATATATAGACGAATGATGTATGGGGCATTCCATACCACTTCGACCTGGATCTAACCCTTCGCGTCTTGAATTGGGGCCGCAATTTTTTTACGACTGATCTGACTCTCAAAAGCACTCAGACTTTTTATCAGATTAAAAAAAAATTGTTTATAATTATTTATGCTTAAGAAAAAGAACTTATTGATCGCCACAATAAAAAAATTCTGAAAAATCATATATAAGTCATATACAAAATGTTTAGTTTTGAGCCAGAGTTAGCTGCCGTCACCTTCTATTTTCTTCTAACTTTTTTCGAAAAAAAAAACAACACAATTACAAGAAAAACCTGTCGATTGTGGGCTATCGGTTGACCATTTTTGTACGCAACACTCAATTTTTTTTTTATTTTTAGATTTTCAAATTGCGCCGATCAATAAGATCATTTTTTTAATCATAAATGATCATAATTTTTTTTTTATCTGAGTGCTTTTTACAGTTAGTTCAGTCGTATAAAAAACCGCGGGCCCACACAAGATGTTAAGATTCAGCTCGAAATGGCATAGAATGCCCCTTATATTCTATGCGATGTATACAATATAAACTATACGAAGTATAGTAAACGCACGTACAATATTCCCACGTGAGAATCGCCCGTACATTGCGGTCGTTCCTCTTCGACAGCACAGCAGCCTTGATTCGCAGGCCGATGCCAGTTTTACGATGCAGTTTCTGGGAAAAGCCTCATTGTTCGTCGAGGCGATCGGAAAACCCGCTACCTTCCCGGAGCCTTTCCGGGAAATTCCCGAGGGTCCGAGGGCCCGGTTGATATTGCGCTCGGGGTCACGTACGCCAGAGCTCGGCTGCTTTGGAACGTGAACGTACCTCGGCTCCGGTACTTCGGTATTTACGAAGGCGCGATTTATCTCGAGGCCAATAGGAGCAGGTTCTCCCTTGGCGTGAATTTCCTAGACGCGTCACTCAGTCGGAGACGTCCGAGAATCACACTCGAGATGCACGCACGAGATGCAATCCCCCCCCCCCTTCTCCCGTCCAACGAGTGCTCGGAGCCGCTCGTGGGAAAAGAATTTCCTACGGCCGGTGCCGGCCGAGCCTGAACGTTTGGCCGGGGGGCAGATTAGGTAAATTCTCGTATACTTTGCGTATGCTCGCGTAGCTCGTTCCAGGCAATTTTGTTAACTCAAGATGACCTCGAGTCCTCTGTGAGGACAGTGTCCGCGTAGATATGACGACGGGCAGGGAGAGCGTGTATTAGTTTAGGGACGCAGTCGTGGAGCCGTTGCGACTGGTTGTTCGGTCGAAGATCCAACTGGACGTAGATCTAACTGCACGTACTTAGTAAATGCTCGTATGTAGTAAATTCTCGTATTTAATAAATCCTCCTATTCAGTATATTCTCACATTTACTAAATGCTCGTATTTAGTGAATTCTCATATTTAATAAACGATCGTATTTATAAATTCCCGTATCTACTAAATTCTCGTTGTTAGTAAAGTCTGGTATTTACTAAAAACTCGTATTTAGTATATTGTCACATTTACTAAATTCGAGTATTTACTAGATTCTCGTATTCAGTAAGTTCCCGTATTTACTAAATGTGCTAAATTCTTGTTCTTACTAAGTTCTCGTATTTACTACATAAATTCCGTTATTTATTAAATTCTCGTATACGCCGCGTATACTCGAAGAGCTCGTTCCAGGCAATTTTGTAAATTCAAGATGGGCTCGAGACGTATGTGAGGACAGTGTCCGGGCAGATATGACGACGAGCAGAGAGAGGCGTGTATTAGTTTATGAACATAGTCGTGGAGTCGTTGGGACTGGCTGTCCGCCCGAAGATCTAACTGTACACACTGTAACTTAAGTCCGTGCCGGCTAAACTCCCTCGGCTCTCGGTTGGATTACACATCGTAAATGCCATAACGCGCCTCGTGTATGCGCCGGGAGTGCGAGAGGCGAGGGAGCGTTGTCCTTTCACCGGGCAACCAAGCACGCGGGCCAGGTCGAGCACGCCGTCTTCCACCATCCTCGAGCGTTGGGCGGGACGGACGGAAAGAGTTAATACGCGATTTTACGCACGTATGCCCAACGTCGATTTATCCGAAAGTCAACTTTCCTCGGGCATCCGCGTCTATCCATTGACCCGAGAAAAACAGTTTTCAAGTATAATGATAAGTGATATTTCAAATTGGTCCCTGAAAATTATGACTTTTGGCTTAAGTACAAAAGTATCGAGAAAAAAAATACCGCTCCGCACGGAAGAGAAGTAAAGTCAAACCAGTTTCATACTTTGTCGAGCTTTCTGCTTTCGGCGGAAATTAATTAGTATTTTGAAACTGAGAAAGTATGGAAATTTTAATCTGCTTGGGATTTCGTTTTTCTCCTCTTGCCAAGTTTAAAAAATTGCACGGCGTAAGTAGAAAAGTATCGAGAAAGAAAAATACCGCTCTGCACGGAAGAGAAATAAAGTCTGACCAGTTTCATACTTTGTCGAGCTCTCTGCGTTCGAAGGAAATTAATTGGTATTTTGAAACTGAGAAAGTATGGAAATTTTAATCTGCTTGGGATTTTGTTTTTATCTTCCTCGCCCACCAGCCGCGTTAATTTTTTTTTTTTACCTCGCTACCGAGCCAAACCAAGTCTGTACTGCGATACAATTCGCTCCTTACAATGGATGTGCGCATGCTAAAAATATTTTCCCGTCACGCGACCCACTGTGTAGTCATCCGGAAAGAACTCGTGAATCTCCGGGTTGCGATGACACTCCAAAAGATCGAACGTCAAAGGACTTTGTGTCATGCGGAGGACCGTTTAACGAGCGTGAATCACGAATCGCATTGCTTTACCGCAATAACCACAGACCGTGCATACTTAGGGTCTTGGATCGGCGCACGGCGAGTCAGTAAATAACCATTATTCAAATTGTCCGGGACGAGTTTTTGCATTGTAGAACGTGTGTGACCTGAAATTTTGTACTATTGAGATGTACGTGACAGTGTACCATAGTTTGTATATTCTTGAAACAATAACAATAACCGAAGAATCTCTTCGAGTCCTCTTCAACGTCTTCCTCTCTTCCTTTTTCTTCATCTTTTTCTCCTCCTTTCTCTTCTTCTTCATCTTTTCCGGCCTCTCATCATGTGCGGACTCGCAGCGCGAGTTTGAACTCCAGGTGAACACGATCGAGGCAGTTGGTGTCCGTGAAAAAATAACCCGCATAAAAGTTGTACCGACCGGAATCTCAGTTCTTCGATCCAACTTTCCATTTTACCGATCGCCTATTTTTTTCATCTTTTTGAGTCTGAGACGAGTTAAAGTTTTCTCTTCATTTGCTAAAGTTGTCTCTTCCACTCTTCTTCATCGTCTTTTTCTCTTCGGTTTGCTTCCACGTAGAGGAAGCTATGTTTTTTTCTCTTCTTCTGCGAGTTTGAACCTCCAGTGAAGGCGATCGGAGCAGTTGGTGTTGAAAATACCATTGCATAAAAGTTACACCGACCAAAATCTCGGTTCCTCGGTCTGTCTTGCCATTTTATCGACACCCTATTTTTTATTTTCTTCGAGTGTGGGACGAGCATTTGTCCAAGTTGTCTTTTCGACTCCTTTTCCTCCTCGTCTTCTCACCCCTTTTTATCTTCTTCTCTTAATTTTCATTCTCTTCTTCTCTTTCTCTTCATCATCTTCTTTTTTCCCTCTTCATCGTCTTCTTCTCGTCCTTTTTTCTCTTCTTCTCCGGCCACCCATCATCAGCCCGCTCGCGGCGGCAACTTGCCAAATGGCAAGTTGGATCGAAGAACCAGCCCGCTCACGGCGCGAGTTTCGTCTCTCGCTGAACGCGATCTGAGCGGTTGGTGTCCGTGAAAGAATAGCACTGCATAAAAGCTGCACCGACCAGAAACTCGGTTCTTCGATCTAACTTGCCAAATGGCAAATTGGATCGAAGAACCAGCCTTCTCGCGGCGCGAGTTTCGACTCTCGCTGAACGCGATCTGAGAGGTTGGTGTCCGTGAAAAAATAGTACTGCATAAAAGCTGCACCGACCAGAAATTCGGTTTTTCGATCCAACTTGCCAAATGGCAAGTTGGATCGAAGAACCGAATTTCCGGAGACGCAGAATAAAAGAAAGCAGAGAAGAGGACGATGAAGAGGAGTCGAAGAGACAACTTTGACAAATGCTCGTCTCAGACTCGAGAAAAAGAAAACATAGTCGGTAAGATTTACCGACACCCTATTTTGTCCTTTTCTCGCGTCCGAGACGAGCATTTGTCAAAGTTGTCTCTTCGACTCCTCTTCATCGTCTTCTTCTCCGCCTTTTTTATTCTCCTTCTCGAGTCTTAGACGAGCATTTCTAGGTGAGTGGTCGCATTGCTTGACTTTAGGATAAAACTCGACAGGAGAGAGAGAGAGCAGAGCCGTCCGTGAGATTGTTCAAGGTGTGTGGGCACGAGGGACAGGGCCGACCGGAAATACTTGGTAACCGAGTGTGCGCAAGCCACGGCATTGTGACCCTGTTGTTCAACTATCAACTTATCCGCCAGACCGTCCATAAATCACCCTGAGCTCTATCCGTGGAATTTTATGCGGGCGTTTGCCCAGCCGACGTGACAAATCTGCTGCACAGTCCGGAATGCCGTAAAGGTCGAGGAACCGGATGTGGTCTCGCAGCGTACTTTGGCCGTTCCGAAAAGGCAAAGATAACGCACAACTTTCCTCGTGGCTTTCTGCAAGGAAAGTCGGACGACAAATCGACCAGAACCAAAGTTTGACGAGGTTTGCGGAGGAAACCTACAGGACTTTCCAGGAACCAAGTCGCATTATCTTGCGTTTCGGACTTCGCAAGTCGACTGTATAGGCTGGAATGCCATAAAGGTCGAAGGATAAAGTCGAATGCCGCAAAGGTCGAAGGACCGGATGTGGGCCTCGCAGCGTACTTTGGCCGAAGAAGCAAAGTCAACGATGAACTCTTCTCTTGACTTCCCGCACGGAGAGTCGACGAAACGACGAGGTCTGACGAGGAAACCTACAGGGCTCTCCCGGAGCCACGTCGAGCCAAGAGTATATTATTGGACTCAATTGGGATTCGAGTTGAGACGAAGGACGCCACGAGAAACTTAATGAGAAGAAGAGTCACGCGGACGTCTGGCCAGCGCCGGGTATCTAGCGTACCGAAATAATATCGTTCGCCCAATGAAACATACCGAACTTTTTTTTCACTATAAAAAATCCCCACCGATTTTACGAGAACAATCAATTAAACTAGCGTCCTGAATAAGAAGAATCACTCCGAGGTCTGGTCGGCTCCGGTTATATCTCATTCGCTCTATGAAATAATATCATTCGCCCAATGCAGCATGCCGAATTTTTTTTTCACTATAAAAAAATCCCCACCTATTTTACGAGAACAATCAATTAAACTATCGTCCTGAATAAGAAGAAGACTCACTCCGAGGTCTGGGCGGCTCCGGTTATATCTCATTCGCTCTATGAAATAATATCATTCGCCCAATGCAGCATGCCGAATTTTTTTTTCACTATAAAAAAATCCCCACCTATTTTACGAGAACAATCAATTAAACTATCGTCCTGAATAAGAAGAAGAATCACTCCGAGGTCTGGTCGGCTCCGGTTATATCTCATTCGCTCAATGAAATAATATCAGTCGCCCAATGAAACATACCGAATTTTTTTTGTTTTTACTATAAAAATATTCCCACTGATTCTTCGGGAACAATCAAAGTATCGACCTCGATGAGAAGAAGAGTCACGCGGACGTCTGGCCACCTCCGCTTATATTTCGTGTACCGAAATAATATCATTCGCCCAATGAAAGATAACATTTTTTTTTACTATAAAAAAATCCGTACCGATTTTTCAGGAATTTATTAAAGCATCGCCCATCAAAGCTTCGGCGGCGCGGAAAATATTGTTTTCCCGTTCAAGTAGCCGCCGGGCGCAAGACGACCCACCGAAAGAAGAGCCGCAGCCGCGAGGATTGACCCCTTGCTGCGGCACGCGCCCTGCCCCGTTCTCTTCGTTAATTGGCCAATAAAATTCTAACGACGTACAACTCGGTTTCTCCTGTGTCTCCCGTACACAGCTTCCATTAACACACGAGCCTTACTTGCTAAGAGTATTAAATCGAGCGCTATCAGCCGCGCTCCAACAATAAATTATCGTTCGGATCCGGCGAGCCGGGCAGGCCGCTCGTGCACCTGCGCGACTTCCGGTCCCCGAGTGCGTTCGCGCATGCGCGCCTCTCGGATTACCGTCGAGCTGCGCCTCCCTCCGAGACCTGCTTCTATAATCGACCTTGAAACTTCGTCCTTGGCTCATTTTCTCATAAACTCGGACTGTAAAAAAATACGTATGAAATTTAATGTTCCGGGCTGGAAGTTTTTGCGCAAAAACTGGTGTGTTAACGTTCATGACAATTGAGACGAAAAATTAATGATCGATGTATTAAAAACCATAGCAAATACTTTATTTCCTATAATTTACTTTAATTTCAATGAAAAACTATATTCTTTTTTAATCAAAATTACACATTCGATTTAATGAACCAATTTTCGTGCAAAAACTGGTGTATTAAATTACATGTACGATTGTGATGAAACATTGATGATCAGTGTATTAAAAACATTGGAAATACTTTCCATTTAATCATTTACTTTAATTTTACTATCCTTCAATCTTAATAATTTACTTTAATTTCAATGAAAAAGTATATTAATTTTTCATCACAATTATACATTCAATTTAATGAACCAATTTTTGCACAAAAACTTCCAGTTCGGTATATTAAATTTACAATTTTTTTTATAGTGCCTTTACTGACAATAAAGGTAGAATTTTTTGTATTTATGATCTTCAATATTTTTTGATGTTTTTGCAGGGCTCCATACAAGGAGGACGACTCAAACGGCGCAGGCATGGCGGTATTCGGTCTCGTATCGGCGGTCGCCGGTTTCGTTAAAGTGCGATACCTCATCGATAAGGCCATCATAGACAACATGATCTTCAGGGCTCACTACAGGATCACTTCGGCCATACTCTTCGCCTGCTGCATCATCGTCACGGCCAACAATCTTATCGGTGAGGAAACTCGACGAGATGCCGTTGTCGTTTTTTCTATTGTGCATAGTCAAATAGACAGGCTCGACTCTATCTATGCACCAGTGTCGCATCGCTTATCAGCACGAGGCGCTGCTCCACATTCGACACGTGGTTTCGTTAATTTCACCCTCGAGTCGCGCATACCGACCGTCTGCGGACAACGTGTGCTGACAGCGATAATGATGGACGGGCACATGGAGAACAGATTGTCAGAGCCTCCGAGTCGTATAACCCACTCGTTCGGCGAACAAATACGTCACGGGCTGCGAAGAGCCGTTCCGTTAGAAAGAACCGTTGGAATATCTTTTTAGCCTTTTTTTATCTCAAATATATTTCCAACCTCATTTTTTTAATCTCAAAAATATTACTCGGTCCTCATTTTTTTAATCTCAAAAAAAAGGTTTTTCTATCCTCGTTCATTTAATCTCAAAAATATTTTTCGATCCCCATTCTTTTAATTTGAAAATATTTGTCGATTCTCTTTCTTTTAATCTCGAAATATTTGTTGATACTCATATTTTTATTACCCCAAAATCCGCAGCGTTTTGATCCGCATTTGTTGATCCTTATATTTTTTTACCTCAAAATATTTGTCGATCCTCATTTTCCGATTCTGTGCGTGCGATAACGTTTGGGAAAAAAAATTCGCAGGTGACCCGATAAATTGCATATCGGACGGAGTGCCCGCCCACGTGATAAATACGTACTGCTGGATAACGTACACGTTCACTCTCCCGGAGAACCAGAACAAGGCGATCGGGACTCACGTGGCGCATCCCGGCCTCGGCGGGGACGTCGGCGAAAAGAGGTATCACTCGTACTATCAGTGGGTGCCGTTCATGCTCTTCTTCCAAGGCGTCCTGTTCTACGTGCCCCACTGGATGTGGAAGCAGTGGGAGGAGGGCAAGGTCCGGATGATCTCCGAGGGCATGCGAGGCGCCATGGTCGAGAACAAGGCCGAAAGGAAAGCCAGGACATCAAGACTCGTCGAGTACATCGTCGACACTCTTCATCTTCACAACAGCTACGCCGCCGGCTACTTCTTCTGCGAGGCGTTGAACTTCGTTAATGTAGTAAGTATCAAAATTATTCCACTGTGAAGTTATATTTTTCATTCCGATATTCATTTTCTCCGAACTCAAAATATTTTTACTGTCCTCATTTTATTAATCTCAAAATATTTCACGATTCTTCATTTTTTTCTCAACACATTCTTCCATCCTCTTTTCCTTATGTTAAATATTTTCTGGCCCTCATTTTTTTTTATCTCAAAATATTTGTTGACCCTCATATTTTTTTTATCTCAAAATAATTTTGGATCTTCAGTGTCTTTTATCTTAAAATATTTATTCCTATTTTTATCATTCATTTTTTTCCAGGTCGGGAACATATTTTTCATCGACACCTTCCTCGGCGGGGCTTTCCTCACGTACGGCACCGACGTCGTGAAGTTCAGCAACATGAATCAGGAGCAGCGAAGCGATCCGATGGTCGAGGTGTTTCCGCGAATAACGAAGTGCACGTTCCACAAGTTCGGAGCTTCCGGTACGATTCAGAAGTTGGACGCTCTGTGCGTTCTGGCACTGAACATTCTCAACGAGAAGATATACATCTTCCTGTGGTTCTGGTTTATACTGCTCGCTTTGATGTCCGGTCTGGCGCTGCTCTACAGCATCGCGGTCGTTCTGCTTCCGAGCACCCGCGAAACTATTCTGAAGAAGCGCTTCAAGTTCGGAACGCCCTCGGGCGTCAGCGCTCTGATCCGCGAAACCCAGGTGAGTCGAGGCTCTCTGCGCGAGAGATTTCACTGCTTCTCGGTAGTCTGCTAGCGTTTTCACGATTTATTTATTTTTAGTTCAGCTTTGAAAGAAATAATTTTTTTTCATAAGAAAAAAATTATAAACATAAAAATTTTGGGCCCGTTTCCAGGTCGGAGACTTCCTGCTGCTTCACTTGCTGGGCCAGAATATGAACATGATGGTGTTCAACGAGGTACTGGACGAGCTCTCGCGCCGGATTCACGTCGGCTCGAGCAGCGGCGCCTCGCCGGCTTCGATGCCATCCGCGCCGTCCACCCTCGAGATGTCGCCGATATATCCGGAAATAGAGAAGTTCTCGAAGGACACGGAGATCTGAGTAAAATCGACGGGGCTTTTGTGATAATACGCGTCGACACCCTCACGCTCGTACACACACGACATACCGACAAACAAAAACACGAACACATACACACACAGACACACATACGTAAAACCGACGGACTCCGATGGTCTTCATCGAATTCTAAAAAAAACGTGCGAGATAGATTCGCGCTATGGACTCGAGATCGTCTCTCGTTAAATTTTACGAGATAGATCGATAGCGTAGTATAATTGACCATGCGAACAGGTGGTCGTCGCTGGATCGTTATTTTTTTCTGTCCATAGCAGGAGCGGTAAGGGCTGAGTAGAAACTGGCGATGCAAAGCGCGACACACACACTCTTGTCGACACGTACAGAAACAATCAATAAAAAAAAACGAACGAAGCTCGGTAACATAATTGCTGCACACGCTCGTCTATCGTAGCGTAAAGTTGGCCCAGGACCGAGGTGCAAATAACGGGGCGAGTACAAGGGTGAAGATTACACGCTCCTCGATAACTGGAGGGACCGAGAAAATAAAGCGCGCGTGTGTGTGTCGCGCATAATTTCTATAGTCGATACATCCGATCCGGTGGATTAACCGCTTGCCTGATAGAACAAGGTCTCACTGTCGAACGGGATTATCGGACGTTCCGTCCCGTAGTACGTTTAAAACTCTTTAATGACTTTATGTTACTGGATATTGAAAAAAAATGAAAGAACATATACTGGTGCAATCAAAGTCCGTATGGATAAAAAAAGAAATCAATGTGATTCAATCCGAGATAAGCGAGTGTCGAGTAGTTTTTTTTTTTATTATTCGCGACGAAGAATGAGCGAACGGAGCGACGTAAAAGAGGAAACGGTTCGACTCCCTTTGGATCAGTTGGCTGTGACTCGATCGTTCTATGTGCAAAGAGAAACTCGAACCGGTTCGTTCCAGGCCCACGGATGCGGAGACATCTCGATAGTGCGATATCTCTCGTCGCGGCGGAGAATCCTGTGTCGATCGTTGTTCAGGAGCCAGTAAACAAGAGTCACTTGACTCGCTTCAAACGCACATTCCGTCCAGGGCCCCGCGAGTAGGTCAGCGTATGTAGTTTAGGTTCGAGTTGCACGCATCGTTGTTTTACTCATGTGGTTTTTTTTTCTTCATTAATCGGCACCCATTGATTATATCGACAAATCATTCGCATTGTTCATACTACGAATAGCATAATAAGAGAATAGTTGCTCAAAGGAAAAAAATAAAATAAATAAAAAATGTAAACTCAGTGCCAAGTTAGCGAACTCGTGGATGGAGTTACGCGTTGTACGAGCGTCGACTCTCCGGAATCGGGACGATTTAAAGTACTCCGTTTTAGATTAAACATAGCAGAGGCGTGGAACGACTGGCTGAGGCTCGTTTCGCCGAGGTAAATGTCGTTCGCCCTGGACGGTTGCTGACGCGTATTCGATGCGCGTCGCGTACACGAGACGCATTCGATCGAGGCTTTTAGCTGCTCCTTTATTCTATCTTTCTCTATATGACAATAACACCCATTCGCTTACATGTTCGAGCTCAATTTTTTTCTCACTGTCTCTCGATAACGGGAGGGAAATTAAAAAAAAAAGCTTTTATATACAATTTTATATATATATCGTTGATAATCGGTCGGAGTTCGAGACGAGTATGCCTCGCGTCTTCGAATCGCCTGTAGAGAATATATAAGTTCCGCTGAATAATTATTATGTATTATCGTTCCGAAGCTGTTCAACATATGCAATTTAAGTGTAAACCGCGCCGCGCCGATGAGAGATTGTATATTCGTCGGCGCTGTAGTCTTGTTCTAAGTGATATCTCGATTATAATTGTTTGAATGATAAAAAAAAACGAGACGGATAGATTTAATTAGCGTTTGTGTTTAACGCCGTCTTTACGTGCCTCCCTTAGCGTTTAAACGTATTGTAAAAGAATAAATAAGCAATAAAACGCATAATAAGAGTCTAAAAACAAAATTAGCTCGAGTTAAATAGCGTCGAAAAAGAAGATTAACTCGAGTTAAATAACGTTGAAAAAAAAATTGCCAATCCGCTTTCAGGCTCGTCGAGGCTGATTGTGAGACACGGACGATGACGAAAATAAATAGAGCCACGTAACCACGTACCACGTATTGCGAGTGGGCAATAAAGAAAAGGCTCGCCCGCTATTTGCGCATTCGTTCGTCTCGCGCTGAACTTCCAAAGGTCTATTCGCTATAGACGGTCATAAATTCGCATGCGTACGCGGGTACAAAGTCGCGTTGTTTGAACGAGACAAACGAGGACGCAGGATTCGCAGCGAGCTCGGCAGCCGATCGAGTTTGACTCACCGATTGCCCCAGTCCACCTTGTTGATGATTCGCAACTTGAGCTCCCGCGT
Organism: Stenichneumon culpator; assembly: GCA_964017025.1. Classification (NCBI taxonomy): domain Eukaryota; kingdom Metazoa; phylum Arthropoda; class Insecta; order Hymenoptera; family Ichneumonidae; genus Stenichneumon; species Stenichneumon culpator. Next base: position 17,281,948 of record OZ024772.1, on the reverse strand, counting down.
CTGATCGGTCGTCAGTGTACCGGCCAGCAGTTGTCTTCTCCATTCCAGCAACTCTCGCATGACTTTCCGAAGGGTGTTGAATTTGTAGAGTTCTCTCTCCTAAAAAAAATGTCAATTTTATGAGGGTCCCGATCACAATAGTTATTCATATGGCAAGGGCGTACCAATGGAGTTGTGTGACACTCGAAGAGTGCAAAAATGCCTCACACTAGACAGGACTCCGTTTTCTACGCCCCTGATATTCACATAATTTTTCCTAACAAATTCACGAAAATCACGCTTTTCGTTTTTAGGAAGAGTGCGCAGAAAGGCTCTTTACGTCACTCGGTGCAAAAGTGGCTTCCTCATAGAGGAAACTTAGCGAATAAATGGATATTATGAGCAAGTCATATGAAAATTTCAATTTTCAACTTTTTCAACGTCAACAACGTGCTCGAATTTTAGACGGAACGACTGACCGATTCAGGGCGAAAAAATACATGAAAAAAAATACCAAAGTCGCGCTTGACTTTTGATAAAAACTGATATCGGATCTGTGCTCGGCGCGAAAAAATACATGGAATTATGCGATCCGAATTTTCACACAGACACACATACATCCGGACATTTTTTTAATCGTTATTTTTCGATGTTTCGGAACATTCTGAACACGTTTTTCCTTAAAATCTAAAACAAAAATGTTCACTATAACAAAGCTTCTTCTATGAGGAAGCAAAATTATCAATTTCATTACAATCCCAGTCGCAAATAAAATAGCCGATCTGCAGCTATTCATTGACAGAGGCTACAGTCATCGAGCCGGCTGTTCGACCGACAACCGGTCACGATTGCGCTCTCAGATTTTTTTTTTCGTACGATCGAACTCAATCGACGACTGTGTGTCTCTGTGTCTCTCGGTGCAATAGCGCAACCGCGTACGGTCAATTGCGCGATAAGACACAACGCCGCTGATTCACGCAAGAGGTTCTTCCTCTGCATCGCGATTTCAGAGTGCGTGTCAAGTGGGCGGCGGGAAAGACCGTAGAGCATTCGAGCACGCCAGCCGAGCCTCTCCGTCGGGAGAGTGACGATGGAAAATTGAAATAGCTCGCGTTCCGGCGAACTTTGACGCAATCGACGCGCTACTAACCACGTAGAGCCTTTTCCAGATGCCACCCCATTCGCGGAGCACGAGGGTTACTTCTCGCACTACGGGATCCTCCAGCGGTATAACCGACTCGAACAGACCCTCGTTGTCGATCTTGCATGGCTTCAAGTGCACGTACGAACTCGGAAATATTCCCTTCACCGCACGATTCTTCGTCGTGAAACCACGGTACCAGCCTGTATTTAACAGAAGATAAAAAAAATATTTTTAATGCGTTTTTCTCACCGTAAGATTAATTTTTTTTTTGTGATGGTTATTTTTTATGATAGTTGTTATATATTTTAGGTACCTGCGCATTCTTCCAGTATCTGCACGGTCTCGCCAATCTCCAGAGGCAATCCGTAACGTGTCTCTCCTCGCCAATTGTAGACGGCTGCAACATAAAAAAAATCCTTGGTATTCAACGGATCGAAAGCTATAGAAAAATAAAATAAATACGAAGTTTATTTAAATAATCAAAATTAAGGTTGACATGCCAATGAATGGACAGGCCCAATGAATGGACACTTTTCATAAGAGTATAAAAAACGTCTATTCACTGGCTTTTTCGTCTGCTTAACTGTCCATTCATTGGCCGGTTTACCCTATTATGATTATATTTTTTTTTAATATACTTTTTGATGTGCATGATGACTGTTTATCTGCTGTAACTAATGACAGCTCAAATTTGGTGATGATATGTACAGTGTTTAGATGACATCCCATCCGAGCTTTTTAGGCCACACTCTGCACTTCGGAGTAGCCTCAAAAGTGTTGACAGTTTTATTACAGGTTTTTTCTTTCTTTAAAAAAAAAATGTTGAGAGTGTTTTTTTTACTGTGCCGATGGTCCAAGCTCAGAAGGTTATATTAGAAAGCAATAAAAATAAATATTATGAAAAAATACAAAATTATTATGAATAATTTTTTTGTAAAAAAAAAAAGAATCTAATCTCCTTGACAGTTTATCTGCTGTGACCAATGATGGCTCAAATCTGATGATGACACACACAGAGCTTAGAAAATATCCCACTCAAGCTTTTTAGGCTACACTCTTCACTTCCGAGCCGGCCCAAAAGTGTTGACATTTTTTATAGTTTTTTTCTTCCTTTAAAAAAAAATGTTTATCGTGTTTTTTTTACCATATCGATGGTCCAAGGTCAGAAGGTTATATGCTTTATGCCCAGCGCGGCCTCACGCCGTTACGCCGTCGATAACAGCTAATTTATGGAAAGTGGCAAACGAGGAAGATGATAAGGAGAGAGAGAGTAGAAAGAGACGTGGGCGAGGCAACGAGAAGGAATCTCATAGTCGGCAAATAAGAACTCGGGGCGACCGGATGTCAGGGACAACGTGCGTATGACACGGACTTCCGGTCGAAGCTAGGAGTAGCGTACGCGAGATGCATCTCAATGAGCATTTACGCCCCGTCGCGGTCGGGTCCGTACGTAGTTCAGATAAAGTCTCGTTCGTTTCACGCTCGCTCTTTGCCCCGTGCGCGCCGCGCCAGTCACACGCATCCTGCCTCCTCGCCGCTCCGGCTACGCCGCGCCTCGTGAATCGTTTGGTGATCATTTCGTCCCGGCAACTGTATATACCAGCTAAACGCTCGCCGACGAGCGACGACCGCAACACGTGTTTTTCTCTCCTATGCCTTCTATCCACACCGGGCCGACATGCGGTCGGCTTGGAGGAATTATTAAAGGAACGAGAGGGCAATAAAAAGAAGGAAAAAAAATAGATAAAGCAAGTAGTTGGATATCTCCGTGACGTCTGACGGAATTAAAAGACTTTCGTGTATTATGAGCTGCGTATTTAGAGAGTAAAAAACCATCGAAAAGTTGATACGAAAATCTACGCTGTACTAGAAATTAATGTATGCATTTATCATTTATAAGACATTTTCCGAAAAACGTGTTTTTCTCTACTATGACTTCTATCGACACCGGGCCAGCATGCGGTCGGCTTGGGGGAATTATTAAAGGAAGAAGAGGGCAATAAAAAGACGTAAAAAATAGATAGAGAAACTGGGTGGGTATCTTCACGTCTGACGGAATTTTGAAATTTTCATGTATTCTGTGCTGCGTATTTACAGAATAACAATAATAAAAAAATTGATAAGAAAATCTACGCTACATTGGGATTAATATTATTTGCATTTATCATTTACAAGATATTTTGAGTCAGGCGGCGACGCTTCCGATTTTCTTTTAATTCTCAAGGTCACCTTGACGACATCAATAAAATGACTACGGCGCAACTTTACGAGTCTGGCACTAGTCGATGGTCGCATTCAAAAAGGCAGTCGTATAAAAAACAAATTTAATATTTGGCTCATTGACAAATATACAAATACATCTTGAAAAATTGATAAAGAAACTCGGTAAATATCTTCAGGATCCGATGGAATTAAAGAAGTTACATGTATTCCGAGCACCGAATTTACAGAGTTATAAAAAAACGGCAATTTGGGCCACATTGGAAATTAATATTATATGCATTACATAATTTGCAAGACATTTGAGACGGGCAACGACGCTTTCAATTGTCTTCCAATTCCCAAGATCGACGTCATCAATAAAAAAATTACCACCGTACAACTTTATTACGAGTTAGGTACGGTTGGAGAAACCGTTGTGGATTTTAAAAAAATCTGATACTCGGCTCACCGACAAAAATAGAAATATATAAATATACAGAAATAAAATTGATAAAGAAATTCGGTAGGTATTTTTGTGGTCAGACCGAATTTAACAACTTTCATACGCAGTAAAAAAATAAGATCGGAAATTTGATACGAAAGTCTGCGCCATATTCGAAATTAATATTGTACACATTTATCATTGTCCAAGGCGTTCTGAGTCAGGCGACGACGCTTCCGATTTTCTTATAATTCCCAAGGTGGCCTCGACGTCATCAATAAAATAACCACGATACAACTTTATTACGAGTCGGGTACGAGTCGAAGGCTGGAGGAACCGTCGTGGATAAAAAAAAATGTAATACCTGGCTCAACGACAAAAATACAAATATAGAGAGCTCGACAGTTTTCGCTGGATTGGCACGAATCGGCGGAACATATATATATACATATCTACATTATAGGTATACATATACAAGTGTGAGAAGCGAGATGCCAAGTTCACACGCTTCTGCAAAAGAATACGAGACTCGAATACTCCTCTTGTGCTCGCTTGTCGCGCGAATATGGCGATAGTAGCAAACACAAACGGCGAGGGGAGAAGCGCGGGAGGGGAAGGTGGGGGAACGAACAAAGGAAGTTGAAGCGACACGTTAGGGAATAGCGGCAGGCTGGAAGGCTTTCACCGTCGCTTTCCTAGCTTTTCCCCGGGAATCGAATCAATAACAGCTCTCCCTTTTCGGTATAAAACATTCCCCGCGAAGGGTGAACACTGCCGCTAGCCGGCTGTGCCGTCCGTGCGATGTGTGTTATAACCTCTCATCGTTCAGCGTTCGTCTGGGAGCCCCGGCGCAAGCTCGATCCGAGGGGGACGGTGAATTTTCCGAGGGGCTAGAGTCACGGAGAGCTGTCGATCGTCGGCTGGCAGTTTCGCGGTAGCCGGAGACCGGTAATTCGTCGGGTGGGCGGCCTCAAATGAACCGACTAGACGTAAAGTAACGAATGCTCGAAAACGTCCCAGTCGTCGGACGCTTCTATGCAGATTTGATTTATTCCGAATTTAAGTACCATAAATCCAATTTGTCACTTGTAATCATATCTACAAACATTATTTAATGCACAGAAAAAGTTATACAAGGTTTAAGCCTAAATTATTTTCTTACATTTACATTTTGTTTAAAGATTACATGATTTACATTTTGTTAAAAGACGGACGATTTAGTGTGAGGAATTGGTACAAACATCACTACATACGCGATCCAATAATCGGACAGTTCAAAGAAGTTAGGTTGGCCAGCATTTGGCGTCAATATAATTTTTGCCATTAATTTCATTAATAAATGGCAAAGAAATTCTTTCAGTTGATATGAAGTGGTTAAGCTTGTACACCGGAATTCTCGAAATCTAGGATTGTCCAAAACATTGGGACATAAGGTAAAAGTACCAGTGGCCGCACACCTAAGGGAGCAATCCCAGTTTCTGGACATGCTCGAAAAATCGTATTTCCGTCTCTTATCACGCTTTGTCCAGCCACTGGGACGTGTTGGGTCATTGGGACGTTTACCTTACAGTGTCCGACTATAGAGACGTGCTGAACAACCGCGTCCGCAGACATTTGTACTCTTATTATTTTAATCCGAAATTAAAAAACATATTTATCTATTTGTAATTAATCAATATGTTTCGGAAACTGGAAACTATCGGCTTGACATTGCTTTCAGTTATTTTCACAAAAAAATTATTCTTCACCAATTAAAATAACTGTTGGAATCCGGGGATGCTTTCGAATGTCCGAGCGTTGGTACTTTGGAATTGGAACGGTACCTTTATCTTAATTGGTCGGGTAGCCGAGCTCAAATGAACCGACGGGACATAAACAATGTGCGCTTCGGCTACACCGAATCCATCGCAGGGTCCGAGGGGGAGCGACGTTGCCCGTTGCCAGAAAACGAAAACGCAACAGCGAAACGCAAAGAGCCTCCTATATCGATCTCTCGCACTAGCGGCGACGATTCTTTGTCATCGGGATATTTACAGCTGGCTGAAAAGTCCTTCCCCTCCTGCCCCTCCGCCGCCGCATCCGAGCAGCGAGAGCGAAGAGATAGATTAAAGTGCGGGTACGGTAGAAAGAACAGAACGAATGGGTTTCGTGATTATCTGGCGCAGGGTGGTGGGCTCCTGCGATTAATTTTCAGCCTTAGAGCACGAATCATTTTCACATCCGTGATTGCTGTGCTGTTGTTATTGCAACAGGCAAGGAGGAGAAGGGGCAGGCCGGGGGGGGGGGGAGCTGCGAGGCTGTTTGTAGGAAATCTCGCTGACGCACAGATGGTCGTTTGCAAATTGGCCTTTACACCACGAGAATAAAACTCTCTTTATGGGATAAACACACTTTTCAGGTGACGATGAGTAGTGTTGGAGGGCGCGTGTAAACTGTGGCCAGGTTGGGCTGCTCCCTATCGTTACTGGGAGTCCAACCAAAGTGTTTGAAGAAGAAAAAGATGGTGGCGATGAGTGACCTATGCATAGGACGTTTTTTTCGTCTCGTCTATACCTGGCCCGACGTGACGCTGATTTTATTGTGAGATAGAACGTGTCCCGCAAGCACCGTTAGTTCCGGTGAAAACTAACCTCTGAGGCAGGAAAGACTCGTGATTCGGGACCGAAACGCTTCCGAACTTGTCGAAGCCCAGCGAGGCGATGAACAATTTTTTCTTCGTCTCTTGTCGATACTCCCACGGAGTAACTTTTCGCTATGGAAGCGAAGTTCGAGGCCTTCGGTGGAACGTGAAAATTGGACAACCGGATATTCGTGCCGATTTTAATTAATCGACTCTACAGTCTCGAGTCTACGAACGATTCAAATCTGCGAGCGAATAAAATTCACCGTACCGTACGTTTTTTTCCAACACGCTGCTCTCCGATTAACGTAAAAAAGAAATTTGAAAAAAATAGAAAAAGAGAAACCTACAAAATTATCGGAGAAACGTCAGTCGTAACGCGTACCGGATTTATTCGCCGTATGATCGATTGGACGTTAAACGTGTGGATGAATTTATAGTCTCGTTTCACGATGCGAACATCATCAATTTTCCGTAAACGAATTTGTTTTCTCCCCCACTCTGCCCCTCCGGTCCGGCAAAGCGAGTCGCTATCGTGTTTCACATACATTCGCACAGCGGTAGGTAAAACGTCGGTGCTGTATCTCGACGTATTTCACTGGCGAATAACTCCGAGTGTGTATCTGTCGAGCGTCCTGCACGCTACTGGTCGTCTACGTACAATCTCGCAACGTGGCCGTTCGCTCGACTTTAACACGTGGATTATAATTGAAGCCAGTGCGGCACACCGAGAGTAAGTCACATTCATTCTACACACCACTCCGGTGTCGTAGTGTAATTAGTCCTCTCACGCCGTTGCAGCAGACGACGATCCTCGGCTGACTAACAACGTAACCTCCTTCCCTGTAATTTCCTCGTCCGACATTATCGAAATACGAGTCACCGAGGGATCGCTTATCAATGTGACCGTGACTGTATGTGTGTGTGTTGCGTGCGAATAGGCTCTTCATGAATTTTCCAGGGCAAACAGTTCGTCACACGGTTTGCACGGTCTACGCAGTACGCAGCAGGTGCAGACTCAACGGCCATTGGTTTCGCCTAAAGTTGTAGTAACATAATGAATATTTCCTGGCAGCGAGTTCAATAAGCCCGTGGGCAAGAGCTAGCAACGTGTACTCATAACGCGACTCGTCTTTTTTTTGTTTAAGTATTTTCAACCACCTATTGATAATATTGTAAGACAATCTGAAAATAAACTTATTTTAAAAAAGCAGCAAGTGCAGACTCAACAGCTATTGGTTTTATCTAAAGTTATATAGTAACGTAACGAATACCCACAAGCACATGGGCAAGAGCCAGCGGCCTAAACTTATAAAGACTGGTCCTTTTTGTTAAAGTATTTTCAATCACCTATTCATAATATTGTAACTCAATCCGAAAGTAAACTTTTTTTTTTAACATGCAGCAGGTGCAGACTCAATTCTGTAAAAAAAATTGTAAATTTAATATACCGGACTGAAAATTTGTATACAAAAACTGGTACATTAAATTTAATGTACAATTGTAATGAAAAGTTAATCTAGTTTTTCATTGAAATAAAAATAAGTTATTAAGAAATAAAGTATTCCCAATATTTTTATTACGCTGAACTTTAATGTTTCATCACAATTGTTAATGAAATATGCCAGTTTTTGCATAAAAACTTCTAGTCCATTACATTAAATTTCATCGAAATCTTTTTACAGTGAACAGCTATTGGATTTGTCTAAAATTATAGTACCATAACGAATATTTCAATAGACAAGAGCCAGCAACCTGTACTCATAACGACTGGTCCTTTTTGTTTAAGCAACGACCTATTTATAATATATTGTAACACACTCTGAAAATAAATTTGTTAAAAACAAGCAGCAGGTGCAGCCTCGTTGCTTCGTCGGCCTGTGCGATTCGTCACGATTCATCGCTGTCTGCGTTCACGGCTTGACCGCAAATAATCCGAAGAGAAATTGAAATCGATAAAGTCGAACGAATGAAATGAAAAGAGGAACTGCACAAACCGCGCCGTCCAGTAACAATTCTTTTTAAAATTTTTTATTCCCTCGTCGGTATGAATGGCATTGAGACAGTGACAGAGATAAGCCAATTACGAACGTTATAAAAGCGCTAGGAGCACGGCCAGTCTGATTCGATTATCCCCGGGGATAACCGGCTCGGCGTACCCGTCCGCGGGAATTTATTTAGACCTAATTGCAAGTTAGTCCCCCCCCTCTCTTCCTCCCCGCTCCCGGTCTACGTATAAACTATGTAACCGGCTCGCCTTATGAAACCATGGGGAGAGGAAGGTCCCTTTTACTACTCGTCGTGTTTCTCTCGTGTGCCACGATCAATGGATGAATGGGACGTTACACGGAGGCAACACAAATGCAAAGAGAGTGCGGGCGCGCGCACGAGCCGCGCTCACGCACGAACGTCTCTTCCACCGACAGGAGCAGCCCAGCAGCAGCGCTTTCATTCTACGGCTCAATCGCACAATCGTTGTTTCGTTTTTTAAAATTCTTTATAATGACGAACACGACTCTGATGGTATTTGCAAGGACATTTACGTACGAGCCGAGAGATCTGGAGCGCAGCTAAACGCGAATGTATGTCGGAAGGATTTGAATCGAGATTCGAACCGAGGGTTGAAGTTTGACAGCTCGCAGTAAGCGCGGTGGGGTTCGATGCGGTGTGCGTCGAGCACATATAAAAAAGCAGCGGAAGGCTTATTTCGGTAGACTCACCGACGGCGTACTTGGTCGTCTTCGTCGTCGTCCACATCTCGGCTTGTGACGAGCCCCGAGGGACTACATGCCTCGTCGATTTTTCAAATAATCCTTTTAAACTCGCGTAACACCGTCAAATTTCGAAAACACAAACATTGGGTGTGTTGCTGCCGCACAAGTGCCACACTGGGCTCTACGTGCCGAGAGCGGCGTTGCCGTTGTGTGGACACGCGAACCCCCCCGAGACCGTGTGCCGGCAACTATGGCTACCAGATGTCACGTGGGTGCCCAGGAACGTCTACCGGGATATCGTCTCTTTCCGCGTCGATGAAAATTTTCCGTCCGAACCCCGGGGCGCCCCGTTTCCGAACGGCCTGAGGTGCTTTCAGTTTGGTGTTTTTCGTTATTGCAAGGTGGACTGCGCATGCGCACGATCGTTTTTTGGTACGAATGCATTACAGAAAACGGCCGTGCGCATGCGTAGTCGCGTTACACTAAAGAAAAACGCCGATTCGCTAAGGCTTCGAGCCGACTACGCAGGGTAAAAAATTATTTCGTAAAATCGGAATACGAACGTTCGTAAAAATAATTTTTGTTAAGTAAACAACAAACTCGTTTGTTTGGGTTTGAATATACAAGCTGTCTTTCTATGTTCCAGTGTCATTGATAATTTCAAGTTGTACTTTTGGTTGGAAAACTATAGCCGGATGGTCCGCTCGGAAAATCAACAAATAAAAAATTGTCGACGTTTGTGGACAAATATTGTTCTAAAAAGTACACTTTTTTACTGAGTATGAGAGATAGCTACACTGTAAAAAAATTGTAAATTTAATGTATAGGACTGGAAGTTTTGAATGCACAAGCTGGTACACTAAATTTAATGTACAATTGTGATGAAAAATATATATACTTTTTCATTGAAATTAAAGTAAATGATTAAAAATGAGGTATTTCTAATGTTTTTAATACACCGAACATTCATTTTTCATCATTATTGTACATGAAATTTAATGTAACAGTTTTTGCATGTATCAGTTTTTACATAAAAACTGCCAGTCCAGTGCGTTAAATCTCCAATTTTTTTTTTTTTTTTTTGCAGTGTACATCGGCGAGACACCGTCGCGTAAACCGCGCGAGTGGCTCCGGCAGCCTTGATAAAACGGTAAATACACACGTCCCTGGGATTGCCCCCCACCACTCTCTCATTGTTACCTTTCAAAAGATTCTATTGTCGCGATTTGCTCCCTGCGGCGGGCTTATTTACCAAAGACGACCGAGACCGATGGAGCAATTCGGTACGGCGAATAATCGTATAAAATTTTTTATGTATTTTTCGTTTTTGCCCGCATTTACGGTACGATCGCCGGCAATTATTGTCAAGGCTCTCGACGTCACAGATCTAGAGTGAAAGCCGAGCGACGCCGAACTGCAGCTGTCCGCCGTCGACTTATCGTTTCCTCAAACGAATATTACCGAAGAAACTTGCGCGGTTCAATTGCGCAACCCGCGAGTCGTTAAACGTACCGGGAAATCGTCTTAAGTGGATTTGATTGGCGATGCCGAGATTTCGTACGCGTCGAGCTAATTCACTATTTATTTATTTTTTAAATAAATACAATGGTTCGTTAGACGACGGTAAATATCTATTACAAAAGGGTCTCATCCCCCTCCCCTCCTGGGTTATCGTAGATTTTTCTTTCAACGATTATATTTACAGCCCTCATCTCTTGCGCGGTCCGCGCCATCGATGCGGTGCAGCCGCGACGCTCTTCTCGGCTCTCGAGTGCAGCTCTCTCTCTCTCCGGTGCGAGAAACTTCGTAGACTAGGTAGAGGCTAAGACGAGGTTTTTTTCGACCGTCGAGTCGAAGAATTGATTTTTTTCTCGACGAACCGACGAGCTTAGAAATTTATGGGCTTGCCGAAATACGCGGCGAGATGAGCTTCCCTCAGAGCCTCGGAGCAAGTCTGAAAATAAATGAATAAATCAATAATATAATCATCGTTCCTTGGCATTCCGACTGTCCCAACATTTTTTTTCTACTAACAGGATGCGCGTGGCAAACTCTTGCGACGTCCTCGGCACTAGCTCCGTACTCCATCGCGAGTACGGCCTCGTTTATGAGCTCTCCGACACCCGGCCCGATCATGTGAACTCCCAGGATCTTGTCAGTTGCCGAATCGGCGAGAACCTTTACGAAGCCCTCGGTCTCCAAGTTCGTCTTTGCCCTCGAGTTTGCCATGAACGGAAACTTGCCGACTTTGAAGTCGATACCCTCTTTTTTGAGATCCTCCTCGGTCTTGCCGACCCAGCCGACCTCGGGATGAGTGTAGACGACGCTCGGCACGCAGTTGTAGTCTATGTGGACCGCACCGCCGGCGATGCCCTCCACCGTTATTATTCCCTCGTCCTCCGCCTTGTGCGCCAGCATCGGCCCGTGAATGCAATCGCCGATGGCGAAGATGCTAAAACGGTTGATAAATCGGTAGTGAAACTTCGATCAATATATCGGTTGTGACACTGCCATTAATAAATCGCTTGTGACAATTCGATTAATAAATCTATTGTGAAACTTCGATAAAAATTCGTGTATTAATAATTGCGATCGCGTACTTCGGCACTACGGTTTGGAATCTGTTGTTGACTGGCACGCGTCCCTTCTCGTCTCGTTCGATGCCCATCTCCTCAAGGCCAAGGTTTTGGGTGTACGGCCTCCTGCCGACGCAGACAAGCAGAACGTCGCACGGCAACGTTTCCTTCTTCGCCGGATCTTTCGCGTCCTCGATGGAAACGTGGATCTCACCACCGGTCTTCGTCGCTCCGGTCACCTTGTTGCCGAGCTTGAAATTTATTCCTTGCTTGTTCAAAATCTTCTGCAGCGTCTTGCTTACTTCGCCGTCGATACCAGCGCCGCCTATCGTCGGCATGAATTCCACAGCCGTCACCTCCGAGCCCAGCCTGCAAGCGAACATTTCAATGCCTTCGTGACGCAATCGCTCTTATTTTTTAAATTTATTAAGATTAGTATTATTACCTTTATTATTTTATTATTATCTCTTATTCTACGAATAACTATTAAATTTCTTCCCAAGCTCCTCTTTCATAGGAACCTCATTATCAGAATTTAATCTATTGTGACGCTATACCTTAATGTATCTGAAATACACCATCCTAAACGAAACCCTATTTTTCTCTTTATATGTGTATTTTTTTCTTTGTAAAAGGGTGTGTCCCGTGAACAAATAAATAAATAAATAATATAATATTAATATTATATAATTGATAATTATCGATATAATTATATTTTTTACCAGAACGACGAATTACCTTTGCCAAACGGAGCCAAGCTCGAGGCCGATAACACCGGCTCCAATGACGATGAGTCTTTTGGGCACAGGATTGAGGGATAGCGCGCCAGTCGACGACACGATCGTTTTCTCGTCGACTTCGATGCCGGCGAACGGTGTCACCTCGCTGCCCGTCGCGATCAGGATATTCTTGGTGTTTATGGTCGTTTGCACCGAGCCGTCGGGACCGAGGGCACTCACTTGACCCTTGCCGGTTATCTTTCCGTGACCTTTAACCCACTCGACCTTGTTCTTCTTGAATAGACCCGCGATACCGCCGGTCAGTGCTTTTACTACGCTGTCCTTCTGCTCCAGCAGCTTATCCAGATCCAGTCTCACGTTGTCCACTGCAAAAGCAAAATTTAACGGCTTCGTTCGACGATTCCGTCTCGGCAAAATATCAAACGACCAACCTACCCATAACTCCTCGATTCTTGAGATCGCCGCTGTGTGCAATGTGATAATAGTGGGAATTATTTAGCAGAGACTTGGACGGAATGCAGCCTACGTTGAGACAAGTGCCGCCGAGCGTGGGGTTCTTCTCCACGCAGACCGTCTTCATGCCCAACTGAGCGGCCTTGATAGCCGCGACGTATCCTCCCGGACCGGCTCCGATCACCACCAGATCGGCGTCCATGGTGCTGGCGTACCTCCTCTGCTGAGCGACGGATAGCGCCGGTCTGACGACATGTTTGACACACCCCGGCTGGAAAAACAATTTTGTACACTCGGAGTCGCAGTTTGTAGATTTCGGCGCTTACTATTAAGCTATAAAAATTATTATGTTAAAATGAGGGATTGATTTGATTGGTCCCTTCTGTCAGATACTGCTATCATCTGACAGAATGGACCAATCAAATCGCTTCGTCATTATAACGTAAATTATTTCCAAGTCTTATATAGTGGTCTTATGGAAGTTTTTGAGTTAACTTTGAGAATCAAAGTGAACCAAGCCATGCCTGACTAACTTTGAGAATCAAAGTGAACCGACCAAGTCTGTCTGATGCTTACGGAATAGAGAGGAGTAAGGGGGCTCTTGTCTAGTGTTCTTATCAACATTTTTGAGGTAACTTTGGGACAAAAAGGGACCAAGTTACAAGAGGTCTCCGAAATACACAGGCACCATGAAACGGACACAGCTGGCGCAATATTTGTTATCTTTGCTGCGCACGTCGCAAATATTGCTCTAACTGCATTGTTCCAAGCTTCCGGAAGGACGAGTATACCCATACTATCTGCAATTTTATTACTGCCTGTCTGAGTCATGTGGAATAGGCCAGGATGGGCATAACACATGTGCAGCGTTCTCATCAAAGTCTTTAAGTTAACTTTGAGACTTTGACAACCAAGTTAGAAGAGGGTCTCCGAGATGGACGGGCAGCACAGAACGAACGCAGTTGGTACAATATTTGCAGCAAATGCTGCACATATCACAAATATTGTTTCAGCTGTGTCGTCCAATTTTATCACTGTCTATTCAATTCATACCGAATAGAGAGAAGTGAGGAGGAAGATTGTCATCTACAGTGTTCTTACCAAAGTTTTTGAATTAACTTTGGGAAGCAAAGTAAACCAAGTTACAAGCGGTTCTCTCATATACAGGCACTAAGAAACGGACACAGTTGGCACGACATTTACAAAATATGTTTCTAATGTCACAAATATTGCTCCGACTGCGTTGTAAAATTTTGTCACTGTCTGATTAGTACCAAATAGAGAGGAGGGAGGGGGTTTGGGCTGTCATCTATAGTGTTTTTATAAAAAATGTTGAGTTAAACTTTGAGACGCACAGTGAACAAGTTACGAGGGAATCTCACAGATAGATGGGAACCACGAAACGGACACAGTTGGCGCAACATTTCCGACATATGCTGCTTACGCAGCAAATATTGCTCCAAGTGCGTTACTCCGAACTTGCTGAAGAACGATTGTCCTTCGGGAAAGATGGGAGGAGACTCGGAACGACGGAACGCCGTCCATTTGATTCGTACCGAATAGGGAGAAGTGAGGAAAAGCTGTCATCTCTATTATTCTTATCAAAGTTTTTAAGTTAACTTTGGGAGGCAAAGTGGATCAGGTTACGAGGAGGTCTCGTCCTTCGGGAAGCTCGGAAGGAGACTCGGAACGACGTGGTAACCAGCGAGATAAGAGTAACAGTCGGTGGGGGACGAATATGTTATTAAAGAATGTTCTTACCCTGACGGAGCTCGCGACGAGGTTCAACAAGTTAGCCTGCATCGTGGAACTCTCGTTATTCGCCTTCAAAGGTGAATAAAGGGGTTAGAGATCGAAGAGGGAACCCAGGGGCAGTGAGAACACTGAACTTCTCGGGCTATCGTTTCATAATCATCACTAACCACACACACACGGTGTGCGCAACCGGGGACCCGTTTCGATATATCGAAGGAACGCGTACGTTTCGGCGCAGTTCAGCACGATCGATAAGTATGGAAACTCTCCTGCCGGCCCTCATCTTTTGCCATTGGCGAGTAAAGATGGTCGGGCGGATTAAGCCGACTGTCAACGTGTATGTGACGGAACACCGAGATGTCATTCTTAAAAATAAGGATTTATAATCTATGATTTATAATAAGAATTTATCATTTGTAATTTATAGTAAGGATTTATAATTTGTAATTTATAATAAGGATTTATGATCTGCAATTTATAATAAGGATTTATAATCCAATCGTCAAGAATCCACAAAAAAACTATGACAGCCTTTTATCTCGTTCCGCGCATTCTTCTTGATACTAACAGTTCTTTTCGATAATTGGCTGTACGTAAACATTGGATTTCCTAACGTAACGCTGTCCACGATAAACTTCGGCGTTCCGTTCGTCGCTTTTGTAATATACGAGAGATTCGACGTATATTTTGCATAAAGGACGCACCCGTTAAAGAGATGAGCGCTACAGCGCTATTGTTTCATAATCATCCCATTCATTACTAACACACACAACGATGGCGTGACCGGGGCTCGTTTCGATATCTCGAAGGAACACGCACGTTTTGCGGCGTAGTTCGGCCTGGTCGATAAGTCCGCGAGCTGTCCTGCCGACCCTTATCTTTCGCTGTCGGCGAGTAAAGATGGTGGGGTCGGTTGAAGCCGGCTGTCAACGTGTGTATGTGACGGAACACTGTGATGTCATTAAAAAAAAAACAAGGATTTATAATATATATATAATTTACAATAAGAATTTATAATCCGATCGTTCGTCGTCGAGAATGCACAAAAAAACTAAGACCGCCTTTTATCTCGTTCTTAACATAGTCTTCTCGATAATAATAGTTCTTCTCAATAAATGGCTTTACATAAACACTGGTTTTCCGAACATAACGCTGTCCATGATACACTTCGTCGTTACCTTCGTCGGTTTGATAATATGCGAGAAACTCGACGTATTTTGCATAAAGGACGTAGCCGTTAAGGAGATGCTCGCAATAGCCGTTACGTTTTGCGGCTTCGTCGTGCTCACTAACCTCAGCCTGGCGCACAACACAGTGGGCACTTATCAGGTGGCAAAGATGCTCACCACTCCGTGCGTCATTGCGATGCAGATGATATTTTACAAGAAGCGCTTTGGTACGCTCGTCAAAATGACACTGATTCCCATTGTCATGGGTGTCATCATTAATTTCTATTACGACCTGCAATTCAACGTCGCAGGCACTGTGTACGCGACGCTGGGAGTGCTGGTCACGTCCCTGTACCAAGTTGTACGTAGGAAACTTATAGTCGGATGATGATACCCTTTGATCAACAAAGGGACACAGTTTATTGGTTGTCTTTATTTCATTGATAGTGGGTCAATAGAAAGCAGAAAGAGTTCCAGATGGATCCCATGCAACTGCTCTACTATCAAGCTCCTCTGTCCGCAGCTATGCTGTTCGTTCTGGTGCCAATTTTGGAGCCTGTCGGCAACACACTGGCACACAAATGGTCCTTACTGGACATTGTAAGTGCCAAGGAGAACATTCGTTACTGGACAAATTTTTATTTATTTATTTGTTTATGTACTTATTTACTTATTTATCTGTTTATTTATTTATTTTATTATTTTATTATGCAACAAAAAAAACCCTTCTCTGAAAACAATTTACAGTTATATAGTGCTATTAATTTTACCTTTTAATTCAGTTCATTAGAATCTTTATAAAAAAGTATTTGTGAATCATGTGTACTGCACATCCAATACGGCGCACGTTACCCGCGGCGTTTTTGAACCTTCAATATTGGTTCCATTTTTTTTTTTCAGGTAATGATTCTCGTATCGGGTGTGGTTGCGTTTTTCGTAAATCTCACGTCTTACTGGATAATAGGATACACGTCGCCTCTGACTTACAACATGGTCGGTCATTGCAAATTTTGTCTGCTTCTTCTTGGCGGATCGGTCGTCTTTCACGAATCTCTGGCCATCAATCAAGCTATAGGCATCACCCTGACTCTGATTGGAATAATATTATACGCCCATGTTAAGGCACGTTTATCGGTCTGACGATCGCGAACAAACTTCCGCATATACGGGGCGTTTACAGTCTGCTACAGTATCAATTGTTGCAGATGAAGGACAACAGATGCGCGACACTGGAATCGAGAGCCGTGGAAGCGAGAAAGTCTTCGATGTACAGAATATAAAGTGCTACACGTTTTTGTAAATAGACAAATACACGTAAATTGTTTTTTGTTTTAACAAAACTACGCGTCTATAAAATACCACCCAGATTGATGCAAACGTAGTGTAAAAAAAACCGAAACGCATTGCGTTTGAAAAGGAAAAAAAATATATGCGCGCAATCTCACGTTACGGCGACGGCTTGAATTTCAATAACGCCGGTTTATCGGTACGTCAAAACAATATCGCCGCCTTACGGCATTGCCGCACGGTTGAGAAGCGTGCGATAACATTTCGATCGCGAATCTCCGCCCGGAGACCACCGTGCCTCGTCGATGTCGCACGCTTCAATCTAATTCCGACAATTAGCGGGTGTCTTGCTGGTGGCGCGAGGGACAGGGAGACGTAGAGAGAGTCGCTCGAGTGACAACGACGACGCGACGAGAGGGAACGATGCATAGCAGACGCACTCGGCGCTCGTTGCATATCGGGTCACTATTGGACGAGGCTGCAGTGGCCTCGTAGCTGTCGAAGGCGCCTTTCCTTCGCGCGCAGTTCCCGCTATCTCCCTTGCATTTATTTATAAAACTCACTGCCTACATGCATACTCGAGCGACTCGGGTGAAAAGTGTTCCGCGCGTGTACGCGAACGTGTACGCGTTACGAATAGTAAAATGTTCCGATACCGAATGCCAAAGGTGTAACAAGTTCCAGTAGTCCGGCGGCCCTATGTGTGTGCGCGGGTGCACGCGTGTGCGAAACGAAAATTTGCAATGAAGAGTGCGTGCTGCGAAAAAATGTACCTAAAACTATCAACGACGCGTGTTTAAAAATAATTCGAATAATACGATCCGTAACACGTTACATTTTCAGCGTGTTTCACTATCGGAGATATGGCGATTGCAACTGACCGAGCGTGAGGACGCGATTTTTTTTGTTGTTGAGTCAATTGATTAATCGGAACGGAAGCGATAACAGGGTTCCGCGTTTGCTTCCGAGAAGTTTCGAAACGACATTGCTGGGACTCATTTTTTTTTTTAACTCGTCGAGCTCTCGACAGTTCTCGACGCATCTCTGGAGTAAACATTTTACACCGCGGTGCAGCGTTGCAGAGGTTTACGCGTGAGTAGAGCAGAGACCGAGCCATATGCGAACGACGCGCACTAAGCCACATAACCTTAGACAAACAAATGCAACAGGTGCTTGGCTCGTCGGTCGGACAATGTACCGAACACCCGATAAACTTCCCAACCACCCCCTTCCACTGCGATCTTTCACGACGCACAAAATTTATTTATTTTAAAATTTATTATTAACATGTACGGGTCAAGCACTTTTAACATCGATATACATGCGCGAGTAATGTGCTGTATGCGAATATGCTATGCAAGCATTTTTTTATAAATTTTTTAAAAATGAATTTATTTTTTATTTTTTAGTACTAAATTTTTTATTATATTCATTAAGCCACAGTGGCAAAAATTGAGAGGACACAAAAGTGTGCCTTCTAATGTCATATACGATATACATATATGATATGTAAACATTTTTTTTATTTATGTTTTCCTTAAATGAATTTATTTTTAATTTTGTATTATATTATTTTTTATTTAATTCTCTAAGCCGTGGTGCCAAAAATTGAGAAGAATTAAAAGTGTAACGAAAGACAGCCAACGACGGGCCCGTATCACTGAATTCATTACCCAACCATATAAGGCTTGGAATCATGCCGTTAAATTTGTAATTTTAATGATTCGTAAATATAATTATGACACAAAAAATTGTCTTCGCATCTGTTACAGCTAAACAATGCACGAATCATTGAGAAACACAGCCGGCGACTCTGCGCCGGCGTTAGATCGATGTTACTGGACTAAGCGAGGATTCGGACGGACGTGACCTGAACGATGTAGAATCTTCAGAAAAAGCTGAATAGCGATCGCAGCACGATGTCTCACTATCCGCTGTGCGAAAATGGCACCAAGGTCAACATGATAAAGCAGAAGTTTGAGCGCAATTCGTCGCCGAAGGACAAATGTACGGAGCCATCTTCGAGAGCCACTGACGAGCAGAAGGACTCGCTGAGGCGATCGCTGAGCGCGTCTCCGGTGAAGTCGAAGAAGAATTTTAAGCTCAACGTCTCCCGTCAGCTTTCCAATCCCGGCAAGAACATAAAGAGAACGCCAGCCTTCAGGGGCGACAAACTCACCAGAACGAAGAACCTCCAGTCGCCCACGAAGGAGAGACTCCCTTCGATAGTCAACCAGAACGTAAAGATATTCGAGGAGAAGCCTGAGTACGGCAAGCTCGGAAACGTTAAGAAAAAATCTCACGAGTCTTTGGATTTCGGTACGTCGAGTCCAGAACTCGTCGGCTCTTCGAGCGCGTCCGTCGAGCGGAGCCTTTACGGCACGCGCGGAAACGGGAAGCCGAGAGACGACGCGAAAGTCCCAATCGACAGAGCCGGCAGTCGTTACAACGGCTGGAAAGACTGCAAACCGAGAGCCGGCGAGAACACCGTCAGAACGACGGTAATATCGCGGCAGAAGAACATCTCACCGATCTATGCGCGTGACGAGGAGCTCGTTCCGAGCCACGCTAGACCCAGCGATTCTCCGCGACTGGACAAATTCTTCAAGAACGGAGCCGAGTATACGAAAGTGACGAAGCAGAGCAGGCAAGCGTTGCTCGACGAGAGAGTCGCGAGACCGAGCGGCGCGCACCAAAACTCCAAGTACAACGCCTGCAGCGGAACGAGTATATTGGACATAAGAGAGGAATTATCGAGAAGGATATGCCGAGCTGCGGAGAGCAACGACGACGTCGCGGTTTATCGGACGGGCGAAGGAGAGAGGGAGGAGCATGATTTTACGACGAGGAAATTAAATTGCCCCGAGGACGACGGTTCGTCGAAAAGATCGTTGGCTCGAGAGAGGGTCGTCGATCTTAAGTTGACCGACACTCTTAAGGCGGCTCTTCAAGCGCCGTTGCCTGCGGGACCTCCGCCGAAGAAGCCGCCCAGGACGTTCGCTCACGGTCCGGCTACGGGTCGATGCGAGGCGGTGAACATGGATAGACCGGACGGCAGCGGAAGCCACAGCGACGAGGATTACTCCAGAGCGCCGATGGAGACGAGGTCGCTGCCGAGGACGGAGAGAAAGATGCAGGATAAGCCTCGAATCAGCGACCCATCGAGGCGATCGTCCGGTAGCGAAAAGCTCCCTGGTCAGAAGTCCAGGGAATCGAGGGACTCGAAGAAGATGCTCGAGAAGCTCGAGCACGTTCTCATTCAGCATCAGAAGGCTCTCGGACCAAAGGTCATAATGGCTCGGAAGGAGAGACACGAGATAGCGAACGGTTTCGACGCGCCTGACGGATCTCACGAATCCACGACCAGCGACGGCGAGAGACGAGAGACAAGAAGTTTCTGCAACAGACTCTCGAGGACTCTCGAGGACTCGAAGAAGCTCGGCTCGCTGCCGAAGACACCGGATTCGAAAACCCGGAAGCACTCCACCTTCGACTGTTTGCCATCGTTGAACTGCGCTAGTTCTTCGATATACGAGCAGGTGAAGAGTCCCGATTTCAAGAGTTACTTCGCCGAGACGTCTTCGCTCAGGGAGTCGCAGAGCTCGATATCGAAATCCGAGGACTCGCTCGAGACGTCGATATCGAATCTGTTGTCGGGGAATTCGGAATTCTATGATGATCTCGCCTCGAGTCCTGCGTCGAAGAGGCTCTCCACGGAACTCTCGACCTTCCTCGACGGCAAGAGGCGCCAAAACGCGGCGAACAGCGAGGAGCGCGTTTACGCGGAACCCTTCGCTTTCGACAAAAATTCCGGCACCGACATCACCGGATACGGAATGCTCTCGCCGGAAGAGCACAATTACTTTTCGCGGAGCTTGCGCGACGAGCGATTCGGTAGTTGCAAGGAGAACTCGATTGTGAGATCGGAACGCAATTCGAACGAGACCGGAAGCGCTAAGCCGGAACTTCACTACATGGTAAGAGCGCAATGACTCGTATACCGTCATAGCGTATATTTTTATTCGATAACAGGATAATGACTCGGTGCACGCGGCGGATTCCTCCGGCGTGAAGAGAGCGCGCGCCCTCTGTCGGAGGGGCGGAGCGAAATTGCTCCACAATTGCTGTGTGTATAGTCGTCATTTATTGAATCACAGGGAAAGCCATTGTCCGGCAATTTCGAGACTAACCCGACGAGATTGCACTACTCGTATCGCGCGTAATTCGCGATACCGCTTCGTCAGATGAACAACGAGCGACTGCGGTCACGCACCCGGAAAAATTATCCGTGACGTTATTTATTATATATATATATATATATATATACAAGGTATTCCATACCAAATCGACCTGAGACTGACCCTTCACATCTTGGATTTGGCCCGCGATTTTTTATATGATTCAACTAACTCTCAAAAGCACTGTGCTACGTTTTTAGATCTTTTCAGATTGTTTATAATTATTTATAATTAAAGAAGGAATTTACAGATCACGTCAATTTACAAGTCTGGGAAAATTCTGAACAATCACGTGTCACGTATATGAATTTTAAAGATTTGAGCCGGGGTGGGCCGACGTTACTTTCTATTGATTTCGAAAGGAAATGAAAAAAAATTAGAAGAACCAATCGGTCGATTATCGGCTATCGCTTGACCATTTTTACGTGCAACATTGAATTTTTCACATTTTTCTGATGAAGTTTTGAAGTGAAAAAAATTTCGGGAAAATCCGAAAAAAAACTCTGGAAAATCTTGTGTCATGTATAAAAAAATTTAAGATTTGAGCTGGAGTGGGCCAGCCCACAGGGGAATGGATTGCTGATTTGACGTGGAATGCCCCATATATATACACGGATAGAAAGATCGTTTATTGTATTTAGGGAAAAATCCCTAAGGAACAAGCAATACAGATAGGCGGTACATAAAGCAAAGCGAAGATTGAGTACAGAATAGTTCGCAGTTTACAATTACAGTTTAATGCGCTTAAAAACGTAATAATAACAACTAGGGCATAAAGCACAGGAAGAGTAAGTAAGCTTTATATATATACATAAATATGTGTATATATATAGAGTTTCCATTGCTACATATTAACAAGGCGCGTCACGCGCTTACCGGGAACCGAGGAATTTCCTAGTTCGATGTGTCGATTGTGTCATATTTGACCGAGCGTTTAACTGTTAAAAGTCGAAGAAGCAAAGGCATTCTCGGTTCCCACAGTTCTGGTGTAATGTCCGATGTGCCCTGTACGCGTCGACGAAGCCAGTGGCATAACAGTAACAGTCTGTTACTAAATGGGAGGGTAACGGTGGAAGGCTCCGTTAAAGAGATTAATCTCAATCGCGTTAACGTGAGAAGCGGCTCGTTTCAAACCAGAGTCTCGTTATGTGCTTCTTCCTACGTGCACCTTTTTTTTTTTACTGCTCTCACAATTATCGAAAAGCTCGTGCAGAACCACGTTTGCAGAACGAATCTCTGAGGCCAAGTCACAGCTAACTCAGCGCATTCTGATAATAAGGCGGTTGAGATTGTTCCATTGTGTTGTTGCACGACATGTCTGAGATATTTGTTATCAGCGACCCCGCATTTTCCCGATCGATACGCGCTCGCTGTTTCTCGTTTCCACTCGCCGGAGAGCAATTCGAAAGGGAGAAATAGATAGCCTCAAATAACCGGGAGATAATCGTAATCAATAATAACTCGTTTAAGGAGGTAGGAGCGCTTCGCACTAGTCAAATGAGCGCTACATTTTTGACCCTTTGCGTACGAGATCCTCGCGCAGCAAGTATTTACATTGCACAGTATCAAAATCGCTATATCTCAAAAAATATTTATTGATTATGATTGCGAAATTCGAAAAAATCCTCAGAGAAGAATATTCACGACATTATTAAATTTGTGTAAAATAATATTTTAATCGTCAATATAGTGTGCTATTGTTATTCGAAATTTATATTTGGAATGGAAGACTGACAAGGTCGCGGTGCCCCCGGCCTGCAACGTTATACTTGGCGCGAAGCTTCCGTACGTGAGGGGTTAGAGTCGTTTATGCAAACTTTTACGCATCTATTAACGATAGTGGATACTTATTTGTATTGCCGCGGATCGTTTATAAACTTATCTTGGATAACGTAGAACGAGAGAGAATGCTGCGCTGGTGCGAATGCCAGAGAGAGAAGTTAGTTACCCGGGTATGTAATATAAATAACCATCAATAGATGCGTAAAGGTTTGTATAAACGACGGTGAAAATGTAGTTCTCACTTGACTACTGTCAAGCGCTCCGACCTTCTTAAGGAGGGATTCCCGTTACATTACCAGCCAAAACGGCGATTCAGACAGTATTTCAAATAATTCCCAATATTACAAAAATTTTGAAAAACCAACCATTCGGAGAATGCTAAGAACATTGATTTTGGATATTAATCATTCCAAATTGGCTGAAGGACTTCGGTCGATGGCCAATTGGCAGCATATATGTGTTTGAAGTCTGCTATGTATTAAAAACTGTTCCATGTTATACACTGTCAATAAATCCACTACTACTACTACTCAGTCCAAAAAGTTCAATTCCAAAAGATCAATTGCCTATTAAGCATTCCAAAAAATTGTTCAAACCAACCGGCAACCTATCTTTTTTTGCTGAAATTGATTCGGCGATTCATCCAAATACATCTGAGTTTTTTCAGATTTTTTTTTTAATTGTCAGATCTGTTTTTGTTTTGAACACTCGATAAAAGGTCACGAACAACTTTTTTTCACTAGTTTGTTAACAACTTTTTGGAATTATTAATAACTAAACCAATGTTCTTAGCACATCCCGAATGGTTGATTTTTTCAGATTTTTGTGACATTGCAAAGTATTCGAAATACCCTCTGAATCTCACACTTCTGGCTAGGAATGTAACGGGACACCCTCCTTAATCAAATTTCATTCCGCTTCTCTCACGCTTCTCGCAGAGCTGTTGCTATTATGTATCCCTTCCTCCTCCCCCTTCACATGACGCAAAATGAATTATTCGCTCGATACGCGACGATGCCGAAAAATGAAACACGATAGAATACGAGAAACATCGAGCACCTGCATCTCTCGCGTTAACCTTCGCCGTAGCGGCGACACCGTCGTTCCGTATAAACGCCAGTGGCTATACCGCTTGTATTGATGGCTCAGCTGAGGCACTGCTGCGAGCTGCAGTTTACTCGCCGGGTCGCGTTCCGCGCAGCTTGCACCAACGAAACGTTCCCTCTTCTTCCTCGATTGCATAAACGACGGGTACTCGCTATTTTTTAATCGTTAAGCCGACTAATTGAATTCTCCCCGGGCCTCAAGCAGTTCCAGAGGCACGCAATTCAATCGTCGTGGTTTATGCGTCGCAGGACAATCGAAACCGTCTGCTAGATATAGCGCGTAGTCCTGCCCGTGGGCGTTATGCTCTACGGTATAGTAAGTTGATCCTGAAATATCGAACGAATTTTATTCGCTTGCACAGTAATAGCTCTCGCTGTCTCTCCCCCGCTTCGATGCCACGATGTTGAGAGATTTCTTTCCCTTCGCCTTGCAGTGCACGTCGATACAGCCTCTCGTTTACGAGGACAACAACAACGAACCGGACGATGTCTCGGGAAGCTCGAAGATTCAACGGGGGAGCGAAGTATCGGGAAGTCCGCTGCTGAACATGGACAATCATCCCGCAAGACTGGCCTCCGACAAGGCGAACAAAATCAAGGTAAATCATCGACACGAACCACTCGACGATCGATCGGCTCGAAACGCCGGCGAGATTAATAAAGATTCGTCTGTTCATAGAAACGAAAATAGAGAAGTGGGAGATAAACATGGCGGCGGAGGGGGGGCATTCGGTTTCTCGGACACGAGAATCCATTAGTTTTGCTCTTTACCGGTTCCGCGTCAGGCGCCATTAGCGCCGCTACGTACAGCACGAATTTTGTTGTAGACACTAAAGAGTATCGATGCCGAATTTATACACGGGCTTATACGTTGGACCTCGTGGGCAACAAAGCACAGACGCGTTGCACCGGACTTGCAAGATTTCGCTGTATGAGCAGCGATTCTGAGTGCGGATGAAGGTACGCGTAGAGGCACGGTTCGACTCGCGCGTGTTCTCGTAAACAGACGTTGGTTCTCTGGTTTGCTCGTCGACAGACGTTGGTTCTCTAGTTCGCTCGTAAACAACGACGTCAGCCTTATAATCAATGTTCCTCTTCGTACAATTTACTCTCATCAAAATTCCTGAAAGGGAAGAGTCTTGATACACAATACCAACGATCTGTTGCGAGAAAGACGATCTCAAGTTTCCGTCCGAGCCGCGGCTGCATGGCGATGACGTAAAGCAATTTATTCCTCGGAGTCGCGATAGAGTCACGCTGACAGTCGTCTCGTGACTCAACGTCCGCGAATCGTACATGGTATCGCGTGATCGTAATGATTAAATACCGGTGCATATAAATAAATACTGGCGTGTCGCGCTTCGCGAGGCGGAGCGCCGGGCTCGGTCGGTAACTAATCGACTTTCCTGCTTTATCAGAGGCCGCTGATATTTCGGAAGGAAGATTTTCGTCTACGAAACACGAAGTTGCTTCTGTCCGAGATATTAACGGCCTCGAAGGAAAATGGAGACGGCGATTCGATACCGACCGAGCGCGGGGCGGGTGGAATACCGCATCACCCTAAACAGACTCAGTCGGTAACAAAAACTGTAATGAATAGCATTCGGAGACGGTAGACCTTTTGCGAAAAAGCAAAGTATTAGCTGATGTAGAATTCAATACCGCAACCAATGATACTTCGCTTTTACCCCACATGTCAACCAGTGGTGCACAGTGGTGCAAGCTGTGCTGCAGGACGGCTGCTTTACGACTTGGACCACCATTGCGAATGTTCCGATTATCGGAAAAAAAATTCAGGCATATTTGTAATCAGAAAACTAATTTTTATCGTCGAAACTGGGACCTTTTTTTATTAAGTCATTATGTAATTGTTATTAAAAGATGGTACAATTTCGAAAACTTTCAAATTTTGCATTTTTTTAAATTTCTCTACAAAAATCATAATTTTTAAATTTGACGGTTGTCCGTAAGTCCGTACGATAGCCAGATGTGCTCTTAACAGGCCTTCCAAATTTTAAATCAATCCGTTAATTGATTGTCGAGATATTGCGGTCCTAAGTTGCAAAAGGGCAGTTTCGAAAAAAACGCGTTTAAAGTTTTGCACCACCTTCAGGATTCAGAATCGCGTGACAAAAAAATCTATGCATTATGTAATAATATCAATAAAAATGTTCACTCAGTTGCATTGCAATAAACACAAAAAATGTCTTTAAAAAAATTCCCAATATTACACCTGTAAATGCCCGAAAAAAGCGACTCTACCTGTAACTTATGCGCGCAAAACCGCCCCGGATGTGACATTTGTCTATGTTTCTTCTAAAGCTCTCTTATTAATTTGTCCAGGTGGAGCAGTTGCTGAATCAAGCATTCGGAAAATTCGTCATGGCTGGTTCGGAGACCCCGACCGATTCCAACACATCGTCGGACACGGATTCCCTCGCCTCGAGTCCCTCGATAAGCGACGAGCTCTCCAGTTTTAACGAGAAGCTTCGACTCTTCAAGAATCGTGAGAACGGTATCAGGCCTACAAAAGACGAGGTGCATCGAAGCTTAACGGAGAAACGAAAGAATTACGTCAGGAGGGTCTCGTCGAAATTCTCGGAGAGACGAGACGGCGGAAGTCTCGTCAGTAGACGAAACAAATTGTTCGAAGTATGCTTGCTGGTCGAGCTGAACTTGAGCACGCGCGAGCCGTACATTAAGGATAAATATCCTGTATACGTAAGTGTCCCACAGTAAAAATAATAATTTTGTAAAATCGGACTACGAACTTTCGTAAAAATAATAATTTCGCTAAAATCGAAATAGGAAGATTTGCAAAAATAATAAATTCCGTAAAATCTGAATACGAAGTTTCGTAAAAACAATTTTGTCAAATAAGTGACAAACTCGTTTGTTCAGGTTTAAATGTCCGAATCTTTTAAAATTAGAGCCAGATGTTGCAATCGGAAAATTTGCAAATAAAAAATTGTCGACGTTTGTCGAAAATGAGTTGTAAAAAGTACACACTTTTTTTACTGTGCACCGTGTCGAGTCTCCCGCGAGAAACCGTTCGTCGACGTCCTCGAGCCTGATATTGATATTCGGTGTTGCAGGCAAAGACACCGGCTTGGATCGAGAACTTCTGTTTTCCGGATGCGACCAATTGGCCACCTAGCGACACCAATCAGAACCAGTTTTACTCTCTGGTCCTCATGGACGAGAGAGGCAATCGTCGTTACGGATATTGCTAC
This sequence comes from Stenichneumon culpator, assembly GCA_964017025.1. Classification (NCBI taxonomy): domain Eukaryota; kingdom Metazoa; phylum Arthropoda; class Insecta; order Hymenoptera; family Ichneumonidae; genus Stenichneumon; species Stenichneumon culpator. The sequence continues at coordinate 17,254,508 of OZ024772.1, read as the reverse complement.
CGAGTCAGACCGGAGGACGGACCGATACTTCCTCTCGCCTATTGTCTCATAACGAAGTATCGGGCGAGTGGCTTTTATCACAAGGTACTGCTCGAACTCGAGTCCCGGCACGGCCTGCCGGACAAGCGGCGCAGGAGTTTCATCGAGGAGTTGTACAACAGCCTCATGCCGAAGCCCGGACAGAGTCTACGAATCGCTGTTGAGGAGGACGAACAATCCGTACCCGGTCGTCCGATTCCGATCGAACACAGCGTGAACAATTTTATCCTATCGAAGTTCAGCGATTCCGGTGGCAGTCCGGTTCGCCACAGCACCGCCGAGTTGAACTCGGCGCTTATCAGCAACGAGAGATCCATATCCGAGAGCATGATGGTCGTTCTTAACGACTCGGATTCCAAAGAAAGCGTTATTATACGGTCGGGCGATCCGAGGCTCGAGGAGAGAGACATGAGCCAATTGTTCGACACCGTTAGCAACAAAGTACTCATTATTCTCTTCGGGAGTTTACTCCTCGAACGCAAAGTCGTCCTGCTCTGCGACAAGCTCGGCACGCTCTCCTCGTGCGTGGAGGCTCTGCAGAGTTTGCTCTATCCGTTCACGTGGCCTCACACGTTTATACCGGTGTTGCCCGACATTCCGGGATTGTCTGAAATTCTTCAGGCGCCTCTGCCCTTCGTTATCGGCATTCTCAAGTCCAAGAACTCCATTAACGCCGAAGTGGCTTCCATGCAGGACGTGAGTATCGTCTTAAAACCGTATAAAACTCCCTTCACGTCCGTCCCTCGCTCAGTCGGTATCAAAAACTGTTATGAACTTTTCTCTCGGGTTCTCGCATGTACAGTCGCATGAAAAGTCTCATCGAGAGTGGGTGTTGTCTCCGCTCTCGATGAGACTTTTCTTTCGCCCGTACATTCCAGAATTCGGGAGAAATATTCATTACAATTTTTATTATCGACTGCGGTATTGCACACGCTCTTAACGATCATTGAGACATACACTGCGAAAATTAATTGTAAATGTAATGTACTGGAACTTGACATTTGCTTATATTAATTACATTAATTGAACATTAATGTACTTTTTTGTAAAACAAAAATACCAGATATTAAAATTATAAATCTTTTGCATAAAATTGACAAAAATTTTCATTAAAAATAAACTTTGACTGTAAAAAAGCTTCCAATACTGTTAATTGCTTTTCAAACTAAATTTTTTTATAATATATTTAGTTTTTTCTTTTCTTCTTTTACAGTAATTAATGTAATATATATATATATATATGTATATATATTTTAACAGGCTATAGTCGTGGATTTGGATACGTCCAAGATCGTGCATGCGATGGGCGACGAGTCATCGATATTGCCGTCGAGACTGCAAAAGGGCATCAGATCAGCGCTCCAACTGGTGTCCAGTAACACGAAGTCTGGCGACGGAATCCGTAACTTTCTGGTGTCCGAGGCTTTCATGCGGGTTTTCATCGAGACATGCTCGCACTGCGACTCTCATCTTGTGACCCAGCAGGACGGAAAGGTGATATTTCAGGTAAGACAAAAAAAATTAAAAATAAAATTCGCACCGCAAGTCCGATTACTGTATTCGAACGTCTCTTTCGCTCGCATCGCAGAAAGAATCTTTTGCCAAGGCTTCCTCATCGAAAAGCGTCCAGTACTTCCTTGAGTGGTTCGTTGAGACAACGATGTTCAATATTTTCGTACAAGACTGCATTGAGCGAATGGAGGGTTCGTCCAATCACGGCAAGGAGGACGTTAAATTGTTTTATCAACGAGTTGCCGAGTATCAAAAGGGAGCCGACAAAAACGCGCAATCAAAGAAAGGCTGTTCCAAAAAGAAGACTCTGGGTAAGTGCGCACGGCGGTGAGTTCGGAAGCTCGGATCAACGATGACCCTAAAGATATTTGCAAAACTGAAATCTCATCTTTGGCAAAACTCAAATTTCATCATTGGGAAGAAATTTAGTCCCGCGCAAATATCTTCAGGGTGATGATCGCTGTTGGTAACGATTACCGTAAATGATGATTCTGTTACAGGTGAACGCCTTAAAGACTTGACTAATTTCCACCCGTGAAACCATCCGGACTGACGAAATTTCCGCTTCAACCTGAACCTGATTAACTATACATGTCTAGCAATAATTGTATCTATCGTAGAAAACGAAGGAGTCTGGAGATCGAAAGTCTCATGCTTGCGAAGCAGCTTCTCGTAGCTTTAACTCGGCGTCGAAACGCCTCCTGTTCAGATAATAATTATTTTCGACGACCCAGGGATCGTCGATCGACGCCGAGAGATACGATGGTCGTCGGAGAAATGTACCTATAACGATATTGAGTTTTAAGTGTTTCATTGTAAAAAAGTAAATGTATAGTTGTGACAAACGGAAAGTTCGCTCGGAGAATCGAATCTCAGAGGCAGTCAATGATTACCGACGTGACTATTATCGGTAACACAATATCAGTTTGTACTTAGAACTCTCGTAGTCCACGCCTAATCGTATGTGACAATACGATTATAGCAATAATGAACATCGTTTGATCTGAATATTTTTTTAACGGTAATATATCCGATTTGTTTGGATGGATTTACTTAGCGTTTATCATTTATTATTGCCATTGTTTATTTTCACTGTGATTATTTATTACTATCGTTTCTTACATTGAAGCATACCGTCGTGTAATTTGTACCCCCTCCCGAAGTTCGGATGACCTCGAAAGTTGTTTAATTTCACCGAAGAATGAGGAATCTACGATCCGTACACAATATTTTTAGAATGTGAATGAAACGAGTAAAGAGTCGATTATATTGTATAGAGAAGCAGTGGGTTTTTTCTTCCACTTCCGGTTCTCCCGCCCGGCATTCTTCACTTCCGGTCCTATAACCTCAAAAACGCTGCGACCAGAGATTCCCGGAGCCTCGAGACATTGAAAAATGTTCTCCGCGTCGAATTCAACGAAGTCGACGCTCCTCTGCGGCCCACCGGAGCTCACCAGGTCCCTATTGTTCGAGGTAAGAGGAAAAACAAAATGGCGATCGAGAGGATCTGCTTTCGCTTTCCGATAAGCTTCTCCGGTCGAATTTTTTCGCAGGCAGCGATCCACTGGGCCGAGGAAGGACACCGGGTTATTTACATCGCAACTGCTCAGATACAATCGCTGCCGGCTACTTATCACGACAGGCCCAATCTTTCGCCGGCTGCGTTCAAGCTCATGAGATTCATGTATGTTATTCATTTATTTATTTATCTATTTATTAGTGTGTAAACGGAACGAGCCCTTTTTTTACATAATCCAAAAATTACATGCTCGTGTATGTAACAGTTGTGATTTACAATATTATGTTTATAATGTTATCATTAACAGTTACGCTTTTTGCTTCGTGCACGAGCTACCCTAGACGATTGATATGCGCGCGCATATTCGTGCCGTTTTCAGGTATTTGCCGACTTACGAGATCTTGGTCGAGCAGCTCGTGATTCTCCACACTTTCGCGGTTCTGCCATCGATCCTGTTGATCGACGATATGGACACGTACGCCAGGGACTCTGCGACAAAGCAGCAGTCGGAAGTTGGCATTGCGAAACTATGCGCGATCGTTCAAGACTCGATCAACGCCTGCTCGCGAATCCTCAAGCGCCCGGTGCACCTGTGCGTCTCGACGTCGACGCGCGACACTGCCAAAACTCCTTATCCCATGTACTTCGGTGAAATTTGGCATCTGCGGATCGTCGATGAAGACGAAGGCGGTCAGGACATCGAATTGTCTTCGGAGGGCCGAGAAGACGATCTCGAAGGCTGCACGCGAAAAGTATACAAGTATCGGAGTCTTGCCGATCGGACTCTCATACTGAAAGAAATATCCGAGAAGTTTGTCTCTCACAGCTGAGCAGTCGAGGAGCTTTTAAGTATTTAATTGTTTTTCTTTTGTTTACTGCGAGTTCGTTTCAAATTCTTAATTTGTATTATTTTTCATGATTTTATAACTCGTGAATAAACAGTGCAGTTCATATATTCGCAAATGAATGGGACTAGATTTCGAAAGTTGGCAAAGATCGTAGAGTTTCTATATTTATATAGTTTTATATATCCGAGGCGACGAGGTGTCTCGGGGCCTTTGTCGGTCAGGTAACAAAAGGGGAGACCCAGACCTATCAACGGACTCGTTCCCGCAATCCTATTCGAGCTATGGGTGGTTATAGTTTTTCACGAGAAAGAACTCGAGTGTCATTTTACATATTTTACATATAACATTTTAATCGCCAGAGTGTAGTTTCGTTTCTACGTTCATGGTCCTGAGAGTCACAATGATGTATTTTGATACAAAAGCGTTGTTTCTCCACACGGATAAACAACGCTTTTGTATTTTAGTATGTAGCATTTTGTTGAAGTATTTTGCCCAGACCCCCGTCCCCCGTTTCTAGTGCTGTCGGGCTCGATAAAAACAAGTGAATCGTGAGTCCGGACGACCGTAACCGAGAACCAAAACAATCCAGTTTATCCCGATTGCGGCGCATCCTCATGTGCGTCCGATTGCGGCGCAAATGCCAAAAGACACCTGGTATAAAAAAGTAACCTAAGGGTTGAATTTTAAGATCGAAGTTTGGCTCGAACATCATTGCGTGCTTAAGATCTATCGTAAGTTAGAACCTAAGTCTGAACTCAAATTTGATCGCGGTCCGATTTCGATCTTAAGTTCGAACTTAAGTTCAAACTAGCGCCTTAAAATCCGACCCCAAATGGGTTACATACGTCCGTCCGGATGGTAACTGTAAGCCATCATAAATCCAAAAGTAAAATTTTCGGATGCGTGGTAATTTTCGGATACCGTACGGTGAATCATTAAAAATCCCCACACTATCCTCACACTCACTAAAAAGACCCCAAAGGCACATTTCAATTAACTTGAAAAATGACGAAAATATCCTTTTCAGTGATTTTCAACAGAGCGTATATTTGATCCCCTTAAGGTACAAAATTCACTTGAGGTTGAATTGTGCACAATAACGACGTGCACTATCGTACGCTTCTCGACGTGCACTATCGACGTGCGTATCGTACTATTTAACGCATGATTTAAGGGGGTTATCAGTTGTGCACAATAGAACTGTGCACTATCGACCCGTGCACAATAATATTGTGTACTATTAAAAATTGTCTATTTTTTAAAATACATTGATATGTGCACTGCAGGCATGCCCATATTTATGCTGTGTGCACAATAAAAGTTGTGCACGACCAAAATGTGCACCGAGTGGATGTGTTCAAAATAGCCGTGCATAATAAAACTGTGGCGAAAAAATACCCCGTCAATGTGTACTATCTGTCAGACTAGCTAGCGCCCGGTAACTTTTTTGCATCGTCGTATCACAGCACGTGTGCAGGGTACAAGCGGAGAAAGAGATCTGGCTTATAAGGCAGCTTGAAAGTCGTGCGGTAAGGACGGAACGGACGGAACGGCAACTTTGCCCTGTCTCCTGCGGCAAGAGTATAGAGTATGTCGGTAAGGTGCAGAGAGCTGCCCACGTACGGGGGCTACCGCTCGTAAATTATGGTTCCACGCTGCAGACGAAGCCGACGAAGGGAGAGCGCGCTCGGCTGCTGGCTGCATTCGTTGTCGAGCCTGCGAATCTGCCGTTGCGCGGCGTCACGTGACGTGTAAATGCCGACAGGTCGCCGAGAACCCGACGGACTTGTATCTCTTTTTTTCTCTCGCAGTATCCACCGACACTACCACCAGCTCCGAGTCGTGTATTGTTACCGTACTGTAGGAACTCTCTTCGGCTCGCTCGTGGCGTCCTATTGTCTGGCTCGAACCGGGAAAGCTGTCCCTCCGACTGCGGCGCACCGATACGTTCTGGGCCGACGCGTAGCTTCTTCCAAGCCCGGCGGGGGAGCCCCTATCGCGATCGACGGCGAGAGGAGAGCTTTGTAGTGCACCGCGGGTACCGACGCTCGTCGAGGGTTCGTCACGATACGGTCTCGGGCATGTTATTATTATACTTTTTTTGTTTTGTTTTGTTTTTTTTTCACAATCCAGCTATACGGTTAGATAATATACTGTAAAAAAAATTGAAAAAGTTTGAGAATCAATTCACGGTTTTGGAAGTTTTTTGTACGAATTTTTTCTGAAATATGAAACACATGAGCGTTTTAATGTCTTACAGTTAAATTTTAATTTTTTTTAAAGAACATTTTTAAAAATCCCAGGCAGAAGATTTGTAGCTGTAATATGTTCAATTAGTTTGAGTAACGTAAGCAAATTTCAAATTGCGGAGCATTAAATTTGCAATATATTTTTACAGTGATACGATTTACCTCTACAAATCGGGGATTTACGCTACGTTCGATATCGTTAAGATTTTCTTCGGATTTATAGTATATGTAGTTGAGGCGTGGATTGTTCCTCTTTAGCAAAGTGGCCTGAGTGCCGGCCCACTCCTCTCAGCCCGGAATACAACTGGAACAGAGAGCAGCCGCGAATCACCTCCGGAGGGTTCCCGCTGCGAGGCGGAGAGTGAGAGACCCCCGTATACCTGAGTGAACAGGTGTGCGCTGGTTCTCTTGGCTCTTGATGCGACGCCTGGCCGCCGTCGGGACTGTGGCCGTCCAGTCGTCGGCAGTGGCCAATGGTCGGCAGCCTGTTGAATCCCTTCTGGCTCTCACCACAGGGAAGGCACTACCGCTCGCTTTTATTTCATCGGAACGCAAACAATAGAGCGACTTTCGTGTAATAACAGTAATTAAAAATAATGAAGCCCGCTGGGTGTATATTATAAGCACGCCGAACGGCGCGCTGTTACGAAAAAGAGGTTATGTTTAGGTATAGATTACGGGCGGCCGATCAAAGTCACTCGAAGAATTTTTATTTTCAGTATCGACTCCCGAAGTCACTTTCGAGCTAAACTATGTTATGTAACACGCTGTAAAAAAATACATACAAATGGATAATTTTATAGCTCAATTGGGCACATTCGAAAGTCGGTCGGTACAGTCAATACCTACAGCATTACATACTGGCAAAAAATTACAAGTATACTTGTAACATAATTATTTGTCTACGTATAACTCTCGATAAATAACAAAGAGAAAGACAGAGTTGAGAAGGGTTTTTTTTATTTCTCCAGAACGCAAGCAATCGACGATTGCATTGCCGGCATTAAGTTCCGAAGTCACTTTCAAGCCAAACTATGTTATATAACACGCTGTAAAAAATACTTACATTTATACAATTTACGAACTGGTACGAGTTCGACTCTTTTATAGGTCAATGGTACATATTCGAGTCCGTCGGCCTAGTCAAACCGTACAGCATTAAATACCTGAAAAAAAACCAAATATCGAGTATATTAACATAATTATATGTCTACATTTAATTTAACTCTCTCGGTAAATGAGAAAGGGGAAAGACAGACTCGAGAAAGGTTTCCCAACAGGTGCGCGTTGAGCTTTTTTTTTACCTAAAACGCAAATAATCGAGCGACTTGCGTGTAGCAGTAATTAAAAATAATGAAGTCCCGCTCTGGGTGTATGTTACAAGCACGAAAGTGGTCTTGTTTAAGCATTGATTACGAGCCTCCGATCAAACCTCCTCAACAAATTTCATTGCCAGTACAAGTCCCAAAGTTACTTTCGACCAAATTGTGTTATACAACACCCTGTAAGAAAATACACACTTGCATTTGTACAATTTACGCGCCGGTACAACCCCCGCCATTTTTATAGCTCAATCGGGCATATTCCAGAACCGATCGGTATAGTCGATCCCTGCAGCATTGCATATCTATCAAAAATAAAAATAACAAATATCCCCGTAACATAATTATTCCTCTACGTATAACTCTCTCGGTGAATGAGAAAGAGAAAAGACAGACTCGAGAAGGGTTTCCCAACAGGTGCGCGGAGAGCTCGGAGGGGGGGCTGAACTGGCTGGGCGAGAGCTCGCAGGTGGAATAAATCAGGACACCGATTAAAATTTAACAAGCTGAGAGCGTTCGCGCTGGCGAAAGGGGGGGGGGAGAATGGGAAGACGGCTCCCTCCACATGGAGCGGCGGGCCGGCACGTCGGTACACAGGTGCACGCCGAGAGGTCTCGTGAAACTCGAAGCGCTTCTTCGAAGGGGTCTCTCTGCTGGGGCCTCACCCGATACACTGGACAGCGGGCAGGGACGAGCTCCGACGCGCTCTCCGGGTCTCTTTCTCCTTTCGTCTCTCGTACGGCGCGGATGCCCCCCGAACGAGAAACCCCCCCGGCTCGCGTTAAAAGAGCTACATTCCGATGTCCGTAACCAGTTCTGAATCGATTTTCGAGTCACCGGGATCGCATCGTATTCCAGCGTCGCCCTGGGTGCGCGGGTGACTCGGGATCTCTCTCCCTACTCGTTTATCTCGCCTCTCGGCTTTTATTATAATTCTCACCGTACGTCCTCCGCAAAGTACCCGCGGCTCGGTAGAGCCAAACGGTTTTGTACCGTTAAACAATAATCGAGGCCGTTCTCGGTGTGGACCGACCGAGAGAATCGACGGGTGTGCGAACAATATCATCGTTATACCCTAGGTCGTTATCCAATATACACCAGTTATGGTATATATTTCATTTATCGACGCCGTTCACTCGAGCACGACGCGATAAATACCCGTGCGACGGGCAGCGGTTCAACCGCAGAGAGTTATCGCGTTAGAGGGTTAATTCTAACCTGCTCGCTCAATTACAGTGTCATTATATTTTATTGGAGTCTTTTGTAGAACGCCGAGGCCGCATCGCTGACCGAGGGGGAATTGTTCCTCTCCGCCTCGCCGAGTGTCCGATCGATTGCCAACGAAAAAAAAAAAAAAAAAAAAAAAAAAAAAGATAAAAACATCGACAGGGACGTCGCTCGGTCTCGGTTCGTAATCGTTTCGTCTTGGTTCTCGGGTTCTCTCCTTTTCTCTCTCCGGGGCTTTCCGCGTTTGCCCTATCATCGGATCTCGGGTTACAAGAGCGAGAGAGCGAGAGAGAGTGATCCCCCAGAGGCCTCTGGGGGAGCCCGAACTCGCTCGCGCCCACGGTGTGTCGCACCGTTCGCATGGTCAGCTGCGAGCTCGTCCCAACGGCACGGCAGATGATTTTTCGAAACGTAAAAAGTTTACAGCTATCGACGTGAGGGATTCTCCGACGACTCTCTGCCCGCGAGAGGAAGAATAATTAGCAGCGGTTGAGTAGTAGAAGAACCGAAGCTACACACAAACGCCGAGACCTACGATCGGGCGTCGAAGCGGAGGAGCGCGTGTGTGCGCAAAAGGGAGGCCGAAGATTCTCTTCCCCCCTCACCGTTTCTCACATAAAGCAAACCCGACAAGCGTACCGAAATCCTCAACACCTGACACGGTTAACGAAAAATAAAAATAAAAAGATCTTCGTCCGTCTCGTGTTATTGTTCCGAAAAAAAATAATACAACTTTAAGGACCATTGTTTGGGGGCATCTAAGTTTATTCGACGCATGCGCACATCGGATCTGAACAAACTAACGAAAAAAAAAGATCTTCGTCCCTCCGTCTCGTTTTATTGTTCTAAACAACGATAATACACTTAATGACTATTATTTATTAATTCGACGCATGCGCAAATCGGCTCTGGGCAAACTAACGAAATTTACGAGATAACAGTATGTGCAGCGGAGCACGTCGGTGTAACGGAGGAACTCTAGGTCGAAAACAGAGGCGGCGTAGGAAGGAGGGGGGAGGGTGTTGTAGATAAGAAAGTGGGAAATACGCGTATGCGTTATCGATGGTGGTAAGATGTTCGCGGAGCGGGGGAGGGGGCTCGCTCGTTGCCCGTTGATCATACGGCACGGTGCCGCTGTGTATAACTATGTATACTTGCATAGCTCGGGGGGGCTTATGGTATGTACAGTATGCAGACGAGAGATATATGCTCCGCCGAGAGAGGCGAGCCGCGCGGCTTGCGCTGCCTTGTCTCGGAGCTCCTCACCCGAAGAGCTGATATCGCGTACGCGTACAAACTCGCTCTCGTTCGGCTCTGCGCGCTCCTCGCGCGGGTCTCTCTTCGTTAGCTCTCGGTGTACTGGCCGCGCGGATGCTGATGCTCTCGCCTGTAGCCTGCCGAGTGCCCGGTGCTGTTCGGCCGCCGAGTTGTGTTCAACACAGCCGAGAGGAGACCTGCTGCTGCGCTGCCCCGCTGCTGCTCGCGAAGCTCGAACCGAGAGAGGCACGAACGGCAAGTGGCAAGTGGCAGTTGCTCAGCAGCACTTGCCGCGGCTGGACACGGGAACGATCTCTGAGCACGATTTTTCGTTTCTTTAAATAATTTATTAAAAATAAGAAATAAAAAAAACTCCCGAACGATCTTTTCTCGCACCGGCGTTCCGTTGAAACAGATAGCTCGTCACAGTGGGTCGGTCGTTCTCGTGGGAGAAAAATAACATAAAAACTGCTGGGATGTGAATATGAAAAAAATGCCACGATACGTTGCAGCAGACTGTCTACTCGACCGGCAATTAAACCCTGTGCTATCGTACTCTTCGAAGATTATTTGCGCAGATGAAGTGTTGTGACAAACGGGAGACGTGTGAGTGACGGAAGAGTTGTTTCTTTTTTTTTGCGATTGTTTTTTTGGCCTCTCGGACGAGAAGCGCGCTGCGGGCGAGTTCGGCAACGACACAAGGGGGCTAAACTCCTCGTGCGCGGGAGGATGCGGCACGCCGGCGGGCCGAACTCTTCAGTGTACACTCGGAGGAGCGAAACAGCGCCCGATCGCGAATGTTGAACGACCCGTTTTATGAAAAGCGCGTCGCAGCGGGAAAAATATCCTCGTGATCCCGATCGTGCGCCTCCGGTAAACTGAGTTATTCGCCGAGCAGCTGAACAGGGTCCGTGGAACGTTCCACGATGATACTTATACTGGCGGTTATCGCTCTGGTCCAACAAGATTTTCAAGTCGTCGCGAGCGGCGCTACTGCCAACCCTGCCAAGGTGGGTCCTAAAAATGTTATCCTGTTTACACTGTAAAAAAACTTGAACCGAAATTTAACTCACCGCACTGAAAGTCTACGCAAAAATTTGAATATTAAATTTCATGTACAATTGTGACGAAGAATTAATGTTCGGTGTATTAAAATCATTGGGAATACTTTATTTTAAATAATTTACATTAATTTCAATGAAAAAGTATATTAATTTTTCATCAAAATTGTACATTCAATTGAATGTACCAGTTTTTCCATAAAAACTTCCAGTACGGTGCATTCAATTGACAATTTATTTTTACAGTGTACACGCACCTAAACGCAACATACGCTTTGAAAATAAATTGTAAACTTAATTTACTGGAACTTGAAGTGTGCTTAAAAATATCAAATATTGAAGTTACAAATCTTATGCTCTTTAATTTTACAAAGATTTTCATTGAAATTAATCATATTAATGTAAAAATTGCAACGCACATGTGTTTGAAATTTCGGAAACAGTTTATTTAAGAAAGGAAATGGAAGTTCCGATACCTTTCGTTGATTTTCAAACATTTTTTTACAGCGTATGTACAACTTAATTCTTTGCGAGTTTTTGGATTAATCGAACTCTGTCGCGTTAATTGATTGTTCAATGAATTTGTGGAATTCCTTATAACTTTTCTCCTTACAACTTTGTTTACATAGTTTGGACACGTCGTGGAATATTCGTGGAGTTGTAAGAACTAAACTAAATAAAATAATTTTCCATTCCTCGAAGGTCCAAGACTCGTTCTCTCGCCTCGGTTTCCGAAGGTAAATGACGAATATCTCTCACACATATATATAATACCGGTCGGAATGTATCTAGAAGAATTCGTTCCCAATGTTGGCAACGTCATTTTTTATTTTTTTTAGAAATTTTATCGCCGTTCGTTTTATGCGTGCACGGTAGATACGCGGCCTTGCAAGGATTCACGGGAGCGAGTGATTTACGAACTTGAGACACGGCGCACTTAAAACGCAGAGAGAAATGTCCGCGAATCGAACAAATCGAGCTTGAAAAAACCGCGCTCGTTTGCGACCAACCTAAGAAAGCAAAGTCTCGCTCGAACGCTCGAAAGTAGGAGAATATCGTGAACGTGGAGTAAAAAAACCTATGTAGTTTACTCGTCGAGTCTCAGCGATACGTCAGCGTTTAAGTAACGAGTCGCAGCAACGAGATCTCGGGGATTCGCGTCTCGGCGAAACGCATCGCGTCTCGGTGTATTCGTTTAGATCAGGAAGTCGCGGAGAGTACCGACCGAGAGTTGCGCATGCGCTCTTGGCACGCGTATTACAGAACTGTCAATCAAGTTTCCAATTAGCACGAGCGTTGTGTCGCCACACGCATTTTCCACATGTCTCCTTATCTCAACGATATTTGTGGCAATAATTCTTAAATAATATCTTGTTATATACCCACGCTACCGCCAGTCGCCGAGCCAATAATTACGGCTCGTTGCGCTCCCCGTCGTCCATAGCGTTGTTACACGCCATTAACGACGACACACGAGATCGTGAAAACAGTGCGATCAGCTGTACAGCTGGTATCCATTAATTTCGTGTTTCTCCGTCTATGAGCGATCTGTTCTTCTATTTATTGATCCGCGTTGACGAAAACTGTCATGATGGTATATATTTCGGCCGAATATACATATATATGTATACATGTATGTATACGAATAAACGGCACTCTCTATCTATCTATATATCCGTCAAAGGGCAGTTTGTGTACAAGTAGCTCACTGTAGATATATGTAAATTGTGGGCATCAGAGTGTGGAAGCATGTTGCACGCATTTTATATCGAGTGCAAGATACTGACGAGTATTATTACAGACCAATTGCCTTTGACCTTCGAGCGGCCAACTCGAGTTTCAATGGGGGGGTTTTTACTATTGATGCAGTAGCGCGCTGGCTCTGTCTATCATGTAGAGCCAATTTCTAAATTAAAAGATTGCAATGTAATGATGAAAAGTCGTTGTAACATTATTATTAACATATTTATTATTACCATCAATTCTTTTGGGAAAACAAAACCCATCGACAGGGTCGTACAATGGAGCTGAAAGTCGTACATAACAGAATGAAGAACAGGAAAAAAAATAATAGTAACCAAAAAATTATGAATCTATATAAAGAGAGATCGCCGCAATATTGTAAATGGGATTGAGACGGACGCAATAGCGAAGAATTGGCAAGAAGACTAGCCAGGAGGGAAAATTTAAAGAAGCCTACTTCTGAAACGAAATAGGAAGCCCGTGAACACGGTATGGCGCCGCAATACCGTGGAAGAGGTATTGCGGCGCCATAGCGATTACCCAATCTAAGAATACGTGGGAACCAACTGAGCTTAATTTATTGTTTTGTTAGTGAAATATTTGGTTTAGTGAACGAGATCTATAATAGGAAAGCCAGTGGCACAACAGAGGGATGTGGGGCGGGGGGGGGGGGGGAGTTGACCTTGGAATATTCAGCCGTTAAATTCCGGCGCACCGGATATGTGATTCATGGCACAAAGATTCGATGATTATCGGGACTGGTTTTTTTTGAAACTGTGCCGATAACGCGGTTATCTTTTCTTTCATGTTTTAATTAAGCGAGGCAGTGACGCGAAATGCACCGGCGTCACTGGAAGATCGTGTCGCCCGCTATCCCTTTGCTTCTTACCCATTCGAGGGAAGCCTTTGGCGAGAAGCGATAACCTTTCCGCTGGAACAAGTGGGATGAACAAAAAAGAGAAAAGCCTGTTACCGTGACTCACACGCGACGGATTCAACGTCATCGAATCGGCCTGCGGTCTCGGATTCCGCGATTTCCTGTCGTCTGATATTGCGCGACGAACCGCACGTTGCCGGCTATCCCGTTTATTTATATATCTATATAAATATATAGATGTATATATAGATGAATACACAGCTACATTTTCTTAGGTGAAATCGAAGGGCCTGATATAAATGTTGTCACGAAGTTTATCGCAAATGTGATATATGCATTCTGCAACTATTCGATAACAATTGAGCAGTTCCGAGCAACTGCCAAACGTACCGAACGTATCGATGCAGGAGAGAGCTAATCTCGCGTGGGTTTTTGTTCGCGATAAAAGTCAAAGGTGCGTAGACAGTTCGGCATTACCCGCCGTTGTAACGTGGGTGTCCAGGCTTGCGGAACTAGATCGCTCTGCCGTGTCGTACACTTACGAAAGCTGCGAATATATTTAAACAGTTCACTGAACCTGTGGAAAATGATATTCTTTTCGTTACATATATATACTAGCAGGTTTTGTGGCTTGGGCGCTTCGTGCCCTTGCCTATGGACTATGGAATTTAGGAACTGGAAATTTAGATTTCCGGAGATTTACTGGAAATACGTTACTTCCGGTTTGAAAATTAATTTTTCGACCGGAAGTGACCTCATACCGGAAATAAGTCACTTCCGGTTCGAAAATTTAATTTTTCGATCGAAAATGACGTTATACCGGAAAAAGTCACTTCCGGTTCCAAAATTTCATTTTTTGAACGAATGTGACGTCATACCGGAAATACGTTACTTTCGTTTTAAAAATCTAAGTTTCCAAACCGGAAGTGACCGGAATAGTATAAGCACAATAGTATAATAGGGAATGGTCATCATGGTCTGACGAAGCCCTAGGGGTCGCCCACGATGCTTGAAAATTGAGCCAAGCAAGCAAGCAAACAACTTTTCAAATTATATATAAGATATACATGCTTTATCTCCACGAGGGGCAATATATATCTTCATTATATATTTTCTAATGGAGCTTACAAGCGAGATATGAAATAAATCGTAACGTTATCGGATTGATTACCGATTAGCATATTATTATCTCTAAAGTGGCGCCGCGAAGGTTTATCGACCTGCACTCTACACACTTGTATCTTCCTCGATCGATTATCCATCTTTCGCTACCTCCTTCCGATGGCTCGTCTTTCTCACTTTTCTCCTGTAGTGTCAATTTACTGCGGTGTATTACCGCTAATTTTATACCACGAGTATAAAATTAGCAACGGCGTTAATCTTACGCGCTAAACGACTTCAAACAACCACTCGGTGTCTGTACGCATTTCCGTATCTCAATCTCGTCGGTCTACTGGACTCTCGTTTGTCCGCGATTATTATGACATACGTGGCGCTGCTGACGATGGAGATCGTTTGTTCGTGCCAGGATTGGCCACAGAGGAGTCCACTATGTGTTATAATTATCGATCGGCGAGGCTCGGATTCCATCTTCCTCCCCACGTCGATCGTCGTACCCTCCGGAGGTTTCACCATGTTTTACCGCGTCTGTTTGCCGGATAAAAATGCGTAGTCCGCTCTCGCATACCGTCGTAATTGCATACCCTTTTGCATACGTATAGTGACCACAACGACGGATCTACGAAACAGCACTGAAAGCTTGCACTATAACAGTGCACAGTGTATATTTTATAATACTGTAGTTGTCGCGGTGCTCGCACAGCTGAGATCGATATCACTGGCGCCAGATCGATATTCGCGATTAACACGCCTGGGAGATCGCACGGCGCCTACTCGGCGTAAACGACGGAACAGCTATAGTTGCTCTAGAAATAAACTACTTGACCGTGCCTTTCTGAATCGTTAATCATCATAATGATCATAATCATAATGATCATAATGAACATAATCATCATTTATTTACTTATTTATTGACATATTACTGGGCTGGGTTAAATTACAGGCCCCTATCGGCCAAACTGACAATAACGGATTGCCAGAGTACGCCACAGAGCTAAGTAAATATATTCGCCGAACAAAATGAAAGAATGACAATGGAAAAAGTCTTATAGAGTGCCAAAATAACAAAAATTCGTCTCGCTCAAAAATTTCAAGAGCAATAAGTGTCATAGCTGACTCGACAACAATCTACGAATTGAGCACAAATGTAAACAAGATTCAGGTAGATCATTATTTATGCCGCATTGGGGCCAATTTAATAATTGTATCTAGAATGTCTAGAATTGTGTCACTTTCAATGTGGCTTCTAACGACGGGAGACAGATGGAAACGGAGAAGTTCGCGATTACCAAACGCCTCCCACCTTCGAGTTCTATCTCTCAGGAAATAAACAGCTCTCTGTACGTTTCTATTCTAGTTTCTCTCGAGATTTATCACACCACCTCCGTTATATACTTTACCGAAGATTTATCGACGCACCCGTGCATCTCAGATCCGCGCGGTGAGCTTCCCCAGACGTTATTATTGCGGAGGAGTTATCCAGACCACCATAACACCGAAGGCACTCGTGGGGTCCGAGTGTTGCACGCGCTGTTCGGAATAAGACACGAAGACTCGCGAAAAGAGCCCGTAGCTGGCGGCCGGGGGGGGGGGGGGAGAGATGGGCGTTAACGGGATATTTTACCTCGTTAATTCTCGTCGAGTATACCGACCGAGAATGTCTAGCAATAGAGAGCCATTAGCATCGCGCCTCCGACCTATCGGCTGCGCGTACCAACCACTTGCCAATCAGATGCGCCACCGGGAATTGCGAATGCGCCTCGATAATGTATGGACAATGTGACGCTGGCGCTGGCGCCACCCGGCTCGTCGAGACTGGACACCTTGAGGGAACAAGAGCAGAAGAGTTACTGTAAGGAACAAAAAAAAAAAAAGAGAGAGACTACTGGCAGGGGATCGAGGGTATTACACCATCGACGCACCGACCAACGATAAGTGGCTGTGCGTACCTCTCTCGGACAGATTCCTATATAGTTATACACCCGGGAACTGTACGTGTGTACACTCGGAACCGATACGATCACTTCTCGCCTATAATTATATGACGAAATCGTCGTCCACGAACCTGTTGATATGCACGTATATGTATATTAAAAAAAAAAAGATTAAACTTTACAACTGGGGGATATAAGGATATAAGAAGAGCGAAAAGTGTGTATTAATAGATTATGGATAGTGGTTTCTGTGTACCCGACAGAAGTCACCTACGTCAACGTCAACTCGCCTGGTTTGTTCTCTCCTTCGTGCTATACACAAGATTTGTTTTTTTTTTATAAATTAATATGGGTATGTAATAGTATCATAGACGATCGAGAATGAGCGGCCCGTTCGTCGCGACGACCTCAGCGCCCGGTGGCGCCTGGGACACTCGATCGGTGGGAAAACGATTAATCTATCGGATCGATAGTCGTTATGCAATTCAAAATATACATATACATATGTCTCTCCGGGGCGCCGCGTGGCAGCCAGCCGGATCGGGACGGGCGACTTATTCTTGTGTAATTTAAGTTTATTTTCGAATAAATTGTGCGGTTCGGGTGAACACGAGTCACGGTGGGAGGATATATGGCGTCAATGACTTGTGCTCGACGAGCGGAGCGAACTCGACCCCGTCAAGGTAATGTTTTATTCGACGTGTAAATCAATGCGAGGTATTATTTATCGATTATATCGATTGTAATTGGCGCCGATAAAGTTGTGCGTATGATAACTGTACGTATAAAAAAAAATAGCGAGAACGTGTTTAGCGTCCGAGAGAAAAAGCGAAACGGGACAATGTTTCACCGAGGAGTTTATTCTTTCGCCTGAGTAAAACAGTGCTTTCGTGTCGCCGGCCGCTAGAGGTCACCCCTAGGGACCCCTCGTCGACTCTACGTCTATTCCACGAAAACGTTTGTTGGACAACATTGGCCGGCACGGCTCCGCCAGAGGCCAGCCTGGCTCGCCCACTCCACCCTGGGCCCAGGCAAATTGAAGAAGAAGAAGAAGAAGAAGTTTGTTAGACGAAAACGTTTGCTAGGCGAAATCGTTTGTTGGACGGAATCATTTGTTGGACGAAAACGTTTGTTGGACGGAAATGTTTGTTGGACGGAAACGTTTGTTGGACGGAAACGTTTGTTGGACAGAAACGTTTGTTGGACGAAAACGTTTGTTGGACGAAAACGTTTGCTGGGCAAAATCGTTTGTTGGACGGAAACGTTTGCTGGGCGAAATCGTTTGTTGGACGGAAACGTTTGTTGGACGAAAACGTTTGTTGGACGAAAACGTTTGGTGGACGAAAACGTTTGTACCAGGAAATCGTTGGTTCCAAGAAAACGTTTAACGCCTCACTTTGTTCTTCACATCGGAGTTTCTCGTACCCACCGGGTTTAATTAATTATCAAAGAAAACCGGTTAACAGCAATATCGCTTGGGATATTACTTTGCAAAACGGGTAACAAACGTCACCCCGCAGCGACCTCTCGTCACTCATCTGCGAAGTTAATTGCACACGTGTCGACACGAATCATCGACTGTTTTCACTTGAGTGATTAAATGTCCTCCCACCTGATAATTCCTCGTCGCGGTTGGGCATCGAAGAAAAAAAATGTCTATAATCAACGAAATGTTACTATTCAATTTACTTGAAGCAATGAATTGAATCTTGTGTTGAGGAAATACTTTATGGCAAACGTTAAAAACATTAATGAAAATCACATTTCATGGATTTCGGTGATGTTTTTTTCTCGGTACAGAAACAACTGAATATCGAGAGACAACCGTGTTTATCGTTCTGTTGTCTGTTACCTACCGTCGGTAAATAACGTATAGACAAGATTTCGAAACACGCGCGGATGCTTTTTTAAGTGAGAACAAAAAAAAATAAAAAATAAATAAAACTGCTGTTATACGCGCATAAGATTGTTAGTGCGACAAACACGCGCAGATCGGTATTATTGCATCGTAAGGGAAGGGGGGCAGGGGGGGAAAAGACAACACCTGGCTACGGAACTCCGGTTACATATTTATGTTGTCGTTTTTCAGTAGTCGTGTATACATTTTTCAAATTTAACACTTGATACGTTCCGGATTGGACGGTGGAGCTGCGCACGTATCTCTATCCAAGTCTCATCCTTGGGATCTCAGGCACATCCGACCGAGAGAGCACAAGGTTCCACGGCGCTTCGTGTATATTTTTCATTGCCTCGTAAACGTCAGTGGCTACCAATCGAGTCCTTGCTACTTCTCTGACAAGCCTCTGTGCGTAGATAATCGCCGCTTAATTGCGTATTCTCGTTATTCCAGTAAATCATCAATTACGATACCTAATTATTATTTCTTTCTCGAGATAAGTTTCCGAGCTCTGAAGAGCTTATTTTCATAATTTTAATTCTGTAAGAAGAATCACCTATATTTTTTTTTATAGAATATCGGAAGGCTCATAGTAAAATTACTTGTTATGTATAAATTTTATAGTGCATTCAAGTATATAACTTGAATCCACTATATTGACCAACAGGTAGACGCACTTTATTGCCTCGTAAACTTCGGTGGTTCAGAACTCCGAAGAGTTTATTTTCATAATTTTAATTCTGCAAAGAGAATCACCTATAAAAAAAAAATTGGAACTTTTACGGTGAAACTGCTTGTTATGTATAGATATTATAGTACAGGTGGATTCAAGTTATACTATAGTGACTAACAAGTAGTGGCACTTCATTGCCTAGTAAACGTCAGTGCCTCAGAACTCCGAAGAGTTCATTTTCATAATGTTAATTTTGTATGAAGAATCACCTATTAAAAAAAATTGATATTCGAAGACTTACAGTGAAATTACTTCTTATGTGTAAATTTTATAAGATACTTGTTATGTGTCGATTTTATGTCACACGTGGACTCACGTTATAGTATATTGACTAACAAGTAGTGGCACTTGCCGTAGGGGAAATCGTCATCGCTGCAGCCTCAGCCGCTTGCTTAATTCTACAGATAATTTATTACCTCGTAAACGTCAGGTTGCGAGGCTGCAGAGTACACCGATTTAGTATTAGCATTCCCATCTTCTAAACATTGAATTTTCTCTCTCTCGATTCGCGCACCCGTAAACGAAAGCGAAGTGTACAGTTGCAATGCTAATGTACCGTTTTTACTCCCCCTTTCTATTAATCGAAGCGGGTAACTTTTGTTTGCGAATAAAAAAAAATAAACAAAAAAAATGGAAAAAAATAGTCCACGGTATTTTCGCTGAATACAACCGAAGCCCGTACTTTGCACCCTCGGCGAAGGAACAATGGTCTAAAAATAAATCCTCGGTACCGAGTGCAACGTGTGTGTACAATAATATGTAACAGATCTGTTGCAGAGAGTAGAACGACTTCCGCGTAATTCCTCCTTCTCCAACTTTCGAGCAATCAATTGTTCAATATTTGCGATTATTCGTAACAGTTTTGCCTGCGCGCGCACGTGTGTGTGTGCGCATGCTCTGTGAATCATCTCCTCAAACATAGCGCGCGAGATGAAAGAGATTTCGTATCTGAGATCAAATATAGAATTTTTTTTTAAGGACTCGCGGCATGAGCGCGATTGGAAACTTTTTCGAGACGACGATCGTCGAAGAACAATACCTTTTGCACTTCCGGGTTAAACCCCCCAGCTCAGATTTTGATAAGTGATACGATCATCGCCGGGAAAAAAATCCATAGGATGTTGCCTTAAAAGATCGGTGAACAATTTTTTTATTTTCCACTTATTTCGGAAAAAAATACGCGGGATAATCGTCTTAGCAGCAATAAAAAAAATTATTTATTTGATTATTATAATTATTAATTTTATAAAAATAATAATTATTAACTTTATAATTATTGTTATTATTATAATTATTATTATATTTTATTAATTATTGTTCTTGTTCGTAGGAGGAATGCAGAAAGAGGATAGCGGAATGTACAATGGCGAGCGGTGCGAACGTGCCGGTTTGCGGAAGCGATGGTGTGACTTATCCGAGCCAGTGTCAAGTGGTATCGCGACAGTGCCAGGGTGAATCTCTCCTCATCAAGCACACCGGTCCATGCCCAGGTGAATTATCTCCCAGTACTTGTTGAATCGAAAAGGAAAAAAAAAGAAAAAAATTCTGCATCGCACACGGTCTGGTGAGAAGGTCTGTTGCAAGTCGGCGTCAAAAGACGTTGCCGAACTGCTTTCAACGATCTTTACACAACACCCGAGCACCCGAAGACTATAACTTTTCCAATGCAAATTTAAAGTCCTAAAATTTGGAAAAAAAGTCAAATTTTACCACTGTGTAATGTGTAAAAATTTCAAATTCCCCCGAAAATATATATTTTTTATCGATACTTTGATAACCGTTCTAAAATATGTCTTTGCAGAGACTCCACCGTGTTTCTCGGCTCGATTGACCGCCCGGCCAGGTGCGCGTCCGGTCTGCCGTCCCGACGGTACGTACGCACCGGTCCAGTGCCACGCCGAGACCGGATATTGCTGGTGCGTCACACCCCAAGGCCGTCCGCTTCCGGACACCTCGGTCAGACACCAGAGACCCAGATGCACGAGATCCGGTCCAGCAGGGGCCGCTCCGGGAGGCGGCGCGTCGATCAGGAGCGGCCAGAGGAGACGAGCCTCGCCCAACTGGAAGCAACGAAGACAGTACACGAACAGGCACCGGAACACCTGCGACCGTGCCGAGAAATCCAAGTTCAACACCAACTTGATCGAGAACTTCAAGATCGAGTACCGAAGGACAAACATCTCGGCGGAAGGTACACATCCGCACCCGAGAGTAAAAAAAAAAGAATTAACAAACAATACGGAAAACAATAATAACGGAACGGAGTCCGATAGCTTCGATATAAATTTTGCTCGTAGCCGGGGAGTTTCGCGCACTCACCCGCGCGCTCGCGCGATTTCTTGTTGCGAGCAGAACGATTTGCATTTACAACACGGATGGAATTTATTTATAGCACGGAATTTATCGGTGTGTAAAAATCTCATCGGTTTATACCGAGTAAATACGAGTGTAACGTGTGTGCCGCTTGGGCGTTACCGGGGATAACTGCGGAGAGCTGAAAAGAAAAGCTCCCCGGTCCGAGAAGCCGAGGAAAGGGAGCGGGAGATAATTGCCGGTTGTCGGTCGGCAGTAATGAAAGTGATAATTGCCAGCCTCGCGTTGCATCTGATTACCGTACGCGTATAATAATACTGGTGCTATCCTTTTTGTTTTTTTGTTTTTTTTTTTGGTTCCTTTTGTCCCCGTCTGTAATACCGAGAAAGCGTTCGACTCTTCTCTCGTCTTCCCCTCGCGAGGCCGCGGCAGCTGATAATTTTTTCCCCGCTGCCGCGCCGTGCCTTATCTCCGATGCCCTCTCCTCGGGCTCGTCGCGCACTGTAGAATCTCCACTTCATTTCGGCGGCTGGACCCGGAAATGCTTTTTTTCTCTTCAGCGCGCGCTTTTTATTTGTGGGCAATCAGTGAATTTACGACTGAACGAACTCTCCGCCGTAACCGCGTTGACGATCGCGAGTAACGTCGCACGTTGATTTGGGACGCTCCTTGCAGATTTGATTTATTTCGAATTCAAGTATTGGAAATCCAATTTGACTATTGCAATCGTATCTGCGAACGTTATTTGATGCACAGAAATAAAGTATACAAGTTTTGAGCCTACATTATTTTCTATTGTTGCATGTTGTTAAAAAAAAAAGACGGTAGTGGTACAATTAGTGTTGGAAATTTGTTCAAGCGTTACTATATACGCGATCCAATAATCGGGCGGTCTGAAGAAGTTGGGTTAACCAGCTTTCTACGTAGCTTATCTTCGGTATTCGTTTTGCGTAAATATAATTTTATCATTGATTTATTTAATGAATGGGAAAAAAATGCTTTAAGTTAATGTAAGCTAGTTGAGTTCGTGCATCAGAATTCTCAAATCTATGATTGTCTGAAACATTGGTACATACAGTGCCGATTATTGGAACGTACCGAAGAACCGCGTCCGTAGACTGGTATATTTTGACGTTTTTGTTATTTTCTTCCGTCATTGAAAAAAATGATCTGTCTGTAATTAATCGACGTGTGTTGGAATCAAGAAACTATGAGCTTGACATTGGTTTCAGTTACCTTCACAAAAAAATCGTTGCCCAATTATTAACCGTCCGAGCATTGATATTTTTATCTTAGCGATGTCGTTTATTTTACGTGGCTCTGTTTGTTATTTTTTGATAAATTTATTTAATTGTTTGGTTTTTTTCTACGCCAGGTGACAAGAACGTGGAGCGGGTGTTGTCGTGGAAATTCGCGACTCTGGACAAGGATGGCGACGGGCACTTGGACAGAGCCGAGTACAAGGAGCTGAGGCGACTCGCGAAGAAGGCCGTAAGACCGAAGAAATGCGCCCGCACGTTCGCCCGCACGTGCGACCTCAATCAGGATCTCAAGCTCTCGCGCCAAGAATGGGGCGCTTGTCTCGCCAACGACTTCACTCGTAAGACGGAGTATCCGTAAACCCTTATCGTCCCGTACTGCTTCGGGGAGCCCGTCGCCTATGCTTCCATGTTACATCGACGGCTTAATTCCACAAGGGTACCACACACAGGCTGTGCGAAAGCGTGGTCCACCCTTCTGGCGTTCGACCATCGATGTAGAGTAGACGAACGCGTAAGTTGGACGCTCGGGAACCGAGCCAATTAGGGACGACCGGATAAGTTGGACATCTCTCAATCTGCCCACTCTCCCTTCCTGTACAAAAACTTAGAGCAAAAACCACTTGATAGGCAAGCAACGAAATGGCAGGGATAAACTAGAGATGTTTTAATATTTCGCAAAATAACCGTAAAAATACCGGTTTTTCTCAACATTTTGGAAAGTACCTCGTAAATTTACTGCAAAAAGTGATAAAAATTATCTATCTGGATGCGAAATCACCGGTTACAAAATTTTCTTGGTAAATTCACTGTCAAAAATCTATCTATTTAAAGGTGACTTTATCAGTTTAAAAAATTTCTACTTTACCTATATAGTTGTGAAATTATCGGTAACATTTTTTTTAAATAAAATTTCCCTAACATTTCTCGAAAATTCACCATGTGTCGGTAAGATTTTTTAAATCACTACTATGAGACCATATGATTTTATTACCACCGCGGTAATTTTCAAAGCGGTCACGTACCGTATTTTTACCGTAAAATAAACAGTAAAATTACCGGTCACACAAGTTAGTCGAACTCCCAGAAAAGGCCGATCCAACTTATCCGATCGGCAAAACTTGTCTGGACGCGACTTACGCGGTTGTCTACTGTACACGTACATAGGAGCACTCTATACTAAATTTGTAAAGCGGCAGTGTATTGGGATCTCGTTATTCTCTCCTGCTTCTCTCACTCTCTCTCTCGCTTCCTGTTAAACTTTCCGCTTTGACTGACGGACCGCGAGATAGTCCTTGCCGAACGACGACCACCAATCGCACGGACGGAAATTCCAAAAGTATAAATAGCAGTTTCGCCTCCTCTCCGTGTATTATAATGAACGGTATAAAAAATAATTGAAAAATAACGCTCGCCACGCTCGGTTATAACGCGGCTCTTTTATGGCCGTTTAGCGGCTCAGTCTCGATCGTACAGGATGTTGTTCGCGGTCTCTCGACTCTCGCTCCCTCTCGCTTTCTCTCTATCTGTCTCTCGGCCTTAAACATTCGT
Source organism: Stenichneumon culpator (assembly GCA_964017025.1). NCBI lineage: Eukaryota > Metazoa > Arthropoda > Insecta > Hymenoptera > Ichneumonidae > Stenichneumon > Stenichneumon culpator. Next base: position 17,230,048 of record OZ024772.1, on the reverse strand, counting down.
GAATCTTGACGGAAGTTTGCCCACACGCGCCGGTCTGGAGGAGAGACGGAACCGAAGAAATTGGTAGCAATTGCTCGAGACAAGGGCCGTCTGCTTCCCCGGCCGCGTACGCATGGAGGATGAGGATGAACGCGTACGCGCTGCGGACGTTTCATTCTCTCGTGTACTCGCCACTCGTGGCAATGACGGACGCCCGCGCTACCTCGACTCCTCTCATCACTCCGTTCGCGAGGGTCTCGTCTACGCGACCAAATCTTCTTCACCTACGCGCCCAATAAAACAAACTCGCAACTCGTTAACATTGTCGCGCGTCTCTCTAACTATCGCCGAGCATTGCAATCCCCCCTGGCTATTACGCACTCTCTCGTTACTGTACAATACTCAATTGTTTTACTGTTTGTTATTCATACAGACGCTGAAGGCTTGAGGCATGAGAAAAACAAATTATAGACAACGCACTTACCGATTATCGATAAAGAAAAAATCCGCGAAATTAATATTATACTTTATATTACACGAGATTTTTTTATTATCCTTTTTTTTGTTTATTTATATGATCTCAATATATATACAGCATCGGCATATAAGCCAATCGGCTGAGTGATACCATTGTTATCATTTAGTACGTTTGTTCTTGTCGCTGAACGGTGCAGACGGGCGTCCCGCGGTCCCTGAGGCCCAGAGGACCCGGGCTACGGACCAAGGTGAGTTCCCTTGCAAGTCCGCGAGGAGAATTCCCATGTCAGTCTACACAGATTTTTCTTTTTTTCAAATGTAGTTCGTTTGTAAATCTAATTTTTTAAATTCGTTATTTGATGTATATTCGTATTAAAAAAAAATTGTCCGTGTATAGAAATACCGGTACGCTGTTGGAAAAGACTAACGTGGCGATGCTCCTCGAAACAACGCATGCTCGTGCGACCAGCACCCAATAGCGAGTTGTACATACTATACTATCGCTATTGCTATACGTTACACGCGTGATGTAATTTTTTCAATAGTCCACTCACGAAACCCTCTCTTTCTCGATCGATGGGAGTTATCGATTTTTTTTGCTCTTCCACACCGTTGAGCAATATCCTGGTTCGATTTTCCGTGCGTCACCACCCGTACTATATATCTCAAGACACTCCGTTTCTCCGCGATCCGCGAAAATGATAGAATATCTTGTACATAGTAGAAAGTCACGCATGCTTCTTTTATCCTTAATCGCATGCAATTTTTTGTTTTGTATATAATACATTTTTTGTTCAATGATTTTTTTTTATTGATTTATTTGCTCATATTTTCCGGGGTGGTGACGGTTTTTGCAAATGTGTGTGTTTCCTGTTAAATGTATCTCTTCTAACACGTGATCTGACATACCGTCGGTCGGTTTACATACTTTTTTGTTTGTTTATTTTGCCAGTCCTGAAGGGCAATCCTCCGCCGGTACACTCGCGGCCGACTTTCAACGATGATCCGCCGGACACGAAGGAGGAGAGTGACGGTAGAATATTACTTTTTTTATTGACATCATTTAAACTCAACGAGCTAAACTGATCGTGTCGTTTTTTATTTTTTTTTAAATTAGCGAACGATTGTATATCGGACAGAAAATCGGTAATGGAGGATCAACGCCAGAACTCGCAGGAGAAATTTTACATACCTCAGTGCACTCCCGATGGAAGGTATCACAAGGTGCAGTGTTACTCCGGTTATTGCTGGTGCGTATACCAGGACACCGGCAAGCCGATACCGGGCACTTCGTCGAAGGATCACACGCCGAATTGCAATCCGGTTCCCCCGCCGAGCAGGCCTATGAAAGGTGATAATTTATAATATTGTAGCATGTTGTGACTCGGGCGTTTCGCGTCTTTGCTATCGAGTGTGGAATTTAGAAACCGAAAATGTACAGTTCCGGAAATTTGGATTACTGAAAATACGTAACTTCAGTTTGAGAATCTAATTTGTCGACTGGATTTGACGTCATACCGGAAGTATGTCACTTCCGGTTTAGAAATCTCATTTTTCGACCGGAAGTGTCGTCATATGTGAAATACGTCACATCCGGCTTGAGAATATCATTTTTCGACCGGAAGTAACATCATACCGGAAATACGTTACTCGTTTGGACATTCTCACAGACACCTCATATAGACGCTCATGTTTTGTTGATGATTCATTGGGAAGCAACGCGATGTATCCGTTTCTAAAGGCTCTTGCAAACGAATACGAATTTTCCCAGGTTGTCCGGAAGCCAAGAAGCAACTGTTTCTTCGCGATCTCATGGATCTCATGGAGAAGAAGATGAAAACTTCGAGCACAGATTCGGCCGAGGCGACGGACAAGTGGCCGGCGTCGAAGGAGGAGAGAGTGGCTACCTGGCATTTCGTTATGCTCGACAAGAACAAGAACAAGGTACTCGAGCGGAAAGAGTGGAAGAGCTTCCGGACAATGGTGGCGAACAATCGACACCTGCGAAGGTGTGGCAAGAAGCTTCCAAGGTACTGCGACATAAATAACGACAGGAGGATTAGCATGACCGAATGGCTCAGTTGTCTGAACGCCCAGAGACCCACACCAGGTAATAAGGGTTTTATTTTTCTAGACATATAAACATCTCGTTCTTGGTTCATTATCGCATGTACGTAATAAGAATCGTTCGTTGCAGCCGACAGTCCGGAAAAGGCTTCGACCTCGAAGCCCCAAAGAAAGGGCCCGAATCCACTTCATACGTTCCTCAACGGCGATGATTAGAGTGTCAATGTGATAAAAATTCATGTCCCCTCGATAAAGAAATTTCGTCGATTTTTATTAATCACCGCCAACCGAATTGTTCTCGAATTTGTATTGTATTTTTTTTTCGTTTTTTTCGTGAACGGCGATAAAAATTAGTGCATACTTTTCGTTTTTTTAGAAATATATATATATATATATATATATATATATATATATATATATATACATATATATCCGGCCACTTGTAAAGCGTTAGGAGTATTATTATTACAGGTATATAAATATAATGTATTTATGTATTTTGGCATAGAAGGTGCTACGCTAGATTTATCGCTGATCGGACCTTAGTCACTCGTCGTTTGTCGAACGGAAGTAGCTCGACGACGCTCGGACGGAAGCTGGCGTGTATGATAGGGCGCTGATTTGCACGGAACGTATTTTTTTTCGTATTGTACGTATACTAATCGACGATAAATCGTTTTAAGCCGAACGCATAAAATACCGTTGAACGTTGGAGGAGAAACTTTGCCTCGTGAGTTATCGATGTATCGAGTATATTTTTTATACGAGCCGTATTCCTTCCCCGACCTGGCCGCGCGACGGGCTTCCCTCATATCGGGCTACGTCGACGGCGCGCGCATGCCATGTGCCCATATATAATTTCGTATAACAGTCTAATCGTAAGTCTAACTTATTATTGACAGACACACAGAAAGCTCGTGTAAACGACACGCCGTCGTGAAAGTCCTCGCAAAAGTGTATGTATACGTTTTCGCTATTTAAAGATGAGTATCATCTATACTTGCCCTGAGTCTCGATTTCTTTATTACTCTAATGTATTAGTCCTACAATCTGCCGAATGTTATGAGAAGTGCAATAAATGTAATTTACCCTGAACATTGTTTGCGACATACTGTTGTCACAGGACATTTTTTTTTCAGGAACGCAAAGAAATCAACAAAACATAGAATATCGTACAAAAAAGTAATTCGTATATTTACACATTATAGTATTACATCGTACGTGTGGAGGAATATCTTACGAGCTAAAAAAAATGAACGGTTATACGATCGCGTGGTCGATGCGAGAAATGCTGTACAAACATCGTCGTAAATTCGTACGACGGCATTGAGATTATCGGAAATAATTGGTTTCTAATGAGAGGAGCGCCGAAGCCACCCGACGGGGCATTTAGAACACTCTATCCTGGTATCCGCTGTCTGTGCTCGGCTTCGTCGGTCCGCCGGCCACCGGATGATGCGGATGTCGCATGTGACCGGGTCTTCGCGGCGGTGCCAAGTACTCGAACATGCTTTGCGTATGTTGGGCCAGCATCTTGCTGAGGTCGCAGGGCATCGGATCTGTCCAGAAGAAATCGTGATTCAGGGCCGAGTCCGAGTCGTACCTCTTGGTCGGATCAAGGATTAAGAGTTTGTCGAGAAGATCACAGGCGTATGGATCTTTCACGTATGGTTTTAGCCTCTCTTTCACCTGGAACCAAATAATAAACATTAAGATACCTTGAAAAATACTCGTGAATATGTAGAGGTAATAAACTCTCATGACTCTGAGTACAAGTGATGTAAAAGGTGGTAAAAAATTATCTATCTTGATGTGAAATTAACGGTGACAAATTTGTTGTTAAATTTACTGTCGAAACGAATAAAATCTACCTATATAAATGTGACATTACCGGTTGAAAAATGATAAACTTTACATACACAGTTGTTGAAATAACCGATCACTAAATTTTTTCGCAAGCTTACCGTAACATTTTATTGAAAATTTTAAATCACGATGAGAACATGTGATGTTATTACCAATGCGGTAATCTTCAAAGCGGTCATATACCGTATTTTTATGGTGAAAATACGATAAAATTACTGCTTAAATCTCCATCTCCGATTACCTTTCTCTTTTGCCCTTTGGGCAGTTCCATTTTGTTGAAAAGATCCAAATTCTCGACGCCCGGCCATATCTCGGTCGTTATGGAACCGCAGAGTTGCGAAATCAACGTGAGTTGCTGCTGTTCGGTGTTTCCTTGCATTATCGGCGACCGCGTCCACATTTCTGCCATTATGCATCCGGCGCCCCAGAGATCGACGGGTGGGCCGTAATTCCGTGCGCCGAGCAAAAGTTCAGGTGGTCTGTACCAGAGCGTCACAACTCTGTTGGTGTAGCGATTAGCCTGACCACCCTTGTTGGCACTGAATGCCCTTGCCAGACCAAAGTCGGCCAGCTTCAAAATACCGTTCTTCGTTATGAGAACGTTGGCAGCTTTCATGTCCCTGTGCAGAATCTGAAACATATCGTTTTCGTGAGACATCCGAAGACATGGATCGCCCGGGAGCCCAGAAACCCCACTCGCCTTGTTGCTGTGAATGTAGTACAGTCCGTTTAGCAACTGTTGCATCACTTTCTTTATCTCACCTAAGCTAAACTTTACATTTACGTTGGACAACAAACCCGCAAGGTCGTGCTCGCAGAAGTCGAATACGAGATAGAAAGTAGATCGATAACGATTGTACTGGGTAGCTGGAAGCAAACAAAAATAATAAAAAATTAATATCCGTGTTGTTTTATCCACAAGGTTATTCGGCAGCCATTTTTTTCTTACAATAACACGACTGATCATGCTCGAAAAAAAATAAACAAAAGTCCCTCACCTTTAGTCCTACATATCTCAATGAGATTGACGACATTCTCGTGCTTGAGCAGCTGCAATATCCTGATTTCTCTCAGGGCGGTGATAGGAAACTGAGGAAACGGATAAACGATGAATTCTCCGTGAGACAAAAGCACGGAGGGGGGGGGGGGGGGGGCGCTTATGATACGAGTTTGGGACCGTTCGTACTAACCCCTTCCTTCTCATTGTCCATAAGCACCTTCTTCATAGCCACAAACTTCTTGTTGTTCTTTTTGTCCCTGGCCTTGAACACCTCACTGAAAATTCAACGGTTGAGTTTCGAGCGATAAAAATATTGTTAACGCGACTTACGCGAAGCGACATAACCTCCGAGCGACTCAAGTACTGACCCGAAGGTGCCCTGACCGATCTTTGCGACTTTCTCGTACTTCGAGGACTCGTCGCAGTGAGGAAACTCGAATTCCTCTATGTACTTCTCCTTTTCCTTCGTGTTCATCGTGAATAAAGGAAATTAAAAACATACGCACATACACACACATACACACACGGAGAAGCCTCGCTCGAGAGCCCGACGAAAACTGACGGATGCGCAGAGTGCGCTGACGTTCGGCGGCTCGGCGAAGGGGGCGAGAGTGTGCGTGAGAGGCATCGAGGAACGGAAGAGAGGATTTTCTCTCCGCGATGTTGTGTATATATATACATTATTTTATCGACTCGACACATGCAGTGGCGAAGCTCGCGCCCTCTCAACGAACCAGACGACAATCCGCGAATCCGTCAAGAAGATTACCGAGGCGAGAGCTCGGCTTATTCGCTCCTTCCCGAGAGTGCCGCGAACGAATTGTGCCGTACGGGCGATAAACAGCGGGTGTGCGAAAGGCGTTTGAGATGTAACGCGAATAAAAAAAGACGATCGTGGGGTATTCCGATGAACGGATATACGCAGGGGCATCGAGTTTGCCTCGCACTCGGCGCTTCCTCCAGTGATCCTTCGGGTCGTGCTGCGGCCGCAGCGTGAGAACGCGAGGTACGTTCGATCAATAAATTATTGGAAAAAAAGAATGAAAGAAAAAGAGAGAAAAAAACGTTTCGCGCTGCTCGTCGCAGCGAGCGACTCGGACATTTCCGGTCGTTCTTTTTCGGCGTGACTGTTTTGTCTTTGGTGTTAAGAATTTCGGGACTTCGGACGCATCGTCCAAGGGCGATTAGTGACTCGGCGATTGATTAGAAAATACTGTCGGCTCTTGACAGCCCTGACGGTGTCGCGTTTGGATCGATCCCGAAACGTCCGATGATGCGGACGATTGAGCGACGCCGAACGTCAGTTTACGCACGGTACTTTCCGCCGTTCGGATTTTGTTCCAGTCAGTCTCTTTTACTTCCTCCCGTCCTCCCTCCTCGGCGGCGCCGCGATGACACGAACGGAATAGCAATTATATGACAGCGCGCGGCGACGACACAACGTCCTCTTCCGCGCCGAATGACCGTCGCGGTAAAGGCGGTGGATTTGTTAAATGAGAAACTCTTCCCTCGTTACAACCGTGCCGACTTAATTATACAACACGGACCGCTGCGGCGCGGGGCCCGGTTGTTTATTTTCCGTGCAATGTAACTCTCGTCTACTCGGCTTCCGTGTTAATATAAATAAATACCATACCGTCTTACGGGTTTACTCAAATGTGTTTAATTCTCGGACGAAATTGGAACGCCAGAAGCTTCGCGTATTTCTTCGAGTCTATGCTCCAAAATTGTATTTTTTTTTGTTCTTACATTATCGCTGCATTGACAATCGTACAAAATGTGAATGGAAAAAAAAAGAAAAGATATATACATATATATTTTTTATAAATTATTGCTGCATCAGAATTGTATGACATTTAAACAAAATATATCTGTATATATATATATATATACATATATATATATTTTTATACACTATCTCTGCATCGACAATCGTATATAATGTAAATGAAGAAAAAAAGAAAAGTTAAAAAAAACATTGCTTTGCAGTTGCCATTCTCTGTCGAGTCGGAGACGCGTCATGCGTTGAATACTAATTAACCATGTCTTGCGTTTCCTGTCCTTGAAATTTTTTTTGCTTTTAATGCACATCCATAGAACGTACCGTCACCATGGGAAAGGAAACCCCCTGGAATCTCTCGAACGTTTGAGACGAATGATCTTTTTTTTTTGTTTAATTCATTTTTTTTTTCTCTGAAGGTGGACCAGCATGAAAGAGTAGACATGCCTCATGGCTGGATGCGGTGGCAGCAAAAAAGAAGGTGGAAGTTTGGACAAAGGTCGCGCGAAGTCATGCCACCAACGTCAAAGTCTTCGTCCGTCTACGTTCGTTCCTGAGCCTCCCCTAAGCGACTGTTTCAAGAGGCGTCAGAAATTGGAAAGCCAACGTACTTATTTGCAAAGCGTTCAGACCCTCCAACGAGATATTTTGAGGTATGGATAAACAGAATTAAAAAAAAATTGTTCTATGTTTCCTAAATTGTTGTTCTTTGCCGTACACATATATATATATATATATTTTCCTGGCACATAAAATACTGCCCCGCAGACCAACATTTAGGTGTCCTTCGGAGCCTGACCAATAATTTACCGGAGTACATTTTCTTACCATTGTAGCATATTTACGGAGTGTCGGCATTCAGACTTTTACATAATCCATGGCTGTAGCTTTGTAAGAACTAACGCGTGCATCGTTAAGACAAGATCGCCAAGTCTGTACGAGGCTCTCGGGGCATACTTTGTACATAGTAACAATATAACAAAATGCTATATCGAGACGCGAGAAATTTTTCAACGACTAGCGGACTTTGCAAGGTACGCTTCAAAATTTTATTCTTCCATTAAAAAACAATTTTTTGCATGATCGCCATCTTATAGTCGCATGATCGGTTAACTTTGCATTCACTGACTAATAGTCATCTTATAATGGTAATAGTAGTTTTTTTAACAATCCAAATTAACGATCCAATTTGCACACCAAATTTCTTCTGTCTGAAATCCATGAGCGATTTATTCTCTCCGAATTTCCTTAAAGATTAAAGTTTTATATTTTCTGTTTTTTTGTTTTTTTTTTCTTCATCCATTGCAGACTCTTGTATAGTAATTTGGACGTTAATCGAGAGGAGCAGCTTCTGGTACGATTGATTTTGAGTGTCAAAAGTGACTTCGTACTGACGGGCAGCCCTTGCGCGGAGTACGCGTTTTATCGTAAGGAAAGGTGGGATATTTTTATGATTAAAAAAATAGTAAAAAAATATATTTTAAAACATAACACGAATTTCGCCGTTCGCGCGACGTACAAAAAATTGACGAATTATCGTATTTTTTTCCTTTTTTTTCCTTCACACAGAACATGCGAGAATCCGCCGTACTCGAGTTTCGATCTCGGGAGTAGTAAGAGTGACCGAAAGGAGGATGTTCCGGACGATCTGAGCCCCGGCGCGTCGGAAATGGCAGATTCCGGATTGGAGACCGGCTCGGTCAGTCCGCAGGAGAATACCGAATCGGAGACCTCGGTTACGGATTTTGACGAGTCGCACGGCACCGATTACGTATCAATGGACGATGACTTTATCAAGATAAGTCTGAGCGGCGAGGTCGAGAGGTCTCGTGACAAAAAATCGCCGTCCGGCTTGGTTTACCGGACGACTTCTAGCGTCGATGGAAGCGGCCGGCGGGACATCGAGGCCGATACAAAAAGTGGCGCGAGGCACGCGGACGAGGGTGCCGGTTGTTCGTCTGTGAAACCAGAACAACCGGATCGCGATGCATACCGCTCTTCCAACTCGATGACCGTGGACAGCGTCGCTGTTGTCCCTCCGCCGAAGGAAGTGCGAGAAACCGCTTCGATCGCCGAGATCGCTGATCAAGTCGCACGATACGAGAACGAAGTGCTGAGCGATCCGTTCTATGAGTCGGACTGCGGCAGCAACGAGAACGAGCACACGAATTCGTTCGTCCCGACGGGTTCCTTCGAGTTCGTCGATCCCACGATAATGTCGCCGACGACCACGGATCCACGAAGGGACGGCAATCGTTACGAGTCGTTCGGCAAAACACCGGACGAAAAACTCTGTCCGAACCCCGAGGCTCGAAGCATGACCGTCGAGGAGCTTCGTCACGAGCTCTCGCACTCCAACGATCCGGCCCTCAAAAAGAGTTCCTCTAGCATAAGTAGCTATTATTTCATAGACGCCTCGAGTTTGAACGACTCCGAGGAGGAGATAAACGCCGCGTTGAACAACGCCATGACGAGGGAGAGCCGCGACTCCCGAGACTTGCCGATTTTATCCTCGACCTCGTCGAGCTACGTACCGACTAGATCGTCGTCGTCTAGCGCCGCGCAGGACGAGCAGAGTCACAAGCTCACAGCGAGAAAGATGTCGAGTCTGCAGGACGGTCACGAGAGGGTCGCGGAGTTTGAGCGCGAGCTGAAGATGACTGAGTACTTGAAGCCGATGACCGAGCCGCGAAAGGTGAAGCGGGTCGATTCCATGTCCGAGGACAAATCGGATGGTGGATCGGACAAGGGCATAGAGAAGGAGGCTCTCGTCGTCGAGATAAAGGAGGCCGACAGCGGCGAGAGTACGCATCCGTCGCCGTGCTCGGACAACAACACGAGCGCTAAGCAGGCCGGCTCGTCGGCGAAGACCGAAGTCGCCGAAGACAAAACTTCGGCCTCGCAGGAAACCGATCGAGACCCGACTGGACGACCCTCCCTCATAAGACGAAACACCTTCGAACTCGATCCGAACGACGAGAAGCTCTCGGTTCTGCGTCAGGAGTACGAGCGTCGTCAAGGCCACCTGCTCTTTCAGAGCTCGATTCCTCAGTACTCGGGACATCGCGTCGACGGTGATCTGAGCCTGGAGACACCCGTTGAGAAATCTTGCGCCCCGGTAGTCACCCAAGTCATTACCAAACTGTCCGTCGACATGCCGCACACCGGCGTAAAGTACTCGACGATAACTTACTCGACTACCTCAGAAAAACCTCAAGTCTCAACGACCACGATAACGACGAGTCAGCAGATATTCGTCAACAACGACCTCGCCGAAGCGAAGTACACCACGGCCTCGCTGCTTCTTTTAGCGGACACCAACGAACCCGTCGACAAATCGAGGAAAGATTTTTTGCTCTCGACGCCCAGCATAGCCGAGACGAAATTGTCGACGGGTCAATTTTCATTGGGGCGCGACTATCCCGAGGTGATTACCTCGTGGGCCGCCGGAAACGATTCCTCGGCTTGCAGCAGCATCGCCAGCGAGCCTCGGGTGCATTCGCGGACGATCCAGAGCGACAAGCTATCGGTCGACGACGGTTTCTCGGAATCGGAGGGCGTTTCGAAAAATTGTTGCAACAGCCTGCCAGTGACGCTGAACTGCGAGATCGAGAGGGAGAGGCGTTCGTCGATAACTTGCACGGGTCAGAGGCCGAAGCGTGACGAGACGAGGCCGATAGTGTCGGGCGGGGCGAGCAGCGTGGATTACACGAAGCCGACCGACAGTCCGATCGTTCATCGAAAGACCGAGTCGACGCCGATCGTCTCTGGAGGCTCGGTGACGATGAATAACGATCCGCCTCGCGATCGAGCGAGGACGACGAGAATGGCTTCGTCGATGAGCGCCTGGGTCGTCGACATGAGCGACTGCGGCAAAAACGGTAACGGAAAATCCTCGAGCATCGGCAATTGTCAGACCGGCATGTCTCAGAGCTTCTCGTCGTCCGACTGCGTTAGCAACAGAAACACAAGGAACTCCGTGGCCCACGAAAGCAAGCACAGCAGTCTCGGTTTTTTCGTGAATCTCAAGGACATCGACGGTCCGAGAGAGTCGCGGCCGATTCAATGTCCGCAGCCCAGGAGGACAACGGCAGAGCCGGCGAAGCAATCGTGCGAATTTTTCGTCGATATATCGGACGAGGGTAAACGCTCGCGAAACGGCAACGGCGAATTGTCGCAGAGCAACGGCAAGTCTCGAAGCGCCGGCGAGAGTTGCGACAGGAAAAATATATTCTCGATGTTCATAGACCTGAAGGAGCCCGGCGGGACGAACGAGGACAAGACGAGCGGAAACGGCGGGACAAAGCCGTTCGACAAACGCGTCGAGACTAGACAGAGGAGCAAATTGCAACGGGGCGATTCGGGCGAGAGCAGCAGCAGCAGCCAGGTCGATCAGAGCGGTCAGGAGCAGAGTTCGAGCGGCGCGGAGAGAAGCAAGCCCGGTGTATTCATGTTCATAGAATCGGACTCGCCGGTCGTGCGGCGACGCGCCATGTCGTCGTCCCGGCCGGCCTTCCAGCGGCACTCGTGGAACGTCGACAAAACGCACTTGCAGGGAAACGGCAACGGGATCAGCAAGGACTCCGTCGTGCGCCGGGAGCACAAGCGGGCTCACAGCGTGTCCGTCGATCGGGCGGACCTCAGAAAATTGCAAACGAAGTCGAGCAACTCGAGCCACTCGTTGAGCGAGGTGGCCAGAGCCGACACTCTCAATGGCCAGACGTCGAGACGTCTGAACGAGCTGGAGAGCAGTCGGAACACCTCGACTGAAGAGGTCTTCGAGTACGATGTTCGGGACACCCCGCCGAACTCTCACGTTGAGACTGTCGGCAACGAGGATCTTCAAGGGAGCGTCAAACAGCGCGATTACAAGGAGCTCGGAACGGCGAGCGTGGTCGAGAGCGCCGAAGCTCCCGACGCGAGAATCTACGAGGACGAGTGCTCGGAACCCTCGGCTTGGGAGAAAACCGGCACTGAGAGCACGGAAGGGCACACTCGGAAGAGCGAGACGTTCGACATTAGCAGCGGAAGCGGGCCCTCGCCGGAGAGCGACAATCAGGACTTCGATCTCGACGATCTGCGCAACGGGGAGATACCGATTTACACCGAGAGACTGCAGGCCGAGCACTCGGGAGTGAGCAAAGTCTCGGAGACTCACAAGTCGCTCACGGAGACCATCAAAAAAATTGAGTCCGAGCTCAAGAAGCCTGAATACGGGGAATTCGAGAGAACTTCGAGCGACAGTCTTACGCCGGTCTCGAGGAAGGACACGAAGAGCTCGAGTCGCGGCTCGAAAGAGGGCCAGGCCAAAGCCGCGTCTTCCAGCTTCGTCAGACTCTCGGACCTCGACAAGACACCGTCGCGCTCGCGCACCACAGATGTTGCCTCCTCGAGGGAGGATAGGACGCTATACAGAATGAGCAACAGCATTCCCGAGACTTCGTGGGTCGAGAGCAAACTCGCCATGAATCGCAGCAACGGTCCGTTGAGAACGTTGCCGCGTAAATTTACGTCGATAATGAGCACGTCCCTTCCGGCTAAACACAAGTCGCCCATAGACGACGCGGACTGCGAGGCCGAGGGCATTATATCTGAGTCCGATCTGAGCAGTATGCAGAGCAGCATGTGTCGCTCCGGAGCCGGTGAGTTGCCCGATGATTTGAGGGTTGAGTCGGCTCTTTTTCGGGTATTTTCAAGTATTATCAGGAGTTCTTTTTTTAAAGATTTTAAAAATTTTTGTTGCAATGAAACTGCGTGAATATTTTTATCGATTTTTTTGGGTAATGGGGGAATTTTTTTGGAGCCCAATATTGAATCCTGAAGCTGGTTCAAGCTGCGTTGTAGGAATACGGCTTTACGATCTCGACTGCCATTGCCATTGTTGTAGTGGTCTGAAAAAGAAAGTCCAGGCATATTTGTAATCAGAAGACTAGTCTCTATCGTTTGAATTACGATCGATTTTTTTTAATGTGAAAACTTTTATTTTAAAAGTTTTTTTTTTGTACAACTTATTATTTCCCTACAAATAGTAATGTTCAAAGCTTAACGTTGTCAATAGTCAAGGCGATAGCGAAATGTGCTCCTAATAGCCCCTCTAAATTTGAAGTGGATCGTGCATTGGATGCTGAGTGTTGGGAAAAACGCGTTCCTCCACCAGAAGGATTCAATATTGTGGGACAAAAAAATTCCTGATAATACAACTGAAAATTCGTGAAAAAAAACCACTCTGGCCGTAAGTTCGAGACATTGGAGATGATACATTCAGAATATAAACAAGAATATTCAAGACTTCCGTGATGCGTCTATTTCAACGGTTTTTCATTTCAGACGTGAGCACCGAGGAAACCGAGACTTCGAGTATGGGCGTGACGAAGCCTTACAACCGACTGGGCGAGGACTTGCTCAGAATGTTCCTCGAGGAGATAAATCCTGATGTTACGATAGACGTTTCCGGGCGTAGAATCAGAGCCCACAAATGCATCCTGAGCTCGCGTTGCCAGTATTTCGCCGCTATACTGAGCGGTGGATGGATCGAGAGTGCGGGCAATGTTATTTCCCTTCAAGGGTATGATTTTTTATTTTGCTTCCTCATAGAGGAAGCTTTGTTGTCATGAAATTTTTTTGTTGAGATTTGCATGTAAATATGTTCAGAATGTTCCAAAACGTGGTAAAAATATTCTTCGCGTTTGCGAAAGTCATACACCAAAGATATTATCGGTAGAGCAGTAAAAAAAAGAAGTAAAATAAATTTCAAAAAACCGGTACAAAAAAAGTAAAATAAATGTTGAAAAAGGTGTAAAGTGATTTGCACGTGGCCTCGTCATTTATTATAATTTTGCGCACAGCTTCCTCTGCCAGGAAGTCAAAATCGAGCAACGAACTTTCTCTTAGAGAAAGCTATGCGCAAAATTGTAATAAATGAGGAAGCTACGTGCAAAGTACTTTGCACAATTTTCTTTGTATTTCATTACAGTATCCACGTCACCCAGGATAATTGATAAATCGACTGTGTCACTAATATCTTGCAGGTATTCGTACAACGCGGTGCATTTCGCGCTGTGCCACATATACAGCGGTGAAAGCAACATACCGGAAACACTCAGTATCGTCGAATTAGCGACACTGGCGGACATGCTCTGTTTGGAAGGCCTCAAGGAAGTAATAGGGTACACGCTGAAAGTAAAATATTGTCACTTGTTTCACAAACCTTGCCAAGTGTGCTCGGTCGGTGTATTGGAGTGCATGCCTCTCGCGGCCGCCTATGGTCTCGACGAGGTATATCGAAAGTCTCTGCGTTGGATAACGCGACACTTTGTCAGGATTTGGCCCTGCAAGGCGTTCGCCACGTTGCCGCGCGAACTCATGGACAAATGTTATCATCAGCACATCGTGCACATGGTGGGGAACAGTTACGAAATTCATATCGGAGCGGGTTCTTCGAATTATTAAAAATGATCTGTTTTCTGTTCTCAATTTTATTTCCAGTCCACGGACAACGTGCTCCAAACGATGATGGACTGCGACAAGCTTCTCGCTACGTTGCCGAACGTTCGATGGGCTGAACCGGTATTTAGAATGGTCTCCAATCTTCTCGAGACCGCGGTGAAGTTTATTTCGGAAAATTTTTCCGGCGTATTGAGCAACGACAACTTCCAAGCTCTCGGTCGCGATCTCACGTGGAACATCAGTCGTCTCGAGGACAATTTCTTAGCGGCGGCGGATCGTCTGCCGCCCGATCAGGCTTGCAAGAGTTACTCTAAATTGAACAAAATGCTCGCTGCCACTCAGGTCGAGGAACCTCAGGCCAAGCCACCGTGGGGTCCGTTGTTCATCGATTTTCTACGAAAGATTCAATCGCGAGTCGAAAAATGTTTGGTCAAGGAGGCCTCCAGAGCCGCGAGAACTACCACCTGGCTCAAGATGGATCTCGAGCTCAGAAGAAGAATTCAGGAACTCGCCTGTCTCGTAATCTTGCCTCACGAAGCTCTGAAACGTCCGTCGCGGCATTCAAACTTTCTCAAGGTAACGAAGACTGTTTTAAACCGTGTATGGAAATTATATACAGAAATTAGTTTCTTGTGTATAAGGTTTATTGCTGTCGTTCCCATCGAGAGGAGGCAAACATATGGAATGTATGCTTCGTCAGCAAAAGATGAACTTCTTATTCATCTATCCAAATCGAGGAATACATCTTTTCCTGAACGAGCTTGAATTCTGTCTCAGACATTTCCCCCGCTCGATTGAAACTATATAAAGAAATTATATAATTAAAAGCTCGTACTGGAAATTTTGTAATTTTCAGTACGAAATAGATTACAAAAGTTATTATTGCTTCTGCGCCAGAGCTTAGTGTAGGACATTTCTGCAGTCTGGCGCATCCTTTGATATGAGTTCGAATAAAACGATGCAAAAAAATGGAAGACTAACGTAATGCGTATTAATGCCCTAGGAACCAAGAGCCCCGTCGGTCAGAACCTCGGCTAGTCGAAGTTTGGACCTGCGTCGCGTAAAAATGGCTATATCCGAGCACACTGACAAAACTACGAAACAGGTGACAACTATCACGACTACGGCGAGCGCACCGAGCACGACTCAGCAGGTGAAAAAACCGCTGCTTATCAAACCGAAGAGTGATCCACTCGAGAGAAAAATTCCACAGGAGGAGAAACAAGTCGTGAGCGATTCGGCAGCGGCGCTCAGACCAAAATCGTGGCCTAATAAGCTGGAGGTGCGTCTTCTCGACTCACAAGTAATACAACGCTATATTCTTATTATTACACATCGACATCCAGACACTCAATTATCATACAAATTTCCATTACACGAGCTAAAAATCTTCAGAAAATTTAGCCCACAGAATGGCAATAAAATTCGATTCAATCATTTAAATAATCCAAGTCCTAATTTTTAAGTCTTTCAATTTTATTAACTATCATCATTAATTAATTATTATCAATGATTAAAAATGATCTATTATTATTATTGTTATTATTATTATTATTATTATTATTATTATTATTAGTTTTTTATGAATATTATTGTTATGATCGTTGCAGGTAAAATCGAGATATTTGGAGCCTCGAAACAAGTCAGTGACGAAGGAGACGGGCCAGCAGGGTCAGCACGAGCGGGTGATCGTCCAGCAGAGACGAAAAATAATGATCTCGTCTTCGGACTCTTCGCGCACGTCGAGCCCAGCAATGAAGCGAGCGGTGGACAAAAAGCCTCTTGCAAAGATGAAGCTACCGATAAAGAAGGACGTGAAGGCTCTTTCCTCCGACAGCTTGGCGGAAGCGACGAGCAGCAGAGTGACCGCGAAGAAAGAGCCTCTCAGTAAGAGCTGCGGTATTACGCGTCCGGAGTCTCCGTCGTTGAAACAGAAAGACGCCGATATCGGCCTGTCGGCGGACTCTCTGGCGGAGCCGAAGAAGCAACAGCAACAGCAACAACAGCAACAACAATCTGCGATGAAGAAAAAACCACCCGGGAAAATGGACACGTCGATGTCTACCGACAGTCTGATGGGCGACTTAACTGCGACAACGCCAAAGTCATCGAACGTTTCGAAAAAAGTTTCGCCAACGATGGGACGATCTGGGGCGAACAAGACTCAGGCGTACGATCGGGTGAAGAAATCGTCACCGCCGATGCAGCAGAAGAGTCCGATGACGGTGGGACGCAGATTGCCGAGAACGCTGGAATGTTCGACCGCGGCGAGCAGAAATCGTGCGGCAGCAATCTCCGCGTATCACGGCTCGCCCAATTTGCGTAGGAATCTCTTGGATGCCGCAAAGACTCCCGACGTACCGGCTAAAACGATAAACGGCGGTGCATCGCGATCGAGCCAACGGCAGCAGAGCGTGACGTCGTCCACAGTGACGAGCGCCGCCGCGTCGGTCGTCAAGAAAGATAAGAAGGAAACACTGTCGAATCAGCCGAGCACCGAGAGTCCCAGCAAGAGATCTTCGCCGAAGTCGAACGGCATCCACCGAACGAACAAGATAACGAGCGCAGCGAAGAGACCGGTCAAAGGCACGGAGGAGAAAGGTAAGGTCAAGTGCCATAACGGCGAGGCTCCGAAACAACCGACGGTCGGTTCGAGATCGGGGACTTTTCTCAAGGATGAGCCAACGATACTTAAAAAGGCGGACATCAAAACCGCCCAGATAAGCAGCTCTTAATCGGACGAGAGGAGGTAAAGATTATTGTTTAAAAAAAAAGAACACACAGTTAACTGCACAGTCGAGCGATTGCAGTCGGTTACAAAACACGACGATAATTATCGTCGTGAACGTGATAATTCCATTGGGGGAATCGTACTATGTGTAAGATAATTTATAAAAATTCGGACGTTGGGAGAGGGAGAGAGAGAGACAGAGAAAGGGCAATATAAATAGCCGTTTATCGTCGAGCGAAAAATCGTTAAAAATCTCCGAACGCATTTATTAGAAGCATAGTTAAAAAAAAAGCGTGTGCTATGAACGTAATTGCAATCTCGATAATGACTATCCTCGTGGCTGTTTATCTTAAGACGTAAATCCCTCGATCTAATGATTTTTATAAAAAAAAAGAAGAGTTATTTAAAAATGTTCCAGCCCGTCGGTGAACTGCAGAACGTCCCGTTCGCAGCTTTACTCGCGTAGGATCGCGTTAATTTATTGAATTAATTGAAAAAAAATCGTTGCACAACTAGGCTAAAAATTGAAGGTAACGATTGTCCTTGCGGACACACGATCTATCTGAATTATCTGTGTATTCACCCCCCGCCCCCTGAAGACGATTTAATAGTTATTAATACATCAGTGTCAAGTAGTTTATTCTACGCTGCGTACCCGGTAGTCAGTAGATCGATAACACGGCCAGTTTATAAAAAAAAAAAAAAATAGTTGGTTAGTTTATTCTCCGCTAACTTTGTAACGACAGTCGCGACAAGCCATATCAAGCGAATTCACTTCGTAGATCTCCAACAACCGTGTGCTACGCTTGTTTCCAATGATATTCCGAATACTGTGTTTTCTGTTAAAGATCCCAAACGTGTTGCCATTTTTTTCTTCATCTTTTCATTTTGCCTTTCTTTTCTTAACTCCGATCCAGGTTCTGGTTAACCGAATTATTGCAAAAAAAAAAAAAAAAACACGATAAGTCGCAGGGCCGCATAGATTTTGCCGTGTTAAAAATTCGACGGACCGTTGGCATTTATCGGGCTCACGGCAACCGCTCGCCCGCGTTGCTGCCTGTTAATCGGTGAACCACAGTCTCATGCGGGCATGTTCGTGGATCGCGATTACCCGCCGACAGAGTCAGCTCGTCGCTCGCGTTTAAATTAATCGACGGACAAGTTTTTATCCGGCAAAGCCACTGCATTATCGTACGTAGCTGTTATATTTATTTATCATTATATTTTGCAATGTAAATTTCTACGCAATATTTGTATCTAGTCATTTATATATTTTTCAATATTTACGTTTATGTAATGTTAATAAATAATTTCAATATAAACATACAAAAAAATCGTTATTTTATTGTAGAGGCGATCAAGGGCGGGCGTCATACGTCCAACAACGTTCCTCTCGGACGTTTCGGATCAGCCTCGGGAGGCGGCATGTTCGGCTTTCGTTTGTTCATTCCCTTTCTCTCCAGCTGCTTCTCGATTATACGAGCGTTGTTCGCGTACGAATCGGCTACCTCGCGCTGTAAACAACAGTTATAGTTTTTATGATCCGCAGGCGAAACAGCTGCGGTGGTTTAGCCGGTTAGCATGCTTGCCTCTAAACCTAATGCCATATAGCATGAAAAATTTTGAAATCATTTTAGAAATACTTTCAATCTTTCATATTTTATCAAATATTTCGGTGAAACATGACATCAAAAATATTTAAAAATATTTTATTACACTCGGTGTAATAAAATATTCGATACCCAGTTTCGTAGTTTCGCTGAGAATGAAAATATGGTCAGGACAAAGCTCCAGATATTTGGCACTTTCCATCGAGCTGTGAAAATGATTATTACCATATATGACAGACTGATTTGATTGGTCCCTTCTGTCAGATATCAGTTAACATCATCTGAGAGAATGGATCAATCAAATCAATCCGTCATTATGACGTAATCATTATCATAACTTTATGGAAAGTGCCAATTGTCGTACAAAATTCTTACCGCTTCAATTTCATCCTCCTCTTCGTCTATCGTGGACACAGTGACTGAACTGAATTTTCCCATGTTCTTTGTGTGCTTCGTAACCATGATTTTTTTGGGTTTCTCAACTGCAACTTGATTGTATATATCCGTCATGGGACCCTCGCCGGAGCTCTTTATTACGGATCCCTTCACTATGAAGACTATGTTTGATCCAGGATCGTGTTTGTAGTACAGCAGGAGGCCACATCTGTTGGATATCCATTAAACGGTTAGTGTTAAATCGATAAAAGTGAAATTACGATACAGCTGGTACGATAACTGTACAGACACTCGAATTGAACGTCTTAAGGTAGTCCGTGCAATACAGCCGAGTCAATTGAATAGCATTGTTATACATGTTTTTCTATGTAAAGCAGAGACTCTTTCATCTAGATCCACGTTAGTCTGAACTAATTACACCTTTAAAATGTGTATGAACCATTTTTGAAATCTTGGTACTCAAATGTCTTGCCTGTACTGCAAGGACTACTTTAAGGGTTTGATAATCAAGGGTTCCGATAATGGAAATTAGGATAATCGAAGTTTTACTGTACTTAAATTTCTGCAATAATTGCAGCGGAGTGCGCTCACTTCTTGCACTTTTGCCTGTGTTGCCTTTCGATCCCCTCTTGCCGCTTCAAATAGACAGTCTCGTCGCGATCGCAGGTGAGCTTGTGTGCATGCTTGCTTCCGTCGATTACCCTTGCACCGTCACGTTTTCTCAGAGGTAATCGCTCAATGTCACAGTCTGTTTCAAAACGAAGAGAAAGAATGGTAATTTTAATCGAAAGTCCCAGAGATAGAGATGAAAAGTAGAAGCCACTTAGTTCCGAAATGATTCTATAAAATGAAAAATAAATTGCAGCGTCAGCTGTATTAATCAAATACGTATGGCGCCGTACAATTAATTTTTTATGTTATAAAACCGTTCCTGAGAGAAATGGAGTCAAAATATGTTGACGTTATGTTGATATTTAGCTCCATCTTAAGAGGGTGCTAAATACATACAAGTATGGAAGAGACGAAGTTAACATTTTGAATCTATTTTTCTCTGAAACGATGCTATAAAATGAAAGATGAATTGCGGGGCTCACTGCGTATTTGATTAACACATTGAGCCCCGCAATTCGTCGTTTACTCTATAAAATCACTTCAGAGAAAAATGGAGTGAAAATATTTTGAGGTTATGTTGATCGTTGGTCCAACCTTAACGCTTTGAAGGACAGTGTATCACAGGTCATACACCTCTTCGAATTCGGGAAAAATGTATTAATAACCAACCAATGTATTTGAAACTTCATACCCGAACAAACAAAAAGTATGCTTCAAAGGGTTAAACAACGTACCTAATATAAGAGCCATTTGTCCGCACAGGCAATAATACGTGTGCAATGGTTTCTCCTCGCTGTATTCCTCCTGATCCTTCGTGTCCGAGCATATTATGCTTCTCGAAACAACTTTCGGCATAGTTGCGTTTTTTTGATATGCAAAGAAACAACGTTGCAGGTTATAAAGCCGATATGGATGGTAAGACGGGAGACTAAATGAGACCAAACTGTGCGTACGAAGGATGTTTGGAATTTGTGGATTGTAAGCCTTCCCGATAATGCCGTGTAGCGGCGCTGCAAACAAACAAATTTGGACCGTACTCTACTATTTCATTGTAATAGAACATAGCTTGAAATCTTAAATTATAAATGCTGAAAAATATTAGGAGGTCAAAAATTTGTATCGCCAATATATTTACCTTCTTATTATTTACACCTTTTTATATCTGTACGTATTTCATTTTTAATATTTACAATGAATCGTTATTTTATTTTTTTCTTTATGTTCAGAGAATACGTCCGGGAAAAATATATCATGGAAAAAATCCTTCTAATTTTTCTCGTTTTCGCTCCGACGCATGCAAAATATGCGATGAAATTTGAACCCAAAAGGCATTTTGACATCCAAAGGAAAATGGATTTGGAGATTTATCGGACCAGAACCGGAAGTGACGTCATATAGGGAAACGTCAGCTCCGGTCGAAGAGTGAGATTTTCAAACCGGACGTGACGTTTGCCCAACATAACGTCACTTCCGGTCAGAAAATCTCGTCACTTCCAAAAGTTCACGTCCGGTTGAAAAATCAAAATTTTCGACCGGCATTCTACATCTGCCCGTAACGTAACTCCCGGTTTGATAACCTAATTATTCGACGATTTCCTATGACAAGTAAAATTAAAAGTTAATTTGAAATTTAATTAGGTAATTTGCGTTTAAATTATTTCAGTAAGGAATGTCGGGTGATCAGTGCGAGTGGGAGGCAAGCGCATGTTATAAATTCTTGCGGAGACCTCGAGGGTATCATTGCCAGTTTTCCCACTCGTTCAATTTAACGAAGGAATCGGATGGAACGCCGAATTTTCCAACACAAATTTCGTAAATTACTCGTGTAAAGTGTAACGAGATTTCCGCAAAGTGTAACGAAATGACGATGGAAGATTCAAATGTCAGTTCGGTGACGATGAGCATGCACTGCGACGATGAAATCGTTATATCTGGTGCTGCTGGCAGATTTCCCGATTCCAACAACATTAATCACCTCAAGGAAAATCTTATGAACAAGGTCGATCTTGTTTCGGACGATTATCGACGCTGGAAGCTAGGTATTTTCTATCAAAGTCAATAAAAACTATTAGAAATAAAAGTGACTTATAAAATGGAAAATTTATAAAAACCTTGCACTTAGAATGTCCTCCCTTCATATTTGCCGTTATCAAAAACTATAATTATTCATAAATTAACTCACGAGTGACATTCGACTCACTATCAATCGAGAATTTTTGCAATTCATATCAGAACAGTCATTTTTGCGAATAGATATCGCACGATTTCGTTCATTATCATACATAGTAAGCGCGTAGAAATAATGTAAATAAGTGCAACGTAACATTCGTACAGGACCTTGAGTCAAAATAATTAGTCTTCTTTGTCGCACGCGCCTTTTATTTTTGTGATAAAAGTTTTTTTCTTAAACTTTTTTTCATCCCAACCTACAACGATCTCGGAATTTCAGCAAGCAAGCTATCTTGTATGCTCCTCCGCATTAGGAGCCAATTTTGGCTTCTAATGCCAATGCTAATTTAGCTTAAAAAACTTTCTCACTGAAGGTGCATCGTGAATGACATCACATATGAACAAAAAATGCTGAAAATTTGAATTTTCATATCGCTTCCTCATAAAAGTTAAAAGTTGCAAGTTGAAAGTTGAATGATGGCAGAAATTCGATATCTCGAAAAAAAAAATTTCGCCATTTTTAAAGTGGAAAAATCGAAAGGGGGTACCCTTTCGATTTTTTGACAAAAATGACTTTTTTCAAAAAAATTTTTTTTAAATTTTTTCGTTAATGAAATCGGTTGGTAAATATGCGACTTGAAACCAATGGCGGAGGTTTTAATTCGATATCTCGAAATTTTTTGAAAAAAAGTGCCGTTTCGCAAAATTTAACATAGGATTTCCTACCCTGAAAATGGTCAATTTTGAAAATTTCGAAAAAGGTCCTGGTTTTACGTATTCTCTATGAAACACACACACATCCGGACATTTTTTCTAAATGTGATTTTTCAATGTATTGGAACATTCTAAACACGTTTTCATTAAAATCTCGAAAAATTTTTTTTTCACCATCACAAAGCTTCCTCTATGAGGAAGCAAAATGAAGAAGTAATGAGCAAATTGAATTTGCATTTTTTTTTCTTTTCATTTAAGATAAATCCGAAATTCCTCGGCGTACCGGTAAGGTAAACGGTGTGGAAAAATTCGACGCACACTTTTTCAACGTCCACTTTAAGGAGGCTCATACAATGGACCCAATGGGTAGAATGTTACTGGAACACGCGTATGAAGCCATTATAGATGCTGGAGTAAATCCGCGTCAGCTACGCGGTACCAACACCGGTGTCTTTATCGGTACTTGCTGGTCCGAATCGGAGAGCACTTGGTTCTATGACACACGTCAGGTCGGCGGGCTTAGTTTTCACTCCATAACGAGCGACTATTTTTTTCAAAATCTTTCACTCTCCGTTTTTCATAATAATTTATCTTAAACAGGTAAACGGTTTAGGTATGATCGGATGCAGCAAAGCATTGCTGGCAAACAGGATTTCTTCCTGGCTGGGCGTAACTGGACCAAGTTACTCGATAGATTCGGGTTGTAGCGCATTTCTCTTCGCCATGGAAAACGCTTACCGTGCCATTCGCAATGGCCAATGCGACGCGGCACTCGTCGGAAGCGCCAATCTCTGTCTGCATCCCTACGTGTCCCTTCAATTCGCTCGACTGGGTAAAAAA
Organism: Stenichneumon culpator; assembly: GCA_964017025.1. Classification (NCBI taxonomy): domain Eukaryota; kingdom Metazoa; phylum Arthropoda; class Insecta; order Hymenoptera; family Ichneumonidae; genus Stenichneumon; species Stenichneumon culpator. The sequence continues at coordinate 17,206,361 of OZ024772.1, read as the reverse complement.
CCCGGTGACAATTGTATTCATGATCAATTACACCATTACAACTCGATATGCACCCACCGAGGTCTTGATTTGTTACATTTCGATTACTATTTTATTGCTGCGGTCGATTCGATGCAGCTCTAAGTAAGGAGACGCCGTAGCGTCTCAACGGCAAATAATTTTAAAAAAAGATGTTATAAAGTAACACTATTGTGTACTTATATTCCAATACTCCAGTGAAATCTTTCGATCGCTGATACTTGAAAACGATTACTTCTCTAACTCAGGTACTCTCTCTCCGGACGGTCGTTGCAAAAGCTTTGACAACGATGCGAACGGCTACTGTCGCAGTGAAGCCGTCGGCATTTACTATCTCCAAAAGGCGAAGGACGCTAAACGCATATACGCGACTTACGTTCACGGTAAAGTCAATTGCGACGGATTGAAAGAGGAGGGAATAACTTTTCCGTCGAGGGTTATGCAGAGCGCTCTTCTCAAGGAGTTCTACGAAGAGTGTGGTATAACGCCGACAATCTTGTCCTACTTCGAGACGCACGGATCGGGAACGAAAGCCGGCGATCCGGTGGAAGTTGGAGCAATCGATAGAGTCCTCTGTCCGGGAAGAACGACTCCATTGAAAATTGGCTCGGTGAAGTCGAAACTTGGTCATGCGGAACCAGCCAGTGGCGTCTGCTCCGTTGCCAAGGTACAACGGCCATTCGTGAAACTTCTGCGTTCGTGTTTCTGAAATTAAGAAAATTGACGATTAATTATCGCTCGATTATGAAACTAGGTCATAATAGCAATGGAAACCGGACTGATACCACCCAATCTCCACTACAAACGTCCTCGCGAGGAGATCGAAGCTCTGGTGGAAGGACGGGTAAAAGTCGTCACCGAGGTGACTCCCTGGGACGGTGGCTACGTCGGCGTAAATGGTTTTGGCTTCGGTGGAGCGAACGCTCACATTTTGCTCAAGTCCCACACCAAGGAGAAGATTAAGAACGGCGCTCCCGAGGATGATCTGCCGAGGCTTGTCGTTGCATCTGGACGCACATACGAGGCCGTTGATTGTCTATTGAAACACGTGAGTCGCTTCCTCGACGACTCGTTCGCATTGAGGGGAGTCTAAAACCCCTTTCGCTCGCTCTCAAACGAAGCCTATGGCGCCGTCTCTTTGGCACTCGACCGCTCACTCCACGGGTTTAGCTTCGCTTTAAAATCGGCATCTGTATTGATTACCATTGAGAACAAAATTGCGTGACATTGAAAATTTCAGGTAGAAAGCAGTCTCGTAGATGCGGAGTTCGTGAGGCTTATTCACGATGTTCAACGTGAGGATATTGCCGGTCACGTGTACAGAGGATACACCATAGTTGGAGGAAGCGCGAGCCAGGATAATCCAATGAAGGAGATAGAGAACTACCAAGCCACAAGGCGCCCCGTATGGTTCATTTTTTCGGGAATGGGCACTCAATGGGCTGGCATGGGTTCGTCGCTTCTGAGATTACCGGTATTTGCCGAAGCTGTGAGGAAGTGCGATGCCGTTCTGAAGCCACGGGACGTCGACATCTATGATGTTTTGACGAACAGGGACGAAACAACTTTTGACAGTACTGTCAATTCTTTCGTCGGTATCGCAGCCATGCAGGTAAGTCGATGTTTTCAATGTTCAATGGCACTTGTCAATAACATGCTTTTCGTTTTTACAGATTGGTCTCGTGGATCTTTTGACCCACGTTGGTATCGTGCCAGACAAAATAATCGGGTACTCCGTCGGTGAGCTCGGATGTGCCTACGCGGATGGTTGCTTAACACTCGAGCAAGTGGTTCTCGCGGCTTATTTCCGAGGCCTCGCTTTGATCGAATCTGGCCCGATTCGTGGATCCGTGGCGGTTGTAGGTTTGAAACACGAAGTCGTTCGAGATATTTGTCCACCGGATATCGAAGTCGTATGTCACAACGGTCCAGCGAGTTCGACCATCAGCGGACCTGCCGAATCCATGAGAACTTTCGTTGCCACACTCCAAGTGAGAACCGCTAGACGCTTGTAAAACAATGAAATTAACACGATTAAGAAAACATTATTATATCTCTTTAACGAACTATGAACTGTATGTGAGCAAAATGTTCTAATAGTTGAATTTTAGCCTACGAGATAGAATGGGTTCCGTTCTATGGTTAACATTTTTCTAATGGTTGCATTTGAACTTCTGTAAAGGAAATTAGTCGGAGTCAGTCAGTTAAATATTCATTGGCCTAATTAAATAATTCTATCATTTCGATCGCTCCAGGCAAGCAAAGTATTCACTCGTGAGGTCCCGTGGAGCGACATCGCCTACCACAGTAGTTATATCGCCGAAGCGGGACCAACGTTATTGGGCCATCTACGACAAGTGATTCCACGACCCAAGCCGAGAACCTCTAAGTGGGTGAGCAGTTCGGTGCATAGCAGCGAATGGGGCACGCCACTGGATAGGTTTGCTTCTGCCGAATATCTCACGAACAATCTCTTGGGTCCGGTACTCTTCGAAGAATCCTCGCTTCTCGTTCCCAAAGACGCTGTGACCATCGAGATCGCGCCGGGCTGTTTTCTTGAGTCGATTCTTCATCGGTCCCTCAAACCGGAAGTGACCAACGTCGGTTTGACCGAAAGCGGCCACAGGGACAACATACAAGTTTTCCTTCGTGGGCTCGGAAAGCTCTTTAACGTCGGTCTACAACCCCAACTTGCCGAGCTCTATCCGGAAATCCAATTCCCTGTTAGTCGTGGCACTGCGATGATCTCGCCTCTCGTTAAATGGGATCACACCGACGACTGGTTTGTTACCTCTTTCAAGATGGTAGAACGAATCGAATCGGGTGAGAGAATCGTTGATCTCTCACTGGCCGACGCGGATTACGCGTACATGTCCGATCACGTGATCAATGGAAGGAACTTGATTCCCGCAACTGGATATCTGACCCTCGTTTGGGAAACCTTGGCAATGATGAGAGGCGAATTGTACAGCGACGTATCGGTGGTCTTTGAGGATGTGAGATTCCTGCGAGAAACTTCTATCCCGAAGGAGGGCGTCATCGCGTTAACCGTCATGATTCAAAAGGGTTAGCTTTGCCATCGGTTCTCATTTCATCATTTTTTTTGTGAATGTGATTTATACTAATGTTTTGTAAAATATCTATGTGTGGCAAAGGTAGCGGAACCTTCGAAATAGTCGAAAGCGGTGCAGCCGTCGTTACAGGAATGATTCGTAGGATATCGGAGTCATCTGCGGAGCGGCTGGATCTTCCGGTCCCCAACGACCACGATGTGGTCGAGGAAATGTCCTCGGAGGACGTGTACAAAGAATTCAGACTCCGCGGTTACAACTACAGCGGATTGTTCCAGGGTATACAGAGCGCGACGATCGACTCCACCAAGGGGACCATCGGTTGGATGAACAACTGGGTAACTTTTATGGACAACATGCTGCAGATGAGCATGTTGTCCATGGAAGTTACCCAGTTTATCCAGTTACCCAGCTTGCCTAGTTTACCCGTGGACTCTGATGGGATCTTTGTGCTTACGGGAATTCGGAAGCTCATCATCGACACCAAACACCATTTCAACGAACTTCGCACCTCTACCGGCGAAAACAAGCGTTGGTTCAGTGTATCATCTTCAACTTTGAATTTCAAATCGGTTTTGTATCGTTCACACTTTTCTCTCTATCTCTGCAGAATTGACCGTGAGGTATTACAAGGATTACCAGGCGATAATTGCCGGAGGCATTGAGATTCGTGGTCACAAGGCAACCGCGATATCGCGAAGGAAACCTGCTGTAGAGCCGGTCCTCGAGTCCTACCGGTTCGTAGCTCATCGGGACAATCGTGAGACAACCCTCAGGGACTTCGTCACTATGTCGGCTCACATTACCGTGGAGAACAATCTGTCCGAAAAGGTCAAGACCGTCGAAGCCATCGATGGAAGTCCCGGCCCGGTATTGAAAAATCTCGTGTCGCCCTACCTCGTCAAGATTCTCAGTGACTTACCTCATGTCGAACCGGACGTGAGTATTGTCGCACCGAGAAATCCCTTCGGCCAGAGAAACGTGCCTCAGAACATCACGATTGAGGACACAACAACACTCAGCAAAAAGACCGGGGCTGTGCTCGTGAGCGGTCGCGATCTCTTCTCGAACTCCGATAACACCGAAAAATTGGAAAAACTCTTGGTAGCTCTGAAAGACGAAGGTTTCCTGCTTGCTATCGAGACCGGGGACGCAGCCGATGTTCGCGCACTGGTAGCTCAAAATTCATTGGACATTGTCCTCGAGAAACGCGTGAAGAACGAGATCGCTCTTCTGTTGCAAAAACGTCGCAGACTTCCGAGAAAAATTACGACGATAAACGTAGCGTGTAACACCTTCGAGTGGGTGCCTCGGCTAAAGTCGGCATTGAAAGAGTTTGGCGGAGTTTCGGACGGCAATGCGGAAAGAATAATTCTCGTTAGCGAGAAGGACTGCGAAAATGGTCTTATGGGTCTCCTCCAGTGTTTGAGGAGGGAAATCGGTGGCAAGTTGCTCAGAGGATATCTCATTCAGGACGAAAAAGCTCCGAACTTTTCGACGGAAAATCGTCTCTATGCTGCCCAGCTCCAACTGGATCTCGGATTCAACGTGCTTCGAGCCAACGGCACCTGGGGCACCTACAGGTACTTGCCTCTGCCAGAAATCGTGCCGAAGCCGACGTATCATGCATGGGCGAATCAATTGATTCGCGATGATCTTTCCTCATTTCGGTGGCTAGAAGGACCCATTTTGCCGTCAGTTTATAGGAGAAGTCTCGCTCGCGTCCTTTACGCCCCAATAAACTTCCGCGACGTTATGATAGCCACGGGCAAACTTGCCGCCGAGGTGGTGTCTAAAACCAGGCATCATCAGGAATGCCCGCTCGGTCTAGAATATGCGGGTGTCGATGAAACCGGACGCCGAGTAATGGGGTTAACGGAAATGCGATCTTTCACGAACATCATCCCCATCGACGATTATTTAACCTGGACAGTTCCAGACTCTTGGTCTCTAGAGGACGCTGCCACTGTCCCATGCGTCTACGGAACATCCTACTACGCTCTCTACTTCTACGGAAAAATGAAGAAAGGCGAAAAAGTGTTGATCCACGCAGGTGCTGGTGGCGTCGGACAAGCCGCCATTGCTTTAGCGCTTCACGAGGGCTGTGAAGTCTTCACTACAGTTGGTACCCCGGACAAACGAAGATTTATCAAGGAAAAATTCCCAACGATTGCCGACGATCACATTGGCAACTCACGGGACACGAGTTTCGAACAAATGATAGCTCAACAGACGGAAGGACGGGGCGTGGATATCGTTTTAAATTCGCTGGCCGAAGAGAAGCTTCGAGCTTCCGTGCGTTGTCTAGCCAGAGGCGGACGTTTTTTGGAAATCGGTAAGTTCGATTTGGCGGCGAACAATCCACTTGGCATGGAAGCTTTCCTCAAGGAAATTAGCTTCTACGGAGTCATGTTAGAAAATCTTATGGCTGGACCTCTGGACAAAAAGGTGAAACTCAAGGAACTGATGCAACACGGACTGGACAGCCGAGCGATAAAACCTCTGCCTCGCAAACTTTTCCGTAGAGAACAGATGGAAGATGCTTTTCGTTACATGGCCGCGGGTAAACACATTGGCAAAGTCATAATTAAGATTTACGATGATAACGAGGTGTCGAACGGGCCGATATTGGCTCTACCGCGTTTCTACTGTTTGCCAGATCGTCGTTACGTTATTGTCGGAGGTCTTGGAGGATTCGGTCTGGAGCTCGTTGACTGGCTAATTCTTCGGGGCGCGAGGAATCTCGTTCTGACCTCTCGGACCGGCGTCAAGAACGGTTATCAATCGAGGCGCATAGCGTTGTGGAAGAGTTACGGCGCCAATGTCGTTGTGATAGCAGGAAAAGACGTGTGGAAGGCCGATGACTGCCGGGATATATTGAAATGCGCCGGGATGCTGGCTCCAGTAGACGCCATATTTAATATCACCGGGACGCTGAGGACCGCGCTGATGGGAAATCAAACGGAGGTACATTTCGGGGAAGCTTTCACGTGTAAAGCATGGGGCACGAAACAACTTGACGAATTCTCGAGAAAGATGTGCCCAGAGCTGCGACACTTCGTCGTGTTCACGGCGATCTTCAGCGAACACGGTAACGTCGAACAAACCAACTACGAAATGGCGAACTCGGTGGTGGAGAGAATCTGCGAGAATCGCGTTGCCGAGGGTCTTCCCGGTCTAGCGATCCAGTGGGGACCGATCACGGATGTCGGAATGTTAGCGGATATGCAGACAGACGGCGAGCTGGAAACATTGCAGCAGAAAATCTCCTCCTGCCTCGTCAACCTTGATCACTTTTTGAATCAGAAAGAGCCGGTGGTCGTTTGCAAAGTCGCGGTGGAGAAAGGATTTAGTGGAGTGGCCGATCAGAACATCGTCGACACGGTTCTGAAGATCATGGGACTGGCGAACCTCAAGACGTTGAGCGTTCACACTTCCTTCGCCAACCTTGGAATGGACTCGTTGATGGCCATCGAGATTAAACAGAGCCTCGAACGGGAATTCGAGACATCCTTCAGCGCGGAAGAAATCCGTAATCTCAACTTCTCGAAGCTTCTGGATATGTCGGCCAAGTAAGCTAGGGGAAAGAAATGAGAAGAGGCGAGCTTGTGGAGGACGACGATTTCTGCGAGGCGAATGTCATTGAGGATGGAACGATTCTTACACCGATCGAAAATCGGGAATTCATTTTATTTACATTATAAAGATATATAATGCATCACGCATTAGCGTGTATATCAATGATGCATCATAACTATATCGTGTGCACATTCAGAACTTTTGATACTTCGAAAATTGCCGATTAGCAATATTTTTTAAATCTGCAAGCACTTGTACGTCCGAAAGTCAACTTTGAATGTAAAATAATATTTCAATGATAGTTACTTGTCTACGAAGATATCATGTTCCCATTTAAGGCACATAGAACAGCAGTGTCAGTTTTAGAACTTTTCTTTTTGATAACTGCCACGTAAAACAATATCGTTGAAACTTCAACACGGCGAGACAGAATGGAGAAATTGATCGAGGAGACAGAGATCATTTACTAAGACTTGTACGTAGGGTAAACCAGCCAATGAATGGACAGAGCCAATCAATGGACTCTTTCCATAAGAGCACGTGCATAAAAAACCTCTATTCATTCGCTTTTTCGTCGGCTTAACTGTCCAATCATTGGCCGGTTTATCCCAACAGGATAATTAAATTGGGATCGTTCTCCGAACAGAATAAATATTCTGTTCCACAGTGAATATATTCTTATTGCACATTTACTCAAATGAGTTTAAACAAATAAAAGCGACCTGGATGTGTGATTTAACGATGATTAAAATTGATAATTATCAGGCTTCGAAAATAACGAAGATTGGCTCTATATAAATAAAAAATTTCCGCGTGAAGAGACTGGTAGAAGACTAGCGCGTTGACCGTTCCATTCCAGTTAAGGTGACGTGAGTCAAGTGACGGAGCCAGAAGTGTGAGAGAGATGGTCGCATTGGTCTTACGGTAGAGGCAGAGAGAGCGACAGAGAAGGTGTTTCACTTCACCTTAAAGAGTTAGACTGCCGGATGAAGACCTGACAGTCCCAGGTGTAGATTCAGACTTCTCGCCTACTTGGATGATATACGTAGACCGAAGATTGAGTATAAATTTGGCTGCCGAGCTGGCACTCCTAGCTTCCAATCTATTAAGTGGAAAATTTCACAGAAACGATAATAAGAATAACGTACACGCTCACGTCTTGTCGCGAGCGATTATGAGCGGGCAAGAAATTTGATGCTTCCGTCCTGTGGCATGACATTGATTTAGAGTACGATAGAGGACTGTGTTTTTCCGAACCGCATATCTCCAATCGGCCATGTATTTCCAAAAATGACGGCCGCGAAAATCCAATTCAACCCCTTCTCAAAGTCACCTGCTCGGTGGAGAAACAAACAACTCCTTTCCTTTTGCTATCTGCGAATGAAATCGTCGCTGCTATAAATACGACAGAGAGGGATCGCGGTGGCAAGTTTGATGCGAGACAAATATGGATGGAATTTTCCTACTCGATATTTTGTCGTGTTCGAACATCGAACATATTCCGTTATTTTACCATAAAGGTGAAGCTATTTATATCTATATACTGATCAAGTTTTTCCTCTTATACAGAGCTCATTTTTCTTAGGACAAGAATGAATACGTCGGCAATGCACGAATTAAAGTTGTACTTCTTTCGGATATCATATTGAATTCAATCGAGTTAAAATTGTGAACTGTATCGAGCCACCTGACTCTGTGATCCATGAACACGGGAACATGAGACACGCCACAAAACTGAAAATTGGCATTTTTTGTTAAAGTCCGAATACCGTTGATACTTTAAAAATTGCCGATTAGCAATATTTCTTCAATCTGCAAGCAGTTCTATGTCAGAAAGCCAACTTGGGCAAGATTACGACACGTACTTGCCCGCGAGGGTCTTACTTTTTATTTGTCATAACTGGCACGAAAAATAATGTCTATTCCTCCAGTAGGTTACTATTAAATAAATACTAAGTTCAAACTTTATTATTACAAAATATCAATGACTATATAATTATAAAAAATGTAAATTACATAGTAAATGTGAATTAACTTAATTAACGTGGTTCGTAACCATATAGATAATTATTAATTAAACTTAAACAATTTTGTATATTATCGTGATTATTATTATTATTATTATTATTGATGCGTGTAGAGAAAGATTAAAGTTTCTATTCGTTGCAAAGAAAGTTACACGGGGCCTTTTGTTTACTGTGATAAGTAAAATGTAAGGTTAATTTAAAGTTTCTTAAATTCATTTCCGTTTAAATAATTTCAGAGAGGGGTGTCGAGCGACTGGTGCGAGTGGGAGGTATGCGCTTGTTATAAAATATTGCGGAGAGTTCGAGCGTTTGCATTGTAAGTTTTCCTCTTGTCCAACTGAACGAAGAAATTGGACACAGTACCGAATTTTTCCATACAAACTCCGTGAATGACTAGCGTTACTAAAAGTGATTATTAATCTTTGCCCATATATATATATATATATATATATATATATACACACACACGTATGCATATAAAATACAAAGCATACTCTTCTTCGGGTGTCCTATCTGTAGAAAGAGTTTTTCTTTTACGCAAAGTATAACGAGATGACGATCGAAGGTTCAAACGTTGGATCCGTGACAATGAGTACGTACTACAACGATGACATCGTTATATCCGGAGCTGCCGGCAGATTTCCCGATTCCAACAACATTAATCATCTCAAGGAAAATCTCATGAACAAGGTTGATCTTGTTTCGGACGATTATCGACGTTGGAAGCTAGGTAATTTCTATCAAAACCAATAAAAACTATTGGAAATAAAAGTGAGCTTGTAATATTGTTGCAATTACAATATCCTCTCTTTGATTTGTTTCGTTATAACAAACTATAATTATTCACAAATTAACTTACTGGGGTGAAAGACATTCGGCTCACAGGCGATCGATTATTTTTGCTATTCACGTTGGAACAGTTATTTTCCGAATCGATATCGCACGGTTTAGTTCATTATCATACAAAGTAAGCGCGTCAAAACTATGAAATTTAGTACGATGTAAGATTCGTACATGACCTTGAGTCGAAATATTTAGTTTTCTTTATCGCACACGCCTTTATTTCATTTATAAAAGCTTGTCATTTAGCATTCTTTTTCGTTCCGTATTAGGAAGCCAAAAAAGCTGAACAATCCTTTTTACTGAAGCGTTATCGTGAATTACGTTTAAAAATTAATAATAAAATGGGGAAGTAAAGTGCAAATTCAATTTTTTTTCTTGTAAGATAATTCCGAGATCCCTCAGCGTACCGGTAAGGTCAACGGTGTGGAAAAATTCGACGCACACTTCTTCAACGTCCACTTCAAGCAGGCTCATACAATGGACCCGTTGGGTAGAACGCTCTTGGAACACGCGTACGAGGCTATAATAGATGCTGGAGTCAATCCGCGTCAACTACGCGGTACCAACACCGGTGTCTTTATCGGTGCTTCCTATGCCGAATCGCAGAGCACTTGGTACTACGAAACGCATGAGGTCCGCAGGCTTAGTTTTGATTCCATAATGAGCGACCATTTTTTTTTTTTTACGTCTTTCACTCTCCGTTTTTCATTGTCTTTTTATCTTAAACAGGTAAACGGTTTAGGTATGATCGGATGCAGCAAGGCGGTGCTGGCAAACAGGATTTCTTCCTGGCTGGGCGTAACTGGACCAAGTTACTCGATCGATTCGGCTTGTAGCTCATCCCTCTCCGCCATGGAAAACGCTTACCGTGCCATTCGCAATGGCCAATGCGACGCGGCACTCGTCGGAGGCACTAATCTCTGTCTTCATCCCTACTTGTCGCTTCAATTCGCTCGACTTGGTAAACATTCTGCGGACAATCGTATTTTTACATTATCGGTTACACCATTACAACTCGAGATTTAACCAAGGAGGTCTTGGTTTGATAGACTTCGATTAGTATTTTATTGTTGCGGTAGATTAGATGAAACTCTGAGTGCTTAAAATTTTTTTTTTTTTATAGAACAGCTAACGTTCACTTATACTGCAATATGCCGGAAGTGAAAGCTTTCGATCGATAATACTTGAAAACGATTAATTCTCTAACTCAGGTACTCTCTCTCCGGACGGTCGTTGCAAAAGCTTTGACAACGACGGGAATGGCTACTGTCGCAGTGAAGCCGTCGGCATTTTCTATCTCCAAAAGACGAAGGACGCTAAACGCGTATACGCGACTTACGTTCACGGTAAAGTCAATTGCGACGGATTCAAAGAGGAGGGAATAACTTTTCCGTCGAGGGTTATGCAGAGCGCTCTTCTCAAGGAGTTCTACGAAGAATGCGGAATACCGCCGACGATCTTGGCCTACTTCGAGGCTCACGGCACGGGAACGAAAGCGGGCGATCCTGAGGAAATCGCAGCGATCGATACAGTCCTCTGTCCGGGAAGAGAGACTGCATTGAAAATTGGCTCGGTGAAATCGAACCTCGGTCATGCAGAACCAGCCAGTGGGGTCTGCTCCATCGCCAAGGTACAACAACGATTTGTGAAACTTCTGTTTCGTGTTTCTGAAATCGATAAAATTAACAATTAATTAATACATGGTGTCCAGCGGTCCTTGAAGTCCTTGGAGTCCTTGAATTTTTCTTGAATTTTGCCTGACTTTGAAAAAGTCCTGGAATGTCCTTAAATTTCACCGTACGTCCTTGAATTTTTTATTTCCCCGAATATTTGAGTTCGTTTCACAATGTATATTTAGTTTAGTAAATGTTTTTGTCCTTTTTTAAAAACGAGCTGCAACGTATTTCGACGTATTTTTTCTCGCTGAACACAAATCCGCTGGCCTTTTTGAGGCTAAAGTACACTGAGACATTGAAAGTCTCGATTTTATGCACGAAAAATCGTATTTTTGAGATTTAAATGGAAAATATTGGGTTGGGAGTAAAATGATTGTTATATTCGTGATCAGCGGGAAAAAATACGTGGAATATAGCCTTGAAACGGAAAAATCCATTGAATAACGATTTTTGCCTTTTTGAGCCACTTTTGGAAAAATGTCGATTTTCGTGATTTTCAAAGGTCGATATCTCATCTCCCAATGAAGCCACGGAAAATCCGGGGCGCCCATCGTGTTCTACGGAAAAAATACATAAGATAGGGCTCTGCCCGAAGTTTTAGAATCGTTTTATCGTGCCGTTTGAGGACGTTGAAAAACGCGAAAAATGGACTTTAAAGGGGTAGCCTTGGAAATTTTTGATGAATTATTATTTGTCGTTATGAAATATTTTTCTTCGTTTATGAAAGTAACTGCGACGTATTCCAACTTATTTTTGTGCAGTGGGACATTTGTATCTTCGATTTTATGCTATCAGGTTTCGAGCAAAACGAACGTCATATTCGTCGTCTAGTCGCCCCTAGGGCGGGGGGGGGGGGGTCCGTTGGGGCCCCTTTCCATTTTTTTTTAGTGTGTGTGTTTGGTGACAATCCGAAAAAATGTGTATCTCAGTTTCGCTGAGATACATATATACATTCGTGCATAGTGAGTGGTTTTGGTTTCTGAACCCATTCCGACGTGAACGAAAGCGATTATAGAACTAAATGTCATTTCGTACGTCGCGCGCGATTTGCATATTTTTCATTTTTTTTATAAATGTCCTAACACAACCTGGAAATGTCCTGGAAACTGTACTTGGATGTCGTTAAATTTCGTACCGAATTTTTACTGGACGCTATGTAATACTCGATTATACACTTAGGTCATAATAGCAATGGAGACCGGACTGATACCACCCAATCTCCACTACAAACGTCCTCGCGAGGACATCCAGGCTCTGATGGATGGACGAGTAAAAGTTGTCACCGACGTGACTCCCTGGGACGGGGGTTACGTAGGCGTAAGCAATTTCGGCTTCGGTGGAGCGAACGGTCACATTTTGCTCAAGTCCCACACCAAGGAGAAGGTTAACAACGGCGCTCCCGAGGACGATCTCCCAAGGCTTGTCGTCGCATCCGGACGCACAGACGAGGCCGTTGATTGCATCCTGAATCACGTGCGTCACCTCATCGATGACTCGTCCGCATTAAATTCGGCATCTGCATTAATTACCATTGAGAACAAAATTTCGTGATATTGAAATTGGCAAATTTGCAGGTCGAGAGTGTTCCAGTGGATGCGGAGTTTGTGAGGCTTCTTCACGACGTTCAACGCGAGGATATTCCAGGGCACGTGTACAGAGGATACACTATAGTTGGAGGAAGCGCAAGCCAGGATAATCCAATCAAGGAGATACAGAACTATCAAGCCGCGAGGCGTCCCGTATGGTTCGTTTTTTCGGGAATGGGCACTCAATGGGCTGGCATGGGTTCGTCGCTTCTAAGATTGCCAGTATTCGCAGAAGCTGTGAGGAAATGCGATGCCGTTCTGAAGCCACGGGACGTCGACATCTACGATATTTTGACAAACAGGGACGAAACCATTTTTAACAGTACTGTCAATTCTTTCGTCGGTATCGCAGCTGTGCAGGTAATTCGATGTTTTCAATCTTCAATGGCTGTTGCGAATTATATGTTTCTCTGTTTGTCAGATCGGTGTCGTAGATCTTTTGACCCACGTTGGTATCTTGCCGGACAAAATAATCGGTCACTCCGTGGGTGAGCTCGGATGTGCCTACGCGGACGGTTGCTTGACAGCCGAGCAAGTGGTTCTTGCGGCTTATTTCCGAGGTCTCGCTTTGATCGAATCTGGCATGACTTGTGGTTCCGTGAAAGTTGTAGGTTTGGAACACGAATACGTTCGAAATTTTTGTCCACCGGATATTGAAGTCGTATGCCATAACGGTTCGGAGAGTTTGACCATCAGCGGACCTGCCGAATCCATGAGAACTTTCGCTGCTACACTTCAAGTGAGAACTGATAGTCTTTATGAAACAATTAAATTAACACGATTAAGAAGACATTATTGTATCTGTTTGATGAACTATGAACTGTGTATAGACAAAATGTTCTAATAGTTGAATGGTAGCCCATGAAATAGAATTGTTATCCCTCGGTGCGGAAATGGCCACTTTTCCGCCCGCTTCGCGTGCGTAAAACCGCCCTTTTCGCACCTTGTGATGAAAAATTTCGAACATCCCTCGTGCGAAACACTTTTTCTAACTCGTGTGATTACAGCACTCGCCTTCGGCTCGTGCTACAAACTCACACTCGTTAGAAAAACGTCTTTCACCCTCGTGGAGTAATGTATTATTATTCCATTCTTTGGGCTACATTTTCTAATGGTTGCATTTGAACTCGTGTAATGGAAATTAGTGGCAGACTGTCAGTAAAATATCGATTGGCTAAATTACATAATTCCATAACTTCGATCCCTTCAGGCAAAGAAGACATTCACTGATGCGGTGCCGTGCAGCAACATCGTCTACCACAGTAGTTATATCGCCGAAGCGGGACCAAGGTTATTGGGCCATCTACGACAGGTGATTCGACGCCCCAAGCCGAGAACCCCCAAGTGGGTGAGCACTTCGGTGCATAGCAGCAACTGGGGCACGCCACTGGCTAGTTTTGCTTCTGCCGAATATCTCACCAACAATCTCCTGAGTCCGGTACTCTTCGAAGAATCCTTGCTTCTCATTCCCAAAGACGCTGTGACCATCGAGATCGCGCCAGGCTGTTTTCTTGAGTCGATTCTTCGTCGGTCCCTCAGCCCTGAGGTGACCAATGTTGGTTTAACAGAACGCGGCCATAGGGACAGTGTCCAAGTTTTCCTACGTGGCCTCGGAAAGCTCTTCAACGTCGGTCTTCATCCTCAACTCGCCAAGCTGTATCCGGAAATCAAATTCCCTGTTAGTCGTGGCACTGCGATGATCTCGCCACTCGTCAAGTGGGACCACACCGACGACTGGTTCGTCACCTCCTTCAAGGCGCACGAAAAAATCAAATCGGGCGAGAGAATCGTCGATCTCACACTCGCCGACGATGATTACGAGTACATGTCCGGTCACGTGATCGACGGACGGAACCTAATTCCCGCATCAGGATATCTGACTCTCATTTGGGAAACCTTGGGAATGATGAGAGGCGAATTGTACAGCGAGGTATCGGTGGTCTTCGAGAATGTGAGATTCTTGCGTGCAACTACTATCCCGAAAGAGGGGGTCGTCGCGTTAACCCTCATGATTCAAAAAGGTTAGCTTCGCTACCGGTTATCATTTCATCAATTTTTTTCCAAATCTGATTTGAGTTCATGTTTTTTAAAATATCTATGGTCGACAAAGGTACCGGAACCTTCGAAATAGTCGAAGGCGGTGCAGCCGTCGTTACAGGAATCATTCGTCGGATATCGGATCCCTCTGCGGAACGGCTGGATCTTCCGGTCCCCGACGACCACGATGTGGTCGAGGAAATGTCCAGGGAGGACGTGTACAAAGAATTGAGACTCCGCGGTTACAACTACAGCGGATTGTTCCGGGGTATAAAGAGCGCGACGATCGACTCCACTAAGGGGACCATTGGTTGGACGAACAACTGGGTAGCTTTTATGGACAACATGCTGCAGATGAGCATTCTCGCCGTCGACTCGCAAGGCCTCTTCGTGCCCACGGAAATTCGGAAGCTCGCTATCGATCCCAAACAACATTTCAACGATCTTCGTACCTCTACCGGCGAAGACAAGCGTTAGTTGTGTGTCAATCTTGGTCTTCGAATTTCAATTCGGTTTTGTATCGTTCACGTTTCGTTTTTTTTCTCTCTATCTCTGCAGAATTCACCGTGAGGCATTACAAGGATCACGACGCGATAATTGCCGGAGGCATTGAGATTCGTGGTCACAAAGCGACCGCGATATCGCGACGGAAAACCGCTGTAGAACCGGTTCTTGAGTCCTACCGGTTCGTAGCTCATCGCGACAACGCTGAGACAACCCTCATAGACTTCGTGACTATGTCGGCACACATTACCGTAGAGAACAATTTGTCCGTAAAGGTGAAGATCGTCGAAGCCATCGACGGGAGTTCCTGCCCGGTACCGGAAAATCTCGTGTCGCCATACCTCGTTAAAATCCTCAGCGACTTTCCTTACGTCGAAGCGGAAGTGAGTATCGTCGCACCGAGAAATCACGTCGGCCAAAGAAACGCGCTACAGAACATCACGATCGAGGACACGATGGAACTCGGCACTGAGACCGGTGCGTTGCTCGTGAGCGGTCGCGATCTGTTCTCTAACTCCAAGAACACCGAAACGTTGAAAAAACTCTTAGCAGCCCTGAAGAACGAAGGTTTCCTGCTTGCTCTCGAGACTGGGAAGACAGCCGATGTTCGCGCGCTGGTAGCTCAAAATTCACTGGAAATTGTTCTCGAGAAACGCGTGAAGAACGATATCGCTCTTCTGTTGCGAAAACGTCGCACACTACCGAGAAAAATTACTATGATAAACGTAGCGAGTAACACCTTCGCGTGGGTGTCTCGGCTAAAGTCGGCATTGAAAGAAGTCGGCGGAGCTTCGGAAGGCGATACGGAAAGAATAATTCTCGTTAGCGAAAAGGACTTCGAAAATGGTCTAATGGGTCTCCTCCAATGTTTGAGGAGGGAAATCGGTGACAAGCTGCTCAGAGGATATCTCATTCAGGACGAAAAAGCTCCGGACTTCTCGTCGGAAAATCCTCTGTACGCGGCGCAGTTGGAATTGGATCTCGGATTCAACGTTCTTCGAGCCAACGGCACCTGGGGCACCTACCGGCACTTGCCTCTACCGAAAATCGTCCCGAAGCCGATGTATCACGCATGGGCGAATCAGTTGGTTCGCGGGGATCTTTCCTCATTTCACTGGCTCGAAGGACCGATTTTGCCATCGGTTAATCAGAGAAGGCTCGCTCGCATCTTTTACTCCCCGATAAACTTCCGCGATGTTATGATAGCCACGGGTAAGCTTGCCGCGGAGGTGGTGTGCAAGACCAGGCATAATCAGGAGTGCCCGCTCGGTCTGGAATATGCGGGTGTCGACGCAACCGGACGTCGAGTAATGGGCGTAACGGAAATCCGATCTTTCACGAATATCATCGCCATCGACGATTATCTAACCTGGACAGTTCCAGACTCGTGGTCTCTAGAGGACGCTGCCACTGTGCCATGCGTTTACGGAACATCCTACTACGCTCTCTACTTCTACGGAAAAATGAAGAAAGACGAAAAAGTGTTGATCCACGCAGGCACCGGTGGCGTCGGACAAGCCGCCATTGTTCTCGCGCTTCACGAGGGTTGCGAAGTTTTCACGACCGTTGGTACTCCGGACAAACGAAGATACATCAAGGAAAAATTCCCAATGATTGCCGACGATCATATAGGCAACTCACGGGACACGAGTTTCGAACAAATGGTAGCTCGACAGACGGAAGGACGCGGCGTGGATATCGTTCTAAATTCGCTAGCCGAAGAGAAGCTTCGAGCTTCCGTGCGTTGTTTAGCGAGAGGCGGGCGTTTTCTGGAAATCGGTAAGTTCGATTTGGCAGCGAACAATCCACTCGGCATGGAAGCTTTCCTGAAGCAAATTAGCTTCTACGGAGTCATGCTGGACAATCTTATGGTTGGACCTCTGGACAAAAGGATGGAAGTCACGAAACTGATGCAACGCGGTCTGGATAGCGGAGCGATAAAACCTTTGCCGCGCAAACTTTTCAGCAGAGACCGGATGGAAGATGCTTTCCGTTACATGGCCGCGGGAAAACACATTGGCAAAGTGATCATCAAGATTTACGACGAGAACGAGGAGCCGAACGGACCGATAATGGCTCTACCGCGTTTCTACTGTTTGCCCAATCGCTGTTACGTTATCGTTGGAGGTCTCGGAGGATTCGGTCTGGAGCTCGCCGACTGGCTCGTTCTTCGCGGTGCGAGGAATCTCGTTCTGACCTCTCGGACCGGTGTCAAGAACGGTTATCAATCGAGGCGCATAGCGTTGTGGAAGAGTTACGGCACCAATGTCGAAGTGATAGCCGGAAAGGACGCGTGGAAGCCCGATGACTGCCTGGATATATTGAATTTCGCCGGATTGCTGGCTCCAATAGACGCCATATTTAATATCGCTGGGACGCGGAGAGACGCACTCGTGGAAAATCAAACCGAGGCGCACTTCGAGGAATCTTTCGCGTGCAAAGTGTGGGGCACGAAACAACTCGACAACGTGTCGAGAAAGATGTGTCCGGAGTTACGACACTTCGTCGTGTTCTCGTCGATCGTCAGCGGACACGGTAACGCGGGACAAACCAATTACGGAATGGCGAACTCGGCGATGGAGAGAATTTGCGAGAATCGCGTTGCCGAGGGTTTTCCTGGTCTCGCGATCCAGTGGGGAGCGGTCGGGGATGTCGGCATGGCAGCGGATATGCAGATAGACGATGAGGTTCTCGTCATATGTGGATCATTGCAGCAGAAAATCTCTTCCTGTCTCGTCGAGCTCGATAAGTTTTTGAATCAAAAAGATCCGGTAGTCGCTTGCAAAGTGGCGGCGGAGAAACGACAGGGTGGAGAGGCTGATTTGAATATTGTCGACTCGGTTCTCAAGATCATGGGACTGAAGGATCTGAAGACGTTGAACGCTCACACCTCCCTCACCGGGCTCGGACTGGACTCGATGATGGCCGTCGAGATTAAACAGAGCCTTGAACGCGAATTCGAAACATTCCTCACCCCCGAAGAAATCCGTAATCTTAACTTCTCAAAGCTTCTGGACATGTCGGCCAAGTAAGGTGGGGTACGAAGTTAGCAGCGACGAGGCTCTCGAGGACGACGATGTCCGTGAGGCGAATGCCATGGAGGACAGAAAGATTCTTACCCTGATCGTAAATCTGGAATCCATTTTATTTACATTATAAGATTACATTATATGTAGAACAGCAGCGTCAGCACTCTAGAACTTTTTTCTTTTTAATGACTGGGATGGAAACTAATGTCGTTTCCTATAGTAAGTTACAATTAATTAATTGTAAGTCGAAAATGTAGACTGGAAAGTAGACCATTTAGACGGGCAGGGGAGCGCGAATAAAAATAAAGATAGAGGTCGAGCCGCCAAGACTCGTGAGAAGCAGCGGTGAGAGATCGAGCGTTCGTTCGATCAGTTGTCGATCGACCGTTTACCGAAACAATTAGAACTTCATCAATTTCGTATATTATTATGATGATTATTATTATTATTTATGGTTGTAGAGACACATTATAGTTCGTTTTCCTTCCTTGGAAAAT
The DNA here is from genome assembly GCA_964017025.1 of Stenichneumon culpator. Taxonomy (NCBI): domain Eukaryota; kingdom Metazoa; phylum Arthropoda; class Insecta; order Hymenoptera; family Ichneumonidae; genus Stenichneumon; species Stenichneumon culpator. The sequence goes on along the minus strand of OZ024772.1, from coordinate 17,187,494 downwards.
TAAGCTTGACCTCTTATTTTTGGCGATAAGTAAATTAAAAGATTTATTAGAAATTTTGTAAGTTCAGCCGCTGAACGACCCAATTCGATGGCCCTTTGTCAATGTATATAATTGTTCTTAGATAAGAAAATTAATACAAGACAACGACTATAAAAATGTAATAGCATTGTCAATAATTTTTTTTTTACTACTACTTAATAAGTTTTTTATGTCTGCACAATCGATTAAATTTTTTTGCTACTTGTGCCTAGGTAATTCAGAGGTAAGGTAAAAGTACCAAGGGCCGGACTCCTGAGAGAGTAGTCCCAGTCCCCGGACATGCATGAAAAATCGTATTTCGACATCTCTTGTACACACACTTTGTCCGGTCACTGGGACGTTTACCTTATACGATTTACTTGAGTGTGGCGTTTCAGAGGTATTACTGTGAAACTTGAATGCGGCGACCCACACGTGAGAACTTAATCGAGGAGCCTCAGAGGTCTTTTACTAAGACTTGTACGTAGCAGGATAATTAAATTGAAATCGTTCTCAGAACGGAATAAATATTCTGTGCCGGGCTTACGTGCTTCGTAACTGAAATTTTATCGACTTGAACCGAGCCACGTGAAAGTGTAATACAATGATTCAACAACTAATTCGAAGAAATAAAATGAATATACAATACAAGTATTTTGCGTGAAGGCGAGACCGATAGAAGTTTAGCTCGTGGACTCGGTTCGAAGTTTAAGTGAAAACTTCTGAGCTAAGGTAAAAGGCCTAGTTTGAGACCTTGTCGCAGTTTGTGACCCCGACGGCACATTTTTGTCTGCTGTAAATTCAGTTTTCGTCAAAAATTAACTAGATTACTGGCAAATTGAAAAGCGTTAAATGTTGTCTATTTTGACGACACACACAGTTTTTAAATTAAATGTTTAGTAATTAAATTTAGCCGCAAATGGTATGACTTGCACATCAGTCGGCTGGGAAGACCATAGCTAGACGCAGCTCACTAGCTTCGACAGTTGCAGAATAGTGCGTTTTCAATCTCAAGTAAATATTTACCACATGAAACTTTTAGCTGCCGGTGAAACCGCGGCAGTAGACAAGCATTATTAAATCAATATTATTATAAAAATTCTCGATTAATTGACTTGTGTAATAGGCGAATTTCATCCAAAAGGTTTTAACGCTCGTGTTGAGACAGTTCATTTTCAGTTTGACAATGTTACGCGTTCGTAATTAATAGAAAACCCATGCCGCTGCTCTAAAAGTGTCACAAACTGGAGCACCTACCTTACTTGGATGATAAACGTAGACTAATTGATTTCGGTAGAGCTAGTTGTCATGAAGCGACCCGAGAATGTTGAGTTCACACACCACGCGCACGTATCGAAAAAACTTAAAAGTGGGAACTCCTAGAAGCGGAATAAAAGTAACCCCTCGCGCGTGGTCGCCAGCGGATATGGATTTCAAATTCAATATGTACATGTAGTGGCGTGATTTTGATTCGAGTGAAATAACAATAATAAAAAAACTCGATCGTGAAAACGATTGAGCGTGAGAACAAAATTTAGTGATAAAGAATAGGTTAAAACACATTAATTACGCAAAAATAACAGCAGGACATGACAATAAGAATACCGTATATGCTTGAGTCTTGTAACGAGCGGATATGCGCGTGACATTGATTTAAAGTATAAGGAAGTAATTCAGACAATCCGAAAAAGATCCAGAGCATACTGGGCCGGGATTTGAACCCGGGACCCTTCTATTGCCGATTGACTGCCCTAACGACTGAGCTACGCTAGGCAGTTACCCACACTGCTTCCGAATTCTCCACATTCATTCTATTTTTCGGTTTGTTATAAACATGAATAATTCAAGTGTCGGAATAATTAAGGAGACTCGATAGGTTTCGAGAGGCAAAACGTTCATTTGCGTTTGAATAATTTGAGTGAGGTGACGAGTGCAAGTGGAAGGTAAGCACGTGTTATAAAGCATTGCGGACACTTCGTGGCTTTATCATTTTCAGTTTCTCTCTTGTCCACCTAAACAAAGGAATCAAATATAACACGTAATTTTCCGATACAAACTCAGTGAATTCGGTATGAGCCGAAGGCGAGTGGTTGCAATCGCACGAGTTAAGAAAACGTTTCTGGCACAAGTATCGTACAAAATTTTATTTCACGAGGTGTGAAAATGTGAGTTGTACCCACGTGAGGCGTGCGCAAACCTGTCATTTTCCCACAGACTGATGAGGATATTTTTTTTGCACAAAGTGTGAACGAGATGACGCTGGAAGACAGCTCTGCATCCGTAATGAGGAACTCGCACTACGACGATGAAATCGTTATATCTGGTGTTGCCGGCAGATATCCCGATTCCAATAATATTAATCATCTTAAAGAAAATCTCATGAACAAGGTAGATCTTGTTTCGGACGATTATCGACGCCGGAAGCTAGGTAATTTCTATAAAAGCCAATTGAAACTAGTGGAAATAAAAGTGAGCTCATGAAATTAGTACATTTACAATGTCCTCCGTTTGATATTTAGCATTATCTAAAACTATAATTATTCACAAATTAACCCGCAAACGATATTGGAGTCAATGGCAATCGAGAATTTTAGCACGTCATATTGGAAAAGTCATTTTGCGAATCGATATCGCACCATGTAATTCATTCTTAATCAAAACGCTGTCCAATTAATCAGCATGCAATGTAAATTAGCGTAACATTAGTACACGACCTTGAGTCGAAATATTTAGTCTTCTTTTTCGTACATAACGTTCATTTTTTTCATAAAAGTTTTTGTTTGGCATTTTTTCATTCCATCTTGTAACGTTTTCGTAATTTCAACGGGTGGGACATCTTGTGTGTTCTTCCCCATTAGGAAGCCATAACAATTTAACAAACTTTCTCATAGAAGGTGCATCGTGAATACGTAAAAAAAGGAGAAAGTAATGTTCAAATTAAATTTGCATCTTTTTCTTTTCTTTGAAGATAATTTCGACATGTCTAACCGTACGGGTAGGCTCAACGATCTGGGAAAATTCGACGCAGACTTTTTCAATGTCCACTTCAAGGAGGCTCATACCATGGACCCAGTGGGTAGAATGCTACTGGAACACGCGTATGAAGCCATTGTAGATGCTGGGGTGAATCCGCGCCAGCTACGCGGTACCAACACTGGTGTCTTCATCGGTACTTGCTATTCCGAATCGGAGCGCACTTGGTATTACGAAACGCATCAGGTCCGCAGATTTAGTTTCGATTCGATAACGAGCAATCAATATTTTCATTTTTTACATCTTTCACTCTCCGGACTTATTTTAATTTATCTTAAACACGTTTAACTATACATAAACGATTTAGGTAAACGGTTTAGGTATGATTGGATGCAGCAAAGCATTGCAGGCGAACAGGATCTCTTGCTGGCTGGGCGTAACTGGACCAAGCTACGCGATCGATTCGGGTTGTAGCTCATCAATGTTCGCTATGGAACAGGCTTACCGTGCAATTCGCAATGGCCAATGCGATGCGGCACTCGTCGGTGGCACCAATATCTGTCTTCATCCTTACTTGTCCCTTCAATTCAGTCGACTGGGTAAAAATTCCGCTGACCATCGCAGATTTTTATATGATTGATTACACCATTACAACTGTAGAGTAAAATCTCGAGCATCCGAACACCCATTATCCGAACCCTCTACTATCCGAAACGCCGCTGGTTCGAATAAAGTTTCTACTATCCGAACTATGGCACCAAATTCTCGCATCCGTACATTGTTGAGCACCAGTACATTTTTGCGCGCTACAAACAACAAGCCAATGCTAAAACATTCGAGCTCACATATATTTACACAGGGATACCTTGCATGCATGTGAGTCGTATGCGCAGTATTTATTAGTTCCTCAACCAAGCAAATACACACATGTTCAACATTTATTTTTGTTAATGTGCCAGTCTGGTAGTTTAGTGCGTTATGGATTCAACGTCCACTCCTTCCACCTATAAGCGACAGTATAATATACCTATAGTGGAAAAAAAATTAGAAACCCTGTCGAAACTCGTTAAGAGGGAGACTAACCCATTGTTAATGTGCTCATAAGAAGTTGACCAATCAACGATCTCTGGCATTAAAAAAAATTTGGTTGGGAAAAAACGTACAACTCTCTTGTGCTAAGTAAAGTAATTTTTTCAATATATATCGCGCTATACTGCTTAACTGTTTGCGTCACGGTGGGACATACGGTATCCCGCTTCTTTAGCTCAGTTTTCAATTTTTTCAACTAATTTCTTGACGTAAAATACCGAGGGTTTTTTTTTACAGTGTCAAAATGTATGGCTCAAAGGGTTAACACAGCTTCATTGTTCTGTTATCCGAATTTCCGTTAATCCAGACGAGCTCCGCCCCAATTGGTCCTGATAATCGAGGTTCTACTGTATATATAATCAGCGAGATTTTCTACTGGTTAAGTTTCGTTTATTATTTTATTGCAACGGTCCATTAGATAAAGCTCTTAATGAAGTTCAACGCCAAGTACTTACAAAAAACAAAGTTTTTTGTTTCTTTAAGAAGCGCCACCGTGTACTTATACTCCGATATGCCGAAAGTTTATTTAATTTCCAATTCAGGTATAATCGCTTCGGACGGTCGTTGCAAAAGCTTTGACGCTGATGCGGACGGCTACTGTCGCAGCGAAGCCGTCGGCCTCTTCTATCTCCAAAAGGCGAAGGACGCTAAGCGCGTGTACGCGACTTACGTTCACGGTAAAGTCAATTGCGACGGATTCAAAGAGGAGGGAATACTTTTTCCGTCGGGTGTCATGCAGAGCGTTCTTCTAAAGGAGTGTTACGAAGAGTGCGGCATACCGCCGACAATTGTGTCCTACGTCGAGACACACGGAACAGCAACGAAAGTCGGCGATTCTCAGGAAGTCGCAGCAATCGATAGAATCTTCTGTTCGGGCAGAACAACTCCATTGAAAATTGGCTCGGTGAAGTCGAACCTTGGTCATGCGGAACCAGCCAGTTGCGTCTGTTCCGTCGCTAAGGTACAACGATAATTCGTAAAAGTTCTTATGGTTCGTGTTTTTGAAATTGAGAAAATTGACAATTAATTAATGCTTATACACAAAGGTCATAATAGCAATGGAGACCGGACTGATACCACCCAATCTCCACTACAAACGTCCTCGCGAGGACATCAAGGCTCTGGTAGAGGGACGGGTAAAAGTTGTCACCGACGTGACTCCCTGGGACGGTGGCTACGTTGGCGTAAACAGTTTCGGCTTTGGTGGAGCGAACGGTCACATTTTGCTGAAGTCCCACTCCAAGCAGAAAATTAACAACGGCGCTCCCAATGACGACCTGCCGAGGCTCGTCGTCGCATCCGGACGCACGGAGGCGGCCGTCGATTGCATCCTCAATCACGTGCGTCACCTCCTCGACAACTCGTCCGCATTAAAGTCGGCATCTGTATTAATTACCACTGAGAATAAAATTGCATGACTTTGAAATTGGCAAATGTATAGGTGGAAAGTAGTCCCGTGGATGCGGAGTTTGTGAGGCTTATTCATGACATTCAATGTGAGGATATTCCCGGACACGTTTACAGAGGATACACGGTTGTTGGAGGAAACGTAAGAAAGAATAATCCAGTCAGGGAAATACAGAATTATCAAGCCTCGAGACGTTCCATATGGTTCGTTTTTTCGGGAATGGGCACTCAATGGGCTGGTATGGGTTCGTCGCTTCTGAGATTGCCGGTGTTCGCCGAAGCTGTGAGGAAGTGCGACGCCGTTCTGAAGCCACGGGACGTCAAAATCTACGATATTTTGACGAACAGGGACGAAACAACTTTTGACAGCATTGTCAATTCTTTCGTTGGTACCGCTGCCGTCCAGGTAATTAGATGTTGTCAATGTTCAATGGCTCTTGCTATTTTTTCTTTTTACTAATGTTTTTCATTTTACAGATCGGTCTCGTGGATCTATTGACACATATTGGTATCGTGCCGGACAATATAATTGGTCACTCCGTCGGTGAGCTCGGATGTGCCTACGCGGACGGTGGCTTGACAGCCGAGCAAGTGGTTCTCGTGGCTTATTTCCGAGGCCTCGCGCTGACGGAATCTGTTATGATTCATGGATCCGTGGCAGTTGTAGGTTTGAAACACGAAGACATTCGAGATATTTGTCCGCCGGATATCGAAGTCGTCTGTCACAACGGTCCGGCAAGTTCGACCATCAGCGGACCTAGCGAATCTATCAGAACTTTCCTTGCTACACTCCAAGTGAGAACTCGTGATTTGGCACCGATCGACTTTTATGGCTCGATGACTTTATGGCTGTATGGATTTATGAAACTACGAAATTAATACGATTAAGAAAACATTATCGTATCTCGTTAATGAACTATCAACTAAACTATGAACTGACGGCTAAATTTTCCAACGGTTGAATTTTAGGTCAAGGATTGAAATTTCTTCTGTTCTACTCTATGGGCTAAATTTTTCAATGATTGAATTTTAACTCGTGCAATGGAAATTTGTCTGACAGTCAGTAAAGTATTGATTGACTTAATTACATGATTTCATAACTTCGATCTCTCCAGGCAAACGAGATATTCACTCGTGAAATCCCGTGCAGTAACATCGCTTGTCACAGTCGTTACATCGCCGAAGCGGGTCCAAAGCTATTGGGACATCTTCGAAAAGTGATTCTGGAGCCCAAACCGAGAAGCTCCAAGTGGGTGAGCACTTCGGTGCGTCGGAGCGAGTGGGGCACACCACTAGCTAGTTTTGCTTCTGCCGAATATCTCACCAACAATCTTCTGAGTCCGGTACTCTTCGAGGAATCCTCGCTTCTCATCCCCAATGACGCTGTAACCATCGAGATTGCGCCGGACTGTTTTCTTCAGTCGATTCTTCATTGTTCCCTCAAACCGAAAGTGACTTACGTCGGCTTGACCGAACGCCGCCACAGCGACAACGTTCAAGGTTTCCTTCGTGGCCTTGGAAAGCTCTTCAACAACGGTCTACATCCCCAACTCGCCAAGCTCTATCCGGAAATCGAATTCCCCGTTAGCCGTGGCACTGCGATGATCTCGCCTCTCGTCAAGTGGGATCACACCGACGACTGGTTTGTCACCCCCTGCAATTTACAAGAAAAAATTGAATCGGGCGAGAGAACCGTCAATATCACACTCGCCGACGAGGAGTACGAGTACCTGTCCGATTACATGGTTGATGGAAGGAACTTCATTCCGCCAACGGGATATCTAACTCTCGTTTGGGAAACCTTGGGAATGATGAGAGGCGAATTGTACAGCGAGCTGTCAGTGGTCTTTGAGGATGTGAGATTCCTGCGTGCAACGACGATCCCGAAGAACGGAATTGTCACGCTAAAGCTCATGATTCAAAAGGGTGAGTGTCGCTACCGGTCATTATTTCTTCTATTTTATTTTTTTTGTGGCATGTGTATTAACGGTAAAAAAATATCTATCACATATTTGGCAAAGGTACCGGAAGATTTGAAATAGTCGAAGACGACGCAGCCGTCGTTACAGGAATGATTCGCTGCGTGTCGGAGCCATCTCTGGAGCTGCTGGATTTTCCGGTCCCCGAGGACCACAACGTGGTGGAGGAAATGTCCTCCGAGGACGTGTACAATGAACATAGATTCCGCGGTTACATCAACAGCGGATTGTTCCGGAATATAAAAAGCTCGACGATCGATGGCACCAAGGGAAGCATCGGTTGGACTGGTAACTGGGTGACTTTCATGAACAGCATGCTGCAGTTAATCAATCCCGACATCGGCTCTGAAGAGATCTTCGTGCCCACGGTAATTCGGAAGCTCACTATCGATACGAAGCACCATTTCAACGATCTTCACGCTTCTACCGGTGAAGAAAAAGGTTAGTTGAGTGTGTGATTTTGGACTTTGAATTTCAATTCGATTTTGTATCCTACACTTTTGATATTTTTCTGTATCTCTGTAGAATTGAAAGTGAGGTATTACAAGGAATACGACGCGATTATTGCCGGAGGCATTGAGATTCGTGGTCGGAAGGGAACCGCGATACCGCGAAGGAAACCCGCTTGCGAGCCGGTTCTCGAGTCCTATCGGTTCGTAGCTCATCGCGACAATGCTGAGACAACCCTCAGAGACTTCGTGACTATGTCGGCGCACATTGCCGTGGAAAACAATCTTTCTGGAAAGGTGAAGACTGTGGAAGCCATCGACGGGAGTTCCGTCCCGATATTAGAAAATCTCGTTTCGCCCTACCTCATCGAGATTTTCGGTGACGTCCCGTACGTCCAACCGGACGTGAGTATCGTTGCACCGAGGAATCTCTTCGACGAGAACAACGCGCCTCAGAACGTCACGATTTTGGACACGATGAAACTCGGCGCCGAGACCGGTGCGGTGCTCGTGAGCGGTCGCGGTCTCTTCTCTAACTCCAAGAACAGTGAAACGTTGAAGAAACTCTTGGTAGCCCTGAAGAACGGAGGTTTCCTGCTCGCTCTCGAGACCGGCGACTCTGTCGATGTCCGCGCACTGGCAGCTCAAAATTCGCTAGACGTTGTCCTCGAGAAATGCGTGAAGAACGAGACCGCTCTTCTGTTGCGAAAACGTTGCACACTTCCGAGAAAAATTACGATAATAAACGTAGCGAGTAATACGTTCGAGTGGGTGCCTCGGCTCAAGTTGGCGTTGAAAGAATTCGGCATAGATACCGAAGGCAATGCCGAAAGGATAATTCTCGTGAGCGAGAAGGACTTCGAGAATGGTCTTCTGGGTCTCGTCCAATGTTTGAAGAGGGAAATCGGTGACAAGCTAGTCAGAGGATATCTCATCCAGGACGAAAAAGCTCCGGATTTCTCGACGGACAATCCTTTCTATGATGCCCAGCTGAAACTTGATCTTGGATTCAACGTTCTGCGAGCCAACGGCACCTGGGGCACCTACAGGTACTCGCGTCTGCCGGAAATCGTCCCAAAACCGATGTATCACGCTTGGGTGAATCAGTTGGTTCGCGGTGAACTTACCTCTCTTCGCTGGATCGAGGGACCAATTTTGCCGTCGGTCGATAGGAGAGATCTCGCTCGCGTCTTGTACGCCCCGATAAATTTGCTTGACGTTGTGATAGCCAAGGGCAAACGTGCCGCCGACGTGGTGTGCAAGAACAGTCAAAATCGGGAATGCCCGTTCGGTCTAGAATACGCAGGTGTCGGCGCAACCGGACGTCGATTAATGGGCATAACGGAAAACCGAGCTTTGACGAACATCATCGCTATCGACGATTATCTAACGTGGACAGTTCCAGACTCTTGGACCCTCGAGGATGCTGCCACCGTGCCATGTGCCTACGGAATATCCTACTACGCTCTCCATTTCTACGGAGGAATGAAAAACGGCGAAAAGGTGTTGATCCACTCAGGTACCCGTGCCTTTGGACAAGCAGCAATTTTCCTTGCGCTTCACGAAGGCTGCGAAGTCTTCACCACCGTTAGTACCCCAAAGGAACGAGGATTCATCAGGGAAACATTCCCAATGATCACCAACGATCATATCGGCAATTCCCACGACACGAGTTTCGAACAAATGATAGCTCGACAGACTAAAGGACGTGGCGTGGACATAGTTCTAAATTCGCTGGCCGAAGAGAAGCTTCAAGCTTCCGTGCGTTGTCTAGGGAGTGGTGGACGTTTTCTGGAAATCGGTAAGCTCGATTTGGCAGCGAACAATTCGCTTGGCATGGAAGTTTTCCTCAAGCAAATTAGCTTCCACGGAGTTATGTTCGACAAGCTCATAGTTGGACCTCTGGATAAAAAGATGGAAGTCACGAAACTGATGCAACACGGTCTGGACAGTGGAGCAGTAAAACCTCTGCCTCGCAAACTTTTCCGTAGAGAACGGCTGGAAGATGCTTTCCGTTACATGACCGCGGGAAAACACATTGGCAAAGTGATCATTAAGATTTACGACGAGAACGAGGAGCCGAACGGACCGGTAATGGCTCTACCGCGTTTCTACTGTTTGCCAGATCGCTGTTACGTTATCGTCGGAGGTCTCGGAGGATTCGGTCTTGAGCTCGTCGACTGGTTTATTCGTCGCGGCGCGAGGAATCTCGTTCTGACCTCTCGGACCGGTGTTAAGAACGGTTATCAATCAAAGTGCATAGCGTTGTGGAAGAGTTACGGCGCCAATGTCGAAGTGATAGTTGGAAAGGCCGCGTGGAAGTCCAATGATTGTCAGGATATATTAAAGTGCGCCGGGATGTTGGGTCCGGTGGACGCCATATTCAATCTTGCCGGGATTCTAAGGGATGCGCTGGTAGAAAATCAAACCGAGGCTTATTTCGAGGAGTCTTTCGCATGCAAAGTATGGGCCACGAAACAACTTGATAAGACGTCGAGGAAGATGTGCCCGGAGTTGCGACACTTCGTCGTGTTCTCGTCGATCATCTGCGGACAAGGCAACACTGGACAAACTAACTACGGAATGGCGAACTCGGCGATTGAGAGAATCTGCGAGAGTCGTGTCGCCGAGGGTCTTCCCGGTCTGGCAATCCAGTGGGGACCGATCGCGGATGTCGGTATATTAGCGGATATGCAGAAGGACGGTAGGCTTCTCGTCGTAGGTGGAGCATTGCAACAGAGAATGTCCTCCTGCCTCATCGAGCTCGATAAGTTTTTGAACCAGAAGGAACCGGTCGTCTCTTGCAGACTCATGGCGGAGAAAGGAGCTGGTGGAGCGGCTGAACCGAATATCGTCGACGCGGTCCTCAAAATCATGGGACTGAAGGACCTCAAGACGTTGAGCACACACACGTCCCTCGCGGAGCTTGGAATGGACTCGATGATGGGCGTCGAGATTAAACACACCCTCGAACGGGAATTCGAGACATTCCTCACTGCGGAAGAAATCCGTAATCTCAACTTCTCGAAGCTTCTGGATATGTCGCCCAAGGGGGAAGGAAGTGAGCAGCGGCGAGACTCGCGAGGACTACAATGTCCGTGAGGCAAATGCCATGGAGGATGGAAAGATTTTTACGCCAATCGCAAATCTAGAATCGATTTTATTTAGATTCTAAGATGACATTGTACATTATAAGATTTTTGAGCTCCATGTACAAAATAGTTAGTCGGGTGGTTACGAGGTTACCATGTTCCCATTCAAGATATGTAGAACAGCAGCGTCAGCACTTCAGAACTTTCCTTTTTGATAACTGCGATGGAAAATTACGTTTTTTCCTATAGTAAATTACTATTCATTAATTGTAAGTTGAAACTGTAGACTGCACAGTAGATTATTTAGACGGGCAGGGAAGCCCGAATGAAAATAAAAATGAAAAGATTGTGTTTACAATCTAGAATCATTTAAACTGGCCGATAAAATCGGATCTCATTTTTCCATCCGAAGTGACATCATCTTGGGGAAACGGCACTTCCCGTTTCAAAATACTGCAGATCGAGATTTTGGCCGTTGACGAATGAGCGGAGGAGGATATGAGCCGCGTATAAAAGAATACACTCATGTATATAACAATTCACCGACGCTCGGTGAATTGTTATATACATGAGTGTATTCTTTTATACGCGGCTCATATCCTCCTCCGCTCATTCGTCAACGGCCAAAATCTCGATCTGCAGTATTTTGAAACGGGAAGTGCCGTTTCCCCAAGATGATGTCACTTCGGATGGAAAAATGAGATCCGATTTTATCGGCCAGTTTAAATGATTCTAGCTTTGCATTTCGTTGAATACTTGAACTTATTTTGTAATTTCAAAAAATGTCCGACATTACACAGTAAGTTTCGATTAATGTAATTAACGTGGTTTATAACTATTTACATAAATATTAATGAACTTAATTAATTTGCATTTAATTGCTTGCAATCGCTATCTCTACTCTACTATGCCATCTATTAGCTTATTCGCTGCCTGCCTTGCCGACGACAGAGTGTGATTGCGCCTTCTCTACGGAATCTCTGCTTTGAAGTTTCTGCATTATCAATGACACTGCCTACATCTGAATTATACCCTGCTTGCTTGTCTCAAGGCGCAGCTGGAAAGAAGTTGAATGCCCAAGCCAGAAATTACTGTCGTTGCCATCCGATCAAAGGCCCGACAGTCAAATAATCAAAGCCACGTACCACAACAGCTGTGCTAAAAAATGCAAAACCGCACCAAACGAAGGGTATACCAAATGTTGAGGCTCTAGGTCTCCATCCCCATTACCCCAACAGCAAGATTTCAGCTAGATTTCGTTTTCGCAGGATATTTTCAGAAATTTACGTTATCCCAGACCGAATTGAAGGAATCTATAAATAACCTGCTAACTGAGCAGCAAGTTATAAAAGACGAACAGCGAGTATTTAGAGAAGAATAAACGGGCGATTAGAGAAGAGCAGCGAGCATCGCATGTGTCAATCGACAACCTCGCAGCTGAATTCTCAAATAAATTGACTTCTACCAATTAACTATGTGCCGAACTAATTGTCAAAATCGACGGTACAGATGTCACTGTGAACAACCTAAAGGGGCAAGTGGCAGTACTCCGTAATTCGCTCGCGGGACTCAAATCGTCCGCCGTTAACAATAACTCATCGGATGGGTTGGTCGATGACCGAATCGTTCCCGAAGTGCAGTTCAGGAATTGCAAGGCCACGGAACTTGCAAGGGATTGCAAGGTCCGTTTAACGTTCCGGATACCGATGAGGATCGTGCCAAGTTGGTGAAAATTCTGCAACCTCTTGATATCCGGGTAGAAGAGCTTCGCGTTTCTCGACGGACGCGTGTCATTCGCGTCGATAAGATAGCGAATATGCAAAACGGCGAGCTTGTCGTCATAACTGGAACATTGGAGCAGAAAATGTCGAGCTCGATAAGTTTTGAGTCGGAAAGACCCGGTCGTCTCTTGCCTAGTCGCGGCAGAGGAACGTGCCAGTGTACGGGCTGATCTGAACATGGTAGACACGGTCCTCAAGATCATGAGTATGAAGGACCTTACGCCGTTGAGCGCTCGCATCTCCCTCGCTGAGCTTGGAATTGACTCAATGATGGCCGTCGATATGAAAGAAAGCCTCGAACGGAAATTCGAGACATTCCTCAGCGCGAACGAAATCCGTAATCTCAACATCTCGAAGCTTCAGGACATGTCGACCAAATGAGCTGGGGTAAAGAAGAGAGCGGCAGCGAGCCTGTCGAGGACGACGATGTTTGCGAGACAAATGTCATGGAGGACGAAAAGATTCTTACTCGTCGCAAATTTTCATCACAATCGATTTTATTTACTCTATGAAGATATGACGCATCACATCATATGCATATTCAGAAGTTTTCATACTTCTCGTCATAAAGAATCATAAAAAAAATGCCGATTTGCAATTCCTTTTTCTCCGCATGCTAGACTGCCTCGGAGAGTCAACTTTTGGATGTAAAATAATACTTTACTGATTTTTGTGCACTATAAAAAAATAGTTACTTCGGTGTCTACAAAGCTACCGTGTGTCCACATTCATGATACGAAGAGCAGCAGCGTCAGCGCTCTGGCACTTTTCTTTTCAATAACTGCCACGCTAAATAATGTCTTTTCCTATAGTAACTTACTGTTAATGATAACAAGAAGTTACTATTGATTAATTGTAACTCGAAACTGTGGACTGCGTAGTACATTCGTTAGACGCGCAGGTGAGTTCGAATAAAAATTAAAAATAGAATAAAAAGATTTTAAGCAGGAGAGTCCTTGACGCGTCGGTAGATTAGTGTATACGTGAGGGTATTCTTTTATACGCCGCACAATATCCCCCTCCGCTCGTTCACCAACGGCCAGAAACTCTATCTGTCGGGATTGGGTACAGTCGGGTAAGGCACGCCGGCTCACGGTTTTGTATAGAATATATTCCACTACCACCGCCAGCGACGACGCATATAGTAAGCGATGACTTAAGCCACGCCGAGGAGAGACGCTTAGCTGTTTTCCGTTTCAGTTTCGTCCCGGCGCTCACGAACGAAAGAGATTGCCCGGCGTAACCTCGTCACCGTGTTTCTCTCCTGCGACGGCACGATTATTAATTCTCCCGTCCAAAACGAACATCCAAGTACGTCGACCATCCGTTACACACAGAACGGTCGTTCTCCGACGCTAAATAATACCGAATATAACAAAGAAAAAGGAAAACGAAAAAAAAATAAAGAAAAAATACACAAAGGACGGTCGACCGGGTGTCGGTTAAATATATCGACGCGGTTCGACCTGTTGGAGAAAGGCGGGTGCGTCCTCGATCCACAAGTGAAGAAACGTAAACGTAAGTTCTCCTCGTAATAATAAATATCTCAAAGTTGTTCGTCGATCGTAGTTGTTATTTGTACGCGCTCAACGACTTCGGAGAATCAATCTCCGGTCGATTAACTGACTCGGCATTACCGTCGATTAAGAACCTGTTTTTTTTTTGTTTTCATTGCGCCTGTAGTGCGACGCGCGGTCAACGCAGTCGCAGAATCGAAACCAAGTTTGTGTCGCGAGTAAAAATAAAGAAAGAAAAAATGCCCAAAACGCAGGAAGGTCTATAGTTGGTGTAGCTCGAAGTACGTGTTTACCGATCGTCCAATATACTGTGGTATAACAAATTTTTTTTTATGTCCGAGTCCCCCTCGAGCCAAACGAGTTGAGCACGTTCTCTCGTACGTTGTGCACGTAGTTAACGCTCGTTCGTTTGTATGTATCTATACATATATATAGTTTTACAGTAGAAAGTGCATTGCTGGTGCACGAGAGCTCGGGTCGTCGTGCAACACGCTCGAATCACCGTAGATCGGGTTACTCCCACGAATGCGACTGTTATATTCGTGCCGATTTGCCTCTCTCGATGGCCGCATCGGCGGACTCTCGGCGGTGTTGCTGAAAAGGCTCGGCTTCGCGCGCGCGCACACCTCGGAGGCTGTGGCCACTGTAAAGGATATCTGTTGGCGGGACTGTCGCGGCCTCCGGGCAGAAGCGGAAAACATGCTGCCGCCGTTTCCACGAGAGAGCTCCGTCGTATGTCCATTGATGCCTTCTTAGAAAGCGCGCGGGAAACGGAAAGTTTGTTCGCTCGGTCTGTCGCGTGTTTCGTTGAGCGAAAAAAAACAGAAGAAAACACTTGACGCTTGAACTTGGCAAGTTCATGAATAATAAAGGCGAGAGAGGAGATGCTTTCCCTTTTGTAATTTGGAGGCCAAACGATAATCGCACGCATGGCCGTGACGAATGTACCGACTCGAAACTTTGGAACGCAATTGTTTTTTTTTTTTTTTTTTTTTTTAAAACGGTTATTAAAAAATTAACAAAAATTGTACAGGTAATTCTTTTTTTCCATTGGACTGAGGTTTTTTTTTTGTTATTTATGCTTGGATGAAACGACACGCCGATTGCTTGCGTCGGGTCGGAGATTGCAACGCCGACACGATTGTTGATGGGGGGTCGATTCGCGCTTATATAATTTATGTGTTACATGTAACACAGCTTGTATCGTGACACACATACAGAGATCCTGGATTAGCTGCAATAATGGTAACACGTGGAGGAAGTTGATTACGAATTGGGTCCCGAGAGCCTCGGACTTGTAAACAGTCTCGTCCGGTATCATAGAAGGGCGTACTGTTATATATAGGGATAAAAGAGGGAAAGGAGGCGGGAGCAAAATGGACCATTTTTACAAATTTTCATCAGAATGAAAAAGCGTCTTGTCTGAAATCGAGGAACCCGGTTCGTTTAGTACCGCTCTCCTCTAAAAGTCTCCTTTATGTATACAGAGAAAAGAGCTTCGGACTTGTAAACAGTTTCGTCAGGTATCGTTGAAAGGCTCACTGTTATATGGGGGGAAGGGGAAGGGAAGGACGGGGAGGGGGTTCCGGGGCAA
The DNA here is from genome assembly GCA_964017025.1 of Stenichneumon culpator. Classification (NCBI taxonomy): domain Eukaryota; kingdom Metazoa; phylum Arthropoda; class Insecta; order Hymenoptera; family Ichneumonidae; genus Stenichneumon; species Stenichneumon culpator. Next base: position 17,171,595 of record OZ024772.1, on the reverse strand, counting down.
AATGGACCATTTTTTACAAATTTTTGGAGAGACAAAAAAGGATCTTACCGGAAATTGAGGGCACCGGTCCGCTTTGCCCCGCTTTCCCTGCTTGCCCCGGGAGCTCCGCGCTCCTGACAAGTCTCCCTGAGGTATACATAGAAAACAGCCTCAGACTTGTAAACAGTCTCGTATTGTAGAAAGACTTACTGTAATTTAGGGGGGGGGGGGGGGGAGGGAGCGGTACAAAATGGACCATTTTTTTTAAACTATTTTTTCGCGACCCAAAAAAAAGGGTCTTATCTGAGATCGGGGGCTCCGGTCCGTTTTGCCCCACTGACACCCCTAAAAGTCTCCCTGGGATGTACAGAGAAAACACAATATTGTCGAGTGCATGTGGAATTCACACGGTCGAATTACGCAACTGGACCGAATGGGCCAGGTGGTGACGCGACTCTCAAAATGCCGGCTCTTCATCGCAGTGTATTATATGGAGAGTAAAACTCGATGACCTCGAGACCCGTAACTTTCGTATTCGAAACGAGCCTACGTCGCGTACGCTGTTAGACCTCTTCCTTCCTCGCTCCGCCTCTTGGCGCATCTCTCTGAGTCTGCCACGCCGCAAGCCGACCGACTTTATTCTCGAACCTCCCGTACCATCCCGACATACCGCCAATGAATTTCTGTACGCCGAGAAATTCCTCGCTTCTCGGTCAACAAGTTTTCCGCGCTCGTTATTAAACTCACTCGAACGCGAATTCCGGTACTTCTTCCACCAATTGCAACAATGATCGATCTTTTTTTCCATCTTAACAAGGAAAGAAAAAAAGAATGATCAAATGAGTGAGCAAAAACAATTAATAAAAGGATAATTAATAAGAATTTAAAAAACAGTCTTCAAGAATTTTTTGTAATTCTATCTATTTTAATATGAAAAAAATAAAAATGCATCGTTATGCATTAAGCTTAATTATCTGGCAACGTTCGTTGCATCGCATTCTTTATCTGAAACTCAATTACAACAATGATCGAACTTTGTTTAATCTGAGAATGAAGAAATAAAATAATAGCGAATAAATAGATTTGAAAAAAAGTAAATCAACAAATGATAAAAAAATAAAAATAAAAAAGAGCCGTCAAGAATTTTTACTAACTCCATCCATTTTAATATGAAATAAAAATGCATTGCTAACGATTAAGGACAGTAATTGAGTAACGTTCGTTACATCGCATTTTTTTTATCTGAAACTCAATCGTTCACGCCCCCATGATTGCGTTTACATTGAAATTCCACTTGTGAAATATCTCTGTCATCACTCCTCCATATCTACGCAGGTGTGGCCCAAATATTAAATCGTACGCGATGCATAACTGAGAGTGTACGCATATTGCCGGTGACTTCGGTTGCCGCTTTCGTTACCTATCGCCTCGGAGAGTCGCGGGCGCTCGGGCTTCCCCGTGAAGCGATTGCCATGCGCGGCCGCAACACACGCGAACCTACCGATTAAATTTTATTGCTCGAATGCAGCGCATTGTTGCTCGATCGCGAGGGACCTTCGGTTACGTCCGTCATGGAAACATTCGCGACACGGTGGCCACTCGTATTGCGTGTCGGTCTATTTTCAAAGTCATCTGCCTTCGGCTATGACGCATAATTTTCATTTCCCATTGCGAAAAAATGTGCTGATCATTTTCCGAGCGCTCCACCGGAGCTTCGTGTAACTACTTTTTAATAAACAAAAATAGACGTGCATTCGGCTAATTACACTTAAGCGCTCTCAGCATGGAAACAATAGCGATACGGTGGACACCCGCGTTGCGTGTCGGTCAATTATCGAAGTCATCTTATCATAAGCCGTCGGGTATGAAGCATTTCTTTTTTTTTCCCCATTGCGAAAAACTATTCGAAACATTTTTCGAGTGCTCAACCGAAGCACCGTGTAACTTTTTTGAACGCAAAAAAATAGCCGTCTTGTTTATGGAAATAAAATAAAAATAAAAATTGCATTCGATTAATTACACTTGTGCGCTCGCAGCAAGGAAACAAACGCGACACTATATTAGCAAGGAAACAAGCGCGACAATAATGTTAAAGTCATCTGCACTCGGCTATGAAGCATTCATTTTTTCTTTTTTTCCATTGCGAATAACTATTGAAAGCATTTCCGAGCGCTCCACACGAGCTTCGTGGAACTATATTTAATCGCCAAAAAAGTCGTCTTGTTTACGGAAATAAAATAAAAATTTAATTCTACTAATTACACTTGTGTGTTCTCCGTTGGGCGTGTCTCTGGTTTTCTCCACACGGACGCTCGGATTTATGGCCCGAGACACTTTAATTATATAACGGAATATTAATTAATTAATATGTAAGTGGGTCATTTGCTTTTACCCTCGTGCCAACCCTTTATGTCTCTCCATCCCTCTTGTCCATTATGATAATTCATAGTAAAAAAAAATCAAAACAAACCTTGAACGTAAACAACATCCCTCATGTCAATTAAGATAATTCGTAGAGTCAAAAAAAAAAATCGTAGCATAAACAACGAAATCTAGAGTTTGAACGGTAGCTCGAGGTGTCCTCGTGCACGAGAGACTAAGGTGTAACTCGCGGGTGTGATGCTATCAGGATAATTAAGTCCACTCACAAGGCGCGCGTAGGTTTCGTTCGAGTACGTCAAGGTCGGCTCCGAATAGTCGTCACGAAACATTGTACGTGGCCGGTGGCCGGACATTAGTTTTAACTTCAATTTGAAAAAGACCTTGGGATGCGTTTCATTTCGCTTGAGTAGGCAATGAGAAGTGACGATTTTATTCATGACTCGTAAGAAGCACGTCTCGTTTAGTGGGAAGACGATTAGGGCTAGGACTTTAACGAGGCCTCGAGTAACTTCAAGTTCAGTAGGGGTCCAATTTTACTGTTCGCCCTATATTCGGTGATCCGCATTTTCCTACACAGCGGGGAATCTTCGCTAAACATGCGTCCTTTCGCAGAATAACTTTAGGTCCGTCGTGTCAAGGATTTTTTTTATTTAATTTTTTTTTAATTGGAAGTAATTTTCCTCGAGCTCTCGCAGGCGTGACTATGCATAATAGTTGTAAATATTAATCTGGGTCGCAGCCCAAGGGTGTCGATGCTATTCGAGTGGATCATTATTCCCAATGTTCATGGGTACGATAAACCGGGTCAGGTACGCTATACTACGTAATATACACTATGGATTTTTTTTTCGGCTCTGTGCGTAAGTTTCTGTTAGCTCGTGAGAGGGTCTACGTGTATCCGTGTCATTCAGCCGGAGAATAGACATCGTATTTTATTACATCGTAAATATAATAAAAATAATGGTAAACTAGATGTATAGACGTATATTTGTTAGGCATTTATCTTCGTTGTCGAATAATTTATTAATCACCGGTTAAGACCGGTGATTATTAAATTATCCGAGAACGACGATAAACGTCTAAAGTTTCAGCGAAGATGTTTAGAAAAAAAAAACGAAAAGGCGTTTCTTTTTTTTTTTATTCTCGCTGAAATTTGCATGGCGGCAGAAGCACGTGTGTCGGTCATCGTATGCAGACGATAGTACGATAGGATCTGACTCATTGAGCGCCAAGGCAATGAGTAAGGCGGGAACGTGAAACGTGACGTCGTTGAATATTATTGTCGATGCGGAATGCTCGAGGCGCTAGACATGTTTTCATAGTCGGGTGAATAGCGATTGATTATCATCCCGTGCCAGCACACACGAGAGAGCTCGGAAAAGTACGAGGAAACTCCGATTCAACAGATTAATTCTTGAAACATTGAATAAAAATATTTGTGACCGCGGCAGCGAAATTGTTTTTTCAAACTCTACCGAGGTGAAATACTTCACTTCCGGTCGAAAAATCACATTTCTAAACCGGAAGTCACGTTTTCCCGTATAACGTCGCTCCCGGTGAAAAAAATAAATTTTTCAAACCGGAAATGACGTCACAACAGAAACCTTCATAATTTTCTGCACGACGTCACTTCCGGTCGAAAAATAAGATTTGCAAATCGCGAAAGACGTTACAACGAAACTCTTCAAATTTTTCTGCCTAACGGAACGTCCGGTTCAAAAGGGAGATTTTCAAACTCACGTCGAACTCGCGAAATTTAAAAAAATGTCTGTAATGTATCTCGAATGCAGCCAGTGACAGAAAGGCGTGAACTGAGGATGCCAGGAAAGTGGGTAGAAGAGCTCGTGTAATACGTCTCAGACGTATTTGGACTTCATCTCGAATTTCCGGTACGCATTATCCGATGTTTAAGTATTAGTGCTAGGAAAACCGTTGGTTTCCTTCAAGCTACCTACGCCAGAGGACCGATATGGTGTTTTGGTGTACGACAGCCTATACGGCGCCGGCGTGCCGTTTTTCCAGCTACGGCAGAATCGCAGCTGGGTAGATTCCTCGACACACTGGGCCGAGAAAACTTCGTCGTTGAGTTGCGAAACGCCGGAAGCGAAAAATTTGGAACAATTGAGAACTAGCGAAGACCGGAGCGTTGCCTTAGTACATAAAGTATGTACGAGGATTTAGTACACTGACATCAGCCCGCTGACGCGATTCTGTGGCAATCGGACTCGAGGAACGAGCTCGCCGCGTCACTTCGCTCGTAGAATTACAACTAAAACGGGTTTACGTCATAGCTGTGATCTACGAGTCGAGTATTTGCAAGACGACGGTCGGCGATGCAGTTGCCTTACTTATATCGCGTCCGCGATACGTTGCGTTAATTGAGGGCGGACGCAACGCGTCTATCGAACGTACGCGTACGTGATCTAGTCGATCCGTTCGCCCCGCCTACGATGTGCAAGAAAAAAAGAATTTATTGTGCAAGACAGCTATTTTTTTTTTTTTTTTTTCGTCGGTCGAAAATAAACTATCGGGAATATTGATGAGCGAGCTCGAAACTATGGATTTTTTTTGGTGAGCGAAATCTGACCTTATGTTTATCAGGAAACATATGCAATTACGAAGACAGTGAGTCATTACGATAACCCGAGACGGGAGAGATTATTGGGCTACCCTATGCATAACTCGTTGCCGCGCGATATCAGTCCGAGCAGCGAAGTTTCGAAGGAACGTCGTATGAACGATAAGGCTAACGAATAATTACCGCTTAAATAGCATTAGAGAGTTTATTAATGGTAAAAAATATGTATATTTTTCTTGTGTAGTTTACGAAGATTTTTTTTTTACTAATTTCAGGCTAAAGGATATTACACGATGGGTTACGGAACGGAAATGGACGGCTGTGGTCGATTCATGAAGTACTCGTTGTTCTTCTCGAACTTCATCATATTCGTGAGTATCAATTTTGAATATTAATAATCCTTTCGCAAGTACAATCGAAGAAGGCGTTACAAGATAACGACCTATAAAATTTCGTATTATCTCACCCGACAGTGTTGACTATGACAAGTTTACACAGTTGTGCGAGCGGTGTAGTGTTAAGAATACATTAAACACCTGCCTTCCCACCTGATCCGCTCACAAATCAAATTTATTAATCTTCACTAGAATTGCGTGATAGTCCATTTTGCCCCTCATTTATATTTTATCCGGCCGCGCCGAATGAGTGGTAGATTTTTTTCGTCTCATGCGAAAGATCCCGCCCAACGTTCGCGCGTTCGGTCGGTAACTTACCAATTGTTATTTCTGTAATACTTGTCATTTAAGAAAATATTACTTTTTCTATTTAATAAAAAAAATGCATACATAAAAAAATAGAAAAGGTAAATCTCGCGACTCGGAATTGAGGTAACATATTCCTTTTTACATTCGTAAATGCGAGCATGAATTCCTGAAGCAAGGAAATTACGAATTTCTGGGCTGGATTCAGCTCCAAATCGCGACTAAAAACTCTATTTGGATGGAAACAACGGAAGCAAAATTAGAAACGTCACAGGACCTTTTATATACTTACTTGGTACTTTTTTTGGACTTCCTTCGAGTCTGTTAATATTCTGTCCAAAAGCAAATTAGGTTTTCGTACACGCCAGATAGACGAGAGAAAATCTATTTTCCTTTTGTCCGAAATATTAAACAGCAACCGGGAAATATTGGAAAGGCAACTTGTTACCGATCGCGGTAATGCATTCCCGGAAAAAATTCCTGGAATCGTTCGGCGGTCCCATTTTGCCCCACACTCCGCTTTCTCTACGAGTTAACGCGATGAAACGGAAGTCTGAGGCGTGTCAAGATTGCCGTATAACTTATCTCTAACACCTTATTACAGATCGGTGGAATTGCGGTTGCCGGTTGTGCGATATGGGCACTCGTGGACAAAGTGCCCTTCATCGGTGAACTCGTCGGCAACGATTTGCTAACTGGTGCTGTATACGTACTTCTCGTCGGTGGTATAATAGTCGCTTTCATCGCCTTTTTCGGCTGCATAGGAGCTTCCCGAGAAGTAAAATGCATGCTTCTCACGGTGGGTACTGTTTTTGTAACGAGTCATCCCATATTCTGACTCGACCCAATTCACAAGAACGACATAGTCGTAATTGAAAAAAAAAAAAATGTTTGTGGGCGCTGACTAATTTTCACAATTTTTGGTGTTTCAGTATTTTATCATAGTATTTTTGCTATTCGTGACGATGCTAATCGGCGGTGTTCTCGGATACGTTTTTCGAGCCAAGGTTCTTGGTACGGTGGAGCAGGAAATGAGGAATTCTATTCACGTTTACGATAAAAAATCTATCAAGGACGCCTGGGACACCACTCAAAAAACCGTGAGTCTAACTTTTATTTTTTTAAGGCTACAAATGAATTTGCACAATTGGTTCGTCCTTAAGCAATATCGCTTAAACCACACAGTTAGTACGTATCAACGTTTCTTGTCCACACTGTAAAAAAAAGTCCGTATGAAATTTAATATATTGTCACTGAAAGTTTTTATGTACAAGTTAGTAAATTAAATTTCCGTTACAATTCGGATGAAAAATTAACGTACAGTACATTAAAAACTTTAGACATACTTTATTCTTAATAATTTACTTTAATTTCACTGTAGAACCCATTAATTTTTCACGACTATTGTACATTCAATTTAATGTACCAGTTTTGGTATAAAAACTTCCAGTCCGGTACATTAAAATTACAATTTCTTTTAACAGTGCACAAACCTGAAATATTGATTTCTTGTTAATGTTACAAATATATTCTGTCAAATTAACAAAGAGAATTATTGTGAAAGCTTGTGGGCAAAAAAAGTATGCCGAAAGTACAAATCTTTTTTACTATGCAGTGTGGTCACTAAATCTGATGAAAAAAAGTCTCAACATTTTCGTAAGTTAGTTCCCATACGCATTTAAAGTTCCCTGACATGTTCCGGGTTTTCCTTGACAATGGCCACTCCGTAAGGAGAATTGCACTCAATGGATTTAAAATCAACTAATTGAATCAAAAATTTGAAGACAAGTATCAGGGAACAATGCGCACATTTAAATTCGCAAGGTATTTTATAAAAATTGCAAAGTCGATTTCTTTTCGTCATGATTTTTTTTCGAAACTGAAGAGTGGTTGACGAAGATTTACGAGCGTATAGTACATAGTATGTTTCGTAATCAGGAGGAAGTATCGAAAGATTAATTTTTTTCTTATCACTTCCTCGTTCTAGCTTCACTGTTGCGGCGTGCGAGGCTGGAGAGATTGGTCTTACTATGGTCTGTCGGTACCGAAGTCCTGCTGCCGTGAGATTTCACCTGGACAAGTGAGAATTCATCCAATTAATCTGCCAATAACATTTGCTCTACATCCCGTTTGAACTAAACCCGATAGTTCGTTCAACTATAAATATTAATCCTTCAACCCGAATAAAAAAGAAGTTATTCTCAGAGCACCGATGCTCGACACTCGAGCCTCCTCGACTCCCCGGGTTACGTGGATATGCACACACCGACCATATTTTACCTACATTACCATATTTTACCAACATTATGCATACGACAGAGACAACAAAAAAAAAACGCAAAAAATGGGACACTTTTTTCATTCGAATCAAGTCTCTTCAAATTTGCATCAGTGTGATATTTGTTATAAAAAGATTTAAATCAATATATTTCAGACACGTAGTCGATAAAGAACGTTTCTGCCCGTGGGAAAAGAGCGGTAGCTGGATGTCCGTGCGCGCGGGGATAACGACTCGTCGACCGATAAAGCGGCGCGAATACCACCGGTCGATTAACCCTTTCGCAACAGCGAAACGCGAAGTTGCCGATTGCACGGTGATCAATCGAACGATGTAAAACGTTTCGTAATCGAGTACCATCGTTCAATCAAATATCGTACCATCGAGTAGTCATCACCGGGACGGGACTACCGCCGTGGCAATTCCTTGTCAAATTCTAATGACTTTAAGTATACCGATCGACGGTTGCAAGAATCGTTTTCTTGTTTTTACCCAAACTCCCACGCTTTCACCCATCTTCGTTCGGAACGTACGGAGCGGCAGTTCGATAGCTCGGTTAAACTTTCACGCGATTGCTCATCGCTCTTATCCTCCTCCAAGTGTACACACAATAAATGGCTCATACGAACGATGTTTCCTCTTTCCAACCAGTACTTCAATTGCAACGCCGGACCGGAAACGGTTAACGAGTCGAACACATGGAAGGACGGATGTCTCAACAGCACACAGATATACATGCAGAAACACGCGGCCATAATGGGAGGTGCTGGTATCGCCGTCGCGTGTCTCATGGTAAATTAATTTTACAGCTTTATCACGCATAGGAATATATCGTTTCACTCTATCGGGTGAAAATACATCAGTTTTTGTTACCGGCGTCAAGAGAGAGAAAGAGAGAGAATACTTTGACCGGTTTGTGAACCGTTTTTTCGTAAAAACAACAATGAACTTATACTTATATTTACGTTAAGTGTATTTGATGTTTCATATTATATTTTTTAAATTATTAGTTGTTTAATCTCGATTTCCATTTTACAGTTCTTTGGCATGATCTTCTCGTGCGCTCTCTTCAAGATGATAGAATGACGCAGGGAGTTCTACGTGCTTTAGGATTCACTACGCATTTCCAAAGCGACACCATAGAGAACGAAGTAAGGACAAAAAGAAAATCATCGTTTCGGGGAAAGAAAATATGCGATATTGGATCGGAGAAATTTAAAAAATATATATATATATTTTTTGCACGATACTCCTCTCGCCACATTCACTGTGTTCATTAAAGATGCTCGTTCGCGCTCGCACATAAATACACACACACATACATGAAGGTAACTTTCAGCGAAGATCGACGATAGTTCGCGAACCCGCCGAACGTTTTATCGATGACTATTTAACAATCAAAAAAACGCGTATTCGTAACGAATCTCTTCCAGTGTAATCATTTAAGTTTACAACGAATTTTTGTTACCTCCCATACTTTTTACAACGAATCTCTCTGTACCATATTTTTTTTTTTATACTTATTGTCGTCATTTTAAGTTATGCGTGTAAGAAATTCTCAATTTTATATAAACCGACGAAATATCGGTGTACAGAAAGATTTTGATATGCTAGCGTTATCATCTCGTTGTCACGTACAAAATAAAGTATATTATACTCTAGGATGTAAAGATGTACATTGAGTGCCTTGAAATATAATATTAGGTATTTACGACAGACGCATCGTCATCATTTTTTAATTTTTTTCCATTTCAACGAGAATTTGCATCTCTGATACGATTTTCTTTATTTTTTTTATGCTTTTATCAAATATCTTTTGTGGTGCATCAGTCGTGCGCGACCGACGCGATTTGCCGAGGTAATCAATTCATCGATGCACGGCCGATCTAATCAGGAGGAAAACCCGAGCGTGAGGAAGCTGAATGGGGCAATATCTCTCCCGTACTCGGGGCGAAACCTTCGATCGACCGGAATTATCCTCGCATCGTCGATTACTCTCGGCTTGCAGTTATAAAATCAAAACAGCAAAACATCGTTTATTGTAAAACGGGTGGAACAGTCACGTGATTAATGCGCGAGTAGTTCCGAAGAGAGGAGAGAGCATGGCACAAACTCGTTACAATCGAAACACCAAGAGCTTTTGAATAATATTCTACCGAAAGGCACGAGGTATTCGTAACGTAACAAGTAAGTAATATTGCTTGTCGTTGTGAATGAAGAATGCCTCTGGTTTTCCAGTCCCATTGTAAATGACGATGCTTTGTCTACGTCTAGCTGATATTTTTCTTATTTTTATTTTTATATTTCCATAGCTTTTTTTCGTTTTTTTTTTTTTTTTTTTTCAGTGTCGCTTCTTTCAATTTTGCTGATCTTTTCCCGAGTGGCCGGAATTCTTTCACGGCGACGGGGCCTTGGCAACTGCCTGCCAGCGTTTTTTTTCCACGTCGGAAAGTTACTTCACGAATACAACCGAGTGTAACCCGAGCACACACATTAGGGTGTACTCGTGTGTGCGCGCTCGGGACCGTACGTGAAGAAAGCTCGGGGCTCGTGAGGGTGAGGTGCCGCGAACGCCCACCCGGTTGAGGCTGTACGTGGTCCAAATCGATATTGCAGCCGGGCATTCGCCGCACCACCCCGTAGGCTGAATAAAAACATGCGCACTGACTGCCTCGAGGCGACCTACCCCTATGAAAAAAGAACGAAAATCGGTTCTTCAACCCCAACCACTACCCCCTCCCTTCACGGCTCCCTCCCCCTCCCCCCCCCCATCTCGTAGATCCTAGAAACGAGATATGCGATCTATTCGTGACGAATTCCTCTCGAGATTAATTGCCGATCTTTTGAGATCCCGTTACCGTTCGCGGTACTCAAACTCGCCGAGGAAATTGTCAAACACTTTATTAATTAGTTGAAATTATTTGATCGCTTCGTTTTAGAGCCTTTCGTTGGGTGGATTCGTTTTTTTTCTTCTTCCTCTTTCGCACTCGACTCGCTCTTTTTGAGAGAAACGTTTTCGCAGGCGACGGGGAGAGGGCGATGACGAGGTAACTCGAAACTTTGGACCCCCCGACGGATACCCGAGGCATCACCCCTGCAATAGACTATATACAATGCGTCACCGCACTTGTGCCACACCTTGTTCCGAAGTGCCTCGAGATTGCTAGCTCGCAGGCGCGGGCGATGGTTACTTTTAAAAATGCCGTTTTGGCCGAGGACTCGGGAATCGGTGCAGCGATTTTAGGTATAATTGCTAGATGCGTGTGAAAAAAAATTATAGTTAAATAATTTGTTTTTTTTTTGTGAGGTCAATTTTTAACAAGGTAAAGAGTAAGGCGAACCCTCCGACGAATAAATTTGTTATCATTGTTTCATCAATTATATTTCGGGCTACGACTCTTGCGAATTAGTTTTTGAGGATTTTCCTTTTTTGTTTCGTGAGGTTAATTTAAGATACGGTAAAGCCTTCGATGAATGAATTTATTATTATTGTTTCATCAATTATATTTGGTGCATCCATTCTAGCAAATCATTAAAAAATCATGAAGATTCGACTTTTTCATAAAATACATTTTTAATAAGGTAAAGCCTTCGATAAATAAACTTGTTATTATTGTTTCATCAATTATATTCCGTGCGACGATTCTGGCGAATTATTTGTTGATGATTTTACTTTTTTTAGTTTTTTTTTTTAGCACACTGAAGGATTCCTTCTTCAGCCGTGTAAAGAGAAAGGGTTATTCCTCCCCAATGTGTGCGAGTACAATGCCTCGGCGATTGCCATGTCCCGTGCCAAAGTTTTCAAGCCCACAGCCATATTGCAGGCGCAAACCGACTGACGTTGCCCCGGAGAAGCACCCCCTTCGTTAGGGGAGAGTTTCACTATACCCGTTGCGTACGGAGATGTCTGTTACGTTCTCCCTCGCTTTACGGTACGTAACGATTCCTCTGTGTGAATAGCGGCTCATCTGCCACGTGCCACGCTCGAATAAAGCCCCCTGTATTCACCTAACGTACATTGCAGACTCTACGTGAGCCTGTAATGCGATTTGCCAGACCGTGGAATTTACGAAATTGTATATGAGTTATTTTGGAGAAAAAATAAGATGTTTTGACAAATTCAGACTGGAAACGAAAAAATGTTTTTTTTTTAATGATCAAATTTGTCACTAATAAATGTCTCAACATTTGTACAAAAATGTGTGTGGTTAAATCGGCCTAACATGCACTTCAAGATTCGCTACGAAGTTGGGCACTCGAAGGATCAATTTTTTTTTTTAAACCTCAAACCAGCAGTGCCTCAATTTTATTTCTATTACCGTTTTCGTCGAATTCAGTCCCGAAACAAAAAAAAATATATATTTTTTAAAATAATTACAGCAGAAACCCGATTAACCGAAAGCGGATTGACCGTGCGTCTTCCGGCGTTTGCGCGGAGCAAACCAAAGTCACTGAGTCCTTCCAAAAAAGACTACCTCACGTACTATCAATGAAAAAAAATCCAAAGACTTTACATTCTAGTTGACACTATTTCACAATTAACTGCAAGTTGTACCAAATGTCATTGTAACTAGTAAAAATAAAGTTGTATCATTAGCCATTATTGGCTTATATACTTTTGCTATCTAGTTCGGATTAACCGGGATTTCGATTATCCGAGAACTCTTCGGTCCCGAGCATCCCGGTTAATCGGGTTTCTACTGTACCAAATTTTTCACAAATAAATGTCTGAACATTTCTTCCAAAAATGTGTGCAGCTATTTCTACCACTGGGTCGAATTAGCTACAGCTGTGGAATCTAAGATTCGCCACGAGGCTCTGCCCTATTAACGTTTTTGAAAAAAAAAACCCAAACCGGCAGTGCAAGAAAATAACATTTTTTTCGTCATTATCATTTTCTATAATTTGCAGTGCCTGAAGCTTCTACGAGACCCGCGAAATTCCAAACGAAGAAATTAATTAATAAACTTCCTGACCTGATTATCTATCGGATACGTTTTTTTCAGGTCCATCCGCGCCGTGACGCAGCCAGTAGACGTGTATATATGTATGTATTTCAAGAGTTTCGTGGTTCCTCGGCAACCCTCACGGCGACGGAAGTCACGGAGGAGAGTGCCGAATGGGTGACGATAGAGAGGCAGCGCCGAGAAGGAGGAAAAAGCCGAGAAGCAGATACCACTCGACTGGTGGGTATTGATTTCGTCTCGAATTTTCGCTATTGCACGGAGAGTCCCCTGTAAAGCCTCCCCGCGCCTCTCCTCGCTCGGCGCATAGACACAAGAACAGACGTACACCGCGGAGAACCTCTTTGGGAGTTCCAATTTCGGAAGCGCATCCAATTAGTTTCCCGAACTTATTCAATCTTGATTCCCACCGTCCAGACCCGCCGTTCTTCTCTCGTGATGGCCTGCGAATGCTTCTCGGAGATCTTGAAGATTAACCCGGGAGCTTGGACGCAAGAGAGAAGAATTTAGCTGCCGTTCAGCTCGCGGGTGATGCATTGTACAGGCAAGATGAAATACCTAAGTAAACATGAAATATCTAAGACATTTTACCTAAAAAAAAATTCAAATGATCGACTTTTCGTGATGTTCAATTTTTGAAGAAAAGAAGAACTGCTAATATCCCTGGTACAAAAAACCGTTTCTACCCGCGTAAAGATAAAGTTTTTCCTCGCTGGAGATACAAATGAACGATTGGTTTATTTTTGTCTAAAAAAAATGCGAGGCTTTTCATGCTCTTCAATTTAAAAAGAAAAAAATGGCTAGTGTTCCAGGAAAAAAAAATCGTTTCTACCGAAGTGTGCGCAAGACCGTTTTTCCTCTCGGTTTGCATCTCCATTGCACGGCCAATGCGAGTAATGCTGATAACAATCCAGCTCCGATATTCAATCCATATCTGCTCCGTTGTTGTAAGTAGACTCTTCGGATCTTCGGGATCAGCGATTCCCTTTATCACGCACTCGTTGTCCTCGCGGTAATAGTCTCGTTATTTCCTCCCCAACATTTCTACCGATTCTCATTAGCGCGCCGGGCTGGCTCTCCCGCGCCCGGCGACGATCCGTGATCGAATGCCGGTTCGATTCCACTCCCGAGCGATTCTCAAATTTGCTCGTTCATTAATTGCGAATCGTATTCCGGACCGGATATTCGCTAAATTGGATAATCCGCTTTTTCGCGTTTCCATTTCCTCGTCCCCTCGACTATTTCGCTTTGTAGAGGGAGAAATAGTTATTTGTATGGCAAGCCCGTACAAAGGGAGTTTTTCAGGAGTATAAAAATGCCACGCAAGCCGAAGGCGAGAGCGTTCACACGAGTCACGATTCCCCTTTCTACACCCCTGCCATTCACATAATTTTTTCTAAAAAATTCACGAAATTCGCGCCTTTTGTTTCCGAGAAGTGTGCGCAGAAAGGCACTTTCTCGCACTAGTGCGAGAAAAAAATACCATGTTGCGTGTGTATGCATGCGCAGTTTTTTCTCGCATGCGATGCGAAAAAGCGCCTTTCTGTGCCCACTTCACATGAACGGATACCGGGATTTTACGTGGATGCGTTACAAAATTGTACATTTCGATACGAGTGCGAAAAAACTTTTTCTGACGAGTGTGACTTTGCAGCACGAGCCGAAGGCGAGTGTTGGAATCACACGAGTTCAGAAAACGTTTTTCGCACGAGTATCGAACAAAAGTTTATTTCGCGAGGTGTGAAATAAAAGAAATTATTGAATTAACCGAGGCGCGGTGAGATGCGTTCAAAGGCGTTGTTCGGTTAAACCAACGAAATTTTTTTTTTTTTATCGATCGAAAAGAATAATCGTTCAACAAACCGTATCTCTGGTTTTCGCAACTAAATAACTGCCATGTCAGCGCGATTTTCAATTAATAATTTCAAAAAAAAAAACTCAATGTATCCCACATCGCAACGGCTGTTCGTATTCCCGACCGGATATTCGATAAATTGGATAATCCGCGTTTTGGTGCGCGTTTCCATTTCCTCTTCCCCCAACTTGGCCTATTTCGCTTTGTACACTGAGAAAAAGAAATTGTTGGATTAACAGAGGCGCGGTGAGATACGTTCAAAGCCGTTATTTGGGTGGTACAACAAAAAATGTTTTTTATTACGTTCCACTTTCACGTTCACGTTCAACTTTAATCGTTGGACAAAACAATGCTTTGGTTTTATCAATCCCACATCGTTACTGCTTTTCGCTCGGCTGGAAAACAGCATCGATAACGGGACTAAAGACGACCATCCCAAGACGTCGCGGAAGCTGGGAGATCACGAAGAAAATTGCTTCGCCGCGCTGTCGAGCTTTCACTCTTGCAGCGCTTTGAGATAATATAATCGGGGAATTCGTCTCCTTTCGTCGTATCGTAAAATATACGCGCCACGATGAAATCATGCACGAACGCTCCGCGGTGTGACCCTCGTCGGTCGCGTTCTGGCAGTTCGTTCACGTACATAATGTGCCGTTACAAGTACGCACGGTATAACGAAATAAGTGAACAGCAGGAAAAGGGCGTACCCCGCTCTATTCCACAGTCCGTGTCTGACATGGTGAAACATGTTGTTCATCCTCCCATCAGCGGTAAACGGTTTTAATTACAAATCTCGATCGAAGTCAGTCTTACGGTCGCGAAACAGTATTTTATCGTTACAGTTACATTATCAATTTTTATGAATTTTCGATAAACGGAATGGGTGAAAATAAACTAAGTCCGTGAATATTTAATTGATCACGTTGCTTCCTCGCGAGAGTAACTTTCATCGTCCTCACACAAATAACTTTAATCGTTCTCGTACAAGTAACTTTTACCTTTCTCGCGCAAGTAACTTTTATCGTCCTCGTACAAGTTACTCTTATCCCCCTCGCGCAAGTTACTTTTAACATCCTCATGCAAGTTACTTCTATCATTCTCGCGCAAGTTACTTTTATTTTCCTCGCGCAAGTTACTTTTATTTTCCTCGCGCAAGTTACTTTTATTTTCCTCGCGCAAGTTACTTTTATTTTCCTTGCGCAAGTTACTTTTATCTTCCTCACTCAAGTTACTTGTATCTTCCTCGCGCAAGTAACTTTTATCGTCCTCGTACAAATTACTTTTATCATCCTCACGCAAGATACTTTAATGTTCCTCAGGTAATTCACTTTTATCTTCCTCGTAAAAGTTGTTTTTATCTTCCTCAGTGAGTAGGCAAAAAATGTGAAAGACGTCCATTCCATTCGTACACAAGAACAAAACGACACCCTATCGGCTTACGCCGGTTGGAAGTCTCGCGCAGCATCCTAAACCTCGCTGCGAAATGGCCTTGAGGTCAAGGAAGGTCTGCACATGACCGTCCAATAATTCAGTCAAACAGCGATGGCGCGACTCGCGAAAGTCTGCACATGCCAGTACACAATACATACAGGCAATTTCATACCGGGGAGTCGAACAGGGTGTTCCGGTCTCTATATATATATATACAGTGTAACTAGGTACTAAATACTATACGAGCTAGCTCGCGTTGCCTGGAGAAGTTCGCTATAGTTAGAGCACGATGCTTCGGAGTAAAACGCCCGGAGAACGGTAAGGAAGGAAGGGGTGAAGGGCGAGAGGGTGGGGGAAGGGCGTCTCATTATATTACAGGTTGTATGGTAGGTAACATCGTACGCTCGAAACGGTCCAACAGCCGCCAACGAGCACGGGCGGCATGCAGCAGATATACGAATAGGACTCTCAGTACGCACACGGTTTTGTATCCGATCCCACAGATTCGCATTACTCATATTTCCTCTTATACAAGACTGTATCGTATTCGCGGACGAAATTCCACATGCTTTCTAAACACACGGGTATCACAGAGAACAATTTTTTTTTTTTTACAAGAGTCATAACTTCGGATACTTAACGTTGTTCGTTTACAGCGAAATTTGTAAAATGGAATGGACTATCATTTTTTTTTCGTATCTTGAGTAAACAGAAAGTTTATTGATTACTTATCAATTATCCCAATTTTTCGAGCCAGCGTGCATTCGTGAAGGATCTGCGAGTGCAGTCAGTAAAGAATATTACTGACACACAGACACGGTCAAAATTTATCTTACTTCAGAAAGTAACATTTCTTTATGAAAATTCGCGTCTAATTACATGGTGTCCAGTAAAAAGTCGGTACGAAATTTAAGGACATCCAAGGACAATTTCCAGGACATTTCGAGATTGTGTTGGGACATTTGTTTAAAAAATGAAGATATGCATATCGCGCGCGACGTACGAAATAACATTTAGTTCGATAATCGCTTTCGTTTACGTTGGAATGGGTTCAGAAACCAAAACTACTCACTATACACGAATGTAAATATGTATCTCAGCGAAACTGAGATTCACATTTTTTTTTGTAACTAAATGCACGCACTTAAAAAAAAAATTCAAAGGGGCCCTGGTGGGACCCCCGTGAGGGCCACTTGATGACAAATATGACATTCATTTTGCTCCAAATCCAATATTTTAGATTTTAATCTCAAAAATGTGATTTCACATTAGACCAAACTGTTTTCAGTGCATAAAATTGAAGCTACAAATGTCCCACTGCACCTACGCAGAAAAAGGTCAGCGAATTCATTTTTTTTCTCATCTCGAGTAAACAAAAAATGGATTAATTTATTATTTATTAATCATCCCAATTTTTCGAGCCAGCGGTGCATTCATGGAGGAACTGCGAGTGCAGTCAATAAAAAATATCACTGCCCTACACACACACACACACACACACACACACTCGAAATTGATCCTACCTCAAAAATACTTCGAAAAAATAAAAATAAAAATAAAAATAAAACTTCAGCGAATGAAATTCCTTATCAAAATACTCCTCTAATTAGGGACTTCCTAGTTATTGTGCATTACACTATCTTAATTACAAACTAAAAGAAAAATGAAAAAAATAGTATTAAATAAATATATTGTTATCAGGAAGTTCCGCGTCGGAAATCTAATGGATGCAACAGATTTCCGGACATGCTTGTAAATTTGCGAACAAGGACATGCCCCACCGTGTGTGTTTCTCACGCGAGACCGGAGATCTCACCGAATGTAGTTACCGGCATCGCTGTATCCAAGACATCGCCAGCACCGCGTTGTACCTGCCTAGTAGTGGCATTACCCATATTGTATATTATAAGGTATGCGAGTGTTTCATGTAATTTCTGGTGCGGATACAACGCACGCCGCATGGCAGACGATGCCGCTGCTGTCGGCCCCACTACGGCCGTGCTGCCGGCATCGAGGAGGAGCGCAGGAGGCCGTCGCCTCCGCCGCTGTCGGACGGACGAGAAACGAATGCGCATTCTGAGTACGTTCCACGGTTCCAGGCAGTCGTCCCGACGGTTTCACTCCGCCCGGTTGTGCAGGTGTCACGCGCCGTCCGGTTTTGCTCATAGATTGAGAGACGGAAACTATTCGATCGCGAAACCTACGATTAAATTTAAGACGAAACTATCGCGTGATAATCGTTTTATTTATTTTTAACCTTCCGTAATTCCGAAGAGCGCAAGATGAACGAATTGCGCTGGTCGCGGGAATTATTTTTAATGTGAGTTGGTAAATGGTGGTTTGATAGAAAATAATAATAATAATAATTATTATATTAAAATAAAATAAAAATAAACGGGTACGGAAAATTGTGTGAGGAGCCGGTACCGAGGAAGGACGATACATGGAACCATCTCATGGATAATAACATGACTACCGCCGCCTACATGTACGTCATGCTCCATCCTAATTTTTGTTTTTTTTTAGACTAGTTTAGATGCAATTTATTTTATTTACGGTAACTATTGAAAGGCGTAGAGTATCGTGATCGGCGGAGACTCGCCGATGTGCGGGGCTACTAGTGCCGCTACATGGAAACTTTCCGTGAATAAACAAGCCGCCGATAGTAGCGTGTACAAGCGTTATCGTACAGGATACTTTTTCCAGTGAAGTCTTCACGGGTGATTTAAAAAAATAAAATATAATTGGGTAATTATAGCGAAAAATTGCGAACGGAGTAGTACTAAGTTTAGTGTAAATACCGTGAACTGTCGATATATGGAACGTGTCCTTTAGATGAGAATTTCAAGTTCTCATTTCAAGTTCGTGGCTTCTTATTTATATAGTCATTGTGTTAAAAGATGGCGCGGTAAGATTTGGTATTTTGCTCCGAATTTTCACCAGTTCCGATCTCATATCTACATCGTCAGTAAAAAGTACTAAAAAAACTGGAAATGATCCAGTTTTTCAGAAAAGAAAGTGTAGTCAAAAAACTGGACAAGGCGCTGCCGGAAGGTATTACAATTGCTCCCTAAAATGAGCCGAATTTAAGCATATTGGCGAGCTCGGGACGGTAGTCAAACTAGAAGGGCGAGCGCTGTACGAAATACTCACTGCGCCGCCCACACCAGTTGAACGCGAAATTGCGTCTAAGGTGATACTCCGTTTAATATAATACCGTGTAGGGTCGATATTTGGAACTCGTCCTTTAGATGACAATTTATTAATTTTCTACCTCATTACTTTTAATATTCATTGTGCTGAAAGATGGCGCGGTAAGATTTGGCATTTTGCTTCAAATATTCGCCGGTTTCGGCCTCATACCTGCATCGACAGTAAAAAATTCTAAAAAACTGGAAATCTTCCAGTTTTTCACAACAAAAAAATGTAGTAAAACATTGCTGCCTAAAATGTAACACACCATTTAGTATAATACTGTGTAGAGTCAATATAAGGAACGTGCCCTTTAGATGAGAATTTTTCATTTCGAAGCTTATTATTACATAGGCACAAGATGGCGCTGTAAGATTTGGCATTTTGCTCCGAATCTTCACCAGTTTAGGCCTCAGTAAAAAAACTGCACCGTCAGTAAAAAAAATACCAAAAAACTGGAAACGTTCCAGTTTTGCAAAAAAAAAACTGGACTTGGATTGTAATCCCTGCTGGAAGGGATAATAATCGCTGCCTAAAATGAGACGAATTTTAGCAGATAGGCGATCTCGGGACGGCAGTCAAACCAGAAGGGGGAACGTTGTACGAACGACTCACTGCGCAATCCATGTCGGCTAAGCTTTTTCGAGGGAGCTTAAGACGACTCCGATCCGTAGGGTGAATCACCCGACACGGAGGGTGACAATATGTCTTCTCTACCATCGGCAAAGAGAGTCGGTACATTAGACTATACTCTGCGCACGCATCACGCGCTATCGGATGTCATAGATCGATAAAACTAGCGTCCGCACGATAACTCTCGTCGTATGAAAAAAAAAATAATTAAATATAGTAAAAACTTTCAATACATCGCAAACGTGTGTGACTTTCGAATCCTGATGTCGACTAAGCTTTGTCGAGGGAGCTTAAGACGACTCCGATCCGTAGGGTGAATCACCCGACACAGAGGGTGACAATATGTCTTCTCTACCATCGGTACAGAGAGTCGGTACATTAGACTATACTATGCGCACGCATCACGCGCTATCGGATGTCATAGATCGATAAAACTACCGTCCGCACGATAACTCTCGACGTATGAAAAAAAAAAAAATTAATTGAATAAAGTAAAAATTTTCAATACATCGCAAACGTGTGTGACTTTCGAATCTTAATGTCACGCGTGTTCTACATCGACGGAAAAAAAACAAAACAAAAAATGAAAAAATCTTTACAATATCCGATGGTGCTTCGGCAAAGATAAATCGCAGCATTACATCGGGCCGATTACACTAAACGCACTCGAGATTATACACGTTTAGTACGAATAATCGGATTTAAGTATAACGGCCCAGAAATCCGTGGAAGCGCGTCGACCGACTTAGATATACTTCCGATCGTTTTTTCCCTCCCCCCCCCTTTCTTTCTTGATCCTCTCGATCAGTGAATAAACCGCTTTCGAATTGGCGATCAAAACAAAATTAATGAAACATAATTACAACTGAGAGGAATCGAGTGCGACATAAATATATAGCTATTTAGCTTTCAATTTATCATTCTGAAAATATTCTATCCGGTTATATTCACCGAAAGCAACACCGTTAACTTTTCTTCATTCGAAGCGAATAAACAAATATAGAATAGAAATAGAATTGTGTCGTTTCATTCGTGTCCTGAGGCAAGCCCCGTAAGAACACCGTGCTCGAACATGCAACGATGAATACCAAAGAAAAGACGCCGCTAAAAATTACACAATGAAAAATAAAAAATAAAAATATATAAAAACCAAAATTAAAGAAAAATAATAATCTATCAAAAACGAGAGTAAGAATACGCTCGAGCGTTCAACGGTAAATTTTTGTGACTTGTAAAATGAAACTGCTGCGAGAGCGCTAGAGACACTTGGAATTTTTCAATGAACCTTTTTCGATGTTGCTAATTATTATTGGCCAAAATTCGCGGCATTGAGGGAAAAGGTTCGTGACGGTTTTCTTTACCGACCGCGGTGTTTTCACTTCGCCTTGAGAGCGAATGGCCATTCGCCGGCTAAAGATATGTTGCGCCGCTTCGAAAGTCGTCGAAATTATATGAAAACCGTACGAGATAGTCAGTGACCGCAGTTATCAGGTCCATCCCTCCAACCAGTTATGAATATTCCGTCCCGAGCAAAGCGATACACCCGGTCGGTAAGCACCCGATGAATGTTTCTCCGATAACGAGTGGCCTGATGATAGATCGGACGAGGCTCGAGATTATTATGCGAGGGAATGGCATTATCCCGGGACGAGTGAAAGAGGCGAGACTCCCCATGACTCGCCCCGTCCCACCTTCCAGACGTAAGAACGAAAGTGATCGTGGCATTTATTCCTTTACTTAACATTTTTTGATTTTCATTTTTTTTTTTTTTTTTTTTATTCATAAGAATCCGGTTACCAATGACGAACCGCCGACTCATGCGGGCTCGACGCACTTGACTCTCATGCAAAAATACATTACCATTCGATAACACTGGACGCACCGAGTCCACTGCTTCTCGTAATTTTTCTTTTTTTTTTTGCTCCGTAATTTTTTTTTTCCGGTTACGCGTGCTCGGTCACGAATAATAATTATTCGTGAGATGCGTGCGCGGCGTGCATGGCATATAATGTGCACTGCGTATCGTGCCATCCTGCGCAGCATCTACATACCGGTGGCCGTATAATAGTTACGTTGCGGCCGAGACGAGAGAGTCGCATCGAAGTTGCCACCGTCCCGTCAGGGTTACCGGTCTTTGCACCACCTGGCCTATCTTATTCTATCTTCCTCTCGCAACCTCCGTCCACTTTTCCGTGGCTCAACGATCCACCGCGGTTGGCGCTTCTGCGCATACTCTCGAGTCGCAGAGCAAAGGCGAATAAAATCATTTTTTTTTAACACAGTCGCGGTGGAGAAATCAGCCATCGATCTTCATCATCGCGATGACTTCCGGAAATATTTCACTCTAAAATTAATTTTAGACGGAAAATATAATTTAAAAAATCAAATTGAACAAACAAAAGATGGCCAAAGAAATTTGCATCATTGTTGGCCTCTGCTTAAAAATTTAGCCTAGTATTCCTTTCGTAAATGATTTATATAGTCATTGCATTGAAAGATGTCGCGGTAAGATTTGGTGTTTCGCTCCGAATTTCCACGAGTTTGGAGCGCATACTTGCATTCGTAAATAAAAAATATTAAAAAATTGAAAATGGTCAAGGTTTTCAGGAAACAAAAGTTTAGTAAAAAAACTGGACTCGGTCCTGCTGGAAACCGCCTGGAAATCGCGAATAAAATCATTTTTTAAACTAAAGTCGCGTCCAAAAATCGGTCATCATCTTCGAGCCTCATCATCGCGACGACCTTCGGAAATATTTCGCTCTAAGATTGATTTTTCACGGAAAATATATTTAAAAATATAAAATAAAATTTTTAAAAAATGCCATAGAAATTTTCATAATCGTTGGTCTCGTTTGCTTTAAAATTTAGCCTCGTAATTCTTTCGCCGGAAGTCGAGAATAAACAGGCGACAGTAAAGGGAAAGCGAGGAGGGGAGCGGGTGAATTTCGCACCCCAGCGAACATTACTGCTCTGCGTTTCTCGAGTGGCAACTGCACTCGGCGGAGTTCCTTGTGCACTGCATATTTCATTTCAACGGGTGGCAATGTCGGGCAGTATGAAAAAAAGCCCCTCGTTAGTGGAACTCCGCGAGCGGACTCAGAAAATAGTCTCAGCAGGAGATCCCTTTTGAAACCAGTGCGGCAATGTTGCTCCAAACTATCAATTAGATCGCAATATTCGTAGCGAGGTAAAATTTACCGAGCGAGCCAACTGGACCACTTCGAGGCTCTTCCAGTTATTAAATTTCTGAGTGGCCGCGCAACCAATCACATTCATCCAATATCACATTTGCATAGATGTTTCATTTAATTTAATTTAAAAGAAGCAAGAAAAAACATTCGACCGGTCGTCCTTAACTCGCGTTTTCAAAGACCGCAATCATCCAAACGCGTACAGTGGTCGACTGTCATATTACATAGCACCTAATGCAATGTATATAAACTAGCGGTTATGTCGGCTCGCGCACATGCAGTATCTGTGTGAGTTTCTGTGAGTTTCTGCAAGTATTGGTAAGTAATAAAAATTTGTGAGCATGTGTGAGTATTTGTAAGCTCTGTGACTATCCTCATGGGTATCCGCCCGGGTGTCTGAGTATATGTGAGTATCTGTGAGTATATGTGAGTACATGTGAGTATATGTGAGTATTTGAAAGGTCTCCGAGTATCTGTATGAGTTCGGTGTGAGTGTCCGACCGACATGAACTTTATTATTATGTAGATATGTATATAAATACGTATAGATATTTATATACATATAGTATATATAGTGCACTATATAAGTACACCACCTGTTCGTTTGGTGAACGAGTAACACTCGTTACACCTATACCCCCTTTGCTTCTTTGAACGTTTATTTTTCTTTCCTCCATTTTCTCTTTCCTTCAATCGGCATCCCTGGCGGGACTGACCAGCCGGCCGGCCGGCGCGTTCTCTCGCCTTCTGGTCTCCTCGGCAGCAGCCGCAGCAGCGGCAACAGCAGCAGCGAAGGCAGCATGCTTGCCGGTGTCGAATCAAACCGGTCCGCTTTCCTTGAACCTCGTACGCCCCAGCCATTGACCGCGCGCGACTCTTTCGTACCCCTCCCGAGCCAAGTCGCGGCGTAGAGAACGCGCCGCGAGCTATCCGAGCATCGTTCCCCGCGCTCGTTCTTACGCTTGGGCTACTCCCTATCGAACTTTACACCAGCGGCGTCTCTCAATATACCTTACGCATCGTTCAGCATCGCGAGACCGAAGAAAATGAAAAAATTTAACGAAATTTTTATGATAATTTTCCTATTTTTATTCAAGCATTGTTGAATTACGATATATATTGTAAAAATTCTGCAAACGATTTTACGAACAGTAACGCATCGTAAAGCACTATTTTTCTATGACGATATAATCGTAAAATAATAATAATAATTCCGCGTTAAAAATGGAAAATCAGATTTTCTCGAATGTCCATTTTTCTTTTTTTTTTCAAATTCATTTAAGTTCAGAAAAGTGCCGAGCAGGCGAGAAAAATTGTTATGTCTCGCGGACTCGAAGATATAACAGAAGCGCGCGCCTTTGAGTTTTTTTTTCAATACTCAGATATCACGAAATGCAGTCACTGAATCATTTCCGCGCAATGGCTAGTCCTTGATGTATTGTTGTTTGAACTATGACGCTATAATCGTAAAAAAAATCATTAAAAAAAATTCAAATCGTTGTAAAAACACCAAAAGCAGATTTACTCGAATGTCCAATTGTTTTTATGTCATATTAATTTTAATTCATAAAAGTGCCGAGCAGCTGAGAAAAGATATTGTTTTTCACGGACTCGAAGATACAAGTGC
Organism: Stenichneumon culpator; assembly: GCA_964017025.1. Lineage (NCBI taxonomy): Eukaryota > Metazoa > Arthropoda > Insecta > Hymenoptera > Ichneumonidae > Stenichneumon > Stenichneumon culpator. The sequence continues at coordinate 17,146,784 of OZ024772.1, read as the reverse complement.
GAAGCGCGCGCCTTTGAGATTTTTTTTAATACTCTGATATTACGAAATGCAGTCCTTGAATCGTTTCCTCGCAATCGCTATCGTTTCGTCCCTGATGTATTGTTATCTGAACCGCCAGCACGGTGCAATAAGGGAATGAGATAGGCGAAATGTAGTCACTGTGGTTAGCGGCCTCCTCCGTGACTGTGTCGTCTTGTTGCTGTTCAGTCGATACGAACGCTTAGTCACTCGCCGAACATTAATTCCGCGTGCGCGAGGGTGTGCACAGCGCTGCGCCTCGTACACCCTCCAAAAGCGAGACACAGATACGCGCGGTATGCGCCGGTTTGTATATATATATATATAGATATACATATACATATATATATAACTGTAGTGTGTACAAAGCCCACCCGACAATTCTCGCCCCGTTGTTCGGGGTTCACGAACCCTCAACGCTCTCTCACAGTGAGATCAATATTTCAGGCTCGCGAGCGAAGTGCTCTCCCGGTTGCGTATAAAATTGCGACGATAATTGAAAAAAAAAAGAAAACAACTTGCTCCGCACAGAGTAAATTAACTGTCGACTTTTCTCATTGGTTTTGTTTGCCGATTGATCTTTTTTTTAAATCATTGAAGAAGCGTGTAGAAAAATAAAAAAAAATGTCGTATCTTGACACGATACGAATTTGATTTAATTATTTGATACATCAATTATAGTGAAGAAGAAGGCAGGTTTGAGAATCCGGATTGTAAATCACCGCTCGGTTGATTGCGAAGATAATTGGAAAAAAAAAAATTGCACCGCAGGGAGTAAATTAAACTTCCACTTTTCTCATTCGTTTTCGTTTGCCGATCGATCCTTTATTTTTAATCATTGAAGAATCGAGGGGAATGAGATAAAAACGTTCGTATTTCGCACAGCTAACGCCACGATACGGCTTTGATTGATTATTTGTTATGTCGGTTTTTCTTTTCGTTTGTTTTATCGAACGATGTTTTTTCATCATTGAAGAAGCGAAGAGAAATAAATAAAGACGTTCGTATTTCGTACCGCTAAAGTTCCGATACGCGTGTATTTAATTGTTTGTTATATCAATTATAGCGAAAAAAAAAACAAAAAGTTTTGAGAATCCGGATTGTTAATCACCGCGTGGTTAATTGCGATCGGGCATTCGACGAGGATTCCAACTAGGCGGCGAGCTCAGACCCGACGACTCGAGAGTGTGCACGTTTGTTTTGCTCGCGGTATTTCTCGAGCGCCGTGCAAGTGCTCGATTCGTTGCCACGCTTTCGCGTCAGCTGCTAAAAGCTTCTTCGCGAATTCCAACCACGTACCGGTCATAGTTTACGGAGGGAAGGATGCGGCACAGTGGACTGCAACGGACACGCCACTCTGTATACGTACCGGTGATGTACGCAATCCAACGCACCGGGGGGTTCGAACGACCCCTGCGAACTACCCCTCAGACCCGCGTAATCGAATAGAGGAACCATCAATGTTTTCGGACGGGCAACTCCCGGTCTCTCGAGACCAAAAAATCGATTCGGTGAAAGCGTAAACTTAACACGCTGTGACGATAAGCAAAAAAAAACTGTCGCAAAAATCCTCTCGACTTCTTCCCTTCTGCCTCAAAAGTTGTCTTACCACGGAAAATGTAGAAAACTATGTTTCCGGCCGAGAACGAATCCTTCATTTCGATATGAAACACTTCGAGAGATTTAGAAAGTGAAGAAAGAAAGGAATTAAATCCATTTCCTTTTCTTCTTTGATGGACTATCATCGACTTTGATCGTTAACCCTTTATAAGTCACACTGTCCGAAACCGTACCGAAACGGAACTAACGGACGCGGAGTGGGGGTCACGCGTTGCTACGGTAGCGTCCAAGAGTGGGGATAGAGGTGTGATTTATAAAGGGTTAATAGCGTTCCAGCGACGAGCTCCGGTAATGGATACGACCCGACAAACGGATGCCCGTGTTCCTCGATATATCTGCCCGTCCGTATCATCCAAATTCGCGTAAATTTGCATAATTGAGTTACAATTTCGATATCAAACACTTTGAGCGATATAGAAAATGAAGAAAGAGAGAGGAATTAAATTAATCGTTTTATTCTTCGATTAACTATTATGGACTTTGATTGTACCGCGGTAATTCGATGACTCTGTTAATAACGTTCCAGCCACGAGCTGTGGTAATCGATACGACACGACAAAGAGATCCACGTTATCCAAGTTTTTGTAAATTTGCAAAACTAAGTTACAATTTCGATATCAAACACTTCGAACGATATAGAAAGTGAAGAAAGAGAAAGGAATTAAATAAATCTCCTTTTCCTCTTCGATTGGAAAAATTCTCGTAAATTAGCAAAATTGTGTTGCAATTTCGATATCAAACACTTCGAACGATATAGAAAGTGAAGAAAGATATCGGAATTAAATAAATCTCCCTTTCTTCTTCGATCGACTATCATCGACCTTGATTATACCGGTGTAATTCAGTGACTTTGTTATAATACGTTCCAGCTACGAGCTCCGGTAATGGATACGACCCGGCAAAAAGATGCCTGAGTCCCCCGATATATCTTGTCCATCGCTATTATCCAAATTTGCGTAAATTTGCAAAATCGTGTTACAATTTACCGGGAATTTTAGAACCGGTCGATAGTTACGGCAATTACGTTGTACAACCATCGGATTCGTTGCGGCGTATTCGATACGCTTTCCATACCCGGTCGGGACGGTGATAAATCCACAAATGCAATATTTACGTCGGTAACATTATACGGCGAGCTCGTAACATCGCGCACCTCCAACAGCTTTGTATGCAGTGCGTTCGTAGAATTCCATTCCAATTTAATGCACACATACATCTTATATATATTTAATATATACATATATAGTCCATACGAGCGAGCGGGCACGACATAAAAGTTCTCTTCGCACGTGTATCGGCGCTGTTCTCGCGCTCGCGTGCGTTTTACTCCGGGCGATCCGTGACGAGAGGAGGACGTTGTTAAAAGCCCGGCGCAACAGCTACGACGCAGGTCGTCGTTCCGTTGTAATGCTAACAGCGGCCAAGTGAAACTCTCTCATCTCGTCGTGAAACCTCTATTTCCTCTACGGGGTTAGCCGGCCATCTACGGGAGTCGCGGGCGCAGGAGAGCCGAGTTTACGCACCGGGGAAATTGCGATTCTACGTGCTCAAATACGTCTGTATATTTATATATAGGCATAGAGTGTAGAATAGCGAGAACCTGGCGATTACTGTGCGATCGTGTACCATAAGCGACGAGAGACCTGCAAGGTGCAGAGTAAGGCGGGGCCAAAACACAACGGAAACCTACAGACCGGAAGTATAGATAAGGACCAGCGTAAACTGCACGCCTCGTGCTGTTCTGCGCGAACCGTTTTCAAACGCTTCCGGATCTCCCGAAGATTTGCGCAGTTTCGAGAATCGCCATGACACGAGCCTTGCAGGCTTTTCGGACTGTAAAACAGTATATCGGCACGTTTGCATCTCTACCGGGTAAAACTCCACTGGGATACAAGCCTCTGTCCTAAACTGCAACATGATATACAACTCTACCAAATAACGTCACCAAATCGAACGGCCACTTCTAACTCCACCAGAATAGAACTTCATCAGAATACAGGCCTCCGAAAACATGTCTAGCTCATTATGACACTACCGTATTCTGGTACAAGTCCTAAACGGTAGCATAATGTACAACTCTACAACATAACAACTCTACCAAATCGAACGGCTACTCGTAATTCCACCAGGTTACAACTCCACCAGAACATAATCCTTCTAAAACTTGTCTACCATATTATTAATCAGCACCATATTATTAATCTCGCAAAACTGCACTGCTCGTGCTGTTCTGTGCGGACCGTTTTCATACGCTTCCGGATCGTTTCGAGGATCGCCACGACACGAGCCTTGCAGGCTTTTCGGACTGCAAAACAGTATATCGGCACGTTTGTACCTCTATCGGGTATAACAACCAGAATACAAGTCTCTGTCCTAAACTCTAGCATAATATACAACTCTAACACACAACAACTCTGCCACATAACAACTTTTGTTCTAAACTCTAACATGACATACAACCCTACCAAACAACTTTACAAAATTGAACGGTCACTTGTAACTCCACTAGGATAAAACTCCATCAGAATACAGACCTCCGAAAACATGTCTTGCTCATTACAACACTACCGTACTCTAGTACAAGTCTACCAGAATACAACTCTCCGGTAACAGAATTTCGCCGTACAAAGCGGGGTAATCCGACGTTCCGTTTTATCCTACAAAATTCTATCGCAAGAGAATTGTCTTCTGATAGACTCGTAATACAGTACAATTATCATGTTTTTCAGAGATGGCCTCGGAGAGCCATATTACGGTAGGGTTATATATTCATGAACCGCTAGAGTCATATTATCGTAGTCACGTTCTTACAGACCTCTATTCTGGTAAAATTGTAATTCGGCCGAGTTACACAGATTTCAATGTAAATATTTAAATACGCCCCACAACCCGAATGCCAATAGTAACAACTGTACATTCGATTGCTCCACCGGTCACTTCTCACCCGAAGATTCCCACAGTTCGACCGAAAACGAAAATTTATTAAATCCACCATGAGAGTACAAACGCACATTCGTTCGACCGCACGAAACCGAAATAATTAGAGCGTCCACAACGGTAGCCCCGTGGAACATCGGTGTGCGTGCCGGAGGCCGTCCGGCTACCGGCGGGGTGGAACAATGCGGAAGATCGATCGACCGGAAGTGGACGAGGCCTACCCCGGACGGCGTCTAATGCCGTCGCGTATCCTCCTCCCTCTCCCAATCCTCGTACGTACCAAACCATGAATTTATGTATACAGAACGCCATTCGCCAGCAGCGTATCCGAGTCTAGGAAACGTTCCCGCGACTCTATAGCAGTTCTACTGTCAGCAGCCTCGAATAATCCCCGGAGTTCGTGCGGCAGGGCTTTCCCGAAGATTAGCATAGGTAAATCGATCGGGTAGCTCAGTGCGCGCTGGATAGTTCCATGCTCGGCTCGAGAGTCCTCGAGGGCCCCTCGAGGGGACATCGGCGAATGAGACGGCAAGTGACGATGAGAAAGGGGAAAACACACCCATAGAAAATACGAAGCTCGGAGTTTGCACTGGGAGAAGGGTTTGATAGCAATTACCATGAATGCGGTAAAAACCGACTGAACTTTCAGGTGTATGGGAACTACAATGACATCCTGGCAAACGATGGTATTTAACTTGACACATTCTGGTAGAAAATGTGGTAATTTTGCCTGTCGGATAATTTTGCCTGAATTACGGGATATTACCCGAATATCCCGTAATTTTTGCTAGAATGTAAGGACTTCTTACTAGAGAATATAGTAATCAGTGGCATCGCGATCGCGAGCCGTTTGTTTGGGATCGTAGGTTGCACCGGTGTATTATGTTAATCAAGTTTTTTTGTATACATACATGTAACAATTTGATCAACGAATTTCTCAATTTTGATCCACAGAAATCTTAGTTTTGATCCACGGAATTCTCAGTTTTGATTCACGGAATTCTGAGTTTTGATCCATAAAATTCTCATTTTTAATCCTTGCAAATCTTAGTCTTAATTTTGCAAAGCAACTTTCTGGAAAAATCTACCATATTGGCTTAGGTAAAGATTGCTGTGGTCCATGTAAAAATTTCACATATTGCTAGTGGTGGCGCAGATACGATGTTGCCTGGTCGAAGTTTATATCACTTGGTAGTTTTTCCGAGGACCTTCTCTCAGTGAGGATGAAACCAGCGGAGAGAGAGAAAACGGGAAACCGAGCCGGTGACTCGATGGGGAGAAAACAAAAAGAACCAAGCAACGAAACCGTAGCGAGAGGCGGGTAGCATCGAGCGCAGAAGAACCGTCTCTTCGGTGATTCGTAGCGACGTTTCGCTCCACCGAAACACAGTGTATACGCGGAACGTTGACGAAGGCAAAATTATGTATGCGCTGGCTATTATTCCGAAAGCCCCCCTCTCGTGATCACTGCAATAACAGTACATTAGCGTATAGTCGAGAGGAACGACGCCGAACATCATGCATTAGGGAGCGACGATAATGAGAGACGTCGACCCGGGAGGAAGGAGGCGGAGGGTGAAGAATGAAAGAGAGAGAGAGAGAGAGACACTGAGAAGAATCCAAATGAGAGGCGAAGCGAGAGCCAAGAAAATTCTCGAACCTCTGGAGCTCCGCACGTTCTTTCGTAACTCCGGGCGAGAAATTAGGACGGCTTCGAGGAAAGGCGACGGTGGCGCCCTACTTGCGTCTTATTTAGGTTGCGCGCGCGGAGACGCCTGGCGGCGAGTGTCTAAACGAAACGCACGGTTCGCGCCGCTGTAATTGCTACAGGTGCGCGAATCCCGCCACGTTCGCCACGTATGTTGCACATTCATTTATTTTTGTAATTTTTTTTTTTTAATTCTTCTGAGGCACCAAAGAAAATTAGTTAGCGAAGAAATTACAATGTGAAACGTGCATCAGTAATTTCTAATCGAAGCAATTACCGAAGTGGAGGCTGGGATTGCAGATAATATGGTTACAATGAAGCGAAGTGTGCCGTACGAGTCGAGAAAGTTTAAGATGTCTGGGGTGAGGGGGAGGGAGATATTCACTATTTTCCATTAACCCTCGGGGTGACCGGATGGTAATCGAGTCTGGCACGGTCGTACGACCGTGCTCTCCGAGCCATTTAAATTGGGTATGCCCTTGTCTGTGTTCCGTGCTGCAGGGACCGGAGCTACCGGCTGCTTTGCCGTACCCTTTCTGTGGACTGCGGAGTGCACAACTTGTACTTGTGTATTTTCCATATACTGTGCCTATCTTTGCGGCGTGTCTCTGGAGAACACGCCGCTCGATTATCTCGCGCCCATTCCTCGGCCGGAGCACTGGGAGAGACGCAGTAAGCACGTAACGTACAGTAGAGCCTCGGCAGTCCAAAGTCTGCTTAACCGGAGGACGGATCGACCGCTCCACGATTCTTTGCATATTAATTATTTTCTTTTCTTTATTTTTTATTTTTTATTTTTTTAAACGAACGTCATTTTTGAGTTTACAAAATTGTGAAATGATGGAGGTTTTACTGTAGCGCTGGCGGCTCCTCCGCTCGGAACGTAGCTCTCTGCCTCTGGTAATTGGAGGGGCTTTGCCGACGAGGACCCTTTCCCGCGTTTTTACGCTGAAGCGCACACGACCATCTCCCTCACTTCCGGTCGCTGCACACAGCTGACTTCGAAAATTCGATCGTGGAAAATTGGTGAAATATACGTATATGGGAGACCGGGGGAAAACTATGGGCTGGACCGGAGGGATTTGATTACTTAGCTATCCCGTTTTGCCCCGTCCTCGCCCGATAGGCGTTTTCGATTACTGAACGAACTTAGCGATTCATTGGGATTCCGGTACATGATAAAAGTCGGACGAATGAAATTTCCCACAGTGACTCGAGTGTCGGTTAAATTTGATGACTGAATTATCCCCATAATGATTGTCCAATATGAATATATATATATAAATATATAATATAGGGCAGAGCGAGGCAAAATGGGACAGTGGGGCAAAACGCCATTTTCCAATAATGTTTCGATGGAAGAGTGGGGTAAAACGGGACATACAAAATGAAGCATCAAAAAATGATTGGACATTTTTTTGCCTCACTGTCCCATTTTGCCCCGCTCTCCCCTATCTTCGAATAGGTAACGGCAGTTCGAGGGGAATTTATGGCGGCTGCGGCGTTTCGACGTTTCTGGGCAGCGATATTAAATCTGTGCCTAGAACAGACTCGTAATTGCAGGGCGATCGACTTCCGGTCATCGACAAGTATCTTCGATACCTTCCGTTTCGCGGAGCCGCGGTAGATCAACGCTCCATGCTCTCGAGCAACTGGCTAACTAGCGTTACTTTACTCTTCGAGCACTCTCGAAAGTTTTCTCTGGAGTGCTCCTCGTGCTCGGCGATAGGGAATCTCGACCTGCCCGGAAGTCTCGCATCGACAGCGCACCGTATTATATTTACTGGCCAAGTCAGGCAATCCAGCAACGGAGCAAAACCGATAAATCGTTCGATGTGTTGTTTACGCCACGGAGAAATTTAATTCTCCAAATATCGATCACCAAATTCCGCCGTTACAGTTTCCAGCATTGTTTTTCGGTTTCATGAATCTCCGTGAAGTTAAGTTTGATTTATCGCTCGAGATTTTATTGTCTCGAAATATCGACTTCCGGTTTCGTTCTTTTCACCACTGAATTATTCTCGTAATCATTGTCGACTGCAAAATAAAAAGGTTTGCACATATAGCAAACATTTCATGATCGCAAACGCTGTAAATTTTTTTTTCTTGACAATTCTACAATTATGAAGTTCAAAAAATATGATTAATTAACCTTTCATTAAAGGTTTGATCGTGGCGATTAAAAAATATCTTGCACACGTCGGTGTTTGTAAAGCGGTGATTTTTTGCTTGTCAGTCAGTCGGTAACTCTTTCAATTTGTCGAGTTGCGAAATGCGGGTGGAAAGAGATTCTCTGCCGAGTACCTGCAGAAATATTATTCTACGCAGTTTCTTCTTTCTGCCGTACAACATTGGCGGTTACCATAGGTTTAGTGCATAACAAGGGAACGCGCTCCGTTGCGCAATTTTCTCTCGCACCTCCGCGCAGCTCGAGGGAAGCGCGTATAAGCGTTGCCGGTACGAAGAGCGAACTTTTTTTTTTCTGCTCGAAATTTAGTCTTGTGTTGCGCAAGGAGTCCATTGTCTCCGGAGGGTTCTTTAATGACAATCGCGAAACTTCACCGCCATGCGTGCGCGTTGACGCGATATGCACTATAAAGGATAATTCATATAAATACATATGTATACACCGTAGTATTAATCATACGGGCGGGCGAGGCGTGCGAGAACTCGCACGCGAGAAGCTCGAGTTTCTACATTTGCAGGTGTAGCAATCGGTGTAAGTTTCGAGTTTGATTTTACCTAAACAAGATCTATGACTAATTCACATTGTTATAAATGTTTTCTTTGCGCGAAGCGATATCGATGACTATATCTGAAACGGTATCGATAGATATCTAGAATAACAACCGCGCTGTGCACTATATTCGTCATTAATACATCCCTTCCGGTCGAGAAAATTACATTTTCAAACAGGAAGTAAAATGACATTTTCGTACCGAAAGTGACGTATTTCCTGTATGACTTCACTTCCGGTCGTAAAGTGACATTTTCAAATCGAAAGTGACGTATTTTCGGTATGGGATCACTTCCAGTCGAAAAATAAGATTTTCGAATTGAAAGTGACGTTTTCCGGTAAGACGTCATTTTCTGTCGACCGATGAGATTTCCAGACCAGAAGTGACGTATTTTTGGTAATTCCCCTGAAACTTAATTACCGGCTTCTAAATTCCATACTGGATATCGAGGTCACAAAGCGCCCCAACATTCTGCTAGTATTTTTATATGTTCAATTGTAGAAGGTACCATTCTTATTTGGATTGTAACAACTTTACAGAAATTAGTAATTAATTTTTTTTCAAGTTCTTAAAAACACTGTGCACTAAGGTTTCTCCGCGGACTTTGTCCATTTTCTGTTGCTTTCCTTGCCATAACTATGTCGTTCGAGTATAAATTGTGCCCGAAATCCCGTTTCGTATGCAGGCGAAATTTATGATACCCCCTTAGATGGACGGCCGGGGCAGAGCCTCAGACAAAAAGTGTAAGTCATGGGCCAATTTGGTCTGGCATCGAAGTCGCCGAGCTTCGTTTCTCGTCGTACATGAAATCGGTCGACTCCGAGTTCGACGACACTTGCAACCGAAAATGCGGGCAAAGCCACAAACTCGCCGCTGCGGTACCTGCGATGAATAACTTCCGTCGCGGGTCTCGCCCGGGCCCGTTAGGGAATCGATATACGCACCTCACTCGCCACCGCACTCACCGGCAAAACCGTGACTCACGCGCATTCGTTTATGTTCATTTTTTTTCCTCGCTCACACCATTTCCCCCAGTTGAATTCTGCACACAGCGCCGATAACGATGATGATAAAACCAATTACACGGAAGGTTAATCGATAAAGTGCTAACCGGCGCCCACTATCGATAATCGTATGTCCCCAACAGTACGAATTGACGTAATATACGCTATGTAAGAATAGCACTTTCATTTTACTCTCGCTTTCAGCTAGATATGCTTGAAAAAAAAAAATATATATATATATATAATATATATATATTCACTTTCATCTCGTCACCGACCGTTGTCGTCGAGACGTCCTCGCGTGGAAAGATATAATGACTCGGATCTCTCAGAGTCATTCCCGTTCCTTTCTCGTACAGTAGTAAACACGAACGACGCAGCTCGTATATGCCTCGATATCGTTATTCTGCTCGTTACGCTATAAATTTATATGCTAGAATTATCGCGCAGTTAGCACTGTAAAATAATAATAATAACATTAATGATGATTATTATAATAAACGGGAATTGTTACATCAACGTGGTCATAAAATCGACGAGGAATGTTCTAATTTGGAAAAAAAAAAAAAATTATGTTTCGTTGACGAGATTCGTTTTACTCGAGCCGGATAGCTTGCGAATGATATCACACTAATTGCGTATATTCGCGTATATTCCTCGATATTGTTATTACTCGTTATGCTACAAATTTACAGGATAGAATTATCGCGCAGTCAACACTGTAAAATAATAACAATAATAATTATAAACGCAAATCGTTATATCAACGTGGTGATAAAATCGATGAGAATTGTTCCAACTTGAAAAAATATACAAAAAAATTGATATGTCGTCGACGTGACTCGTTTTATTCGAGGCGGGTAGCTCGCGAATTATATCACACTAATGGCCCGCGTACCAACGCCCCCATTATGCTCGTACATTATACAGTGAAATTAATTATGTAACCGGCTTAGCATTAAGATTAATTCGCACAAATTGCGTTTTGCGAATGCGTTTTGCTTCGTTGGAGCTGAAGTTTTGAGATATATAGACGTATGTATATATATATATATATATATATATAATGCACGTGAAGAATCTCCTGGGAAAGCTCAATGGGAGGCTCGGCGGACCCCCCAGGGCGAAACGTCTCGAACGGGCGCATCCTCGGCATGCCACCCATAATTAAGATGAGAAATATTAGCAGAGAAAGCTGCGCGGTACGAGCACGCGGCCACCTGCCGAGATAAGAGGGGAAGAGAGAAAAAAAAACCAAAAAAAAAATTGTCGGTACACACGGTGCAGTACACGTTGTATGTGGATGTTATGATCTCCCTCAGTACTCACGTGGCGGCTCGTTTGTCCGTGCGTCTGTATGTGATCTTTCGTAAATAATAATATACCGGTGAATTATCGAGGAAGCATCTACTCCGTCACGTGGAAACATGCGAAAAAAAATGAAAAATTTATACTCAGGTGATTTTAACCCGTCGATCGCGTTGACTTCTCTCACCTACTTTTTTCCTTTCCTGATTGTGAAAGAAAAGAAACTTTGAGTTCGCCATTAATTTTAACCTTTTTTTTACCACCACCTTTTATTATTATTAAAGTATGCAATTTTTACGGAATTCCAAAGGGTTAAGAATAAGAATAAGAATAAGAATAAGAATATCAGGGGCCGATAAAGTAATCAACGTTCAAAGTGCCCAGCTAAACATTGGTATAAAATGGCTAGAAATATTGCACCGCTTGGTTATTTTAATCTTCACAATCCGCAGTAAATGTACGCCGAGCAATCACTCGACGGATTAATCCGCGCCGCTTTGGGATAGCCGACTCCGGAACTGGCGAGAAATTTTTTAACTCTCGCACCCCGACACGAGGTGGATGAGACTCGAGTGTTCTCGAGATATGGTTGGCTTCTCGTGGAAGATGAAATTGAAAGGAATACGTAGGTAGTGCCAGAGTGCCATACAAGTCGTGGAGGCCCAAGGGGGGAGGGGGGGGGGGGAAGGGGGAGGAAGGTATAAGTAGTGCTAGTGCAGTAGTAACAGCCGGCAGGAGGAGCACAAGGAGCGGCAAGGCAGAGGCGAGTACTCGAGGTAAAAGCCTCGTTGGCGTGATGAGAAATTGAGATGAGAGAGCAAGTCAGGATGCAGCGAGGGGGAAGGTTTCCTCTCGGCGAGTCTCCGGAGTTCCTCCGAGGAAGCCGACCAGATCTATTGTGGAATTCCTCCCGAGGGAGACTCCGCCGCTGAGTGCACTTTGAACACGTATTCCAAGTACGAACTCTGCGAGATTGTCTCAATTTTTTAATTTTATTCTATTTCTTTAAATATATATATTTTTTTCGTCTAACGAAATTTAATCATCCGAAGGTCGAGTCCGCGGTCCCGATACAAGCGCGCCTCCTTTCGTCTGCGGAAATTTATTCCCCGACCGAATGATCGATGAGCCGTCGCATCCCTCTGGAATTTCCTCCACCATCCAACTTTTATTTGAAATAAACTTTATAAAAAAAAAATTAGCAACGAAAAAATTCCATCTGCAAATCGGTGAAAATTTCACTTCTGCAGCCAAAGAGCGTTAATTAATATCTCCGAATAGACGTGTACGCTGTGTGTACGCTGCAATATGCCAACGAGTGCTGAAACCTCTCCGGTTTACCCATAAAAGCGTAGCGCAACGGTCTGGGAGAGTCCGACGACTTGGACGACGTCGTCGACGACGACGTACCTCGGCTCTTATTATGTATAGCGTATATACATGTGTATATGTACAGCACCTTCGGAAACTCGGTTGTGCTGCGTGAGAAAACTCACGTTGGCTGTGAGCCGGCGAGAAGAAGGTTGCATAATTAGGAATTGCAATGGTGCGCGCGGGTCACATCGTTATGCGCTACTCCACTATGGGCGGCTGCAGTAGACTTCCAGTCTCTGTGCACAGAATACAACTATATAGCAAAGGAGAGGCTCTGGGATTGGAAGTGAGGCAAATCCAGAGACGCCCTTCCCAGCGCCTTCTCCGTGCACAAACCGAGACATTTGTTTCTATACTCTAACTTCAACTCCGGACTATTCTTTCCGCCCTAACATTCTCCTCTCGTCCCGTTCCCATCTCGTGCCGATTCTCAGAGGCTAAACTCTACGGTCCGGTTGTGTCCCGGTTTAATTTTTTTTTTCTTTTTTTGCCGCAGATAAAGACTTGTTACCTATTTCTACAAAAGTCATCTCTGATACATACCCAATCACGAAGAAAAAACAAACAGGTAGTAAGATTTAAGGATTTTAGCAATCCTTAAATTCTGTATATCGTCATACCGGTTGTTCCTGTTTAGATAGAGTGATCTGATTTACTACGTGTTACGATTAACTTTTATTGAGTTTTTAAAAACTTTATTTGGATTATTTTTTTAAATAATAGTTTGAGGCGAATCCGTCGAATCGAAGCCTTTCTCTGCTCATGCCAGTTGAGTTTGGTGTTTTGTTTTGCTTTTGATTCATTATTTTTGTAATGATCCAAACAACGATTATGTTACATTACATTGTATTCGACTGTTAATATACACTTACTATGTATTTTTCTTTCTACGATTTCATTTTCTTTTTGCATAGCAAGGCAAAGTACTAGCTCTGCGTCTCCCTGCTCCCGTCCGGTTGCACTATATTTTATCCTATTACACGCTATTATCCTAGTTGTAATTTTCGGGCCTTTGGTTTGTTTTTATTTACTGTTTTTCAGTGATTTAAATAACTTATTATTTAAAATTGCATTGTATTCGAATATCAGCTGTTTTCCAGATAGAACGCTGAAACCTTACAATGTATTTTTCTTTCTACGTTTTAGTTTTCTCTTTGCACAGCAAAGCAAAGCACTTGCTCTCCGTCTCCCTCCTCACGCCCAGTTGCACTATATTTTATCCTATTACCCGCTATTATCCTATTTGTAGTTCTCAGGCCGCGCTACAACGATATCCATCCTCAGTGGATGAGTGTCTGAACGCTCATCCACTTTCCCGCCGCGGGTTTCCATACCACTTGGCGAATAATTCTCGTCCTCGCGCTTCTCTGCGTACAAACTTCGGTGTTTGCACAAAGTGCATCGTTGCAGCGGTGAGTACAGCACCAAAGTACACCGTCCCGTCCCAGAACACACTCGCTCTGGTCTGTTGCCGGAGAGTTGAGAAGTTTAGATGTTGGTGGTCGTGTATTTGTTACCGAGCCTGTTTATGTGTTTATAGCGGACTAATACGTAGACCACGATGCGGCGAGGATTGCACCGACGAACGTTAACAATTTATCTGACTCGTGTGAGATAGAATACAGAAGGTGTCATGGGAAAGGTCGCGAAAAATCTTCTCGGTAAAGCCATACTATATATATACATATATATATATATGTATGCATGTATGAGCTAAGTACATGAACGTAGCTTTGCCGCGTATATAACTTGTATCTCTGTGCTTATCCACGGGGTTTCAGTGTGCTCGGGCAAGACCTCCTATTCGCGGGATCCCGCACCATTAACGGAATCGCACGTATTCGCCGAGATAGACCCCGAAGTCAAAGGTCCACTTGATGCATCGCTCGGCTGCCAGGCCCGTTCTTAACCGACTTGTCGATCGAGCCCTTGACATCCTTTGCGGACTTCAAAAAAATCTCGACGATTGTTTCACTTCACGCTGTTATCTAAAACGATGCGAGAGCCGTTCCTCCCCGCCTTAACGGGCGCTTAGTCGGTAACGAATACCGTAATACATTTATTTCGCAGGTGCTGACAACTTCCGGTTGAAAACGAATTTCCACATCAACCTAACATCAATACAACTTCAGCCGCGAATTTGCCCTCGGACGTGAATGGTTGGCACGGTTGGAAAGTGAATTACAGTTTTTATTACCAACCGCGGTATTTCAGATACTGTGATAGTCAAATGAGTGAAAGGGTATCAATTTTTTGTCTGTTTAGTGTATTCGTCAGATTCTCAAAAAATGTTCTCGTTTTTTTTGTGCAATTATTAAATTCCGTTCAGACGGAAGAAGATTAAACGGTTAGTTTGTGCGTTTTGTTACAGGAGATACATTTAATTGAATTCTTGAAGAAAAAACGAAACACGTTGCGTGAGGGTATTGCCTTAATCCTTTCTCTGATTCGATTGGACGATTAACAATAAAAATTTAAAGATTCCCACAAAATGCTCGAACTGCAATCTCCTCATCGCCGCGTTAGGTAATTCAAAGGTGGATGTGGATACACGTTTCACTGACGCAATCTCGGTTGGCAATCGGAGATAAATATCGACGATTGTATATATATTCAGTTACGATGATACCGTTCGCCAGCAAAAGCAGAGTCACTGACCGTGTATAAAAAAAAAGTAAAACAACAGTAACAATGTAACGTTGTATCGCAAAGATCGCTAAGGGTGGGTCGGTTGCCTTAAAATATGCTAGAAAATTGTTCCACGCCCGATCGCGCCTCTCGAAAGTCGCTCGCGAGTTATAACTCTCCGCATGGTTGAAATGTTTGTCGTAAAAAAAAAGGAAAAAATTATTATTCGAAACGCACGGCGGTATTTATATAAAGTGTGACTCGCCGCTATTCTCTGTGCAGTGTAATCGTCATACCCCGCGGTTGAATCGATACGCCGAGTGGTTCGAGTTGACACTTTGGTTCACAATGCCCGTGATTTTCTCGCTTTGTAATTATCGTACGCGATTTATTGCATCCCAATGCCTATGCACACGAGTCGATATCGACACTGGATAGTATCGCGCCCGCGGCTCGGCAAGGTTAAATTATTTTTCATCAAATCTTTTTCGTCGTCTTTACTTTCATTTCAATATACCGACTATGAACTGTATGTGCGACCAGGAAGTACATTGTTCTTTTACCTGAATATTATTATTATTATTATTATTATTATTATTATTATTATTATTAAAAATTTCCTCGAGTTCAGAAATTCGCAGATTTCTATAGTAACAAAACGTGGCAAAAAAAAATTGATAACAAAAATCGGTATAGTGTTTGTGGCTAACAATGATAATGATAATATTGAAAGTTA
The DNA here is from genome assembly GCA_964017025.1 of Stenichneumon culpator. Classification (NCBI taxonomy): domain Eukaryota; kingdom Metazoa; phylum Arthropoda; class Insecta; order Hymenoptera; family Ichneumonidae; genus Stenichneumon; species Stenichneumon culpator. Next base: position 17,130,713 of record OZ024772.1, on the reverse strand, counting down.
CGTGTGACAGATTGAATTATACTTTTTCGTTCGGGCGTAAGAAAGTATAGTTTAGATTAATGATCGGGCTCGACAGTTTTCTTTTATTGTGTCTCGGATCTGATACGAAGCAATGTCGATTCGGAGGACTTCTTGGCCTTGGCTCGATATCGCTGTCAGTCTGTGCGACGAGAGGGAGCTTCAACGGTGATAAATTAATATCGAAAGACGAACGAGGGAGATGATTCTTGTACGAACGAGTGACAGACGGATGAAACGGACGGAGATGCAGTGCGAACGTCCGCTCTCGTCGACGGGGCTTAACGCAGCCGTGACACGGATATTCGTAAAAAGCAAATCGTGTTCCACGTCTGCGCGGGCTGCTGTGCGGCACAGATACCGCGAACGGGCTGGGGCAACAGAAACCGGCCGACGAATTGTACACAGCATAACTGTATTTCTCGGTGGAACAATTAATTCTATATAGTCACCTCCGGCGACGCGACCGCGGTGTCAGGCCGACCGGAACCAGCGAGCCTTCTCCTCTACGCAAGGGACAGCGGGGCAAAACGGGACAGTGGGGCAAAACGCAATTTTCCAATAAAAATTTGGACGACCCATTTTGCCCCATCGATACATCTGGATTTTCTGCCCAGTTTTGCCTCACAGTGCCATCTAAAAATTATTGGAAAATTGCGTTTTGCCCCACTGTCCCGTTTTGCCCCGCTGTCCCATTTTGCCCCGTTCTCGACTATACCATTCTCGCGATAACGCCCCGCGCGAACAGCGCCAAAGGTGGGATTAAAAAAAAAAGGAGAAAAAATAAATAAAAGATAATTGCTTTCGTTACGTGAACCGAGGCGATTCACCGGATACCAGGCCAGCAGAGCCGATTCCATTAACGAGGAAAGCCCCGAGGCTTGTCTCACTGCGGCGCGCGAAAGATTCTTCGACTCTCGAGGAAACTGCGAAGTGAGCTTTTTCGGACCTCCTCCGGGCGCAGTCTTTTTTCTTCAATTTTTTTTTCTTCTTTTTTTTTTTGTTATCAAAATTTGATCTCATTCAATGGCGTAAAAAATAACGCCGCCTCGGAAATTAAAGACTCGCTGTTTGTATTTGAAAAAAAGGTGTGAGGGGAAAAAAGGAGAGAAAAAAAAACACCGAGCAAATAGGAAAGAACTCGAGAATGAAATGGCAAATACTGTACATCACCGAGGAAGCACGGCCGTAGAGTGTTTTCCGGAGGGAGAGAAAGAACCTCCGCCGGTCTGCCGGTGAAACCCGAGAGTTATCCTCTCGCGAGAGATGGGACTCCCGTGTGGCGTTTCCATTTGCGATGTGTCACGGCCAAAAGAGGAGAAGAGGGCACAGGCGTATCCCGTCTAGCCGTCGGTAACCGCGGAGCAGCCAACGACCATTCGGATTTCTAATTCGCGTACTTTGAGACCAAAAAAAACTGCAACTGGAAGTAGAAAAAATTAATTAAATTAAATGTTTTTTTTAACTGAAAAATAAAAACGTTCATCGAATGAATGTTGAGCTTGAAAATATATACATCTCGGTCGGTTGATTTCGCGTGACCTCGAGCGATAGCGGCGTAGAACAGAATTCTTATTCACCAGAACAGAGTACAAGAGAGAATGTCTAATTGGCGTACTTTGAGACCAAAAAGGAAACTCCAATTCCAATATGAAAATTGAAATTTTCAATTTTTATGAGGAAACGATATGAAAATTGAAATTTACCATTTTTTCCAACGTCATTCTCGTGTTTGACCTTTATGCAAAACGGCTGGTCGATGCAGATTCAGCGCGAAAAAAACCACGGAATTATGCGCTTTTGAATTTTTCTTGGCTGTTTCGATGTTTACTCGAGGAGTTAAAAAAAAAAAATGATGCGGCTCATCCACATCCATCAGAGAAGGCCGTTTTTACGCGACCAGAACACCGTTATGAACTGTCGTTGGGGAATTTCGATGCAATTTTTTATCACCGAGAATAAAAATAAAAATAATTACACGGCTTTTTTTAATCTTACAAAATTCAGTATCAAACATCATTGATAATGACATAACTTGTGTGAAAAGTTTCAACTCCATCGCTTAAAAATCGGGACCGATCGTCTTAGCGACCTTTTCCCTAACTTTTCCAAAAATTCCCACAAATTCCATGAACAGTTGGAATAACAAATGTAATCCATTCATTTTTAAAGTTCTTGAACCTTCGATGGAAAACGAAAATTGTTGGCGTCTCAGTCTATGAGTTGGGCAGACTTTGATATTCTTATTTCCCTCCAAAAAGTTTTGCACCCGTGGCAAAAAAAGATTGCAGTTTTTGCTAGCGTTCGAATCTAAGCAGGATCGGTGCCAATTTTACATCATCATGAGAAGGTAAACCTGTGAATAACAATAGTATTAGTAGCAATAGAAAGCAACACAATTGATAGAGCTACGTTGTTTATTATACAAGTTTAGTGCTTTTACATTTGCAAACCGCAAGATACATTTTATCGTCGATGGACCCTTATCGCTTGCTGGAAACACAACGAGTCCTCGGAGTCAAGCATCAGTTCTAACCACGTATTGACAATAAACGTCGTGCATTAAATCGCAAATTAAATGACGGAAACCGTGAACATTTTTTCTTCGGGACCCCCCAAGCAATTGGAACTCGGACCCGGTTTCGTCGCTTTGCAATTTTTAAACGGATTCTATAGATGACGATTTCGCCGATAAAACATATAATAGAACACGTTAAGCCTACGCCTAGGATCACAAACGCGAAACATAAGTCGTCCAGTGTCATAACCCTTCTCTCCACATTTTGCTTTACGGCATCGTCATCCACTACCTCATCGTGCAAATTATCGAGAATTTTATCTTCTTTCCATAAGCCATGCTCAGTCAATTCTTTCATTAGGAAGTCTATTCTACGATGAAACGGATTGTTCCAAGTAGTTAACGAATACCAATAATCATGTAATATTGCATCTTTGCTCACGTGTAGATTTTTGTAAAACGCTTCACTCAAGGCTGTAGGAAAGTCGAAGACACAAACACCTAAGGGATCGCTCAATATGTACATGGAACAGTTGTCCCTATCCGGAATTTCGATAAATCGTCCATCAAGAATAGGATCCGCAGTGAGTTTGGTGTTATAATTTTTTTCATTGTAAACTTTATAATCAAGATATGCAATATCCTGCTTCGTTTGCACATTCCGATAAGCTATGGTTGTGGTCAATAACGTTGCCAGGTTACCGGTATAAATTCCCTGGAGAACTACCACAAACATAAACAGACAAGATAAATAAATAGTTGCCGAGACGTTTTGAGGTAATTTCGTGAGACCCGTGCCACACGTTAAACGGACGAGGTTCAATAGTGCTGACACTACAGTCTGGCGTAGAAAAAATTTGAAGAAGAGAAAGGTAATTAAGTAAACTAGCCACATGCCAATCCGAGACTTTCTGTCAATGACCGACAAGATCTTCTCAAGTTGCGACATGTGACCTGTATGCTGGGTCACAGCAAATAGTGGATCCTGAGTCAGTGGAATGATCATTCTAAGAGTTTCATCTTTCGTTAAGTGCGGCCTGTACGAGAAGAAATAGGCTTGCAATTGGATTCCTGTGCATTGCTCGTAAGGCTTTTCAACTATTAACGCCGTTGCATTCAGACGAATTACGATATGATCAAACATAAAATGTAGTTTTCTGTGGGCATTATCATAGATTTCCTTTATTTTGGGAGAGAGTGAGTTATAGGCTGATTTATCCAAAAATAAATCAGCCCGTTCCATTATAAAGTAGAATGGATGGCCACCTATATCAATCGTCTTATCGAAGTTTAAATCTTTGCAGATTTGTCCTCCCTCTCGATACACTCTGGCGAAAATATGTATATGTGCGTCACAAATCATTTCAAATTTTCTACTGGACAACAATGTCCAGTGCTTCGGTGCTTTATTCGTAAAAGGATTGATAGTGAAAATAATTGCGCCCAGACTGCGGTGGGGATGAATAACTTGTACGTTAAGCATTCCGAAATAAAATGTTATAACCCCATACAAATTAATCTCTTTATATGCGAGATTCTTCTGCAATATAAGAATATTTGCGTTGTGGTTCCACCAAATACTTAAAGAGAGCCTAAGACATAACCGGGACAATACTTTCTTAGAGTCAGCGACAATCAGGAAGACTCTTAGTCTATGTAATTTTGAGGCAGGAGGAAGAGGAATATCATCATCTTTGTCCACTTCGAGCTTATTATCGATCAATACTGTAGGGATGAAATATTTGGACCAAAGTGTCTTGAGGATGGAGCCATCGACATTGCCGAGAATGCCAACTGTATCACCGGGATCTCCATAGCATGACGTCAAGACATCAATCTGAAATCCGTAAAATCGTTTACAATATTTGTGCTATTTGTATGTATAAATATATTTGTAAGGCGAAGTGACGGCCGCGCCGGGACCCCCCACAGGGGCCACTTGATCACGTATATGACGTTCATTTTGCTCCACACCCAATATTTTAAATTTTTATCCCAAAAATGCGTTTTCACATTACACCAAACTGTTTTCAGTGCATAAAATCGAAGCTACAAATGTCCGACTGCACTTACGCACAAAAAGGCCAGCAGATTCATGTTCAGCGCACAAAAATACGTTGAAATACGTAGCAGTTACTTTTATAAACGAAGACAAATATTTCATACGAACAAAAAATAATTTATCAAAAATTTCCAAGGCTACCCCTTTAGAGTCCATTTTCCGCGTTTTTCAACGTCCTCAAACGGCACGATAAAACGATTCTAAAACTTCGGACGAGGCCCTATCTTGTATATTTTTTCCCGTAGAACACGATGGACACCCCGGATTTTCCGTAACTCCATTGGGAGCCGAGATATCGACCTTTCAAAATCACGAAAATCGACGTTTTTCCAAATTGACTCAAAAAGTGAAAATTCGTTGTTCAATCGATTTTTTTGTTTCAAGGCTATATTCCACGTATTTTTTTCCCGCTGATCACGAATATAACAATCATTTTACGCCCAACCCAATATTTTCCATTAAAATCCCAAAAATACGATTTCTTGTGCATAAAATCGACATTTTCAATGGCTCACTGCACTTTAGACCCAAAAAGGCCAGCGGATTCGTGTTCAGCGGGAAAAAATACGTCGACATACGTGACCGTTCGTAAAAAAAAAAAAAACAAACAAAAAAAAAAAAATTACTAAACTAAATATACATTTTGAAACAAACTCAAATTTTCGGGGAAAATAAAAAATTCAAGGACATGAGGTGACATTCAAGGACATTCCAGGACTTTTTCAAGGTCATGCAAAATTCAGGGACAATTCCAGGACTCCAAGGGCTTCAAAAACCGCTGGACACCATGTATTAAGAGGAGATCTAACATTTGAGTTTATGAAAACTAGATAATTAAATGGAAAACTGTTTTAACATCAATAAGATAATCGCGATATCACCCACACATAAAAGAAACCGGTTTAACACAATGATTTTTTTTTCATCGAAAGTAACACGAACCTCAGCGAACAGTAATTCGATATCTGCATTTTATAAGTGCCAAAAATTGCGCTTTTGTCGAAATTTCATTTGTATTTTAAGATTCGCCACCAAGATGCACACTCGAAAGGTTAATATGTAATTAAAGTTAAAACATAAAAAGAGAAATCTAATGACCTGAATTCCTAACATTTATAATAATTAATTCTTCGTCACGATTTTCAAAATAGCATACAAAAGCATAACATTTGTCAACCACATATTAAATTGAAAGTTTGAAATCTTACCACTGCTCGGTCGAGACGGCTGAGTTCAGATTCTGGCGGCTGTACAACAATTGCGGCCATACACGAATGAGCAACGAAAGCCAAAAGTGTAATCGAGAACACAATACTCTTCATGGCGTATACCTTTGCGTTTATCGTATGAAACTTAGCAAAAGCTTATCACGCACCGAACTTCAACTTTACTGAATTTGAATGACCCTAAAGGTGTATACGTTTTTAAAGTTCACGGCACTTCAAGCTGGACTAAAATGTGAGCGACTCCAAGTAGCTCCGACAATACGAATGACAATAGACACGTCGTCGTTCTCCTTATATAGTCGGCACCAATAGTGCAAACTTTGGAATCGACACCTCTGCAGCCAATGGGAAGCATGGAAAATCGCTCAGTAGGTATTGATTCTCGCGAAATATACATTTTTTTCAAAAGAGGGGAGACATACGTCAACTTTTATTCTAACCTTCAGTGTTTGTTGACGTAAAGAAAAACGTGAAACCATTGGTTACGCTGCAACATTGTATGCCCTTCCTGTGAGCGCACACTATCCATTTCAAGAGCCAATCCTCTAATGCGTATGAATATTCAATCGTAATGCGATGTACAATCTATTGCAGTGACGATCGATTCGCTAGTGCGAGCAGATAAGTAATAGCTTTTAAACTATTGTCCCACATCGTATTTGCCACGCGCAAGCTTCTCTACTAAATTTCTACAATCAAGCTTCGTTACTGAAAAAAAAAAAAAAAAAAAAAACGTTAACCAATATTGCACATTGCTTTCACAGTTATTGACGTCACTAGCTCTATGAGAACTCGTCACTCATCGAGCTCTCCTTTAGAGATTTCTTCAACAGCCCACTTTCATGAGGAAACGAAAAAAAATTAACGATTTTTCGGAATCTTACAGAACATCGTCCCAAACATCGTTGGTGGTAATCACTTATATGAAAAGCGATAGTTATCTTTATAAAGATCTTGAAATTGACAACCATCGTGACCATAGCCAACTTAATATAGCAATGAATTTTGATATAGTTTTTTTCGTATCATTCTTTACGCTACAATATTCCAAGCCCTTCGCGTGTGTGCACACTAGCGATTTCGAGAACTGATCCACTCTTGCGTCTGAATATTCAATCGTAATGCGATGTACAATCTATTGCAGTGACGATCGATTCGCTCGTGCGAGCGGCCAACTAATAGCTTTAAACTATTGTCCCATATCCTGTTTGCCACGCGCAAGCTTCTCTACTAAATTTAAACTGAAACTTCTCTACCAAATTTAACCCGAACACATTACAGCAGAGGATTTCTAAGTCGCGTCAGACCAAAAAAAAAATTCCAATCGCATATAAAAAAGAAAAGCCTAAAAACTTGAAATTTTTGAAAAAAATTAAAGAAACTAATATTCTCTCTGGGACGAATGCTGAGCTTGAAAATATATATATATCTCGGTCGGTTGATTTCGTGTGGCCTCGAGCGATAGCGGCGCACAAGAGAGTACGGAGCGTGTACAGCCGAAGAGAGTTAAGAAACCCGAGAAGAACCCGAGCGTTCTTCGGCTCGGCGTTAAAACCTCGATCGCCACATTTCGCCGGAGGGTGCCGCTCGCCGTTGCGCCGCTCAGGAGAGACAGAGACGCCGACAAGGAGGCAGACAAAGATGAGAGAAATATATTTTACGAGCATCGAAGCGCGCATAGCGCCTTCTCTTCTGCCGGCTCTCTCGCAACGTTCGAAATATCCCGGAAGAAGGTCCTCTCGCGCGCAAAGTTTACGCCACTTTGCGCGCATCGCCCCGTAGACGATAAACCCGAGCACAAAGATGACCCGTCTGGCTCCGATCTCTCGGAAACCATTTCTGCTCTCGTTAACCCTTCGAGTCCTCAGCGCCTTTCGCCGTTGAGCAAAAATCATTACATCGCTCGACAATTTTCCGAATGAACATTTTTTCTTCCTCAAAATTTCACCTCCGTGAAAAATTTTGCTTCTTCGATTTCTACAACCAAGTAAGAAAATATTGTGACGAAACGACGCTCGAAAACTGTTCTCGGAATGCTTTATTTGTAAAAATTTTTCCAGAATTTCTGGATTTAGATTGAAGATATTTTAGAAGGGCTGCTGTTTTGCCGATTGGGCGAACAGCGGTAATGACGGAGCGGCGAGCGTTTGAGTTTCTCGACTGTTCGACAATTTACCGATTGAAACATTTTTTCCTCAAAATTTCACATAGTGAAAAATTTGATTTCTTCAATTTCTGGACCCAAATAAGAAAATGTTATGACGAGAGACTACGCTCGAAAACTCAGGATGCTTTGTTGTGTATCAACATTTTTCCAGAATTTTTGGATCTAGATTGAAGGTATCATAGAAGGAACGCCGTTTTGCTGATAGGGCGAATAGCGATAATGATGGAGAGGCGAGCGACCACGCATTTTCCTCACCGTGTCGGAAAATTTTCATAATCATATCCTCGTTATTTCTCGCACCCAAGTCGAATCGGAGGCTGATTGGCGAATATTGCGCCACGGGAGTCGTATGCGATGCGAGTATGTGCAACACAAGACGGCGCACGTTGTACCAATGATTTATGGATATTTGTTGAAGATTGTGACGAAACATCGGTCAGTGGAAGTCTGAAAGGAACTTTCCGTGCACAGGTGTATATTTTCATATTTTTTGATTGCAGACTCGATTTTGATGTCTGAATTGCTTATTTTTTGCTTGGTTGGATCACCGTCGGACGAACGACATTACCAACCGATAACAGTCCCTTTACCGATCTCTTATCGCCTTGCAGAAATAATGGCACAATTTCGTCTCCGAGGGGGGAAAAGGCAGGCGAGATTCTTTCTCAAGAGAAAGAGAGGCAGAGAGAAAAAAAAGAGAGATGCTCCGTTCGAATCACTTCTGCCCCTGGCAGGTAGTCAGGTATCAAGAGAGGAGTCACTGACCTCCTGACACACATCGTACTCCTCGGCTCGATCGCTGTTCAGGCGAACATCACGTACGCACGTTTTTCTTTGTATTTCTTAGCCGCGCGAGGCCGAACCGCGCGTATAGTTACGCGCATAGGTACGAGATTTATCTATCAAAGCGGCTAGAAACGCTTTATTTTGTTTATATATTTTCCTTTTTTAAGTTTAGCGAATTGTTGGTTTTGAATCATTGAATTCCACTGAACGGGTAAGAAAAGTGCTTTCACACAGCGACGTGCGTCGCTGCGTGGAAGCACTTTTATGAACGTTCGCCAGTTAGGCGTGCACGTACAAGACTCCCTTTATTTTGTTTATATATTGCCCTTTTTGTAATTTTACCGAATTGTCGATTTTTGATGATGGAATTCCACTGAACGCGTGAAAAAACCTTTGTTGTGCAATGCTGTGAGAAAAAGCGTTTATTTTTATTTAAGCGCTCTAATGTTTATGTACTAGTGAAAAAAAAATGAGAGATAATTCCGAAGTGATGACTTACCCAATGCGCCGACACACTTGGGCAGTAGGTATTGTACTTAGTGGAGTGCAGACGTTGCGGCGCGGCCTCCACGCTACGCGGAGTTGCGTTCATCTCTGCATAAAAGCACTTTTATGTACGTGCGCCAGTTACGCGGCCACATACGAGATTTATCTATTAAGGCGGCTAGAAGAACCGCTTTATTTTGTTGCATTTTATGCATTTTCCTCGTTTGTTTTTACCAAATCATCGATTTTCAATTATTGAATTCCACTGAACGGGTAATAAAAATTTCGTTCAGCAATGCTGCAACAAAATGAAGCTTTTCTTTTTTTTTTAAACGTGCGCCACTCACACGTACACGTACAAAATTGACCTATTATTAAGGCGGCTGGAATCAGCTTTATTTTGCTTATACACTCTTCTCTTTTATTTTCACCGAACGATCCGTTTTTAATTATCGAATTCTACTGAAAGGGGGAAATAAATTCGGTTGTGCAATGCTATGAGAAAAAAAAGCGTTTCTTTTTTTCAGCGCTCTACTGTTTATGCAATTTTTACTCGGTGAAAAAAAATGTTAGAGATAATTCCGAAGTGATGACTTACCCAAATATGCACCGGCATACCTGGACAGTAGGTATCGTGCATAATGGAGTGCAGACGTTACGTGCGCGGCCTCCACGCTACGCGGAGTTACGTTCACCTCTGCATGTACGTGAGCCAGTTACGTCTTTCATAGGATTCGTGCAACACGAGGATTCCGATGAAGGACTCTGATACCGGACGAGTCGTATATCTTACACGCTATTTTTTATAATTGATTTAACATGTTTTTTGCCGAAACAACGCGTGGTATAGCAAGTGGGTTGTATACATATCCACTGAAGCCTTTACTGCTTATTTATACGAAAAGCGCCAAAGACATACGGTAAAACGTGGTTAACATGGCCCGGTGGACATATAGTTGATTTAGTCATAGGTGAATCTCCATATTCACCACTTTCATAGCACATGATATTTTTTTTTAATTGAAAAAATCGATGAGTTTTATCTATCGGCTTCACATATAATTTTACATTGATTTAGTCATGGGTGGGCCATATTCGCCACTTTCATACCAGATGATTTTTTCGTCACATTGAAAACTATCGATAAGATTTATCTATCAGCTATACTTGCCTTAAAGATTCATTTACAATGATGTAGTCGTGGGTGGTCCACATTCACAACTTTCATATCGGATGATCTTTTTTCGCATGGAAAAAAATCGATAAGGTTCGTCTATCAGCTACTGGACGATGATATTATCAGCCTTGCAGATAAGTGTCTTCGTCCAAAGTCTCAGCGAGTACTTTGAGATGATCTCTAAAAAATATGGGAGACGGGGGCAAAATGGGGCCGCCACAGTAATATTAAGGTCGCTCGGACGACATCGGCGCAATGAATCGATCGTTTGTGAAAGACAAAAAAAAACTTGCGGTGGACGAGGCTCATAATACGTCGGTGGTCCGCGTTGATTCTCTACGACTCGGCCACCTGTGTTCCTCAGTTCGCGCTCCCGCTGTTTCTTCAGCTCGAGGCTCGGACATTATCGACTCGCTGAAAAAAAAGAATATATACATATCAATAAATAAACCGAGCGCACACATTTCGCGGCAGGGTGGGGGGAAGGGGGAGAGCGTAACTGGTAAGTAGTTACGACCCGTTCACGAGCAGACACGAAGAAGATGATCGGGGGACTGGTATACACACGGAGAAGACTCGAAGATACGCAAATACACGTTCCAAGTATACGGGAACGCGCGAACCAGCGCATAGGATAGAGCGAGGCAAAACGGACCACTTTAACAAATTATTCGAGGGAATATGAAAACAAACTAGTGACAAATAGTGTCATCCTAAATTGAGGGCAGCTGGTCCATTTTACCCCGGAGGTCCATTTTGCCCCGCTGCTTCCCGCACCTTCCACCGCCCATGGAGATTCGTCGAAGAGATACGCACGGATTTGCGCATAGGGCAGAGCGGGGCAAAACGGACCATTTTTAGAAATTACTCGGTAAACATGAAATCTAAACAGTGACGAATAATAGTTTCATCCCAAATTGAAAATGCATGGTCCATTTTGCCCCGCTCCTCCCCGCTCCGCCCTTCGTTAATCGAGGACGACTTACGCATAGGGTGGAGCGGGACAAACGCACCACTTTTACAAATTACTCGCGGAACATGAAAACCAATCAGGGACAAATAGTGTCTCATCCTAAATTAAGGGCACGTGGTCCATTTTACCCCGGTGGTCCATTTTGGCCCTCTCCACCCCGCAACGTCCACCGTTCGTGGAGATTTGTCGAAGAGAAACGCACGGACTTGCGCACAGGTGAAAGAGATCTCTGTCGTGTCTTCGTGAACGTTCCCACCTATGCATATGTATAAAACTTCGCAGGTGTACTGTGGAAGCTCACCGGCGATCGACCGGTGTGGAAAAACCATTGGCAAAGCTGACTCTAACGCGGTTCTAGACCAATGGCTCGAACTCTACAATATCCGTAGCGAGTGAAAATCCGCGAGCGCGTTACTCAGGTTACGCGAGGAGGAGAGGGGAGGAAGGGAGGAGAGAAAAAGTCGGGAGGAGAAATAGAGAAAGGCCGACACCAGGTCCGGCGGCGATTTCAGCTCGGTAATTTAGAAGCGGGGAAAATGCCTCACATTCTAATTTTTTATAAACATTTTTTTTATCATTAAAAGTTTGATGCATGCGTCATAAACAGAGACGTCTATAATCACTCAGCTGCCGAATAATGGCGAAATTCCGAGAGCACTCGAAAGAATTTAGTATATTATTCTCGGTAATTTTGCAATTTTTTTTCACGCTTTTCGGTTATTGAAAGTACGATTTCAGTAACAGGGATTTCAGAGCGATTTCAGTCATTTACAATCGGGGAAAATTCCTCACATTTTTATTTTTATCTTTAAAGAGAAAAGTTTGATGTACGCGTTCTAAAAAAAGAACTACTTATGTAGTTCTTTCAGTCGAGAGATTATTCTCCCGGCTGCCGAGTAAGGGCGAAGTGTCGAGAGCGTTTGGAAGACTTTAGTGTATTATTCTCCGTAATTTAGCTATTTTTTTGTTATTGTTTACTCGTTTCTGTTATCGGAACGAAAGCGAAGGCCAAGATACGAGGTGAAGAATGAATCGCGAGTCGGCGGAGCACGCCATGCGAAAGTGAATCTTTTTAGTAGTTTCGTGAGTCGAGTCTAAATATCTTGTATCTTAAGAATGGAAGTTGTCCGAGCGAGCGACCTCAGGAGGAAGATGATGAAGAAGAAGCGGCATGGCGCAACGCTCGTGACATCCTCGACAGCATTAGCTTTATAGTGACTACCGTGCGACCTCACGATCGTGATATTCTGCGGCTTTTGAGTACTCGGTAGCAATAGCGGTACGGCCAATGGACACGATACGCCACTGCGACTGAATTACCATTGTCTTCGTTCTTTTTTTGTTTAACAACTAACTGCATTTCTGTTGTATAATCAATGCGGCCGCTTCATCGTGAATCGCTGCGAACATTCCAGTAACCAAAGATTCGAAAGTCTTAGATCGACTAATTTTACGCGATATCTTTTCTTTCCATTTCCCATCGTTTTTCTGTTTTCCTATCCAATCAAAATATTTTGCTAATTAATCAAAACTCCGAGATCGCAATTTGATCCTTCAAAGATAATTCGCGTCTCAAAATTTGTCCTACAGTTTATAAACGTCGTGAGTTGTATCGCGTTAAAAAAAGGAATAAAAGAGAATAACAATTTCGTGACAAATTGTGATTGAAACGAGCAGCGAACATGATATGATTTAAGATCCGCGTGTGTGGGCAAGAATCGTATCGCGAATCGTATATCGTCTCTCTGCAGGAATCGTAAAGCGAATCTCTATGAATCTACGTGGTCTCGTATACCGTACACGCATCGTCACGCGGAGCTTTAACGGCACGTTTTTGTTAATCAAACTACACGCGGGCAGGCATTAACGATCGTGTCTGTAAGGGTCTCTCTATTCCTGCAGGCTCGCAGTAGAGAGTCAGACTGCAGTCCTACTAGAACATATACATATACATATATACAAATATATATGTGTACATGTACAATACCGAACGATGGACGGTTACCGTTCGCCGCAAATGGCGATGAGCGATAAGTCGTTTCGCCGCCGAAGAATAACTATCCGAGCCGAAGCAGAGACGTCGAGGTATAACGAGCTACGAGACTCTTCGAGAGCTCACGAGGCACGCTCAGCGCGAATCGTCGACATACCGAAGGAGAACGCGCTCCTCGCCTGACCGTATCCCTCTCTCACGGAATCCTCTCCCCCCCCCCCCCCCCCTCTCCGCCTCACCGAGTTCTCTTACCGGAAATGATTCTCGACTCGCGAGAGTTTGCTTCCCCTCCGCCGCCTGCCTCACCGCACCGTACTCTAACCTCCGCCTCGGAACGATCCTGGCCGCCTCGAGTCAGACGCTCGCAAAATCACTCGGATACTTATCGAGCGAGAGAATCGCGACGGTTCGAGATCTATCGGCTACACACCATTATCCCTCTGTACTTTATCATCCGGCATGCCCTCGCCGGGACTCCTCGGTCCCGTTTTCGCTCTCAGCCTTCACAGAAGCACTATTATTCGGTACATTTGAGATATTGCTGGGGTTGTGCTCAGCCAAGTGTTATTGTCACACTTATGTTGTTTTTTTGGTTTTTGTAATTCGTTTCCCGAAGTTCGTCAAGGTGCTCGCACTTAAAACAACGTTTGCCGCTTTCCGTCACAGAGACGAGTCGATCGGATCATATCGGACACCAATGAGCGAGCATCAACCAATCACGGCTGGGTGTGGATACGGCACGGCCCGTCTGCGATCCGTACGTAGTTTTATGTGCGAGCAGCTTCAGGGAAATGCTTAGGAACTGTGAATTCAATATAGCGTCTTGATTGAAACCCACTTATTTTCGCTCACGGACTTCACAGAAGCACTTTTCTATGATTCGATACATTTGCGATATCACTGAGGTTGCGACACGGCCGATCGGGAGTTGTCACACTTTTTGTCCTACTTCGTTTTCCGAAGTTCGTGCGGATAATGTTTCGGAACTGCGACTCAATATGGCGTCTTGATTGGGGCCCTAACCCCACTTAATTTGCGACGACGATGCTGCTGTGAGAATCCGAAAGATAAAAATTATATCATCAGATTAATTTCTCGACAAGATATAATAAGCGTCCGAAGAATGTCGAGGAGACATGAAACCCTAGCATGCGTGTAATGTATATCATTATAATACGTGTCCATTCTGTTATTTTCTCCGGTTCCCCTCAGACTCGCAATTACGACGTCCTTGATACTATTGTTGTTATGGCCGTTATTATTCGCGGAAAGTCTTTATGTTCTCTCCTGTGTGTGTCTTTTCTCTTTTGTTATTCCGTCGAGCATTGCGTATGATTATAATTATTACCATCGTCCGACGAGTGCAATGCTGCATCGGTTCGCGATTCGATAAGATTGAGCCTCGTTACCGGAGCCCACAAGACCGCATTTTTTTACGTCATGGCAATGTCGAAATTCATGCCTCTGAAAATCCAGATCTTTTCTTCCCTCGATGGAATGCATAAAAAGCGTTCGTGCGTGAATGACGGCAAATATCTCGGCCAACACAGATTCGACTCTGCCACGAATATATAGGTATACAAATATATAGGTATAGCTGTCGAAGCAACTTCCCCGACAATTCGGCCGTGACATTGAAAACAAATTTTAACTCAGAAAACAGTGTAACGTGGAATCCGCGCCCGATTGCCTCGCGCCGAGTTACTCGACGATGCAGCCATAGTGATTTACGCTTTTGCCTCGTTGCTCGTTAAAACTCGACCGAGCGAAAGCAGATAATATCGTCGTTGCTTCCACCTTCAACCATTCTCGTTGTCTTCCTCTTTCCGCAAAGAAATACCATATATATATAGTAATAAGTATATAGATCCGTACAGCATGAAGTATTATAACTCGAGCAGCCAAGATTCGTCGGCAAAGTATAACGGTTATTATGCTTATAACTTGCAACTCGCCAAACCTTCGAGAGAACTACCGAGACAAAGGAGACCGGGGGAAGTTTCCACGCCGAGAAAGTGCGGCGAAATAAAACACTTTTTCTTCTTTTTTCTTTTCGTCTCTAATCGATCCACGCTAATGACGGAATTCACCTCGATTTCGCTCAATTCATTCTCATTTCTGCGATGATTAAACTAGTTATTAAAATTTCAAGAAAAAAAGCTATAAAGATATATCGCTTCGTAAATTGTCGACGCGATTGTTTTTGTCAACAGCCAGCCGTGCGGCCCGACGCGGCGGCAAAAGTCACGAGAGTTACATAAAACTACGACAAAAGAATATTCCGGATTTGGTAGCGTGGATATAAAAGAGGAGCTGTGGAATTTGAAGGGAGATAAAAAGTGATATGCCAGGGCGTATTACCGTTGTTCGTTGAACCGTCCGATTCACGTGTGTCGTGCAGGAATTGCCGAGCCGCTTTCGCCCCGACACTACTGTTCCGGGATCCCCGCCTATCTCCATCTCCCCGTTCTGTCCGTTCTTTTTACACCTTGACAATTTTCGAAATTAGCATTCGTCTCCACGTTAGTCGAATAACCGAGTGAGAGACACATTCGTCCTCATGAATGACCCGAGCTGAAGGAGAAAAAGAAATACGTTACATCTCTCGCGTCTTTGCAATAGTAAACAGAGCGACGCCAGTGTGCGTGTCCGTGCGTGTGTCTTTCTAACGCCAAGGGGCAACTACTCGGTTAGACAGCGCTGCTGGTAGCGGTGCTTCGTACTGTAGGCGACGCGCACGCAGCCAACATAACAATCGTAACACTTTCGTGTCGAGGCTCGTTAAACAGGAGCTCGGACGATCGACGGGCTAACGGTCTTACTTTACAAACGTCTCTCTCGACGTCACGTATAACTTGACGAAAAACGTACACACAATCCTCTCGCGCAAACGAATTCCCGAGTGATGAGCGGAGAAGAGGCGTGTCCTAGAAAATACGCGAAGGAGTCCTCATCGGTAAGTTGCTTCGTGAGGAAGAGTGCGAACGCGTGGATATATATTTTTTCTTATCGAAGAAACTTGATCCCACCCGTGGTCAAATCTTCGTCCTACACCGAATGGGCGCGGCTCGGGGGGACTTGCGAACTTTTTTCGCGAACTAAAAGTTTCTCCGCGGAACTATGAATATGTAATGTTTGTCGATGATGAACATACGATTCATATGAAATCTCTTCGGAGAGTCGAAAAATAAAAAAAAATTGCGATTTCGGTTTTAACTGGAACAGGACGTAAATCGATCGACGAACGAGTTTCGTCGACGAGAGTTTTCTTTACCCCCACCACAGCGCGACAGGCCAGGCTCTCGTATAATTGGATCGAGAAGAAACCGACCGACGCCGGACGGCGAGGAAATCGGGACTTTTCTCGTTCCTTTTTCTTTTCCTCTCCTGTATATATATATACGCTCGCTGGAAGTTTCTCGGGAAATTGAAACGGAATAAGCGCGAGCGCTCGCACAGATGTGCGAGAGGCACGGGTGCTTCGAGAGCCGGCGGTGCACAGGAGTCGTCCGAGTGACCTACTCCTCTCGGCTTCGCTCCGTATGTCGCTGTATACTTACCTTGACACGAATTGCGCATAGAAAACTCGACCCGCGGAGAAGCGGGAACGGTCGGACGGCGTATTCGTACTTAGTCTCGTAGAATTTACGTGAAACTCTCCGGGCGGGCTTGCCAAGGAGAGACCCGCTCCTCCCAGTCGACGAATCGACACGGGGAAACGTACTTTTTCCTTGTACCAACTGCGCCGGACCCCGAGAGATGTTTACGTATGGAGACACATTAGTAGCACGGGAGAAAAAAAAACAGCTCCTTCAGCGACCTGCCGAAGGCATTCGCCGCACCGCCGCAACAGTTTTCGACGGACTGTAGTGCTTACCGTGTACATCCGCGCCTGCAGATATATTTCCTAAGACATTTTTCAAGGTAATCGCGAGCCATTAGCTTAGACATTGAGAGGACGAATTTGCCGCACAAGAAAATTCCTACCTGGTAACGATTCACTTCGATGACTCAAAATAATGGAAAAAAAAAACTGATTAACCATTCACTTTAACGCCCAATTTGCCGTATTCGCTAATTTGGTGAAACATGGATTTGTTAAAAAAAAATCTTCAATTTTTATGCCAACAATTTTGGAAAAATTTCGACGCTCAAAATTGAAAAAATTTGCACGGGTAAACGTACTTTTCCTGTCTTGTACTTACGAGGTGCTCCAGACGTCAGAAGATGTTTACTTATAGAGACACATTAATAGCACAGGGGAAAAAATGCAACTCCTTGAGCAACCTGCCGAAAGCATTCGCAGCACCGCCGCGACAGTTTTCGGCGAACTGTCCTGCTTACCGTGTATACCGTGCCTGCAGATATATTTCCTAAGACATTTTCAAGGTAACCGCGATCCTTTAGCTTAGACATTGTGTGGACGTATATGTTGCACAAAAAAAATGCATACCTGGTAACGATTCACTTCGATGAGCTCATAGTGATGACACAACATATTGAAAAAACTGGTCAACCATTTAATGCCCAATGTGCCGGGTTCTCTAATTTGGTGAAACGTCTACATTTTTTCAAATGCTCGATTTTAATTCCAACAATTTTGGACAAATTTCACGAATAGTCAAATTCTAAAAACGCAGCATTTTTTGGATTTTTTTATTGGTGTTTAAAAATTGAAGAAATGATTTTTTTAAAAGAGACATTAAAAAAACACACACACAAACATTTTTACGTATCTGAGCTAAGGTCTTTATTTAATTAAAAACTGAAACATCGCAACGTTCGAGCAACCTTGAGTCTGAAACTGGAAGTGCCTGGACGATTCATTGAATAATACTCGCGAGCGGCTGATCGGTCGAGCAATTATATCCGTAGGAGGTTGAAACCCGTGTAGAGAACCGCAGAAACTAATCGGAAGTGCTCGAACGATCGGCGTGCCGCGGCGGCGATTGATATTACTGCGCTAGGTCGAGATAATTCTAATCTCGGGAAACTCGGAGAGAGTACGTTGATGCTCGGAAATTCCCCTGATTACTCAATTTCCCTGTGGCCTCTGAGAGCCTCTCTATAACTCTGCAGAGGAGGCTTTTTGTCCCGCAGACATAAATTACATTTTATAATGGCCCACGCGGCATCGATTTAGTTGTTGCGGTTGATTTGATTTTTAATCGAATATCGTTTTCTCGTGTTTGCAGGTCCGGGCGCTCGTCGAGTGCCTCAAGCACCGGCACAGGATCCTCGGCCGGTGGAGGTCCCGGAAACGGAAGCACCGGGGACGGTAGAATGGCCGTGATCGGTGTGACGAGGAACGTTCGACTTCGTCGAGGCTACCCTGGCTTTGGCTTCTCGCTTCGCGGAGGACTCGAATACGGAGCAGGGTTTTACGTCAGCGACGTCGAGCCCGGTAGCGAAGCTCAGAGAATGGGCCTCAGGGTACGCGTTCTTCGATTTATTATCGATTTAATTTTCAAATCAATAATTCATAATTGAATATAAATTATAAGCGACAATTCATAATTGAATGGAATTATCATCGATAATTTGTAATCGAATGCAATTATAATCTATAATTCGTAATTGGATATAATTATACTTGATAATGCATTATTGAAAAAAATGTATAACCGACAATGGAATTGTTGAATCAATGTGCACTAATGAAACTTGTACGATTGAACGAACAGGTCGGAGATCAGATCATAAGAATGAACGGTCATCCGGTCGAGGACGCAGTGCACAGGGAAATCGCGCTACTGGCAAAACATCGACAGGATCTTGTCTTGAAAATTAGAAGTAAGCATCATAATTGAGGAGCTCCGAATAGCGGGTTGTTTTTTTTTGGGACAATTGCCTTTTAAGTACGAGGCTCCATTGATTTCAGACAATCGACTAATGACTTCTTAACCTTTTTTTTTACAGGCGTGGGCATGATACCAGTGAAAGAGTATGTATTATACTATCTAAAAAAAAATCGAGTTCTTGCATTGTTTGATTGACTCGTAAATAAACCGTCTTTTCCGTTCCTTATGACAGCAATCCAAACGATCCTGTAACGTGGCACATGGTGCAGCAGCAACATCAGCAGCAACAGCAGCAGCAGCAGCTGCAACACCAGCAGCAACATTCACTATACAAAGGAACGCTACCGCCGTACAATCAAGTGCGTCTGAGAATTCACGTTGGAGAAAAGGGCAGATTGGGATGCGGAGTATGTAGGGGAATCGTGCCAGGCCTCACAGTTCAGGTAAAAAATACCAAGAATCTATTCATTTAAAAGTACTGCGATAGAGTTTCTATCTATTTACTTATTCATTTATTTATTTACTAGTGATTATGTTGAATAGCGCGTCCGCATGGATTGCACGATTCACAGCATGTGGAAATCCATTTCATATGGAATGGAGTTTCCGAATTTCGAAATCCATTCTATATGAAATGTTATGAAAATCGGGGGGCGGATGTCATCTCTAGGGGGGGGGGGGGGGGGGGGGGAACATCCAGACCAACAAGCAAATCCCCGATTTTCCAAAATGTATGTAAGGTTTATATATTTCAGTATTAATTGTTCATTTAAATGTTCAGGGAACTCGAGAAGGCGGTCCGGCGCGTGCGGCAGGTCTGAAAGCCGGCGACGTTATTATATGGTGCAATGGTCAGCGGCTAACGAATATTCCGTTCGAGCGAGCTATCGAGGTAATGCGCGGGTCGGATGTTCTCGAGGTGGTGGTTAATCGACCAGTGGTTACACATCCACCCTACGAGTATACGAGCCAGGCTATAAGAGCTTCCAGTGGCTACGACATGAGTCGATCGTTCGGCCCTTACAGCAATCCACCTGCCGGCATTATAAACTTGAAGTGAGTTTATTCTTCTCGTATTGGGATTTTTTTTTCGTTATCGCAGATATTCGACACTTAATGTTTTTATTAATCGTTTCAGAGGTGGATGGCCTATGTCGATGTCCACGAGCAGCTGCTCATCTTCCGAATGGAGTATTCCGAGCGATCAGGTAAATTTTCTTGGCGATTTTATTTTTTAATCATTTAATTTATTTTAGCTCGATCGATCTAAAACGGCATTTTATCAACGTTACAGGGACCAGAGTGGACCAGAAAGCCGAACAACACAACCGTAATAAGAGTAAATCAAAACATGAATCCCGGATATCCGTGTCATCCAGCCTACCGTCAAAATCATAATGCCAGCCCGAAAATCGATAATGAAGAGCCGCTGTACGACCCGGTAGCGCCTCGTGACTATGAGTCTCACGACTTCGACGCTAATCCACGCGACGAAAGGACCCGGCGCACCTCGTACGATCGGGATAACGGGCCGACCTACGATTGTCCGATGGACGAACGCAATTCGTACAATATTCCTAAGGCAAGCTTGAAACTATTAAAGCCGTTAAAAAAAGGGGAAGAAAAACTTTCACAGTCGCGTGGCCCAGATATCGGGCTAATCGCCGCACACGGAAACGTCCAGGCTGCGTTTCTTTCAATCGACGTTTATCGGGAGTGCATAAAGTCTATCACAGCCACGATGCAAGAGTATATGCAAAGCACAGCCGAGAAGCGTTGCAAAAGCCGACAGCCCGGGAGTTGGCCGTTAACTTGCCCATTTATTTTATCATTAACGCGCCGATCGAGCGTCACGCATGAACTGCACTTTCTATCCGAGGCTCATCCGCAATTATCCTGCAAGTCTCATACTGGCCCTCATACACCCACCGTCGCAATTACCGTATCGATACTCGACCGATCAATATACATCGTATCGTACCATGTGCACATAAGATTCTTCTCGAAGCTAAACGGTAAACGGCTCGCCGGACTCTCGTCAGCTTAAGAACGTACGCCGCTAACACTTCTTCGCAATTTATTCGTAATTATCGTACGCGTTTATGAGTGTGTATACGAGGAATGGATAATTGCGAGATCGATGCCTCGAACCTGGAGCACTTGGATCGGACATTGTAAAAAAAACCAACCCTTGTGAGGTTTCACCAGGTATAAATTGATATCGAAACTTTATTCGTCCGCAATGACATCAAATTACAATAATTACCTCGTAGCTGCCGTATGAAAATATTCGCGTTTTGATTAACGCTTAGTGTGCTCAATTTATATTTCATTTACAGGACAACGCCCATCGACAGGATAATCGTCTCGGAGACTCGCAGTCCGTCGAACGAAAGACCGTGACGACAGTAGAGGTTCATCAGAGTGGTTGTCCTCCGGCGCCGCCGTGCATGCCGCCGCCGGTTCCCCACAAATGGCAGCCAGGTAACGAGGCTCACCGTTAAACGCACCCGCGAACTTTGTTTACACATTTTTTTTACCGGACTGCAATATCTCATGGCTTCTTATCAATGCGATAACGCCATCAGCGAACTATATTTGAATACGCTGCTGCTGTTATCTTCATCAAACACGCAGTAGCTTTTAACTCCAATTTCTTCCGAGCTTATGCAGTTTTTCATGCATAACTATGCGCGTTACTGTCAAAGTTGGGCAGAATACTAAAAAAAACTACTGAAAATATAGATATGATATGTATTTTCAATTCAAAAATACTTTTTGTACTTAAAATACATTGATAAGTACTTTATTTTGAGTACTTCCTAATATACGTCGTAAAAGCCAATGAAATTTCAATTTCATTTTGTCAAATTAAATTTCACGTTTGACATTTTTTTAAATACTTGACATTAAATTTTCTTCCACACTCGACATTTGTCATTATTTTCACCTCAAACTTTTTTTTAGTTTAATATCTAACACTTCTTTATATTTGCTAATTTAATATATATATTTTTTTTATTTGAAACTTACTTCACAATTGGCACTTAGCATCGGAATCCGAAATTTTATTTAAAACAAAATCTTCATCTAACGATTTGGCTTTGTATTGTCAACTTTACATGAAAATTGAGCATTCGGGATTGTTCGTGAGAATTTGATAGTTTTTTCACATCCGTAATTTGGAATTTTGCATTGAAACTTTAAAAAAATGTTACATAAAAATGTCATTCTTTTCCGTGAACATCTTATAAGTATGTTGGCTCCGGAGAATTTGCATAATCATTCTCAAAATTCAAATGTGGAAGTGTATGAAAAAATATTTTGTATTTTATACTCAATTGGCTCAAAAAGAACTTGAAATACCAGAGAAGTGTTTGAGTATTTAAAATATCTAAAATATTGCCCAGCGCTCGTTATTATTATTATTATTAATATGTTTGTAATTTCAGAAACAAAACCAATGATAGCGATGCAGGGAGTGCAAATGGGCAGCACTCTGTCGATGGGAAGTACAGGATCGACGGAAACAGAGTCGAGTCTCGAATCGTCTTGCGGCAAAGACTCGGCCTCGACATCGTCGTCGGTCTCAACGTCTTCGTGCGAGCCGGCCTCGACCGTCTCCTTCGCTTCTTCGGTCGCGGCGGCGACCGGATGCGCGAACAAAACACCGGAACCCGCTCCCCCGCGGGTCGTACGACCTTGTCCGGTCGCAGCGCAAAATTCACCGGTACCGAATACCGATCTCGGCACCGCCATAACACAGGAATTGCAGAGGCGGGCCCAGCAGGTAGATCGACGATTGGATAATATGCTAATTGTAAGATTAGAATATGCAACGGAGATCCGATCTTTCCGAGACTCGCTGGGTGCTTAGGCCGATTAGAAATTTTCGGGCGTTACATCGGGCCCTGACAGAGTCCGGAGGAGGCCCGACAAGGCCTTACCAGGATCTTGTCAGGTACGTAACGCTCGACAATTTTTACTCGGGCGGTTAAAAAAAATAATGGCAACAACAATCGGTGCATGCTGTCGTTAGCGGATCGAAAATTTATCTCCCACCGTGTATCTTTAAGAAAGTGAAGATCTTCTCTACTTCGGAGAGGCGTCGCCCCCGGGGGAGAGTACGGGGTTTTCACTCATCTCGAGTGGGAACCACTCGAGTACGCTTGCCACTCGACTCTCCGTCGCAGCTGCGAGACTGAAGCGCTCACAAAGATAAATCGTCTCTGTCGATCGAGTGTGTTACGGTAGAGAAAAAAACATTGCAATTTCCTGATAACTTCGATCCCGATAGTAAATTCTCATGACGCATTGCGCGGCGAATCAACCAAAGTTTGTGGAATAATAAATTTCGAATACCTGTAAGATAATGCTTTATCTATTGATCGCAAACGTGACTAATCGGCTATTGTGAGTGGGGCTTCGCGAGTCTCGAACTTTTAAAGAAAAGCAGGACATGACTAATCTTCGTCCGGTTCTCCTTGCATCGGATCGTTGAAGACTTTACATTTTTCAAACTATAGACACGCTGCTTGACTTGTGTTTTTTTGTTTTATTCTTTTAGAGAATTATGAACGCCGCCAAAGCCGAAGCGAACAAGGACAAGAATTGCGAGCCGAAGAAACCGCAGAATGCCGAAGCTCAGAGAGCCCAGGAAAATAAAGTGACGCACGACAAGGTGAGGAAAAAAATTGTTCATCCGACCCTTTAGTCGGGAAAACCTATCTAAAAATAAAAAATTAATTAAACCAAATTGAGGGGAAAACTAAAGGCTAAAAGAGAATGAAACTTTTTAAATTCTATCTGGCCTTTAGTTTTTGGAGAATAAGTTAACTGACGAAAACTCCTGCTTTGTCCTGCAGTTGATGGAAGAATTCAAGCGCGCGCATCGCCGAATGTTCAACGGCAATCAACAGCGCGTACAGTTCTCCGATCAGCAAGCCGAAAAGGTAAGCACTCATTGCGCAATGACAAGAAAAATAATTCCATCACGAGTGGGTATTATTTTTTCTGATAAGGGAGAGTTTGACATAAATGTCGTGAGTTACGAAACAGAGCCGAACTAATCAGTCGATTCAGGGTCGTTTGAAATAATTTTTTGTTTTCGAGCATCGTAATCGTAACATCTGATTGGTAGATAAATAAATAAATCAATATATATATATACATACTGACCCCGCCTTAAAAGAATGACGGGTTCAATACTTGGATGGGTGACACCTGTCACCCATCCAACTACTGAATCCCCCCCATTCTTGACACGGCGGCGACGGCGGCGAAATCTTTTATATATATATATATATATAAAATCGTTGCCCGTTACGTTTCGATAAAAGTCCAAATCAACGGGGACAGATGAAGAAGCGGGGAGGACGTTAATGTTCCAGGAGAAAAAAAGTTGCAGCGCTTCGGCGCGAAATATTTGTTATCGATCGTGATCGTAACATCTGATTGGTGGATTAATTATCGTATCTAGATTTTAAAAATGATATATTATCGTTGCTCATTGCGATACGCCGAAAAGTTCGAGGCAACGAGGACAGATGAAGAAACGAGATAAATTGTGTAGGAGGAGAGAAGTTGCAGCGATTCGGCGCGAAATTTATACCCGCTGCGTGCTGACAAGTGCAGTAACCTTCTCTAATTGTATAATAACGGGTAGCCGAGCGGAGCGTAGAAACAAAACTTTCTCCGTTTACCTTCTTCAGTAGCGAAGTGGATGATGTCCGTCGGTGCGGGTTAGCTGGGAAGACGCTGGAGTAAAAGCGAGAAAGGGTCACTGGTATGAAACGGTTTTCTAAACTTTACAATTATTATTTTTTAATCAGACTCAACGAAAAGAACGAAAAATCTTTGATAAATTAATCGTGTAATAAGTAACCGGCAGATGCACGTTTAATGCAGTACAGTAATTGTTTCTCGTTAAAGGCACGAGCACCAGCAAGTGGCGTGCCTCGGGATCGTTTGGACTAATAAAAAGTAAAAAAAAAAAGCGTTCTTAATGTCTACAATAATGTTGATTATCCGGCAGTCGATCTTTTATTACATTCGTCTAATTGATCGGTAGTTTTTTTAAAATTTTTTCTATTTGATCCAAGTTTTTAATATTATTTTTTAACTGTTTTCGCTTGCTTTTCGTTTCAGTAAAAAAAATAATGAATTCGGCAACAGGAAGAGCGGCCTTGTCGAAGCCGATAAGGCTCGTGCTTATCGCAATAGTGATCGAGGTGGGGAAGCCAGTAAAATTTTCCTCCGTGCGAGAGTGTCTTCGTGGTAATCATCCTCTGATTGGACTCGGAAACGCGTACATACACAATACTTACGCGGACGTGCCGATCTCACGTGCATACTATATCGAGCTAACGCGTCGTTTCGCGGCGTTCGCCGCGGAGAGATAGCAAAATTCGCACCTCGGGTCAGAGAAGGCTCGGAGCGGTTCAGGTGCTCAGTCAGTCTCGGATGGTTCGCCGAACCGGCAATGCTCGATCGAATTTCATTCACTCGCCGGACGAGAACGAACGATAAAGATACGGATAAATTCTCCAACGAGTGCACTCGAGTTTTCGCTTATGAATAATTCACCTCGTCGGTCGTAAAAAATAACTTTTCCAAGCGTCCGATAAATTACCCACCGAAATCAACGAAAGTCTCGGCCGTGCGATATTCGGGAACTAATCTATCAGCGTGCCGTTGTTTTATCGGCGAATAAAATTTTTCTTATCGGAAATCTCGAGCGAACCCCGAGTCGCTGATCGATAGGTGTGCGACCGAGCTCTATACCAGTTTCGCGACACTCGTGGCTTGCCGTGTCGAGGATATATATTGTGTTGTTTTTTTTTCCTCTCTTTCTCTCTGTCTCTTGTCTTCTCCTCTTTTTTCCGTCGCTTCGTCGGACTTTGCCGGGCCGGTGACAAAGTCAGAAAATAATAGGCAGTCTCGGTTACGTAAGGCAGCTCGTAGGAGTGTTGCGCTTGCGGCTCAGGTGCACCAGGCGGTTTTGTTGCGAGGCGAGGGAAAGAAAAAAAAAATTCCAAGAGATATTTCGTGCTACCGGCATTGCCGACGCTAACTATCGCGGAGCATCATCGTCTCGAAACCGGTATATCGTGTTCTAGTTGAGAACACGAGTAGATAAAATTATTGATACGAAATACAAACATTAAGAACGAAACTTGCGAACCGGGTGACTTTCGATAGCGGTTCCCAAAGTAAATCAGTGGTGCGGCGATTGCGACACTCTAAATTAGACTGGCTCAAAGTGATAGCAAACGGGAAGCCAACGATAGAAAAACACCTGTTAAATCGAGTGTTTCAAATCGTATATTGTAAAAGTGATATTTTATACTTGAATAAAAATACGAAAAATATGTGACCCGTGAATTACGCCAAAAAATTATTTAAAAAAAATCAACGACGTACAGAGAATGTTAAAAGAAAACTAAATGATTGAACAAATTCTTCGCGGGAGGAAAGATTAAGATGAAACGTGTCAATGGAACTTCACCTCGGAAGCACGTACTGTTCACTATCGCACCGTACACAGTTAGTGTTTCGTATATATATCTCTTTCTCTTTGATGCGCAAAATTAACACTTCGCGCTTTATTTTTCATTATTTTTTTTAACAACTACTCCAGACCGTAACGAATATTGCCTTTCGTCACGATCGCGAGCAACACATAGTGGCCGTTAAAAACAGTGGAAAAAATTCCGCAACTTTCCCCGACCAAATTATAACTTCTCTAACGTCACTCATTTTCTATGGGCAATTACAAAAAAATCCCCGACTTTTTCCGGATATCCCTGATCATTTATTATATTTCCGGACGTCTTCAGGATTTTGTCCGTTTTACCCTCACCGCTGGCCACCGTGAATAAAATGTTTATTTCTCTTTTGTCATTTGCACAGGAACACGAGAAGCGCAACTTTCCCCGACCAAATTATAAGTTCTCCAATGCCACTAATTTTCTATGGTCAATTACAAAAAAATCCCCGACTTTTTCCGGATATCCCTGATCATTTTAAAAATTTTTGAACGTCTCCAGGATTTCATCCGGTTTATCCTGACCGGTGGCCACCGTGAATAAATGTTGATTTTTATTTCGTCTTTTTTTTTTTTGCACAGGAACAGGAGAAGCGTGTAACAAATGGATCGGCAGAGCCCGGCGGACCGCCGCCTCCACCGCTTCCGCTTCCGGCCGACTCGCCGACCGCAAAGAGTCCCGAAGATGCAGTCGAGATGCAGAGCATCGAATCGTTCAAGCTTAAAGACGCTCCGAGCCCGATTATACCAAAACCACCGTCGACTTACTTCTCGCTCGGAAACTCAACGGGCCCATCGTCGCCGACCTCCTCAGCCGGAAGTCCTCGTCACAATCTATCACCGGCCAAGCAACAGTTAAACGGTGTGACGCCCAATCAGTCTGTAAATAGTAACAACGCCAATCAGATCGCTATGGACCAAAAGAGAAGCTCGCCGATCGCCAAGATTCCTCCGCCCGTCGTGCCGATGTCGACCTTCGGACCGGGAAAAGTCGCCGTGAGGATCGGCGCTTACGAGGGCGAAACGAAGCAACCTTCCAGACTGGATTTTTTGCCGCAGCCTCCGCCCCGGGCTCCTGAATTGCCTACGGCCAAGGCCGTCGTCGAGGAGGTCGTCGACGCTCCGGTCGTTTCGAGACTCCAGAACGAACTCGCCGCTACCCTGCAGCGATCGAACCTCAGGAAAAAGACCGAAGGGGTAAGAGGCCTTGATGTCATCACTGTAAAAATTAATTGTAAATTAAATGCACTGGAATTTGAAATTTGCTTACATTACTTACATTAATTGAACATTAATGTACTTTTTTTTATAAAATTAAAATATCAGATATTAAAATTACAAATCTTTTGACGGAAACGTACAAACATTTTTATCAAAATTAAAAATTTTACTGTAAAGTTGCAACGCTAATGTGTTTGAAATTTCAGAAACAGTTCATGTAAGAAGGCTCTCAATACCGTTCATAATCTTTCAAACAAAATTTTTTTACGGTGTAAAGATATTGAGCGAGACTTACGGAAGAGGGACGAAAAAAAATAACGTAATTTTTATTCTGCTTGAATTTTAGGAGAACAACACTGCTGTCAAGTCAATTCCCGAATGTCCGGTAGTTCCCAACAGGCATTCGAGCACCGAGTCCGACAACACTGGAGTGTCGCTTCTGCAGAGCAACGTCGAGAAGCTTGCGGCCGCTCTATCGAACAGAGTGACGATAAAAGTCAGTCCCGAAAATGGCTCGCGATAAGTTTCCCAAGCTCCCGCGACACGACTGAGCGAAATTTTAACGACGAGCCGAGGCGATTATATGAAGCGAGTTTAGAAAGGGATCCCTCAATAAATGTAATCTATTGTGGAGCTTATGGAAAGTGTTAGAGCTTTTTTTGGCAATTAAGAAACGTACGTTAAGGATATAGAGTCGAACTCGCGAAAAACGAAAAAAAGAACACGAAAAAGCAAGATCCATCGATGGCTCTTGAATTGATTAATCCCAATATGAATACGAGCTATAATTGATATATGAATTTAATACCTTTATATCATTACGTAATACGTATTGTTACGAATAATAATTAATTATAAATATCGCATTACGAAAAATCCGGCACATTACATTTCACCTCACCCCACGTAGATATACACATCTTAACGAATCATTGTCACAAATATCTCGCGTACCATACTCCCGTGTAAGCTTGTCCGCATCTGTCCATTTATGATGGACCTAAAGAGAGAGAGAGAGAGAGCAAGAGCGTAAGGAAGAGAGAGATGGAGAAGAGGGGGAGAGAAAGAGTAAGAAAGAAAGGAAGAAAATAAAGAAAAGAAATCATTCATCAATTCTCCAGTTCGAAGTATTTTTTTAATCCACCAGCCCCGTCCTGCGCGATACTTCACGACGATACGTAGTGTCAATGTCGTTCTCCATGACTCTTTTTTTTATCAGCGTCAAAAGTTCTTGATGTTCCCCGGCTTCGATATTTCTTAACCCAAAAACCGGAAGTGACTTTCAATTTTAAAATCCAATTGGATCTTAGCCGATACCGTCGGCAATGACTCGTCTCGTACATCAGCGTCAAACTTTTCGTTATTTATATTAAAAAATAGAAATTCTCTGATGAATAAAGGAAGAGATCGAAGATGTCCCTCGGCGTGGGGTACAACAGGATACAGAAACTCCTGCTGTCGGAGTACTGCGATTTCTCGGACACGGTGCTGGTAGAGTCGCCGTTTGCCGAGACGACGAGAGACGGCCGTGGATTGCGGGAAGTCGCTCTAGGCTTGACGCCCTCGAGGCTCGTCATAGCCGCCGATATCTTGAAGACAAACTCGGAATTCACGTGTCATCCCGATCTGGATCCGAGCATCGAAAGCCTGGAACTCGTTTCCGTTTATCCGCTCGAGTTCGTCACGCTCAGCATTTTTCGAAGAAGAAAACGAAGAACACTGAAAGCAAGGTACATAAGGACTATTCGTCAAATCGTCAATTTCAAATCGTATCAAATTTATATTTGATTCACAAAACTTCAGAAGTTACGTCACGTCCGGTTCGAGAATCCCAGTTTTCGAACGGAAGTAACGACATAGGCGACAACATCACTTCCGGTTTCAAAGTCTCGTTTATCGACCGGAAGTGACGTCATACCGGGAATGCATCACTTCCGGTTTGAGAAATGAGATTTTCAAACCGGAAGTGACGTTTTTTCGGTATAACGTTATCCGGGAATCCCTTAGAGGGATTCCCTGGATTCTGGAAAATTGAGACAGATAAACAAACTGAAAAAAAATGTAATCTTGTTTTTATTTTTATTTTTTTTTAACAGATTGATAGACGGCAGAGCAAAGTACTACGAGCTCGGTGGCATAGGCTGCAGAAAAATGTTCTGGTCACTCTGGTGCACGCACGTTCGTGACCTCCTCGCCAGGAACGAAACGAGAAGCTCAATGTCGGAAACAACAGCGGCAAGTTCATCGAGCGCCAGTACTCTCTACCTGTTGTCTTCAGGAGTGGAATACAACGAAGTGGAAGAAGCCCGAGGGAGCCGAAGCCGGTGCAGAGTGTGGGCTCGGTACGGCGGGGCAGGCGACGGCAATTCGACTTGCTGGCCACGAAAGGACGTGTACCTTGGTCCCTCTTACGACGAGCTCGCTCACGGCTACTACACACCCGTGCCCGTTAGATTCGCCGGCGCAAGCCTCGAAGATCTCACCTACGAGCTACGAGACTCCACCCCGAAGAGCCTCGCGTGCAAAAAAACTTGCAGCAGCTGGCCCTGTCCGAGAAACTCAAAGTCCACCGCGAAAAACGAATTCGATCGGGGCGGCGCTCTCTGCGACGTTCTCTTCACTAGAGAGCATCGAAGACACGAGCGAAGAAATCGTCACGACGACTCCGGCGACTGTTCGCCAATTTTCGATAGCAACAATAATAATCATCGTCGAGCGACGGCTTCGGAAACCACGGCGGTGATTTCGCCTCACAAAAATTCCTGCAAGAGTAAGAAGCGACAGAAGCGCAAATCCGGATCGCCGAGAAAGCACGGAAGTGCTCTTGCGCCGAAGCTATCGCGCTTCGGTTTCGGAGTCCGCGAGAACTGCGGCTCGGGACTTTACCTGGAGCCTTGGGAGGGCGATCGGGAACACTTTCGTCGCACTAGATCGAGCTGCGCGCAGACGGATCGCTGCAAGCTGATCGATCTCGGAGTGAGTGTCTGGGAAGGTCAAGGAAGGTCCAGGAAGAGGACGCGCCATCCTCGACGCTACGGTCTCGCGACCGCGGCGCACTTTCTTCGCGCTCTTGGTCCGTGGTCCCTGCAACCCGGCGAGAGAGAATCGGTCCAGAGAGGAAGAGCCTCGAGCGCCGTAGCGATCCGAAGACAGCCGGTCGAGACTGAACTGCGACTTCCGGTCTCGAAGAGACAACTCGCCGCGAGCGTCTCGATGACCTCGCTGGAGCCGGGCAAGTCGTCCGGAGCAATGGGAGCTTCGGCGAGGGGCGGGGTGGTCCTCTTCTGGACTCCCGAGTACTGGTACCGGCCCAGAGCCGCGACGGCGGCCTATCGGGAGCTCCGAAGACACCTCAGCCTCCTCCGCGACTTCCGCTCGGACAAGGAGCGTCTTCACAGAAAAAAATTCTTCTGCCGAAGAAAAACGAGCGATCGTAGAGGCGATTGCGATTGCTCGACTGGCGAAAGATCGTCGTGCATACTGGGTAAGATATTTTCCTCCAGGGACACGACGAAGAAGTCGAGGGATCGCGGTGAAGACGGTGGAACGACCGCTCAGCTGAGACGCCTGTTGAGGATGGATCTGCGCACGACTGTCTGGGATCTCGACAGCGAGACCCTCGCCAGACAGTTGACCCTCATAGATCGCGACCTCTTCGTCAGGATTCCCTCGAGCGAGATCGAGATACTGGTTTTTCAGAGGTCGTCGAGAAACGCTCCGAACATCGGCGCTTGGATAGCCTTCAGTCACAGGATATCCTGCATAACTTCCAGCGAGATACTTGCCACGAAGAAGCTTGATATGAGAACGAGAATTGTCGCGAGATTCATCAATGCGGCTGAGAAGTGCCAAAGAATTGGAAACTTCAACTCTTGCAGATCTATACTGGCCGGTCTTCAGTCGCCGCCGATTTACAGACTGAGGGCCACCTGGTCGAGGCTGAGAACTCGTCACTCAACGAGATACGAGACCATGGAGAGGCTCTGCAACATGTATAGAAACACCGTGTCAGGATCGTACGCGATCGCCTGGAGCCGATGCGAGAAACGGCCTCCGTCTTTGCCCTACGTCGGGGATCTTCTCGGGAGGATTCTTTCGGAGGATGGACGGGTAGCTTCGAAGACCGTCGCGTGGAGGAATCGACCCTGCGACTCTGCCCAGACTCGTTCGCGTTGGTCCGGATGCGAAGTCTCTTGGGTGGCTGGAAAAAACGTTAATGCGATTAACGAGGACGATTTTATGGAGAAGAGGAAAAAGAAGAATAACAATATTAACCGTGAAAACGTCGTTGAGGCTCGTCAGAGTCTGGGCAGGAGGATTTTGTCGGCTGCGATGATGAAGATAAGGTCTTCGAAGTCCCGTTCGGTTTCCATCGACGAACAGAGAGAAGATTCGGGTTTCAATGCCCGGGAGCGGATGCTGGGAAGAAAAGTCTGCAATCGCTGGCGTCGTTTCGTAGCGATCGCGAAGATCATCGCGGAGAAGGAAGCGAAACTGGGAGACATGGAGCCTAAGAGAAGAAAAGTTTTTGAGATTTGCACGTGGATGACCGACCGTCAGAGGGACGCTCGTGGCTATAAGTTCGCTTCTCATTCGCTAGCTTGGGAGTTTCTTCTGAAGGCAAGGTACAAGGAGGACAGAGAGAACTTCTTCATAAGCTTGAAGCTGGAACCACCCTGCGGATGACAATGATTTACTTCTTCGTGACAAGAGCGAGAAACTCGAAGAGCGCAGAACGGTAGTTGGAAAGTTTGGAGCTCAAAAAGGGCAAAAAGGCTAAAATGGCTCAGGGCCATCGAGGGAAATGGCTCGACACTGTGGACCGTGAAGCTTCCGGTTTCGCGACTCAGCTTCGCAGTACATTAATTCGGAGAGCGTCGACGAATTTATATAGAGAGCACCTCAAGGTGTGGCTGTGTACACATGCTTTGTATACTTTATTGTTATTATATTTACAGTTTTAATATTATTTTTACCAACGTATACTTTGTAATCGAAACACATTTTACTTTCTCGCATATATATAATATATGATATATATATAATTGGAAAATAAACGCTCGGCTATAACTTCGCTGATCATTCGCTCACTTCGGAGTTTCTTCTGAAGCCGAGGTACAAGGAAGACATGGAGAACTTTCTCATAAAGTTTGAAGCTGGAGTGTCTTCGTGAAAAGAGCGATAGACTCGTGCCCGGTCAGGGTTAGTTGGAAAGTTTGGAGCTCAGAAAGAGCTTACAGCAACCGAGACCAATCGTTCAACTGTGGGCCGTCAAGTTTCCGGTTTCGCGACTCAGCTTCGAGGTCTATTAATTCGGAGAACGTCGTCGAATTTATATAGAGAGCATCTCAAGGTGTGGCTGTGTACACATGCTTTGTATACTTTATTTTTATTGTATTTACAGTTTTAATATTATGTTTACCAACTTAATCTTAGTAATCGAAAGGCATTTTACTTTCTTGCATATATATATATATAATTGGTGAAAATAAAGTTGCTCGTAGCTATAACTTCGCTGCTCAGTCGCTCGCTTGGGAGTTTCTCCCTAAGGCGAGGTACAAGAAAGACAGAGAGAACTTCGTCATAAATTTGGAGTGGAGTTTAAGTTTGGAACCACCGCGCGCACGACACTGATTTAGTTCACTGCGGAAGAGCGAGAAACTCGAAGTACCCGGACAACGGTAGTCGGAAACTTTAGAGCTCAAAAAGGGCTTATGGCACCTGAGAACAATGGTTCGAGTATGGGCTGTGAAGTTTCCGGTTTCGCGACTCAGCTCCGAAGTCCATTAATTCGAAGAACGTCGGCGAATTTATACACAGAGCACCACAAGGTGTGGCTCTGTACCCATGCTTCGTATACTTTATTATTTTTATATATACAGTTTTAAGATTATGTTTACCCACGTAATATTTGTGATCGAAACACATTTTACTTTCTCGAATATATATTGTGTGTGTAAATATATATATATATAAATGGTGAAAATAATTTCTCTATGTCGAAGAGATGTTTTGTTGTTAGCACATTGTTTTATTCCGAACATAGAGTATACAATGGCTGTCGGCTCTGTTTTCCATAAAGTTGTTCATTATTGTTCGCTAATTTAAAAAAAAGAGACGAGAGGGATATAAGTTATCGAATGATTAACAATTAATGACTGGTAATCGCATGTTTTTTTTTTCATCTTCTCTGACTATCGGGTGGATAGTAACTAAGTATGTACAGTGGTAACGCGACCGTAAGAAAAGAGAAGAGATAAAAAGAAGAAAGTAACAATTATCATAGTTCACGGTGAAACACAGTCTCTTATTTTCGGGCACGTTTTTTTCACTTTTTTTTGGTTTTTTATCTTCTCATTTTTTCTGAGGTCACGTTCATACTTCGCGCGGCTCGCTTAGCGATAGCGCGCGGAGACAGATTACATTTTTATTCACTTATTTTATTCAAAATATACAAATTTGATGACTAGTCGCTCAGCGAGCGTCGAAGGCCAAGAGACGTGACGCTGAGAGAATATATAATTTGTAATTACACAAAATTTCACTATCTCGTAAAAATTAGCGTTTTTTTTTACTTTTTAGAACGTTTACCGTTTGTTATCTAACGTTAATGACCATTCGGGGCGACTCGAACGCAACGTCTCAATAATGACAGTGCTACGAAAAATTCTTCCCTTAAATATAAATATATTAGATTATCGTATAATAATGTACATGTTACTTAGAAAAAAAACACGAAAAAAGGGAAATAAAAAATGCCCGTACGAAAAACCGTGGGTGTGTGATCACTAAAAAACTCAATGCGTTCAAGCAACCGTACTCGTAACACGCCCCACAGGATTATTCTTTATTAAAGATAGTCTAGAAAAATTATTTCAATAGTTGCGCGAATTTCTCTACTGTCGCATTGTCATTATCGAGTCATCGCGACGACTTTCGTTAAGAGGCGAAAACGCCAGGAACTACGCTCGGCCACCTATTAAAAAAAAAAATACCTTCAAGGTATTTTCAACGAACGATCGAGATAGATAGGTCGATAGATAGAGGTAAGGTCTGTTATTAATACAACTTTTGTGCATCGCACATTTATCAGTTTAGCGTTTAAGCTTCGACGGGAATCCGCGATCGGATTGTCCCGAATAAAATGCACGAGGAATTATCACTTGACCGACAAAGTTTTGTCAACTGGTTAATGACAACGAGACGATAAAAATTGTATGAGCAAAGAAACAAAAAAATACATAAATAAAAAAAAAAACTTTCGGCGGCTCGGCGTAGAACTCAGCCAGCCGTTCACGCTTTGTTCAGTGTCACTTTGCGTTCGCCCCACGCTTCAAGTATCCTTAAGCTCATATGAATATTTTTTTTTCTCTTCTTTTTTTTATACATTAAAACGACATTTCGAGTAATTGTAAGATCACATGCCGCCGGGTTTCGGAAGATTGGTGTCGTACGCCCTTATCACGTCCGTCTGGGTCACCGAGCCTCCTTCCTCTTGCGAGAATGCGAAGCCATCTGGCAGCGTAAGGAATAAAAAAAAACAAAAAACAATCGATTAAAACTCTTTTACATAGTTCCATTTTCTAAACTACGATTTTTTTAATACATTAGTTAATAGTGCATTAAATAATATCCATTAGTCTGCCGGCAAGATTTTTTTCATGGACGTGCTAAAATGAATCTAATTTGCTATTTTGTCGTACATCGTTTTTCTCCTTTTCGTAGATTAACCAGCGTATGTACAGAGTCGTGGAGCGACAGAGAAGCAATGTGGTGTCGTGCCTGGCCGGTGTATATTTTAATAATAAAATTAACAATAAAATTCTATTTGCTCTAGGGCAAGCTCTACTTCCTTTTCTGCACGTCTCTTTCGACCTCACACACGAACATCGGTCTCCATATTAATTTACATAGTCGCAATTCGTTTTACCATTATTTATGAGTTACTTTGAGAGAGGAAAAACAAAAATTACAGTTCGATGATTGTGATGGAAAATTTATGGAATTGGTACGCCGTAATTTCTTCTGATAAGCTGAACGACTTACGTGATAGCTCCACCTCGACATTGGTTCTTGTCGCTGCGTTTGATCTTCGTGTGAAAACACTTTTAACGTTTTTCAGTAGCCTCGCCGTCTCCGTCAATCTGGAAGTCGTGCATTTTTTTTTTTCGTTACGATCAATGCTCGATGGCCCTTTCTGGACTATCGAAATCTCGCTTTTTTAATTCCAATAACCTTCGATGACCAAGTTATATCAAGGATAATAATAATATTAATAGTAATAATTTCACGCCTTTCGCAATTCTTCACTCTGCGCTTGTGTACGTGTGTCATAACAAAATCTCGTGACTTCACGCTGCCGATCGTTTCGTTTGCTTCCCTCAACGTATGCCCGAAAGGAAATACACACTCGTATCGCAAATTTTGAGACTCAAACTCAAGCTGGCAATCAGTGCTGCAATGCTTTTTTCTTTTCTTGTTAACTACTCTCGAATTAGATGTAATCACCCGGTATCGAGACACGCATGCGATTGTACAATGAAAAAAAAAAGAAATCACCTGTTTCGCAAGTCTCCGGGGAAAAGGGTGTGAAGTAGCATTTTTTGGACTATCGGTCGTTTCTTTACGAATTTAATTGATTCGCATGTATTTTTATGATTATTATTGTATTATCCATCATTATTATTATCGATTCTATACAAAATTATTCGAGGCAGAAACGTTCGATCGTCCATTTGTTTCATAAAGATGTGCGACAATGATAAACTAATTACAGTTTGTGAACAAGCGAGAAAAAAAGGGTGTTTTCGGTGCAGTACAAATTGCGAGAACTGGCAACAGGCAAATCGCATCCACGTGCTGCTACATCGATACTGGAAGTGTCCGATTGGAGTAAAGAAGGAATCAAATAAATAAAAAAATCACGTTTATATACAAAAGCAATGCCTGAAAGAGGGCACTGCTATTTTACGAACTACTGAGTTACTTACACCTCGCGAGGTCGGCGATGGCATGCACAGGCCTGCTTCGATTACCACGTTTAAAACATACCAAAACAAAACAGATTGGGTTAAAAATCGGGCGGAATAGTTTGTCGAACGGTTCGTTGCGGAGAACGGTGTATGCGATAGATTCGGTAATATTTTGTTTGGGAAATAACGTGTCTGTCCGATTACTTTTTTTTTTCTTCGCTACGATCGATGCGTGTAGCAGCGGAAACAGTCCAGCACTATAGATATATCTAACTGCAACGCGACTCGTGAATCTTTTCGTCAGTCAATCCTGACGTCAACCTCGCGAATGTAAAAGGTCAAGGCCTCGAACAACTCGAGTCTAATTCCCGCGGGATATTGAATGGTGAAAAATTAATATTCTACGACACTGCTACGAGGACCAAGTGGTTTCTACAACTATGGATCTAAGCTATATACGAATGACAGAAAAGGAATTTAAGATATCGAAGAAAAAAAAAATAGGTGTAATGTTGGAAAAAAGCAAAATACCACATTCAAAAAAAGCACCAAAGACGACAATAATTATTCGAAGATTCAAAAACAAAAAACGCCAAAACAAAATATACAGTACACTCGCCACTTCACGTCGATTATGAAAATATCGTTATCATATTTCTATTGTCAACGTCCAGCGTCTATATTATTTACAACAAAAAAATAGAAATCTGTTAAATACGCGATTGCGAATCGACGACTTACTTAGCGTTACAAAAATATCTCACGTAATAATACTCTTCGTTCGGGTTCACCTGATCTTATATATAGCACTCTAGCGTAGTTACGCATAAATGGAATAATAATAATAATAATAACAATACAATAACCGACGATAGTAAAATATGAAAAAATAAAAAAATAACAATTGGCACACACAGTACGTTAGAGAAAGCGTTATCGCTTCCGCATATCCGCTTATCGCAGTATATTCGATGGGACGGAACTTACTCGACTTTTTTTTTCTTAAGGCAAGATGCATTTTCGATTTTTGGTTTTCTCGTAACTTGATCGTAAATGGACGACGACAACAGGAGGACAGTTTACGTTCATGCGGATGCCATGCATCCCGGAATGTGCTTCATGCGGAAATTCGAATGGAGTGGGTTTCGTATTTCTGTTGTTTTCTTTTTTTTTTTTTTCATTGCAAACACACGTTACGATAGGGAGAAGATTTTTCATGCAGTCGATGCGCGGCCTTGATTGTTCGGGTACCACGAACCACTTGCTAACATCGTGAACCGGGACAATCTCATCCTCAAACTTCGTCTTCGGCCCGGACGGATCGCGTTCCAACAGCGGTTAAAACATCGCTTCGTCGACATTGGTCTCGATCTCCTGCTGTGATATTAATTTTACTTTTTGCAACGCATGCATGAGAAGTGCCACCTTTCCACTGTGGCGCTTTACAGCGAAATGTATTGTAAATACCGATCTTACTTCTCGCACTCAAATTTTACTTCTCGAACGTTAATTTTACTCCTCATGCGCTAAATTTACTTCGCGGATTAGTACGAGAAATTCACTTACAGGCACGGAAAGTGGCACATCTCCGGCATTTGTTGTAAAAAATATTATGCGATACCCGTGCGGTACAGCGAATATCATACGCAGCCTGTGAAGTCGATTGTACTTCACCACCTGCGTATAATGTTTGCTTTACCGCACTTGTGTCCCAAAGTATTCTCTTATCGTCGCTGTCCGCGTGATTAGTGGCCCATTCCGTGGAAACGACCGGATATCAAAGAGTTGTTAATATGTTCAACCGAACGCACATCGAAAAGCCATGCGCGATTATGATTATTTAATCACCCTCTGCGAATAATCTCGAAGCCGAGATTCAGCGGCATGCCAAGTATTATTGTCTCTAGGACTGAAACGAATCGAGGATCCATCCAACGACCGTTGCTCGGAAACAAAGGGGTTTAGTTTTTTGTTTTTCGTCGCCTTTTGGAATTCGCTCAGTTGTAGAAGAGCGTTGGACGAACATCGAACAATTGCGATTTTTTTCGTGGTGATTTTAACGGGCCAACGATAAATATCAAGGGGAACTTACGAGCTCCTGTAATCCTGATTCGCGAAAAGATCTCCGGGATCTGACTTCTTGATCTCTTGTTCCCTCGCGGCTTCGGTCAACGATTTCCACATCGTGTTCGTCACTCTGAAAAATCATAATTTTTTTTTATTAATAATTAATCCCGCATGTTTAGATTTTTTCATTCGTATTCGTGGTTCGATTAACTCACGCTTTGATGGTCACATCGAGAAGAAGTACGGCGGACGGTATGAGCACGAGCCCGAGCCAGAATACCGGAGACGAGAAGAGCATCCTGTCGTTGCCCAGCATCACCGCTCCGACGTTCAAGGCCGGCCAGAAGTTACTGCAATAATAATCGTTCGTATTGAAATTAAAGCAAATTACTTCAATTTTAAAAGAAGTCCTTTTCCTTCGACACTTTCAGAGACTGACCTGTATATAGCTATGAACAAAAACCACAGTATAATCGAACCCCAGGTAGCTAAGTGTGTGACCCACGTCCAAGAATTAGTTATGAGGCCTGCCTTGCCGCATACCGCCACTACGACGTACTGAGGAAAGAAATTTCACATCAATTAGAATATAGATTAGATCGATACTTCGAAAATGGAAAAAAATTGCGCGTAGCTTTCCCGATGAGAAAGTTCGTTGATCGATCGACCTCGACCGATTCTTACGAAATTCAATAGCGAAAAGTGTTTGACATTAGTCTACTTCTGTAGAAAATTTTTACCCGATAACTCAAAATTTGCAAAAGCCAGAACGCGAACACACTTTTTCGAAGATTTCAAAATCTGATAAATTCTGAATGAATGTTTCAATTATCGCAGAAATTGTTATAAATAGAAAGAGCACACACACATCCATCCAGATATTTTTTATAAACGTTATTTTTCGATGTTTTTGGAACAATCTGAACATGATTACATGAAAATATATTTAAAAAAAAATTATCACAAAAACTAATCTTCCTCTATGCGGAAGCAAAAAAAGATGTGAATAGACGAAGACTTACAGTGTAGACGCAATTTCCAAGAACGATGTAACCACCGTCGCGGC
Organism: Stenichneumon culpator; assembly: GCA_964017025.1. NCBI lineage: Eukaryota > Metazoa > Arthropoda > Insecta > Hymenoptera > Ichneumonidae > Stenichneumon > Stenichneumon culpator. The sequence continues at coordinate 17,090,634 of OZ024772.1, read as the reverse complement.
CATTACTCCAGATGACGTCGTGCTGCAGAGCCATGAGGGTCAGCCAGTACAGCAGCGAAGAATGAATGAGGGCGTTTATTATCCAAACCCAAAATACCTGAAAAACACTTTTACTATTAATATATTCCGCGAGGCAAAGAAGGATCGTTGGTTATCGGAGCGCAGCTAGTCCTACGCTCGACCGTACCTTAATGTTAAACGTGGAATCGGTTGTGTTCTTGGCAGCGTATAATCTCGGATGAGCGAGATGAGTTTCGGCTGAACAAACTTTGTCAAAGAGGCCCATCGCCAACGGGGGTGCCGCGGTGAATACCTTGACGAAGTTAGTTTGATCGATTAGAACCAACTATTATTTCACACGTGTCATTTATCACCGATGGTGTCGCAACTTCGCAAGATCGCTTTTTATTACTCACCACGTTGTACAGACCAATGGACCATCTCTCGAACAGGATTTGTCCGGACCAGCCGGAATATATTGCGAACCACAGCTCGATCACGTAAAGGCATATATTTTTGTAGAAAGAATATAAAATTAATTTGCACATTCTACTGTAGTTCCACGAGCCATGGACGAACAACAGACGCTTCAGAAATCTAAACTGGGCTATCGAGTAGTCCGAAGCGCAGGCCGCTTGAAGACCTTCCACACCGGATATACCTGAGAGGCAATGTTCGTAACGAAAATCAGTCCAAGATCTTTCGAGAGGGTGAAAATAAATCGACACAGGTCGGCAAACATCGAACTCACCGACACCGATGTGAGCCTTCTGTATCATCGCTACGTCATTGGCTCCGTCGCCGATAGCGAGCGTCACTGCTTTCGTGTTACTCGTGACTAAATCTACTATCTGGAAACACGAAACGAGTACAATTTATTCGAATAATCTAGCACATTTCCTCGAGTGATGCTTTGTGAGCAATCTTCGACAATGGAGTTAATTTGCAGCTTTCATTATTATTATTATTATTATTATTATTATTATTATTATTAATTATTATGAAATTACCTCGGCTTTCTGCATCGGGGAGACACGACAACATATCACGACTTTGCACGATGTGCACAAGTCCAGAAAGTCTCGTCTCAGATCGCAAGAAAGCGCGTACTTCAGACTATTTCCATCTATAACTAGACCAACGTCGTTCTGACAACGAAGGTCTTGGCCGAAATCTACGCAGTGTTGATTTATCACTTCTCTCGTTTTCTGTAACCGTTTAACAATATTTATTCTGTCACACCCATTTGCGTGATTGGCAAGATTGTGATGCATATTCTTAAGACCAACTCACATCTAATGAACTTTCGTTAACTATTATCAGAGGCATCGATTGAGTTATTAATCGACAAGAGTGACCGATATTTATCGCAGTCTCCTGCTTGTCCCCCGTTAATACCCAAACAGCAATTTCCGCTTGAATAAGGGCCTGTAACGTTTCTGGAACCTGTGAAAAAACAGAAAAAACCGTAGAGTTAAAAACAGCTCCATCTCATTGAAGCACTTTAAATATGCCCCTAAAGATGTCTACACGACATCAAATTTCATCTTTGGCAACCCTCTGTCAATGCACTGCTTTGGGAAGAAAAAAAAATTGTTCAGTCGTAGAATTTTATTCTCTGAGTGAACTTCCCCGAGCGAAGTTCCTGCCATGCAAAACACGGCCGTTACAACTTGATGAAGTTTAGTCTCGTGCAGATATTTTCAGAATCATCATCTTTGAATCTACATCGATCGAACTTGCCTGATCTTGAAGATGATCCTCGATCGCCGTAGCTCCTAAAAGTAACAATTTTGTCTCGATCAAGTTCGCAGCCTCCTCGACCTGAGCCTCGCGATTAGTAAAGTTCACCGAAGCTTTGTGATAAAGTTCGCGCCACCACTGATACCGGCTGTCCGGTATATCGGCGTAAGCGAAACACAAAGTCCTGAGTCCCTCGCTAGCGAAAGCCTCGAGATGATCGAGCGTGGTCTGACGAAAATCGTCGAAACTCTCCTGATCCGGATCGCCCGCTTCCGGTGTCTGTGGCGCGAGTCTTTCGTATATCACCGAATCGGCGCCTTTGCAGAACAGCTTTATCTGACCCTCGGGCGTTCTCACGATAACCGACATCCTTTTCCTCGTCGAGTTGAATTCTATTACGTTCAATATTTCGTAACGCAGACGCTCGCCGAGTGCCAGAATCTCGACGTACGCCGGAGTTCTCATCTCGAATACGTAGCCGTACTTGCGGGCACCGTCGACCAGAGCTCTCTCGTCTGCGAAAGTTGCAAAAAAAAGATAAATTATTGCTCTTCACAATTTGTGAGACGCATTCATTAGTTTTTTTTCGTCCGAAACTGCAGACAAATATTATATTTTGACCAAAGACCTTGGGTATTAAATTTGGTCACAATCTATCGATGAGTTCAGTTTTTATGGGATTTAAATTTTTCTGAATTACTAAAAACAGTCGAATTCAACGAAACATGGAGGTATCGAGATTAAATTTGATACGGAAATGGACTAACACTCCGCAATGTTTAATATTAAATTTGGTAAAAATTGATCGAACCCTTTAAATTGAATGGGATTTTAACATTTTTGTTCAATGTTTCATGTTCGACACGAGTTTCTGAATAAAATAGCACGCTAAGAGTGAAATCTGTTATATTTTTGTAATCGGCAGTAACGAATAGATTGAAAATTGTCTGAAAACGACGAAATCCATAAATCCATTTCCGTTTTTTTTGTACTTACCGGGAGATGCGGCGTGATAGATAATCTCACCATCCACTTTCTCGGGTATGACAGTATGACAAACCGACAGCATGACCATGAATTCGTGCAAAATGCCCGCCGACAGAGATTTTTTCTTGTCTTCGATAGTCGTCTGATCTTGCTTCGTTCGACCCTCGAGTATGTCTGTTACCAATTCGCTCTTCGGCCTACTCGAGCTTCCACCCGCTTCCGCCAACGACGGCGAACTGGAAGTATCAGGTTTTCTTTTCAAACGCGTTAATCTGCCGCCAACTGACGAATATTCCACAAGATCGATGGCCGATAGTCGGCGTTGTTCGAACTTGTCCGATGAACTTACTCGTAGAATTTCCCCGCTATCGAGCAACGTTTGAACTCCATAACGTTCTTCGTCAGAGTACCGGTCTTGTCGGTGAACACGTAATTGACCATTCCAAGCTCCTCGTTGAGATTGCTCGTTCTCGCCATCGCGGGCGTGTCGGTCTCGGCGTGGTACATCTCTATGTCCATGTTGATAAAAGTCGCCTGAACGAACCTCACAACTTCCAGAGTAACTTGCAAGGATATCGGTATGAGATTGTTGAAAAGGATGATAAAAGTTAACAGATTCACTGCAAAGTTTTTCGTCATAGCCTCTGAAAAAAAGAACAAAAATGTTAATAAGTGATAAGCGAGTTTAGGGTAGTCCTTGCGTTACAATCAAATCAATATTTTTACGCAGTTTTTGTGAAGGCAAATTTGTCATTTCCGTTCGATGTTGATGAGTGGAAGCTCAATTTGTTTCTCGATAGATACGAATTCACCGGAAAACATTAATGATAATGTTCACTACCTAAAATTTTCTTCTGATTGAGAATCTATACGAAGCAAGTAACTCGATGAATCCGTAGAACATACTTCGACATGCAAAATAAGCTGTCGCTCATCAGAATTGGACCAAAATTACAAATATGACTTCACAAAAATTGCGAAAAAATATTCCCGTGGATTTATTGCCGTAAGTTATTTTTCTGCAAATTCATTGTTGTAATTTTTTTCTACATAAAGCATTGACTCTGTAATCTACATTCACCTTATTTCGCAAAAATGTCTCTTTTAAAACGTGTACAAACATTTTTTGAAATTCGAGCATTCGATTGACTACTTTATTTTATGTCTCAGAGCTCAGTGGACTCTTTATAAAATACGGAAATAACTGTTTAAAAAAATAATAATAATAAACTAACCGTGCACTCCTAAGTACCAAAGACTCTGTTGATTAGCGTTCATCCACAGCACGTTGAATATCGCCGATACGAAACACAGCAGCAGCAATATGAAGAAGAGCATGAGAACTTGAGTGTTAGTAAGACGATCGAGAGTGGAGCGTTTGAGTGGTGCGGTCGCTGTGTTGTTCTGCATGAGTTTGGTATCGTGGCCGGTGTAGATTACAACGCCGAAGGCCCATTTCGTGTTACGCAGCATCGCGCCGCGCAACAGAAGCTGATCAGGACCGAGTGACACGCTTCTGCAAACCACAATCGATATCGAACGATTAAAATACCTCGTTGAGATTGAACATGAATTTTAAAAAATGCACGTCGATAAATCGACTTACTGCTTATTCGTTTCTCGTAGAACGCCGTTGAATTCGTAAAGATGCCTGTTCGGTGGTTCGCACTGGATGTTGGCTTTAAAATTCATCAACTCAACGGTGTCCAAAAGCGTCGCTGTCTCGTTGTGAGCTTGCCTGATCTTCAGATTTGTCTCGCCATCGAGATTGGCCGTCTCGATGAAAGACATGCCTTGGGGTTCCGACGAGGAAAGGAGTATCAGATCAGCGGGGAAGAAATTGTTGTTATGGACCTAAAAAAATATTGTGAGTTAAATATTTTCATGAACTATTCGATGCGTTTATTATGGTCGACGTCGTTTATTGGATCACCTTGACAACGTCTCCGACGGCGATTGTGCGCCACTGAATCCATTGCCACTTTCCGTCTCTCAGTACTTCGACCTCTCTCATGTTGATCTCGTCGTCGGCTCTATGCCTTTTCTGAAACGATAAGAACAAAATTTACTAAATATTTCCGGTCGCGTAAAAAAAATCAACTGAATAATTTTGTTTATCCAATCAAAATTTTGTTCATGCGAATGCCCGTGGATTCGCGGCGCAAACTCAGGTATTTTTCTGTAAATTCATTGTACGTGTTTTTTTATATAAATTAGGAACTCTTTCATCTAGATCCACCTTAATTCGCACTATTTATCGCTTTAAAATGTATTAAAAAAACATTTTTGAAATGTTGGTACTCGATTGACTTGACTGCATCGCAAGTTTTACCTTAAACTCATTTGTTATTTTTTTTTCTTTTTGCAGAGGCTATGACGAAAAACTTTGCAGTGAATCTTGCGAATTTTACTCACGATGTCCTCGACGATTTCTTTGAGTCCTGAAACAGTGAGTATGAAGATGAGCGGTACCAGCGTCGTGTATCTTCCAGTGGGCGAAACGTCGGGTATTTGCTGTGGAAAATAAAGGAACGAGTTAATTTTGGATCGCTGCACTTTGTATCCGATACATTTGTATCCGAAACTTTTTTTACCTGCATGAGGGCGATGAAGAGGAAGAAACAGTTGCTGTATCGTCGAAACTGCTCGAACAGGAAAGAAGGTATGAACGATAGTAGCGAATACTTGGCCGTTGTAATGTGGTTGTTCCTGTATTTAGCTGGTTGATGTGGCGCATTGACGAACACTATTCTCTCCTCGTGTTCCTCCTGCTGGTGGGTCGGAGGCCGGTCGTCCCCGGGCGGATCTCCATTTTCCGCTCTAGTTGTTGCGACTGTAAAAAAAAAAATACAAGAACTTTTATGTGACGAAATGACAGTTTTTGTGGGTCGGATTTTTTAATGTCCTAATTACTGATGATCCTAAGATCAGCACTGTTGTCTCGGAATCTTGCCGTTTTCTTTGACATTGGCACGTATAATTTCAAAAGTTTAAAGAAAAGCGAAGTGCTCGTTATCTTCATAACTTCCTGATGTGTTGCCAGTTAATTACGAATTGATAAATAATCAGGTGTCTACAGTTTGAAACGACTGTCCAACGGCAAAGACGTCATTGACTTATTGACAATGACGCGTGTGAGAAGGAAATAATAAATAATAATATGTCGAGGGATCGATTAGCAGCAGCCTTCGCAACTACGTTATGAAAAATCGAAAAATGAAATTTTCAAACCGGAAGGGACGTTTTCCCTACATGGCGTCATTTTCGGACGGAAAATGAGATTTTCAATCCGGAAGGAACGATTCCACGAGATGACGTCACTTCTGGTTGAAAAATTTGATTTTCAAACGGGAAATCATCCGGAAAGCTCTTTTTTTGCACCTGAAGTCATGCTATAAATATAAATGAAAAAAAAATGCTGGAATTTATCTCGAATGCAGGCAGTGACAGAAACGGGTGAATTAACAAACATAGGCTATACGGCTATACGGCTAGAAACGATGGCGACATTAATAAGAGATAAAAAAACAGCCAAGAAACAAAATCTTGTACAGTCGGAGCGGGAAGTCAGCTTCTCATTTGTGTAATTTGAGCTTCGGATATAAAAGTTTACGATCTCGTAGCGCCGCGCGAGAACAAGTGGTATTGTGTAATCCAGCTTGTTGCTGCCGAAGCCACGTTGAAACACACCGTACTCAGGTAAGCCGGCTCGTAATAGCTCCGATCGATTTTCCCAGCACTCGGAAAAATGAAGTACGATTATATATAGAAAAAAAAACACACACATCTGCGTCGCAACTCGTCGGCTCATTACCGATCGCTTAATTATTCATTGCCGACATCGGAATACAAGATACAGACCGTCGTACAATCGTTCGCTCTTCATCTCGCTTCCAGTCGACTGGACGATTTTATAAAACTCGGCTCGAACATCAACAGCCTCAAAATACTGACTCGTGGGCGTTACCATTTTTTTTCCTTTTCTTTTTTCTTTTTTTTTTTTTATAATTGTCTGTATCCCTACGGTGCGTTATCGTGAACTCGAGCGTCGAGCGATTATGCCAATGCCAGATGACGACTTACTGTTGTGTGAGTGAAGATAAAGGTGGAAGCGCGATCTGAACTCGTCCAGCCATTGGATGATCTTAGTCCCCCGGAAATCCATCGTTTTTATATTTTATATATATATTTTTCGAACACTCCGGACACCAGTTATATATTACGTATTATGACGACGAAACTATGTCGTTCAGCGTCTCATTTCTCTAATGAGGATGCACAGCTCGCTCCCCTCGGCGTACTTTATTCCATCGTCCGTCACGCCGAAGCACAGAGTGTTGCACCCCGTCCAGAGACGGATATAATTCAGCTATCACTTCCAACGGTGCCACCGTATATATATTCTCTTTTTTCTTCTACTTTCGCTGCGAACCTAATCTATTAAATCCGACGCATCTAAGGGGCTTCTCGCGAGGGACGTGTGTGCATTCCTCCAATACGGAGAATCAACTCTGAAGGGTGAAAATTTGTTCCAATGAACAAAAAATTTCCCAAACATTCCCGTTCGTTTTAATTCTTTATTTTATTTTTTTTAAATTTATTTATTTATTTATTTTTTTATATATGCACCACACTTTATTGCGTTGCGGGAACGCGAGAAGAAGACATCTCAGCCGTGATAAGAATCCAGTGAAGTCGTGAAGGAATTCAGAGTGCAGTGGAGGAGCGTCTGGAACAGCTTGCGGCGAATCGCGACGTGCCTTCGATCGATTCAAGGTCACGATTGAAGTACGCCTTGCCAACGGCCACTTCGAAACTCGTCTCTATTTTCGTCGGCCTTTATCGTTTCTTCATGTCGGAAATATTTTTCTTGGATCGTCGCGTGACAATGTCTTCGTATTCACTTTTAATTCTCCCTGTTCTCCGGATCGAATTCGGAATTGTTATATATTTTTTAATTTTTTCACAGAAGCACCTGGAACAGCTTGTGGCAAATTGCGATGCGCGTTCGATCGATTCAAGGTCTCCGTTGAAGTGCGACTTCGAAACACGTCTCTAATTTTGTCGGCGCTTATAGTTTATTTCTTCTCGAGAACACTTTTCTTGTCCCGTCTCGTGAAAATGTCTTCGTGTGAACTCTCAATTCTTTCTGTTCTCCAGATCGTATTCGTGATTGTTATTTTTTTGTTTTGCTTTCTTTTCGCAGAGACGTCTCGAACAGCTTGCGGCAAACTGCGATGAACGTTCGATCAATTCAAGGTCACAATTGAAGTACGCCTTCCCAACGACAACTTCCAGGCGCGTCGCTATTTTTGACAGCTCTTATAGTTTACTATTTCTCGAGAATATTTTCCTTGTCTCATCTCGTGACAATTTTTTCGAGGGCCCTCTTAATTTTTCCTACTCTCCGGGTCAACTTTGGATTTGTTATTGTTTTTTACGTCTATATTCGTCGGCTCTTATAGTTGATTTCTTCGCGAGAATACTTTTTCTTATCTTTTATTATTATTATTATTATTATTATTATTGTTATTATTACTATTATTTTAAGAACCGTCTGGATCAGCTTGCAACGAATCGCGACTACGTTCGATGGATTCAAGGTCAAGATTGATCCCCAGTTTCTTCCAGTCCTCCGGATGTACTTCGTTATTGTAGTATTCAATTGTATTTCACAGAGTTCTCTGACACCGGTTACACAACCGTTCGCACGCGTGCACCGTTACGTCCATACCTGCCTCAGAATGGAAGACAATGTCGAAGCAACACCGGTTACAACACTTCGCAGAGTAACTCGCGATTTATCGAATGTAGTCTCCGGCGCGCCGGCGATATTTCCATTGGAACTGCGACGGTTAGTTTGATCCTAGAACCGATTACTCATCGTGCCGTATCCGCTCGGAAAAAACCTATGTATTCTTTTTGTATTTATTATTATTATTATTATTATTATTATTTCACGGTCGCGGCGTCCGCCGGTCTGCACACGTCGTGGAGTTTCCCGTTAACACCGTCTGTGTTACATTAAATCGACGCAGAGTCGAAACTCCGTTGGACGATCGCGTCCATCCCGTGATAAAGGTAGCTCGAGCGAACGCACAGAGTCAACGAGACGTTTGCATACGTCATAGCTCCCCGGGAAGATTGGAACGGTTCGTCTCGCCACACCCCGCCGCAGGACGTGACGCATTCGTCGGTGGGTGCGCGCACGTGCGTGCCAAGAATCGCACGGCTGAGGCAGGGCTCGAAAGAGTTTTTTTCAATTAAAAAAATAAATAAACAATGAAACAACGCTGATGCGAAAGACCGGCGTAGTCGTCCGGCAACGGAGAGCCGACTGATTATCCGCACAAATTACCACGGCAATCAATTTCGTTCGGTGCGCGTTTGCGGCGATGACGCGTGAGTTTTTTTTTTGCACTCGCACGATCCTCGTTGCTCGTCCCGGGGTTACGCCGTCGTAATTTTTAGCCACCGGGAGCTCGAACTACCGTTTCGTAGGTGGCACTGAGAGCGCACGACCCGCTCGGTCCTTTCGACGCCCCGACAGCCGTTACGCGATCTACCGTAATCTATAACAACTGGATAGTGTTAGAGCTCGAACAGTAGCGCTCAACGAATCGCGCCGTCGGGCCTCCCGATCGGGTTCCCTCGTGCTGGCGAGGGACGCGGGGCATTTCTAATAGACTCGAGTCTATTCGTGGGCCGTTAAAACGAAATATTGTAAATTTAATGCACCGGACTGAAAGTTTTTATCGAAAGACTGGTACATTAAATTTAATGTACGATCTGTGATGAAAAAAGTAATAAACAGTTGCAGTGAAATTAATTGTAAATTATTGAATTCAAAGTACTTTTGTAGTAGAGTTACAGTTTACTTGAATTTTACTAATTTTTCATTTTAATTTTTGATAAAATATTATTAAAAGTGAAGTATTTTTTTTTTAGTTTTAAATATATTCTACGGTACTTTTATCACCGTTGTAGGTGCAATTATATACCTGTTTTATGCATAAAAATTTCCAGTATTAATACATTCAATTTCATACAATTCTTTTTTAGTCAGTGTGAAAAAAATTCTGAATTTAATGTACGGGATTGGAAGTTTTTATGCAAAAACTTCAATTCAATGAAAAATTGATATACTTTTTCACTAAAATTAAAGTAAATGATTAAAAGTAAAGTATTTTCTGAAGTTTCAAATATACTGCATGTTAATTTTCCATCACAATTTTACATGCTATTTAATACACCATTCGTATGCATAAAAACTTCCAGTATCAATAAATTAAATTTATAACGAATTTTTTTTAAAGCATTTCCACAACTCTACCAGTAGATTTTCCGAGCTTATTTTTTTTAAGTTTTTTTTTTCTTCTCACCAAGATTTTCGTCGATCGTTTTTTGTCCGACGATGTTTGTCATTTCGTTTTTCGATTGATAACAACGAGGCGGAGTACCACTGTCCTCCCCGTCGCTGCCATCTTTGCTCCGCATGCGTGACGGAGTGAACGCGAACGTCGTTTTACACGTGCGCAGCGAGACTGAATAAGCCCGAGATATCCGGACGATCCCACCAGCTGTCGAGAGTGGTGACGTTTTGGACGTCAAACGCGCCTGCGCGCGCCTCGTCTGTGGTTTTTCTCGCTTACCGGCAACAAGTTGACGGTCAACTCGGAGGGGCGCGAGAATGCGGCCGTCGCGTGGATCGACGTAGACGCCGAACAGCGATGCGCGCTGATGCACACAATCGAGGCCGGGTAAATGGCTCGCGGTTCGTCAATACCGGACGGAAATGCAATAACCAGTCGGCGCGGCCAGCAGTGTAGATTACTGTGCACTTTACGCTCGGTATGCACTGTACCTGTTCCAGGTTTTCCACACGCCAAGGTCGTGGAGCGATGCGAGCTACGATACCGGCCTGCTATCCCAGCTGCCACGTGGGTAACCTTCCGTGTTTACCGCGCGCTCGATAACGCCTACAAGATTGTTATCTCGGACGATCGATTGTGCCTCATCGATGGTGTAACGGTGCGCTGCTCGCTTTCCACTTCTTGTTTTTTATTTATTTATTTTTTTCCTTGCTTTTCGAGCCAATCGGCTTTAAAACTCGAGTCAATAATTCCGAAGAAACCTTCAATTGGATGATGAATTCGTTCTACACATTCGTTGTCTTCAGATCTTAAATAATTTATCGTTTTCACTTCACTGGTCTTTACCTGCTTCGCTTTACTACCCTTCGCTCAGTGTTCTTTACGAGCTACACAACTGTCAACTACAAACTGTTAAACCTTCCCTACTAAGTTGTTTGTTACGCTTATTCTGTACTACTCCTGTCTAAGCCATAAGTAAAATCTACACTAAATTGTTATCTCTTGTATTGCAATGGTACTTAGGGGATTTATCCCTGTACCAAATAAAGTTATATCTGTCTGTCTACGCCGGATACCTACTTCGGCTATTGTACTGTACCTTTATTATTACTTAATATGTCGCTTGTAATAAGAGACGGTAGCGTCTCGACATATCCGCTTTACTTCACCAGTCTCACCTCTGTACTTTATCTTGTACGTACCACGCTTTCCGTCTCCTTTTTACTACGAATCTCACACACTTTACTACCACCCCACGGATGGTACTCAGAGGATGTATCCCAGTATCATTAAAAGTTCTATCTATCTATATAGTCCCGATCCTGTGTCATCGATCCCGGGGAGCATTCGTTTCGGAGAGAGATTGTGATATCGGCGTATAAATAATGGCGGATCGATGGCGCAACTGAGCGCTACCCGAGTTGCACTTTTTCATTTTTTTTTTAGTTTTCCATGGTGACCACGGTCAGGGAAAATCGGGAAAACCGGGACAAGTAAGGGAAAAAAATCTTAGTCAGGTAATCACGGAAAAGTCAAGGAATGTCAAAATTGGTCAGGGAAAAACTAAATTGACGCAGAGCCTTCTATAAATAAATAAGAAGTACATAAACGGGAGACTTCAAAAAAAATTGGGAACATTTTGAAAAAAAATAAAATAAAATAGAATTAAATATGAATACAATAATTAGGCGTTTTCATTTGCATCATCAATTTTTTTTTAATACCAGTCTTAGAAGTTTGGTCAGGGAACATTTTTTATTAGTCAGTGACAAGTCAGGGAAATGTCAGGGAATTAGTTTCCGGAGAAAAAACGGCCACCATGTTTTCATGTATTTTTTTTCTTGCTCTTCGAGTCAATCGTCGTCGAAATTGTAGTAGTTAATTCCGAAGAAATCTTGAATTGGGTGATGATTTCATTCCACACAGTCGATGTTATCTCCTAATCCCAATTCCGTGCCATCGATCACGGTAAGCCTTCGTTTCGTAGAACGAATGTAATAACGCTGTATTGATAATGCCTTGTCGATGGCGCAACTGAGCGCTACTCGAGTTACGCTTTTTCATTTTTATAGTTTTCATGTATTTTTTTTCTTGGTCTTTGAGTCGATCGTCGTCGAAATTCGGGTCGCTAATCCCGAAGAAATCTTGCATTGGATGATTTGATGATTTTCAGTCTACCTCGTCGTATCATCTCCCAGTTCTGATACCGCGCCATCGATCCCGGCAAGCATTAGTTCCGTGGAACTAATGTAATGACGGTGTATTGTCGTGAGCCTATCGATTATCGGCAGACACACCTTTCCGTGTGTCCCCACGGGAGGCGATAAGATCGTCGGCCGGGCAAGTCGGAAATGGCAAGGGACAATCACACCGCTTCTGCCCGGTCGGGGTTGAACGAAACGCGATAGCGGAGGATCCGCATTGTTCGCGGACTAGTTTCTCCGACAGGATGCGAGCGATCGATTACGTGTCACCTTCGCTAATACGCGGAAGATAAATCAACTGATTTACCTTTAAGGAGGTTGCAGCGGTCCACACTAGTCAAATGAGTGCTAAACTAAAAATAAAATTGTTTACAGAAAATATTATAAATCATAACAATAATAACAATAATAATTATTATTATAAAAAACTATTATTATTATCATTAAAAATAATAGTTATTATTATTACGAATAACTATTATTATGAATAATAATAATAACGGTAATAATAATGGAATAACAGATAATAATTTTTTCGTTGTCCTGATAAATTATTGCTGACCGAATGCTGTAACATTTATTGAACTGACCGTCTTGCTGTGAAGTTGGATTTCCGGTCTCCTCGAGTTCTATATGTTCCCTGGTTCTTCTACGTCCACCGCGTTGTGGCCTCAGAGTGATGCCAATGTTATCGACATTGTCGATATCCCCGAGATCGATCGGGCTGCCGACGATGTAGGGCCCGGTTTCCGGTGCGCCGTCGGTAGTCCCATTCGAGGTGCTGTTATGAGGCGTTTGATTCGGCAGTGGCGTACCGTCCATGTGGGGTATAGAGGAGAGGTCCGGAGGCGTGTAAGGGCGCAACGCGCCCGGACTCGGGACCCGAGGTACCGGGGGGTTGGCCCGCGACGACGGCTGCATTGCCTGAGCCGGGACCTGTTAACAGAACAGACAAAAATAAAATACCTTAATGAAAAATAATAATTTTGTTTGTTTACATTCCTAAACCTCAAGCTATCCCTTTACTTCCGGTTCCATCCAACCTGCAGGATGCACAATCACGCAACAAAATTGGAAAATTGTGTGAGCAAAAAAACATTTTTTCTGGCACAAGGCGAGCTCCCGAACACTGATTGAGGCAGATCCAATTAGGAGGCCTAACGAGTAGCAGATTTATCGATTACAAGTAATTAGTTTATTTCCGGATTACGTTCGATAACGGTTATATTTGCGGGACAGCTAAATTATAGAATTTTAGTTAAAGTGACTGATATAATTTCGAAATTGAGCTTCACAGATCCAACTTGTTACTGATAGTGAAGAGGTCGAGATTTACGTATCTGTGCGCGTGTGTCTATCATGTCTGCTAGAGAGCGTATAAGCCGGTAATTCAGAAGCGTATTCTCCGTGTCCGGGACAGAAACTCGGGCAATCCCAGGGGCCACATTATACCCGCCAGTCCAAATTAACTGACGAGTGTTTCACGAGGTCTTTGCCGTGCCTCATTAGACACCGTCAGCTCACACATTTTATCGCAGCTTTTCCACACCATTACTGCTAACGGGTATCACAATTTACCTATCCCAAATTATTCAAGTCGACGTTAATCAAACAGTTCTATTTTCGGCTGCTTCTAGTATTAAAAGTAAATTATAATATAAACTATTTGCAGACAGTTTGACCCGACCTTGTCTCCGAAGCCAAGTCTTTTGTGGCGTTCGCCACGATAAGATCGTGAATGTCGATAAGGAGGCTTCCGCGAATTAAAAAAAAAAATACACTTAAAAAAAATTTAATTTGATGTACCGGAGTGGAATTTTTCTTTTAGAAAAAATTGGTACATTACATTGAATGGTACAATCGTAATGAAACATTAATGGACTTGTAGAGTGGAATAAAGGTAAATTATTGCAATCAAAGCACCTTTATAGTGAAATTAACGTAAATTATTGCAATCGAAGTACTTTTATTCTAAAATTGAAGTAAAGTATTGGAATCAAAGTACAGTAGAACCTCGATTATTCGACCCTCGATCATCCGAACCCTCCGTTTATCCGAACGCTCGGTTATCCGAACGTCAGCGCCGAATATTGTATATTTTTTCTCGCCGTGACGATTCAAGCGTGCTTCAAGTCTGTTGAAGCGCGGTTTTCCTTTTCCAGCGTCAATCCGCTCGCACACTGGCTTTCGCGAGCAATTTCACCCACCCCAGCAGAGACGGACAGCGCGCATCAAAGCTTAGTTTTAATACTAAATAGTTCGAATCGCTTTAAATACGTAGTTCATCCCGAACTGGCTTCGAAATTTCGCTGCTCAAAAGCGCTTAGCTAGCGTTCGATAATTAAAAATGCACGACTTTGTTTCACAAAGTCCTTGCATCAAATTGCATACGATTTTTTTGACAGTTTTTTTTATAGATTATTTTTTATAGCTTTGTTCATTCGAAATTTGTATTGCTGTTACAAAACCGTACACGAACTGTATCGCAACAACGATTGAATGTCCTCGGAAATAAATTCACGCTTATATTTGCTCGTGTAACCGTAGATTTTTTTATTGCGAAGCGCTAATGCGTGAAAAAATTCAATGGAACTTGATTGGCAGATGTCGCGAATAAAACTACGGGAAGTCGAGAAAAATCGCGTCGGCAAGCTGTGAAAGCAATTCACGTACATTAACTCGGTTGCAGAGCTTCCAAGCCCGCTTCGCACCGGTTTTCCACGAAACTGCTTTTTACGGTTGTCGTCGACGGAACTGAGGGAGACGTGACCGTGAGGTCTTGGTCGTCTCGTAATTATGCAAGCTCTCCGGAGCGAGTGATACAGTCGAACTTCTCGCAGTTAACCTTAATATTATTTTTTTCCCAGATAAGTCTCTCGCTATCTTCCAACTCCACATCTCTATATTAGTACCGATAAAGTGTTGTCACCGTTTTACAATGGAGACAACAATTGCAAAAGTGTGCAGCGAAGCAGTACAGTTTTTATTTCTATAGAATGAAAATATAATATAATAGTGTCTATTCTTGTCGACGACGATTAACAGAAATAAGGCGCGGCAAAATTGTACAATGAAAATATAACATAGGATATAATATAAGCAATTAAGTTTTTATTTTTGTATAGCTTAAAAAAATGTATCTTATATATATATATTGTAAATTTGTTTGTATATTCGTTTGTCCCAATTTTCAAGAAACCTTTTTGAGGCCTCCATCCTAGGTCATGATAACTATTCGCCTATTGTACTATTCTGTGGATCTCGGTGAACTGTGCACAATAATGCGGTGCACAACAGCGCAATCGGCTATATTCATACGTCGTTTCTATTTAGATCTAAAAAAAAAATTATCATGGTGCAACCGCTAAGATTTGCAATCAAGGACGTGCCAAGCCGAGAAAATTGGTTACCGAGTTATAAGTGCTAAAAAAAAACTAAAAAAAAAAGAAAAAAAAAGTTCAATAAAACTCTACTCACAACGGTCAGACGTGTGATCCGTGAGACCTTTTCGTTTTTCTCCTTGATGCCCATTCCGGTTCTACCGGCACTCTCTTTAATTTTCTTTTTGCTATTTCGAGCGAAACCGTCGAACAGTTTCGTCGTGCTTCGTCACAATTTCGAGCAGATCGATTCATAGTCGTCGCCTTCGCACGCGGGAACTCTTGCGAACATTTGTATAATAATTTATCGTTAAACTTTCCGTCCGATAACGTTCGATTATCTATGAGTCACCGATAAACTGTGGCGTGGTTTCTCGAAGAAAAAAATTAAAGCAACCCGCTTTGTCCGCATCGAACTCGACGCCGAAAATTAGCGCGATGCAATCATCGTTCTATGACCTTAAAGATTTCTTTATTCTTTAAGTGGGACGGACGAAACGCACTCGCATCAATTGCAACCCAGAGCAGCTCGTAATTCACAGACAATATACATATATTTATTGATATATATATATATTTTTGTAATTCCGAAACCAAAGCGTTAAACTCACGAACGTGTTGTACATAAACGATGCCGGTGGTTTCTACGCTCTTCGAACGAGGGAATACAAAATACGACTAAACACCGTCGCGTATCGCGTCGCAGAGTGAGAACTTCTCCCTCCTCGTTATCTGCGCCTCGACTGTTGTGTGCCCCGCTCTCGAACCTTTTATCTACAATACCGTCGGATAGAATGTGCACACATCAGTCGGCGTCCAATAGTGGGTTTATCACGCCACCGTCGATCTTGGTCTTTAAGTTTCGATTTAGAAAATTCAATTCAATGGAACTTGTCGATTTTATAGGAGCTTCTCCGAACCGACAAAAATAAAATCGATTCGTCGATCGTCCTCGGAGAAAATCGCGTAGAGAAAAAAATGTGGGCAATGTGGCGCCAACATAGCGACTGGTTTCCCTAGTGGGAACTGCGAAGCGTTGAAATCGGCCCGGATAGCGTGTCTGACACCGGTGTTAACAATCGATACCTAATCGATTATTAACGTCCGGTCACTCGTCCAATGCAAACCACTTACATACTGTGATACTGTGACGCATTGCCGGCTAATGTCGAGGTAGGCCCAATACATTGTAAAATAATTTTTAGCAATATTTTTTATTTAATATTCGATAAAAAAAAAGGAAAAGGAAAAAAAAGAAAAAAGAATGAATGCCGGTGGCAGAAATTCGATATATCGAGAAAAAAAATGTCGCCATTTTGAAAGTAGAAAAATCGTAAGGGGGTACCCTTACGATTTTTTGACAAAAGTGACTTTTTTGAAAAAAAAATGTTTAGAATTTCTTCGCTAATGAAAACGGTTGGGAAATATGCGACTTGAAACCAATAGCGGACGTTTTATTCAATATCTCGAAATTTCTTGAAAAATCTTGCAAATAAAGGGCCTTTATGAGAAAGTGATATAAAAATGTCAACTTTCAACTTCCAACTTCCATGAGGAAGCGATATGAAAATTTCAATTTTCAGCTTTTTCGATATCAACGTCGTATTGAACTTTTAAGCAAAACTGCTGGCCGACTCAGGTGTAGCGCGAAAAAAATACGCCAACCTTGCGCTTTTGGTCAAAACGGCTGTCGAATCTGTACTCGAGGCGAAAAAATACATAGACTATCATAGAGTATCCATCGGGATGCAAAGAAATCGCTGTTTGAAAATAAGCAAAATCACTCACTTTTGCCATTTTAGCTATATAAATGCCCGATAAGCTTTTTCGTTAGTCATCACTCTGGGACTATATTTATGTATTTGTTCACGCTGATCACGAATCTAACAGTTATTTTATTCGTAAATGAATATTTAATGAGGAAAATTGCGTCTAAAGTAAAATACTAATTTTTCATGAAATTCGAAAAATTCAAAATGACATAAAATTTAAACGGCTCGATCGATTTTCTTGAAATTTTAATGGAATCATCGAGTGACCATATTCCATCTGTGTACGCGTTTTTAGCCCGATAGCTAAAAAATTGCGAGCGCTACAGTGCGCACAGACTTTTTCGAAGGCATTAAAAATGGCGTACAAAAAAAACAACTGAAAATTTTTGGAAGAAATTTGGCAGAAACATTGACTATTAACCACACATGCTGTGTGTAAAATTTCAGCTTGATCGGTCGAGGCGTTCTCGAGTTATAGCCTTTTGATTTTTGCACGTCCGATTCACACACACACACATACACATACATCCGGACATTTTTTCTAAATGTGATTTTTCGATGTTTTGGAACATTCTGAACACGTTTTCATTAAAATCTTGAAATTTTTTTTTTTACCATCACAAAGCTTCCTCTATGAGGAAGCAAAAAATTACAATTTTATTTAAAATTTCGATTTTTTCTTGATTTAATCTGCAATTGTTTTTTCAAATTTCGATTTTTTACATTTTTTTTAAATAAAAATAAACAATGTTTTTTTAAATTTAATTCGAGCGGTATAAAGTATCAAAAGCCGGACACAACGAGAGTCCGCAGAGCCGGTCCGAGTAACACGCGCTTCCACTCCCGACCGCCAAAGGCATCGTTCGAAGTTTGACGTCGGACTATCCCTCAAGCTCTCTCGGGAGGCTCTCACTCTCCCTCTCGTTCCACAGCAGGCGCTCGTGCCACTGACTGTTCGTCGATCTCTTTTTTCTTTTTGTTACTATTCCTCCTATCCCCTTCGCCCCCATCGCTTCCCATCCGGTTATCGCGCACTCCCTCCCGCACCTCGAACGTAAACTGTATTATGTATCGACGCGAGTGTGTACACTCGCGCGCCACGAGCTCCGCGCCCCGGTGCGATGCCGCGTGTGTGCGAAGACGCGAGCCCATCCGACACGGAGGCGCGCCCCTTTGTATTTTTTCGTCTTTTCTTTTACCTCGTCTCATTGTTGTCGGAACTGCGAGCCGCGATGGATTTGTACATGTGCGGATAAAGCGAATTTATAAATATAATAAGAATAGTAGGAAAGTTGTAACGGGCAAAGCGCGTTACTTCCAAGACATTTTTCTTCGTCTGTTTGTACAGCTCGAAGGGGGGGGGGGGCTAGGATACAGAAAAAGAAATTAATGACGAGGAACTACGGAGAAAATTATACGGGAAGGTTGTACCAGGAAAACTATATTTTCTATCTAAGGACTACGAGTAGGCTTCGTGCATCGTGGCGTGTCAATATTGACCGCCGTGCACCTTCAGCAGAGAAACATTCATTCTCAAGGGCGAATGCATTTGCCAAACGATCGCAATCTTTTTTTTTATACGACAGAAATCGAACCGAAAATCGAAAGAAAATATTGTCGGGTGAAAGCTCGACGATTTAAACTCGAAGATTCGAAGTCTCGAGGACTCGATGCAATCGTATGTTCGACCTTTAATTTGTGATCGACGTCTTTAATGCCCAATGCGCCATATTTGTCACTTTGGTAAAAATGCTATGTATATATATTAAATTTTTTTTTAAGATACCTTCGTCAATCTTAATTCATAAATTTATTTGGATAATAATAATAATAATAATAATAATAATAATAATAATAATAATAATAATAATAATAATAATAATAATAATAATAATAATAATAATAATAAATATTATGTGGAAGAGCGCGTTCGTGATTCAAAGTAAAATTTACCACAGCGAGGTACATAACTGGCCGGACAGGACATTGGATAAAGCAGGAAGTTTCCGCAACTTCGAGAAGTTAGCCGTCGCGTTAAATGGAGAGAGCCACTGGCGTCTTGACACAATGAAACACTTCGTGCACTAACTGGCGTACTCGAACCGTTGCGCGGGAAGTCGAATCCTGAAGATTGATGTTCGTACTTGAAGTATCGAATACGAACATAAAGACTCGGTTGGAATAACCGGCTGTATCGATGCAGGTTTTCTGCAGTTTCCCTGTTTTCTCGTGCAAATGCGATACAGTAGGGGGAGGGGAGGAGCACTGCAGACGCACATCTACAAGCGAAAATTGAAGACTCAGAACAAATGAGGAAAGGCGGCTTGATGGCAGAAAAATTGCCAGGGCCATAAGGGGAACTTAGGGAAGAGAAAAAATGAAACATTTCTCTTTACGGCGCAAATTGTAAGCTGTTTTGTCGGAGACTTTGGCCACAGGAGCTTCACGTTTCTTGTTATCTTCCTTGTTTCCTTCGGCAAGGAACGAAACCAAAAAAATATACATACATATATACATATATATAGGTAGAGAATTCTCGGAACTTTTTCCTAGGGCAAAGAGATTAGCCAGAACTTTTAGCAGCGAATCTTCGAGATTGAAGTACGATTAGATCCATTCAGTCGAGGGAGTGGGTCGAAGTAACGAGAGAAAGTAAAAGCAATAGTTGTAAAGCACATGCGATGCGAAACCCCGCGTGTATCGTGGTGAAATAATCAGAGTCGTTAGGTTCGCGTGTCGACCCCAGACCGTGACAAATTTATCGTATAAAAACAGAGGGTTAGGAAGGGGGGGGGGTTTGAGTCAGGGGGCAAAACGACGCCAACAGTAGCACGGAAAAAAGTATATTCGGAAAATATTTTTAAACATTCCATTTTATCTCGCTCTCTTCCATGTGGCTTGTGCACACACTTTGACTGCTCAAAAACGGAAGGGCGTGTTTGGCGTAATGTTGCGTATTAAATTATCGCAGATACGCCCTTCGGTTTCTCCGCAGTCAAAGTATGTGCACAAGATATGTAGAAGAGTGCGGGGTAAAATAAACCATTTATAAGTAGGTATTATATAAATATTAATATTGTATATTATATTTATATCATATTAATATATTTTTCGAATATATTCTTTTCCGTGCTGCTGGTGGGCCCGTTTTGCCCCATGCTGAACCCTCTAACCCTGGGTTTGTTGACGATAAATAGGGACAAAAAAAAAAAAAAATTAGATGTATAGCGAAATCTAGGTGAGGTCAAGCGGCAGATCGAACGTGCTAACGACTGCAAATAGAAGCTCTCGTGTTTAGAGCCCCGATTCGTAAAAGCGGTGAAGAGCGACTATTACCCGAGGGCATTTCAGCCAATTTGCCGAATGAGAAATCGCATTACGTTTTTCACGACAGCTTTTTTTTCATAATGTACTTTCTAGGCCTATGGCGATTGAAAAATCCTCGGATAAATCTCTCAACAAGTCCCTTTTTTCATGTTTTTAACGATTCGATCTACTCGACGGTATTGATGCTGCTCGTTGAATTTAGTGGAGATGTATAATGGGCAGAGATTTTGATTTCTATCGTTTTAATCAACGTCGATGAGATTGATAAGGGGCGCGAAATGTCACGGGGCAATGCAATGTATCGTAAGGGGCGCCCTTTGGAAGTGGAATACAGTTGTAGGTCGACTGTTTCTGGAACGCTCGGGGAATGTCAGGTCCCCGGAGATCCCCTTAAGGACGTTCACGAAATTATCCTGGGCGTCATAAAAAATTGTAAGGGTAGGTGCACTTTTTTTTGAATGTTTTTTTTTTAATGTCACCTGCTCTTTCAAAAAAGGTCAAAGTCAGTACCTTTATTTTACTATATAGATTTTTTTACTACGTATAAGGATTAAACCGCATCGATTGATGTTTCACGAAATGCATTTGATGAGAAGAGGCTGTTTCTGGAACGCTTGGTGAATGTCGGGTCTTCGGAGATCCCCTTAAGGACGCCCGCGAAATTATCCTGGGTGTCATAAAAAATGAAAGGGCACTAGCATTTTTCTTAAAGATAAAAAATCAATTGCTTATTTTATCGTATACATTTTCCTACCACGAATATCAGGTGCGTCGATTAAAGTTTCACGATATTTAATGAACTTGATTTGGGATTCTTGCGGTCGAAGGGGCGCGAGTCGTTGGAATGCTGTTGCGCTAAATAACGAATATCCCTCGAACAACAGCCTTCGTCCCTTATCGTCAATAATCATAAATAAAAGGGGAGTAAGGTCGCGCCCAGATTATCGCGTGACTGAGGTAGCCCGCGCACACTCGTACTCGCAGTGGTCACAAAGCAGGTGCGGAGAGACGGTTTTCTCTTTCATTTCTTTTTTCGACGAGATTCTTACTGCTGAGTAGAGGAAATGTGAAGAGAGACTACACGATTCCAATCTCTTGCGATAAGACTCACGTCAAGCCGCGCCTTCGCCCAGCCACTAAACTTATATTTCTTTCACGGTGGATATGAAATTGCCTAGTGCGGTATTACAGAACGGCGGAGTGAAAAGGGCCGTGATAAAATTTTGTTTACTTTTATTACCGAGGATATTGAATAATATTTCGACTGTATGCTGAAACGACGGCTAAACGGAACTTAATTCGAAAGTAATGTCTTTTTTTCTACGCATGCACGTAAAATCGCGCTTTCCGTTCCTATGAAGTTATTTTCATTCCTTTAAATATAAAAGAAAGAAGTGCCAAATAAAATTTCGAAGAATTGGACAATGAAAATAACTGATCATAAACTTGAAATTAAATTATAGTACAACCAAAAAATTAAATTGACGTACCAAAAAAATAGAAGAATACTTCTATATCATTATATTTTTTTCGTCAATTTAATTTTTTGGTTGTCCTATAATTTAGTTTTAAGTTTATGACTTGTTATTTTCATTGTTCAATTTTTCGACATTTTATTTGTCAGCCGTCGTTGTATGTTTTTCTGAACGGAGACCTTAGGAATCTTGTTTCAGGTCACGAATAAAACAACACTATTCTAAATGAGTGCAGAAAGGCACTTTTCCGCATCGCACGCGAGGAAAATACTGCGCATACCTACAAACACAATACAGTCTTTTCCTCGCACTTGTGCGAGAAAGTGCCTTTTTGCGTACACTTCTCAAAAACAAAAAGCGTCATTTTCGTGAATTCGTAAGGAAAAAAAATTATGTGAATGACATTGGCGTAGAAAGGGGGGTTCTGCGCCCTTGCCAAACAAATAACTATTTTTCCAATGTTTACTATTTACAAAATGTTCCCCTTGGCATGAAGCGCGTAGATGCCGCTGGTGAATTATGAATTGGGTGATTGCAGAATCGATACGGGTGAGGAGTCGCCCTGCTGCGGACAGCAGGGCGAATCCTCGAGTCTCTGGGTTATTCTCCGAATGATTATTCGTGCGAGATCATAAACACGAGCTTCCGAGAATACATCGAGCGCATGTGACGCACGCAATTTTCTTGTTGCAATCTTCTTCCTCACGTCGAACGAATTCGACGTGACGACGAGTTCCGCAACACTCGATATTTGAGACATCGGAGCCGACATTTAATGCCGCTCGAGCTGAAGTGATTATGAAACAGCGAGCGAATCGTTTGAAATTCGATACACTTCATGTTCGTTCCGTCGCCACCGGTAACGTTACGTTACCCGACGTATAATGTCGAGTATAACGTTCTCGCGTACCCGATATTTTACAATACTTAGAATCACCACGGCGCTACGCGCGCGTATCCTCAATCGTCGGCGCTGCTCTCGAGAGTTTCATGTTAAAAACTTGTAGACTTTACAGGTGAAACTCGTCATTTACAGTCTGAAAGTCTCCGTTTTTTTTTTTACCGGGAAAACTTCACTTACGGGCGAAATTCGAGATTGTGAAACAGGAAGTGACGTATTTCCGGTCGAAAAAATGACATCTTCAAACCGGAAATGACGTTTTCACGTGTGAAGTCACTTTTCACTCCCGTTTAAAACTTCCGGGTGAAAACGAACATTTTTAAACCCGCACCGACGTTTCCACGTGTGACATCACTTCTGCTCGAAATTCGAGATTTTCAAACCGGAAACGACGTTTTCCCGTATGCTGTCACTTCCGGTCGATGACTGAGATTTTTAAACCGGAAGTGGCGTTTTTTCGGATGACGTCACTTCCAGTTGGTAACGAAGATTTTCAAACCTGAAGTGACCTTGATTATATTTCTAACAGGAATTATTCGTCGGAGAAAATATTAATTAGAGAAAAAGGATTATCATTTTAATATGAAGCGTACGATCAAAGGGGAACTTATAACGTTAACGACTATTGTCAAACAAATTCTATTGTAAGATATATTATACATGAAATTCGAGACAATGAAAAGCCTCTTTACACACGGGGACGTATCGAATCGAGCAGGTGATCTCATCCCCGTTGCGTTCTCTCGACAGGGAGCGAGAGAGTGAGAGAGAGATTCGTGTACACGAAGCTTTCATCCAGGAATTTGGGCCAAGCGCTCCACATTCGTTTGCCACACCCACGTACGCGGACGCAGCACGGCACATCCCACTTTGGCAGGGAAAAACGCGGAGGCATCGGCGAGGTACACACGCACAGACAAACAGCGTCGACTCACGCTCGTCTGGGCCTAATGAAAAATAATAACGGTCGGTGACTCGCGGTGGAATAAAAATTGCCATTCTCATCGATCTCTCTGCGACTAACGGCACTGACGAGAGACTCGATTTTGTCTCGACGTAGCTCAAACACAATTATTTTTGTATTATCATCGATGTTGAAAGGAAGAAGAAAATATATGTGAAAATAAAATTGAACGTCGAGAACGATACTTGATTTAGTCGAAAAAAAAAAAAATACCCGAGCTCGTTATCGAACCCCCGAGAGCAAACTTATAACTTACCCGCGAAACCATTCATACTTTCATGAGTTTCATAATTTCGGCAACAATAGGCCTCCCAATCCTATCTCGATCCTATCGGCTTGTATAATAAATCAACAAAAACGTTGTTTATCGCGTACGATCTATAGGGAAGAGCGAGGCAAGATGGAACAGTGAAACAAAAGGGGACAGTGGGGCAGGACGGGGCACAAAATCCGAATGTATCGATGGGGCAAAACGGGCTATCCAAAAAATTATTGGAAAATTGCGTTTTGCCTCACCGTTCCATTTTGCCTCGCTCTCCCCTATACGTAAATATTATACGTAATATTATAACGTAAGTGTATATAAAGTATGTAGGATAGAGCGGGGCAAAACGGGACAGTAAGGTAGAACTCAAGTTTCCAATAATATTTGGATGCCCCATTTTGCCCCGCTCTCCCCTGTGTCTATATATATATTATATCAATATATATTGGTGTGTGGGTTGTGCGAGTTCGTTGTGACGCATTTTTTCCGACGATACACCGTTGGCCCGATTCCATACAAATGTACGGGATCAATAATGTATTTTTTTTTTTCTTGGCTCCGACATTTCGGATAAAGCGTAGAGATATGAGGTCCTTGTAATAACGTCGGCGCAAAATGCTCGGACATGTGTTTATCGTATAGCTAAATCGGTATTGTCCCGGGCGAGCAGCCCGAGCGTATCGAGTTACGGTACAAGAGGAATCATCAGCCGGCTTAAATCTGGAGTGGGCGAGTTTGCAATGGAGAAGGCCAAGTTAACGCTACTCTGATAAACACGCGCCTCGGGCTCTTCGAGATTTTCCTGCTAATCGACGCCACGCGTAGATTTCCCCTTAGCTACAACGTTCGCGTCAGCCCACGCCCGTCGCGACTCTCATCGAACCGTTCGGCAAACATTTATCTTGCACACGTTATGATTTTATGAACTATTATTCAACGAAAAACAACAAACAAAAAACATCCGCACGGAGAAGGGAGAACTTAGTCCGCAAAGCTTCCGAATTAATTAAAGGCGGTTGTGGATTGTCAGCATAATGCATGAGATCAGACTTGGAAGTACCAAGAATTGCAGCATCGTTGAATTAACGTTACCGAACAGAAGACTTGAATATCTCATCAAAGATATCGCATTGTAGTAAAAAGCTGATAATTGAGATTTTCATAACGGTTCCTTATCAAAGTTAAAAGTTAAAATTTTTATAACATTTTTTCACAATGTCCCTTACATTATAAGAAAGTGTTATGAATATTTCAAGTTTCAACTTTCAATTAACTTTGATGAGGAAGCGTCACACACATCCGGATATTTTTTCTAAATGTGATTTTTCGACGTTTTGGAACATTCTGAACATGTTTTCCTTAAAATCTCGGTTTTTTTTTTTTTACCAAAACAAAGCTTCCTCTATGAGGGGGTAAAATAATAAAAAAATCATTGCCGTTATAGATTTTGTAATAAGCGTATTGATGTCCAGTTAACGAAAACTTATCGCAGTAGTGGCGATTCATGTACGGTAAGACAGCGCCTGAAAGTCCCAATGGCCGACGATTTTTTTCGACCTTTTAATCACCCAAAGTGCCGGAAAGAAAGCGAGCAAAAACTTAACTGCGCTTATGAATTTTTCAGCTAATTAGCTGAATGCAACAAAAAAATGATGTTATATATTCACGGATGGGGCAAAGTTTTCTGCAGTCTGGTCACAACTAGTATAGCTAGAACTAAGTCCGCAAAGTTTCCGAATTAATTAAACGCGTTCGTTGATTGTCAGCATAATGCATGAGATCAGAATTGGAAGTACCAAGAATTGCAGCATCGTCGAATTAACGTTACCGAACAGAGCACATGAATATCTCGTCGAAAACATCGCACTATATAAGAAAAGAAGAAAAACAAAAATCATTTTCCTTGTAGAATTTCGAATTAACGATAAGTTCGAAGGTCGCAGTAGTGGCGAGCCGTGTGCGGTAAGACAGCGCCATAAAACGCAGAAAGTACGAACGCGCCTAGAATTTTTCCCCCCGATTCGCAGAATGCAAACAAAAATTATGGGCCATATATTCGTGGAAGGGACAAAGTTTTGTGCCGGCCGGTCGACCTGTCGTGTTGAACCGGAGACAGGAGTAACTAGTAGTTGGAAGTAGTGCGAACCGATGTATGTTCAGGTACGAGTTATAACTCAACCTCTATATATATATATATATATATACTCGGGTCAGCCGGCAGGCATGTAACGCACACTGTCTCAGACACCGATGGGCCGAGTACAATGCTTTCTTTACTAGCTTCATACAGTCCGAGAGAAATTTCACTCGATCGCTTCGAGCGCTATATTTAGTTGGATAATAAAAAAAAATTGTGTGTTACTTACTACCGTAGATCGAGTGAATACAGAATGCAGCAAGATAGAGTGTACAGTCTTCGGCAAGGCTCCCGGTGGCTCCACTATGACGTATAACGCTAAGGTCGTTCGGTAGTTACCGACTGGTCGCAAGTGACCACCATCTATTATGCAACTAACGACCGAGTTAACTACGTGCCAGGCCTACGTATCATCGAAAAAAAAAGAAAAAAAAACGGAAGGATAACAATAACAATTGGGAGCCAAGCCTATGCGGTACTTCCGGTTGCGGAGATTGCACGTGATGAGAATCTAATCGATGAGTCCCTTATTTATTCGGAACGTGGACTATCGGTACTGTGTAGAAACTTGTTTGTGTATGTATAGGGGAGTGCGGGGCAAAATGGGACAGTGGGGCAAAACTCCACTTTTCAATAATTTTGGGACGCCCCATTTTGTCCCAACGATACATCCGGATTTTCAACCCCGTTTTTTGCCCCCAGCACCACCATCCAAATATTATTGGGAAATTGCGTTTTGCTTATTATCCCGTTTTGCCCCACTGTCGCATTTTGCCCCGCTCTCTCGTATATATATGTGTATATCCGTTCATTACAGTATAAAACTAAATTGTAAATTTAACGTACTGGAACTTGAAACTTGTTTAGATTACTTACATTAATTGAACATTGCTGTACTTTTTTAATAAAATGAAAATACTACGTATTAACATTACAAGTCTTTTGCCCGAAATTTACAAAAGTTTTCACTAAAAATACAAATTTTACTGTAAAATTGCAACGCACATGTGCTTGAGGTATCGGAAACAGTTTATGTAAAAAAGCTTCTAATACTGTTTATTAATATAGTGTACAGTTTATTGCGCGGAGTAATGACAACGCTGCAAATGTCCGACTCAACAACACGATCAATCGGTTTCAATTTCTTCGATCGAACCAATCTGCCCAGCTCGGCCTTGTAATGCCGTAACATTGATGGACGAATAATGGAAGGTGTTTAAAATAATCCGATCTAGTTCTGAGCCTAGACCGATGGTATTTATATCACGGAGATTGATGAACTCATGAATAAAATACGAGGTCGCATGTCGGGAGATATACGAGCCGAGCGACGAACGAAGCGAAATGTTGACAGAGCGGACGGATACGCGAATGGCAACTCTATTGAAACAAATAACCAGACGTCACGCGGAGAACTTTTCGCGGTAGGATTTAGCTCTGCTGAAAACGGCGAGATCGCAGGTGTTTCGTGTGCCGTTATCATTACGTTTGCGATTACAATGAAACAAAAAGCTTTTCTATAAAAGCCGAGCTGCAAAGTTTTCGTACCGCATCGTAAGCCAAATTACAACTTTTCAGATATCACGAAAAAGTTGTCCGCTGATTTATTTGTGACCGCCAAAATCTTATCCGTAAGCTGTCCATGTCCGAAAGCTAATTTTGGGACAATGGAACAGCTTATGGATAACATTTTGGCAGGACATTTTCGGCTAGGAAAGACTCCGTATCGAGCTCGTTCATAAACTCGCGCCCGAATGCAACATCGTTTGCGATAAAAAAAGAAAACTAAAAACTGCGATCTCGCAAAGTTCCGTACACGAAAGAGACAACGACACGTCACATCAGCTGTGCACGCCGCTACCACGATGAAAACAAAACTCTCCTGCAGTAAAACTCGTGTCCCATAAGACAATACCATTGTTTGCTCGAGAGACAAAAGAAACCAACAAAAAAGAAATTGGGAATCCAAAAAGTTGTACGGATGCGCGAGAGAGAAGAGATCATGCGCAACGTCCCGACGCTTTTCACAACCGCCCGCATGCACGCTCCACACAACACATATCGCCAAACATAAATACACATAACCTGAAAAACGCGTGGACGCAACTTCAACATTTTTTTTTCCGACAGATCGAGGATTAATTTTCGTCATAAAATGATTGTCGTTGACTTACCGCTTCTGAGTCGGGAAAACTTGGTTTCTACACTGTTGGAAACATGTCGCGAGCACGTCAGCATCTCACGGCGTCGTGTGACGATGGCAGGGCGCGGCGAAGAACGCGATCGGGCGTGCGGCAGCCCGGGTGCAAACTGGTCAGATTCGCCGAGCGCATACACAAAACCACTCTCTTCCCCTCTCTTTCTCTCTCTCGCGCGTAGCGTACTACAGTATAGCACACAAATTACTATACTACGAAGCGTACACCCGCGCTCTGCCGGAGCCTTCGGATTACTGGAAGTATAGTTTACGCGGAGACACTCGAGCGTGCACCTCGGCCAGCGCGAGACGCTTCTATGCCGTCCGAGGCCAACGGGCAGCCGCGAAACATCGGCGGAGTTTCTCCCGACTTCTCTCAGCTTTCGGTTCGCAATAATTCCTTCCACTTCCCGTACCAACTTTTACCCACTCGACTCTCACTGGCTCCCTCGGTTCACTCGGAAAATCTCTCGGATTTCCTCTCGGCTCTCTTGAGTTTAGAATTACTACTGTAGAGCGCATAATACACTGTGACCTGAAACCGTAGGCCGAGCGACGAGAGAGAGCTCTACTCGCGAACGAGAATAAACAATCGTAAATACAACAGTCGCACGTGCTTGTCTCAAGGGCCGAGCAGAATGCATTCTACCCCCACTCCTCGCGAGGCCGAGGCATTGTTATTCGGGTCTTACGTCGTCGGCGAAAAGCGGCGGGAAAAGGAGAGGGGGAAAATGCTCGAGAAGGAGCGGCGATGTTTCGAATGGCGGTATCTGTCGACGAAGTGCCTCGGTCTCGAGATACGTTGTATTTCCACCTGCAGGTTAAGTCGCTATCTTTTGCTGCAGACGATAATTTACCTGCTGCGAAATTTCGCGTCTGCCATAGTCGCGCATGCGCGGGCCGCTCGCGGGAGGCTGGGGATAAAAAATACGAAGCTCGATCATCTCCGGTGTGAGGTTCTCGAACTTGAGGGAAAAATAATTCGATCCTGAAAAACTATCGATTCGGTTACAATAAGAGAATTCATTGATTTGTATTGTATTTTTTTTTCTTTCTTTAATCGTTATATACGAACCATTACTTACAAAGCATGTTGTGTCTATTTTTTTTCATAAACGAAAAAAAAATTCAGTTATTTTTAAAAATGATAACTTCGTTACAAGTAATGCGGCTAGGCCAATAGTGAATAATACAATAATGTAACATTAATAATACATGGGTATTGTTCGGTATTTCGATTAGACAGTAATATGAACAGAGGCACGTAGGCACGAAGGATGCGTCGAAAAGGCACATGAATTATCGGTCAAACAAATTTCATTGGGTCGCAATGAATTAGACGGGATTGATATATCCAGCAAATATGCAACGCGCGTTCACTCCTCATTAACATTCATACGAGTACGTGTATTTATAATGCGAATATGCTCTTTCTGTTTTCTCGCCTTTCTTTTTCCTTTCATTTTCTTTCTCCTTTTTCAGATTAAAAATATCTGAGTTTACATACACTTTGTAATTTCATTTTATATGTATAAACCTCTATATATATAATGGATTTATTAATATTTATAGTCGTGTAACGTAATCGTTAGATGCGTATGTACAATATTATGTACATGATTATTTGGAGAAGTATTTCCGTTTTTTTTTCTCTTTAAATTTTCTCGTTCAATTATTATTTTTTCCTTCCCCTTCGACCTTTAAACCCTTTCTTCGACACGATACAGTCGGAACTTCGCACACTTTCGGAATCATCACCAAGTGAAATTTAAACGTTGCCATTCTCACAAGTAACGAATTCGTCAAAATTTTATCACCGAGTAACTTTCATTGTACTTTGAGTATTATTAACGAGTGATAATCGTAGATACTCGGGTCGTTTTTTTTGTTTGCAAAATACCGTCGAACTTCCGGTCGGGGATTCGTTGTGCGTAAAAAAAACTACGCATGTCCAATGACGAAGAAGTCTGCAGATTTTCTTTTCTTTGTTTAACCAAGATCTTGACTTCGATACTAAAATTTCGAAATCACAATTTTTTATCGCGACATTCGCTACCTCCGCACGTATAATATTTCCACTTGCTTCGGTCAAGGCACTAAGAATCGCCAACGACGAAAGCACACTGCAAGGTGCTCGATCGTTGGGATAACATCTATTTTTCTTTTTCCAAAATTTCAACCCCATTCGAAGGCCCTCAAGAGTCAACGATAGTTTTACATTTCGGTTGTTTGCAAAACCGCGCTCCCCGTTTTTTTCCAGCGAGTTCAGCGAGGTTCAAGGCACTTCGAAGAAGGCTGGCATACCAGAACTTTTACAGGCAGCCATCGTTACGCACGAAGACTCCCGAGATTCGTCATTAAAAAATACCGCATATTTCAGTCTAAACATCGAACAATCGAATACGAGCAGCTCGAGAATCCGTGCGAGCGGCGGAGGATTGCGCTAATCTTCGGGCTTCTCGGTCCAGGGCGCAAGAGTCTTTTTAATTCTCCTCGAAACGCAGACCAGCTGCTCGGTGGGTCGTGCGCCCCGGCACTCAACGAAAAAAAAAAAAAAACAACAACAATATTCTCCTCGCAGTCTCGAACCAATTAACACTTGACTGTCGTTTTCGCGAGTTAATTTTCTTTTGTATATAATTAAATAGTTAATCGACGGTGACGCGACATTGGAATTAAATAATTTATGAATTCGTATTTACAATATTCTCGTGCGCGTACTCACGTGGATTCACTAGCATCCAGCTGAGCTCGCGAATTTGTTTATAGATGGGGGGGACAGTCATGCTGCGAAGATTGGAGTCGAACGAACAATGATACAATGATCGTCACTCAACTTCTTCGGGCATCGTGAGAGCTCGAAAAAATTCGTTCCTCGAGGGCATTAAATATGTGACGCGGTGCAAAAATTAAACCTCAACACCGAGAACCCTGTCGACGACGTACTCGTATCTCTTCGGCTCGCCGTTGTCCTCCGAGGGTTTGTCACTCGGAGTTTCTAGGGCGATCGTTGGCTTGGAACTGTCCGTCGTGCCGGTTGCATTTGTACAGACTCCGGAATCTCTCGTCTCAGGACCGTTCGTCATCGACGACGACGAGCCAACGACGCTCGATTTGTGGACCGCGTTGGTCGCCGACGTTCGAGACGAATTCACCGCCGATACTTCACGAATACCGTGGATACTGGTACGCGCCGATGCTGCCTGACCTCCGACGGGTTCTGAAGCGTGACGTCTGTGCTGGACGGTGACTTCGGCCGAATCCTCCGGCGGTAGGACAGGAACGTTAAGATTCACTCTGGTGAAGAAAGCCATTTTTTCTCTGGAAAAGATCAATACGTAAAAATTAGGAATCAGAAAAAAGATAAGTCATCAGTATCATTTATAAAAATAATTGCGTCTAAAAGAATATACTAATTTTGCATAAAATTCGAAAAATTGAAAATTACTCTCCACATTTAATAGGAATCATCGGAGGATCTTACTACAAATGTACAACGTTTTGCCCCAATAGCAAAAAAATTGTAGGAGCTAGAGTGCTCACAAACATTTTTGGAGAAATAAAAAATCGTGTTCCAAAAAAACAATTGAACATTTTTTAATGAAATTTTCAAGAAACATTCACTATCAACCATACATACTGTGAGTGAAATTTAAGCTGGATCGGTCGAGGCATACTCAAGTTACGCGGTCTCGAGTTGTAGCGTTTTGAATTTTTCGCGTCTGAGTCCCACATACATCCGGATATTTTTTTATAAATGTGATTTTTCGATGTTTTCGAATATTCCGAAAATATTTTTATTAACATCTTGAAAGTATTATTTTTTCTCCATAACAAAGCTGCTTCCTCCATGAGGAAGCAAAAAAAACATCGAAGGCAAACTTACTTGAACGAGATTATGTCGGGCTTTCCCTTTCCAGCCTTAGTTTTTCTCAGCTTATAGATCTCCTTCGAAGTTTTCTTGAGCATCTTTTCGACCTTTTTGTCCTCGGGGCTCTTTCCATTCTTTCCACTCTCCGCCTGAGCCATGAGTATTTGGAACTTGTGATCCTCGAGCAGCCAGTTGGCGACGTCTGCGTCGCCGTTCTCGCGCGCCTGTTCGAGCCTCTGTTTCAGATCGCGAAGCCTGTTGAGCTCGTCGTGAAGATTGTTTAGCCTCGCGTGCTGAGCCTGAAGATCGAGCTCCAAGTCGAGAGAAGTTCTTGCTGTTTGGGGCAGGTGCGTTGATTTCTTCGACGCTGTCTTCGAGCTCAATGCCGAGGAGGGTCGTCGCCAGCGTAGCGATCGCCTTTCCACGGAATTTCTCTGGAAGGGACCGCCGCGACGGTAGAGAGGCATGCTGCTGTCGCTGTCGCTGCGATTGAGCTGTAAAAGTCCAAACAAACAAAACTTATTACCGTGTCGAATACATAAAAAATGCAAACGATAATAAATAACATTTAATTAAGTCGATTAGGCAGCGGTAGATGTCGAAGATTTTACAATATCTATTACGGCTACGATCGACTCATCGACACTGTCAGTTGGAAGGGCGAGGCGAATCTTGGAACACGTTTCTTTACATTTTGGCCATGAGTGTTGCCGCTCCTTATAATTATTTATTTGAAAATATATTAAATAAACCCCAAGTGAAATGGGACTGACATTGTGTTTCACAGTGGTTCGTTTTTCTCCTATCGACTACAATATTGGTGGCGACACAAGAAAATTTTCCTTCTGGGTTAGACCACTTAGTTTTAGTACTTTTATTTTTTTTAAATGTTGATCATTTGACAATCCATAAGGATGTCGAGACGAGTGAAGTAAAACTCCCTATAGCATGCTTAACGAATGGACTAAATAAACTAAAACTGACGATGGCAATGCGTCGATCGTTGCCCTACCAGATTATTGCATAATAATTTTATAAATAATAACGTCGAACGTTGCGCAAGAACTTACTCGACAGATGTAATGATTTCGACTAACAGCCGCACTGGGCGAGAATGTCTGACTCCTCTTGATAACGATCGAGTTCTTGTCGTCGTGAACTGCTCCGGGAACCCCTCCGGCAGCCGACAGTTTCCTCTGCTTGCCCTGTTCGGGAATGAAAATACATTCGGTGTTGGTTTCCTTGTCCTGCGTGTGGTTGGAGTCTTCCTCGGCGAGTTCTTCCTCCTCCTGCAATATACCAAAAATTCGTTAACTACATTATCGCACGAGCAATCCGACCTGAGACATCCAATTGATAGGTATAAGATTATTAAAAAGGCGATTCGTGACAGTTTTTTGAATGTAGTATTTTTGTTTATACCGACGACGTGTTAATTTTTGATAAACGATAAGGG
Source organism: Stenichneumon culpator (assembly GCA_964017025.1). Lineage (NCBI taxonomy): Eukaryota > Metazoa > Arthropoda > Insecta > Hymenoptera > Ichneumonidae > Stenichneumon > Stenichneumon culpator. Next base: position 17,056,582 of record OZ024772.1, on the reverse strand, counting down.
ACATCGCCGTCATGTGCAAGCATAAAATACGCACCTCATGTTCGAGAACATCTTCGAGACCATTGTCCTCCTCGTCGCTGTCCTCGCTTCCGCTATCGCTGTCGTGCTCCTCGTCCTCTTCCTCAGGGCTGCCGAGGCAGTTGGCGAGTTCCTCGAGCCTGAGAGAAGCCGCGGTCTGGAGCTCGTCGCATCCCTGATTCCTCGTAAGGGTCGAAGTTTGCGAGCTGATTATCGTGCTCTCGTCGCTGCTCTCCTCCTTGGTATTCTGAGTCTGAGCGCCGCTACGATAAACCGAGATATCCGACTCTTGCTTATCGTGCCTTGCCTGCTTGAAAACCGAGGAGCTGCTGCCGCTCGCGTTGTTCTCCGACGTCGATGGTTGCATGAAGCGAAACGAGAGGATGTTGTACCACTTTACGCTCGGGGACTCCGGACTGAAGTCTGCCAGGGAGACTTGTGCTGAACCCTGAAAGATCGTAAATAAAAAAATCGTAAAACATGAAGTGAAAAAATAACCATTTAAAAAAAATACAACATCATCGTTATATAAAAGAAGAAACACGTCGAATAAAATCGAATTAAAAAAGAATCAAAGTTCAAATTTAATTGCACACGACGATGATTTGTCGTGTGAAACTCACCAAGCACTCCTCAGACTCCCCCCCGGTGGTGCACCACACGTTGACTTGCAAAGTTTTCGTATAAAGCTTGTTGAGAGGAACGGCGATGGGAAAACTCTCGCCGAAGGTTGGCTTGCGAAGATCCGTGACCGGTTTCGTGCAGCACATGTGATTCAAAGGTGGTTGCATCGGCAAAAGAGCAGCCTTGATGTATCTAAAGAACGAAACAATGAAGAATTTTTTTTTAATGTCGTTGTTATATTAAGATTTTATACACCTCTCGTCATCGCAGATTTATTATTTCATTAAAGCGCCGTGTATCTCATTAACTTTATCGATCGTGGACAACAGCTGTTATTACCGTTGCGTCGGCGTTTATCGCCTATTACGTGAAGGCATTTGTTGCCCGCCGCGCGTTTCGCTCGGTGCTCATCGATCTTTGCGGGACGTTCGATCGATTGGAGCACACACATACATAGGGTAAGTCAGGGTGATATGGCCACGCGGGTGATATGGCCACCCATAATATCTCTGCACCTAACAAACGAATGGTGCTACCGTTCGCACAATTTTTAGTATATGTGGATATAACACGATTGCCCGGAAAATTATAAGATTTATAAGATATGCCATGTGGCCATATCACCCGCAAGTGATATGGCCAGTAAAAACGTTTTCTTCTTAGTTTGGAACTGAAACATTTGACGGAAGTAATTATTGTCTTTCTGTAGTTCATGTAGATAAGATAACATATACTAAGACATTGTTCGTGCGATCTATAACCATATCACCTGTAGTGTTCGGGTGACATGGCCGATCGCAAATATTTATTTATAGAGCGGCAATTAAATCGCATCGAAAATATCGAAAATTCTGAGCGAATTACTTCAGTCCGATGTTTGCAGAGTTGGTCACGATCAAAATTTTATATCACCCTAACTTATCCTATATGTGTTGAAAGATCTACGAACGAGCGAGGCATTCTTCTACGACCACGCACATGCGTCCGCGAAACCCTTCCACCGTAATTTCATCGGCTCGTCTAGCGGCACCTTTTCCCGTCTCGAAATTTATGAGGGACTCATACAATGACCGAGGGAATCTCGTGCGGAAGGAGAGAGGCGAATTAAGGTGGCATCGACGGTGGCGGAAGAAATTGGCGATAATGGTTGCATAACGGGGGTTTCAACGCGGCAGAAGAGGGACGCCGGGTAAGCCCGCAATGGCTGCTGGTCATTGATCCAAAACCCACCCGGGCTGACGGGATTTCATAATTGCATTCCGATCTTCGGATACGTTAACCCCCGGTTACTTTTTGGTGCCGAGCCCATCGACCACATGTGTGCGTGTGTGTGTGTACTATAAATGCTTTGAGCTCGATAATGTCATGCACTGATTTCGTTGCTGATAAATTATTCCTGGATATCTCGTCTGTGTGTGTGTCTGTGTGTTTCTTATGTAGCAAATGTTCGTCTCGTCTACGGTTAACTCTGTAAATTGCGTATATCTACCGGGCTTTTCGGTCTGCGGCGACGCGATTCTTTTTTGGTCGGGGGAAGACGGCAGAGCGTTTATCTCGCGACTTTCTATGCATAGAATTTTTATTTTTATTTTTTACCAGTTTAATAAAACCGCTCGGGCGAAGAGAAAAAAAAGCACAGCGAAGTTTTTCGGTGGTTCGTGGAAAGTTTCTGTCGAGTCTGTATACGTGACATGACATTCGCGGAATTCAGAAACATTTTCAGAGTCCAAAGCGTGACGCAACTCGCCTGCCGGTACGCCGTGCCGTTTGAGTATACAGTATAACGACAGACACGCACAGCATACGGAGAGATACGAGAGACGGAGAGAGAGAGTGAGAGAGGTTCGCTATTTCGGATCTGACGCACTTTCACTGATTCGAGGAACGTCGAACTCTACTCACACTCTCATGTTGTCCGGTATGAACAAGGCAGCCAGGTTCCTCGCTCTCTCTATACCGATATGGAGGAGTCCGTCACCCACCGAATACCTGTAGTCAAGATAAAAAAAAACAATTAAAAAAATGTGCCAATTCTCTTACAGCCTCCAAAAAAATCCCAAGCTATCTTACGGATTTTTATATCGACTGAATAATTCGTTTGAAAAATGTGAAAACAATGTCTCAAAGAAAAATCTCTAAAAGATCTTCCTGATCATATCAAGTAAATAATCCGTTTGAAAATCATTTTTTTAACGTCTCAAAGAAAGATCACATGTGTCTAAAAAAAATCATTAAGCGAACTCATCGATTTTTAATCAACTAAATAATTCGTTTGAAAGTTTGAAAAAAAAAATGTTTCAAAGGGATCTCAAATGTCTCAAAGAAGAGTTAAGTTGCGAGATTACATCGCAAAGATTTCAACAGATTGGGCGGGCAGGGCGCATCGTGACCGACAAATCACTCGGTACTGACCTCAGTTTAATTTGCACTTGGGCAGTCTCCAAATTCATGTCGCCGAAAGCTAGCGGATCGACCGATTGAAGTCCCGACAATCTTCTTCTGTTCGACGCCTCGAACACCCCGGAATCCCCGGCGACGCTCTCGTCGGAGACCGCCGCGGATACGGATCTCGTGTTGGTGCCAGAGCTGCTGGCCCTCGAGCGGCTTCCCATTGGCGGTGGAGTTTCGCTTATGGGCGAGAGGGGTGGTTCCTGAGGCAGCGGCAGCGCCGGCCTTCCGAGCCCGCTCCCCTGGGACATATTGCCGGACTGCATTTCCAAAGGTGGCTGAGGACTGGGCTTGAGTTGCTCGGTACTCGCCGTCAGCTGTTCCTGTATGGCCTGCTGACTGAGCCTCAGTTCGGCGAGCTTGTCCTCGAGCTGGCCGCGATCGAGATGCGACGTGGCCGGTCCGAGAAGTCTTTGCTGTTGCTTCCTCTGCATCTCGACCTGCTCATACGCGGGCGGTGGGCCCATCGGAGCGTTCTCGTAGAGCGGCGAGACCGGCGGACTGACGCTCGAGAGACTCGATCTCGGCGAGAGGCTCGGCTGCGATCTGCCCGGCGACGGAGTTCCCAGATTACCGAGATTCGGCTCCGAGCCCCGCAGGAGTCTCTCGACCCGCCTGTGAAGATCGACCATGTCGACCGGTCGTTCCTGCTGCACGGGACCCAGACACTGAGGCCCGCCGTAGATGTCCGTGAAGCTGAGACCCGAGCTGAGACTTCCCTTGCTGCTCGTCGTGCTCAAACTGCCCAGGCTCGAACTGCTGCTCACCGACAGTGTACTCGCGCTCAGCGTCTTCAGCTGACCCTCGAGCATCGCCATCGATCTCAGCGCGTCCCTCAGCTGCTGGAGCAGCAACTGCTTCTCCTCGTGGAGACGCACGCGATCCGTTATCGTCTTGTTCGATAGCTCGAGAGCGTTGTTCAGATCCTGCTCGAGTCTCCTTATCTCACACTGGATCTTCTTCATGTCCTGCTGGGTCCTCGTCCGCGGAGTTATGCTCCTCAGCTCCCTGAGGAGCTGCTCCTTCTCCTGGAAGAGCAAAAGCTTGTCCTTGTCGCTCTCGGTCTGGCCCGGTGTTACTTTCTCCTCGAGATCGGCCAGTTGTTGCTGTATGTGCTGTATCCTCTTCCGCGCCTCGTCGTACTGTAACCTCATCCGTGCCATCTCGGCCAGTCTCGTGCCTATCGGCACCAACTCGCCGGAAAGATCCGTCTGCGAGGCCGTGCTCAGCTTCTCCTGCGGAAGACTCAGCGTACTCGCGTCCGGGCTGCCCTCGCACAACTGCAGCCTCGTCAGTTCGTCCTTCAGCTGGGCAAGCGACTGCATCAACTCGGCCTTTTCCTTCTCACCGGAGCTTAGGGACTTTTGGATGTTTCTCAGCTCGGTCATTATCGCCTGGGCCTCGGTTATGTTGTAACAGCCACCCTGGTGGGCGCTCAGCTTTTGCTCGACGCTGGAAATTTTTTAAAAATTAAAATTAGTTTCTGTTTTTTTCTTTTTTTTTTTACGGTTTTATGTGAGATACATTTTTTTTTATTCTCGAGAGTGTTTTTACCTTGCCAGAGTGTCAACCCCGCGCTGCGTGCAGTTCATCTCTGCGCGTATCTGCTCCAATTCTCGCTTGAGTCGGGACACACGACTCCTGGCCAATGCGACGTCCGACTTGAGCAGGTCCGGATCGTACTTCGTGCTGAGAGAACTCGAGCTGGAACACACTGGAAAAAAAATGAAAAAAATTATAAACTTGAACCCATCAAGGAAAGAGAGAAAATAGAAGGAAAAAAATGAATATCGTCAATTTTTCGAAGCTACCGGAGCTGGTTTACGATTACGGTATTTAAATGGCTGTTATGTGTCCGTCACTCGATTATTGCGAAACTTGTATTAGAAGATGTTTTCCTATCTTCGGCGACGTCGCGGAACTCGATTATCCAAAGTTAATCGGTTGTTGCACAATCGAGAGGGAACGCTACGACTCACGGATTTGCGAACGGACAAGCGACACGAGAGTTTCGCGAATGAGCTAAGATCGTTGGCTTCGAATCGCATTGAATTTGTAGAATTTTGTCAGCGAGAGGAGAATTAATTATCAACGTGAAAGTTGTTACTCACAACTGGTGCGCGATGCGCCGAGGGTCGTGAGGGCATTGTTGAGGTGATCATACTCGTCCTGAGCTAGACACAGCCTCTGCTGCTTCACGTCATAGATCTCCTTCTTCGCCTGTAACAGGAATACACAAAATTCGTGTTAAAAAACCGGCGAACAATTAATCGAAAAAATAAAAATTGTTAATTAAAACTTCGTTTCACACGTATATAATTAAAAATATTTTCATGAATTAAAAAAATTTGCAAAAATTTGATGAATAGTAATGCATTTTAAGGAATAATTTTCAAACGTCGTTTCATCGTACTCGAAGGGTCGACGAGATCGCTGGATGGAAAACGATGAGCCAAGAAAAGGGAGGAACCGAGTATATCGAGAAGCGATTTATCGATGCCGACGAAATCGACGAATAATTCATCGAAAAAATAAAAAATATACTTTTGAAAACACCGTTTCACTCCGATATAGTTAAGAATATTTTCCTCGATAAAAAAGTCTGAAAAAATTCGACAAATAACAATGAATCCTAACGAAAATGTTTCAAATGTTGTCCCATCATACTAGAAGGGTTAACGAGATTTGCTGGATGGAAAACGATCAGGCAAGAGCAGGGAGGAATTGAGTGTATAGAGGAGGACTTTATCGATGCCGACGAAAGAGACGGTTCTTATAAATAGGTCGTCGGACGATAAAGACACACACACACACGTATGGGGGGGGGGGGGGGGGGTTCGGTGTATCGCGTGACTAAAACCAGAACGGCGTATTTTATACACTCTCGTACACAAAAAATACGTCCTTCTGATTTTTTAGTCACGCGATATGGTATTTTTGTATGGAGGCTGGCGCGTCGAATTTGCGTCGAAGAGTTGACGTCTTCGAAACCTCATTGACTCGGTGAATCACTCGGCCGGTCCCTTTTCATCGACGCTCGAACCGATGTGGAAATAATAAATGAAAATAATGATTGAGAGCTTGCAGCGTGCGAAGGGCCTCTCTAACCCACTCGCTCTTAACAACGATCCCACCGTACGGCACAGTTCTTCGAAACTATTTACAGAGGAATGGTCACTCGATAAAACGTCCCAAAATAACATTAAATTTTTTTTTTTTGTCATTTAAATGAGCTTATCGTTTGAACGTTTAAGTCATTCGCGATATAAATTTTATTAGTTATGATAAATAAAATTTGATAACATTGATAAAAATTGAATTAAAATAAAATTTAATGTATTGGTTCGAGAAATGTCCATTTTCTTTTTTTCACCGAATCGTATCTTCTAAATCACCGCTACTAAAAATTCGAATTATAGTCACGATATACCGCGTCGTCGGGGTATTCGGTGTGTTATTAAATTTTTTTTTTCTAATTTACATGAGCTTATCCATCGAATTTCAAAGCCATTCGTATTCACAAAATGTAGGGGAGAGCGGGGCAAAACGGGACAGTGGGGAAAACGCAATTTTTCAATAAAAATTTGGACGACCCATTTTGCCCCATCGATACATCTGGATTTTCTGCTAAGTTTTGCCTTACAGTGCCATCTAAAAATTATTAGAAAATTGGGTTTTGCCCCACCGTCCCGTTTTACTCCGCTGTCCCATTTTGCCCCGCTCTCCCCTATTACGTACGATAAATAAAATTTTATAAAATCAATAAAAATTAAATTGAATATATTGCTTAAAAAAAATGTTCAACTTTTTTTATTTTTCACCGAATCACATCTTCTAAATCACCAGTACGAAAAATTCGAATTAAATCCCCGTTTTATCTGACCGATTACTCGACCGACTATCACGCGGGTGATCAATTCGTGGGTTCATTCAAAATACCCTGCAAATAACACAAGTCGTTTCATCGGTCCATCTCTGCGAATCATTTTTCAATTCCCGACGGATCAAATTACTCTCCCGAAAAAAGAAAAAAAAACTGCGGAATTTTTGAAATCTCGCCTACCAAGCCGCGCCAACGAACGATCCCGCAACGAAACCCTCGATCAATCGACGAGAGCAGAACAATTAACCGCCGATTTAATCTCCTCAGTGCAATCTATTCAATGCACCCTGCAGAAATGATAAGAACCAACGATTCCCTCCCATCGTATTTATTTGTTCCCCTTCGTCTACTTAGTCGATAATTCTCGATTGATAATTTAAATCTGCCAAAAAAAAGTGCAGAATTCTGTAATCTTGCCTATCGAGCCGCTCTAACGAATGATCCCGCATCGAAACCCTCGAACAATCGGCGACCGCAGAACAATTAATCGCCGACTTAATCTATTCAATGCACCCTGCAGAAATGATAAGAACCAACGAGTCCCCCCCCCTCCTCCACCCGGCCGTATTAATTTTTTTTCCCCTCCGTCATTCCCTAATCGACAATATAATCTGTGAAATTATAATCGAGCACGGATCGCATCTCGGCAGCTGCTATTCACAGAAAGGTCGAGATCCTCGGGGGGCTCTCGCGAGAGCTCGCGCGGTCGCGCGAGGGAGAGAAGGAGCTCGGGCGAGCGAGTCCGAGGCTCTCGGTGGCCAAGTATTCAGGAATGTCCAGCAACGGAGGGGCCCGAACTCGGCACGATCCGTTCCTACACAACCCACGGCCAAGTCGGCGAGCAGCGGCGGCTCGCTGGTTCTCTCGGGGGGCACACACAGTGATCCCTGCGCGCGCACGCACACAACTCCCGACCATAATACCGCGTACACGAAGAGACGATCCGACGAGCACCAGCAGCGATGCAACGAAAGACGAAGAATGAAAAAGAAAAAAAAAACGAGGAAACTACCGCAGAAAAGAAAAAAAAAAAGAATTATCATTCCTGATAAATAATTTGCAGCTTCGTAGCACAAACTTATCGCAAAAAACAAGTCGGATCTACTCGCGATATCGCAGGCGGATAATACACGATCCTCGTTGCACTCAATTTGCATCTACGACTCTCAAGAATATTCCACTGCGGCATAAATTTATCCGCGGTAGTTTAGAACCGCGTATATAACAGACGCACACACGCGCACATGTTACATGGGCATAAAGGCGTATTATGTGTGTGTCTATTTTTCTCCGCTCGCAGTTAAGTTAGCAGTAGATATCCATCGCATGCGCGTCAAGGCTTACGTATTCGCAATAGTAGTACGATGCGGTTGCGGCGTCACAGTCATCGCGACGATAGCACTGTTCCCAGTAGAATCTCTGTATCTGCTCGTCGTTCTCGTAATCGTTCTGGTAACACATCCTCATGCGATACTGCGAAACGACGTTTTCGTATATCTGCTCCTCCTGATGCCTCTTGTGCTTGTTCGGTTGGTTCAGGTTTTTCTGCTGATGATGCTGCACCGATTTGTTCTGCTGATCGCGTTGTTGTTGTTGGCCCCTGTACTGTCGATTTTGGGCCTCTTGGTGTTCCCGATAGTGGTGCTGCAGCTGATTGTAATTGTGCTGCTGCAGTTGTTGTTGTTTTTGTTGTTGTTGGTTCTGCTGCTTGAACAACTGGTAGTGCGGCTGCTGGAGCTGCAGCTGCACTTGTTGTTGTTGTGGTTGCTCTTGTTGCTGTTGTTGTTGTTGCTGTTGTTTTTGTTGTTGTTGCTGGTTTTGCTGATGATTCTGTTGCTTGAACAACTGGTAGTGCTGCTGCTGAAGCTGCAGCTGCAGCTGCACTTGTTGTTGTTGTTGCTGGTTCTGCTGATGATTCTGTTGCTTGAACAACTGGTAGTGCTGCTGCTGGAGCTGCAGCTGCAGCTGCACTTGTTGTTGTTGCTGCTGCTGGTTCTGCTGATGATTCTGTTCCTTGAACAACTTGTAGTGCTGCTGGTGGAGTATGTGCTCTTGTTCCCGTAGATCGTGACGGTTGTCGTTACGATTGTCCTTCTTGCCGTAACACCGATTGTAACCGTCCACGTACGTACGGTACTGTTGGGCCGGTACGAGTACGCATAGGGTGTACTGACGGTCCATGCCGGCTCGGGGCCCCTCGGATGTTTAACGTTAACGCCGCGCCTTCTCCCGCGGATCACCTCATCTTCGCGAAGGCCTCCTCCAGACTGGTCGGTTACGGGGCCCGAAATTCCGTTCCCCACCTCCAAGCCCGAACGACTCCAATTTTTAAGGGATCCCCCTTTTTTTCCCCACTTGTTTTCCTTCTCTTCCCCGACGGTTCTTGCCGGGGCCGGCTCTCTCTCCACCTCCGTCCACCTCCGTGTCTCCACCTCTCGGGGATTCTCGCTCGCTTCTTCCACCTTATTCGCGAGAGCCTTCTTCGTCCTTCTCGAGGCTCCTCTGCCTTCCCGCTCTCGCAGCCAGCGGTCCTCGCTCGCGCTCTCTCGGGACTCTCGGTCTCTCCTCCTCGACGCTCCTTCCGACTCTCCGCAACCTACTCCGCCGCTCTGCCTCTCCTCGTCGATCCTCTCTCGTGAGAGGCGCGCTCCTCTCTCTCTCTCTCTTACTTCTCGTTCCTCTGGAATTTTTTTTTTTTCATTCTTTTTTTCTTCTTCTCTCAACATCTTCTTTCTTCCTCTTCGTCTCTCTCTCGATCCCGCTCGAAGGCTCTCGCGCGCAGGATCGGAGGCTTCGTCCCGACGCGGCGTCCCCGGGGGAGGGGGGGGAAGCCGCTCTCGCTCTCGCTCTCGGGGCCCGCGCAGGAGGAGGCTTCTCGCTCCGTTCGGCGCAGCGTAAAAAGGCGGGTCTCATCTCGCGGGCCCCAGGACCGTAACAACCGCGGTCCCGCGCTGCCCCCCCGTCTCGCCTCTCCACCGATCACTCCGGACGAACCCCCTCCGGCATCCGATGAGCGTTTTGATTCCTCCTCCACCGTTCGTCCTGCGCGTAGACGCGCACACGCGATTTCGCGTACCTCGGACGTAAACAACTCTCACCTCAAGATCTTCGCCCAGCATCCTCCGATCATCAAATCGCTCCAATTTTATTCCCGTCTTAAATTAAATATTATTATTATTTTATTGAAAAAAAAATAATTTCCTCGAAATATCAGGACCAAGGATAAAAATGGTGGTCCGGGCGAGGCGCGCAAGCTGCAGGCTACGCGTCTGTCCATTGCCGAGCGCCGAGAGGAACGAAGGGCGAAGGATGGAGGAGCGAAGAGCGAGAGACGCGAGGATGAAGATATGAGGTGAGGGGGAGGGGGGGGGGGGGGTCGTAGGGCCCGACGAGGTCGCGACTCGACCCTGCCGACTGGCGCACCAACCTCGGCGTAGTAGTAGAACCGACCTTGAGTCGCGGGGGCATCACACGGGGCCCGCGCGTCCACGTTGGAATTTCTGCCCCCCCCCCTTCGCTCCACGCTCTGCCCCCCACTACGCTTCTCGTATGCCTCTTCGCTTCATTCTCCATCGTCCTCCCGCTGGCTCCGGCATCGGAGATGGGTCTGTGTGTGTGTGTGAGTGTGTGTACGATTTATCTCTAATCGTGTCTCCGATCCTCCGGACAACGTTTCCACCCCCTCCGGCTTTTACTCTTATCGAATAACCGGGCGTTGCGACGTTTTTCACGGGAAAGAACGTCGCGCTCGTCGCGGAAGAGATCGAAAGCCTGGTGAAGATTCGACGAGGATTTCGAGGACTTTTTATTTTTATCTTATTTTTTATTTTATCCAGCATCCCCGGCGATTATTGATGGTCCATTATGCTTTATCGCGGTGATAAATGAAAACGATGATGGCGTGTATGGGAGTTGGCGCACTCCGTAGCTCGGGCTTTATCCGTGCACGGGGCATTGCGCGAGATGAGAGTCGCATATAGCACCGGGAGGGTGGGGGGGGGGGGGGGTGGCGAGGTTCGCCTGGCGTGCAAAGACGCGGAAGACGGAATCCCGCTGGAGACTCCCAACGGAATTCGAAGAACGCCCACGGGGCCTCATCATCCGATACCGGCGCGCGCGCACGCGCAGGACGCGGCGAGGGGGAAACGAGGGGAAGAGAAAGGAAGAAGAGAAATAATAAGAGTAAGGATATGTGAGGATGGGATGGAACTAGAAAAGAATAGGAAGAAGTATGCACGAGATGGCAGGAGCGAGAGAGTCATATAATTTATACATATATATGTATATAATATGTATATATGTGTAAGTGAGGGAAACACGCGCACGGCACGTCGCCCCGCGACAAACGCATTCCGATCTAGTCGACGAGTCCACCTTGGCTGGAATAAAGAGAGGAGAGGAAAAAAAAATTGAGTGAGAGACGGAATAGAGCGAGAGGAAACGGAGATCCGGAGGAGGTGGTGGGGGGGGGGGGGGGGGTGGTGGTTGAAGAAGGAACGGAGGCTGAGAGAGGTGCGCCGGGTATTCTCGTATAAACGGCAGCGATTTATGAATTCCGAGCTATTTATGTATGAAAACGCTCTCGGTCGTCGTGCGCCGCTGTACTCCTCGGGAGCGAGCATCATTCTCCTTCTCGCGCCGACTCAAAGAGTTTGTGTCCCCGCTCTCGCTCGGTCGGACGGACCGATCGCACGAATTCCAGAGCACACTCTCGGACTCGAAAGATCTCTGTTGCCGGTTGCGTGCGCCGGCTCGAGCGAGAGAGACGGATTAATGGATATTTATGTAGATATTGGTTTTTATTATGCTCTAGGATCAATAGTCCTCTTCGGGCGGCCCCGCCGAACAGTTCGGAATCAAATATAGATTGCGATAACTCGACTGATCGCAGTATTTTTATTATTACGATTATTGTTATTATTGTTGTTGTTATTATTAATTCCTTGGCATAGGATGGGAATTAATAATATTAATAATAATATTAATAATAATAACAATAGTTATAACAATTCATATTGATAATGTATTTGCCGGAACGGATTGCTCTTTGCAGTTTTACGAAAAATAGATAGATAGTGTCTTTTATTCGTGTCCTGGGACACGACGGGTAGAACATTTCAATAAGTATATGACTTAGTTTGTGATCACATGTGTGCTTTTCTGGCTTCAGAACGAATACGAAATTAAATTAAGAATAGTAGTTACAAATGAATAGAAAACAATTATAATGCGGGTCAATCTTTTAGCTTGAACAATTATCTCGCCTAATTTCCGCAATGCGCCGGAGAGGATACTTTGGGATTTACCGCGCGCGTACGTTTATGTACGGAGTTATTCCAAACAATCCTAATTGACTCGGTGGGGGCTTCCAGGAATAAAAGAGGCCTTTGATGATAGAACTCGCGATGACGTCACGAGATTTTTTGAAAACTGTTTCTCGGTAGCCTCGACGTAAGAAAATGAGATGCTGGATAAAAAAAACGCATGTGGAAGAAACGCTTGAGAGAGAAAGAGAAAAAATAACATTAGTTACTGTCTTTTTTTCTACCATTCGTCTTGCGTGAGCCAGTGAGGAGAAACGGCAGACGGATGGAAATAGAGTTTTTGGGTTGTGTCAGCATGCGGTATCGAGCGGCTTACGGACTCGCGTTCGATCTCGTCGTTTTGCATCATCGTTGAGATAAATTTCTTAACGGATCGCGAGAAACGGGGATTTTTTTTTAATCCTCTCGAGATCCGGCATGAATCCGATCGTGAAAGTAATCAAGAGCGGGGCAAAATGGAATACCGGAACAAAAGTGACCAAAGTTCGCCGTAAGGGATGATTTATTTGCCGCTTATGAAAAATGGCCAAAAATGTCCCTTGTTTCGCCAACTCCACTCCTGGTCGTGCCAAAACATGGGAAACCCAAAACATGAAATAAAAAAAGATCAAATTAGAATGACAAATCTTGTCACAGAAACGTCCAACGTATTGTCCGAATCCCTATTGCAGCATGGCACAAAAATAGGAAAAAATGTGTCTTGTTTGCCGTTCTTATAATGGCTCGTTATGTTTGCATGCGAGTAGCAAAAATGGTCCTTCCCCGGCCCATCCGCTTCGTTTCTGCCTTAAACAACCGAACGGAGAAAGCCGAAACATGAAATAAAAAAAAAAAAAACCAAACCTAATTGGAAAATCTTATCACAAAACGTCCAACGCATTGTCCGAATGCGGATTGCAGCATGGGACAAAAATAGCAAAGAAAAGTGTCTCATCGACCGTTCTTATCGTGCGCGCGTAACGTGCCCGCATGCACGGAGCATCGGCTAGCAGTATTCGGGACGCGGCGATGAACGAGAAAAAATAATCCGAGGCCGAAGGGAGAGAGGAAGCGAGCGACGACGATGCCGGGAGGAGCGAGGCAAAATGGAACACCGGAACAAAACTGGCCAAAGTTTGATGACTTATTTCCCGCTTATGAAAATTGCCAAAAATGCTTCTTTTCCCGCATCTGCCTCAAAAAACCGAACAGTGAAAGCCGAAACATGAAATTAAAAAAATATATAAAAATCAAATCCCAATGGAAAATCTCGTCACAGAAAGGTCCAACGTATCGTCCGAATGCGGATTGCAGCATGGGCCAAAAATAGGAAAGAAAAGTGTCTCGTCTACCGTTCTTACCGTGGGCGCGTTACGTGCGCATGCGCCGAGCATCGGCACCGTAGTAGTATTCACGACGCGGCGATGAACGAAGAAAAATAATCCGAGGATGAAGGGAGAGAGGAAGTGAGGGATGATGATGCCGGGCAGGAGTGAGGTAGCGAACGGGAGGATAGTGTGGATGACAGAGTCGACGGAGCGAGAGCAGTAATCGTATAGTATACGGTCGCGCGAGCGCGCACGGGGCACGAGAGAGCAGCCGTCCTATGGGCCTTATATATATACTATATATGCATACATACATATATATAGTAACCTATAGTAAAGAGGGCCCCGGAGAGAAACAACAAGAGAGACCCTATGAGAGAAACAAAGATAGATACAGAGAGAGGGGATCGGAATGCAGCCGAGTGAGGAATTCCGGCCCCTCCCGCATATTTATCTGAGCCGCGCGGCTCTCTGAGGCCCCGAGGCCCCGTGAGTGAGGCCCCTTTTATAGTGCGCTCTGGCTCCAACTTAGTGCGCAACATATATATACATATACATATATATACACATATATATGTATATATATATATATATATATATATATATAGAGGTAGAGAAGGCTCGGATGTAGCCGGTACACGGGCCCATCGAGGAGAGCGCGAGCGAAGGGATCTTCTTTCCCGCTCCATCTTCCTCTCGTTCTCTTTATCTCTCCGTGGTTCTTCCTCTTATTTCTCTTCTCCTTCTTCCTTCGCTGGTTTCCTTCCCGTCGCGCCTTGTCGCTCTCGCTGGTCGAGGGAGAGAGTTCTCTACTGTATACGTTCGTTGAGTTAGTCCAGTATGGGTATGCTAGCGCAGGAATGCCGCTGTTCATAATTGGAGGGATTCGTGGTCTCTGGTCGTCGTCGGCGCGCAAACTGGGGCCCCCCCTTTCGCTCCCGAGAGAAACAGCACCAATAGCAGGAGGCAAGCAACGAGCCAAAGCCACAGCGCCAGCCTCGGGACCGTGCGCCCTGGCAGCTGCCGCTGATCCTGACGCTGCTGCGGAGAGTTTTGCCCACCGGCGCTCGGCACTGTGGAAGCTGCGGGAATCCAATCCAGCACCGACACGGGGAAACTTCCGGTCGGCTTCCAGATCCACGGAGAGAATGAATGTTGCGAATCGGTTTGGGAGATCGAATACCATTTTTTCGGAGTCCGCGGGTCAGAGATTTTTTTTTTCTTCTGACCGGATGTCGTGTCATCCCATGGGGAATGATTCGGTCTCGGTCGATGAAGATTTTTTTTAGTTTCGTTTTTCTCATTTTTTTTTTTACGATTTTTTTCCTTTTCACTCTGGTTTTTGTTCGTCCGGTGTTTTTGTTTTTATTTTTCTTTAGTGTACTTTTTTTGCTTCTCTGGTCGATGAATTTTGTTTTGTGAACCGATTGAATGAGCAAATCGATTAATTAATTTCAGGGTCGATGGACATTTATTTGTTTTATTTGTGTCACTTTTATTTGGAATTGAGTTTTTATTTCTACTCTGCTTCTCATTTTCTTCGTCTACTCTTCTTTGCTCCTCCGGTCGATGAATTTTCGGATTTTTAAGCGATGAAAAGAGCACATCGATCAACGAATTTCAAGGTCATTCCCTCGCTATTGTATTTTTGTTATGAATTTTTTTTCGCAATAGTAAACATTACTACAACCCGAATCTAGAATTTCATCGAAATCGATGCTCAACTGTTTCTCCTCAATTATTTTCTCTCTATTTTTTGCCGAGCAAAAATTATCCACAAGATTCCGAGTGGATGTTGTTGTTGTTCCGTATGCTCGACGACATCTGTCTTTCGCGCGAGAGATCGTGATTGCCGTAGGGGGGGAGGGGGGGGGGGGACGTGGTAACCTCGGGGGGTAGAGCTCGCATCTATCTCACGAGCGAAGATTTCCTTGGACGAGACCTTTCGTGGAATTTCGTTTGGGCCCGCGGGGGTCGTTCGGTTAGGACGAACGGGTGGAGGATGAAGAAGAGGCAGAACGAGTAGTACGGAGATAAGTGAGGGAACGGCGAGAAGGGGGGGGGGTGCGGGCAGAGAGAGCGAAAAAGATGAGACGGTGAGAGAAAGGGTTTGAAGATGAGAAACGGTCCAGCGTGGAGTTGCTGCGAGGATAAAGGGAGGAGGCGGAGAGAAAAGGGCCCAAACAACCGTTCGACAAAAAAATATGCCGAGCGAGAGGGAGCGAGCACTCCGGCCGAAGATTAAAATGATTAGGTTCTAGGGGATAGAGCGCTACCGGGGCCTCACGTGATCGCCCTGTGGCTACCGAATTCCGTACCGGAATGGATACGCCGGCTCTCAACAGCCGGCCCGAACTCTTTCCCGCTCCGCCCGCCCCCTCAGTCCCTTTACCGAGCGTAATAAGAAGATGAGAAAAAAGAAAGCGAGAAAGAAGAGAAGAGCAACACAAAAAAAAAACAGCGACGATGACGGCGACGAAGGGCCGAGGGATGCAAGAACGAAGGGGCAAGGAAGAATGCGATGATGAAAACAACAAAGAGGCTGAACGAAGGACGATAGACCCGGAAATTATTTTTTTTTTTTTTGCAACCCGAACGCCCCCGAAGAATTTCGCTTGTGAAAAAAAAAAAAAAAAATGAAACTAAGTTCCAAATAGAAAAATATCGGTCCGCGGAGGCATAACATTATAGATGGGGCTCGGCTCGGAATATTAATATTTATCTCGATAGTTATTTTCTGCGGTTCAAATTCTTTTTTTTATTCCGGCGCATAAATCATGCTCTTTTTTTCTTAGATCCAGCATCCGAGAGTGATTGAGATCTCTCTCGTATATTCTCTCGATGGAGCGTCTCTCTCCGTATAGTCACGATTCGAAATACTTTCGCGCGACTCGTCGATCTCATAGGCGGTACGCAGTGCAGCCTGAGTGGGCCTTGTACAGGGTTCTCCCTCAGGAGGATGCACAGATATAGGAATATATATAGATGTATATATATATATATATATATATATATATATATATATACATGAAAGTTTTGTAGGAGGGGAGAGAGGAGGAAAGGATCGGGACGGAGTGCCAGGGCTGACGCTCGACGAAGGAATTTCTTCGGGCGGACAGCTGCTGCCGAACAAAGAGCAAAGGATATAAAAGAAGAATTTCTCGAAGGCGCACGTGTCCGGCGAGCAAGAGACTTCGCCGGGAGAGAGAGAGACGGAGACCAAGACGAAACGGGGTGGTGCACACGCGACCCTCGCTTATATTTCGGCCTCGACGACTCGTCTCACTCCGCTTCGGGTCGTCGATGGTTTATTTATTTTTTTGCTTGCTTTCGCCTGACAAAAATCCATTAACTGTTTATCTGGCAGAAGTGCATAACTAATTTCTGGATATCGGTAAGAAATGAAGATGAAAGAAAAATTAAATGCATGAATTGTGCGCAAAATTGGAGGTAAATTATTTCGGGAAAATTGGCAATAATTCGAGGAGGGTTGAAATTGAATGCGGCTCGAAGTCTGCGAGTGCAGAAATGACAAATGGAAAGTGAGGGGAAAAAAGGAAAGTCATTACAAATTGGAGCTTAATTTTTTTGAACGAAATCTCAAATCGGAGACACGCGGGATAAATCGTAGCACGGAATTGACGATTGATTGGTAAGAAAAAAAAATATTTGCCGGTGAATTACTGCAATCGCAGCTTATCGCGAGACACCCGCGGTCCGCGTAACGGGTACACGACAATTCCGCCAGGCGACGCCACGCAGAGGAAAGTCCGAGAGTCAAAGCAAAGAAACTCGTTTCTCTGGCTAAAGTGCGAAGCGAATAAAAGAAGGAAAAAAAAAGGAATCGCATAATCGGACTCTTCGACGAGGCCCGATTCGAGATTGCTCCTTCGAAGTCCGACACCGAAAAGAATTTCGTTATCAAACGTCCATTGCGAAATATCATTTGCCATCAACGAACGAAGTGCATCAATAAATATCGATCATCGGATCTAGTCATTGGAATTCATTAACAACGCTAATAGATTTTTTTTTAATAGGGTAAGATTAGAAAATTAAAAAATCATTTACAATCGCGTTTTATGATGAGAAGATCGTTGATCGGATCTAATGTCGATCGGACGAAAATATGGATATAATATATATATCTATACATTTTTAAAATATACTTTGTCATTTTGCTTACTTTAATCTATTTACTATTTTCTGATCTTCTGCTACTTCCTCATTTAAATGAGCACGTCCGAGTATTAGGAATTAAAATAAAATAAATATATATATATATATACAGGTATAGATGAAAGGAGGAGATAGGCGTTGCGAATTATCGAATTGGGCGATTTTCATTATGAAACATCCACTGCGAAATATCTTTCATTTTCCATAAACGAACCGACCGGATCGATAAATATCGATCATCGGAATTCGTTAACGACGCTGATCGATTCTTTTTTAAATAGTAAAAAAAAATAAAAAATAAAATTACAAATGCGCGTAACGATGAGAGGATCAATGATCGGATCTAATATCGATCGGAATAGAATGTGGACATAATATATATCTATATACATATACATATATATACAGAGGTATAGGTGAAGGGAGGAGATAGACGCTCGAACGGTCCGTTGGCGCCGCGGTGCAATTATCATAAACGTCGCAGCGAGTTCCCTGGCACATTTCGATCGCGCGCACGATTTCGGAATGAAGCTAGGAATGCGGTGGCTGCTGGTTGTGCTCACACGCGCGGTTGTAGTGCAAACCGCGAGTGAGGCCGGCTCACTATATACTGCCTCGTCGTTCGCGTCGGTTCGCTCTTACTATGAGAGCGGCGCCGCGCGCGCTTGTTGCCGCTGGTAAAGCGGCAATGCTGCTGCTTTGCTGGAAGGGCGGATGTCCCTGAGAAACAAGAAAGTATATGGTATGTCGGTATATATAGCGGAGGGGAAGGGGAGAGAACGCGATCTCTCGGAGGCACAAGTGTACGTTTGCACATATTTTCTTATGCGTGTGTGTGTATGTGTGTGTGCGTGTACGCGGTTTATGGAAGCCGTGCGACCGAACGAGAACGCATTAACGTACACGCACAGGATATGGAATGAAAAAGATGAAAAACGAAGGAAAAAAAAAAGTTAAAAATTCAGACCTGATTTCATTGAAGATTAACAGGCAGAGGAGATTCCTCGTAGATCATACTTTGCTCATCGAGCGAGTAACACGTAGTTGTCTATATAGACATTTAAATATGCACCTGTGTTAAACATTGGCCAAATTTTGCATGGGAAAGATTGGGAAGTGATTTTTATCACCGGAAACGACAATGATGAAAAAGGAATAAAAACAAAAAATGTTCAAAATTCAGACCTGATTTCATTAAAGATTAATGGGCAGAGAAGATTCCTCGTCGATCATACTTTGCTCATCGAGCGAGGAACACATAGTTGTCTATGTCGAACTAAAGATGCACCCGTGTGAATATTTTCCCGACACTGAGAAACGATAATCGAGCGGCGAGGCTTGGAAATCCATACAAAGATCCGTTTTGTCGGTCGAGACGAACGTCGGTAGAAATGCAAATAAGCGCGCAGGAGGCCGCGCGACTATTATCATAGGTAAACAAACGGGGAAGCGCGGACATGAGTGTACACGCGTGATAAAACCCACACACGCTGTTTTCGCATCTGCCGAAGAGATAGACGAAAATAAAATATATATATATATATATCGCACGTATTACACGCGTGTCGGCGTTCGCCAGTTTTTCTAGGATACAGTGATGCATGGTGTGTGACCCAAGTCGTGCCGGTATCGCGGCAATTCCAGGCCGGTCGCATAATCGCGGATGCAAAATCGACCGATAAGTTCCATAAGACGGAACTGTTATTAACCGCTGCTTCGGGCCACGGAATTTCTTTATTTTCCGAAACAGCGATTTTTTTTTTTTAAGTAACTAGAAAAAATTAAATAAATAGTCGTCATTTAACAAATATAGCAAAATTATTCTTGTATTTACTTTGTTAGAGTTGAACGACCGCGATTATTATTGAGCCATTGGCAATTTTTTTCTCACAGCGCACCGAGCGAAGAGCCTCGAAAGTTATAATATTACGTACGACGACAGAGGACGGAACGAGTTCGAGGGAAGCCGACAGATGAATAACTCGATCATCGACCGCTGTGAGAGTCGGAGACGTGTGAAACGCGAGATAGGTGAGAAGGACGTGCGAAACGTTGACTTGTAAACGGAGTATCCGTACATATTATATATATATATATATGTTGTTCTCTCTTTCTCTCCGTTGTACCGTGATGGCATTTTACACGGTCGCGGCGAGAAGCCTACCGCTGTTACGAGACGCACGAGGGAACTCCAAGATTCAACGAGATTTTACGAATTCCAACGGGGGAAAGTTCTATACAGAAATATATATATTGCGGATATAACTATTGCTATAACCTGTAACCTGGATATGTGAGCGCATATCGTAGATCCGACTAGACAACGCATAAGCTACCTTTGTGTTGCGCGCGGTCAAAGAAACTTTTCTATATTCGACTGAAAAAATGAATTCCTATAAATATTTGGTATTGTATTTACTGCCGGATTATTCCCTCAGTTTTATCAGAATAGAACACTCCAAGAATTATGTGAGTTAGATTGTTAGCACATGTGTTCCCTTTTGGCTTCAAAACAAATAGAAGATTCAATAATTATACTAGTTAGAAATTAACAAATTAGATAAAACCTCTTGGATGAAATTCGTTACAGAGTAGATAGAAAATATATACAGAAATATAGAAGAATATGGGATAAATATCGATTATATTGTTTTCACGTTAATTTTAACTTTTTTGTTATTAAAAAAATGTTAAATTGGAATGATATTAACGAGAAAAAAAACGTTGTGAACATTCAAGAAAAAAATAAGTTTATTAAACATTCAAACTTTTTTTACCCTGCACGAATTGAAGCATTAAATGGATGAGCGACTGCGCGTTAGATTTAATTTCCGGGAATCATTTTTTTTAATCGTTCAATCCTCGGATGGAAAAAAAATCCAACCATTAAATTCGTTATCCCTCGTGGCGCGCACGAAGGTTCTCTCGCGTTATGACGAGGGAGAGAGCGAATGCGAGCGAGGAAGTGAGCAATAAAGGGCGACGCGGCTTTAATGAAAATGAAAGAGGTCAATTATATGCGAGAGGGGGTTTTGCGCCTGGGAAACGTGGGGTTGACTCGCGAGGGGGCTCCGCGTCCCTAAGAAGCGACCGACATTAGTTTAGACATTTTTCTACTTTGTATTTTTTTAAATAAATACATGAATAAATAAATAAATAAATAATACTTACGATCTAGCGCAACATGTGTAATATAAGCAAACGATAACATTATATTCAGCTTGCATTATTTTTTAATTCGTGATTTTTTTACATGGATAAAGAAAATTAGTTTAACATACGCGCACCGCTTACGTTCTGTGGCGATGAAATTACATCGTTCATTTACAATTCTGATTATTTTAAACATTTTTTTTTATTTTCCTCTCTTTTTACTATATGGCCCATTCTGTTTGATGCGCGGTACACGCGAAGTCGCCGCGCAGTCGTTTATTTCTTCGGGCGATGTGCCCGTAGAGAACGAGCTACGAGGGACGTCGACGCTCTTGTTAAAATAAAAGAGTCGTCGTACGTAGCCTCTGGCCTTAATTGGATAACTGACCAGTCGTTGAAGTGACCATTGACTGCATGCGACGCTCGTGTGCTCGAGGAGTTGGAGGGCGACGGAGAGAACGAGAATGAAACGAGCGAGAGAGGCAACGATACCGATAACGCGTAACCGCGAGACTGATCCGCGATAACGTGTATATAGCTGTTCCCGTCGTATGAATTTGCCGGCGCAATACAGTTCCAAAAAAAATAATAAAATAAAATGCATGTTAGACTTTGTCCTAAAAGTCTGTATAAATGTTTTCAATTTTACTGACGAACAAATTATGATTTTGTTATTTGGCTCTATCATTTTTTTATAACAAATAAATATCTTCATGAATTAATTGATTTTTCTCTCCAAAGTCCTATTTTTATCGCATAACTTTATATAAAAGGTGTCGGGCTGTTGATAATTTTATTGTATTTTTCGACGGCGAGGAGATTGGGTCATTATATAAAGAGTCGTCCTGCACGGGGTAGTAAAAGAAATCAAACAACACCCTTCTTTACGTAACGCTCTCCGAGCAATACTTTCAATAGCGACTGGTAGCAAAGAGATTTACTGTTTGACCCTTCTAAAATCGCTTTACCGGATCGCCGGACTACTTTGTACGACGGCGCGGAAGGATGCAGGGAGAGAGGCACTGCGCGTGCGCGTGCGCGTGCGCGCTGTGCCCGAGCGGGCGATGCTGATATGAATGGAATGCGATGCTATTATCGCGGTGTACCTACCGATATCTCGTCTGGTCCGCGGAGCGACTGAGCGGGGGATAACGGACAGGATGAAAAGTAGCGAGGCGAGAAGCGTTCGCGAGTAAAAGGCGCATGGGAGAAGCGGAGAGGGGGAGAATAGATAGAAGCAAGAGAAGGCGAGGAGAGAATCTCCCATCCCGCCCCGGCGCGGAGTGAGAGAACGGGCTAGCAAAAGAGAGTCGGAAACTCGTCTCGCATCTCTCCGAGTCGCGAATGCCGTGGCCGCACAAACCTGACTTTGCACCGCGTTTCGTCAAATTCTACCGTCTCAATAACGTCTCAATAACATGAGGCGAAAATAATATATCGACAATTTTTTACTTTTTGCGTATCTCAAAAAAATAAATGATAATAATTGTGGGAGAAAAAAATTATCTACAAGTAGCACGTTCTGTTTTTTTCTTCTTTTCATATTTTGCACACAGTCAGTGTTCGAGCGGAAATTCCTACGAGACTGTTGAGTCAGACGAGCTGACGATAGGAGCGACGGGATTTGGGATTAGCAGAATTTTCTTTGCAAATATCGTCGTTCCTTATCGACCCTCTCACAGCGTTTAGATAAAGTTCCTCGTTGTCCCGCTATCGAGCGCACTCTCGGAGCTGCGAATTTAATTTTTAACTCTCTATATGCCTTTACTATAGGCGATCTCCGACACGTTCACTTTTTACGCATTATTTGGTTTTTTTCCAAATTACGAATTTGCAGGGTCCCGAAAGATACCTCTATTCATTCGTTCTATACATATATTCAGTATTTTATTCACATTTTATTTTATTTGATGTACTTTTGGTTTATATTTTCTACATATTCTTTTGGTTTGTGAATAATTGTTATGGCATAATTTTGTACCTTGTGACACGGTATTCTTAGAACACGCAATAAGCGAAAATATCTATCTATATGTCTCTACGCTCCGCAAGAACCGATCAATACTATAGGCGAGCTTCAACAGGTCTATTTTTACGCATTATTTTCAAATTTTTCCCAAAGTATATGATTTTGCAAAGTCCCGAACAATAATACCTCGAATTAGAAGCTGATTAAGAGAAAAATAAGAAAACAGATTGTGATCGAATGCGGATGGCAGTTATTATATAGTCACCGTATCGTTATCGTGTCGAGGAAGGCGATAGCGAGATCCGACTTCGTTCAAAAAGATAAAAGGAAAAAGATATAAAGAATGAAGCGAGGGAGAGACTGGACAGACTGTACAGATAAGGAAGTCGAGATACGAGATTGCCAGTAATCGGGTGCATTCCAGCGGGAAGCGCGTCGATAAAGCGTGACCTTTCGATGAATCAATCGGATTATATTTTCCTAACTCGCCGAGATAGAGAGAGGAAAGACTCGCGGCGGTTTCGTTCGCCGGGAGAGAATCGCGCGAACGGGCGCGTGAGGTACACATTGGCAAAGATGGCGATGGCACGCGCGTGGAAGCGAAGTCTCTCGCGCGAGCGAGAACTCCCCCCCGAGAGCTCCCGCGAATCGCATGATTTCCCTGCCCCGGACATCGAACTCTCGCTATACGCACATCTGCCTACTGCTCAGTCGTTTGCTGCCTCACGCACGCTCGATACTTCTCCCTTACATATATATATATATATATATATATATATATATATATATATATATATATATATATTTTTGTGTGTGTGTGCACATAGGCATTGAGCGTCTCTGCGTATGCGCGAGAGGCTGTATTTACCGAGGTATTTACAGTGTGTACGCGTGGTATTTGCAGCCCGGTGCATTTTAAGTTAGGTCGCGTTCCTCCCGCTTCTTAGAGGAGATGGAGCTTGAATCGTGCGCGAGTTGCACTTGCCTCGCTTGCGCGTCGATCCATTGCATACCTCTGGAAATCCCGATTTCCCGAGGTGACTCCCGATTAGATAAGACGCGGCGTCGACAATATCGTTGCAGGGAACTCGTTTTCCAATTTGAAAAATTAAAAAATTGCAGTCTTGAGATAAAAAAAAATATGTAACATTCAAGTAAAATTTTAATAGTCGGATTATACGGTAAATGAATTTTTTCGCATTGAACCTCCAACTCGATTGGATAAAAAATAGGTTTATATGATTTAAATGAATATCCATTTGCAGGGAATCCGGGAAATAAATTATTGATTCTGGGTGAAGATATTCGGATAAGGCTGTAACAACGAAAGTATTTTATATTTTTAACTGTACTCTACTCTTCGCAAATGTTTTTCCACTTTCAAACTAGTGAAATTCGATTTTCCAAAAAAAGTATCCGAACAGACTGATTTCGAGGGTCGAAAATCGCCACTGGATACAAGTAAAGCTTAGTTTATCGCAGCTATAAAAATGATATACAATCTCGACCGGTGCACTCAATCGACAATCCCTCCTTAAATCCCGACCAGCCTCATAGGGCGACGACCGGGACCAGTACCGTGCCAGTACTGGTCCCATGTGGCGTTCCCGCTAGGACTGCTCGTTTCATTGATACCTGTAAATCGACGAGCGATGTAACGGTTCGCCGAAATAGCCACGATAATTCTCATCGATTCAGTATCCACACACGCATCGATGTCGCGTCCCTCGAAGGTCGCAATATGTTCGTAATAGCTCTCCGAATGTTTCGGACTAAAAAAAACAACTGCGTGCAATTATTTCTTTCCCAAAGGTGGAGGGACTCGGTCGGTTGCGTCGCGAAGCGGCCGAGTGGGTTTACGGGTGCAATGCAGGAACCTCCGTGACCGCCGCGCGCGGAGCGTCGCCCGTAGCGTCGTCGGTTTCTTTCATTGATACTTGTAAATCGCCGAGCGATGTAACGGTTCGCCTAAACAGCCACGATAACTCTCATCAATTCAGAAGGTCGCAATATGCACGTAATTTTTCTCCGAATGTTTCGGACCAAAAAAAAATAAAAATGTGCGTGCAATTATTTCGTTCCCGAAGGCGGAGGGACACGAGTATTTCGGTTGCGTCGCCGAGGCGGCCGGCATGCGTGCCCGAGTGGATTTCTGAGTGCAATGCAAGAACCTAAGTGACCGCCGCGCGTGGAGAGTCACTCTCGACGTAGCGTCTTTGGCTTCTGCCTGGGCCTTGTGTGCGGAGTCGGTTGGAGCCCCGTGAAGCCAACCAATCGCGTGCGTCGACCCTACGCCCGGCAAGGTCACGCTCACGATGCCATCGCACGAAAGCCCTACTCGTTCCCCCTCCGCCCCCCACCCGCCCCGCCATGTCTTTATGCCTTCTCTCTACCTTTTCCATCGGGCGTTCTTCTTTATGTATTTCTCTCTCGCGCTCCTTACCCCCGCGGATAGAGGGAGAGCCTTAAACCCGACTCTTCTCTCGCATTCCTATAGTATAAATTTTAATAAATGCCTCTCCGGCGATGCTCTCTCCGCGCACCGTCCGGCTTTACGACTCGATAATTATTAGTTATTTATCGCGGGCTCCGGTAACATCGGGAGCACGGGCTTCTCCGTCCCAAAAAAAAAAAAAAAACGAAAAAAATATTTCCGTACCCTACACACCCGGTGCGCTCTTTAGCGTGTTTCTCTTTGTGCCGTAACGCACCCGTCCCGATAACCCAACGCGAGTTACGAAATGATATTGGTCTACCGCTCGATTCCTCGCGAATTTTTCGAATCTTCCCAGCAAGACTGCACAACTGCACGTGCACGAGCGAAAAAATATCGACGAAATAGAAATAATAAAGAAAAACAACAGCAAAGAATGTGTACGTGATTAAGATAGATAATTATTAGTTATTTATCGCCGTCTCCGTAACATCGGGAGCGCTAACTTCTAGGTCCCAATAAATTAGTATATAATGCTAAAAGGGACGGAAGTGTGCGATTTTCGCCCGAGCGATGAAAGGGCGAAAATTACATGAGGCGAAAATACACTCCCTCCCGTTTGGCCTACGATACTTGGTTTCCGACTTCGTTGCAATACCCACATATCTTGCGTCGCAAAATCGTCATATTCGACAATGACCATTGCTACTCCTGGACTTCCAGATCGCCTCCAAAGAGAGTAATGAGCCCTATACTCTCTAGGGAGTAATGAGCCCTATACTCTCTAGGGAGTAATGAGCCCTATACTCTCCAGGGAGTAATGAGCCCTATTACTCCCTAGGGGTAAAAATCCCTATTACTCCCTAGGGAGTAAATAATCCTATTACTGCTAGGGGTAAAAATCCCTATTACTCCCTAGGGAGTAATGAGCCCTATTATTCCTTAGGGAGTAATGAGCTCTATTACTCCCTAGACAGTAATGAGTCCTAATAGTCCCTAGGGTGTAATGAAACAGGTGCATAATGATCATTGGTCAATAAGAGGCGATTATTTGCCCGTGTTGCACGCAAGGAATATGTGGTTATTTTAGCGAAATCGGGAAAAACCTTTCCATATTCTACACACCCGGTGCACTCTTTAGTGTATTATGTCTTTGTGCTGCAACCCGGCCATCCCGATAACCCAACGCTAGTTACGAAACGATATTGTTCTCCGCTCGATTCCTCGCCAATTTCACATCGTCCCAACAACAACTGTGCACGACATTCGTAAAGGGGAGAAAAAAATATCCACGTAATAAAAATAATTTTAGAAGAAAAAAGTTAACGTGATAAAAAAAAGCGTGTACGTAATTAAGATAGCATCGATAAGATTCTTTATCCGAGCGACAACACCACGTGTACCATCGAGGCAGACGGCTCGAGATCCGTTCGGCCGGTTCACGGGCGTAGAGGTGAGACATATATCTCGTTCGCCTTCGGACGTCCTCGGGGCTCTCCGTCGATCGCCCGAGGGTCCTACGAGCGTAACACCGGTAGCCACTACGCCAAAAGGTTCGAGTATGTCGAGGGAGGGGACAAGCGGGGGAAATCTCCTTCGCGCAGCGCGTATAGCCGGATCGACGAGCGAGACTCGGAGGGGGGCGCGAGGGGGGGAGGAAGAAGATGCCGAGAGATGCCCGCATCTTCGCTCCAGGGTGCATTAAGAGAAGCTCGACCGGGAGAGCCTCGACGCCTATAACTATATATATATATATACACAACGATGAAGAGAATAAGATGCGAAAAGCGCGCGATAGAGTCTGCTGGAGGAAGAGGAGGGAGTTATACGGCGGGATAGAAGGAAAGGGGGATAAGATCGGTGCGAGAATAAGCGACGAGCGAAGTAGCAGAGGATAGCCGAGGAAAACGAGCAAGAGAGTGAAAAGAGAGAATATGGTATGGAGTAAGGGGCGAGAGGGAGGGAGGGGAAGAGGAGATATAAAGAGAGAACGGTGGACGGGAGACATTCCAATCTCTCGTGGCAGGCTCGGGCTCGCTCGGGCTGTGCCAAGTCACCATGCGCCCCGGACTGCTGTCCGCTCGGCGCATCTCTCGGCCCACACTTTGTATCCCACAAAGATCTCTCGCGCGCCCGTTCACGATCCTTACTTACGTAGCCCTGTACGTGTGTGTGTGTGTGTGTGTGTGTATGTTGTATGAGTGAGCTATGCAAGGCAGATATAAAAGTGGCGAGGAAAGAAAGAAAGAAATAAATAAAAGAAAGAAGGAAAGAAAGCGAGACGCCGCACGGCCATCAGCGATGCCTCTTTCTCGAGAAGAGGGGGGGGGGGGGGGAGAGGATCTACGGAGATTCGTAACCAGTAATTATCTCACTTCCGACGGGGAGCAGCGGGAGCACCGACGGCAGCGACGTTCCTCCGCGCTTGTACATTAAACACACGATCGTATATAGAAATAATATAGTGGGGTATAAAATATTTACGATTTAATATTATTGGACATTCCTCTTGGACGTTTATGGGCTCGCGCACGTTTCTGTGTTACATGCACCGGTGCGACGAGGATACCGTGATATTTCGAGAGATCCGGACTCGATGATAATTCCAACGTTGAGGAATTGTACATTTTTTAGTTATGAATCTAATGAAGATGCGGGAGTATCTTGAGCTGCCACTAAATGAAATATATATACGTTATGTATATACACGGGTCCGTAAATGGTACACCCTGTATTTTGGAAAGTTGATTCTTTGGCTCAATTTTCGGGAATCCAAGAGGCCCACCTAGGGGCGCCTCAGGGCTAGATTATTCGGTTCCACTGGGGACCCCCTTGGCCGTAATTCTTCTAAAACCCCCTAAGGGTCACCCTATCAGACCCTGATTATTAGACATCCGCTCTAAGTCGACGGCCTCCCACCCAGGCCATGATTATTCTAAGTTCCCGTAAGTCCCAGGCCCAGATTATTTTAAGTACCACTAGGGGGACTGTAAGTCCCGAAAAAAAAAATATATATATGTATGTAAGTTGTTGGTCCCGATTTTCAAGAATTCAGGGGGACCCTCTAAGGGCGCCGCAGGCTGCGATTATTTCGTTCCACTAGGGGACCCCCTTCCCCCCCCCCCCCCCCCCCCAAGTCATAATTATTCTAAGCCCCACTAAGGAAACTCCGCCCGAGTGCCCCGCGGGCACGTCTGGTCCCGCTATACCCCGTGCAAGATACAATTCGCTGTTCGTATCGCGGATAAATAGTTTTACGAGCGAACCGACGATTCGTTTATTCCTCCGTATATCCGACGGTCGTTTAGTACGAATATGGAATCGTTGACCCGAGCGGGGTTGCCGGCTGTGAGAAAAACTTTGAGAACACGGGAGGGGCGGGAGGGAAGGGGGAGGGGGGAGGGGCACGCCGCAGCAGTCTCGGGAGGTTCACGCGCCTCGGCGATGGGGACGCCGCCGCATCACCGCACGGCGGAAAAGAAAAAAAAAATTGGCCAGCGTGGAATCTCGTCGTGCCGTATATACACCATATACAATACGACTGCGTGAAGAACTGCATAAGTCGAGCCTATTGCCGTATTTAATTAAAAACTAAAATAATTTTTTTTTTTAAAGCACACAAAGTTAACATAACATTTTTACAAGAACTATTAATAGCGTAATAGCTGTATCTTTTTTTATGTGTGCAATAAATAAAACAATTGTAAAGAGAAAAAAAAACTAATCACCGATTGAACAACCGCGAATGAAACGAGCGCGATTTTTTTTACAAAGTCCTTCGGCCAGACGTAGCTATAATAACGTGAGTAAAATACATATTGTGGAAGATGTGTGCGTGTGCGTCGGTGTGTGGATCAGCGCTGGGCGTTACACCTGTTCTCGGGTCTCCCGAGCGAGCCAAGAGTCTACGAGACAGAGAGTATTATCTACGTCTTCGTTAGAGAGTACTGGATAGTGCGAGACTGGTGGCTCTTTACTATTTGCAGAGCATCATTGCAGACGGCGAGAGGATAGTTGTACGGTAGATATATAGGGTTCGGGGTATAGTCGAAGCGAACAGAGCGGCCAACTGAGCGAGTTAAGCCCGAGAAGTAGAGGCAGGCGGCGGCAGCGACGTTTCCCGTTTCGTTCGCTCCGTCCCCGATCGCATTGAGGTTGGTCAGTCACCGACGGGGTGGTCTCTGCTCCTGCTTCGCTACTGCCCACGAAAAAAAAAACACCTCGGCAAGCAAGAACAAGTAAATTTCCCTTACGTGGAATCTCTTCCACACGAAATATCTATCGATAAAAAAATAATAATAATAAATACCAATCATAATAATCCCAAAATTTGGATTTTCCAATTTCGGGCCAAAAATAAATTCTCCATTCGAAGCGACAATAGAATAAATATATTTCGGGAAGCCACAAAGTGTTTATATGTATATGTATATGTATATGTATATGTATATGTATATGTATATGTATATGTATATGTATATGTATATGTATATGTATATGTATATGTATATGTATATGTATATGTATATGTATATGTATATGTATATGTATATGTATATGTATATGTATATGTATATGTATATGTATATGTATATGTATATGTATATGTATATGTTACGTAGCAGAGTCGCCAGCCACGAGGACTTTGGTAAAAATAAATTGGCAATTAACATTCCGTTCGTATCTCGTCGATGCGGTATTATATACCGTGTTGGACCGCGTCCGAGCAGCTCTTCTCTCTTTCCCTTTGCGTGTGTTACACTACTCGTTACTCGGGCAAGAACTTCGGGGCAGCCGAACTCGCGAAACTTTTGGCCCGGCATAAGAGGACGACGACGACGACGGACGAGCACAAGTTGAGAGGGAGAGAGAGGGAGAGATGGATATCTCCCGCTCGCCCAAGAGAGTCTCCGCATCTCGTCCCAAAAATGTCAGCGTACCGGCCAAAAGATTCTTCTCGCGCACGAAATTCGAGGAATTCTTGGCCCGCTCTTACACACGCTCCCACTCGCACCGCGGCAAGAAGCGGCCTTTCCGATTCCCTCCGCTATTCTACGTGTTTCTGATCTCCTACACCGATAATATATATATATATATGCGGACGCAATCTACGAGGCTTCCAACTCGCATAGTTTCTCCAAAATTCCTTAAACTTTTATTTTTATTTTTTGTTAAATCATAATTCAAAGTTGCGAAAGGACTATAATTATTATTGATTTTTCTATACAAGAAGTATGTATAGTACGAATAAAAAATAATGTTTATTCCTCTTTATTATATTTCTTTATCGATCTTATTTATTCTTGGAACGTTCGATGGTCCACTTCGCTGGGATAATCCAGTGAAATGAACTATTGGAGATGCCATTCTGTTATTCTACGTGATTCTGATCCCCTACACCGATAATATATATATATACACGTACGTCTGTGCGGACGCAATCTACGGGACTTCCAACACGCATAGTTTCTCCAAAATTCCTTAAACTTTTATTCTTATTTTCTGATTTTTAATTCGAAGCTGCGAAACGACTATAATTATTATTTTTTTCTATGTAAAAAAGTATACTACGAATAAAGAAGAATATTTATGCCCCTTTATTATTTTTCTTCTTCTATCTTATTTATTCTTGGAAGCTTCAATGATTCATTACGCTGGGATAATTCAGTGAAATGAACCATTGAAGATTCCATTCTACTGATTTTTTTTCCACAGCGGAGACTGATCTACGAGTCTGAAGCTCGCTCACGCTCGACGTTAAGAGCCGCCGATAGGACTATAATTTTTTTTATGCATAAAAAGCATGGTACGAATAAAGAACAACGTTCATTTCCCTTTATTATTTTTCTCCTTCAACATTATTTATTCTTGGAACCTTCAATGATTCATTTCGCTAGAATAATTCAGTGAAATGAACCATTGAGGATTCCATTCTCGTGAATTTTTTTTTTCCACAGCGGAGACTGATCTACGAATCTGAAGCTCGCTCACGCTCGGCGCTAAGCGCAGCCGATTCTCCGGACGATGAAACGAGCAATTGCTGACGCACGGGACTAACGCGCATGATGCGCAACTCTGGTATAGAGTTTGGCTTGTGCGTGCTGTACGCACACACAGACCCTGATTCTGCGTTGATACGCAATCGAAAGAGAGTCCGTGGAGTCGAAGGCGCGTCTCCCCCCCCCCCCCCCACCCTATCAGTGTCTGTGTGTGTTTAACGCACGCAGCCGTACCCGCGTGCTCCGCGGGAAGTGACCGGAAGTGACACGATTTCCCACGGCAGGGCGACTTCCGGCCTCTGTATACCGGTCGGTAACCCTCTCTCTCTCCATATCTCCCCGTACAGCATAGCTCGCCGTGCCCCGACGTCGATTCCTCTCCGAACGCTCGACCCGTCTTGCATCGTTTTTAACTTGTTCCGTCGACATGGAAGAGAACTAAGGGTCGATTTTTAAGACACTACTTTGAACTTATTATCGAAGTTTGGCCCGAACTTCATTGCGTGCTGAAGTTTGATCTTAAGTTTGGACTTAAGTATAATCTTAGGATAGGGCTTCACTTTGATCTTAAGTTCGATCTCAACTTTAAACTAATGTCTTAAAATTCGATCCTAAGTATACGAAAACAATATCGTTAACATTTAAATTTAATTTATTATTTTTTATTAATTTTTTTGATCGCCTTAATGCTAGCGAAATGACTTGATAACCCTCTCTCTATATCGCTTTAGACGATAGTTCGTCGTGGCCCGCCGTCGATTCCGCTCGAAACGCTCGACCCAGTCCTGCATCGATTTTAACTTGTCACGTCGAGGTGCAAAAGAACTAAGCATCAGAAAATAAAATCGCTACAATAAAAATGATTTTTATTTCTTCTTTATTTTTTTAACGACTTAACACGAGCGAAACGACTGGATGGAGCGTCGAGCAAACGAGACGAAATCGTCGCTCGCAGTCGCGGCTGGATTTAGATGTAATTTAATAATTTAACGAGTGCGTGACGCGTTAATAAGATCGAGAGAGATTCTACGTTCCACATAGCTCGCTCGGTGACCAGAGTGAGTCAGGGATGCCGAGACACGGAAGAGGGGAAGGGGACGTTACGCCCACCGTGCATGCGCCAGCGTCGAACGTCGCCCGGGACAGGAAGTCGACGTTACCAGAGGAATTCGTGACTGGCCCCCGTATACTACTCGGGTCTCGTACGCATCGGGCATAAGACACACTCGTTAACCGCGGCCACTCGACTCGACTACTAACTCCGAGGAACAATTTTTTTTTTTTTTACAAAATATCTTCGTCCGTTAATTTATGAGAATTTGTCGTATCGGAAGGAAACAAAAAGAATATTCGTCGATAAAATGGGGTAAATAATGAACGGCGTAAAAACCCGACGAACATAACTAATGCAAAAATCCATTGGTCGATAAAACCCCACTCGTTCAAATATTCTCTTACGATGCGGGAAGACGATATAATTTTTTTTTATCGCACTTTGAAATTATCGATGCTGCGACCCGCGGCGACGTAATTGGTTGATAGTAATCTTTTTTTGCACTCACCTCGAGGACGTCCTGTGCGGTTTGCAGGTAATCCCGGAGCATGGCCTCCTGTATGGCACGCCACTCCTGTCGAGGGTCCTCGAGTTGCGTAGTCTCTGTAATAGGTCCACGTAATTAATAATGCATTTGACTGACGAGCTTAACAATTATAATTTTCCTCGGGCAAAACAAAATCAGCTGATTAATTGACAAATTATTATTATTGACTCAATTGATTGACCGATTAACTCAATCGACTCAATTATTATTATTATTATTATTAGTAGTAGTAAAAGAAATGTATTGCCGATTCTATACATTTATACAGTTACCTTTTTGTACTAGTTCTATATCTAATGATAATAATACACTTTGGCAAAGGGCCATCGACCTGCGGCCGTCAGCCCTTATTATTATTATTATTATTAGTGGTAGTAGTGAATTTACTGATAGTGCATGACATTGAAAAGTTTTTTTATACACAACAGAATTAAATCAAATATAAGCTGCCAATCGGCCATCGACCGAAGTCCTTCGGCCATATTAATAATATTAATTTAAAAAATTACTCACGATTGACATGGTTGATGTAGTAGGCTCCGACGTGCTTGTCGTAGGCCTCCTCCCAGCCAAGTGGCAATTCGTTGCCGATGCAGTCGGCGAAAGTCTGGGGTTTTGTGAATCTGTAACATCGAAACAGCAACAAATTTTTGTTAGAAACCTTATCATTGAAAAAAATAAAATTAAAATTAAAATAAATATTTCCGTACGTCTAAACTTTGAGGAGCTGCAAGAGCTTGCCAAACTTCGCAGAGCAATGGACGGGCGGGGGGGAGGGGGTTTCTCGTTTATCTAGAGGGAGCAATTATTTAACGTCAGTCGTGCGATCTTGGGCTGAGAGGATTTTCCTGTCGGTCGTTAACGAGACGTAGAGCATGCAGTAGATGTGTAATGTACAGTAGACGTATATACATATATATTTGTATGTATATACGCAGGGTAGGGCTGCAAATCGCTCGCCCAGATTCCTCGAAACGCGGAACCAATTATGTAAGACACGCGCATAAGATTGGCTGTGCACGGGCGTGCGCGTATTACCGTTCGCTGACGACGTACGTTAGTTGGTTATGTACAAGGGAGACCTCGTCTCGGGTCGCGGCCGACGGACCCGCAGCTTCATTGGCGAACGGAATTACACCGGAATCCGGAACTATCGAGAAATCGAGATTTTTTCCATAGCTCTCATTATTTTACCCAATATAATCCAATGCAACTATTCGATGGAGGCAAATGTGTGTTTCACGTCGGTAATCGATTACACAATGTCGCTGAAGGTCTTGCGACATAGATAATTACTTCTCGAGCGAATGCAAATGTGTCCGGACATTGAAATAAAATCATCGATCATAATTCCAGAACGCACAAGAGAAACCTCGTCCCGGTCGTGGCCGATGAATTAATTATACTCCAATCCGGCGCTATCGAGAAATCGGGAGATTTTTTTCTTCGCCTTCGGAATTTTACTCAATATAACACAATACAACAATTCGCGGCAGGTAAATATGTGTTTCGCGTCGGTAATCGATTACACAATGGCCCGAAGGTCTGCCGAGAGAGATCGTTATTTATCGAGTGAGTGCAACGCGTGCGGGCATTGAAATAAGATCATCGATCCCCCCAAACCTGAAGATTTATCTCAACGAAAAAAACTGCTGCAAAAAAAAATACGGATATGTACGATAAAATATAATAAAATATGTAAAAAGGGTTGGTCGCTAAAAACCTCAGTTGCTGATGCGACTTTATATAAAAGCTTATTATAAATAAAAATAATAAAAATCATCGATCATAAATCGTCTCGGGTCGTTGCCGATGGACGCGCAGCTTCATTGGCAAAGATAATTACACCAGCATTCGACACTACCGAGGAATCGAGATTTTTTTCTCCGCGCTCGGAATTCCACCCAATACATTCATCCGACGGAGGCGAATATGTGTTTCACGTCGGTAATCGATTACACAATGCCCCGAAGGTCTTGCCGAGAGAGATAATTATTTCTCGAGCGAATGCAATGTATTCCGACACTGAAATAAAATCATCGATGATAAATCCATAAATCCACGTAACCCGATAGCTTCTCGTTAGCTCATTATCGTTTATCCTCTTCGATCGATTTATTGAAATTCCATCGATCGAACATGATATTCATTTTTTTTCACCGTTACGCGGAAGAACGGGAAAAAAACGAAGCTTCGCGATCACCGACTATTAGTCATTACCGCGAGAGAGTTGCCGGTGTTTTAACACGTTATAGAATATAGCAAAAGAAAAAAAAACAACACGTGCCTTAATTTTTGATCGATCGTGAGTTACGCTTGGAATATTTATAAAGTCTAATAAAGGTTCTCGCCTGTATTTATAATCGTATTACATAAATACATATATATACATGTAGATGAGAGTTTCGACGTTTCGTCGCCGCGTGAACGAACGCATCGAGACTCACAGAGAGAATAACTAATCCGCATCTTTTGTATACGTGTGTTCTTGTAATCAAAATAATAATAATAATAATAATAATAATAATAATAATAATAAAAGAGCGTGCGCGTTGGCAGCTCGAGGAGAGATTATCAGGCCAGGGCATGTATTAGCTGTAAAATATTTATAATATACAACGTAGATACGCACGTACTTTACGCGTGCAGCGTGCGTACGGTCTGGCAGATATTTATACAGTAAGTATGTGTATACAGAGGTTCGGGATGGCGGGAGGGGGAGGGGGGGGGGAGGGCGCTCGCGCGAATGCGATAAGCCATCGAGTCGAGCAAACCCGCACACATCGGACGTAATTATTTGCTGATGGCGGCCGAGGAATGGAATGCGAGGTTGCCGGATGGGAAACCTTCGTTTCCGGACAACGACTGCCGCTCGAAACTCCCACTACACTCTCCTGTACTCATTTTTAAAAAACAATTTTATTTACCTTTCGGATGCCATGGCTGGAATAAGGAACGCGCGGAAAGAATTTCGAGGCGACGGTAAAGGAGGGGGAAGATAATCGAGAAATACCGATCGACGATATATATTTTTTTAAGGCCTCGATATAGTCGACTGATAAGGGAAAAAAAGGAATGTATACAAACGATGAATCACGCTGATTCATATTTTGGCGATGCGCGCGATGGCGTGGAAAAATGTAGGAGATTTGTTTCAGAGCAACTTCGACAATTTTTTGTATTCGACCTGCGAATTTTGTTTATGTCCACGCAAGTCGATAATTGCTACGAAATGTATTTTTTTACGCCTCGATATAGTCGACTGATGAGGAAATAATAAATAAAATTTATTTAAACGATGCATCACGTTAATTAATATTTCGGCGGTGCGAGCGATCGTGTGAAAAACATACGAGATTTATTTTCGAGCAACATCGACATTTTTTAAATATTCGTACCTGGGAATTTTTTCATGTCTACGTAAGTCACTAATCGATATAAAATCTACTTTTTTAAACGCCTCGATACAGTCGATCGATAAGGAAAAAATAAGTAAAATTTGAATGATGCATCTGATTAATATTTCGGCGATGTGCGCGATGGCGTGAAAAATATATATTTATTTTGGCGCAACTCCTACAATTTTTATATGCTTACCTGAGTAATTTCTTTTTATATCCACGCAAGTCAATTAATCGTTAAAAAAATAAGCTTTCATTTATCTTACCATTTATTCGAACATCGTGTTCGAGAGACATGCGATTTTTCAAGATACGAGGGCGTCGAGGTGGCGAAGTGCCGGGCCCGCGAGGTCGCGTCCGGCACGGGGCTCCCGTAAGCGAAGGGTGAAGCACGTTTCCCGCATTCGACATCGATGACCGTTCCGTCGGGACGCGCCGCGGGAGGCGGGGGATAAAAATAAACGAATGTCGCGATGTTTTCGCGGTACCCAGAATCGGTAACGCAGAAAAGGCTCGTGCGTGCGGGAATGCCGGGGCCCGACGTCGCGGTGACATTCTCGAGAGAGAGCCGCATCGGGACAGCGCCCGCTGACGGGACATCGCGTTGCGAGCGGCACCGTACCGCGTAATACAATGTACGATCGTACGGAGCGAAAATTAAGAGGCACGATGAAAAATAAAAGACTCGAGGAGGAAGAGGAGCGAGCGGGGCGAGAATAAAAACGAGAACGAAAGGGTGAGGGACGGCGCGGGGCGGGGGGGGGGGGAGGGGAGCCGAACGTGATGTGCCAAATAATTAATGAATTAAAGGGCCGAACACGTGAATGACCTCGGTGATGCCCGCGCCACGAGCGACGCCTGTAAAAGACCGGAATGGCACGGAATTATTATCCGGTAACCATCGCTGGCTCCACCGGCCAGTGAATTCAGGGCCCCGGCGTACGCAAAAACTCTTCGGCGACGTCGACCGAGCATCGAGAATAAAACGGCGACGATGCGACGTCGCTGCTCGCGGAAGAAGTGAGACACGGCGGGCAAGGCTGGAATTTGCACGGTGAAAGTGAAGAGACATTGCGTTGCACAGGGCGCGCACACTCTTCTCCCGTGCGAACTTATTGCCTTTTGTTATGAAAAAGAAATTAATTTTTTTTAAGTTGCAACTTGCGATACGCGATGCAGTTTTGTTATTTTGTACTCAGTAAAATTTGGCATTGGATACCGGTTCGATTGATCAGGCTTGATTACCTGTTCGGCGACTCAGGGGGGGGGCAAAGGCGACGCTGGAAAAAAATTTGCTTGCCGGCTGCCAAAGAAAAAATGTGTTGTTTCAATTCTACTCTCATTTCTTACAATTCCGTATGATATTGAAACAATAACGGCGAGCCTCTCAACGTGACATGATATCGTTTCAATCCCGTACGGTATTTTAAGAATTGAAAGTGCAATACAAACATCAATTTTTTTTCTTTGGCAGCCCGCAAGCAAATTTTACTTGATTCATTGATTTTTTTTTTCAGTGTAGATTTTCAGTGTAGACATGTTATTAATAAAAATTTCTATCACCAATCCACATATCTATCGATATATATACAATGTTTCTTGCACACAAGTTTCCTTGTAAACACGAGTCTATATCTCGTTCCAATTAGATCGCCGTCGATTATCCGAGAGAGAAAAAATGAGGCATAAAGATGATATTAAAAAAAAAGTATAAATGTATAATAGAACTAGCAGGAGACTCACGCGATCAGCTGCAATTCGATGCGGCAAAATATCTATATAAATTTCAAATTTATGGAATACGATAATGAATTTCTCTCTCTCCACAATGTGGTGCATAAAGGGGGTTCTCGCACCGCGGGAGACACGCACGGTCGGCGACAAATCAAACGCTGATTCCGCGCTGTGTAGCGCGCTCGAACGGCATGCCAAGGTTGAGCAGCGCGGCGAGGTTCGTTGCGCAGCTGAGAGAGGCGCACGCACGTGCAACGCCGGGACGAGCCGAGTGGGCAAATAGCTTCGTCAACTTCGACCGTCCGTGAAACGTACGGAATCGAAATGCTAATTGTCATCTGGCATCTCGCTCCCGTTTGCAAGACCGAGCCCCGAGACGCTCCTCTCAATGACACAGTGATATATGTGCCAATGTGCTCGCCGTATTATTACATTGCGTTTATTATTGCATAGTAAAAAAAAACGGCACGATGCAAGTGAAATGAAAGACATGCCGCAAGAGTGACATCAGATGGAAAGCCATTATCATTATCCGTTGGCAGAGCGCTGTGTGTTCATTCATTAGTTAAACTCAAACGACACCACAGAGAGACGAGTGTAGTCCGTACGCAAAGTGACCTTCGCTCGCTCCAGTGACGACCAGGGCTGTCCTGAATATAATCGGGGTACACCACGATCGAATAATAATTCCGCGAATATTCGCCGGCCTGCCGGCCGATCGAGACACGATGCCGAATAAATTTCACAGCTATCTGTGAGGGATGATTCTTTAAAGTTTGAAATGATTTTTTTTCTTTTATAATTTTTTTTTTTTGTACGATTTTAGAGAATATTTAACTGAACAATTTGGTCAGGAAATGGAAATTAAATTGGGTACTGAAATTTAAATATTAACTATTCTGGGTTGGATGTAAAATGAGATAAAAAATTGGATCGAATCCAGAAAATTTCGTCGACAAGTCATGGTGCATTTAATGAAACGAAAGGAACGAAACGTTTCCAAAGACAGATCATTGAAATTAATTGTGTAAAGTTCGACCCTATGGGCTATAGTGTGCAGGATGTAAAGAAATGGAAAAAAAATTTGATCGAAAGAAAAAAAATTTGGCGAGAAATCACGGTGAAATAAATGAAACGGAAGTAGCGAAAGAGTTGCAAAGGGCAGATAATTGAAATTAATTGTGCAAAGCTCGGCACTGTTGTGCCGAGCACTGTGCTGTGCGGGATGAAAAAAGAGATGAAAAAAAGATCGAACCAAGAAAATTCCGTTGACAAATCATGGTGCATTTAATGAAACGAAAGGAGCGAGAATGGGTTGGCAGAGGACGAATTCAGTAATTGTCCTCGTACCTCGGACTCGCGGTGCATGAAACATCGCGTGACAGCGCAACTCGTCGAAGTCGAGTCCGACGCGAACGACCGGAGAGCGACGTAATTTCCTGGAGCCATGGAATTCTGCCTCGTGACTCCCGAGACTATCTCTTCGCCGGTCGTTTTCGTCGCTCAACGCTCACATGCTCAACAGCGTATGCAACAACAACCGAGCCGTGTGTATTAAATTTAAATTTAAATGTTTAACGAAACTTTGACCCTCGGCCGTTTTTCTGGGATTCTCAGTTGCGCGCGCGCGTCGCCGAAGGCCATGATACACACAAATATATGGAAGACGAGCAATCACGACGTATTGTTAGTATATCGCTATACGGCGCAAAAGGGTTCTCGGAAACTCTGCGTGTTCCCCCTGGCAAGAGATCAGCAGAATCACCAGCAGCACGTTTTACAGTAAGTGTGTATATACATATATATATATAAGGGGCATTCCACGTCAAAGGGCAGCCCGTGCCCCTCACCCACGTCGACTTTGTTCATTTTTTGGTATGGTTTTGTCACCGACTCATAAGGGTATCGGAATCTGTATCAGATTTTTTTTTATCACGAGTGAAATTTTTTAATCCTCAAAAAAATTAATTTTAATAACGCCTTTTTTATAAATCGGGAAAAATTCACACTGATTCTATGATTTAAAATATGATTTTTAAGCATCACATGATAATGGGATTTCCATTTTCTTTCACAATTATTTTGGCAAGTTTTTAGTTTCTTTCATGTCGCAATTGGAGTTTTTGTTTCTTTCATTGGTCATAACTTTCTGAAATATCAATTTCATTTTTTTCTCTCTGAGACTTTCATAATATTATAGCTTTCTGAAATATCAATGGATTTCAATTTTCGTAAATATTGAGATCCCATTATTAAGTAGTGCTTAAAAATCATATTTTCAATAATACAATCACTGTGAATTTTTTCAGATTTTTTAAAACGGCGTTTTCGGAATCGTTTTTGTTGAGGATGAAACAAACAATTCGACTGGTGGTGCAAAAAAAAAGTTGGCGAAAAATTTCGAGACGCTTATCGGTCGATAAAAACATCACAATGGAAATGAATGAAATCGACGGGGTGAAGAGCATGGGCTGCTGATTTGACATGGAATTCCCCATGTATATACCATAGTGCTACCTCTGTATCTGGTTGTCTCGAAAAGTTCCATAAGGCTCGAAGCTCATTCCAGCCGTTCGAATATTCGTCCTCTGACATCACGGCTCGGGCCACGAATTCCGGAGAATCACGAGAAGTACGAACGCCGGGAGCGAGAGGAGAAAATAAAATAAAAATAATGAAGCGAAGCCACAGAGAGAAGGGGGTGGGGGAAGAAGACAAATAATGAAACTTATATTAGCTCGGAAACTCGAGATCCACTCCTGGTGTGTTGCGCATGCGCACGTGTCTCGCCCCGTGGATCGAGATATCGAATGGCCGGCGAGCTCGATATAAACGAATACAAAACGAGGAATATTCGTTTCAAGAACGATTACGAATTTACAATTGAAACACGTATGTGTTGCACGATCCGGGGGATCGGCGTTACACCGTGTTATCGTCGATGCAACGAGACATGTCACAGATGGTTTCGCGTTTTTTTTTCTTCTTGTTACTCGAGGGAGTTTAATTTCCCAAGGTAGAAAAACACACGAAGACCCTTCATCTGCTCTCTCGCTCCGTGATAAAGTTATCTTTCTCGAGCACTATATTTACTTATTAAAAATAAAAATTTACATATGTAAAAAAAATATTTATTAAAAATTAATATTTATTTATTTAAAGTTCTCGATTATATCTTTCGATTGTCTGTAATGTACTTGTAGTGTGTCATGTTTTTACATGACACATTACAAGTACATTACAGAGAAATCCATTGAAAAAAAAAAACTATTTATTTAAATGGCTGCAGGACTGCGGTCGATGGCCAGTTGGCAATATGCAATGTAGGTGAACAGAGATAAGTTTGTTAGGTATCAAAAACTGTTACATGTTATGTAACTGATAATAAAC
The DNA here is from genome assembly GCA_964017025.1 of Stenichneumon culpator. Lineage (NCBI taxonomy): Eukaryota > Metazoa > Arthropoda > Insecta > Hymenoptera > Ichneumonidae > Stenichneumon > Stenichneumon culpator. The sequence continues at coordinate 17,015,118 of OZ024772.1, read as the reverse complement.
TCACTACAGCTACTACTACTATTTACTTATTTAAAATTAATATTTATTCTTTTTAATTCAAGCAATTTTTTTTTCTCATTGTTCAACGAGAGACAAATTTTGAATTTACATCCATAAATTAAAAGAATCAATTCGACGAGTCACATTTCTCGGGGCCGGCGTGACGGTCTTAAAGAAATGGTTACGTCCCGCCAAGACGGACGGCTCGGACTCGCATGGTAATAGAAAAATTGTCCTCGGGCGATTATCAAATTGTTCGCCGCGATTAATTAATTGTTTCGGTCTCTCGAGGCCTGTTGCCTTGCCTGGCCGTCTCTCGCTCGGTCTTGCTCCCGGGGTTACGCCGAGGGTCTCTTGCACAACGCGGCTCTCTCTCGGCTCTTCGTAAATTTGTTATTGTACGGTATGTGTGCTGCCTCGAGGTATGCGACTGCTACACGGCCGAAGTTGAACCGCGCTCCGGGGATTAGCGGCGAACAATCCTAAGAGCGGCCGGAGCCACTGAGAGCCGTTTCTGCCGCTGCTTCGCCACGACGATCGGTGCCACAGCGCCGGGAGGGGTTCGCGGGCACGCTCCTTGCGTAATTGGGCACGGCCCGCGTTCGATTTTTATGTAAGACCCTCAACCTCGCCACATTCCACAGATCGACCGGCAATTTTGCTCAACGTCCCACGCGACTTCGAGCCTTTACCGTTGTGTACCTGTGTGTGTGTGTGTGTGTGCGTTTGTGCGCTCCGTTGCATCGATATACGAAGCAATGTAGCAGAAAAAAAATGTAATAAAAAATAAGTTACGTACTTGTTCGCGATAAACGAGAGACTCGGTGGCTTATTAATCGAACGGTCACACGTGCGATATTGTAAACATGCATCACATCGAACGATTTATAACTCCGGAGATCGTTGATTGGCTTGCATTACCTTATATCGGTAATGGGATCTTTCGCAGTGGGGTAACTCATTATGCTTGATTAGATAGTATTTTTGTTCAAATTGTAACCTTGTGTGTGTTTATTTTTTTGTACTTCCACATCGACCCATTTTATTTAACTCACTATTGCCTATTATTATTATTTTTAATATGTTTACCTTATTACCTTATATCGGTAGTGGGATCTTACATTACCGTTGTGGCTGATTAGATACTACGTTTTGTTGAAATGTTTACTTTGTGTATTTTTTTTGTTTTAATACTCTCACATCGACCTATTTTTTTTTACCTTACCTTATTACCAATTATCAACTTTTATGGTTTATTAGACACCATTTTTTGTTGAAATTTGATAACCCTGAAGATATCTGCGTGAGACCAAATTTCATAAGTTACAACGGCTGTACTTTGCACCGCACAAACGATGCTCGAAGTTCACTTGGAGAGTAAAGTTCTGTAAGTGAACAATTTTTTTTTAATTCCTAAAGCCGTGAGTTGATAGACGTGGCAGAGATAAAATTTACTGTCGATGCAGATATCTTCAGGGTCACGAAATTCTAACCTTGTATTTTTTTTTAATGCTCCTACATCGACCCATTTTTTTGGCAGGGTCGAGAGATATCTTTTGGGAGGCGAAATTGTATGTAAGCTGTTTTGTATGCCAAGCGAGCCGTGGGCTAACCGACACAGTACTCGATAGCCCAAGGTCGGGAGAATTCCCCCTCGAGTTTCGGGCTTTCGCTTTTTTATTTTATTTACTTATTCTTTCATCTCTTATTCATTGGCTCTTGCACTCGACGGCCATTGCGAGGTATGCGCGGAACGCTTGAATATTCATAATATTTTGGCGAAGGAAGGCCGCGGTGAGTCGATGTACTTTTAACACTGATCGAACACTGAAGACGAATGTTCTGCACAGTATTAAAATCGCTCTATCGCTGACAGTATCCAAGATATTGTAAATGGGAAATACATTACTCCTTGAAACGTAACGTCCGCTATAAAAAAGTTAGATTTCCGGGAGATTTGTAGAACAATTTTATTTTTCATGAATTTGTTAATAACATTTTGGAATGATTATTATTATTTTGCAAAATTAATCTTTTCAGCACCTTTAATAAGCTTGATTTTTTCCAGATTTTTATACCATCGAGAAGTGTTTGCAATTCCCCCTTATTTGACTGAAACTTATGCGAAGTAAAAACTATTCGCAAGGACTACCTTAACGAACAGCAGTTAACACTGTACTTGAGATTCGGAGAGACTGCAAATTATTGTGTACCTTTAATATTTTAACGGTTGATGATTTTATATTTATTCGAATCATGTATTAATAAGTGTTTGGTGATCGCATTTACCGGCTAATTTGCTTTTACGAAATTTCGTGTGCAGCGAGAGAGTAATTGAAAAATTTAAATAATAAAAGTTATACCCGGTAACTCACCGTATATTTATTTGTGTTAAAAAGTTTGATCATCGCTATTCAATAGTTACTAAACTCCTTTATCGATCACTTTTAAAATATCATTATTTTTCTTCTCGAATAAATTTATAAAGTTTACAGGTTAAGCACGTTTCCGCATTCGACATCGATGACCGTTCCGTCGGGACGCGCAGCGGGAGGCGGGGGATAAAAATAAACGAATGTCGCGATGTTTTCGCGGTACCCCGAATCGGTAACGCAGAAAAGACTCGTGCGTGCGGGAATGTCAGCGCCCCGACGTCGCGATGATATTCTCGAGAGCACGGTCTTATAGACAGGTCTGGACACTCCTATGCCGGCCCCATGTAGTCAGTTGTCCCAAAAATGAAGCCAATATGGCGGTCAATTCGGGCCGAATTATGATTATTATTCTGTCCGCGCATGCCCAATACGTTGAAACTCGGAGTGTCGTGTATCGAAATATTATTTACGAACGAGAATGCGACAATATTCACAGTAAATAAACTAAAATGTGAAAAAGCAGAGTGCTGTTAAAAAGAAACAGGCCAAGTTTTATATCACATAATTTATTGGAATATTATATTCTCTTAGATATTGAATAGTGCGGCTTCTTTTTTTAAGCCTACTTTCAAACTTTGAATTTGATAATTACTTTCATTTGTTTTTTTATTGTATGGAATAATAAATCAATGTGTTAGCAATTTGGTTGTAATCGTTTTCATGGAGAAATGAACGCGTGGTGCGCATGGGTGTGGATAAAACAGGCCTGACCTGGCCGCCATGGTGACTACAATTTTGGCACACTTTTGCCCGGCGAGTGTCCAGACCTGTCTATAAGAACGTGCTCGAGAGAGAGCCGCATCGGGAGAGCGCCCGCTGTCGGAACATCGGGGTGCGAGCTGCATCGTACCGCGTAATACAATGTATGATCCGTACGGAGAGAAAATTAAGAGGCACGATGAAAAATAAAAGGCTCGAGGAGGAAGAGGAGCGAGCGGGGTGAGAATAAAAACGAGAACGAAAGGGTGAGGGACGGCGAGCGGCAGGGGGGACGGGGGCCGAACGTGATGTGCCAAATAATTGATGAATTAAAGGGCCAAACACGTGAATGACCTCGGTGATGCCCGCGCCACGAGCGACGCGTGTAAAAGACCGGAATGGTAGGGAATTATTATCCGGTAGCCATCGCTGGCTCCACCGGCCAGTGAATTCAGGGCCCTCGCGTACGCGAAAACTCTTCGGCGACATCGACCGGGCTTCGAGAATAAAACAGCGACGAGCCGACGTCGCTGTTCGCGGAACAAGAGAGACACGGCGGACAAGGCTGGAATTTGCACGGTGAAAGTGAAGAGACTTTGCGGTGCACAGGGCGCGCACACTCTTCTCCCGTGCGAACTTATTGCGTTCTGTTATTTTAAAAAAATTATAATAAAAAAAAACTTTCAAACTGCCGTACGTGAAAAATTTACTCTTAATTTTTTTTTTAGTTCTACTCTCTGAAATTTGAATCATCGGGCTCGGAAGATAGGTATTCATTACGTGAAGAGTAAAAAGAGGCGAACTTATTGGGAAAGAATATTTCCAACTTGCTTTACGCGACAATTAGAAAAAATTTTTCGGTACTCATTAAAATTTGACTTTGAATACCGATTCGATCGATAAAACTTGATTACCTGCTCGACGAATCATCGGGCAGAGAAGCTAGGTATTTATTTATAAATAAAATAAAAATAAAAAATGTCCGCGTATATTCGGAGTTTTACCCTCCAGCATTCATATCGTTCGCGTCCTCGCTACGCCGGTCGCGCAACAAGTCATGTTTACGTTGTCTTCGTCGTCGTCTCGACGTCGTATAAAACAGTCACTTATGACCCTAAATTCCAAGCCAATGACGTCAGCTCCGAACACGCGATCTTCGGGAAGCCGCGTGACAAACACTGATAACGATAAAATGAGCCGGCTAACTGACATATCGATTTCCACCGAGTGTGTTACATACACGTACACTTAATATATACATATATATTATATATGTATGTGTGTTACGGTACAATCGATCGAGCGTTCCTATAAATAGTTTATGAACGATTGTTCGAGCGTGCAATTGCTTTTTGTTTCTCACTCTCCGTCTCTCTCGGCTTCGGTCAATTGGCTGGAAAGACGATACGTTCGTGCGATGTTATTGTAAGAACGAGATGGTAATATCGCGTTTCCGCTGTCCTCCGCACAATTACACTTTATTAACGACTGATTGATCTTTTTTTCATTTTTTTTTGCCAAACTGTCGTTTCTTAGTTTTCCGCCTGTGACTTTTTGTTTGTGCTTTTTGTTTCATTGTTCTGACCGAAAATAATTCGGCAGTTAATTGCCGAACTTAATTACGGGGTTTCACTTGCATTCCAGCGAGCGTGCGAATTGGCACCGCGCAGTTTACGCAACTATGTGGATGAGTCGATCATTGTTCCAACAATCTTTTCATTTTTATTTTCTTCATTTCTTTCATTAACGGTGACAAATAATTCGTGTTACAGTTAATCGCATTCCTCCCAGAATAAGTTATCAAAAATGATGAATAAAAGTAATATTGAAAAATGATGAGTCGGTCTAGTTTCCAGAACTTTTATTTGTTAATTTATCTTTCTTCATTTTTGTCGTTAACAGTAACAAATAATTCGTAGTATAGTGAATCTTATTCCTCCCAGAATACGTTATCAAAAATAATGAGAAAAAAATAATATTGAAAAACAAATACTTCGCGATCGGATTAAAATGCTCGGGTCGGTTATGAAGATTTATGACCGGTGGAGCAGTCTCGGCCCGGTCGAAGATCGGTGACGCGTGTTAACCCTCGACCGCACTGACCCAGTATATCTTTCGGTATGCCCGTGCGGCAAAACTCTCGGCGCTGTTTACACACACCGCGTCGGCCAAGTTAGGCGAATAGCGTGAGACTGCAACAGCTGAGCGGTCGCCTCCTAGGCTACCTCCCGAGGTTAATACGAGACTCTTCGACTTTGATCATTGACTTATGGAGCGGCATTCCTAACCTCCTGAGATCTCTCACGATTCTGCAGTAGCGATCCACACACTCGGCGAAAAAAAGAAAAAAAAAAAAGGAACTATAAAGTATATAAAGTTCCCACAGTCGGTGCATTCCTGGATGCCTTTCTCCGTTCGCTGCGCCTCCGTCCCGGCAAAATAAATCCACGGACCAAGTTTAATGAAAGAAAAAAAAATAGTAATTAAAAGGAAACAAAAAACGTCTCTGATGACTTGATCAATGAATCGAAGAAATAATGAAGCGAGGAATTGCGACATTGGACTCCAGTTTCCCCTTGGAAAAAGATCGTGTTATCATATATATATATATATATATATATATATATATATATATATATATATATTGCTAGAATTTAATTTTTTTTTTTTGGCTCCAGGCTTCAAGCACATATATGGAATAGTAATGATAATGAATATAGAATGTAAAGCTTGTAAGATACCGGCTCGTGTGTACGGAGACAGGAGAGCGACGCGACAGTGGACCGTGGGCGTCGCGGACGCGGGAGAGGCATTATTGTGTAGGCGCCGTGTCGTATATCACACAGGCATGCAAGATCGCGGCCCAGTGACGGCAACACGACGGTGACGGGTCTAGCACTTTGCCTCACAGGTATATATCCATTTATATATAAATATATGTACACACATATATATATATAAAAGTCGGATACGATTCTCAGCTAGACATTCACCGGCCGCGAGCTATGCGGCGTTCCACAGAGAAGTCGCAGGTGGATTCGGAGTAGCGATAATCTCGGGCCGTTCCATCCCGAATATGCTGTTAAGCAACAGCTTCCTGATTTTTTGTTCGTCATTAAATTTTTATATATTTTTTCTTCAATATTAAAAGAAATGTTCACCATAATATGCGTGACAATATATAATCCTTGTACAAGTGTTCACATTCACTTTTTTTAATGGCTTCAGTCGACGGTACTGTGTAAAATTTTTGATAAAATTGATGTATGGCGTCATGTCTGCACTGTTAATTTATTTGCAATATTTGCAATATTTTCATAATAATATGCAAGACAATTTATAAACCTTGAATAACTAATGTTCACATTAAATTTTTTTTCTCAGTCTGATCGACCGCGTCGTGTACAATTATTTAGCAGCACTGTAGTGCGGATAAGGTTGATGTAACGAGTCATGTCTCAGGCTGTTTCATCCCAAATAAGCTGTAAGGCAACAGCGTCTTGATATTTCGTTCGTGGTATAAATTTGTTCGAATTTCCTTTTTTTCTCCAAATTTCTTCAATATTTTCATGACAATATGCAGAACAATATCTGAACTTTGCAAGTGTTCAGATTGATTTCTTTTCCTCCGTCCGGCCGACCGCGCAGTGCAGAATTTTTGGGTAGCGCTATAGTGATGATAAGGTTGATGTATGGAGTGATGTCTGTACGTGGGTTCCGAGTGGCTTTATTGAACCAGCGGCGTGCCTGAGCGTTCTCGTTAGACGCTAGAACACCCGCGTAGGTGTCCCCGGCGCTGCTACCTGGCTCTGCCCCAAGGGCAGCGTATCAACTCTTACACGCTTCGCGTTTTGTAATAACTCTTCGGCGCGCACGTAGGCAAACTACATTTATACCTATGCGTAGATGTACAGAGGGTTTTACTTATTCCGTGTTCGGCGCTCGGCGTATACATAACGGCCTGTGTTTATGTCAGAGCGAGATTCCCGAGGCGCGTCGGTATCGCAGACACACGCACGAGGTCTCTGTTATTTGCGTCATTGACGAATCGCCGAGATTTGCGTCACAATGTTTCTCTGACGCTGGGTCTAGGACAATAATAAACTTTGGATCGCTAAGAATATAAAATGAAAATAAATAAACAAATAAATAAATAATATGTGTATGTGTGGAATTAATGTGTAGCTCAAGGCTAAAGGGTGTTCGACTTTAAGCATCGAGCACGAAAAAATCGCCCTTCGAATACAGTAGTTCGAGCCAGTAATACGTCAGCCCAAGAAAGAAAAATTTAACGCCATTTTTAGGCGTTTCGTTAAAAATAGGTAACGTAATTCCAAATGGTTCCAAACGGCGCTGGAAAAAATAAAATAAATAAATAACGAGGAGCGAACTTAGTTTACCGAATTGCTCGTGCTCCTGAAAGAAACACGGGAAGCAACGGTGGGGGTGATTACAGAATATTAAATATCGTATTTACCCATCAACCAAGAAAAAAAGTCAACGCCGTTTTTGACCGTTTCATTAAAAATACGTAAAATAATTTAGAATGGAACTACAGAAGATCAATACTTGTATCTCGTTATCGTGCTTTCAAGAACCTGTAACAGGTGTTAAAAAAAATAAATAACGTAGTGCGAACTTAGTTCATCGAATTGCTCGTGCTCCTGAAAGAGACACGAGAAGCAGCGGTGAGAGCGATTACAGAATATTAAGTACTGTATTTATCCGTCAACCGAGAAAAAAAAAGTTAAAAAAAAAAACCGAAAATCGTAACATGTAGAGTAAACTTGACGGATCGCATTTTATAGTTGCGCGTCGAAGATATGGAAATTAATGGTCGAAGCAATTACAGAGTATTAAATTACACGTTGCGATACGAGAGCCGCGAGAAAACGCACGTTCTCTCCGGTCGAATGTTGCGCGGGTTTCTCCCGGCGAGGAATGAGAAGGCTCTCCGGTGAGTCGAACTGAGCGAGGCATATCGACCGTCCGTAATACACATCGGCTTCGAGCGTTGTCCGCTCTCGTCACCCGTCCGGAATGCCTCGAATTTCCAAGTTTGGGAACATTCCTCGAACGGGGTGTGCGCGGGTCCGTGCAGAGCCGCGCGCCGAGTTTCTGCCGACGGGATTCGTGTCACGGCCCTCGCTTCGAATCGCACGAGCGTTTCATGGCCTGTGCAGCGCGTCTCTCGCCCGCGACGCACCGCGTGCACGTGCGCTTCGACGCCGTGGCGCAGACGATTGTTCGATCCATCGCTCAGGCAACGATCTCCGCGAAGATTTCTGTGCACGTGTCCGAACCTCACACTGACCATCTTTAAGGTAAGCGTATCAATGCTCGGAGGGTTAAGAGCATCGCCAGATTCCACCAATTATCAATTGGCGAAGAACAAATTTTTTGCGAAAATACCCAAAACTAATGTCAAGCTGATAGTTTCTAGTTTTCAAAACACATCGATAAATTACAAAAATGTACATATTTTTTTAATTACGGAATTAAATAAGAAGAGAGTGCAAATGTACCAGTTTTCGGCTGCCGTTTTTCGGCACGTCACTATATTCTGACACTATGTCCCGATCTTTCGGACAATCATAGTTTTTGAGAATTCTGATGTACGAATTCAGCTAATTCATATTAACTAAAAGAATTTCTTTGCGGCTTATTAAATAAATTAATATAAAAATTATATTTACGTTAAACAATACTGAAGATAAGTTACGTAGAAAGCTGTCTAACCTAACTTCTCCGAAGGCTTGTACCAATTTCCGGACACGATATCGTCGGTCCTTTAACGAAATGCAACATCAGAAAATAATTTAGGCTTAAGTCTTGTATAACTTTTTTCTGTGCATAAAATAACGTTTGTAGATACGATTACAAGTGTCAAATTGGAGTTCTGATATTTAAATTCGTAATAAATCAAATCCGCATAGGAGTGTCCGACGACCGAGACGTGTTCGAGCTTTGGTGCACCTTACGTGCTTTGGGACGATTGGGCAAAAAAAAAATAATACCAAAAAACAGCAATCAAATTTCCGTCGCCGAGCGGAGTTCCAAGTTTCGCCTTCGACTTGTGTTTCTCGACGCAAAACTTGTTATTTTCCACGGACGTCACGGAAATACCGAATTTTGTAACTCGTCGACGCGCTAACGGATTCGGGGAAATACGCTCTCCGACGTTTGGGCTTCTCGTTACTGCGCTTCCCCCTCCTTTAACTCGAGATTTCGGTGAAAAACGATTTACGGATTTTACGTGAGGTCACGGCGAGAGCGAGTTCGCTTCCGGTTTTGCTAAGCTGGTACTGCAGTGGGGCTCGATTGGCCGAGCAGCGGATTAACGTTTTGGGTGCACAAATAATTCGCGCACACTTCCGTAGCGAATATTTTTGATTTTGGATATTCTGGATTTGGAATTAAAAAAAAATCATTTGGAAGAAATTTTTTGCAAAAAATTTATTTAACTTCGAGACCGTGCAGTTATCTGCAGTTTAATTTCAAGGGTTTATTATCAACCAAAAATAAATTAATTTAAATAATACGTATTTTTATAATGTTTTATTTCCCGAGTCCCTCAAATTTTTAATAGCTCAATATTCCCAATATATTCAAAATGCATACCTCGCTGTATAATTTCAAGCGATTATTGTCTACCAAAAATAAATAAATTAAAAAGTGCATATCTTACAATTCTTTATTCCCCGATTCCCTCGAATTTTTAATAGCCTGATAAATCCTACATATTTGAATGAATCCCTCGCGCTATAATTTCGAACGATTATCGTGGATAATTGTCTCGTTCGAGAGATATTCGTCCGTACGTTTTATTCGTTAACGCGAGGTGTATTCCACGAAAATTCCTTCGCAGTTATTTTTAATTTTCCACACACATACACACAAGCGCCCCTTCGTTCTCTCTCGGCAAGCTGCTGAGCCTCGAGCGGTCGTTTTGGCTGTGAATCGTCTACAGTGAGAACGGCACAGCGTCGGTGGCTAAGAATTCCACGCTCGAGGCCCATAAACACCGTCGGCCCGTCACGTTTTTAGACCGCACGTTGGAATGCGACGGATTTTTCCGAAACACAGATGGCGAGCAGCAGCCGCAGCTACGCGAGAGCGCTCAGGACCGACGCCGCGACGGCTGCTGTCTGATGTATACGCCGTCTCGTTTCTCTACGCTACTCGCTCCATTCGTTGTCGTTTCTGCAGTCAATTTATAAGAACCATATATATAAGAGATATATATATATATATATATAGTTACCCAAGTGACAGCACGAAACGTTGCGGTCAGAGGGCAAAAGCCACATGCATTCCGACCGACCAAAAATAATTGACAGATTATTCGTAATTATTTTTAATTATTCGCGCCGATTGCATAACACACGAATGAACTGTGTTAAGATGTTCCGATCGATCGTACATCAAGTATGGAGGGTCGACTTGGTTAAAAAAAAGTGGATCTGCTGTACATTGGCAGGGGACAATAAATGAATATAAATCGATCATCAATAATATAAATTTATAAGAATTGGTATGATTTTTAATTATGTTTAATTATTGCCGCCGATTGCATAACAAACGAATAAACTGTATTAAGATATTTCGATCGGTCGTACACCAAGCATGGAGGCTCGATGGAAAAATGTATACACAGTAGATCGTCTTGCATACAATAAATTACTATCGATCGATCAACGATGATACAAATTTAATAAGAACGAGTACAATTTCCGTAAGAAAAGTCCGTTTCCCTAATCCGTGCGAGCGTAACGCACTGCTGTTGCGATACAACAATACTCTTAGCCATCAACCTTACGGGCAAAAAAAAAAATAAATGATGAAAAAAAAAGGAAAAGAATATTCCGAAGAGTTCGGTATGTACGAATAATCGCGTCCCTAAGGGCCACCCTTGGCTCGCGGATCGGGGAATGCACTTAAAAGCCGGGGGCCCGGATCTATTTTTAGGCCCACCGCGAGGCCGGTTACATACATTATACTATATACCGGTTGCGCACATGCGTCTCTCGCTTCTTCGCTTTGCACGCTGACTCTCAACGGTGTGTCTGTGCGTCTCTCCTCCGCGCGGCCGTGCGTGTGTATTTGCAAGTGTACAAGCTACGTGCCTACGCGGAATACGAGGGAAGAACGTCCTCCACGAATCCCTCGGTACTCGCGGCTGTTTCTCGGGGGCCCTGCCTTCAGAGGTGCGCAAGAAAAGCGCATTCGGGCGAGGAGGCGAAAGCCGGTCCGGCCGCTTCTGCCGCTCGGCGCGCTCTTCGGAACTCGCCGGTTCGGGCACCATCTGGCGGCCGGATCTATTATTAGGATATTTTTCTCTCTCCCCCCGGAGAGAGAAGGAGATCCTCCACGATCGGCCGGGACCTTTCCCCGTATGCACGCGATTCCTTGACGCCCGGCAGCTCTTCTCGCTGAACCGTGAACGACGAAGGAAGAGGGACAAAAAGAAACTGCCGGAGGGTGGGGTCAAGGGTGCACGTGGAATGCGACTGCTGCATTCCGCTCGCTGTTGGAACGATCCTGACCCGAAAAAAAAAAATAGAAAAAAATACGAATAATATTTGACCCTCGGTGCATTGGCACTGCCTCCAGGTGCGGGCGGAGCTCCCGAGAACCTCTCACGAATTCCGCCTTGCAATTCGATGCTTATAAGTCTGTAACTATTTTAAAAAAAAATTTATTTGTTGTAGCTTTTTGTGCACATTTTTAGCAGGCACTCCTTCAACGTGGAGAATCAGTGCCATGATCTTTGAATACAAAAATTTGAAACTTTTGTATCATCTTATTCTGATCGACTTTAAACGATTTATTTACAAAAACAAAATTCTCGGACGAACAAAAGAGGAGAGAAAATACGAATCATCACGGATTTGGATGTGTATTAGTTTGTTTCTATATTTTTGTTTATTTGCGGTAACTTTTTGTGGACATTTTTGGAAGACACTCCTTCGACATGAGTAATTACTGCCATGGTCCTTGAATATAAAAAGTAGGAATTTTTGTTTTTTCAAAATATTCTTTTGAACGACTTTAAACGATTTATTTACAAAGATAAAATAAAAAATGCTACCATATAGTACTAATAATCGTACCTGCTTTAAATAGCTCGAGAGTCGAAAGGACCAAGGGTTACTTCGAGGATTTTTATGGGCCTATTCCGTGGCAATTTTCACGAGGTACGATAATGATACGTCGTGCACTGTTACACAATAGCTCCGCTCATCCCCGTGATTCTTTTCGCCCTGAATCCTCGAAAAAGCAATAAATCCGGGAAGCGCGGTGCTTTAACAAATGTGGAATGAAATTGCGATTATTTCCGGCGGGGAGAAAGAATTTCTCGTCGGACCTTGACCGTCGGCAGAGTCCGTAATGTTACGAGAATTGGGACCTCACGCATTCCACGGTCAGAATAGACCAAAAAAAAGAAAGGAAAAAAAAAGTGAACCGAGGAACAGGGCGTCACCGGCGCGCTTTGGACTACGCGGACCCACTAATTTTGTCCCTCCGTTGCACCGTAATTAATTCTCAATTATTTTCGGCCAGCCCGGGAATTTTTACGAGTCGAGGAATTCGACGGTTCTTCGGACGCGTTCCCGGGAACGCGACAACCTCACGAAACACTCCGCTATAAATAACGCCACCTAAACCATCGACAACAGCTCAGAAATAGAAACAAAAAAAAAATTTCCACCGCGACGGATGGAAGATTTTTTTTTTTACGCAGTTTCCGGTTTACATCAAATAGGAATGGCACGACATTAGCGAAGACCCAGTGCCGCACGGTGCATCGCGGTCTCGCTCTCGTGCCCGCTCGTAAATCATTTTCCACGCTAACGACGACCAACTAGCCTCCGACGGCTTGCAAATTGATCGACAAAAGAGCTTCCCCCTCCTCGCTCACTTCGGCAGTACAAACTGCCACCGGTACAGAAGCAGATGCAAAAAAAAAATGTACATCAAGACAGTTGGAGGGCAGGGAGAGAAATGGACAAAAAAAAGACTTGGTCCGCGATGAGTGAGAGAAGAGGAAAAAAAATGAGGTCCAAAGGGACAAAAGAAAAGAGTCCGAGGAGCAAGAGAGGAGAATGAGATATTCGAGGATGCCTTAGCTCAGGGACTTGCATACTTTTGGAACTATTTTTAATCCCCACAGGGGCGTGGGGGGGGGGGGGGGGTGAGGAGGCTACCGACGCTTCTGCTGGCTGTCGCAGCTTTGCCGAACGGTGTAACCGCTTCCAGGAAGTGAGGTCACGTTTCCACGAATGCAAATGTCAGACAGGAGAGTCTACCTGGTCCCAGGTGAGATGACGTAATGCGAGACGAGAAACCCCGGCGAAATCGAATGCCTAAAGGATTGGCTAAAAGTCTCGGCGACGTTTCACTACTACTATTTACTGCCTCGTGCACGTGCCGGGCACCTTTGTAGACGAGATTAGAACGGCAGAATGGAAAAGTTGAATGAATGAAAAAAAATAAAAATACTGGTGTTCACAATGCAGGACGGATCATCGAACTCGTTCTCTACATAACTTTTTTTTTTTCATTTTCTTTTTTTCTTCATATAATCGAATGGGCCGAGAAATATTTTTAGAACGTTAATACAACGTGGAGGCTCGATGAATCGTCGTATTTTCTTTTCCCCATTTATCGTAAGTTTTACATAGTATTATCCTCGGTAAGGAATTCCTGAACGCCAAGTGACTCAGTTAAATCATCACTTCCGCCTATTGTTCATTGTCCATATCGTCGCGCGAGCGTGGCAGGTGCTTTTCCCTCGCCAGCGCGGAGAGAATTCGTCCCTGCGCCCTCCGCGAGCCATTTATGCAAATAATCCTTACTCGGGGTATTAAATTTACCGGTCATCCGGTAAAGTTATTGTCTCGAGGGCAAATTGTATATTGATGAAACAAAAAATTAGTATAATATGCATTTTTCAAATATATAAATATATGTATATATTAATTTATTTGCTCAAAGCACTTACGCTTAATGAATGAACAGGTGCGTGATCCGTGCCTTATCTATATCCACCTATCTAGTGAGCCAACGTATATGTAAGTACGTGCGATGCAATAACATATAAAAATAAGACATTGTCCTTATGCAACACTTGACTTTTACACCACTTTGTAATTCCCACTGTTGTAAGAGCCGAAATTAATGCTCTTTCTTATAAGTAATAAAGGAAGATTGATTGAATGATCAAAACAATATATATATATTTATTTTATATTTTTAAACATATAAATATATACATATTTTTGAAAATATATATATTTTTCATTTGCAACGATGGGATTGTCACGTGGAATTCCGTTCCGTTGTTAACGCCGGTGTAGGTGAAAGTGGGCGATGAGAAACGCCCGCGTGGACAACGGACAGAGACCGCGTGCCATCAGCAATAGTGGGCGAAAAAAAGGCCGGTTCACGCCGAGACGACGTTCATCCTCGAATTTCTTGGCAAATTGCCCGATCGCCGATGGGCGCGAGGAGATGTCTCTCGACTACGCTCCAGTGCGACGAGGACAGAGCCCTTTCTCTTTATTTCGTCTCTCCCTCGTTCACGCGATTATATTCTATAAAGACGATACTGTCTGCGATCGACAGACTGCGGAGCACAGTACAACTCCGCATCAGAGACCCGAATAGCTTCCGAGGTCAATTTTTTTATTTTTTATTTAGATCTTTTCCTTTGAAATAGAATAAACGTGCTCGAACCACGGACGAGAATAGTTTACTTGGTCCTCAATCCCGTGTCCCTTGCTTCTTTTTTCATGTATAGATATATATACTTTATTATTCCCTCACACTAGACTGTCCGGGACTGTTGTTCCCGAACGGCGCGAACGAATTAGCAAACGTTTGTTTGTGTACCAACCGGAATTCCTTTATCTATTATTATAGTAGTAGTAGTTTATTAATGCTAAGGCATTGCATGACTTCCATTACAGTTGTTTCTCATATTCTAATATTACATACATCTCGTCTTTCAGTAATCCTCTTATCGTCCAACCTCTATTGCCGCTTTTCTCTCCAACCACTCTTTTATCCAGTCATATCCTATTATAGGATTTGTTGCCCGTTTACGAAAATGCGAACTACACGTCACTTTTTTTAATTGAACTACAAATTGTTTAACAAATTGAACTAAAAGTAGTTTTAAACAATTGAACTATACGTTTTAAAAATCGAACTATAATAGTATGTTATGCCACAAGGGAGGAAAGTGCGTCTTTTCACCGAGTGCGAAGTTTGATGCCCGAGCGAAGCGAGGGCGGAAATTCACACGAGGTGAAAAGGCACTTCCTCCCGAGTGGCATATGCTATTTTTTGCCCGACTATGCTAAAAAGTCGGGCAAATTTCTTAGTACTTTTCCTCACGCTGCGTTACTTTTCCGCCTGCTGCGTTACTTTTCGGCCCGCTGGTCAAGAATCGACAACTTTTTGCCCCCGTTGCAAGCATGGAATGTGGACTTATTAGCGTAGTCGGGCAAAAATAGTTATTATAGTATTATAAAATGAATATTATTATTTATTTTTTTTCAAGTTTGATAGTTGATACTTGAAGTATGAAAAAAGAAAATGTATTCCGAAAATCTCTTTGGATCGACGAGCGTGAGTTTATCGTTCGTTTTATTACGGGTGGGCAACGGAGATGTTGTGCAACTGGCGATGGCCGCGCGCGAGCTTTGCATGCGCCCAGACGACGACGCGACCGGCCGCCGCTCTACACACGACCAATTTCGTCGTGCCGCTGCCGCTGCGAGGAGAGAGCGCCGGCAATGAGATTTCTCCACCGTTGGCTATACAACGACGAATTCGTTACTCGCTCCCGAGCGGATGTCAATCGTTCGTCCAGTTTCTTCGCCTCGCCGAAAACAGCCTAATTTGCATCGACGTAACGCACTACGCACGGAAACGTGAGATCGATCGCCGTATTTTTTCTCGCTGAATCCTTTTTTTTCAACCACTAAAACCTTTCTTTCTTATCATTCGCGTGAAATTATTATTTTCAAAGGTAATTTGCATTATCTACGCTGCAAAAAAAATATGAAGTAAACTCAAGTAAAATAACTGAAGTAAAATTCGCTAGCGGGCTGCGAATTAAAAAATTGTCATTTCGATTGTACTTTCAATTCTTACAATTCCGTACGAAATTAAAACGATAGCGTGTCACCTTGACAGTCTCACCGTCGTTGTTTCAATCTCATAGGGAATTGTAAGAAACGAAAGTAGAGTTATAACTATAAAAAAAATTCTTTTGTTTAAAGCCAGTGAATTTCACAATATTGAAGAGTCGTTTGGCTTCCCACGTTTCGCATCCAAAAACACGCTATTGATACGACCGCGACTGTAGCACTTGCATTTTTTTACCATATTTGTTAGTAATATTTAAGATTTCTTCTTAGTAAGTCGGAGCACCAAACTCTTCAATGCACGACATGCAATTTTTTTTATTTATATAAAAAAAACTGCTTGTCCCGTAAACACTAATAAATAAATAAATAAATAAATACATAATCGTAATGCACAACGCACGCAAACGGGAGATAGATCGCCATACTTTTTCTCGTCCCCTCTGCAGTTCCAGTGTCATCCTTTTTTTTGTTTATTTTCAACCATCGATTAAACCTTTCTCGCTTATCTTCGTATGAAATTATTTTCAAAGGGGGCGTCGATGTTTGACCTGGGCGAGAACGAAAATAAAACGACTATATCTAATCGAAACGTTTCCGTGTGTGCAAGCTGCGCGGATGTTCAACGAGAAAAAAAATGGTATATGTACATATATATATATATATATATATCGCATAGCGGAATAAGATTGCTCGTGAGGGGGGGGGGGGGGGGGGGGGGTTGTAGCGGAGAGTACTCGAGATAAATGGAACAGAAGCCGCACAGAGTCGTGGCTCCGAGCGTAGGAATGTCGCGTGCCACGTGCTGACCCTCGTTGACGAAGATAACACAGTGGCGAAGCCGCTGCGCGCTCCGGCGAGACGCCCCGCGATAATCGAAGATCCAACAGCATCCGACACAGCCGCGAACGCAACGCGGCGAAGCCCCTTTCTCTCCCTCGCCGTACAGCACAAGCAACACATAACTCGTACGAGAATAAATAATAAACAAGCGAACGAAAGAAAATTCCTCGCGCCGACCCATCGAGTGAAAGTAATAACGAGAGCGCAGGAATCCAACGTTGAAGTAATAGTACGAAACGTAGAAAGAAAGGAACTAAATTTTTTTTATACAAATATTTTTAAAAAGCCTCCGGCGGATAAGAATTTGATTCTGTCCAGAGGAATGTTAGCGTTCACACATTTTCGCAGGCATCAGCGCAGGAATTCAACGTCGAAATAATAACACGAAACGTAGAAAGAATGAAATCGAATAAAAACAATAAACCCTGCGGATAACAATCCGATACCGTCCAGAGGAATGTTAGAGTAAACATATATTTCCGCAGGAATCAGCGCAGGAATTCAACGTCGGAATAATAACGTGGATCGCAGAAGGAAAGAAATTAAATTAAAAAACAATAAAATGTTAAAAATCCTGCGGATGTTAGGAGAATTAGTTAGAGTTTACATTTTTTAATCCCCATACTATATGTATCTATCGATATATATATAGACATATGACGAGGTATCATGAAAAGGATTAAAGTTTAATGGACACAGCGAGTCGAAAAGATAGAAGGAGAGGAAAGATGTAGCGGAGCGCGAGCCGACCCGCGAGTAAGAGCCGCAAGTCCGGTGAACGTCCGACACGAGTTTTCTCGAAGCGACTCTCGCGAAAGCCCGGGGCGCACGGGGCGCCCGGCTGCGTCCCTGGCGCCTGGAATGCGGGCGCGGCGAATCACGAGTGTTGGTGTCTCCGCGTGCGAGTGTGTGCGCGTGTATTATCCGCGGCCGTGTGTTAAAGTACACGTATGTGCGAACCGTACGTGAGCCTCGTACACGCTCGATCGCACGTTACACGGGAGAGCGAGGAGACCCCAAGTGGGTACGAAGCCAGGCTGCGTCAGAAGCTCGCGTGCCCTCGTGAGACGCGGTGACGACGAAAAGCGCCGCACGCAAATTCGACATCGCAATAAAAAAAGTCTCGTCCTTCGACGATTCTTCTGCCGAGAGTTCCACGACTTCGACGCCCTTGAAAAACTTAAAATTGACCTTCGCACGTTGCGCGGGTCGATTGTTGCGTTGGGGAATTAAAAAAATTGTAAGCGTCTCGATTACTGTTCGACCGTCGATCCGAGCCCTCCGATCCGTCGTCCCTGCACGGAGATCGCGAGAAAAAATTATTTCAAGAAATGATTTCCAAACATTATTTCGATCGATCCTTCGAGATTAGCTACAAGACTTTGGGTCGCTTGGAGCGCGAAGAAAAAGCCTTCCACGATTCTTCTTCCCAGAGTTCCAAAACTCAACGCCCTTGAAAATCTGTTAAAATTGACCTTCGTCCGTTGGGCGGGTCGATTGTCGCATTGCGGAAGGTAAAAAATTCCAGGGGACTCGGTTAACGTTCGACAATCGATTCGAGATCCGATAGCGAGAAAAAATTATTTCCCAGAAATCGATCTATCCTTCGAGATTAGTCACATCCGAGCACGTGCTCGTGCGATTTTGTAATTCCGAATAACACCGGGCGTTGCGTAACTTAACAAACGAAAAAAAATAGTACGAATCCATCAATCACTCACCGGTCTCTTGGATCGATCCACGTTGTTTTCCTGGTGTTGTGATCGATGAAGTACACCTTCCCGTCGAAGTCCTGGGCGACGTCCCACCCGTCCGGAAGCGGTATCTCCCCATTCCGTCTCCTTGGCATATTTCACTGCGCTCTGAATTCATTTAGAAAAAATACCCACAGAGCTATTACAATCGACCGGTATCTCGCTTTTTATTTCTATTATTATTATTATTATTATTATCACTATATTATATTATAATTATTATTACTATTGTATGATGAAGCGAATTGTATAGTGGAATGGGTTGGGAGGGGAGGGCAGGGCAGGGGGGGGAAGGGGAGTTGTGAAGATGAGATACACATCGAGAGAAAAAATAAACATGCAGCGAAGAATGGAGGGCTCGCGCAACAGGCATTTCGCATGCGCGTTCTCTCGTGGTACACAGTAAAAAATAATTTCCTAAAATCGGAATACGAAGTTTCATAACCATAATTTTGTTAAAGAGGCGCAAACTCGTTTTTGTTCAGGTTTGAATATACAAAGCTGTCATTTTATTTCCCGTGTCATTGACAATTTTAGTTTGTACTTTCGTTTGTAAAACTAGAACCGGACGGTGCGGTCGGAAAATTAACAAATACATTTTTTGGACGTTTGTGGATGACAAGTTGTTGTAAAAAGTACAAACTTTTTTTTTACTGTGCATGTGTGGCATGCAGCAATGCGCACACAAAGGACAGATGGAACTCGCGAGATGGAGAAAAAAAAAGAAAGCTCCGAGGAGCGAGAAAGATCGTGAGTTAAAGGATATGGGTCGAAAATAAAAAAGATCGAAAGATGAGGACACGAGTGAACGTGTACGCCGAAAGAGAAACATAATACACAGGCACGGAAAAACGAAAAAAAATATATGTGTCTATATATATGTTATGTGTATGGAGAAAGAAGTGCGCGGAGAGAAGCGTCACCGAGGGATACTCTACACTCCTGGCAACTCCGCCATCATGAATACCTCATTATCATGAGCGGAGTGACGTCAGAGTCCCCGCCTTCAGATTCCTCTAGAGCGGAATTCCACCGTTAACCATTGCCGGGGACGTAGAGCGAGAGGAGGCGAGCGAGCGTGGACGACAAGCGCAGCACCCCAAGACCAAAGAGGCCTCTCCTCTATATCGTATTCGTAGGACACACAACACCGTCGAGCGAAGAGAACGATTTTTTTTTCTTTTTTTTATTCAACTCAAAAGAGAGCCGTCGAGTAATATACAAAAACAAAAATAAAAAAAAAACGAAACTCCACCGAAAGACGCACTGCTTTATCGTCGCACTCGTCGACGAATCCCTTCGGGCACTTGGTAAAGAAAAAAAAAATAAACCATAAAACACCTCGTCGCAGTAATTCGATTAATAAAAATTCACTCCCTCACTTAATCCCTCTCCCCCAGTCGCGACTGCTTGAAAACTCTTCGTACACACTTCGTCGTCGAAATATTTTCGAAGCTTTTTCTCTCTCTTCGAAATATCTTCTAAGCTCTTTGCTTTCTTTTTCGAATAAAATTATCTTCGCTCTTTGGAATTCTAAAATTTTCGTATCATCTCGCTAGGCTGTCCCGTCGCTAGTTCGTCGGAACTTCTTCGTTTCGTTATTCGTATTCGAAAATACCGGAATTATTAATGTTTCGATAAACAGTTCTGGCTGGGATTCTTCTCGTTCTTTATTCACGGGCGCTCGGGCCGAGGCCTCACCGTGTATTTTCGTGTTGGCGAAGAGATATATAAACGCGAGAGAGCGAGGTATAGAGGATCGCGGTCAAGAATCGTGCGGTATGCGGCTCTCGATTCACACCGCGCGGCCGGAGCATCGATAGGTTTACACGTATAAAGGCGCATGCACACACTTAGGGACGGGCACAGAGACGCTCGCGCACGCGCACACACACCGAGAGTCAGCAGCGGCAACTGGCCCGACCGGAGAGCGAGTGGAACAGCCGACCACGTTCACCGTCGTCGTCCTTCGTGGCGTGACTTTCGAGTGCACCGGGTCCTCCGCGCAGTGCACACGCAGGGCTCAAGCCCCGTCGTCCTGGCGCATGGGAACTGCACCACCAGCGGCAAAAAGCAACACCGACGAAACGCGGCTTTTTTCTTCTTTCAATTCCGGCTCGAGAAATTCTCTTTCGTATCTCGGAAAATTATTGCCTAGCATCCGGCCTTACTTCCAACTTTCATTGCCCTCGCTCGTTCGAGAACACTTGTGTGTCTTCCTCTCCGCACATCCAACGATCTACTGTAAAAAAAAAAATCCCGACGAATCTTCCTCGTTTGTTTCACGTTCGAAATCACCTTTTAGTAACAAAAAAAATTCACTGATATTCCTCACGAGTAAACGGGCCCTCGTGCACTGACACTTGGCACACGCCGGATTCTTTTTAGTGGAAACGCGATACGATCGTCGCGCAGGCCCGAGAGCGTCCCTTCGAGCCGCTATAATATATAGATCTCTCTTGAGAACTTAAATTCTTTTTTACTGTTAATACTTTCCTCACACTTTTCGCGCACAAACGCAAGTTCCACTGTCGGCGAGCCCTGTGACACTGTCAGCTCTGAACTACGAGTCAGCGGCATGCATCGGGCAGGACACGGGTCAAGTCTCTTTGCCTGTACGCGGCGATCTTTTTTTTAGGTTATACTCTCTTCTGTTCGTTCTCTTTTGTTTTTTATTATTTTTTTCTCTCAATAATAATCCACACGCCAGCGGTGAGAGACCGCGAATGTACCCACGGGAGATTTAATTAACGTGGACAACCGTCATGGACGCGGTTCTTCCTCGAAGTACTGCGCCGAGGAGAAACAGGGGGGACAGAGAGTCGACGGCACGGGCGCGCGCGCGCGCTTTAACACACGAGATCTCCTCCCCGCGCGGACACACACGTTACTTCGAGCGGCTGGCTCACAATCCTCTCTCAACACGAGAGACAGCAACGAGCATGTCGGGAGTTCGAGACATGCCTGAACGTTCATGCCGTGTGCGCTCGGCGATTGCCCTCTCTCTTTCTCCTTCTCTCTTCGCCGCGCTCGAATCGTCTCCCCCGGTATACCCGTAACTCCCACCATATTCTCGCTGTTACTTCTTTACTCGCGAAGCCTCGTCTCTCTCTCCCTCTCTCTACCGAGCGCCCCGGCTTTTGCTACAAGTCACGATACTCTCACTCTCTCGTTGTGGCAAGCTCTTTCCTCGTTCCACTCGTGCCCCTCGATTCTCTTTACTCTTCGCCTCCCCCCCCCCTCGCCCCCCACCCGCGGGCACTCTCGCGACGACGCTCGGCACTCGTGTCTCTGACCGCTGTGCACGAACGGCGCCGGGTACACGCGAATGTGCTCCCGAACGCCCGGTGCCCTTTCCCGAATGTTTCGAATATTTTACGCACGCGATCGTAGCGTCGCCACCGTACGAGGAGAGTAAAGAACGCAGGTGCGCCAGGGCCGTGTTGTACGAACGGCGATTCATTCCGGGACAGGCGCCATACTCGTCACAACCATGATTCCTCGTTTATATGCCCCCCCCCACCCCCCTATGCCTTCTTGTTTGTCAAGCGGAGCTTTTTTTTGTTTTATTCATTTGTTTTCTTTTTTTTAGCTCGAGAGCAGGTCCCTCGCGTCCTTCTACAAGGAAACCTCGGGGCCCTTGGCGATTCATTTACCGAGAGGCGGGCTTTGCGTCGACGTAGTTTTAGTGTTATTGAAAACGAGGAGTACGTGCGGAATCGCTCGCTGAAAATGGCAACGATGATACTTTTATTATTTCAGTCCCTCGCGGAGGAAGCTTTGAGAAAAAAGACCTCGATTTTCATGCATACGCTTTCGCGGCTTCGTATTTTATTTTGGGTTTAAGTTACGCTTTTTTTCGTCGTTTTCAGCCTTATGGAGGGTAAGACGGTAAATTGGAACTAGCGTCAGCGATGCATCGAGACTGTTCGAAAGGTCGAATTTCAACGAAGTACCTCGTTTAACGCTATTATCGCAGTTTTAATAAATTGTCGCGTCTATAGTCGGCTCCGACATTCTGAATGAACGTAAGACGATAAACGGCGCTCGTATGCATAATTTCTTCGACGCAATTGGTATGACTGATGCGTAACGCGACGATTATGTTACGAAGCTGGCGTACAGTCACAATTCGCAAACGGCGGTCAGGGTCACAATGTACGAGTTATGCACGTGTGTCGCCCTCGCATCTCAGCTTCTTACTCGATTACGTATAATCCAGTAAGATCAACGTTTTAACGGTACTACGATGTTTGTAATAACTCGCAAAATGAGGCGTGAATTACCCGATTAAATTTGCCGGGGCGAAGTCAATCCGAGGTTATTAAAAATAGAGCCTGGACGAGCTCAACGCTAATCTGGAGACATTTGATTTTCCAACGTCCTGAGGCGTACAACACCTGCCGCTGGACGAGAGACGTCGTCGTCGGCAGCTGTTGAACCGATTAGCGCCGCAGAGACCGCGATCACGTGTGCGCCCACGAATTCCTTTCTTCTTATTTGTTTTTTTTTTTTTCATCTGAAGACTCCTCAGATGGATTTTCGTTAGGTTTAAGAAAGTCCCTAGTTTTATAATGCCCCAGGAGATATATCTAGTATACACTGCCTACGAGAGGAATCGATGAATCAGTAACAATTTCAGCGTTCCTGAAATACCAGAATTCATTTCCTGTAACACGTTCCTTCGGATTATCCACGATTTATTTCTTTTCTTCTCGCATGATGAAAAGACGAAAAGCGAGAGTTCCGCAGATGGATTTTTGTTAAATTTGAGAAAGTCCCTAGCTTTACAATGCCCTTAGGAGATATGTCTAGCATACACAGCCTACGAGGGGAATCGATGAATCAGTACCATTTTCAGTGTTTCGAAAATGCCAGAATTCATTTCCGGTGACGCGCTTGTTCTGATTATCGAGCATTTAATTGTTTTTTATCGCGCATGGGTGAACGAGTTTTGTAAAGTTTAAGAGAGTCCCTAGTTTTATAATAACCTCTAGGAGATATGTCTATCGATGAATCAGTAAGATTCTCAGCTTTCCTCAAATACCAGAATTCTTGTCTTGTGACACGCTCCTCCAGATTATCCACCATTGCTGTCGAGCGACGAATCGTAACGACTGTCGACGGTCGTGTGCAGGTTACATGTTACACGGGTTTACTGCTGTAACCTGCACACGACCGGAGAATTCGTATGCCCTTTGAATTCTCTACGCTACCGTACATTCCGAGGATCTTTGCAGAGAGACTAAGAACTAGATTGCATACAATTCGATCCGGCTCACAGTACTAAACTTACTTGGATACATTTGCAGCGAAGATACAAACAACGGTTCCGCGTAGACGAGAGAGAGTGAAATACCTCGGGAGCCGAAGCCGCGAAGCGTTCTGGCCGATTTCTACGCTCCTGAGAAAGAACAATCGTAGAGCGCATGCGCGGCGGAAAGGAATTCGCGCGGCTTGCCGTCACTTGTCCAAAATCTCATAATCCCGAACGCTCCAAATGCCCGAAATCCATTTAACCGATGTAGCGTTTGCCCGAAGTTTTAATCTACCGAAGGACTGGAATACCGAATGTTCGTTCGTCCGAACGATCAAAATCCCGAATTATTATTTTGCCGACGCCCCATAATCCCGACGGATTAATATACCGAAACATCAATTGCCCGAAATCCATTCGCCCGACGACTCATTTGCCCGAAAATCTGTTTTACCAGCGTAGAGCTCTTGGTTATCGACGTACGCTACGTAGGCGGATGATAAATTGGCATCCTACAATACAAATCTATAGTCGCCTCGACAAGAGATCATCCAAACCTTGCACTGACAACAAGTTACTTTACACATATCGTATCATCTTAGGAATACGGTCATGAAATCAATCGTTTAATCTTTCAAAATAAAAACGGCGTACGGCTTATGCACAAATGCCGTGGGGCGGGCATCGGACCATTGCTACCGTCACCGTTTTATCGTACCATTGGTAACACCGCGGTGTTTTATCTATAGGGGTACGTATACGATACGTCCTCGCGATAAATTACTATATTTGTGCATAAGCCATACACCATTTTTATTTTGAACGATTGGACGATTGATATCATGACCGTATTCCTAAGATGATACGATATGTGTAAAGTAACTCGTTGTCAGTGCAAGATTTGGATGATCTCTTGGCGAGGCGACTATAGGTTTGTATTGTAGGATGCCAATTTATCATCCGTCTATGTAGCGTACGTCGATAACCAAGAGCTCTACGCTGGTAAAACAGATTTTCGGGCAAATGAGTCGTCGGGCGAATGGATTTCGGGCAATCGATGTTTCGGTATATTAATCCGTCGGGATTATGGGGCGTCGGCAAAATAATAATTCGGGATTTTGATTGTTCGGACGAACGAACATTCGGTGTTCTAGTCCTTCGGTAGATTAAAACTTCGGGCAAACGCTACATCGGTTAAATGGATTTCGGGCGTTTGGAGCATTCGGGATTATGAGATTTTGGACAAGTGACGGCAAGCCATTCGCGCCACGACGACGGCGACGACGAAAAACTGACTAAAACAATATATTCCCCCTCTCCCGCACAACCGCACCACGTGACCTATTTATGTACACTGTTGTACGGTCTGCGGTTGGTGACGTTCGAGAAAAAAATGTGATGAACAGATTGTGAGAAGAGAATCAACGAAACAATCGTTTTATATCGAAGCCCACGCGAGTCTCGACCCTTCGATGAAACCGTACGTTTGTAAATACACCGGAGTCAAACGCGACGAACAGAACGACGTTTGACCAGCGTTACGTACTCAGTGGCCCGGAGTTCCAAGGACCGAGCACTGTTCCCCGAACCGAAGTACAACAATGGCAACATCCGACAGCGACGATTTCGAGAGCGCCGACGAGGAGCTCGTCGCTCGCGACACTCCGTCCAGAAAATTGAGCAATCAGTGGAAGAGCCCGAACTCCGCGATCGACTCTGACTCCGACGATGACAACGAGTGCATGCCATCCGTCAACAGCTCCGGCAGCCGGAACGTTCAGACGTCCGGACAAGAGCGTGTTAGACCCCGAAGCTCGGTCGCCAGTATCGAGAGTATCCAAGGCGGGACGCCGAGCGCGAAGGCAGAAAGTAAGAAACCTGAAGACACTCCGAAAGCTTCGTCGTGCGTCCAAGAGCCGGAAGTAAAAAAAAACACAAGCGATCAGCCTGCGTCCAGTAAAGATGCCTCGGATAGTCACGCAATGGCCAAAAAATTAACAGATTTGTCCGTGGCCAATGTGAAACAGGTCAATCCGAAAGCTTCCCCGCGCATCGACGAGTCTGAAGGTAAAAAAAACACGAGCAATCGGCCCGTGTCCAGCAAAGATCATTCAGATAGTAACTTAATCTGCAAAAAATTAACAGATTTGTCTCAGGTAGCAGCCAATATCGAACAGGTCAATCCGAAAGACAAATGTCCTCCTGGAGCAAAAATCGACGATGCAGCAAGAAAATTGTCTTTCTCGACGGACGAGCCCGCTGAATGTTCTACAACGAAGGAGGAACCAAGTGACAAATCGGGAGTGGCAACAGAGAGGAGGGAGAGAGTTCCGCGACAGCGAAAGCCGAAGGAGTCCAAAGGTCTTGGTGCAAAGAAATTGGGCTCCAGGGTAGCTATGGATGCTCCTCCGAGACCTCTGCCCATGGACGCCGAGACGCCAGAGGAGATAAAACGGAGGGCCGTAGCGGAGGGCAAGGAGCCTCCTATAATCGAGGAGTGTTGGGAGTTCAACGAAGAGGAAACGGCGAAGATTCTTCAGGGGATGAAGGATTTTGGTCTGGGCGAAGGCGACAGAGTGAGGATGCCGGAGGAATTGAAATCGGAAAAGAAGTTCAGCGAGGTATTCAAGCCAGAGGGCTGGGAGGGTCTGAACGACGAGGAAATTCTCGCGGAATTAGACGAAAACGGCGTGCGTCCGGTGTTGGACAAACTGGCGTCGGCTGGCGAGGATCGGTCGAATTACACCGGTTGGGGCAGCTGGGGAAGCTGGGGTATGAATTCGCTGATAAACAGCGCGACTGCGAGCGTTACCACGCTCGCCGGTCACGTGACGCACGGCTTGACGCTCCTGGACGAGGCCGTCGGGGCGCCGAATCCCGCGGAACTTGCACGACCAGAACTACAACCCGACGACGACAACGCCTCGATCGGTAAGGAAATTGGTGTATTGCGGATGGTCCATGGCGTCCCGCTGGGTTGAAAAGTCACGTAAATAACTTTGAACTGTTCTCGCAATCCTTTATGTTTCGTTCCTTTTTTGTTTTAAATTTAAAAACTACTCGGAGGTAGTTTTTTACTCGGGCATTACTGAGATATATATACAACGTTTAACAACTGAGATAAATAGAACAACGTTTGTTAACGCCAAAGAATTAGTTTTCTTCGGAAAAGTTTATCATCGAATTTCCCCGACGTACACTCGACGACTGGGACCAGACGCTGGTCAGCCTTGATAATATACGTCCATATAAATAAGCACCACGAACGGACGCAGTTGGAGGAATATTTGCGACATGTGCAGTGCGTGTCGCAAATATTGGGCCCAACTGCAGCCATTGCGTCGTGCCTGTCTATCTGGGCGCTTATTGTAAAACGCAAATTCCTAACGATGTAGGACAAACTAATTGGGCAAATTAACGTGACTCATTTAATTGTGAATACGGGGAGTTAAGATTGTATCGAAGATGATTCACGCAACAATGGCTCCGCTTCGAGCGTCTGCATATACGGAATGCAAAAAATAAAATAAAAAAGCGACGAGCCTCGACGAGCGAGGAGAATGATGCGCCGAGTGGATTGTCTTTTTAATCGATAGTTTACGCCTTTTGCAGAAGATAAATCATCGGGTAGTCAGGAGATCCAGTCATCGTTTGGATTCAACGACCTCATCTCGGGAGTTTCATCGATCACGAAGCTCGTTGAGTCAACGGGAACGAAGGTGATAACCGGCGGTTTGGGAACTCTCGAAACTATAGGGAAGAAGACAATGGAGGTTTTGCAGGAGGGCGATCCGGGACTGAAGAAGAAACGAGCGTTTTTCATGAACGAGGGCGACAAGCCGATCCTCTCGCAGATGTTGCGCGAGGCGAAGGAGAAAGCCGAAGTTGAGGAGAAGACTCTCGAGGAGAAGCAATTGTCGAGAAAGGTTCATTTCGAGAGTCTCTTCGACGATTATCAAGGTCTCGTTCATCTTGAGGCTTTGGAGATGCTGTCGAAACAGTGCAACATCAAGATTCAGCAAAGGCTCGTGACTCTTGACGCGGATGATCTGACTTCCATCCAGGAAACTCTCGAGGAAGTCAAGGAACTGTGCGACCTCGGTGATGAGGACGAGGAGGAGGATAACGAAAATAATTTGCAGGAAAGGCTTCAAGCCGCCTCCAAGGATCTCGCAGTTGCCATTACCTACGAAAAACTTCACGATGTACGATAGCAAGAAAGTTATCTACACTGTAAAAAAAAATTCGTTTGGATTTTAATGTACCGGACGGGAATTTTTTACGCATAAACTGGTACATTAAATTTCATGCACAATGCTGATGAAAAATTAATCAGCGTATTCAAACAATGGAAATACTTTACTTTTAATAGTTTGCATTAATTTTAATGAAAAAGTATATTAATTTTTCATTACAATTGTACATAAAATTTAATCTACCAGTTTTTGCATAGAAACATCCAGTCCGATACATAAAATTTACAGTTGGTTTACAGCCTATACCACTTTCTAAATCGAGATTACAGTTTGTAAATGAGCCTTTTTTGAAATTATATCAGATCTGGAAGGACACGAGGACGTATCTCGCGGAAGTATCCTCAGCGGATTCGATCGTCTCTGAGCGCGAGGTATTTCAGCGCGCCATATCGACTCTGGCGCGTTTCACCGCGTTCTCCGTCGAGAGATTCCACAAAACTGCCGAACTGCTGTTGATAAAGGAACGTCGCAGCACCGTTAACGAGGCCGACGCCCTGGTACAGCTGACGCGAATACTTTCCGGACAAATCGGCATTGCCGCAAATTCGTTCTCGAATTGGCTCAACGATCGTATAAAGAACACGGAAAAGCCCGACAGCAAAGTCGACATAACGACGATTTTTCTCGAAGTGAGTTCACAAATTTACGACCGGTTTTTGATCGAATCTGGAAACGATTGAGTGATTGTTTAATTGCGATCGTTCTTTTTTCAGGCTGCCAATGCGAGCTCCTACATCCAAGACGCATTTAGACTGTTGATACCGATACTGCAAGTCGGTGCCATCTGATCGAGTAGCTTTGGGTCTTTTTTCTAAAAACATTTTTCTACCGATCGTAACGAAGCTTAAATAGGGAAAGAATATCTTATGTAATTAAACGCAGTATTCGATAACGCAATATATATCTATACGATATTTGTTAAAACTGAGTGTTATTTAACGAGTTTACGATCGAAGAAAACAAAGGTCTTCCATAGTAATTGACCGACGAAATCTGGAGTAGGTCGAGTAGTCTTCGGGGTTTTTTCGTCTAAAAGCATTTTTCTACCGATCGTAACGAAGCTTAAATAGCGGAGTAATATCTTATGTAATTAAAGGCGGTATTCGATAACACAATATATTCGATATTTGTTAAAAAGCAGCGTTATTTAACAAGCTTACGATCGAAGAAAAAGAAGAAAAGCTCTTCGATAGTAAGACAAAATCTCGACGATACAGGGAGCATCAAGAATGAACAATCAACGATGACAAAAATGTTATTTATTTCATAATTACATAATCGTGGTTGGTTGTGTAAATCGCGTCGATCCCGATGATTCATAACTCGCGAACAGTCGTCGAGTGGATCGAACGCAAAATATCGAGCATCGATAATGGGCGCGCGGCGCCGTCGACAATCTGCGATTCTCGTCCTCGCATGAAATCGCGATGCGAGGTCGCACACACACACACACCTCGCTCCGATTGCCGAAGAAAAAAAAATCGAGCATTAATAATTCGATTCGGTAAAAAAATCCCCATCGCGTGTCACGTTATTCTTGCCTCGAAGTCTTCGCAATCGATGTGTTTTTTAATTTTTATTAAGGCCGCTGTTGTGCCGCACCGGTCGTGAGTTTCGCTGCCGAAGTGAACACTCGCGCTCCGGATTTTGGCGTACTTGACAATCTAGCAGGGCGTATGCCTGTGTCAGTGTTTTCCTCGTTTATTGCCGACCGGTGGTTTTTGAAGCTGAAAACTAGAGTTAGAATCGCTCGTCGACAGTGGAGCGGTCAGATTAATCGGCGGATTGAAGTTCAGGCTCGCCGTCGGGGGTTTCATAGACGCCCCGATTGTGATATTAGTAGCCGACGGTACCGGGGTCGAGTTTCCCCAAGCTGAAAGAAAAAGAACATTGAAATACATTTTACCCAAATTTGCAATGTTCGATCGTCTCAGCCTCCCAGCTTCGATCCACAGTAACAGAGAGCACGGCAACGATACGAGCCAAGAAAACAACGTGCTATTCGTACCATCTTTCTCGTTACTGTGTAGATCGTAAAAAAAAACCCAAAGCAACACAGGTATATCGTGTTAATGAAACAAGACCAGTGACCTTAGAATTATTGTTACTATCGAGGCACACGCTTGCCATCGCCGAAGCAGTCAGCCGCAACAAGCTTAACAAAAATGGCGACTAAAAAGCACACGAGGGGAACGAGAGAAAGAAAAGCCCAAACGATAAACGATGCGATTAGTTACTTTTTTTTTGCAAATGTGTGGAAAGTATAAGAGATCTGGGACTACGGTGATTTATGAATTTTAATGAGCGTCACGCTCTCCGACAAAAATTAGTTACATGGCTCTCGTAGCAGATTCGATCACATGGAATTGATGATATTGCTAGGTGATTCGTCAGATTTCCGTAAGCCCTCATGTGATACCTCTCCCGACAGCTGGACAAACACATATTTTTAATTAAACTGAATAATTATAAATTTTTTGTTTTTTTCAATACCTCTATAGCTACAATACTTGCAATACTGCAATTACTTTTCCCCTGGAAAACCAAAACGAATATCAAATTTTACGTGGGACGAGAAGAAAACTCATTGTCGGGCTAATATTAATATATGGGGAGTTCGCGGGCGGAGCGCAAATATCGGCGCGGAGCAAACATAAGAAAACTTGCCAAAGAAATAATAAGCCAAATCTACACGATAAACATTGTTGAAGAAAAAAAATGAAGAAGCTTGCTCAAGAAATTTTTGTTTCCATTTTTTATACGGTTAATCCGTACTCAAGACCAATGTTTTATACGGCTCATTGGCGTTGCTACTTATGTTAGTGTTCTCTACCTCACGCTAGATCCACGCAAGACCTGAACGTAGGACACTTTTATGGAACAGGCATACTGACGTAAGGTATACACATGGATAGAAAAATATTACGAGACTATCGAAGAGACTCGTACAAGAGTTTCACCAGTTCATATATGCGTAATTACAGGATTTTTTTTACTTTCAATTCAGTGTCACTTTCGTGTGTATTTACCTAAAGGATTCTGCGTACCGTAGCTGGGTGGTCGTCCCGTGGTTATCGCCGTCGACGAAAGAAAACTCTTGTTTCCTGAAACGATGTACGATTTCTCTTAAATATTGAGTCTCTCATAAGAATATTGGCTCTCTCATAAAAATATTGGATTACTCAGACATGTTATCGAAAAAATGCGAGCGAAGTACCTGGACCGAAGGGCGTAGGACCACTGGTGATCCTACCGATGCTGGAGCGTCCGCTCTTTCCGTTTATTTTGCTAACATCCTCGAACACATTCGTACTGTCCTTTAGAACATATTTTCGGAAGTTCAAATATTGCTCCTTCTGCTGCTGAACTTTCGAGTGAACCCCCTGCAACCTTCCAGCAACGGCAACCAAAGATTCGTGAATTTTACTCATAGCTGCGGTTAATTCTGCGAATGAAAAAAAAACCTTGGTTACGAGACGAAGTTTTATCTCGTGGAAAGGAAAACAGCTGTGTATAATGAATTTTTATCGTCGACCTTGAGGGGTGAGCGCTCTCGGTGCCATCATAGTCTGGATATGCTTCTCCGTGGCCTCGATCTGTGACCTGAACAGCATAATTTCATGCTCGAAAGATTCGGCAAGCTCCATGAAGAAGTGCAAAGGCGCGTTATTCTCGTACTGCAATCCGGCCGGGGTGTCATGTGTTCTCTGCGCAATTTCGGCGTTCTGAAGAGCTTTCGCCGTATCCTGCTTGAGTTTGTCGGCCAGCGAACGATCGCGTTGAACCGAACCGGCCAGAGTGGTGAGCATTTCCATCAGCGACGCGGTATCCTCCGAACAGCGATTCAACGGTCGAGCCGAACCTCGCGCTATGTCGGAACTGAATCCTTTCTGCGTCTTCACGAAATCTCTGCGGATTCGATAAATCATTGAACATAAATTTGAAAGAACACCCGGGTTTTAAAAAGATAAATTACTTGAAACTGTCGATTGTCTGCGTGAGTTCGTTGGGAATAAGATTTTCCTTGGCGACGGTCGGACTGTTGCTTCCATGGGAGAGACCTTTGTTGTTCAGGGAGACATCCAGACCACCTAATCCCTTGTTGGTACTGGTCGTGTTCGCAGGTGCGGCCGTCGTCGCGGGCTTCGCTCCGAACAATCCTCCCGTTCCCGTTCCGAATAACGAAGCTGTAAAGTATTAAGAATAGTTGAACATTTTACAAGTTTAAAAGTTTAACCGTTTAACCGTTTAACAGTTCAACAGTTTAACAGTTTAACATTTCAACAGTTCATCATTTTAACAGTTTATGGTCTGAACAATACTAAGTTCTTAAATACAATACCAAAAATTCATCAAATCAAGAATACTTTGAATACTAACACGAGGATGTCGCAGGGGTTCCAAAATTCAATCCTCCTCCTGTAGCAGGGGTGCTGGTAGGCGTGCCAAACGCCGTTGATGTTGACAAAGTCCCAAAACTGAGACCTGCGGTAGGTGCAGCAGACGAAGCAGCGGGAGTTCCAAAGAAACTCGGAGCAGTCGTAGCGGTTGACGATCCCAGCATGAGATTAGACGATTGACTAGGAGTCACAGTTGTCACTGCACCTCCGAAACTGAAATTGGGTGCCGGTACACTTGCTGCCGGAGCTGCAGCTGCAGGAGTTCCAAAGGTGAGACTCCCGCTCGCCGCTGGTGTGGAAGTGCCAAAGGTCGTACTTCCAAGACTCACGGACGTTGCTGGCCTTGAGGAAAAAGAAAAATGAATAGAAAATTAACATTGGCAGCGATGAAACCAACGTTGTATCAAAAGTCCCTACTTCGACAGCTGATCAATAGCCGCTTTGACGTGTAAATTATTTGCGTTACTCGCGGCGCTGTACATAACCTCTAATACTTACTTCGGAGCTTCGAATCCGAAACTGGGATAGGCAGTCGTCGTGGCCGTAGTTCCGAAACGGAACTTCGACATATTCACTAATTACAGAACAGTTCGAGGTAACTATTCAATTGTACTGTAAGATATTATCGTCGGAGCATTATTCGAACAGGAGAGAAAATTTACTCGAAGGACTTTTGAGTTTTTGCGGCTCACGCCGTCTAACTATTTCGCGGCAATCGTCGCGCTGAGCTCGGTATGTTGTGTGCGTGTGTGTGTGTGCGTTGTGTGACGTAGGTCGTGCAAGTCTCATCTAGGGCCGTTTACATTCTTCCGTATGCCTTGGAATATTACACATTTTTCATGTAAAATTTTATATATTCGTAATAAAAATTATTTTGATGGCTGATGACTCGGGTGAAAAGTTGTTCGGTGTGAGAAATGCGTAATTGATTGATTAGTGAATTATTTATATTATTCATTTTTTAATGGATGACTGTAACGGCAGCCGTCCATTCAAAAATAGATAATAAGAATGTATAAGTGAATATTGTTTAATTAAAGAAATTATCAATTATTTACGAATTATATACTTGAGTACTTGTGTATGTCATTCTATGTATCGTTTCTTAAAAATAATGTCTTCAAAATTGCATTAAACTCTCTAGCGAGAAAGAGGAAGGGGGATACAGTTTGTGCGAAAAATTTGAAAAGGCTTGCCGGATTGGTGGAGCGATTGGAGAAGAAGTGCGCGGAACTCCTGCGCATAGTCGTCCGGAGCTCGCGGCAGCAGCTCGACGTTACTCTCTTCTTCGCCATCTTGAACACCGATGTGCAGCAACTTTGAAGCTCCGTACGTTTCCTTCTGTTTCTTGTGAAAATAAACATATCGTCTGTAAAAAAAGTGTTCCCACCTACTTCTGAAGCTTCCCGGAACTGCTGGAAATGAAATCCTGGTCCCTCCTCAGGTAATTACTCCCGAAATCCTTCATCTGAAAAATGACGCCAGCCACAAACGCCGCGAGGCCGTGTTGTCGACAGTGAATTGTATTTTCACTCGATGATCGGTATATTTTTGAGCTTCATTTCGTTTTGAGATTCATCGATCTCCAGCCTTCTACCGATGACATTTAATATTTTGTTTTTCCGGAATATTTGAAATTTGAAATTTTTAGTAGAAAAATCAGGACAGGATTGTCGATTGCCCAAGTCGCCGGGGGGGAGGGGGGGGGGGGGGGGGTTGCGGGTCTGTACCTGCTACATATCCATATTGATTTTGGAACAGCATTTTTGTCATCCTGGAAGTTTGTCATCATTGTGGCCAATGTTTCAAGAGCTTCAATAACCAGGACGCTTATATCTTCAACATTACGAGACTTGCTCAATATGGCGAGGTAAAAAAAAATTCGATTGTTGATAACAGCAAACAGTTGAGATGTAGCGTAAATGAAATATGTACCAACCTCGTAATAATTAACCGATACATTTTTTTTTCTTCATATTACCATATATTGGGAGCTTGTTTATTTGGGGTGTAGCTTATCTATTTTCATCATGAGTCCTATTTAGGACGTTTTTAGTTCAGAAAAATAAATATGTTCACAAGCCAAAAATGAATGACACAAGTTTGGCGGGAAATTTATAAAGATATTTCCCGATTGGCGGAGGGGAGGGAAAAGAAATGCGCAGAGTGTCTACCGCGCATTAGCATTCGGCGCTGTGGGATGTTGGATTGGCGGAGAGGATGGAACGGAAATGCGCAGAGCCCCTCTGTGCATAGCTGTTTGGCGTCGCCGCAGTTGGTCTTCTCTACTCTCTTCTCCGCCATTTTGGACGCTGCCATGCAGTAACATCGAAGCTCCGTACGTTTCTTCGTTAATCCCGGGGAAAAAATCGTCCTGCGTGAAAAAAGTGTTTTCACCTACTCGTGAAGCTTCCCAGAACTACTAGAAATTAAATCCAGGTCCCCCTCAGGTAATTAGCCCCGAAATCTATGATGAAAAAAACAACGCCAGCGACAAATGCAGCGCGGCCGTCTTGTCGACAATGAAATGTTTTTTTTCTCGTTTGTATATTTTTCAATGACATCTTCCTAGATTCATCGACGGGGGTTTCAACGTTTGACTTCATGTTTTTTTTTTTTTAAATAAAATAAATGAAATTAGGGATTTTTAGTCGTCAAATCAAGAAAGTGTCATCGATTAGCAAAGTAGCGGGCAGGGGGGGGGGGTGCGGGTCTGTGCCTGCTCACGTGGCCATATTGATGTTTTTAAGTCCCCATTTTTCTATCATCTTGAAACTTTGTCACAATTTTTGGCAAACGCTTCCAGCGCTTCGACAACCGGAACGCGTACATTATTATCGCTAGAATACTTGCGAACAATCTCGGGAAAAAATAAATCGACTGTCGATAACAACGAGCGGCTGAGATGTACCGCGCATGAAATATGTAGGAATCTCGTTATGACTTATTGACACACTTTTTTTTTCATTCTATGTTTTCGAGACTTGTTGTTTACTTGGTAAGCCAAGCCTTACCTATACCCTTAATCGTTTTCATAGTATGACGTTTGCGCTTGAGAAAACGTCAATAATACCGCATTACGATACTAGTGGGAAAAACTTTTTCGAACGAGTATCGTCCCAAATTTTTACTTCAAAATAATACTTTCAAAAAATAAACAAATTAAATAATAAATAATAAATATAGAAAAAATATGCCAACGAGCCGAGAATTAAGCTTTTAAATGAATGTTTAATCTTTTGTCAGCTTTATTTTTATTTATTAATGAAGAAAAATGTATTTATTAAAAAAACAACTTTAACGTAAAAGAGGCTTGGATGTTAAATATTAATCGTTTGCAATTCTTTCCCTCTAGATTTGTGGATCCCGGATAATAAACAAGACGAAGGCAGCATTCCGTGAACACGTAGTGAAAATACCATTAACAGGACTGGCTAAGTTACCGACGGAAGGCAATGACGAAAACGTCACGATTCGGCAGTGTGTCGACTGCCGGCATAATCTCAGCTGAAGGGCGAGGAACTTGTTGAAAAAAATCTGAAAATGAGTGAGTCAGGTTTCAGAGTCCCTGCAGCTCCCACCATGTCGCAGGATTAATGTTCCGAAACGACACGGGATGCTGCTTGTATTTTTCATTTTATCGGGCAATTGGCATAGTGACCGCAACTCAATTCGATTTATTTCGCATTGACTTGCGCTTGGCCCTTTTATTTCTTTGTTGTGACATTTTGTAGACTAGGGTTTAGATCCTTCTTGTCTTTTAAAAATAACGCATCGATTTTTGCCGCACATAATTCACCGATGCGTTACGTTTTCATCGGAGTTTGGCCTCTGTCGCGATAAATTTGAAGTCGGATGACCCTCCGACTTCGTCACTTGCAACGGTTCAGATAAAAAAAATTATATCAAAAGAATTAGAAGCAGAAAAAATAGTGAAAGTATTACAAACGTTTTGATTGTTAAATATTACATGGACAAGAAGGATATTCGCGACGGCACTCAGCTCCATCGAAGTGGATAATTTATGCAAATTCTCATACACCATTAGATGCACCGCTTCGATGTTGTCTGAACCGAGGGTTGTCAGCTCTTCGATCACGTGTAACTCTGATTGGGAGAAACACTTTGATTATTTGTTCAATTTAACAGTAAAAAAGAAAACCGATTGAAAAAATAGATATTACAATCTATAAAATCTTTAAATAAGCGAACTAACCTGTACCGGTTCGAGCCGTTTCGAGCATAAAAAAATTATTCAAATCAGTAGACCGTTCAATATGAAGATTTCCAACTAATGCTTAGAATTATAGGATGTTTCAGGTATGAAGAAAAAAAGTTCATCGATCAAAGGTAGGTGTTGCGTGATGCTCGCGGAGGATCGATCGTCGCCTGAACGGTAGCCGAGCAGAGGTCGATCGAACGCTTGCGAGCGAAATGTATTTACTGTGAGGCATGTGTGTGAATGGGTATTTCCTCCGTGGGCACGAGGAGTACTAAACTCGGGTGTCGGACACGTCCCGGGGCGTAAAGTCCCTAGTGCAGGTTTTCGCACCCGGGTGGCTTGAGAGAGAATCGTGGAGTGAATGCGGTACTTTGAAAACTTGCTTTCGATTTACTTTCAAAAATCGAGTGCCATCGGAGCCTTACAGGCCCTACCGAATTCCACAAGAGCCTTGCGGGCTGTAACGCGTACCGTAAGAGCCTTGTAGACTCAATTGTCTATCACGCATGAGTCCACAAGGTTCCTTTGGTACTCGCCAGGATCCATCGATGCTCGAAGATTGCCAGTGAGGTAAAATGTACATGCGTATGGACAGCGATCGCATTTTTATCGTTGGCCATCGCTTGAACAAGTAAACCAATGACTATTTTGTATGGTTTGAAATATTTTCACGTTTTTGGGAATCTCGGAACATGCAGGTTATCCGAGGCTGCCGATACGCCCGAAGAGAAGAAAGAAGAGGCTTCGCGCTGAAGAAGCCATGTGCCGAAGAGGCCCCTCCGGCTTAGCATGCCGGAGCTCAAGAGGGCAACTATCGATGGCGCTCCATTATTTTTAATGGACAGTCATTGCATTTTTTTCTTTTTCATTGAGTCACTATGCCTAATTGTATTGTTGTTTGTTGGATCTATTCTGTAGTTCCCTCTTCCGTGTCCACATATTTCTTTGTTTAGATCGGATAGACTGCACTTTTACGGAGACTGATTTTTACACCTTATTTTCATTTTTTAACGTTTATGAACGAGTCGCAATGCTCAAGTACTGCATTTTTACGCAGACTGATTTTTAATACCGTATTTTTATTGTTTAACGTTTATGAACGATTCGTAACGCTGAAGTAATAGGCTCTTATGGTACTTGTCAAAGTTCATTGAACCTCGGTGATTGCCAGTGGAATTAAATATGCATGCGTATGGACAGCGATTGCGTTTCTATCGCGGGTCATCGCTTGCACACGAAAACCAATGATTTTTTACATGGTTTGAAGTATTTTATTTTCACGTTTTTGGGAATCTCCGAGCATTCATCGGACCGACAGGTCATCGAGGTTTTCGATACGCTCGAATATTCCGGAGTATTCATTTTAAACTTAAATTTTGCTGCAGAATAGATCAATTCTGTTGTTTTTGCAATCGATGTGCTAATCCGTTTTTTACAGCGTACTCGCGCCCAAATTTCTACCACGTGAAACAAGGACAGAAACGGACGAAAACCGCGAGGAAAACACTCACAGGTAAGTTCTAACATTTGTACGGATATAAAACATTTCGACAATTATTCGCCATAGAATTAAGCTCTCAGAACGGGTCCTTATCTCATCGATGTTTCGCAATCTTAAATCTATTTTGCATCCTCTGCCGTTTACTCGAACAACTAGAACAAGTTTTTACTTTACGGGCGTCCCGCAAATAAGTATTCATTTGAAATGAATAAATATTCATTTATTTCTGGTGCGCCCAACAAATAATTTTTTTTCTGGGTAAAGTCTTTTTTCGATTCAAGCAAGTATCGCGTGCACTTAATTCGTGTGCTGGACCATCCGTGATGGTGTAGCACACGAATTGTCTTGAATGATGCTCCATCACTCATCCACTTAAGTGACAAGATCCATATTCTGCTATACGTCAAAGAGCGTCAGTTCGTTGTTTTTTTCTGTCCTCGGGTGGGTTACAAGTTTTTAAAATTCCGTTTGAGAAGGTCTCTTTT
Organism: Stenichneumon culpator; assembly: GCA_964017025.1. NCBI lineage: Eukaryota > Metazoa > Arthropoda > Insecta > Hymenoptera > Ichneumonidae > Stenichneumon > Stenichneumon culpator. The sequence continues at coordinate 16,976,109 of OZ024772.1, read as the reverse complement.
ACTTCGTAAGATGCCAATTGAGTGTCGTTCGCTATCGTGAGTTATCTCGGTGCTGTTTCAATATTTCAATAAAAAGAAAATACCCCAATTACCACTGCTCAGTCCCGATGACGTTCACCGAACGGAAGTGGAGCTTTGAAATTTCGTGGTTAGGGATCGACCCATTCTATCTTTTTATAAAACCATCGAATTTATCTACGTCCTTTCAGAATCATTAGGCAGCTCAAATTGTATCGTCGGTGTAACGAGCCGGCCGGCTTATCACGAAGCTGTCAACGTCAGATTTGATAAATGCCCGGGGTTTGCCCGCGTTGCCTTCGCGAGGTTTACTTCGCCGAAGAGAAATTAGCCCTCGGAAAAGTCTGGCACAATTTTTGTTTCTCATGCCGTTAGTAAATTTAATTTGTTGTTCAATCATCAAAATTATTCGCGCGTTGAAGAAAATTGTTTATCAGTCGCGCTCCCCCCCTCTTTTTTTGTTACCGACGAGGCTGGTTTTTTTTTTCAAGGTAACTGCCGAAAATTGCTCGACAGTTGGACGGTAGCGACTCACTCCGGTGAATTGTTCTGCCGAAATTGTTACAACCGACTGTTCTCGATAACTTCCGTTCGCACCGCATTGCCCGCACCCCGGATCAGTCACATTCTCCCACCGGCCGATAAAGCAGATCCCGCCTTGTCACCCTGCGAATCCCTTTCCGACTGCTGCTGCTGTTGCTGCTGCAACGACGAGTCCCTCCTAATCGACCCTCAAAATCAGGATTTTGAGATCCGCGGATCATCGGTTTCCATTCAGGAAAGGCAACGACTGCGCGGTGGTCGGGACGAAGAACCGCCCGAGACCAATAAAATTCTGAAAACAGGCGCCGACAAACTCGGCTCCGAGAGCGAGAGTTCGAAACTCGGCGCTCGCAGTTCCGTTGACTTCATCGGCAATCAACCATCCGGTCCTTCCGCGACTGCCGCCTGGCACAACAGACAGCAATCGGCTTCTCAGAGGTTCGCACGACACTGCAAACTCATTCGAAGATGACATTTCGAATACCGAAATGTTTGCCTCTTCACAGTTTCGTCTGTGAAGTTCAATGATATTTTCATCTTCCAATGGCGTTTTTTTCGAGGCTAATTTCTCCTAAACTCCCTAAGGCCAATCTCCCTAAAACTTCTTCCCAAAATGCGCCTTTCATGGCAAGAAAACAAAAATTTAACTCCAACAATTTTCGAAATCTCTGCAGCTTAGTTTGTTTCATAATAGTCAACATGATTTGTTTAGTAATTTTATTATATTTTATCGCGACCCTTAGCGTAGTCAGTCATCCTCCGCCCTCGGTTGAGCAACTCCTCGTTCGCCCATCGAGCACTCCCGCCCCCGCTCAAGCCGCTATCCTTAACACCAACGGCTGTTCGGCTCATCGAAGACCGGGAAATCCTTGTCGCGCCAATTACGGTCATAGCCAATACTCGAAACACTGTCACCGCTATCGCTGCTACGATTCGCAGAATCCGGATTCTCCGGAACACGGAAAGATCATAAGGGTTTGCCAAGGAAGAAACTTCGTTCAGAATTATCGCAATTGTTTGAGGTGAGAGCGCGTCCTCTTCGTAGCAAGTAGAAGACATTGGAGTACAGTAGATTGGATACAGTAGTAGAGTCGCTTTCTTCCCTGGCTCCTCAACACTCAGTCTCGATGGTCGCTCAACGACTACGCCGAAACTATCCGATAAAGTTGTGCTTCGATATTTCTTCGACGTGATGCATTTACACAGTAAAAGTAGTACCGACGTTTTTTTGTCTAAAAACGTTCACAATTCTTTTCTTGTTAATTTTACAAAAAATGTTCCGCACTTAACAAAAATATTAGTTTTTCCAACAATTTTCTTTTTGTAAAATTAACAAAAAAATTGTGGAGGGTTGTGGACAAAAAAGTTTTTGTAAAGGGTACAAATCTTTTTTGCCGTGTAGGGAAGAGTGGTCCAAAATGGGACAGCGGGGCAAAACGCTATTACCCAATAATTTTTTGATGATATAGTCGGGTAAAACGGGGGAGAAAATCCGGATGTATCGATGGTGCAAAATGGGGTGTACAACATGTTTTTTTTTTGAAAATTGCGCTTTGCCCCACTGTCCCATTTTGCCCCGCTCTCCCCTACCCGATTGCCGTTTGTATGAAAGACACGCTACTTCCGTGGAGGAATAGCGACGAATTTAATCATTTCGTTACTCACTTATTTATAAACCCCTGTATAATTGTTAAAAATGATTTTTTTACTCGGGAGTGAAAATTATAGTTGCTAGAGCGTCGATAACAGAGAGACCTTCGGGCTTCAGCAGAGTCGTAACTTAGGTGTTTCCAGTCGCCCCGGCAGGAGTATTTCGACATTCGCCCTCCAATCCCAGCCTGAAGCATCCTTCCTAAGGCCGCTCGCGAAGATTCCCATCACCATTGATTCCCCGAGGCCAAGATCTTCATACCCACCCTTGCCCCCTCATCACAGCCCGCCGCCATCCAGAAGAAGGGTTTCCTTCTTCCCCGCGAGAAGCGCCTTCCCCAAGAATACATCGGATCGTCATCCGGCGATGCAGAACATCGTCGACGGAGAGGAGCGCCGCAACCTCGACATAATAACCTTCGACCACCCCTCCTACCAAGAAGAATCCCACCCGACCAACAATGACGAACTTCCTCCCAGCTGCGCCATCGGGATTAGCGGCGGGAACGACATTGACGCTCGCGACTGCCATTCGGAGTACGAAAGCTGCGACGATGAGAGGATGCGGGGTGGTTGCGGAGGAGGATCCGGCTGTTGCTGTGGCAGCGGCGGCGCAAGAACGAGCCCAACGCTTCGTCACTCGGGTCAGAGTCCTTGCAACCAGAGATACCAGGCCGACAGAGGATCCACCGTCGAGGGAGCCTGCGGTTGCAGCGGACGGGCGCGAAGCGGATCTCGCAGTGGGGCTTCCGGTCGCTGCTGCAGCGGGAGCGAAGTCGCACCGGCTCGTTCCGCCAGGAGCGGCGGATGTCGCAGCAGCGGCTACGAGGGCAGCAACGAGGGCGCCTGCGCCGCCAAGGATCCGTGCGCCCGCCGTCCAACCGGCCACGAGACTTGTCCGCCACGATCGGCCGATCCCTGCTCGACCGATCCATCGACACTTTCGCCCTGCAGCGCCTCCGCTTGTTCTCCACCGTGCTCAGGCAGAAAGGGCTGCTGCCCGCCGGCGGGCTGCAGACCCGTTCGCCGGAGAATCGAGCGTTGCAACACCCCCTGCACCGGTGACACCCAGAGCTGCGGCGGCGGCGGATGCTGCGGAAGCGGATGCCGCGGCGGTTGCGGCAAACCCGGACAAACCTGCTTGCCACTGAGACCATGCACGATACCACCGTGCAAGCCGCATCCTCGAGGCGGCGGATCACCGTGCATGCCGCCCCGAAGATGCGCACCCCAGCCGCCCTGCTGCCGCAGTCCAGTCCTGCCCGGAAGTCCCGGCAGCGCGTCGGCCAACGGCGCCGGCTCGGGTTGCTGCCGGTAAGGTCGAGTCTCAACTGTGCTCAGTCGGATTGATCACGCGTACGTCATTGTGTGCCCAGATCCGCGAGTCCCGGTGGCCGATCAGCCGGCGGCGGTGGATGCCCGCAGATGTCCAACTGCCAGCAACAGGACGACGGTTTTATCGGCGGCTCTTGCTGCTCGCCCAAGTTACCGACCGGATGCGAATGCCTCGGCGGCGGACTCGATTGCCAGAGATGCGGACGCAAAGTTTATCAGGCGGAGATGCAGGTGAATTCACTGCGGAGTGGAAACAATGTTTGTAGATTTAGGAAACTGTTTTTTGGCGACGAATGTCCACAATTATTTTGTTAATTTTACAACTAAATGTTCGTGAAATTAAGAAGATTGTTTTGTACACTGAGAAAAAGGATAGTATTTTTTACTATACCAATAGTTCCCAGGGGGAACGTCTATATAGATAGTTTCTGATAGTATATATTCAATTAGTTAAATTATAATTATAGTTGCAACCATCATTTTTTGTCACTGTCGTAACTATAAAATGTAAGTGTTCCGTCTGGGAACTATTTTTTTTATGGTAAAAAGATCAGTATTGTTGCTTTTGCTATGTCATTTTTTCTCAGTGTAATATTAACATGTAAAGAATTGTGGACGTGTTTGTGGACGAGAAATGTTGGTACACTGGGACCTCGACTTCGGCTCCGCATCGCACCTACAAAAATCGAGGTTGTGCATGCCCCGCCCATACTAACTATCGGGCATGGCCCACAGCTTTCTGCGCCGATCGATATTCGCTCCATGGTGGGGACTGTGACGGAAACCGAGGGCTCAAAAATCGAGGTCCTAGCGTACCTACTTCACTGTGTACTTGGGGATTCCACACCTGCAGATACAACAAAAAAAAAAGTTTTCTTGGGAAGAATTTTTTTATACCTCAACTAATTTTTTTGCCGACAAGGTCTTTTGACCTTGTTCGGCAATTTTATTCTTCAATGTTTTCCGTTCTCGTTAGATCGCCTCCGGCGTGCCCTATCACAACATATGCTTCAGCTGCTTCTGCTGCCGCAAACCACTCGAGACGCTGACCTACCACGAGAACTGTGGCGAGATCTACTGCAAACGTCAGTTCTATTCTATTTTTCAAAACTTTTTTTTTTACTGTCAAAAACATTGAAAATTTTAGATTTCTTATCAATTTTTTTCACAATCGTTTAGAATGCTACGTGCGAAACTTCGGACCGCAAGGATACGGCTACTCCGGCGTTCTCCAAACACCAATGTAAATTAGTAAAAAAACTATCTTTCTACAAGTTCGGCCACCTGACGTCGTTCCTCGGCGAGGAGCGCTGTGCAAGATTTTTTTTCTTCGGTTTAGTTCCTCTCGAAAAATTCCATTAGTTTCGTGCGACAAATCAAATACAATAATGCCCATTGATTCCCGTCTTATATTTTCCTCACGCCGAAGAGTCAGATCAGAGACCTATCGAAGAAATCGAGGTGAAGAACACCGAACGGGATCGCTGTACGAAAATCCCAAGTGACGAAATACGACGAAGTAGCAAAAGTCTCCTGCCGACTTGCTCGCGTCCCTGCGCTTCGGTCTCACGCGGAAATAACATTTCCGGACGCGTCTCCTCCCAAAAAAAAAAAAAAAAAAAAAAAAAACCACCTCCCTTTATCGTTCGTCACTCGTGCTTGCCGGGCTGCCAAGTTCTCTTCCTGCCGGAGATAGCACGCACACTCTACGTCTCTCCATCGCGTCGTGCCGCCTCTGTACCGGCATCCGGAGGACTTTGATTTTTCATGCATATATCGTGCCGCGGAGCCTCCGCGCGAGTATTTACCGCTGTATGAGCGTCGAACTCTCTCTCTCTCTCCCTTTATTTTTTCCTCCCTCTACCCGTCGATTCTTTTATTATTTATCCACACCGATGGCCACTCGCAGGTGTACCCTGCTCGTGCGCACTTTCGCATCGCCGCATGTTATATATCGTCCGATGTTCCGAAGGGTGTAGCCGCGGATCTGCGTTTACCGGGGGGGGGGGGGGGGGGTGGTTAGGAGGGGGGGCACTGAAAGGAGTGCGAAAAAGTACGGGAACGTACGCCGCTGAATGCATAGACAGTGGGCGATGGTGGGGAAAATAAAAAGAAATAGATACAGGCGAAGCGGAGAAAATCTGGCGAAGGAGCGGGGAGTGGAAGGGTGAAGGCGCGGTAGGGACGGGGGGGGGGGAATCTGGACCGCGGGGGGTTTCAAACGGGTGCGCGTGAACGACGAAGGTGGACGAGATACGCGAAAGGGTAAACGAGGGGGGTGGAGAAAAATCCTCTTTCCCCTGATTCTCCGTTTTATCGAGTCTCGAGAGAAACTCACTTCCCCCTCTCCTCTGTGCCGGTTACGCGTATCTGTACACAGGAAGCGGATAGAGAGACGGCTCGATTCGAGTGTGCGCTTGTCGCGCTAACGGCGAAAGAGAAAGAAAAATCGCCGGCGGGACGCGGCTCGGAGAGAGAAGGGATGGGGTTGGGTCTATCGAATCTCTCCTCTCGGTCGCTTCCGCGCGGGAAGCTCGCGACGAAACTGACCGGTCTTGGTAACCGGTCCTGGGATTGTTCGTTATCATTTTGCCTTTAGCGAAATGAAGTCAAGATTTGTTTCTGCGATCCTACTCGTAATGTTATCTTGCTTTTATGTCATTTCGATAGTCCTGTGTGTATGCAGTGGAACACCGATTAACCGGGATGCTCGGGACCGAGGAGTCTCCGAGTAGTCGAAATCCCGGGCACTCCGAATTAGAGAGCGAAAGTGAATAAGTCAATAATGGCTAATGATACAACTTTATTTTGATCAGATGCAATGACATTTCGTACAACTTGCTTAATCGTTAAATAGTGTGAACTAGAATGTAAATTATTATTTTTTATTTTTTTTCGTTAATAGTTTGTAAGCTAGTCTAAGGAAAAAATCTCGGTAGAGGCACTGTTAATCCGACTCCGGTTAATCGGGGTTCTACTGTATGCGTAAATAAAGTCATAAATAAAAAATAAATAAATGTACAATAGTTTGTCAATATAGAATATGCCATAGTTGTTCATAATATATGTAATATGTATGTTGCTGCATATCTATAAAGTAATAAGTGCCTTTACATAATATATATATTAAAAAAAAATGTATTTATTATATTCACGGGCTGGGCCCAATTACAAGCGCGTTACGCAAGCTTATCGGCAAACGGGCAATAGCCTGTTGGGGGAGCACGTCGAAGATATAAGTAAATATATTCGATTATACCATAGCAATGAGAAGAAAAAATAACAAAAAAAGGCGTCTTACAAAATGCAAAAATAACAAACATAAATCTCGTTACAGAATTTTAAAAAGTAACTTAGAATAACCGTATCATAAATAGATATTTAAAAAAAATAATTTATAGCCGGGTCTGTGGTTGGCGAGCAGAGTAAGTCGCGTTTTGATTTTTTCATCACATTAAAAAAAGAAAACGATCCACAATCCAGTTCTCCGTCAGTTTCACCGAGAGTACCGTGGAAAATCGAGCGAGAGAGGAGAAAACCCGGCTCGATTTGACTGAGTCGACGACGTGGTAAACGAGCGAGTTGGAGATTGAACAAGATAGAGACGCGGCGAGTTTGAGCAAAAGAGATGAAAGGAAGGAGAGTAAAGCGGGACGGCCGAAGGTGGGTTTGGATGGGAAAGAGCGAAAGAGAGTCGGTTGCTGGTTTATCGAGTCGCTCCTCGTGCGGAATTGCACCGAGTGAAACGTGGGACGGGTGTACGTATACGGTACCGTCGGGTGTATATAGGAGAGAGGCAAACGGCAGTCTACGACGGTGGAGGGGGCGTTTATATAGCTTTCAAGCGCAGAAGCTTAATCTAATTTCAAATATAAATCTGTTCTCTCCCGCGTTGCCCCGGCTCTCTTTTCGTCTCCCTTTCTCGAGTGAGCGCCCGGCACGACGGCTGCTGCTGCTATGCTGGTATTGCGGAACCCACCCCGCACCCCCTGCCCAACCCCAGGGCGAGGGGGTGGGAGCTTAACTACACTACACCGCCAACGAGAACAATAATCCAGGACCCTCGACTTCGTAATTCTTTTTCCTCAACGTGTACACTATTACTCGCTGCCCCCCACCCTCTCCCGCTCACTTTATACCAAATTCGGTGGATTAATTGAATCCTTAAATTGTTCATTCACTCCCGTGGGCTTTTCGCGAGGAGAATTTTTTTTTCTTTTTGTTTTTTTAGCTTTTTCTTTTCTTGGGAATACGCCGCTGCTGGAATCTATTAAACGATCGAGAGCGGATGAGTTTTTATTGAAATGCGATGATGATTTTATTTAAGGTGGTCCTTGCGAATAGTGCTCAGTTCGCATAAGTTTCGCAGAAATGAGAGGGAATTGCAAACACTTCTGGATTGTGTAAAAATCCGAAACAAATCAAGCATATTAAAGATGTTGAAGAGATGCATTTTTAGGCATAATAATAATTCTAGAATGTTATTAACGAATTGATGAAACATGAAATTGTTCAACAAATCTCTCGGAAACCTAACTTTTTTTTTATGAAAATGATTCGTTCACTTTTCTGGATAAGTATGAATTTTTTCAGATTTTTAAATTCACTTTGAATTTTTTTCATGGGAAAATGTGTAGAAAGTCACAAAATTCAAAGTGAATTTACAAATCTGAAAAAATTCATACATGTTCAGAAAAAAGCATGAATTATTTTCATAAAAAAATAGTTAGGTTTCCGGAAGATTTGTTGAACAATTTTATTATTCATCAATTTGTTAATAAAATTTTGGAATTATTATGCAAAATCAATCTTCACAGTGCCTTCAATATGCATGATTTTTTCAGGTTTTTATACCATCGAAAAGTGTTTGCAATTTCCTCTCATTTCTCTGAAACTTATGCAAAGTGAACATTATTGGACTACCCTAAAGAGGGCTTAAACCGAAAAATATTGTTTCGAGAATTTTTTTTTTGTTTCTTTTTTTTTCTCGTGACGAATCTCGTATGCCGAGATTCGAAGTATTTATTTTACGAAAAATGTCCGTGAAAAATTAGCAGCGTGAAGTGTTTAGGTTGAATCCTTAAATAGTTCAATCACTCCCGTGGGCTTTGCGTCAGGAGATTTTTTTTCGTTTTGTTACCTGTTCCTTTGTCTTGGGAATACGCTGCTGCTTGAATCTATTAAACGATCGAGAGTGGATGAGTTTTTATTGAAATCGAATCGTGATTTTATTTAAAGTCGGCTCGAGGCGAAAAATATCGTTTGGGGAATTTCTTTTTTTTTTTCTTGTCGCGGTAGCTTTTTTTTTCTTGTCTACCGAGATTCGAAGTATTTATCGTATGAAAAATGTCCGTGAAAAATTAGCAGCGTGAAGTGTTTAGGTTGAATCCTTAAATAGTTCAATCACTCCCGTGGGCTTTGCGTCAGGAGATTTTTTTTCGTTTTGTTACCTGTTCCTTTGTCTTGGGAATACGCTGCTGCTTGAATCTATTAAACGATCGAGAGTGGATGAGTTTTTATTGAAATCGAATCGTGATTTTATTTAAAGTCGGCTCGAGGCGAAAAATATCGTTTGGGGAATTTCTTTTTTTTTTTCTTGTCGCGGTAGCTTTTTTTTTCTTGTCTACCGAGATTCGAAGTATTTATCGTATGAAAAATGTCCGTGAAAAATTTGCAGCGAGAAGTGTTTAGGTAAAAAGCGTGATACGGTATAGAACTCGCCCCGAACTATCTGCAGAGTCGAGCTCGGAATTAATAACCCTCATTTGTCCAGGCTCGTTCGCCCATTTGCAGCTCGGTCCCTTGGCTCCGTGCTGCTCTCGTTTTACACGGCATTACCTTTGTAATAGCGCATGTTGTGTACGGGAGTTTGACGAGGGGATGCCGTCGGCCTGACGCACAAAACCCCGACCCCAAAACACCCCTTCGATACTGTCACAACACGACGACAACGTTCGGGGTTAAAAATTTCACTGCGACGATGGGTCTCGCAACGTTTTACAAGGAATTATATGGATAGCTTGTTTATGGTATTTCGAGACTCTCGCGAAGATGCATTGAAGGGCAGGTAGCAGGGTGGACTGAACGAAAGTCGGGAAAGTCGTGTAATAAAAAAATAACAAAAATAAAATTACATCTATACAAAATAGTAGCAGCGTAATAGTTTCCTCATTGAATTCCGAATCGATTCATAAATTTTTCGATCTTAAAGATATGGAAAAAAATATATAAACAAATGATGACTAAAGTTTATGTTAGGAGCACAGACGTGGACTTACATACAAGTAGCTATAGCGAGTAAAAAAAGAATTGTTGTATTAACTAAGTTCAAAGCTGTTGTTTGTTTGCCACAAATAAAGCATTATTCTTTAAAGGATGTTATTTGCTTCCATGGATTCAAAATTTGTCGATTGAAACAAACATTTCTATTCTACCAACCAAATGACACCTTTCAACGTATCTCACCGCGGCTTGGTTAATCCAACCATTCCCTTTTCCACGTGTAGCAGAATAATGTGAAAAACAGACCGCATGGAATGTAAAAGAAAATGCATCGAGTGAAATAATGGAGCTTCTTTTGGTCAACTTCCTCCAAACAATCGTTTCACGGGGTTAAAGAAAGTTAATTATAATAAAAAATATCGGCGCTCAGGGATGCGCGTTATTCGTTCTGGGCTTAAAAATTAGTAGCATACGTTTTTGCGACCAGGGATTTAATATCCCGAAAAAAAAAAAAAAAAAAAAAAAAAAAAAATGCCGAGCAGTGGTTGGCATCGGCCATTCTCAGTCGTAATAGCCGATAGACGATTCGGACGAAAGCGTGCAGAATCGTCGACTGTCAGAGTTACCCCACGGAGCCCCGACGAGGTCTGCCCTGGTCCTCCATTCAGTGTTCGGATACGGTAAAGGGGTGCCCCGCAGCCCTCGCATTAGTCCGAGACAGACCGTTGGCACAATGAAGCCCCGAACCTTAATGAGCCGCGACGAATCGTCCCGAGTATTCGATGCAGATTAACGAGGATGATCGCTAGATATAATGGAGAAATATGCAAATTCGGTGGCGAGATGTATGCGTGAAAAAAAATAGATAAAAAAAAACTAGCGGGGTCCTTGATCTCATTGCACGAGAGTGTGACGAATCACTGCACACAGCTGCGGGCAACTTGTCCCACGCAAAATTCATCTATTTTTTTTTCATCTTCCGTTTAACTTTTCGGAATGCAAACATACGAAGGCTGATGCTCCAATGCGGCGAATAAAAAGCGGATCGGATAAAAGTTGACGTCGGGTCGGGGTGCTTGATTATTATTCGGTATTATAGTTCATTGAAATTTATAGACAAAGTTGGGACAAAAGGATATACATATTATAAATACATGTATTAACTCGCGTGCCGAACGCGAGAGTTTTGATAAATTTGCAAAAAATGTATTCGCCAAGCAAAATAAAGTAAACATATATTAGCATAAAGTGCAATACTATATGCGTAACAATATAGAGTGTACTATAATATAGTAGAGTGAACATGAAGAACATGGTCCACCCTGACTGGCACATAAATCGATGATATTCTATACGGGCCATATTCACCACTTTTACCCTATTGTCTTTAAATAGAGGCCGGCAAAACGGACTATCTTTACAAATTTTTCCCGTAACATAAAAAATAATAAAAATACAAAGGTCTCATATAAAAAACAGGGTACCTGCCCGTTTTGCCCCGCCCGTTCTGATACTCCGCTAGCGATCGAGTAGAGCGGTTGAACATACGTCGGTGTTGAGTATCTCGTTTTCGGGGTCTGATTCTCGTCGTCCAGGCATTGGCGAAGGCCCGCCGTGTGCGTTCGCGTCGAGCACATTTAATTTGCATCGTATAAATCGCGTTTCCGGTCGAGTACGCAACGCAAACACGCGCACGTTTTGGCAGTCCCGCCGCGACTCGGATCCGCACTCGAAAATTACATGTGTGCGTATACACGATGTACTCGGGGTGCTCTGCAACCGTGGTCGGTGAGTTCTGTCGAGGAACTCTCGCTGTAGTCGTAGCGAGTCGGTGAACACATGCGAGAGTCCGCGCCGGGGAGCTATTGATGCTTTCTCGTATCGCGTTTGCCTCGGCATTGTTGCTTCGGTAATTTATGATTCGCTAAATAAATCAGACAGTCCGGACAAGCCCCTCCTTGCACTTGTAAGATTTTGCCGGGGGTTTTTGAACGAGCTGTTGCCGAACAGCCCGCATCACAATACCGAACTGCTACACGCGTCCGCCTTTGCGTGGAAGGATCATTTCGAAAATGGGGCGACGGCGCTCGCAACCCTTCTCCTATTTTCCTACCTTTCCTTTTACTCTCAACTTTTTCTCGCGACGTAGACAGGATTTATGGATCCTTATTTTTATTTACCCGTACTTGCGCTTGTTTACCTGGGAGCCCCGCGGGAAAACTCCTGGCAATAGTCCTTATAGAGTCGGTCGGGGTGATATGTCTGTGATTTTTTAAATCATCCAAATAGGAGGTTTAACGTTAAAAAGAATCTTCAAATTTTGGTCGTAAACAACTCTAGAAACATCGGACTGAAGTAATTCACTCAGGACCTCCGATATTTTCGATGCGGGATTTAATCGCAGTTCTATGAATAAATATTTGCGATCGGCCATATCAACCGGACAGTACGGGTGATATGGCCATAATAATGGTAGTCGATTAGGCCTAGAGGAGCATAGAGAGATCGCGCAAAACATGGCTTACCATGTTTTATGTTGTCTACATGACCCACAGAAAAACAATAATTACCTCCGTCACATATTTCAGATGCCAAACTAAAGGGAACACTGTTTTACCGACCATATCACCCGGAAATCGCGGGACATATGGCTGATACTATACTGAGCCTTGCACATATAATCTTATAATTTTTGGTGCAATCATATTGTATCCACATATATTAAAAACTGTGCAATCGGCAGCGCCACTCGTGTGTTACTTTAAAAGACATCACAATGACTTACAATAATAATAAATAAAATTTAAGTAAAACAAAAAAATATAATAAAAGATAACAAACGTTGACGCGGTAGTTTTCCGAATGGTGTACATCTTGCGGATCTAATATAAACAGAAAAAAAAAATGATTGATATCTAAAATAACACAGTCACTGCTCAGAGAGCCGGTATGCAGTACACGAAATTCTCGTTTATCATCTTCGCGGATGATTCGATTCAGCCCGAGTGGAAAAGTTTGCGCCCCCTCAGAGCTGCTTGCGATCAGCTCGGTTAATTAATTCGTTGCGGGTAATTGAGAGACTGTGTTAGATCGGAAGCCACAAAGCCCCCTTGGTTATTACGGCGAGGATAGTTTTCCCGTTTGATCCTTTGGCCTCTCGTTGTCGGTTCTGACATATTTGCTATCTAACGAGCCCGGGCAAGCCACGGGAGCGCGTTTAATGCAGCTCTCGATACGCGAGGTAAGGTATTAACGCCTCCGCAGCTACTATGCGCACATACCTGCTATCGAACACCCCGCGGATGGCGAGCCGGCTACCTGCGACGCCGTACTATCGAAGAGACGGAGTATAAACGGCGGGGTGCAATTTGTGAGAGAAATTTACGAGCGCCATCCTTGCATCCCCATCGGAGAGTAGCAGCGCTTTAGGTCCGTGCGGATTTTTTTCCCTCGGTATAATATTTTCATTTTAACGATTCTCCGATAGGGAAACTCCGGCTCCAACCTGTGAATGGGCACGTAGTTTATGGGACAAGTATGGCTTTTAGATTAGGTACGTAAGAGCGCGCTACCACCGTTCCCGATATTCGGCGGTTTGGGAAAAATCCCTCCGCCCTTCGACACAAATCACCGAATTATTTTAACGACACGACTGATATTTACGATGTCGCGAGTGCTATAGCGTTTTATGCTGCGATCGACCGCAAATCAAAGAAATTATATCTGTGTTTACTTTTCGTGAATATAGTGTTTTATTTCTGCTGTCGTAACATTTCGTCGGCTTTCGTGTTTAAACGTCGTCCAATTAACGCCGTTAAAATCTCGCTGCACGGTACATACGATTCGTATTCACGAGGGCTCGTTACACACGGCCCGACAAATATATATATGTATCTGTATGTTATATAATCGTCGCGAGTTTTCCCGATAGTTTGCCGCGTAATCAGAGTACCAGCCACGGAAAGGTTCCATTGTACAACGCACACACGCGAATTCCGTTGCGAGGTGGATGGAGAGAAATTCGTTGTGTATAAAAAGGGTTGCAACGGAGAGCGATATCGGAGCATAAAGCGGGACGGTTGCATGCGGCCTCGAATCGTAGTTGCCGGAGTGGGGAAAATAGAAATAAAATCAGAATGGTGTCATATGCGTCTGCTTGCATGATAAATGTAGCGATTTAAAATCGGAAATTTCTCTTTCGTGTTCACGTTAGCCCGGGGATGAGAGAGGGGGGGGGGGGGGTTTGACTAATGGTTTCGCATTAACTATTGGAGCATTATATTCAACGGGTGTGCGCGGGTTGACATTTTTTTTTTTTTTTCAAAAATATATATCCCACTTCGAGCGACAAGAGATTGATACTTCAGCTATCCTCGAGCTGCGGGGCTGTTTCACGGGCTCTCTCTCGACCTTCCCTGGCGTTAATGACAATAATCGTGGCATCCGATGCGGTGTTTTTTTTTTTTTTTTTTTTTTTTTTTAAATCTTTCTTTCATCTCACCGGATCTCACCCTTCGATCGGGAATGAGGAATGGTTTTTCGGTAGATGGGTCGCGATGACAGTGCGTCGCGAAGGGACTCACGCCACTCGACGATCATTTTTCATGAGTCTTGTACATACTCGTAATAACGAGATGTTTTTTCAACACTTTGTCCCAACCTATCAGCTATTTTCTTTTAAATAGAATAGTTCGGTATTTTTAGCTCTTAAAAAGTAGTGATTTTTTTTTTCTTTCTGGTTTACATCGCATCTTGGGTATAAAGATTAAGCGCCTCGAATACTTCGACCAAGTTTCAATGAATTTTCTCCGAGTGTCGGGACGAGTGTTGAACCGCCCGATACTTAGAGGAAAGGACAACCCTTTCTGGCTGCACAGTCAAGCGCCGGGAACCCTCAAGGGAATTGTCCCGAAGAAAGAATCGAGACCACCCAGACGTCACCGCCAAACTGGTTGACACCCAGAGCTGCACAACTATTTTTTCGAGCGGGCCATTGTAGGGCGTACTGTTTTGTTGGGGTCGCCCCGGTTTCTCGTTCTTCTCGTACGGAGCGTGCTTTACCGAGCGTAAAACTGTTCCATTCTCTAAGCCGCGATAGTTTCCGTGTTCTGAGGACTTCGCTCCTCTCGTTACCTACAATAACGACCCGCGTACAAGTTCACTTATATCCCTCTATGCCTCGCGATCGTACAAACTAATAAATTCGAAAGTATTAAACTTACAATTTTTAACCCAGAAGCGACAAATTAAATATACCATGGAATTTATATTTATATATATATATATATATATATATATATATATAGTCTTTACATTATTTATAGTATATTTTTTAATTAAGAACAAATTTATATAAGGAAATGAAACACAATTAAAAGATAATAGTACGTTCGTTCCTCGCAAAGTTTTATTCCGAGTCCAAACCGATCTCGACGAGATTAAAGACATTGAATATTGAAATTAGAGTCGAAAGGAAGTTGCGAACGATCTTGCGGGGTTCCGAAGGGAGAATCGACGGTAGGCAGATGGAGAAAAGTTGTGGATATAATAAGCCTAATAATATGTTATATAGATAAGTCGGGCGTACAGGGAGGATGGGAAGGAGAGATAAGTGAAAAGACAATAAAACGGTGACGACGAGAGTGGCGAGGGGTGAGCGAGTGAAAAGGGGCGGCTACACCCCGCGTGACCGAATGATAATCCCTCGAGAGCTGAATATTCTTTCATTTCATATTATTATCATATTATTGAAATAAAAAAAAAGAATAATAATCTTCCGTGAAATTTTATTAAAATCGTTTGAACGCCGCGTGCCACGGCTCACCATTGTCCTCCGATTTAATAATATTAAGCGCGAACTTTTGCGGCGTGACATAACCGACCGGTGGTATACGCGATGGGGTCGTACGTGTTCGTCCGGGGTGCGAACTTTGTGGGGTGGGAGTGTCGTTTCACCACATTCTCTCCAGACTTGGCGAACCGCGAATTTTTGGGACTGTTTTAAATGCCTCGCTCTGTTCCTAATTTTCCGCAATGGGCGTGGGCGTGAAAACCCAAATTTGACGACCATTTAAGCACGACAATGTATTAATTTTTTTCCTTATCGGATTTTTTTCAATAATATCCGATAATATCCTTTAAGGTCGAATTATTATTTTTCCGATAATGAATATATGAACACTGAAGCTCGCTTGCTTCTTCTTCGTCGATTTGACCCGGAGATCGTAAAATTACATGGTCAAAGCGATTTTTTTTTCGAAACCAATGATTGGCTTCGAGAATGAGAATCGGTATGATTTGGGTACGGTAGTTTGAATTTTTTGCCTAGGGAAAATGTGTCTCGCGATGTTGAGCGATGCTCCTTTGCCGCAACTTTCTGTGCGTGCAACTGCCACGACTCTCTGCCAGCTGCACTTGCACGCGACGACGTTTAACCGGTAAGAAATTTTCAACGTACAATTGTTCGTCGGCGACAAGACGGCAAACGCTCGCTTGCAGGCTTTCACGACGATGTGTTACAATAACTGTACGAGATTGTAAATTCCTATTCAGAAAATGCCGCGAAGTCGAACGAATCGGTATCGTTAGCGACGATGGAAAATCGGGTTCATTGTTGAGAGGCAACGTGACAGCCTCTTTCTCGATCGATTCACTTCGACTGTAATGACAAATAGATCTGCGGCCGTAACCGATACAGTTAAAGCTCGGGGATGACGATAACTATTTTCGATAGTGTCTGAACTATGAAAATCTGTTGCCTCTGTGCCGATCAGTGGCCTCAGATTAAATTTCCGTTGGATCATCGAGATCAAGATCGGTACATAAAGTCAGAATTCGATAGCGAGAAATGGTAAAAAAAAAGCCGTGTAAACGCCCATTCAGTTACAGCGATAAGGTTATCAGTAATAATATAAGGCTGTTAGTAACAACATAAGGCCGTTAGTAATAATATAAGCCCGTTAGTAATCCGAGCTCTCCGCATTAACCGAAGTGTAGGCTCGGATAATACGGAAAACTCGGATAAAACGGATAAGTGGTCGGTAGCTGCTTCATTATTGCATACGCGCTTAAACTTGTACAAGTTTGCTGCGTCTTTATATTGCGAGCTGTAAATACATCAGTTTCGATTCCAGAGTCAATGGTAGAGGTCTCGAAAAAGGAAACAAGTAGTAAATTAACTAATAACTAATAATGGTAATATTTATATGAAGTGGTGTATTATTTTTTAAATATACAATAGTAGTACAAGTTTGAATTGAGTATCTTGTCCGAGTGATCGGACGTACGCTCTCCCCACATTACCTCGGATAAACGGAG
Source organism: Stenichneumon culpator (assembly GCA_964017025.1). Lineage (NCBI taxonomy): Eukaryota > Metazoa > Arthropoda > Insecta > Hymenoptera > Ichneumonidae > Stenichneumon > Stenichneumon culpator. The sequence continues at coordinate 16,959,024 of OZ024772.1, read as the reverse complement.
TTCTCCTATACTATTAGGCTGTTAGGAATATAAGGCTATTAATAATAATACTATATGACGCAATTAGTTCCAAGTCGCTTTTACCATTCAATGTCTTCACCGCTCGGTAAGTTCGGAACGGCGATTGATCGATTAGGATATATCTGTTCCACTCTCATAATTGCATGAAGAGGATGTCTACGATCGAAACGCTCGATCCTTCCTCGGTCGCAATGATAGTTCAGAATCTAGTTGGATGATTAAAAGATCTGATCCGACGCCTGTCGTAGCACAAGGGAACCGACACGGTTCGTCCTTCCGGCAGGGCAATGATAATTTGGGATTGCGTCGTCGTAGGATAAAACGAGCGGGGTTTGCAGAGGAGGTCCTGTTGCCGGACGGCGTTGACGGAAAACGAGACGAAATCGGATGACGGATCGACCCGGTTGGCCGGGCGGTGCAACGAAGAGACTCCGAAAACGGAACTAAGCGTGCGATGATGGATTGTGGACGGAGAGATAGCGGCGCGTCGACGATCCCGAAAAATTCGTGCGTGTTCGGCACCGCCGCCGCGCCTCGGTCTCTCCATGGAAAACACCTTTATGCCGTTTTTATGCCACCGACGTCGGAGGGACTTCATTGTTCCCCCGTGAATTTTCGATCCTGCTCTTTTCGCTCGCTCGCTTTTTTCCCCCCCGCCTCTTCCATTGTCGTCGTTCACGCGGCGGAATAATTCGCCAATTTTATGGGAATATACGAGTCGTCGAAGGTTCGACTATATTCGGCGGCGCGGAGGGGAATCGCACACGTCGGATGTGCGGGCTTGGAAATCGCGCAGCTCTGTCACGAAAAGGAAAAATATTCAGCTTCGCGACAGCTTCATTGCGATATAATTAAAACATTTTATTTATTTATTTTCATTTTATTGTCAACAAGCAAGATCATATTTGTGTTTCACCGTCGGGTTCAGGATCCTTGGCGAACGCAATTTTTATTTGAGCTGCAATACTGAAATAAGCGGCAAGTGTAATTGGTTTATTGAATGTAGTTAGAATTGCGTAAACAATATGGATTTTTTTTTCTGCTTTTTGGTCAATCCATTTAAAACCGACCATGTTACGGCTACATTTGGAACCTGGTAGAGGGACTCGTCCAGTTCGAATACACTCGGATCGTGTATCCTCGCAGCCGCGCTCCGCGCATTCCGAGATGTTCTTGAGCTATTCGATGAATTAGCATTGATATTGTAAGTCCCATGATTGTCGATTTACAATGTTCAATAATTAACGTACTGTGCATGATTTTTTATAACCGTAATTTTGACATTGTCCGTCCATCGATAGCCATTTGCCGGGTAATATTTCCTTGACTGGTTTTCTCCAACGTGGCTTGTTGTCGAGACACTTGGATATAGAGGATCTAAGTTTTTTTTCGACAGAATAATTATTTTAAATATACTCGAATTCGTAATTACGAAACGAAAATTCAATATATTCTCGTACGAGAAGTAGGTTTTAAAAAAGTTTCTACTGCAATTCGACCACTTGAATGTCTGTTGAGAATAATCCGCGGTTGGTGACATAACGTGACCTTCTTTCGGGTCGCAGTCACCGGTCACTCCATCGAGCCCGTCGTGGCTGACACCGAATCTGAAGGTTCAAGAAAAATTGCACCACATACGAATCACTCGTCGGTACAAAAAAATACATATATATAGGGGAGAGCGGGGCAAAATGGCAGAGCGGGGCAAAACGGGATAACGAGACAAAACGGAAGGTTCCAATAAATTTTGCATGGTGGCGATGGTGGCACGTGGGGCAAAACGGGTTTGAAAATCCGGACGTATCGTTGGTACAAAATGGGGCATCCAAAAATTATATTGGAAAATTGAGTTTTGCGCTCACTGTACCGTTTAGCCCCGCTGCGCCATTTTGTCCCGGTCTCCTCTACGTCCATATATGTGTATATACAAATACTCAGCAACCAAACTCACATATGCGCAGTTTCGTGAATTGCTGTGTCGACCCCACCAAATCCCCAGGTGTAATGTAAAAAGGCAGTACTTTCAATAGATTGCGATACATTGCGATAGGAAGCACAAGCAGCACCCTGTGCCGCGAAACCTGATACAACAATCGCAATTCTCCTTTATCAGAACGAAGTAAACTGTCGTGGAATTACAGTGAATACTCACCAATTCCGCAAATAGGATAGATCTTGTCACACATCATGGCTCTTTACAGTCGGACAAAGATTAGCATTAGCGCGAACCGGGTGATTAAGAAAGATTCTACTGATAATGAAACTTACGTAGTCATTACGACAAGCATGTCGTACCGATTCAAGGGGAGTCTGATTTTTTCATTATAGAAGTGTTTTCCCATTTCTAAATTTACCCTCATTATGTTATAGATTTCAGTTGCTGTAGCGTGTTTAGCGATGTATGGAGTTGCCCACTCATTCTATTATAACGAGAAAAAAAAACCTTGAAAGTTTTACATAAAAGTTGTACCAATTTAGTTCCGTATACACTCACCGCGGCAATGATTATACCAGCAATGTTGAGACGAACTTTGGGCTTATCAAGTTGCCTGTAAACCAAGTCTACTCCGTTCCAGAAGGCCAGTATAAATCTTAGAGCTTGAGTTATAGTATGATTTCTGCAGATATATTAACGTGATATTACATTACACGTGTTAATATGTTTCCAACGTTTTTTTTTCTACTAGAGATAGTTTATTACTTGAGGGAGTTGTGATCGAGAAGAATCAAAATTTCTGGGTAAACCGCTTTCCGGACCTTTCGTTTGCTTACACAGTATTTTGGGCGTTTTTCTATATGAAGATTATCCCGATTGACTATATATACATCGATCGAATAATAAATTAATAATGCCCATTTGGCCGAAAAATATAATTTTACTGTCAAAAAATTATTCAGCTCACCGAGAATGCGCCCAACTTTTTTCAGTGCAGCTGGAATTTTGAATAATACAAAGTATCCCATGTCTGCGTCGGCTTCGGAACTGATCGAGCGCTTCTGTGGCGATGTCTTGACAATGTAATCTCCGATTTCCAGAGTCGTTTTCATCAAACGTTTCGGCAGAGATCTTATTGCAAAGTGCTGAGTGACAACACCTTCCTGAAAATATTTCATCATTTTGTTATAGCATTTGAAGAAAATTGAACAAAATTCTAAATACCTACAATGACGGTTTCTCCCGTAGGATCCGTGTAAACAGTTATAGCCGCTTTGTTCTCCACGTCATGATACATTTTAAATTCACCGATGTTGGGCATAGCCTACGAATTCGTTAAATTTTGTTCTACTAAAGGAATCCATCAGTGTTCATCGTCGAAACTCACCCTAGGCAGTGGATCGTAACGAACATTTTGGTACGCATATATGTCGCTCTTTGCGGACCACACAGGCGTGTATTTTGTCGCTAAGTATCCGGCGGTGGGTTTTAAATTCAGAACAATTTTCGTGCCATTGAGGTTCAGTTTCAATGTTATTTTCTTGTCATTTTTCACCGAGCGTCTTGTTCGCGATAGCGACATAGGAAATACTTCATACTCAGGGACTAAAAGTAACAAGAATTAATCAATTTTTGTTATCGTAACAAATAAATTTCTAAAAATGTGAATATTATGCAGCTTTTATAATTGCATATGTTTCAAACAGACCTGAATCCTCGTAGCCGAAAACTGCCAATCTCTCAGCCCGTGTCATCATCCTATGAATATTTGACGGAAAGCCTGCGGTTGAAACTATAGCGATAACCAGAACTGCGAGCATAGAATACCCAAAGGCCCCTGCCATTTTTTCGGATTATATTGCACACCTTCGTTTCCAGCTTGTATTGTACTAATTTCAGTATTTCCCACGAATCAACTGTACCCGCTTTATATGCACCTTTCGGCGTGTTCTTAGATCTTGATAGCAACCGAAAAAATAATAAGTTTCGGTAGTTAACTTTCAGGAAGAAGATACCGGTTTGCAGAGCTAACTTATCGAGGCAGATTTAATATACAAAGCACAATGTGTTCGTAAAGCGTAAAAACATAAAAGTTTGCTAACGAAAAAGTATTAGGGAAGTGATTTTTTAAATTCGAGATATTGTTTGTGCACGATCAGCAGATATAGTAAGTTTTAAAAATTCCTTTTGGCCTCACGATATTTTTGTGAGAAGGGGGCAAATTTCACAAAAAAAATTTTGCGGAAAATTCAGAACAAAAAGTATGATCGTATCTTCGCATGGCTTGATATTGCATTTTGTACCTATAGAGAGGAGTTTCCATGTCGAAGTATTGCGCAATAATCAGCGATTTTGCATAGCCGGAGTGCATGAAAACCGATTACCAAACGATAAAAAAATCGACGTGTCATTTCCCGTTGAAAGGCGAACATTGCCGATAATTTTTCGTATTTCACAGCGCGATGCCGTTTATTATAAGATAAACGTATGTCGTCTGCATAGAACACACCCACATGCCGATTTCATAACACCGACTTCAGAGACGGCTAATTGTTTTCAGTGGATTATAGATTCCGTTGTTTTCACGCATTTGTTTCATCATCGCTTCCATTTTTGGCGTTAATTCGCCGATGTCATGGGAATATAACTTATCTAAGGTTCAACCATATTTGGCCGCGGAAAGGGGAATTCTCTTAGGTCCGTCATCCGTATAATAAAATCATTTTATTCAAACATTTTATTTTCAACGAGCAACATCATCTTTGTACATAAAACTTGCTTTGATTTATTGCGTCTTCTATCATTTGCCAACGCACTTTTTCTTCTTGTTACAGTACTGAAATATGCAATATGTGTTATTAATTTATTGTCAACAGTTTGAAGCTTGAAGATATTATGAGAAAGCGTTTTCTTGTCCATAGATTTTAAACCCACCTTGTTTTTTCCACATTTGGAACCTGATAGAGGAACTTTTTTGCTTAGAACACATTTCTTAGAACCCTTACGTCTGCAGCCCTTCGCTGCGCATTTTCCTTTTTTCTTCTTGAGCTGTTTGAACGATTAATTATTTAATTTTACTTCTCGCGATTATCGACATACAATCGGTAATGACTGATCATTAACGTACTTTGCACGATTCTGCAAAACCTTCGTTTTTACATTGTGCGTCTATCGACAGCCATCTGCCACCCAATATTTTCTTGACGGATTTTATTGAACGCGGCTTGTTGCGAAGACACTTCGCTTTGTCGGATCTGAGATTACGTTCATTAAAATAATTAGTCATACATACCTAAATCTATGTTTTAGAATAAAAATTTCAATATAATTTCGTACGTGAGGAATCGAGAATACGATTTTTTGGCGCATTTGGACCACTTGAAACTTTTGTTGTTAAATACACTCTTTGTCGTAGTTTGTTTTTTCGGGACGTATTTGGTGTTCTTTTTATAGCACGTGCGATGGATAGGAAATCTAAAGTTTGACGAAACAATTGCATCACTTACTTATTGGACAATTGGAAAAAAGAAAAGATAATTTCAACGACCAGACTCACAAATGTGCAGGCCCGAATTCCCAGTCATAATGCATAATCATGGTATTTCCAACAGTTTTGCGTTTGGTTATCTTGCGTTTCGAAGAACAACTAACCATTCCTTTTGCGTATCCTAATATAACAATCATAATTTTTTCAACTGAACGCTATAAATTATCATGGAATTATAGGGAATACTTGAATTTTCGGAAAGCCGTGGACTCACCAGGGATACTCTTGCCAGAACCGATCTCACCCGAGTACAATTGCATTCTGTAGAGTTGAAAAAATATTGGCACATGTGAATATCAGGTGGCGAAAAAACGTTTAATTTATCATGAAACTTACGTAGTCATTGCAACAACCATGTTATATTTCTCGATGGGGAACCGGATCTTTTCTTGATAGAAATATTTGCCCATATTCGACAATACATTATCCACATGACCGATGCTACGTACCGATGTGTGTTTAGCGATGTAGGGCGTTGCCTTGTCATCCTGTTATAAGGAGGAAAAAGAAGTGTTAAAGTATTAACACTTCGAACTAACAAAGTAAATAAAGGTTGCATCGAATTGACTACTTATAATCTCACCCCGGCAATGATTATACCGGCAATGTTGAGACGGACTTTCGGTGTACCAAGTCTTTGGAAGGTCAAGTCCATTCCGTGCCAGAAAGCCAACGTAAGCCTCAGAGCTTCAGTTATAGTATGTCTTCTGAAGGTATTATATTAAGGCGTTGTTGAATTACCTGGGCAAGCATGTTTCTAACCTTTTATTTCTAATATAGATAGTTTACCTGATAGCGTTGTGATCGAGAACAATGAAAAATTTCGGGTAAACTTTTTTTGAACCCTTTCGTTTGACTTTTTTGGCTTTCGCGCGTTTCCTTCTTGAATGCTTCTCTGAATTCTCTAGATGCAGATCAATGATATAATAAATTTTCGTTGTTTCCAAAAATGTCCAAAACTGCTATTTTTTAGTTAAAAACTCTGTATTGTTCACTGGAAATATTGTGTTCAATGGGTTCCATGGATTTACCGTCTTCAGCGTCATAAGGGTAATCCGGTCCATCAGTGTAATCCGGTTCATCAGTGCGGTCCGGTGCATCAGTGACTTCCGATTTATCAGTGTGATCCAGTTGGTCAGTGTGGTCCGGCTCATCAGTGACTTCCGATTCATCAGTGCCGTCCGGTGCATCAGTGACTTCCGATTTATCAGTGTGATCCGGTTGGTCAGTGTGGTCCGGTTCATCAGTGACTTCCGATTTATCAGTGTGGTCCGGTTCATCAGTGACTTCCGATTTATCAGTGTGGTCCGGTTCATCAGTGACTTCCGATTTATCAGTGTGATCCGGTTGGTCAGTGTGGTCCGGCTCATCAGTGACTTCCGATTCATCAGTGCCGTCGGGTGCATCAGTGACTTTCGATTTATCAGTGTGATCCGGTTGGTCAGTGTGGTCCGGTTCATCAGTGACTTCCGATTTATCAGTGTGGTCCGGTTCATCAGTGACTTCCGATTTATCAGTGTCATCCGGTTGGTCAGTGTGGTCCGGTTCATCAGTGACTTCCGTTTCATCAGTGTAATCTGATTCATCAGAGTCGTCCGGTGGATCAGTGACTTCCGATTTATCAGTGTGGTCCGGTTCATCAGTGACTTCCGATTTATCAGTGTGATCCGGTTGGTCAGTGTGGTCCGGCTCATCAGTGACTTCCGATTCATCAGTGCCGTCCGGTGCATCAGTGACTTCCGATTTATCAGTGTGATCCGGTTGGTCAGTGTAGTCCGGTTCATCAGTGACTTCCGATTCATCAGTGTAATCTGATTCATCAGAGTCGTCCGGCTCATCAGTGACTTCCGATTCATCAGTGCCGTCCGGTGCATCAGTGACTTCCGATTCATCAGTGTAATCTGATTCATCAGAGTCGTCCGGTGCATAAGTGACTTCCGATTCATCAGTGTAATCCGGTTCGTCAGTGTGGTCGGGTTCGACAGTGTCGTCCGATTCACCGGAGTCTGTCGGAGGGGTTGGTTTACCAGAGTCTGTCGGAGGGGTTGGTTTACCAGAGTCAGTCGGAGGGGTTGGTTTACCAGAGTCAGTCGGAGGGTTTGGTTCACCAGAGTCAGTCGGAGGGTTTGGTTTACCAGAGTCAGTCGGAGGGTTTGGTTTACCGGAGTCAGTCGGAGGGTTTGGTTTACTGGAGTCAGTCGGAGGGTTTGGTTTACTGGAGTCAGTCGGAGCGGTGTTTTTAAGGCAGTCAGTCGATATCTTAGGATCCGGTGCCTCTGATTTTTTTATAAATGCGTGCAAACCCTTGTCTTCATCAGAAATATTCGGTCCACCATTGGGTATCCTGAGAAAATGATCTCCTACTTTCAGACACTTTCCGATCATACTTTTCGGCAGAGATCTTATTGCATATTGCGAAGTGATAATTCCGTCCTGAAAGTATTTCGTCACGTTGTTGTATTATTCGAAGTAATTTGAAAAAAAATTCTAAATACCCACAACGACAAATCCTTTAGTAGCATCCGTGTAAATTATCAAAGCTGCTTCATTCTCCACGTCCTGATACATTGTGAAGTCACCAACGTCTTTCATCGCCTACAAATTCGACAAATTTTCGTTCAGTAAAGCGATCTATCGTTTTCAAACGTTCAAACTCACCTTTGGCAGTGGATCATAACGAATTTTTTTGAAGGCCTTTGGATCACTGACTGCCTTCCATACAGGGATGTATTTCGTTGCTAAGTATTTCGCAGATCGTTTCAAATTCAGATTAACTTTTTTGCCATTGAGATTTAATGTCCATTTTATATTCTTGTTGGCTTTTCGGCGGTATTTCGCTTCCGGTAGCAACGTAGGACGAACTTGTTCCTCAGGGACTGCGTGGCAGGTATTTTCCAAAAACGTCAAAGTTACATGGAGTATCGTTTTTATATTCGTACTTTTTAAAAAACTTACCCGTGGTCTCGAAGGCATAAACCGCCACTTTCTCAGCATTTGTCATGTTCCCGTGAATTTTTGAGGAACAAGCCGTGGGAGAATGTATAGCTATAAGCATAGCCGCGAGTACAGAATACACAAAGGCTTTAGCCATTTTGTCGAGATATTTTCGAACAACTTCGTTTTAGCCAGCAATATTTCACCGAACGAATTTTACTCGGCTTATATACACCTTTCGTTGTTTTTTTGAAAGCGATGTAAACCGCAAGCATCGTGCAGAAAATCTTTATGATGAAGATACCAGTTTTCGGAGCTAGATTATGGGGGGGGGGGGGGGGGGGGCTTTTAATATACAAATCACGATGTTCACTTAGAAACATACAAAATGCATGGTTACGAAAAGAAAAGTGTCAGGGAAGTCGATTTTTTAAATCAATTTTTACGAGCGTTCGAGACATGTGCAAAAACTATAATTCGGAGTGGGGAGTTTTAAGACTTCCTAGTGGCCTTGCGATGTTGATCTTCGCATAACTTAACGTTGAATATTGTATCTGAAGAGGATTTCCTATGTCGGAGCATTGCGCACATATGATAGATCGTGCTTAGCTCGTATATCGAAAAATTGGGGAATCATTTTCCATTGAAGGACAAACATCGCTAACAATTTTTCGTATTGCACAGTGCAATTCCGTTTACTATAGAAAACGTAATGTCGTCTGTATAGAAAACGCCTATCTGCAATTCTGACGCCTTCGACGTTGGAGGGATTTTATTGTCCCCTATGGATTGTCGATACCGTTGTTTTCGCTCGGTCGCTCTTTTGCCTCTCTCATTATCATTGCTAATTTGCCAATTTTATGAAAATTCGACCAGTCAAAGGCCGTCCACAAGGGATTTATGCAGAGTAGGATGAGTGTATGAATTGATGGTAGGCTTGGGAATCTCACAGCTCTGTCAGATGAGAAAAATAACTAGCATCAAGGCAGTTTAACTATGACATCGTTCAAAACGTTTTATTCAAACATTGCATTACACGTATTGTTAACAAACAATCGCATCTTTGGTTTCGTTGCATTCTTTGTTATTCAGGAACGCAAGCGCTCTTGCTGTTGCAGTACTGAAAAAAGCAGTAAGTGTTATTAATTTATAATGAAGACTTTCAATTGGGTAAATCATGTAGATAAAACTTGTTTTTATCCGTATATTTAAAACCGACCTTGTTGGTCCCACATTTCGAACCCGGCAAAGGCACCCATTGGTTTGGGACACACTCGTCAGAACCTTCAGCCTGGCAGCCTTTCGCCATGCATACTGGAATTCTGTCGAGCTGCTCGATAAATTCGTAACGAAACTGTAAGTCTCCTGATTTTCGATTTATAGTGGGTCATTCTCAATCATCAACGTACTTTGCATGCATTTTTAAAACCGTCGTTTCTGCATTGTCCGTCCATCGTCAGCCATCTTCCAGGCAATACTTCGTCGACTGGTTTTACCCATAGTGGCTTGTTGTCAAGACACTCGGATTCCTGCGATCTGAGATTGCGTTCGAGAGAAGAGTTATTTAAGTATACCTAAGTTTATCACTAAAAATGTAGATGCCAATCAATTTTCGTACGAGAAGAACTGAGTAAAAAAGTTTCTACTGCATTTTGACCACTTGAAACTCTGATGAGCGTGTTGGGCGCTAGCTGCCATAACGTGACCTTCTTCGCTGTCACACTCGGCAGTCACTCCATAGCCCTCGTCGTGTTTGACACCGAATCTGAAGTTAATCCAAAAAAAAACAATTGCCTCACTAAAATCATTCGTTGGCAAACGACTTTTAAAAATACATTCAACGACCAAACTCACAGATGTGCAGCTTCGTGAACGGCGGTGTCCACTCCACCGAATTTCCAGTTGTAATAGAAGATTCCGGTACTCCTAATGGCTTTCATTCTCGATGTCTTTGGTCCCGAAGAACAGGCAGCATCTAGATGAGCGATTCCTGAAATACCAATCAAAATTTCGTTTTTAACGAAATTGAGTGCCGAAGCTTCCTTAAACTATCTCGGATATAGAGAACCTAAATGTTTTGAGAGCCATAGACTCACCGAGTATAAGTTCGCAAGGATCCGTCGTCTTCGCGCACAATTTGATTCTATGGGGTTGGAAAAAGATTGGACTTAGCGCATGCCAAGTTTTTATTAAAACAAGATTTAATTGACAGTAAAACTTACGTGGTCATTCCGATAATCATGTCGTAGTGCTCCAAGGGGAACCTGACTTGTGCGTTGTAGAAATATGTTCCCATATTTTTTAATATCAAGCCCGGTTTAGGAATGCTACTTACTGAAGTCGTTTCAGCGATGTAGGGAGTTGCCAAGTCATCCTGTTTTGATCCGTAAAACGTATAAAAAATGTTAAATAATGGTTGCATCGATTTTATTGCGTATAAACTCACCGCCGCAATTATTATACCAGCAATGTTCAGATGAACTTTCGGCTTATCAAGTGTACTGTATACCAAGTCTACTGCGTTCCAGAAAGCACACATAAATCTCAGAGCTTGAGTTATGGTATGATCTCTAGAAATATCATATTAAAGCGTAATTGCACTACATGTGCCAACAAGTTCCCAAAGTATATTTTTATACTTGACCTGACGGCGTTTACCTGACGGCGTTGTGATCGAGAACGACCAAAATTTCTGGATAAACCGCCTCCGGAAGCTTTCGTGTGTTTCCTCTTCGCCTTGCGCGCTTCTCTCTTGGAAGATTATCTGGATCGACTATACATATATTGATCATATGATAAATTCTCATCGCCCCGTTGACCAATATAGCAATTTTTCGACACAAAACAACATTGTATAACTCACTAGGAATACTGCGTCTAGCGTCTTTCGGTGTAGCTGGTGTTTTGAAAACTGCAAAGTAACGCGTGTCGTTTCCCGCATCGGAAGCAATGGATCGCTTCTCCATTAGGGGTGTCTCGATGAGGTAATCACCTACTTTCAGCCTCTCTCCCATCAAACGTTTCGGCAATGACCTTATTGCATAGTCCGAAGTGATGACTCCTTCCTGAAAATATTTCATAATTTTTTTTAACCATTCGAAGGTAATTGAACAAATTCTGAATACCCACAATGACGATTTCTTCTTCAGGATCATCGTAAACTGTTAGAGCCGCTTCGTTCTCCACGTCGTGGTACATTTTGAATTCTCCTATGTCGCTCATTGCCTGCAAATTTGTCAATTTTTGTTTGCCAAAGCGATCCATCGATTTCAACAGTTAAAACTCACCGTTGGCAGTGGGTCGTAACGAATATTTTTCCACGCATTGACGTCAGTGGTTGCGGACCATACAGGCGTATACTTCGTCACCAAGTATCCCGTTGTGGGCGTCAAAACCAGATCAATGTCCTTGCCATCGATTTCAACCTTTAATTGTATTTCGTCGCCAGTTTCTCTCCTGCGTCTCGTTCCCGACAGCGACATAGGAAATATTTGATAATCAGGGACTAAGAAACAAGTACTTCTTCAATAATTTCATGATTGCATTGAATATGGCCTTACATGCTGGCAAATTTTTTAAACGTACCTGAATCTGCGGAGCCGAAAACCGCAAATCTCTCAGCCCTCGTCATCTTTTCGTGAATATTTGAGGGAAAAGCCATGGTGGTAATTACGGTGACTATCAAAACCGCGAGTATAGAATACGCAAAGAACTCTGCCATTTTTTGTCGAGTTATATACGAATATCACTTCTTTTTTTGGCTTGTGTCACACTGTTGCGAATAATTAGCGGAAAGAATTTTACCCGCCTTATATACGCATCTTGATGTTTTGTTGGAACGCAATAGCAATCGGAAGGTTTGCGAATATCGGTAGGAAGTATTTTGAAGGACGATAACTCTTCCGGCATAGAGATTATTGAGGAGAATATAATGTGCAAATCAAGATGTCCGGTCAAATGCATAAAAAATATGGTTACAAACGGAAAAGTATCAGAGAGTCAGTTTTATTTATTTATTTATACAGCTGTACCAATAAATTTGAGACCTTGCGTTTCGAACTATCGCGTTGGAGACCTTGCTCGAACGCGATAATTTGAAATGGACCGTTTTACGACTTCCTTGTGGCCTTGCAATATATATGTGATAACGGTGGCGAGTTTCAGACAGAAAAAAAGTTGAACTTGTTATATGAACTTTTTTGTCATCTTTATTTATTCATTTTATGAATTATATACGCTTACTTTAATATTCTGGCTCACCGTTGGCAATGGCTCGACATTAATATTTTAGTACGCGTTTTGATAACTGATTGTCAACCATAGAGGCGTGTATTTCGTTCCCAAGTATCCCTCGGTGGGTTTCAAATTCAAAATGATTTCCATGGTATACGCGCGTTCGTGTTTCAGTTTCATTTCCTCATTGGTTTTTCGCCTGCGTCTCGCTTCCTGTATAGACATGGAAAATATTTGATACTCAGGGATTGAGTAACAAATATTTTTTCCAGTAATTTCACGGTTGCATCAAATGTGACTTTTTATATTTGGATATTTTTGGAGATGTGACCGAAACCTCTGAACCAAAAACCGTCAGTCTCTCAGCACGTGGCATTCTTTCGTGAATATTCCAAGGAACAGCCACGGTTGAAAGTACAGCGATAGCCAGACTGATCAGTACAGAATATTGAAGGGAACTATTTTTTTCCAGGTTATAGTCGAACATCTTAGCCGTGTTTTATTCGAAGCCGAAAAGGTTTGTATTGTACTTTTTTCAATATTCCGCTGAACGAATTTTATCATACATTATCGCGTAAAGGCATTAAAAATATGCCAACAAAACAAAACATGTCAGGGAAGTAAATTTTCATCGTCCGTGGTTACAGCCGTTCGCGAGTAGTCGATTTTACGACTTCCTTATGGGCCTTTTGGCCTAGCTACACTTATCTCACAACGGTGGTGAGTCACGAAAAAAAAAAAAATTAATTACCATATTTCAATATCAGTTTTCTCAAACTTTTCTTCGCCTGACCATATGTACCTTTTTATCTCAGGACACAATAAAACATCTATCTACACGAAAAAAAAATAAAAATTAAATGAATTACCATATTTTAATATCAGTATACTGCAGGCATAGCGAATATTGCATCTAGAGATGAATTCTCGTGTCGCATCATTGCCCAACTATCGTTTATCGTGCACATCTCTCGTGCACGAAAATCGTCCGACAAACGATCGAGAAATCGGCGAATCATTTCCCGTTTAGGGGCGAACATAGTCGTCGATTTTCCGGATCGCACAGCGTGATTCCGTTTATTATACGATACGGTATGTGTCGTGAAGCTTCGCGGCGCACTCCGGGAAGTCACAGCAGCTACCCATCATCGTCGGATGGTTCCCGAGCGATGGGGTGCGTGCGGGCCCCGGAACGATACATCGGGACACGACCCTCTTTACCTCGCTCGCTGTTTCACCCTTCTCGACTTCTCGCTCGGCCGGCTCTCTCCCTCAAACCCAACAATTAGTCGCTTGCTTATGTTCGTGATTAATGGTTCTCCGTGTAGCTGCATCGGGCATATACACGTATGTATATATACGACGGAAGCGAGATAAACGAACGTGCGAACGCGAAGAGGCGGAGAATGGAGAGAACTGCTGGATGGAGAATTTTCGGAAAAGGAGTGAGTGCGAACGTATCTGCGGGAGGGCTATAATAATCCATTAGAGGCCGCGTTAAATTCATCGCTACGGCGCACATTATAGCCATAAGATCACCGAAAAGCTTCAGCCATGTCATCGTTGAAGCATCAAATTCTTGTAAACGACGACTTTTTTTTCATTTGCTCACAGCTAACTACATATTTCGCAAATAGATCAATTTTAATGTCTCGTCTGGAATAGGGCGAATTAGTGAAAAATACTGAAAATACGAAATACAAAATACTATATGTATTTGAAATACAAAATTCTTTTTGTACTTCAAATACATTTACAAGTACTTCGTTGGAGTACTTCCTAAAATACGTCGGAAAAGTTAATGAAATTTCAATTACATCTTTTCTAATTAAATTTTGCTTTGTGATTTATTTTTCATACTTGACATTAACATTTTTATCACATTGGACATTTGTCATTTTTTCATTTCAAACTGTTTTTATGTTGACTTCCGATATTTTTCTGTATTTGCTATTCAATATGTTGTTTGCATTGCAAATTTACGAGTTTGTTTACATTTCAAGTTTGAAATTCACTTCACATTTGGCATTTAGCATTCGGAACCTGACATTTTCTTTTTTTATTAAATCTTTATCTAATGATGTGACTTTGTATTTTGAACTACGCATGAAAATTTGGCGTTTTGGAATTAAATTTTTCGAATATTTTACATATGAATTTTATTATTTTCTGTTAACAATCTTCCAAGTATTTTGACTCTGGATATTAGCACAATCATTCTCATCATTCAAATGTGGAAGTGAATGTAAAAATATTTTGCATTTTGTATTTCGTACACTTAATTGTCCCAATAAATACTCGGAATGCCAGAGAAGTATTTGAGTATCTAAAATATATTTTTAATATACCTAAAATATATCATGTATTTAAAATAGCGCCCAGCACTGGGACAGACTTGCGCCTAAGCAGTCAGCGGAGAATTGATGTTATAGTTTCAGCGATTCCGTCGATTCTTTTTCTAGGCATTTCCGCAAGGAAGGTAAAAGCCATGTTACCAAAAAAAATAATAATAATAATAAAATAATAATGGTCCGAAACAAATATGGATTGTTCGGATGTTACCGTGCGTCCACGGTTGCCATGGAACAGTGGATAGAAATCCCGACGAAATGACAGCCAATTCTGCGAATGAAGCTCACTCGAATGCTAACTGGCGGACACACGCGGATGATCCAACGATGGCATGTGAAATCAAACCCTAGATTCATCGTGTACGTTGCATCAATCGCGAGTAAACAGCGTGGCAGATATATTGTACATCCATCGACCCTTCTTCGGCGAGGCGTACGCGTGCATACATATAGTACATTGGCTAAACGGTCGGCGAACACGTGGTTGGTATTTTGAATGCATAATGAAATACATATGGGCTCGATGTTGCCGTTCTAGATGATAAAAAAAGAAAAAACATGTAGTCAAACAGACCGCACACGGCACTATTAGGATACATCAGGCGAGGGGAACAACGTTTTTTCTTCTTGGGAGACCAGCGAATGCGGCAATGATTAATACCGTTTCGATCTTCATTGCACCGTTTTTTCCCTCGTTATTTTCCTATCGAGAAACCAAATGAATTTCGTTATAGATATAGACAGCTGTGACTTCGAGTTGCCTATCTCCACCAGTAACGTGAGAATTTTTAGGTGCAACGATGCTCGTTGTCAATAAATAAGGAAGCCCGGATAAGCGGATGATCCACCGAAAAATACATAAAGAGGTGCAAAGTAATTTGGACATGGTTTCCTCATTTAATACAATTTTGCGCATAGCTTTCCCTCTGAGAAACTTCGCCGATCTCGGATTGGTAGCCGTTTCCGAGTTATAGTCGTTTTCCACGATGCAAGTCTTTCACATACACATACACACACACATACACCCAGACGCCAGCTAAAAATCGCATTTCTCGACGTTTTGGACCAACACTCTGACATTGAAATCTCCAACATTTATTGTAACGAAACTTCCTCTATGAGGAAGCAAAATTTGTTCAAAGTTACGAAAGTCGCGAGAGACATTCAGTTCGGCCGTAAAAAATATATATTTGTGATGATCATGAGAGACACACAATACTGTTGTACAAATAGCTCGGAGGAGCGGACAGCTTTACGACAGCTACTTGATATAGAGAAATCGAAATGCTCTCGTGTAGTTTACCGCAGAATACAGTGGAAGAGCGTACCGTAAATTCTGAGATTCTTTTGGTCTGTTTGGCCAGATTAGCCCCGCCGTAAGTGTGCTCTAATCCCGTTAAAATGTTTGCCAACAGGGATACATATATAGGTACACACGCATGTTCCGCTAAGGGAGGATGCTCAGGGCACGACTATCTCTCACTGCCTGCCGCGTTCGCCCTTTGCTCTCCTCGTTCAACGTGGATGGGTACACGTCGATGTTGGCTCATATTTGCACAGCTTGGTCAAATACCGGAGTGTGCCTTTTAGTAACCCCGGACGAACGCGCGCCCGTCCGTCTCTCCGCTTAAGGGCACAAAATGCGGTTAAACGCAACGCGGGGGATTATACTTATATCCTGTATAGCGCCGATATCCGAGGCGGGCCGATTTATGAGCACTGAAAAAACGTTTTATACGCAGTCCCAGAGGTGTATCGAATTCTCACTAAAAGACTAAAAGGTGGTCTCCGCATCGATTCGTTTACCTTTCATACTTCCCATCCACCGAGCTAATCCGAAATCCACTGCAAGCTGCGAGAATTAAAACTCTTTCTTATATATGTGTGGGATATTTTATCTTTATTTTTGTTCTTGCGATAAATGGAACTAAACTTTAAACTTTTTCGAGACAAAATAAATTATTATAGTACAGTTAAACAGTTTGAAGAAGGCGTTCATAATTCGCTTTTAACCCAAAATATCGAAGAGCCTTCGGGAAAGAATTTATTATATTGTAATGGAATCGGTTCATTTAATGACCCCGTTATCGATCGATACGAGCACGAGGGAATGGAATGGATCCGCTCGCGCCGATCTGACAATTGATCGTACACAGAGAAAAAAATTGGTTGGATTAACAAAAGGTCGCGGTGACATACGTTCAAAGCTGTTATTTGTTTGGTACAAATAAAGCATTGTTTTGTTAAACGATCATTTGCTTCAATTTATTCAAAATTTGTCGATTGAAACAACCATTTTTGTTGTAGCAACAAAATAGATCTTTGAACGTAAGTCACCGCGCATTTGCTTAATCCAACCATTTCTTTTCATCAGTGTACGATACGAGACTTCGCGATGATCGTAGTTCGATTCGTTCGTTGTTCGTGAGAACAATCTTGATAAAGAAGTCTAACCGAACGGGCGCATCACGGGAACGTATTCGGTCATTAAACTACCATTGCTTCTTTTATAATTATTGGTGTCACATTTATTCGCTCGGACTTGACAATATTTTTCGATACCTACCAAGTCTCTTTCGCATCCCTATGAAAGTTTGCCTAGCAAAAAAAAAAAGTTCAATCGTTGATTCCTATTGCTGCATCTCTGCGAGTAACGATATTCTGTCGTCACACCCTCGTCACATAATCACATCCGTAATTCCATGACCTTTTCACCGTCTGAGCCAATGCGTCATAATAAAATTCTCGATTTCTCCGCCGCTCCACCATTGCCATCCGCCGGATAAACTGTCGTTCGATGGACCATGCCGCGATTACGTCATTACGCGCCTTCCACGTTGCGTGTCGTGAGATATCATTGTTGCCGGAACGCAGGCCGCGATGACTGATGAGTTCCCTCCCCCGAAACGCACGCAACGAATTCGACAATGCCTCTCTCGCTCTTCGTCTCCCCGTTCATTCTCTCCCGATTCTCGACAGCCGCGCGCCCGCGCGCGATCTTTCATTGAAAAGTTTTTCAGGAAAAACGGGTGCCTCTGGCACACGTTCGTGAGAGTCGTGCGTGGCTTTTGCGTGCCTGAGAGAAAAAGAGACGAAGAAGAAAAAAAAACGAGAATTGGGGAAAAGAAGAAAAAAAGTGCCAAGTGGGCGGCATAATTCAGCCGTTTTGGCGAAACGGGGAAGCGGCCCGTCGAGCCATCGGGGATCGAAAGCGTCAACCGACCTCTGTCCCGTTTTATATTTTTTTCCTCTCTTCTTCTCTCACCCCCTGACGCTACTTTTTCGGTTTTTATATATATATATATATATTTCACGACGAACAGGGGTAGAGAATTTTTTTTCCCGAAATAGGGTAAAAACGATCGCGCTAGCGCATTGTCGGAAACCTCCGATCACTCCCATTATTAGGTGGAGTCGCGTTGTATACAAGTAAATGCGCGTAAGTGCAACTGGCATGTATATTGGAACCCTAATATCCCTGACGCACCGAGCCTCCCAGTGTGGCTTTATGATACTCTTTGTTGCACCACTGAGTAATGATCGAACCGGTAACCTCATGTGGTATACACTAAAAAAAAAATAAAAATAAAAAATAACCGATTGATTTATAGAATTTCCACGGTGCTGCTCGATCCTACCGCTCTTATAGCCTCAGCCCTTCTCCATTGTCCATTTTTTTTTCTCCCTACTAGTTGCCCCTTTTTTCACCTCAAACGTCAAACGCATCGATAAAACTGCGAATGAACTCATTAATTATGTTGTATTTTTTACGTCTCATAAGCTCTTAAGCGATTTAAAGAAATCGACCTCAAGACCTCGGTCACACACATGCTCGAGCACAAGGTCTATCCTCGACACTGTATAAGTAGCATAATAGTGCTACTTTGCTTAATGACACTTTTTTTTCGGTCCATCAACAGAAAGATTTTTGTTATATTAAATTATCCAAAAAAAAAATCCGGTTCGTCGCAATATTTTTGTTAGCCCTTGAACTGCAACTCTTACTATGTTTGCTACAAAAGCGTGCTTGAAACCTTGCGTTAAAAAAAAAAAAAATTATACAAACTGAATTTTTGCAGACAAGAAATGTTTGTTAAATTTGCAACCCTTAGTTGTTCTCCTTAAGTACCAATTTTTTTATTGACCCTTCGACTGCACCTCCAGCTTCCTACGTTTCATACATAACGATGACTAAAATGTGGCAAAAAAATTATATATACATACTTTGTGGACAAGAGATGTCTGTTAAATGTTCCATTTTTTTTTTGCTCTGTACATTAAATTACTGTCGAGTGTTAACGAACTCGTTTAACGAGGCGCTCTCTCGAGCGGGCACCCACAAGCCTCGAGTGTCCCGCGTCTCGGTGATCGTCTCGCCCTTTCGACCTCGCACATGAAAGGGGTTGGTCTTCGCCGGTGATATCATGTGCATGTATACCATGTACAATATAAACGTTGGAGAAATAGTACATGGCCCATGTACACATAGTGATAACCCGTGGTCGAAGAAGAAGACGAAGAAGAAGAAGTGGAGGAGGAGGAGGAGGAGGAGGACGATGACGATGATGAGGGGTTGGTTATATCCCGGATCGGTGCAAAGACTCGCGACGCAGAGAGCCAAATGGGTAAATCCGTGCGAGGAGCGAGGGACGCGTACGGAGACTCGACGACCGAAGCGTGCGGTGCGGAGAGGGATGAAAAGCGAGAAGAACCGGGAGGCGAGCTAGCGCGGAGAGCACGAGGGATGGAAAGAGGGGTGTGTCTCAACGCCTGGCCGCGACATCACCAATTAGTCACCGACGCTTAAAAACAGCAGGGCGCCTCCGCACCGTCGCCACTCTGCCGCGTTTCAACCCTCCGCATATACCTTGCTAACCCTCGTCGTCCCTCATCGGAGCTTCCGCAGGAGCGCGAACATTTTATCGCCCTCGACGCTACTTACATGTAACTGTACTCATTTGCTTCGGGGCTGAAAACAGCCTCGGACAACTCCGGTGCAGAATTCATTATTACCGAAGCAGTTTTTCTTAATTTTTTTTTTTTTTTTTTTTTTGTGAGAGATGAAAATTTTCCTTCGATTTACCAGTGACGATGTTTTTTCATCCTCTGTATTCATAACTTCGGGTCTTGTGTGAACGGTGTTGTTGTGAAAAAACATTGAAATAAATCAATCTTTCCGCAAGTCAAATTGCTTGCTGCCATGACTCTGCAACGTACGCATCGACGTATGTATTTGAAAAAAATGAAGGAATAAAATAACGTACACAATAGGATGGCCTCGAGGGGATAAATAGAGTTTTTATGCTCGATTGTTTTCCCGAGCCTCATGGCTTTGAATGCACGCGTCGTTGATTTATTCGTGCGACTAAGCTACATTCGTCTCCTCTTTCCCGATCAAGACAAGCTGCCTTTGAATGATTTTTTTTTCATCGGTGCATATAATAAAGAAAATTTGTTTGCCGTTTATTTGTCATACGACGCGGAAGCGGAAACTACTGATCTCATTTACGAGTAATTTTCGTCGAAGAATATTCGGTTTATCTATGTATCAAAAAAAATATTGTTTTTCGACCATATATTTACCGAGCGATGGACACGATGGCTACTTTGATACAAATTTCTATCAGATGCAAATTGATCAATTGGTTCCATAAATTCTATAAAATTAATTGCCAATGGATAATTATGATAAATTGAACGTCAGGAAGTCCTAGGTTTTTGCACCGGGTTTTTCTTTTACGGAAGCCGAGACTTTGAATGTACAAGTCGTTGATTTATTCGCGTGGTAAAGCTATTTACATTTTCCTCTTGAGGAGCCGTGCGGGGTCTTTCAACGTATGGTACACATGGTGGACGTGAAGCCGTGGGGTTCGCGAGTCGTAGATAAGGGCGGTGAAGAAGTATGAGGTGAATGCGATCGAAGAGGGGGCTAGGGAGGAGTTGGGCAGCGCCGGGCGAGGCTCTTGTGTGTAGCATAGCAGCTGCTATTGACACCTCGATACCCTGACTCAAATGGAACCAACCAGTAGCAACGGGAGCGGCAGCAGCTCGCACTGAGGTAGAGCTCTGCTGCTCCGCTCCGGAGCCCTGGCTAAATGTATCTATCTATACGAGATATATTGGGTATGTTTCTTCGTGTATACATGTATACCGCGACGGCGTATTCACCACCTCGACGTTTATACACACGAAATCGAGAGGCACGGCAGGACGCATTTCCACTCGAAACGATAGTCCCATTGTGATATAACCCGAGATACGTGGCGAAGCAGCGTAAAAAGATGAGAAAAAGAAATGTTACCTCAATGTAATGAAATGAACATTACCTCAATGTAATGTCCGCTGCAAAGATGAGTTTTTTTAGTTATGGGGAAGAGACTGGGGAAGAGACTGGCAGAGAGACTGGCAAAGAGACTGGCAAAGAGACCTGGGACGAGACTGAGGAGGATACTGGGAAAGGGGCTGGAGAGAAAGTCTAAGAAAACTACTGAGAAAGAACCTGAAAAATTAATTCTATGTACTCACCGAATTAGCAGATATCCTTGAAATAAAACTAAGCCTTGGTTATGCATGCAACGGTTGTTATTCCCCGTTGGTTGTGAGTGTCAAGGTATTATTTTCTTCGGCAGATGCGAGCTTCCTTTCATTATTAACGAGCAATTATACAACGATATCACGTTCTCTGTCGAGACATTAATTATCCGAGTCATTGTATATATCTCACTTAACTGGAGCGACCAAAAAAAGGCTCGCTAAGAGGCCAACGAATCCCTTTTGTTATTTCGAGCGAGATCTTTACCGTTCGATTCACTCGATTGAACGATTAAGGTCCGGGTTTTGTGTCGCCGCGGGCTCTCCGTGCCGACCACCGCTCGTCACTCCTTCCCGATGCAGCGTCAACGTAACCGGTCGAATAAAAAGCCCGCGTATAATTCGGTAATTAAAAACGATGCACGACCATTGTCGGCGCCTAGGGGAGGAGTACGAGGGCTATTTAAATCGTCAAACTTTTTCCCGGGGATTTCTCAAATCTATCCATCTCGCTTACTCGCCATTTGCATAACTCGGCCTCCTCGTTTCCCTGTCGCAGCAACCCCCTCCCTTTATTGCCCGTTCTTCCGAATGCGCAGGTAGTCCTCGCGACACCGACATCCGAAATGTACGAACCGGCTAAATAGAGACAAGATGTCTAATGTCGCGGAAAGTTTTTATAGTTCCCGCACAACTTGTTGACGACTAAATTGTATTGTACGATCGTCATACTGGTCCCGAATTAAATTTCTGCCGCTGGTCGTAATTTTTGCGCTCGGATTTAATTAAGGTGTGCAAATTGTCTGGAGGTACTTTACGGTCTTGTCGAGCCGGTACTGCCGACTAAAGAGATGTACAACTTTCACCAACCACTTCGAGGAAAATTTCCCGTTAAAAAAAAAAGATTTTAAAAAATATCCTACTCTAACAGCTGAGAGATGGAATGAACAATAGTATATTTATGCCATCGATCGAAAGTGTTACATTTCCCAAATAAAATTACTTGGAACCGAGCAATCACGTGACAAATGCAAAATAAATAGATTCGATATGTGGATTCCAACTTTTCGAATTACAACTTCCCTTTGATCATCCCGTATCTCGGCGATATCTTATCACCGTCCAAGTGTATCGCTCGAGTGCGGTGTTCGGAGCTTCAGAATTCGGTGTGGCGTGTGACGAATCAATCTACAAAAGAAACTGGCTTCGAACCGATGGCAGTGGAAAGCGATGGAACGGGCAACCAAAAGCCACTTACAAGGCTCGCTGATGTAATAGCCCTGGGGCGATATTCCATCTCGAATGGGTGCGTAAGCGGCCGCACTTACGTGCATCTAATACCTCTCACGGGATCCTATACGCTGTTCGGTACTGTAGTACCAAGTGATTGTACGTTATACGGGGTGTGCGGGAAAGGGCGATTGGTGGCACGCGACCCAACCGTACAGTGTGTATACCTCGTTTGGTGGCTGATGCGTGCTGCCAGTGACAAGACCGACGAGTGTTTCTGATTGCCGGCGGCGACGACGACGACAACGACGACCGACGTACGTATCCATACACTGGTACTATACAACGATCCATTACCTACCTAAGCGAAGACAGATAGCAGAAACGAGCTGAATCGCGGCTGAGAGCTTCCCATGACTGCTGCTCGTTCCTCTCACCATGATCCGGCAGGAATCATCCCCAACCCCTCGTACGTGTAATGAGACGGCTCGCATTTGAAACCTTCGAACGAATTTCCGTCATCCCGACCATCCCGAATAGCCCAGTGCGCGCAACTTGCCTTTTTCCTCTTCTTTTAACGTAACATTTTCTTACACTTGACAAACGGTCGAATCATACCCATGGCGTCCAGCGGTCCTTGAAGTCCTTGGAGTCCTGGAATTGTCCTTGAATTTTTCCTGACCTTAAAATAGTCCTGGAATGTCCCTGCATTTCACCTTATGTCCTTGCATTTTTTATTTCAATGAAAATTTGAGTTTGATTCAAAATGTATATTTAGTTTAGTAAATGTTTTTTGTCCCTTTTTAAAAAACGAACTGCCACGTATGTCGACGTATTTTTTTGCCGCTGAACACGAATCCGCTGGCCTTTTTGGGATTAAAGTGCAGTGAGCCATTGAAAATGTCGATTTTATGCACAAGAAATCCTATTGTTGGGATTTCAATGGTAAGTATTGGGTCGGGAGTAAAATGATTGTTATATTCGAGATCAGCGGGAAAAAATACGTGGAATATTGCTTTGAAACAGAAAAAAAACGATTCAACAACGAATTTTCACTCTTTGGGCCACTTTTGGAAAAACGTCGGTTTTCGTGATTTTCAAAGGTCGATATCACGGCTCCCAATGGAGCTACGGAAAATCCGGGGTGCCCATCGTGTTCTAGGGGAAAAAAATACACAAGATAAAGCCTTGTCCAAAGTTTTAGAATCGTTTTACCGTACCGTTTGAGGACGTTGAAAAACACCAACAATGGACTGTCAAGACCGCCTTGGAAATTGTTAATAAATTACTTTTTTGTTGGTATGAAATATTTTTCTTTGTTTATAAAAGTAACTGCCACGTATTTCAACGTATTTTTGTGCGTTGAACATGAATCTGCTGGCCTTTTTGTGCGTAAGTACAGTGGGACATTTGTAGCCTCGATTTTATGCACTGAAAACAGTTTGGTCGAATGTGAAATCGCATTGTTTCGATTAAAATCTTAAATATTTGGTTTTCAGCAAAATTATCGTCATATTCGTGATCAAGTGGCCCCTATGGGGGTCCCGTCGGGATCCCCTTGATTTTTTTTTTTTTTAGTGTGTGTGTCTGTGCATTGACAATCCGAAAAAATGTATATCTCAGTTTCAGTTTCAGTTTCAGGATATTAACACACAAATCCCAGTAACGAGTAACAAGCGCCTGCAAAGATCGTTGAATCGTCGTAACTCATTGTCTCTGGAGCAGATCAAACTTTTTGCCAGGATATTCAGATCCAAATCCCAGGTATGTTTGTCGTCGAACAAATGCTGGACACTCATCAGCCACAGGCTGCATGTTCCACGGTGCATAGGGATAGGTTGAAAGAGAGATCTGCCGAATGTACTTGTTCCATATAGGTAGTTCCCGTTCTGCCAAGGGGTTTGCACGATTCAGCTCGCGGTACCGCTTTGCCACTGCTCTCGCTGCTGGTGGCGGTGGATCGCGTAGGAGGATTGTGAAAAGCCCGCTTTTTTCCAACGGCACGGCTTGAATAAACGAACCGCCCACCCGCGTCTACCCGACGAGGTAGGGAACGGCAAAAAAGGAAAGAAGCGAACGAACTAAACGCTGTACATGACTCTCTCTCCCCTTTCCTGCGTATGTGTGCTCGTGTGTACGCGCTGCACCATGGATCGTTGCCAACAGCCAATCAGGAAACGTAAAAAATAGGTAAATTGCCCGTCGAAGGCTCAGCGTTGAATACAGAAAATGCTCTCTATCGAGGGAGAATCAATCCTGGGAATTCCGAGTCCGCACGTTTGCCGTGTCCTCGCCAGGCAACCACATCGTGTTATAGCTAAATGCAATTACATCGCGGTGTGTAACGATCCGTGGCATTGGCGGCAGCGGCCTCCGATGCCCAACGTTTTTTTTGCTCGTTCGTCTACCATAGGCAGGATATAGTATTGAATAGAAAATAAAAATAAAAAATAAAAAGTACAAAAAAAAAAAAAAGAAAATAAAATGGAATGAAACGAGAAATCCAGCTCGGAGTGAAACGATGGGATGTACATACAAAATTTCGCTCCGGGCTCTGATCGTGATAGTGATTGACGAGCAAGAAAACACGGAATTTTCCATAACAGCAGTTTGAAATAACAACGATCCGCACGGCCATAGTGTTTTTCCTACTGGGCACGGGCGTTTTTCCGTCCGGGGAATCGGAACGGGAGAGGGCGTGTGTCATAGTTACATCGAAAAAATCAACGTCGAATCGGCGAAAACAATTATCGGTTCGTCATCGCCAGAACAGTGGGAATCTTTTATTTTATATTTCCCTGCAGCCCGAGTCTACCCTACAGTCAAAGTGCATGCATGCGCTGATGAGAATGCAACGAGATCGCCTAGAAGTCTTAAATGGATCTCGTTATAATAAATTTCCTAATGTTTTCAATCAATTTCCGGTTAATGCGCAGACTTTCATCGAGGTAAATTCATTGTGAGCAAACAATTAAAAAATAATTTATTTATCTTTATCATCAAAGTATTTTACCGGTACAAGAAGTATCAGTAACGCGTAACTCTTTACAGCCACAATTGGGTGATTTTTGACGGTAAGAATTTAATCAATTTTTACAGTAAAAATTGAATGATTTTTTACAGTAACAATTCAATGACTTTTTACAGTAACAAAACGAATCCCACGAGGGATCGTCCGTCCCATCTTTCCATCCACGAAATAACGTTCTTTCGGGCATAAACAAACGTATTTTTCCTCATGCGAATCTTATTACCCCCTCCCGGGTCTCTTCCGCGATCGTTATCAGTTCTGCATCGACAGCGTGCCTTTGTGCCGCGCAGAATATACCTACGAACAAGATGCTTCATATCCAGCCTCTCCGGTGCACACAACACGGTTACATATCTACCTCCGGCGAATAATGCAACTGCGGCGTGCACTCGAGGCCGATATCGTCTACCAGATTCAGCTATCGCCGGAACTGTTAGACGCTGAAATTTCCAGAGGCGGAATTTAGATTGTCGAGTATTACGTGTGTATCGGCATATATGGGAATGGTAGAAACGTTACGCTCAGACGTGCGGCAACAATACATAGGCCATGCGGGGTTCGCGTTCGCGAAGTCTCGCGATGTAAGCTTCTCCGGATAGAGAGAAAGAGAGAGCGGGCGAGTGCAGGGCGGGAGGGTGGGGGGGGGGGGGAGTGGGGGAGAGAGCCAAGCCAGCAAGGCTCTTTCATCTTATCGTGGTATCAACGTCAAACGCACCGGGGCGAACTGGGCGCAGCGGCTGCTCTGGCTATGAGGCCCACCCTTTCTCATCCCTGCGGCATGCTACGAGCGCTCTCTGTGCTTTCCCTCGCACTCTCTCACTCTCTTTGCAGCATACTCTCCATTCGCAGGCGCACGGAACCCAAGAGCGCTCCGAGCTACACGAGCCAAGGCTAAACCTGAAACCATCCGCCGACCGTGGTCTCTAGCCTGGCCACTTCGCAACGTATTACCCGGAGCCGATTCCGCGAGATGGAAAAAGCACGGCTCCTCCGTCCCGCTCCGGCGCTCCCGATGCCTCCTCATTTTTCGTTGGCTCTTTCGCGTTGCGGAACGGGCGCTCGGGAGGCAACCTCTCGTATGAAGGTAATGCGCGGACACATCGCCGAATTCTTTGTCTAGGTGCATCCTTGGGACTTCGGTCAATTCTCGTATGAAATTTTAATCAACTCTTTCGGTTGGAGGATCAGGCCTAAAGATAAAAATTGACGTGTACAGACACACATATGGCAAAACGAAGAACTTTTTTACAAATTTGATCTTTTTATATTTTGAACTATTCTTTTATATTATATCTCTTATATTATATAACAAATTATTTACTTATTACTTATTGATTACTAAATTATTATTAGATACGTTAATGACGTTACGTTTATTATTTACTGTTATTGTCTATTTTTTTCCATTATATATTAAATATTTTGATGTTCGGGGTTTAAGATATTTCGGGATTCATGAGGTGATGAACGGTCGGGGGATTTTCAATTTGAGGTCAGTAATCGGATATCGGCCTATTCGTGTGTTTTTTTTTCTTTTAAATATATTCCATATCAAATTTACTGCAGGGAGCCAATGACTGTCCCATTTGGCTTTCAGGGGGGCGAAGAGTGCAGACGCGTGTCTCATAAGAAATCGAGCCCTGGCGTAACGTCATGTTTTACAGTAGATAGAATCTCGTTCGCCACTGAACGCTCGTTGTCGCCCCGACGACGATGAGGGGGTTCCCCGCTGGGAACGTTCGCAACAGAAGTTCCGGTAGGGGGTCCCAGAGACGCACACGCGTGCCGAGGATGCCGCGAGAGTCGCACGCGACCGAACGACGCCCGGGGATTACGAACTGTCGGACCGCGTAATTTCGATGCGCGGCCAGTAGTTCAAACGAATTAATGAATTAAGGATGTAAGCCCGGCGCCACTCGCTTATCGATCCGATAAATACCGTGAAAACTCTCCTAATGAAATATTCATGAAATTTTATACCACGATCGGATATATTTCGTCAATTTTTTTTTATTAACAACTAGGGCTTCACAAATGTTCAATTGTTTTTTTGTTTCTTTTGTTCAAAGAACTATATAGTTTATTTTATTTTCAGCAAGAATTCGTTCTCTTACTTACACGTACTGTAAATAAAAGATTATCAATAACCTTTGAATAATTATCCACTAATAAAAACAATGCGCATTAATGTAAACAACAGTGCAACTTGTCGACAAGAATAGAATCAACGATCTTTCGCTACATGTCCCTCTCGACGAATCTCCCATGCGAATAACGTGTCGATTATCATGTTCGGTGAACTATTCGAATGTCGACGTACATTCGAGTTATACAATTCCAGAAATATCAATCAATCTATACATATATACGCACTACAGCCCCCCATATATATATATAAATATATGTATATATGTATGTATCTTGCCGAGTATAAATCTATCCGCACACACACACACACACACACACATACACATACCCCGCACAATATATACCATACATAACCCCGCACATATAGTCATATACAGCTGATCTCTCCACATTTGTACGGTTATACGAACGGTGTATCGCGGACTGAGATTCGGCGGACCCTCTCGACTCGACTTGCGATTATTCAATTCATCGGCCTGTCAAAAACACCAGTGCACGCAGGCGGCCTCGCCTGGCCGGCGTTTCTCTCTTCTGGCTCACGCCGAATTTCTCCTTTCCTTCTCGGGGCCACCGTCTATCCCTGTGTCCTTCCTCTCTCTCTTCCGTCTCTCTCCGGCCGATCCTCCGCACACCTCTCTCTACTCCCTAGTTCCGCCTCTCTCGATACCGTTCCTTTCCTTCTCCCGCACTCCCTCCATCCTCGTTATTTTCGCTTCGAATCACGCTCTCCGCTCGTTCTCCCCGTCTCTATCTCGCACCATCCCTTATTGTTCGCCGCTCTCCTTCTTCCTTCCCCGGTAGCGCTCTCTCTCCCACCCGCGAGCCGTCGCACCCTCGCCATCGGCCGAGGAACGAAGCGCGAAGGGGGGAAAACGATTAGGAGCAATACGCTGCGATAACTGCCTCTAATATCCCGGTATCGTCGCTCCTCCGTGGCAATACAAATTAGACAAGCTTCCCGCCCCCGCCCGCACGTATCCCCTTCGATACGGGCTACGCTCGCGATATTATACCGATTTCTATATCTCGTTTGATCCTTCTCGGTTCCGCGATATTAGTGCCTGCGAGCGGTGCCTGAAAGCCTTATTGTGCGATATTTTTCTCTCGTGGGCTCGTCATGGGTGAACGGGAGTTTTTCGTCCCGAGGCGAGGACGTGCGGGCGAAAAGGTTTTTATTTATTCATTTTGTATATTTTATATATTTTATATATTTAATAGGACAGAGCCTATTTTTTCGGCGGTTGGCAAAATTTATTCGAAAAAACCGACAGAGCAATTTACAAAGTATAAGAAAACAATAGAACTCGTTCGATCCTTCTGGGTTTCGCGATATTAGTGCCTGCGAGCGGTGCCTGAAAGCCTTATTGGGCGATATTTTTCTCTCGCGGGCTCGTCATGGGTGAACGAGAGTTTTTCGTCCCGAGGCGAGGACGTGCGGGCGAAAAGGTTTCTATTTATTTATTTATTTCATAATAGACGAGCAGAGCCTATTTTTTCGGCGGTGAGCAAAACTTATCCGTTAAAAAACCGACATAGCAATCAACAAAAGATAAGAAGAGAATAAAAAACATAATAGCTCCAAATGTACTTGACTAAAATAAAGCAAAAATAACCCAACTAAAGATTCCAAAGTAAAGAAAAAATAAATCGAGTAAGTCCGTCCTGGTGCGAAGAGGAAACCAGAGATTATCGAAACAAAACCATAAAATATGATTTTAACGGCATTGCACAATTTTGAACGAGTTTAAGCGCACTGGAATGTATTGTCAGACGAGTGAGCTGTTATCGATGAAAAGTCCACACGCTGAAGTCGCCGTCGATTCTTGTGCATCGATTCATTTGAATTTTTAAATACCCAAGCTGGACTGGTTTTTATATCAAAACTTCCTACTTGGCGAATGATAATCGTCAAATCAGCGTTTTTATGATATTTTTCTGATTTTTCTTCCTTTATTTTATCGTTTAGTCATTATTGTTTCGATCTTTTTTCTTTAAAAATTCTTTGATATGATCACGCTTTATTCGGTGGTGCTTGGTTCGATTACCAGGAGTTTTCCAGGTGGGCTTCCCAACAAACAAATGAAAATACACATACAAAAAAAAAACAGTTTCTCAATTTTTTTTAATTTAAAAAATTTACAAATTACAATAACATTTATCACACGTACATCGAAGATTGATAATAGTCTCGGAAGGGCTGTCGTTCGTTACATTACTTTGAAAATATATATATATATATATATATATATATATATATATATATATATATATATTACAATTTTTTTATTATTTTTTATTCTCCATCTTCTGGGATGGTCCATGTAATGAAATTCAATCCATAACAGTGCACAATGTGCGATATGAGAATGGATGAGCAGTGGACGAGAGAGGCGAGAATAGAATATCGGAGGGACTCGGAGTGCGGGGAGCGCAGGGCAGAGAAGAGCGAGGTGTCGAGCTCAAGCTACCCCTTGAAAAAGCTTTTGCGGGCGGCTGTCACGGGTTTCATCGTTGCGAAGGCCGGTTATGACCCGACGCGAAACAAATGATCAAAGCGTCAGCTCGCCGGGAGGCCAACACCGAACGGACCGCCGTGAAAAGGGGGCGAGATCGTAGAGTGAATATCGCCTCGACCCACCCGAAAATTTCGCGATATCTCCCGTTAGGACGGGGAACGAGATGCTACGGGCAGAGAATCCCTCTGACAGGCCTTCTCGACACTTGAGAATTAGACTACCGGACCCAGGGCATCTCTGCCTCCCGGAGATTATGCCGGCTTTCTGTACAGCTGGCAAAGCTACGGAGGGCAACACTCAAGGGATTTCCTGTGGGCGGTCAGTCTGGCCGGAAACTGCGAGCAAACTTCTGTCCCTAAGTTTGCGTGCAATATCCTTTCGTTGAATTGTGAAGCAAATCAACCCGATTCCGTATAACTCGTCAAAAATTTGTTTGCTGACGGAACTGGCCCTTTGATTCGCTGTATGGCTGCACTTAAATTTGTGATTCGATCATTCTTCGTACGGAACGAATTGTGTCCGAAATGAAAATTCTGGCAATCTCAGCAACTTTAGATGCAGAATGTAAAGGAATTTTCTCCATAGATTTTCTATAATAAAAAAAAGTTTCGCACACTTAGCGAATATTTCCATAAGCGCCCACAATTTCGTTGCTAATTTTACAATTATCTCAGTCAAAAGCACTCTTCGCTAAAAAAAAAAAAAAATCAAAAATAAATTTAAAAAATGGTGCACCTTTCTGAACATGGAACGTCCACAGGAGTATTTTTGGTTAAATGTACAAACGTGTCTCCTGCGTATCCGACCGGATCTCGAAACAGTAATAAAAATCTTAGAGTCTCATCTGCTAGTTCCATCCAAAAAGAAACCTTATAAACTCCCCATACACGAACCTCGAAATGTTTCCCTGCGTACCAAACCGCTCTCAGGTGCGCGACTCTCCGGTGAGAACAAGTCACCGAGAGCGCGAAGGTAAATCCGGAAAGGGTCACACGCGACTTCAGTACAAAAAACACGAAGCCCGGAGCAAAGCGCCAGAAATATGATCCAGTAAAGAGTAAGGGAGGAAATATTGTCATACACATGGTGTTGAATGCGCGGAGCGATTTCGGCGACGGAACGCGTGTGTGACGTGATATTAATTAACACGGACCCTTCGACTACGCCGTTCTCCCTCGCACCTGACCCGAGATATCCCATTAGCCCGCCGCTTCCATCTCCCTCATCGCCGTTTCTCCGTGCCCTGCGTTCACCCTGGCGCCCCGCGTGCTCTCGGCGGGCTCCTGAGAGGTGGAGCGAGAGGGTGGCAGGGAGGGAGCTCGGGGTTGTGCTTGCGCTTGTGCCGGTGCTTCTGCCGCTGTTAGGTTCAAGTGTCACGCAAGGCACACCCCGCAGCGAGAGTGCGGAAACTGGAAAGGACCCGTGGTGTCGGAGCGCGCTCCCGCTTAACCCCGTAATCTACTAGCGGAAGCGGAGCAAGCGTGAGAAGCTCTCGTATTGCTACTACCGCAATATATCTCTCTCTCTCTCCCTCTCCTCTCCCTCTCTCGTTCGCAAAGCGCGCGAGAGTTAATTGTATATCGCACCCGGAGAGATTACATCCGCCGTTTCGCGTATCTGACTAACGGCGCGGTATACATCCTGCACAACGAAAGCCTCTGCCGGGCGTGCGGTATCAAGCGCAGGGACATTCTATGCCGAACTGTGCGCCGCTGTATAATGGCGTACGAGTTTCGGATTAAATTAACTGGTATCGTTATAACGTGCCACTCGCAACGCCATTGTCGAAATTCCGTGAGCATTGTTATTAGATATTATTTCGTTTACCGGAAACAGTTCTAGCGTGCTCGGCCAACTACGCGCTAATGGAATTGGCGTTGGAAACTATACGGGGAAACATCAACGCCGAGAGCGAGCTCGGAGGAGCTGATGTGTCGTTTCGTACGCACGAAAATAATTCGATGATACATTTTGGAGCACGAGAAGTTCGAGCTGTTATTGTGATTCCGATAGAGATTCATTTTATATATGCCCCAAATGATAGAGAAACAAACAAAATATTATACTGTATATACATGAAACAAAGTATTAGAGTTTTGAAATAAATACGGAAGAGAAAAAGAATAAATATGAAATAAATACGATACATATAACATATAGTATCATGAGTCTCGACGGTGACGCATGGGATGTAATTTTGCGCAGCGAATACCCTTTTGTCTTTTTTTTTTTTAGCTATAAAAAGGAATATGGTGAAGAAAAGGTACATTAAAATAATTGCATAACGTCGAAGATGGAAAACTCAAATGTAATGGCCATGTCCGATATACTTTATTTTTGCAAAAATTAAACGCTTGTAAAAAGTTCGTATCTAAAACGAGATACCGAGTTTCACTCCGAGAGTATTTTCACCCCGGATCGTGTGTGTTATGCAGAGGTAGAGCTGATTTGTCGTTGATACGTACGATAATAGTTCGATGATACATTTTGGTGCATGAAAAGTTCTCGTTGTTATTGTGATAAATAAAAAAAATGAATAAATATAGAATAAATGGGATTATATATATAAAATATTGCACCACAAGACTAAACGGCGACGCATGCCGATTCTTTGAAGTTCCTCGAATATTTCAAAACTATCGGAAATTTGCTCACACATAAGATCATCATGCATAGTGTACACTGCGTTCACTTGGTCTATCGACTTATGATCCGTGATCAGAGCCGATGAAAACGGGATGAGTGTAATGGATTAGAATGGAAAATATTGGGTTGGGAGTTAAATAGTTGTTATTTTCGCGAACAGCGGGAAAAAATACGTGGAATATAGCCTTGAAACAAAAAGTCGATTCAACAACGGTTTTTCACTTTCAGAGCCACTTTTATAGATGTCATTTTCAGTAGCAAATACTGTTTTCTTTTATTTTTAAATATGAAAAAAATGGTTGAAAAATCCTAATTAAAATAATCGAATAACAGCGAAGATGGGAAACTCAAATCCATGATCATGTGGGTTGTACTTTATTTTTTCAATGAAAAAAAAATTAAACCCTCCCTAGATGGAAGAAAAAGTTCGTATCTGAAGCGAGATATCGGGTTTCACTTCGAGAGTATTTTCACCCCGGAGTGTGTGCAGTATGCCTTGTCACCAGTCCCGCTTTCTCTAATATATCGAGCCGCCGTTGTGTTATTATCACCCCTCTCGGACCCCCTTGGCACTTGCTGCGGAGCTTTCTCCACTTTTCCACGTTCTTTATCCCAAAAACAAAGCAATCTCGCGTTATACGCCTCGTGTCGCTCTCTCGTATACTGCGGGAGCTTGTTTTCTGGAGCTTGGACGTGCTACTGCGAGGTGACAATTTATATACCAGCGGTACCGGCCGCAGAACACTGTCTCAACCCCTGCAAATAATACAACTTACTCTCGCTCGATATGTCTTTTTCCCGCTATCGGGAGAAACACAGCTCGTTTCACACGATTTCCTATAATTCTCGATAAAAAATGTATGTCCTCTTCGAGTTGACTGTATGTAGATAGTAGCAAGCTACTCTGCCTCGCGCTTGTAATGAGTAGAAAGTGAACAAAAATTATAATTACAAAAAATGGTAAAAAATTATCAAAAAATATTTTTTTACATTGTAAAAAATGCAAACAAAAGTATGCTTGGTCCGCATACTCAATTGCACCAAGACAGAAATAACGATTATAAAAACACACATGTAGTCTTCATCGCTGACAGCGTTTTGTAAAAATAATTTATTATCGTAATTTTTTTTATTAATAAGAAATAATTATGTCCATCGCCCATGACCGATCTGATTTCGATTCAGCGATGTAATTGGAATATTACAGTGCTATATGTATTTAATCGAATACCATAAACGCGCGGGGGGGGGGGGGGATGAAAAAGAAGAAGCCTAATAAAGTCAATTTCACGCTTGACTCGACGCTTTCAAAGCCGTATGAGTATTACGTGAAGTAGAGGATAAATATGGCAGTGAAGCGACTCTCGCACACGTCCTACCCCAAGTTTAGGGTGAATCGAGATTCTCCACAGGCAAACAGCGGCGTCAGTGGCGCGCCGTATATAAACGAGCCCGCGTGCGCTCGCTTTTGGGGAGCACAGAGGAGACATACAGTACACTGGTAAGGCGAGAGAGCGTCATGTGCTTATAACTGCCTCCCTATCAGTATAATATTATTATATTGTCCCGCAGCCCGTGCCCACTCCCCGTTTGGATCCCCCGTTTGGGTGCTAAGATTCCAATTTGTTTTTTTTTTTTTTTCACCACTGTCTCGTTTCAACCAAATAGGACATTTTTTGCCGTCGTTCCTCCGATCTGTGACGAAACGCCTTTGGTTAATTTTTTTCGGACAAAAAAAATCCACTCGAATCGACATTGCGTCTAATGATCGACAATGATGTACAATTTGTGTCTAAATTGACCTAGCGAAGATTATTTCTTTTTCCTGATCGTGAATATTTCATCCGCGATCCCGAGTTTCCATATATATCGCATCGTATATGTATATAATTATACCCAATGTATAAAAATTATCATATTATGGATCCGAAGAGAAATGAATAATTATTATCCAGAGTGGTTTGATAAAACGAATCGTTTTCTCGACTAGTTCTCGGCGAAGCTTTTTTTCTCCCGATCTCTCATTCCTCACACTCCATAACTTCTTTTATTAGTTAATATTCTTTATGTAACTCATCCGTGAAAAGCGCCGCTTTGCGTGCCTGCCGAGAGTGGCGTAAGTGGCGCTTTGCAGCCATGGCTTTTGTAAATTACCGGCGCATGCGCAGTTCGGCTTCTTTGCGTTCGAATTTTTTTGCGTGTGATTTCTGGAAATTATTACACGCTACTTGCAACGCCACAAGCAGCAGGCACGGAGTAGCGCTTCTCCTGCATTCGTTACATAAAATAGTATGCGACACTTGTACGTAAAAGCGGACTCCCGACGGCGGTTGCGAAGTGGCCGCACTTCCCAACTTTCGCCGAAAGTCCGCTTTTACGCACTGGTATCGCAATACATTATTACGACGCCAAAAAAAAAAAAAAAAAATCATCCGTACAATTTGTACAATTTATGTCTAAACTTAACTATCGAAGATTGTTTCTTTTTCCCGATCGTGAAGATTTCATCCGCGATCCCGAGTTTCCATATAACACATCGCGTACGTATCTATGTATACCCAATATATAAAAATTATCATATTATGGATCCGAAGAGAAATGAATAATTATTATCCAAAGTGGTTTGATAAAACGAATCGTTTTCTCGACTAGTTCCCGACGAAGCTTTTTTTTCCTCGCTATCTCTCCTCACTCACTCCAGGCTTGTCGTAAATTTCTATAAGCTTTAAAAGCAACCATAGAGGGTGGGAGAGGGAGGAAGAGAAAGGTTTATAACCGGTCGAGAATCGCAGAGAGCAATCGCCCTGGGGTGCGGGGAGGAGCGCGGCCGTCGTCTCGTAGCTCTTATAATAATTCCCGATTTATCCCAGGAGAGCACCAGCAGCAGCGGCAGCGGTTCGCGTGCACCGATGTTCATTTCATTATTTTTCTTCTCTCCCTTATCCCATCCTCTCTCGCGTTTCGCCCGGTACATTTTTTTCGTCTTTTTTTTTTCCATTCCTGAAAGCCGGAATCGCACGAACAAACGGGAGCGAGCTTTTCACCCTCCAGATTCCCTCTTTCTCGCGCAGAGAGCAGCACTCGTTCCTCACTCCGGTGGTAGCGCCGGCCTTGCCAGCAGCAGCGGCAGCGAGAGGGTGATAAGTCGTGACGTCGACGAGGCCGGTGATTCCAAAGGTGGGCGTGGTCGCGAGTTCCACCCCTCACCCTTGCGCGAGGGGTGAACGGATAACGGGGGGGTGGTGGCTCGCGAAACGCTCCCCCGTTGGCTGTTAGCTTCGTACCTCGGGCTCTCGGGCTGTGTAGCGCTGTCCTACGCGCGCCCGCCCGACGCGCTATCGCTACCCTTCCACTCTCTCTCCCCGGTATAGTTATATCAATCCGTATATCGGTAACGCACAGATAGATACGCTCTTTATTCGTATGGGTGACATTACGGCATTACCTAGACGAAGAGCCGAGTCGGCCCGGCGAGAAAAAGTGGTGGAACTACCCCCTTGATAGACGAGCGAGCGAGCTTAAAGCGCGACCTGTGGTGGTAGGAAAACCACCCCCTCACCCCCCTGCCGCGTTATACGCCGAGGCAAGAGTCTCGCCTTCTTCTCTCCTACCCTCTTGTTTCTCGCGCGCTCCTCGAGCTACAACCACCCCAGCGACAAGCCCCTACAGAGAGCAATGGATTTCTATTATCAATTATGTGAAACCGGTAATAACAGTGCGATGTCGCAAATATACACTCGGGATATCGTTGTTTCACGGTTATTACACGCCCGGAGCGCCGTGAGCTCTCTTGCCTCGGACTTTTTTCGTCGCTGGTTCGTTCGAGATAGGCCCGATTTATTTCGAGGGTAAGCTGATCTCCATTCGCAGCTGTACTGGAAGAAATACTCAAGCGAAGTTTTTTTTTATTACATTTCGAAAGCAATTATGTTTGTTTTTATGGTAACTTACTTCGATGGATTGTCTCTGGTTTGAAGAGATATTTACCATTGTTGTAGTTACACTTGTTCGTGGCAATAATTATCGTCGTCCTTGATTATCGTACAGAGTACAGTGTAATTAAATTTTAGCACATTTAAGAAACATCTTTTGGATTCAATTATTATTTTTTTTGTTTTATTTTATTTTTACTTTTATATACGTTTAAGTGTACAAAGCTTTTTGCTGTGTACTCAAATGCGATTTTGTAACATGCTAGTTTCTACTGGTTTGCTTACGAGTTTTTTTCGCATGAAATTTCAGTTGCGATCTGGCAGATCGGAGCGGGCAATTGCAGAAGCAATGCGGATGTCTATGTTGCTGTGTTCTGAAATTACGGTTCGGTGTCGCACTCCTGGCGACAATTCTGTCCTGTTTCACTGTGTCGGATTCCAACTCTATCCATACGCGCAGTTTACTGCTGCACCTATACTTACACACGCGTGACTATATAACAGAGCTAAACGCTCCCTCGCCCCGCTCGTCCGAACGCCATTAATTTAATTATCTCTTGGAACATTTCCGACGGAAGTGGACGTGTGTATGTCACCTTCCGCACGAGCTGCTGATTTGCCTCCCACTCTAACCCCCCAGCACCAAAATTTCGTGCTTTACACATTGAAAATTATGACCATTGTGATGAAAATTTGATAGGAATAAAAAATGTTAAGTGATCAGTTTATAAAATTATTAAAAGTCGAAGCTGCATTCGTCTAGATTCGAAAAACTACAATTTGTGAGGACTGTACTTCGGTACATTTTCTCATTCACGTATGGTAAAGTAGAAACCATGCATAAAAATATAATAGCAAGTGCCTGATTAATTTTCACCATAGTCTTTTTTTGTTAAGCATAAAA
Source organism: Stenichneumon culpator (assembly GCA_964017025.1). Taxonomy (NCBI): domain Eukaryota; kingdom Metazoa; phylum Arthropoda; class Insecta; order Hymenoptera; family Ichneumonidae; genus Stenichneumon; species Stenichneumon culpator. The sequence goes on along the minus strand of OZ024772.1, from coordinate 16,921,064 downwards.
ATATCGACTTCGAGAATTTGTAAATTTCAGAATCAATATTCAAAAATATATATTTCACTTATAAAAATAAATCACTAAACCTCAATCAAAGTTAAGGGATGACGCGTGTTCCGGTATGAGGAATGGATCCGTCGTTGGTTGGTCCATCAACCAACGACCAATATGGTTCATAGAATTTGCTCATCGGGATAGAAATTACTTCGTAACATATCGCTGACGAGACACGATGCAGTTACATCATACATCGACTAGCCAGACAGTGACGATGGTCCATCTATCTGTAATTTGTAAATCCGGATGGTAATTATGTACCAATTGAACATCATTAAATCAGTCATAGAATGAAGGACGTCAATTAGCGTCTGTCCCTGCATCCTCCACCCTCGTGACTTTCGCGCATGGTATAGAAAAAGATTTCTACTTTCACAAAACATTTATTTTCTCCAAACGTTCATAATACCTTTTCTTGTCAATTTAACAATTCAAGCAATTGTTAAATTCATTAAAAATTAAAATATAATAAAAATGGTTGATGATTTTTTTAGCTAAAAAATAAATAAATTAAAAAATAGTTAAAGTAAAAGGATAAAAACTGAAATTGCTGGAGACCTTCCCTATCGAAGATAATGAATTTATAGTAAGGTTTATTTTTAGTCTCTAATTTGCTATCTGTTTTTGTTTTATATATTGCAACATTATGCGAAGTGTGAACTGCTTTGCAATGCGATCTTCAATAAAATGTTTTGGCCGATATATCGCCCTGTAAATGAGTTACGCCCGCGACCATACAAATAAATAAATAAATAAATAAATAAATAAATAAATAAATAAATAAATTGTTTACAATTCGTCGATAGTGAGAGCCTTCTATTGCTGTCACGTACATATTATCCACAATTGTCCAGTTCCGCATCGATATCACACTCTACATCGCAATAACGCAGTACGATGTCGAATGTACGAAAATCAGTGGCGAAGATAATGTGACGGGGGTTTACCTATCCAAGCTGGCTGAACTCGCCTCGTATTACATACACTATAGGGTTTTCGGGTTGGAGATAATAAAGTTGATAAGGGTGTTGAAAGCCGGCGCGGATGTATCACGTGTATACATACACCCACATACATATATGCAACACTATATTTATATATAACATCTCCGAGTATAACTGGATATAGCGTACAACACCCCTACCACAATTTTGTGTCGAGGGGTTGAAGCAGTCAGTGATGGGCGTGGCCGATTCCGTAGCCGGTAGCTCGTGGATTGGCCGGCGCAGGGGTGGCTCCGTCAAATAAAATCCAATCGTCGGGACCAAAGGAATTCGAATCTCAGGGGATTTTTTTTCCCTCCCTCTTCTGCTCTCAGCTCGGGTTCCGAAGCCCCGGACTCTCGGTTATAACCCCTCCACCCAGTACGTCGGTGGAGCCTGGATCCTTGCACATCGCTCCGCCGCGTAGGCCACGTACCTCTCGGCATCCGCTATACTCTCTTCTTATTTTCTTTTCCATTCCGCTACCATTAATTCAAACCTCTATCCGTCCCTCTCCCTCTCTCTCTCTCTCCCCGACTCGAATCTACTGAATTTCCTCTCCACCTTGTTTCTCGGCGAAATTGCGATCTCGACTCTCTTCGTACATCATCTCGTCACGCTCGCTCCACGGTCTGGTCCTTTCTCTCGCGGGCTCCGGCTGCACGGGTTCGAGTAGGGGTGGGAGGTTCGAGAACGTCCCGTTCGCCGCCGTGGAGTATGATTTTATTACGGCATTACCGCGATAGCGATAGAGCCAAGCCAAACCCCGAATTGCTCGGCTTATAGTCTGCATTATCTCACCTAGAAACGTCGGAGGAGCTGGAGGGGTGGAGGAGGCAGCGCACCCTAGCCGGTTAGCGCGCCACCGGGGTGGGGAATAGAAACGGCAGCCCCCTTTCGACGGGGGTTGGTTTTCATACGCGGGGCGGCTCGCTAGAACTCTTGAACGGCACACCGGAGAGATCCAAGCTGCTCTATATGCTTTTGTGTAGGCTTTCGCATTCGAGGGTCGTGCATGCTCACGGGTATTACGAGCCGCTCTCCGGCTACCCTCTCTCGCTCTCTCGCCGGCCGATTTTCATCCCCTATGTGCCATCCTCGATTCCCGCACTGTCTCCGTTCAATCCGGACCGCGTGGCTGCCACGGGTTGACGTTCACGTTCAGTTGGAACCGCACCGTCGAAAACTCACGTTCGACATCGCGTCTTCGGTTTTGTTTTTTGTGTTCTTTTTTTAAACGGAAACACCGGACCGGAAGTACGCCGGGCGGAAGACGGCAGGCGAGAGGACATGGCGAGTGGAAGGGTGCGTGCTCGATCAGTGCTCGGTGAATTTTTGACGGTGACAAGGAACAACAACAAATAAGTAAGCTTTTATACTTGAGAAGAGTGTTGCGATATCGGGGCAAAAAAAAAGTGACTACGATCGAAGAAGATATGTAGAGTTTTGTTGGAGCCAAAACAACGTGACGATCTGTTTTTTTATTTATTTATTTTTTTAAGTAAATTGGTGATGCATCGAACGTTGCGAGAGCGGTGTTTTACGGTTGGATAAGCCTAGCTTCGATAGTGAATCGATCGGACTCGTAGCCGCGGTTGCGGCGGGACCACGTGTAGGAAATCGGTGACGAAGAGCGCGTTCCGAGTGTCGAGACTCGTCTCTGCAGGACTCGAAACCGGGACCAGAGGAGACGGAACAGTGCGGCGATATGGTACCTTCCTCGGCGGCGATGCAGAGAGAGGCGTCGAATTTTCTGATGGAAAATTTGCTTCAGAGCAAGGCACCTCCGGGTACGGATTTCAGTCTGACGTTGAATCTGGCGGCGAGTTTGGTGGCGTGCCAGCGCGAGAAGGCCGCCGAGTATCTGAGATTCGAGAGAGGAATGATGATGCTTGCCAACGGGGAGTCCGGAAACGGCGATCAGAGGCAACATCATCAGGTCCAGCAGGATTTCGAGAATTCGGGAAGAGCGTCGGTCGAGAGTTCCGCCGGTGGCGTGCAGCTGGACGTCAGCGGCGATGGTCACAGCCAGCAGATCGTCACCGCACACGCCGGAGGAAGAACCTGCGGTGAGGGTCGCGATGACGGTTCCGCTCCGTTCGACGAACGCTTGCATCTGAAGCGCTGCTCGTCGAGCGGCGAAATTTACCTGGACACGAAGCGGTTCAAGAGGCACATGGTAGTCAACAGACTGGACCTGGTGAGGTCGTTCGAGAGATCGGACAATCGTTCGAACTCGGCGGCCGATTCGGCGAACTCGCTGGACGAGCTCGATCAAGGATCCGGAGATCAGGAAGCTGGCCCAGCGATGGACGTCGATCGACCGGAATCTGTCGCGACCGGCAACGTCGAGATGAGAAACTCCAACTGCTGGATTCCCAACTCGATCGACGGAAGATTTTCGGATTTCGGGCCCGGAAAGACAATCGCTCATGACAATTCCATGAACGAGGAGAACCATCAAGCGCTGCAACAGCACAGCGGCAGACCCATGAAGATTCACGTTATGCGGAGCGATGACAACAGAATAACCGGCGAGGAGACTTGCACCTGCGGCGAGGAACAGTGCAACTGTGTTGGGGAATGTAACGGTCGGAGGATCCAGGAAAAAGAGAAGCCTGAACTCAAATTCGGCGTGCGAAGGATACTCGCTGTTGATCACAATATGCGACGGAATAACGGTAAGGATCGTGTCTTATCGGGTTCTAATCGTTAGAGATGTAATGAGTCGTGCAATGATTTTTTTGGTCCGCATCTTCGACAACCACTGCGGACTTTGCTTTGTTGGGTCACACGGATACGCGATTCAAAAGATTTGTACATTGGGCAAAGATTCGTTGCCCACAAACGCCAACTTTTTGTCTTGTCAATTTTGCGCATTTGTCTCGTTAACTTAGAATTTTTTTCGATAAATATGGTTCGTTGGCAAACCGAAAGCTATAAAGTGAACAACAAAAATTGGTTAGCTTTGCGGACAAGTACTGCTCGTTATGTATGCGGACCGTTTTTTTTACTGCTCAGTTTTACGATTTATTTGACCATTGAAAGAAGCAACTTAAAAATTTAGGAACTTATGGACTTTGACATGAATCATCGGTATCGAAATTTATAAAGTTCTCTTTGCATCGGTAAAGATACGTACCCAGAGAAATACAGCTGGGAAGATTTCGCACAATCCTTACATTCTAATTATATCGATACCAGGTATCTTTTTTGTATACTAATATATACTATGAGTTATGGAAAATGTACAGCACGTATGCCAAATTTTAGTATGCAAATAGTATCGGCTAATATAAAAATATTTCATGAAAATTGATCCCTTTTCATCCAGTCAGCCACATACTTCTCGGTGCCCAAAATAACACCGATCTGTGATTGTATATCAAATCGAAGCCCCGAATAGTACATCGAGGTTATTATTTATTGGTCCTTTTTCAATTTGAAAGAGCATCTTTGAGTAGAACGTGATTGGTCCTCAGCACGGCTTAATGAGTATAGAATCACCAATTATATTTAAGGGACATGAGGATAGAGATTCAGGCTGCGTGCTCATAAAAATATTTAATAAAAGTGGCCCCATTTTCATCCAGACAGCCAAATACTTCTCGGTGCCCAAAATACGCACCCAACTGAGATTTTGCGTTACACTGTAAAACAAAACAAAAAAATTATAAATTTACTGTACAATTATGATAAAAAATGACTATACTTTTTCATTGAAATTAAAGTAAATTATTAAAACTAAAGTACTTTCACAGTAAAATTGAACTGAATTATTAAAAATAAAGTATTCCCAATGTTTTTAATACACTGAACATCAATTATTATAACAATCGTACATCAAATTTAATATACCACTCTTTCCATGAAAAACCTCCAGTCCGCTACATTAAATTTCATACAAATATTTTTTACAGTGTAAATCAAAGCCTCAAATAGTAAATCGAAGTATTTTATTCGAGTCAATCTTGGGACCTTCCCTAACGTGAAAGAGCATTTTCGAGTAGAACGTTATTGCTCCTTGACACCGCTAAATGAGTATAGAATCGCAAATGATATTTAAGCGGTTGGTATTGCGATGGAGATTGGACTGCATTATAGTGGCGGAGAGGAGATGAGGATAGAGATTCAGGGTGCGCGCTCGGGATTCATGCTGGTAGTGGTTTAAGCTTTTAGAGTTGAAACAAAGCTCACTACAAATCAGTGTCGGTGGCAGACTTCTGCTCCTCGACGCTCGCCCTTCCTAAATCTCATCCGCACACCCTCAAGACGAGTCGCGCAGCGTGCGTGCGGGGTGGAGAAATTCGAGCGCGCCAGAGCAGAGCACCCCGGCTCCGCAGGCACACAGCCCAGCACGAGGAGGCAGTGGCGTCAGCTGGTCCGCCACTTAGCTTCACCCCAATATTAAGCCCTTACGATTGGTGCCTATAATATTAGACAAGCGGCAGAATCCAATGACGTATGGAGCACCCACTCGCCCCTTCCGAACCCCGTCATCTCGCTGGTCCCGTTCTCTCCTTCCGTACATATATATTCTCTATACTTTGCGACGATAGCCGCCGTTTACGATCTCTATATTGACCATCGAAACCAATTTACCGTCACATCCAGACTATTCAAGGATAAAACTTTATCGATGAGCAAATCCTCTCGAGAATAACCCCGAGTCTTTGACATTCATTCCCGTACAATCGAAGTCCCTATCTTCATATTTTCATGTATCTCGGAACGAAGAATTTTCTCGTTTTTCTCTCAGGAAAATATGGAACGCTGATAATGCAAAGAGGTTATCTCCTTGTTGCGGCAAGCGGCAAATTTAAACATTCCTTTTTCCCGTCAATAATAAGTTTCGTTGACAAAAAGGATTGTCAAGAAAAAAGTTACCCTTTCGCGAGCAAGACATTTTTATAAAATACTTTTTTGCAATTCTGCACAGTAAAACATTGTCACTTTCCCAACGAAAAAGAAGATATTCGCCGTCTATCGTACTAGATTTTTTTTTGCTAAATCCTCACGGAAAAAAACATTTTCACCGATTTTAACTCCAACTGACCGATACAATTTTTCCCCCCTGCATCTCTTCTCACCCTCCGCATCCGCGTGATCGACACGACTCGATAAACTGTTCATACGCGCCCCCGCGATAAATTGGCTCGCGAGCCTCGGTCAGAACAAACTACTGCTCCTCCATACGTGAATGTTAAATTGGTGTAGAGTACGCGAGAATATGTTGCATTTCAACATTAGTGGAATTGGGCGAGAGGTGGCGAGAGGCAGCCGCAGAGCGCGGTGAATCGTCGATCCATATATATACTATATATATATGGATATATATAGTGAATATATATATATACAGTAATAAATGCCCGTGTGTCCAGAACATGTACATAGGCGATACATTCGCACGTACGAGTGTATCGGGCTAGGTGGCGACGCCGTTAGATTCGATGGGGTTTCATGCATTTGTCGGATATACTATATAGTGTTGCCGGACGCATTGACCGTGCCACGTGCATGTGTTACAGCATATCCCTCCGGTATATATCCACGCCAATCCTTGCCGTTTCTCCCCTTCAGCACCGCTGATTCCCGGGGCTCCGTGGCGAATGCCAGGCGTCCAAACTCCAACACCAACAACGTCGCCTCCTACCCCCTCCCTCCCCCCCCCCTCCCCCCGACCGTCCCTCGGTACACATACGTTCGACTGTACGCGTCTATGTACACGCGATCCGCCGCGAATTCATCGTCCATCCAAATCCTTTCCTCTCTTCTCTCTCGTCCACCCCGACTCGTTTATATGTCATGTCGAGATGTTCGTGAAATAATTGCACGAAAAAGTGATTGGCAACAAATTCGAAATTCATCGACGAGTGTGGAACCGAGCGCTGGCTGCGCTGTCGTGAATGCATGCGCGTTACTGCTATCCGGCGAATATATACGTGTGTACGTTTATTTCGCATTTGTTCACCGGCACGCACGGGGATACATCAACGCCACAGTCCGGTATTTCCTACCTCCTATGACAACCCTCCCCCTCCCCCCCCCCCTCCGATCCCCATCGGCGCCGAAATGAATTTTCCCACTCGAGTCGATATTCCCGCTTGATTCATTTTTTTTTTAGCCGTAGCTTGTATTTTTAACAAACGGGCGAAGAGAGAAGTGTGTTATGCAGTTGAACTTGACACGATGTTAGGCTCACTCCATTTGTCACCTGCTTGCGTGGGAACAATCGCACGCTGTAAAAAAAATGAAAAATATAATGGCGAAATGGATTTTCATTTCGGTAAAAAAAACAAGACGTCAGGATTATTTTTAGAACGTTCTGTCCGTTTGTACCGGAAAAATATTGGGGAATTGTTTGATGATTCTCGTTTAAGATATAAACGATCCAGCGATGCCTCGCCGGGAGGTTTTCGGGCAGACAATATTGTAAATTCGTTCGGCGCAGAGCGGTGTGGGAGTGTGCAGGATGATAATTATCAGTTCATTGTCGGCTGATCGATGCGCCCGACGAGGAATTGAACGCCGCAGTGAGACAGAGCTGTGCACTGTGAGAGACCCAGTGATTGCCGAACGATAATAGGTACGCGCGTTTATCGAAAATTTTCGATTAATTAATTCCGTTCGATATGTATATCAAGTTATCCAAATAACATCGGGCTCGTTCGCTCGTGCGAATTCATCTGTTTATCGTCCGAACAATGAAATCTCTGGATGAAACAATTGCACGGTTCTACCGTAGGGTTTGTATTTTTTTCGTTTTTTTTTCTCGGCGAAGGATTAACGGAATGCTGGGCAATGTAAACATCGTGCGAGTTGGCTGCTCACCTCTCGAGGGTTCCGCACCCTCGGGGCCAGTCTCGTACCCTTATGGGATCTTCGGCGCACGCACGCTCTCTTAAAGTGTTAAACCTGTAGATACATTTTTATGCGACCCTCACGGCGAAGCTGCTCTGCTGAAACGACTACTGAAAACTCTTCAAGTTTTGTCTTCAACAAAATATTTGAAGTTTTTTATGAATCGAGAAGAGTAAACTTTTATTTGCAAAGAATTTAAAGAATATGACGGTGAATCGAATACACGAAGATTCTAATTGCACATTTCTCCGATTTGTAATATAAAACAATAAATTATTGTTGAAAAATATTTAACATTTTGGACTATTCCGTGATGCAAATAGGAAAAATCCGCATAATAAAAACATTAAAAAATGAAAGAAGATAAAATATGAAACGAGCAAGAACTGAAGTCTTCCGAGCGGTAGAAAGCCGGTCATTTTAGCGTCTACTGAAACATCTATTAAAAACTCTGCAACACCATATTTGTATTTTTTTAAAATGAATCAACAAGAGTCAATTTCTATTTGCAAACAATTGAAAGAATTTGATTGTGAATCGAATATACGAAGGTTGCAATTACATTTAATTAATAATAATAATAATATTATAATAACATTTTTAATGGATGCTCATTGCATATGAAATTATACATTTTACAAATAATTGCACATTTCTCCGATTTCTATATATAAAATAATAAGAAATTATTGCAGTAAAAAAAATTGAACACTTTGGACGACTCAGTGATGCGAATAGGAAAAATCTCTGTCATAAAAAAAATGTTTAATGAAAGAAGATAAAATATGAAACGAGCAAGAACTGAAGTCTTTCGATCGGTAGAAAGCCGGTAATTTAAGCTGCGAGAAACCGAAAGAGCCAGTAATGCGTCTCTGGTTAATAATGCATCAATCCCTAATCGGTAAGAATAACTTCACCCCTGCAGGCAGTTACGGCTCAGAAGTCTCGGGCACTCCGCCTTCGACCTAAAATTGAAAAAAGACTATCGAGGCATCAGCCGAGCGTAGCCAAGAGCGGTCCCGCAAAGCCCGGCAACTGTAACAACACGCGCGACGGAAAGAAGTAGCGAGTAACAGCGATCGACGTACGAGTTTTAATCTCGCGTGAATACGAGCGACTCGTAGATACCGTCTGCGTGAAGACCACGTGGAGTGAATAAAAAAAGACTATTTCCATTCAATGTTTCCGTTGGATCCTAAGCCGTTATTAGATGCCCTATTTGTCGTTTCTCTCAGGCTCTTCCCGCTCCGCAATCTCGGTTCGTTACGAAAACAACGATAAAAGGCGATGAGTATTTTATGGGGTAACGATCACAATGGGACTGCTCCTATTGGGCCCATTGTGTTCCGCGGGGATTTCTTTTTCTCGCGCATAAACCTCTCCCCCTCCCTTTCTCTACCCTCTCCATTATTTTATTATTTTCCAAACACGTCACTCTGTAGCTCATGCTGTTATGTTTTTTTTTCTTCACTCATCTTATGTGTCCCGACGTGGCCAACGGGGCGTGGCGGGCGAGGGGTTGGTTACGAAACGTAAAAAAAAAAATTGCAAAGTACAGATCGAGCCCCGCCTTACGGGAAAACCCGCGGTCTCGTTAGCTCGTTACCAGTATTCGGAGCCTATGTCTTCTCGATACATAATGTAACTATGATATACTGCGGCAGCGAACCGAGGGATATCGTCCAAATCCCACTCGGTCTATTCACCCTGCGACTGCTGCCATGGGCGTTACCCGACGTTAAAAATTATCACTCCGACGATAAATATGATGGAGCAGGAAACCGTGAGTTGGGAGTAGACGAGCTATTTGATGTTTTCCCAGCTCGCGCGTCCCATGAATACGTAGCTGGTTTATTTTAAGAGCATTTTTTTTTTCTCGAACATGTTCCCTTTTCTTCGATATAAGTCTATCTTGAACGTCCGTGATTGAACGAGCATCGTTCATATTTGAAGACTTCCGTTTATAGGGGAGAACGGGGCAAAATGGGACAGAAAATGCGAATGTATCGATGGGGCAAAATGAAACACCCAAATGTTATTGGAAAATTGAGTTTTGCTCCACTGTCCCGTTTTGCCCCACGGTCTCATTTTGCCCCGCTCTCCACTACATGGACGACAAAGTGCAGGGACGAGTTCGGTTGGGAAACTGTTATAAAGTAATGGGTCCAGTGATGATCGTACCGGTATGTTTTATGGTGGCGACACGTTTCGTTTAATACCGTGAGTGGACTTTCGCGCGCGCAGCATGAAACATCGCAGGCTCGCAGGTTCGAAATGTGCTCACGGTTCAGGGGAGCAGATTCATCTCCAGGCTGGCGACGAAACTGAGCATGAATTCCCCGTTGAAACGAATATTGTACTTTCAATTTTTTCGGAAATTAATCCTTTACCTTAAAAAAGCCGCGACTGCGGATAAGGCAGAGGTGGTTTCTGCGTTACACCGCTTGAGCATGTTAACCCCGGTTTATCCCGGTTTATCCGCAAACGCGTCGAAGCGCGTTACGAGTGGGCGAGAGAGTTCAGACGTTTGGATTCGCCAGAGGCTTTGGAGTTTCTGAGGAGGGTTCGGAGAACGCCGAGGTGTCGAGTCGGATAAAATCGAGCAAAAGCGTTCGCCGTCGACGAATATTCTCTGATGCGTTATGATGTTCCATGTAATTTCTTCTCCGCTTTCCGGCGTGCAGAGGCGCGAAACCGAACCTCGGGGCAAAACGGATCCACGAGATCCGTTTAGCTTCATTCGAGATGCGACTTCCTTTGTGTCCTGCAAAAAAATCGTTGAAACAGCTCTTTTGTCTCGACGGTCCATTTTGCCCCGCTTTCTCGCTTAGGATTCTTCAATCGTTATCAGCTCGATGACTGAGTTTGACGAGAGTCCAATAATAAACTGGAAGAAGGATCTGATAGGAATTACCATAAATCTGGTAAAAACCAAGAGAACTTTCAGGTGTCTGCGAATTACAGCGAAATTCTGGCAAATATTTGTATTAAACTTAACACATTCTGCTAGAAAATATAGTCATTTTCGCTATCGCAGATATTACCCGAATATCTCGTATTTTTTCTTGAATATAAATTGTTTTTACTATAAAATGTAGTCATCGGTGACGTTGCGATAGCGGAACCTTTGGTTTCTGTTGTTGAATGTTCTTTTTTTTTATGTATACATACATAAAAAATTTCGATCGACGAAAATCTCAGTTTTACCCATGAAATTTTTAGCCTGATACGCCAAATTTTTCCAACCCGCTTCCGGAAAAAATTACCATATGGATTGACTTAAAATTGGGTAAAAAATGGCCCCCGTGAAAATGTCACGTATCGCTGGTTGTGGCGCTGGTCTACCATGTTGTCTGATCGAAATTTACCACAATGACTTCGTAGTTTTTCCGAGATCATTCTCTCAGTGTGGCAGTCGCGGTTCAGTCATCTTTCGAACTTTGCAACTAATCAGTTCTTACTGATTACCTCCAAAGTTCGAACAATGATTGAATTTTATTTAAAAAATTCCAATATGAGCCTCCAAAGGATCATTACTAATTTACGTTTCTTTCTTTTCCAATTTTTGCAGAACACTTTTACCAAGGTCTGCCGCCCGGTGCGATACCCGGTTTTCCCCACAATCTGCCCCAGAACGCCGGAGCTTACGTGATAGCGAAGCCGATAGCGAGACCAACGGCCTACCATCCGCATCATCCACCGCCCCAGCACCACTTCTCCGCCAACACGTTGCAACTATTGGCATGCAGATCACAGGTGCCTTACATAACAGGTGGGTGTCAACATTCGTACGCAGTAAAAAATAATTTTGTAAAATCGGAATACGAAGTTTCGTAAAAATAATTTTGTTAAGTAAGTGACAAAATTCGTTTGTTCAGGCTTGGATATACAAACCTGTCCTTTTATTTTCCGTGTCATTAAAAATGTTAGTTTGTACTTTTGTTTGTAAAACTAGAGCCGGATGGTGCGATCGGAAAGTTAACGAATAAGAAATTGTGGACGTTTGTGGACAATAAGTGGTTGTAAAAAGTAGAAATTTTTTGTAGTGTGTAACGACCGCGATCTCGAGCTCTTCGATCCGTCGTCCGAATTCCATTCGACGGCGATAATTTGGTGTTCGCGTCACATCGACAATTCCATTAGCGGGGCAAAACGGGGTAGAAAAACGGAATGTGTCGATGGGGCAAAATGACACAACCCAAAATTATTAGAAAAGTGCGTTTTTACGATTTCCATGATTGTCTGTCAGTTGTTCGTTTTCGGCTCCGAACAATCATGTGTCGCGGAGATGGTACTTCATCGACAGTGACAATCGATCGTCTACTGTAAAAAGAAGTATCTCGCATTCGATACAAATAAACGAAGCCAATATTCTCGAGAAATTAAAGACTTCAATATTTTTTTCCGGAACGCCAAAATTAATAGCTTCGATTGTCCAGTGAAAAACAGTAATTCAATGGGTGTAGGTGCAACGGCATTTTTCCTTAGCTGCCCGTTTTGCCCCGCCCACCCCTATGCATATTCTATGCAGCCGGCTTCATATTCGACCGCCGAAAAAAAAAGAAAAAATTCATAAAAATTCAATCTACAACATGACAATCGTCGATTTCAAACGCGAGTCTCGTCTCTCCCTCGTCTATGAAATTGCTGCATATACGCAGATAGCAATTTCCCGCGACTCGTGTCGTGGGTCTATTTTTTTTTTTTTTTTTTTTTTTTTGTTTCATGGAAGTTGTACGTACAACGATTTTTATCCGTTGAAACTCGTGCAGGGGGTGAGGGGTTAGTATGTACCCGGGGCAAATAACACGCTGTGTACACAGTAGTATGTGCACAGGACGAAGTGGATTCGCGGGGACACACCCGCCGGCTATCGGATATCTTGTTATAGGTGGGTAGGCTCCACTCCGCACTGCATAACCAACGTATGGTATGGGGACATGGAGTGCATATGAAGTGCAGTGAAAGCACGCCGCTCTGACTCTCCGCATCGGCGTGTATTACGTGCATATAGGAGAGAGAGAAAGAGCGGGTGCGGTGCAACCGTCGGTGCACCGCGCGCGCACACACACTGTCGCCCGAACGGAATGTGTACCTACGCACGCGTGCAACAAGTGCGTGGAAATATCATCGTCGCATATATAACAAACATTGTTGTATTTTATAGACGATCGGGTAATATCGTCATGCTCAGCTTGGCAATAATATCGGTCATTCGCGCATCGGCTATTCGGCAGGTATCCTAAATGCGTCTTTATATGACAAATTGTAAAAACGCATGAAACTGTGAAAAAAAAATAGTGCGAAAATGCAATTGAAAATAAAAAAAAAATTTGGTGCGAAGTACGGGGCACAAACAACAAGTGCGTGGAAATATCATCGTCGCATATATAACAAACATTGTTGTATTTTATAGACGATCGGGTAATATCGTCATGCTCAGCTTGGCAATAATATCGGTCATTCGCGCATCGGCTATTCGGCAGGTATCCTAAATGCGTCTGTATATGACAAAGTGTAAGAACGCATGAAACTGTGAAAAAAAATAGTGCGAAAATGCAATTGAAAATAAAAAAAAAATTTGGTGCGAAGTACGGGGCACAAAAATTAGGGCCAATTAAGGTAGCAATGTCGGTACGCCGGAGTCAAACATCAGCGTCTATATGACATAAAAAATGTATTATATGTGGTACTTTGTTTGCGTCAATAATATTATAAAAAATAATGGAGTATCTATGAAAATTTTGGCAATTAAATTGAATCGATTATTTGTAAGCAGAATATTTGGTTAGTGTGGATTTGACTTCAGTTTTACGACAATTAGGTTAGGAAGCGATCGCAGTTATATCGAACATTAGTCCGGTGACTTCACTTTTTTTTTGTTGCGCATCAATTCCTGATGGATTCGCGAGTCCGCAGTACTTTATATTTTTTCTCTATCTTTGATCTAAGTATATTAATTCTCGATTTCAAGATCAATTTCGCCAGCTCTCCTGTAAGCGCCGTGTAATAAGACCGATGTTCAAGATTTAATTAGTCATTCAAACGATCGGTAAAATCCTTCGAGATTTTGTAAAAGCAAAATTTGATAGCCAAATTACGACATGTCAAAAGTTTATGCACATGACTTTGGATTACCTTCGCGACATACTTACCTTAAGGGAATACGTCACATGGTCGCCATTCCTTAATGGCGGGGATAGTGGAGGCAAGGTGCTGGCAGTGGTTGAGACCTAAATATCAATATCCATTTAATCCTTTAACTCGTAAAATCTTCAAAAATCGATGGGCGCAACTCGATTTTTTTTAATGCGTTCCTAATAATGCTGTAATATTATCTTCGAAAAGAACTTCTAATAAAGTAGTCTGAAAATATATATTTTTAAAAAAGAACGTTGCTATTCTCGTGGCATCGTATGCAGCTCATGCTAATCAGCACAATTTTGAGCTCGTGTATCTCAGAATCCATGAGGTGAAAAAACTATTAGAAATTCTCTAAAAAAGCCGAATTCATTGCTTTATAGCACTAGTGATTTTTAGTTCTCAAAGTAGAAAAGTCGCTGTGTGACGTATTCCCTTAAAGGACGCGTGCTTTCGGTACTTCGGTAACTGACTCGATCGCACATTTTTGTCTTCTCAATTCGACCGACTTATCGATATTGAAAAAGATATATAAAATGTCACGCAACGGTGGCGGGTTGGGTTTTATAGATAACGATTTATGGTAAAGTAGTTACGACACTATTAATCACCGTGAATTTTTATTCTTCCGATAAAAACAGTGGCCAGCCTCGGTGGTGGCGGTCATCATCCAGGGGCGCAGGGTGGAGGAGCGACGTTTCCGGGCGGTTTACCGGCAGGAATCGGCGAGCTGGCCAGTATGGGAGCGGTGGGCTTTCCCTGGGCCGGGAGCGCTCGGGGAAGACCCCGCAAGGGGATGATGAGAAGAGCCGTGTTCTCGGACTTGCAGAGACGCGGCCTCGAGAAAAGATTTCAAGCGCAGAAGTACATCAGCAAGCCGGACCGCAAGAAACTGGCGGACAAACTCGGCCTCAAAGACTCGCAGGTACGAAAATTATATTTTTTGCCCAACATTAATGGTAAAAATAAAAATGGCGCATGCATTTTTTATATTTTCTCTCCTTCGCTCCCACGATTCTTTCTAATCTCCATCGACTTTTTTTTTCAATTTCGAAAAATAACAGAAATGTTTACACGTCTTTGTAGAGCAACTTTAATAATCGGATTTAATCCTCGGTTTGTGTCGATGGCCATCGACTATTTTCTATTTTACTTTTTGAGGAATTAAAAAAATGTTTACACGTGTTTCGTAAAGCAATCAAAATAATCGGATTTAATCATCGGTCAGTGTCGATCCCGCAGATTCGACGACATTATAACGTAATTACTATCGTTTTCGGGAATGGACTGGCAGGAGTGTTAGAGCTTTCGCGTGAGGGGCTCTGACGATATTCCGCGGGTAATCGTGGTGTGCACAGGTGCCATTCACACAGAAATAGACTCGCACAAGCATCGTAGGCGCTGGTACATATGGTTGGCACATAATACCTACGGGTTCGGGTTAATCGGGCAACGTCAGTTCATTAGTTGCAGCACGCATCGCCGCATCGTTGTATCGTGGTGCTGCGCGCCTGCTAGAGCTCTCTGTTATCCGCTATTTCCGGCTGTTCTCGTTGCTGGAAACTGCACCTCACCGAGCACAGCGAGTCTAATAAAACTAAACGGATCAGAAAATGGCACTGAGCTTGTTTCATTTGATTTCATGAGCTTACGACTCGATGAATTAATTCGGCTTGCCTCATTCACGAGTTATAACAGTTATGGTGCCAATAAAAATTCCATCGTTGCGTTCAACATCACGCACAAACCAACCTGATTCTTAGGAGCATGTGAAACACGTTCTCAGCCTTTTTTCTCTCGCTCCGCCGAGAGCGCCACTGATGCTATCTCTCTCGCACTCCATAGTGTTTCACATGCTCTTAAGGAGGTTCGACTACTTCACACTAGTCAAATGAGTGCTGCGTTTCAAAGTCGTTTATACAAACTTTTAAGCATCTATTGATTACAGTGGATGGTTATTTGTGTTACAGCTTTATTTGTTATTTGTTTTATCTTTAACCTAGAAAAACATTGATTGAACTGGATTTGCAGAAATATCAACTAGTTCGTGCTAATTTTCAAAAAGGTACATATTCGTTTCAGTTTTTTCAAAGAATAATCCATCATTTTCACGTGATTTTGATGTATTACGGGTCATTCTCTTCATTGAAAGATGCTCTACGAATTCACCTTCTAGATATTCAATAATATTTTCCGTTTAAAAATGACAGCAATTTTTTATGACAGAGAAGGCGGTAATTTTAAATGGAAAAAACTATGAAATATCTAGATGGTGAATTCATGAGAGCATCTTCGAAGGAAGAGAATGAGTCGTGATACATCAAAATCGAGCAAAAATGTTGGATTATTGTTTGAAAAAACTGAATAAAAATTTACCTTTTCGAAAAGTAGCACAAACCAGTTAATATTTCTGCAAATCCATTACAATTAATGATTTTCTACATTAAGAACATCTGCTGTAATACAAATAATCATGCACTGTAATCAATAAATGCATGAAAGTTTGTACAAACAACGTTAAAAATGTAGCACTCATTTGATTATTGTCAAGCGCTCCAACCTCCTTAAACTGCGCGGCTTGATATGCATTGAATACTTCTTCACAATAAACAAAATATTACTTGAGAAAGACTCCGAAAAAATATCGTAACAAAAAAACCCTCTAAAAATATGACAAAAATTTGAAAATTTGTCAAGTCGATCGAAAGACAATTTATACGACAAAAGGGACAGATCAAGATGCATAATAACAAATATTGCAAAAATCTCTCGACCAAAAGGTCATAAATCTTCAAAAAAAAAAAAATAGGCATAAAAAAATGTTACCGCCTGGATAAAACTCTCCGGGCGCATTCGGCTGCAGCACCCGTTGAATTCCTCTATTCGCGTCCCCCAGCAGCGTCAAAACCCCGTAAAATTATTTGATACCTCTACCTTGACTCAATTTTTCTTCAAATTTCCTTCAAAATGTTGACTCCGCTCTTTCCTCCTGAATGCAAACCGAGCGCGAAGGCAGCGCCCGAATCCGCGCCTCTGGAATGGGTGTACGAGTTCTGTAACTCGAATAGCCAAACCGGAAGTGCAGGGTCTCCTCGCGAGTAGAGAGAGCGGATATAATGGTCCGGACCGCTCGAGAGGATCCTCGTGGCTGCGTCCCCGGGCGTGACGGTGTAAGATCGAGTGAATATAAGGGACGACTATCCGCTATACAGATATAGCAGAGCGGAGTTAATATGTATAGTACGGCGAGCCGGTAACGGGGTTGGCAGAGAGTACGCGGGCGCTACGTCGGCGGTGCGAGAGGGGGAAGCGAGCGGGGAACGGCGGGGTGTCCCGAGATATATCCTCATGTATAATTCACACCTCGAGCGCCATGCCTCGGCCGCCATTGGACGAGGACCTCTCCATATATACATACAGCCCCCGAGGAAGAGCCGGATCGCAAGCTCGCGTCCCTTTCTCCGCATCGAGTCCTCACGGTTTTACGAGCGGGCGAAAGGACTCGCGTCTATGGCGTCGTTCCCGTCGGCTTCCTCTTCCTCTCGGTCTCCTCGGTATTCCGACTCGCCCCGTCGAAGCACATTCCCACTGCCCGTCGCGATTCAGCATACGCATAACATATATTTTCCCTTCCGCGTCGAATAATCAAAGTTACGGCTAGCTTCTCGCAAAGCGCGGTATCGGATGTGTCCCAGTCGGTGTCTCATCGTACGGGAAAATATAAAATTCTGGAAGTAAGCGGCCGACGCTAGGATGATAATAATAACACATTTTTTTTATGCGCCGAATATAAGGAATATGTATTCGGTCCGGGTAGCGGAGAAGCAAGTGGCTGACGAGTGAAATTTCGCGCTGGCGATGCGGCCATTTTTTTTGACGATCGTACGTGACCCGGATTTTTATCTCGGTAATAGTCGAGCGGGAGAGATTTTTTTTATATATATATTTTTTTCTGGCTTTCATTGACTTTGAATGAGATATAAAAGGAGGAAGGTAAAGACGAGCGGTGAAAGGAGCGAAGGGAGGTTTTTAACGAAGTTTGAGAGGAGAGACGAGAGGCGAAGCGACACTGTAGATGGCGTAGGTCGCACGGGCAGACGGAAAGTTTTTCTATAACGTTATTACCCGATGCGGGGATGGATTTTCTCGAGTGTAACCTCTGCACAAGGCTATCCGGGATGAAGGGGGAGAGGAAAGAGCTGAACGAGAAGCGCCCTGGCTGGTGGATTTCGCCACACTAGCTCGGCAGCTAATATCACACGGCTCGCCACACGAACACCCATAAAAGCGATTATTGTCCGATGATGGCTCTCTCGATAGCGCGCCCAGGACCGGCGGCGCAGCCGGTACACCGGATGTCAAATCTCCGCCGGACCACCCCCGTCCTCCGTCCCTACCGGCGATCATCATCCCTTCTTCGCTCCGACACGCGGCGCGGGCGTCGAGAAAAATCGTTCGGAAAAATCGTCTCGAAGCAATTGGCCGGGCTCCGGAGAGACGAGGAAGCAGATTCAATTAGATAAAAACGACCTGTTAAATATAATTGCTAGTGGCATTTTTTTATTCTTGTAATTTTTTTATTCTTGTAATTTTTTTCTTACTCCGATTCGTGTACGGGGGAAAAAATAACAATTTTAAAAAGTCATTCAGCGATCCGGTGGATCGCTCTCTCCTTTCAGGGCTGAACTGCTGAATATCTTTTGGGCTGGATCATACGGCACTGTACGGCAGCTAATTGATGGCCTCCTCTCTTCCTCACCTGCGCTGGGACTCTGATAAGATTGATTAGTCATGAGCTATATTCTTACTGATTTTATTATATATACTGGCGGCTGTGTTGGCTCGCGCGCTCGCATGGATCGCATGGTTCATAGCGTGAGGAAATCCATTCGAGATGGAATGGAATTTCGGATCTGCGACCTCGATTGCTTATGCTATGAAAACCGGATTTTCGATAATATTGCATGTGGTATGAAATTCGGATTTCTGAAATCCATTCTATATGCTATGAGAACCAAAATTCTGAAATTATGGCCGATAGTATGCAATTTCGAAATCCATTCTATATGCGATAAGGTCCAAGATTCTGAAATTATGGCCGATAGTAAGGAATTTCGAAATCCATTCTATATGTTATGGGATCTTATGTTACGTTTATATCGGGAGGAGGTCAGTTTTATCGAATGAACGGGAAAGTAACTTTTCCGAAAAGGGAGCTCAGCTGGAGGGAAGGAAGCGATAAACATCGAAACCAATAAACAAACCCACAACTTTCCAACTTTCGTCCGTCGTTTCATGTATTATGATATGCGATTAGGGGTGTGTCACAGTTATCTTTTGGATAATTCTTTATCGTCCTGATGTAAATGCGTTATGCCAGTGAAACTAAATAAAATCCCCTCTTAAAAAAGACATGGCACTCGAATGATCGAGATAAATATATCAAAATAATCGAAATCGTGAAGCCAGTTTTCGTAGCCAATCGGGATCGTCCGTTTCATTAGTAAGATGACCACATCTAACAAAAAAAAAGAAATGAAATAAGCGCAAGCGAAGCGCGCGCGTGTTGCTAGTAAAATAAAAGAGGGGTAGAAGCGCGGATGTCTATCCGGCGGAGAGTCGCGCGGTTTACCGAGAGTACACGGAGCGCGACCGGAAGCGGGGTGTCACGTATCATCGGGGTAACGTGTGCACATTACACTGGGCGCTGATATCGACACAGCGATCAGCCGCAAAATGTGCATGAACGCGCGAAGCTATTTCAAAATATCATCGGAATATACGTGTACACCGCTACATTGACGCTTCCTCTCGGAGCTCGGAACTTCGACGCATGTATTTTCTCTGCGCGAAATATTTCACTCGATTTTCCATACCGCGCGACGTTGATATGGCTCGGCGCCATCCAAAACCCGTCACTTAATGTCGAAATATTTCTGATGGATCGATATTAAATAAATAAGGGAATGTCAGATAAAACCTTATCTACGCGACGTTCCTCAACCGACTGCGATCAACGTTTCAACGATCGCTGACAATGTTTTTTCCGTATAATTTAATTAACATTACTTTAAATGACAAAAAATGCTCTTGTTGAAACGTTAAACGGGCGATAACAAAGTCGACCTAAAGTTAACAAATTTTACCGCGAAACAACTGCGTAAAGATATGCGCGAAAATCTATTGACGTAAGTCTAGTTTTCTTTCTATAGATTCATTTTTATTTTTGTAGATGGTCATATATTTTTTTTATTGTGTACTCTTAACGTTTGACTGGCCTGACTGTACCGCAAGACTACGTTGACTGTATATTATTTCGTGACATTTCGGATATAATGACCAGTGATGTGACGGCGCTCCAAATTTGAATGATACAAAAATATGGGATGCGAACCCAGGTTAGTCGATTACTAAGTAAGAGCCGTATGTTTCCTACATTCGAGTTGTCTATATACATCTAATGCTGGTTCGTCACACGGTCGTGATTTAAAAAAAATTATTTGAGAAACAATGAATAATCGCAGCGGCCAATAAGTTATCTTCTCCCATCAACCATTATGTCGACCATCGACCGTTAAGTGTTGTGAAATATCTGGTTCGCCAAATTTCAATAAACTTTCGACAGCCTTTCGATACAACATGCCCGACGAACGAAAACAAGGGAATCATCCAGCTTACGAGATGCCGTTTATTTGTCCACAAAGTTTGCCTCTTCTTGTACACGGCCAGTTTCCGAGGGCGAACGACAGATGAGTTGCGCGAGGATGGATGTAACTAAAGTAATTAGCGAAGGTTGGTGGACGAGATAGGGAGAGCGCCCTCGTCCGTTTAGCATCCTCGACCGACACCGAGCAGCGGCATAATCTCATTTTCAACGAGATTCCCTCGTTTATCGCGCGGCTCTGCCGATTCTACGGATCGTGTACGTCTCCTCTTTCCCGTCGTAGAACAGTGATGTCAATTTATTTTTACTAAAGGCTCGAGCTTCCTTCAGCAATATCGTAATTTTTAACGAGTTAACGATAAAAAAAGAAGAAAGTTCTTACAACGATTTTGGCTTAGCGTAATAGTGCTGCAAAGTAAATTTAGCCTTGTAACATTAATTGAGCCTTGTCACCGAAGAAATATAAATCGTAGCACTAATTTGTTTATCCTGCAAACGGATCTTACAATCATCACGCGACAAATTTATCCTGTGGACCAAAAGTTAAAAAAAAATCGAATTTGCGGAAAAGAGTGTAACAAATTTTTCGCTATTTAATTGTTTTTTCTTATTTTTTTTTACTCTCGAGTTTCCCCATTAATCGTCGAAATCTCGAGACTGAGATGAGAATCCGGATGGTTTTCAATTACGGGATTGGTACAACGGCGAGAGAAGGGACTGTATTGGTCCGGCGGAATTGAATACGAGGGGGAAATAAAGAGATTCTCCGACTGCCCCCGGGGGGTTCTTATCTCTTTAATAATCCGAGTCGACGTCGCACGCCAGATTCCCTTCCTGCCGCGTGGCAGGTTGTCAGGATCACGCCGTGCCGCCTTAATCGTCCTCCTCGCGTATCTGCGAGAAAAAGAAGCATGAGAAGAAAAAAATACAAGAAGTACGAATTGTGTGCCGCTGCTTCGTCGAGATCACGACGAATATTTCTAAAGACTTTTTCGCATCCGCGGCCCTGAGGGTTATTCTTCTTCATCTTCTTTTTCCTTCTCTCTCGGGAGAGTTGGTTTATAGACCTCGTGATATTTCCGGAGTCGTGATAATGCTCCAATTAAAATGAACGCGATATTGCATTCATGAAGGGTACCGGTTCGCTTGGAACGGCGCCAGATTTTCTGTACATATATGTATACATAATACTCGTTGGCGTATTATTAGATGCCTTCCGTCAATGCGGACTGCAATTATTGTTATTACGTGACTAATTACACCGGTCTATCGACTTTGTGGGATTGATTGCACCATTTCATTGATTGCTATCAAAGCTCTTTGGATACATTTTATCCAAATTAGTATTCATGTATGCCAAATATATTTTTGAGTACTTCCAGGTAAAATTTAAATAACTTAAAAAAAGAGCAATTCAGCGGGGGAAAAAAACTATATGTATTACGTAAAAAAAATGTTTAAGTCTTATCGATTCCGTGTAATTTTTGCACGATAACGGCGATCAATTTCTTGAACAGCTTATGATGCATTTCCTCCCTCGCCTGTGGGCTAATCTTCTTCAAGAGAAGAAGCTCCAGAGAAGAATTCGAGCATCGAATTAACTCAAGGAGCTCCTTTCATTAATTTACCTCGAGGATCGGGGAAGCAATGTCTACTCGCTCTTTCGGTAAAGCGCAGTTTTCGCGAATTATAAGGGTCGCTGTATATATCTCGCGCGCGCGGAACCATTTTCCCTCTTTCACCTCGACTAACGGATCTCGCTCGTTGGAACTGACAGCCCATTTAATACCGACTTGCGAACAAAGTGCGGCCACTATTTTATCGTATATACATATATCTCATGTACCAGCGAAGTATCGTGCGAAAAATTTCGCCGGTGAAACGTTAATTTAACTAGCGCGTTAAACGTTACTCCGTCAAGTTCGGGCTGTCCGCAAATTGCTTCGAAATTAGATACAGCATTTCAGCCCGCTCCGCATTAAGCAAACGAATGCATTTTTGTTTCTTCTTTTTTTACATCGTCTATTCAAACTTTTATTCATCAGCCGACCATCGTGATCGATGATTCGCATTACAACAAGGAAATTTAAAAAAAATCACCTATATACGGAAAGCACTTGAAACAATTTTTGCAGGAAAACGACTGATCGGGACGTAAATAGGTTAACGCACGGTACGCCGGATTGAATTTCGGAAGTAATCGCAGCGAGATCGATGATCGTGATATTTGCGTAGATTCGGTCATCTGCAAAGACTATGCCATATTGCGGGGAAGCCAAAAACGCCGGATGCACAGAGAGCCATGCGCGGGCGAGATGAAGAAGCGAGACGGTCGGTTGGTCAGTCCTTCGGGGCTGAGCGCAGACACCGTATTTCCCACGGACCTGAGTCTGACACACGCTAGACAGATCGCCCATTATATTGGTTTGTGTTTCGCATGGGTTTGCTCTTGTCTACTCACCGCGCCGGAGGATAGAGTTTCCCGGGATTCCATCAGTCAAATCAATTTGTAGCCATTAGCCGACCGATATTCCAGCAGTTTGCCCTCGTATTGCCTTTCAAGACTCGCCCAACCTGGCATCGATACTCTACGCCACTTTATTCCCTACTTGACGTCGCAACAAATTCTCCCAATTTTTTTTTCTTCCCCCGAACATTTGGACATCGATGTATCATTCGATATCTTTTAGCCTCCGGAAATTGATACTTTACGTGAAGAAAAAAAAAAAAAGAAAAAAAAATATTGCCGACCGCGTAAAAACTTCGCAGCATTATAAAATCCAAGCGTTGTTAGATATTAAAAACAAAGGCTGCCTCTTGCAGGGCATAACATGAATATAACGTCGCGGCAATATCTTGCAGCTTCGGCCAACGTACTAGACTCGAAGTCTTCAGGCCCTCACACCGCGATTGTTGTCTCTCTCTCTCCTTCATGCGGACCTTCATGCATTATGGATTTTACTTTGAGAGACGTAAGCCCCCGCGTGCTGTGTTTGCTCCAAAGGCGGTAGCTAAGAAACCATGAATATACAATACCCCGACTCTCTCCGGTGCCGGTGAGAGCTGAGCTTTAGTGGTATGCATACTACACACTTCTCCTTTGTGGATAAACTTTAATCACTGGTGCGCTGTTGCGGCTAAGGGTGAGCGTATTTCGACTCACGGCAATCTTCTCGTCTCGTCTCACTCTTTCTTCCCCGAGCTTTCCGCCATCAACGAAACGTCGTGACTGCCAAGAATCTTATCAAATACGAAACACTACGGTGCTTCGAAACTGAACCTTGTATTTTCGCGACTGGAACTTGGCCCATGTTTTCCCTAATTTAATAATAATAATAATAATAATAATAATAATAATAATAATAATAATAAGAATAATAAAAACAACAATAACAACAACAACAACAATAGTAATGATAATGATAATACGTTACCGCGGGAGTGATTCTGCCGTGTGAATGGAAGCAACGATCCTGAGAAATATTTCGGAAGTCAGGTAAAGAAGTAAGATGTCTTTTCGTCGCCCAAAAAGCTGGCACGCGAAATTTATCTCGAGGGGGCTCGTGGAGCATTGCCGGCGCGACGTGAATCGACTCGCCCACTTTTCTCTCCGTCTTCATATTCCCCGATATCAATATAACCCACCACTTTTCGATTTATCGGTCTCCTTTTTTTCGTTTCCTTTTACCCAAGAGTGAAGTATTAACATGCGAATATCAGCGGGTTTTTATCCCCCCCCCCCTCTTCCCGTTCAATCACATATGTGCGCTCTCGCACCCTGTGGTATCAAAGATGCGAGAAGTTTTATTTTTATTTTTTGCTTTCTTTAAGTTTGATCCCACAGCGAAATGCTCGAAGAGCTTCGCAGCTTTCGACTCTCTCTTTACCGTACCATACACACATCCGTAGAGTGGTATAACGTCGGACCCTCCAACTCCATTTCGCTCGCAGCTTTCGGCATCTCAGTTAACGCTCCTCGCTGCGAGCTCTCCAGTGAACAGCCCTGAGGGGTAGCTTCTGAGCTTGACGTCATAATCGATCGTCTTTTATTAAACGAACGGGGTCTGGCTGGTAATAACAAGCCGGAGTCACCCCGTTTGTAAAACTTATCCCACAGGTATGCACTCGAAGCCACCTCGTTGCGACATACGTTAGATTATCAACGCCCGAATCGTAAGATCAAAGATCCGCCCAAGTTTCAACTCCGAACTTCGATTCCGCACTGAGAAAAATAATCACTTGCTCCAATCGACTGCCTGATGAGACACTTCGGGGCAACAAATTATTTTCTTTCCGTTGCTGCGAAGTGAGCGCAGCAAGGCACTTTCACGCATCGCGTGCAAGAAAACTGCCACGCATGCGTACAAACGCAATATGATCTTTTCCCTCGCACTAGTGCGAGAAAGTTCTCGCACACACTTCCGAAAACGAAGAGCGTGATCTTCGTGAATTTTTACACTCGTCAACAAGTCTGAAAACTCTTTCTAGATCCTTGCCATACAAATAACAATCCCTTGTCCCCCAATTAATTTTCTCGCCGATCGTAATTAACCGCTCAAGGCCTATTCAACCACCCGACTCGTCGAGCCAACCGATCATCCCCCGCGCGAACTTCTTCACGGACCGACTCCCGCGATTTTCATTTCCTGCCCCGTGAGAGTTGATCAAGTGAGACTGATGGTTTCATCGATAAGGCACCAGAGTTCGGTACTTTGGGATTCCGGATAACCGGGCCATTCTTCTTCGCAGCTAGCGTACGAGAATCGCTTCCCCATAACATCATCCCTGAATCGCGGAGCGGGATTGTGTGAACTCCGTACGTGTGATAATACATATCTGCCGGGTTCCGGCTGGCCGGGGTCGGCCGGCAGCGGCTACCCTCCATCGCCGTTTCAGCCGCGAGCCCTCTTCGCCTCCTCCACCTCGGGGGTGGTTCTGAGGCCGACGTCATAATCGATCGTCTTTTATTAAACGGCGCCAGATGGCGGCACCACGGTAAGGCCCGAGTGTGCGAGGGAAGCGCACCGAACGACCTGGAGGGTTGCTCGTGGCATCGCGGAAGAGCCTCCTACGCTCCCGCCGCGAAAGAGGGGTAGCTCCGCCGGCGAGACGGGCCGTAGGGGTTGAGTTAAACGGCGTACGACGCTCGGAGGTGGCCGGAGCGGCGTCGGCGTCGTCGAACCGACGTCGTTGGCGGTGCCGTGCCATGCAATCCTCGGAGAGGATGGGGATCGACTGTGGATGGTACGAGGGCGCCGGGGCTCCAGCCAATCGTTTAACGATTACCCACTCGCGCTTACTCTATAAAGCGTTTCAGATGTCATTATGCCTAATCCACGCTATCCGTGCGGTCGGGTTCCTCGCAACCATTTAGCGACTCTATATGTGTCGCGTTATAGCTATCGTGTATTCGGGACGAGTACGAGACGAACGAAACTATCGGGCGAATTCTGGTGAGCTGCTCGAGGGACCGGAATGGGGATCAAATTTCGATGTCGGAGCTGCCAGGCTGAGGCATTCGATCAACGGGTCGGAAAGAGGAGTTTGGACATTTAACAGATATTTATCGTCCACCGAGCCCCACTATCTTACTTGTTTTCTTTTTAGGGACATGTGGAAGGACTCAGTCGGTACGCTAATTCTGTAATGAATGCGATTCGGAGACCGTAGACTTTTCGGGAAAAAGCAAAGCATTGGCGGATGTACAAGTTCATACCGCGTCCGATAATGCTTCAGTTTTGTTCGAAACGTCAACCGGTTTTAAATGACATTGATTCGAAAAATGCATCTATCTCTAGATGCATTTTATAGATAGATTTTTATAGCAAAGTCGTTCTCCGACGTATTCCCTTAATTTTACATGTTTTTGGCGACGAACTGTACAATCGATTTTTTATTTATTGTAAAATTGTAAAGAAAAAAGAACGCGAAATTTCGTTGATGAGAAATGTTTGTTAAACACACGAACCTTCTTTTCACGAATAAAACGAATCTCTTTACAAGTGTAATACTCGAGTACGGCGTGTAGCTATCGCCTACACAGCTCCACCAAATTTTTAGGGACTCACTCTTAAAAAAAAGCGCTTATTAAAATCGCCTTCCGTACCTCAATTTTGACATACTATTATTACGATAATGATAAAAAATAAGTAAATATATTGAAAAAAATAAACCATCAGAAAGCAGTAAATTTTAAGGAATGTCCATTATCAAGTTTTTCCACTGGTCACTGCATGGAATAAAACTCCCGCAGTTCCGAAAGGAATTGTGTGTCGAGTACATTTTTCGGAGTCAAAGAACGTGCGGCCCGGCCCTCGACAATTTTCAACGCGACCCGCATTGCGTACGGCGCACGTCAATTCAACTTTGCCGACAAGAGGGTGTACGTGCGAGAGTCGCACGGTGATACCTTGCTCGGCCACCGGCGGAAACATACACATCGCTCGTGTGTGCGTGCAACGAACGAAATCGCCTTACCGAGATAGTCTGTATACGACCTACACGTCGCTTTGTTACTTCTGTTGGTCCTCTCCGGTGCTTTCCGTGCCTGCTGCTGACGGGACAATCAATCACCCCGCCGCTCATAGCTCTCTCGCTCTCTCGGGCGCGTGTGTTACACGCTCTCGAGCCCCGTACGGAAGGCGAAGAAACGAAGAGATGAAGGAATCCGAGCCGATATACCGGAGCAACATTTTCTCTCGCGACACCCCGAGATTATTTCGATCGAAACTTTCAATTTAATTAAAATCCCCGATAAAACATTCGATTATCGGCACGGTGTTACGAATTGGGGCCCATCGAAACCAGAATTTACAACCAGGGATGGACCATCCATTTCATTAATTAATGACAAAATACGTTATCGACTTTTAAATTTAAAAAATAAAAGAAAAAATGTCATTGCCGCTCATAGCTCTTTCGCGTCACTCCGAGAGTATTTCGAACGAAACTTTCCATTTAATTAAAATCCACGACAAAACATTCGATTATCGGTATGGTGCTTAAGCGTTACAAATTGCGGTCCATTGAAATCAAATTTTACATGCGGTGATGGACTATCGATTTCCTTAATTAATTCCAAAATAAGTTTTAGACTTTTAAATAAATAAAATAATATAAAAAATATCATAGCCGATCTGGAGTCCCGTACGGGAGGCGAAGAAACGAAGAGATGAAGGAACCAAAGCCGATACAGCGGAGCAACAATATCTCTCGCGACACCCCGAAATTCTTATGATCCAAACTTTCCATTTAATCAAAATCCCCGACAAAACATTCGATTATCGGTGTGGTCTTGAGCGTTACGAATTCGGGGCCCATCAGAAGCAGATTTTACATCCGAAGATCGACTATCCATTTCATTGTTTAATGACAAATTAAGTTTCCGACCTTCAATTGAAAAAAAAAAATGTAATAAAAAATATCAGACGACACCACAAATTGTTCACCCCCTTTGGCAGTTTGCTCTTTATTCTATCGAAAAATCGCGACGTGTCCCGCACCCTCGATCCGCTGTCGGTTAAAATTTGACACGTTCCTCGTTGCGGGCGAAGGGACGAGGGCGTCCTGTGTGTATATATAGAGCGATGTATAAACGAGCGAGCGAGCTGGAGAAAGAGAGAGGTGGCGCAAAAACCCCGACGGTGGTGAGTCGAGGTGTCAACTGCACACGCCTCCGGTATCCAAATGAAAATTTGGAAAGCACGGGGATATATAAAATCAATCCGCAACGGGGTTGCCGCTGGTGCCGGGGGTCAACGTTTCGCCGCCGCAGGCACTGCCGGCATTCGCGAGAAGATATATGCCGGAGGCGGCCCTTTAGGGAGTGCAAAATTCGCTGTGCACGCTGTTGGTGTACTCTACGCCGCAACCTTCATTATACATGTACTTTACGATAGCGGCAACCCCCTGTCGTATCTTGGTCCTGATGTGCATACACTGGAAAATGTCTTTCATTCTGTAGATTTTTAGCTCATGAATTAGAATTTATTCAATTCTGTGGACTACATTTTTGGAATGGTTGAGTTTAGCTCTGCGAATGGAATTGATTGTATTCTATGAGCTAAATTTTCTAATGGACGATGGAATGGCATTTATTCCATTTTATAAGCTGATTTTTCGGATGGTAGAATTTTAGCTCATAAAATATCATTTATTTGATTCCCTGGGCTAATTTTCCCCCTCTAGGAACTAAAGTTTCCAATTATATTCATCAGAATTGTCTCGCGCAGATCGAATGATAAGATATTTGAAGAATTTCCACGAGTTTTTATTCAATTTTCTATCGATGGATTTCGGTGTCGGGCGAGCGCACTGAAATCTTCGTTGTGATGTGTTTACACTGGAAATATATTTCATTCTTGCGGGCTAAGTTTTCCAATAGCTGCATTTTACCTCGCGCAATGGAATTTATTCCAGTCAATGAGCTAATTTTTCCAATGGTTGATAAAACGAAATTTATTCCATTCCATGGCTCATAAAACAGAATTTTTTCCATCCCATGGGCTATTTTTTCCAATGGCTCAATTAACGCTCATGGAATGAAGTTTATTCCATTCCACATGCCAAATTTTCGAACATATATTCCTCGCAATTGTCTCGCGCAGATCCTCCTTGAGGAATCTCTAAAAAAAAAATTCCCATTCGATTTTCCATCGATTGCTTTCGTCGAGCGAAAGCGCAGTGGCAGACATTTATGGAAATATCGAATCGATGGAATTCGTACCGAAATTTACATGCCGCGACACACGCGCGCGTCAACACATAACCGCCGGTCTGATGGTTACCGGACCATGAGCGTTTGAGTATTCGGCTCGTCTGAATTTCGAGGGGGGTTGTGCGCGAGGTACAAATCGAGGGAAACTTGTGCGTTTGACGTTTGCCCGTTGAACGGCGATGCGTGGATCTCGTGTGTAATCCCTTCAAGGGTATTGGAGAGGAGGGTGAGAAGGGGGCGAGAAGGGGTTTCGGTAATGCATACCCTCTCTAACGTTGCGGATATAGGAGTGCTGTCTTTGCGGACTCAATACCCGGCGCCGTCAGTATAGCCGAGTTAAGGGGGTGGAAAAGCGCCGCGTTGACTCGATAAACGTACGGGAGGCAAGACAGGGAAACGATCGCGAGAAAACTATATCGAGGCTCGATG
Source organism: Stenichneumon culpator (assembly GCA_964017025.1). Classification (NCBI taxonomy): domain Eukaryota; kingdom Metazoa; phylum Arthropoda; class Insecta; order Hymenoptera; family Ichneumonidae; genus Stenichneumon; species Stenichneumon culpator. The sequence goes on along the minus strand of OZ024772.1, from coordinate 16,891,219 downwards.
GTAGCGAGGGAGACGAGAGCTCGGCTGTTTCCACTGCGGTCCGGAGCAACGATTGGCGATAGGGCGGGACCCGGAACGATCCGATTGGATCGAGAGGGTGCGAGAGACGACGGTAAGGCGAAAGTACCTTCAAAGCACCCCCCCGGTCCGCAGATTGAAATAAACCCCCGTCGCGGAGTATCCCCGACGGAGCGTTTAGCGAACTGTAATCCCCGTTTAACTCCCCGTCATTTCTCTCGATATCGCTCCGGCGAAACCCGCCGCCACGGAGTGAACTCTATCGGCTTTCTTTTAGCGATAAAAAAAGACCCACAGACCCGCGCATAAAAGAGCACCGTCCACGCTGAAGAATGGAGCCCGATGAATTTTCATTTTCCTCGCCGATGTGTTCGCGATGGAGGATATTTTATGTTGGTTCACGTTGAAAAAGATCATGTATTTTAGGGTATTTATGAATGAAGTTACGATACGAGGAAATGTGAACTGTCGGGTATTGACCAAGTATGTTTTGGGCTCTGTCGTAGGTGAAGATATGGTTCCAAAATCGTCGAATGAAATGGCGAAACAACAAGGAACGGCAGTTGCTGGCGACCGGCGGTTCTCGGGAGCAAACTCTGCCGAACAAGAACAACCCTAATCCGGATCTGAGCGACGCGGATGGTGACAAACCGAGGATGGATCTCAGCGACGCCAGTCCACTCGCCAGCCCGAAAAGACAAGAGGACTGCAGCGACAACGAGGACGACGAGGAGATCAACGTTACGTGATAAGATTCGGAAAATTTTACCGGATCGAGAGTACGCAAAAAAAAAAATTAATAATCTGAGTAAGAGGAACGAAGCCACTTTTGCTCCGACGGTTATTCAACACTGAACGGAATTGTAATTTCCATTCGAAGGATTGCCGAAAATTTATTGCTTCGGGATGAGAGGCAGTTGGTTAAAAAAACAAACAAATCTGAAGATCCCGAACGATGTAAAATATTGTAATTAGGACTGTGGGTGTATCTATATCTTTCGAAAGCGTGTCTCCCAAGTTATCGTAAAGTCAGGTTGTACTAGTACGTAAATCTCTAAGATTTCGATGAGATAAAAAAAAAGATAATCGATCGTTATGGATTAATCGATGATCTTTGCGAGCAAGGAGATACCAAATGTAATTACTCTTCGTGATATATATATATATATTATATATAAAATTATATATATATATAGTATTATTAATTCATGTAATATAACGCAATAAAAGTGTCTAAGCAACTGATTGCATTCCTCGTCTCCTCCGTTGTGCATAGAGGAGAGCGGGACAAAACGGAATATCTTTTTTCCCGACTTTCCTAAAATATTCACATTCCTTGCGTGCAGTACTATTATTGGCAAATATGGCGATTTTTGCGACACAAGAAATGCGGTTATTTTAACAAAGTCGGAAAAAAAAGCGTATGCCACAAGGGAGGAAGTGCATTTTTGATGCTTGGGCATCAAACTTCACGCGAGGTGAAAAAAAGTACTTGTGGCATAATATATTATTACCAATTTTTCGTGGGACTTAAAAAAAAGTCCCATCTGAAATTGATGACACCGGTTTCTTTTGGCCCGCTTTACCCCGTTTCATTTTATTTTTTGGTCGGCTCGATCATAGAGAAATTGTCCGAAGGCAATAACTTTCTGAGCACATATATGCATTTCATGCGGATGTGATTAATTTTATATCACATTTTGCTCTCGACCGCATTGACGCGCGAATGAAATTCACAAAGGCTGCCAATCAACAAAAATCATAAGTTCGAAATCGTGCATGATTTAGAAATGCCTGATCTGCAAATGCAATGCCTTCCGACTTTTCCAATAATAAAAACAAAAAAAATTAAATGGTTTAGTAGGAACGTGGGATAATTTGGAACCATCCCAGTAAATCAATTGGAGGTCATCGCAACGATTATAGCACCAAGGCACAAGAGTTCGCACTGTGGCAAGTCAGACCTCAGGGATTGATTGATTCACACCGCCCGTTACTACGGTAGTGCCTAAGAGTGGGAGCGGGGATAGAGATATGGCTAATACAGGGTTAACTGCGGTGGTCCCGACTCGCCCCATGTTCCGACTAGCCTCGGTCAACCCTGATATTAAACATAATACACAACTGTTATTTATGTATTGATTTATTTATTGATTGATTGATTTATTCATTTATTTATTTATTTATTTATTTATATATTATGGCTCGTCACCGCTATCTCGTATTAGTGATATATGTACAGCTGTACAAGTGGTAAAAATTAATATACAGAAATCTACATGTTCAGCCGGTCACGCTCCGCACACAACGGCAGATTACCGACGGTAGGTAAACTAACCGACCGTCGGTTCTCTGCGAACGGCATCAACAGCCGAAACATCCCCTCTCGAGCTACGGCAGCGCACCCTCGCTTGAATTCACTTCAAACCCTAACGTCGCTTCGACGAATCCCCCGTGAAAAATTTGATCCCCTATTGATCCCTCAACGATAAGTGTCCGACCGAAATTTCTATCTCGTTGGCTGGGGCTTAAACAGCTTCTGCAAATCGTCTTTCTTATCGTCGAAATTGCTACTTCCCGCTACGCGTCGATCGTTTTTAACGTTCAACGTCAGCGTCCGCGTTGGTGGGACTTTTTCCGATGTATTCTTTTCATACGACGGATCGGCTCCTTTGCTCCACTTTGACAACCAGTCATCACTGGACGCCTGAAATATGGTTACAGAAAATGATTTTTTATTAATGCAAACAGAAAGTTCTTTTGTAACCTTTTTTCTACTAAAGCAAGCCACGACAACTCACCTTTTTGAGGTCGATCTTCTCGCCATTCTCAAGTTTAATCCTCGCCAGTTTGTCGTCGAGTTGCCTAATTCTCTCCAGTTCCTTCTGTATCCTAAGTTGCATTTGGTATTTAGCGACCGATTGGGCCCAAGGTCCGAGCTCCCCTCTCATAGCCGCGCCGAAAGTCGCCTGGCGATGACCGGACACGAGAATCATACAAATTTCCATCATTGACACGATTTATCTAAGCGGCAAAATTTTTATTTTTTTTATTAAAAAAATGCTGACCATGCGCCTTCTTTTTGCGTCGGTATTGCCAATCGGTTCCGTATCCTTCTGCGGTCCCAATTCGACGACGATCTGGAAGTCGGCGTGTTCACCGAGCCTGAAGCCGACCCCGAGTCTCGAGTCGGTTCCTGTGCAGTGTGAATGTGTTCGTGCATTAGCGTAAAAGTAAAAGTTATTTTATAGTGTTATTAAGAACTTCGCGTGGCAAAGAGAATTTCGCATGGTTATACCAGAGCGCAGAGTACTTTACTACTGTAATTACAAGTTGACACTCGACATCACGCGAACCTCGAGTTTCCTGAATATATAAATTTACGGTGTACACACAGTTTTTTCTAACTATAATACCAACAGAGAGGTGAAAGTGAGTGTCCACTTCTCTCTCCCTCATTGTCCGCTCTCTGACGTAAAGTGATGCAAATTCGAGACACGCGCGGAGCGGCGGAACATTCTTTTGAAATTTCATGTTCACAAGATTATATCCAATGGCACTTGCCTTTTTTTATCGGCGGGATGTTCGAGTAGATCAGGGAAAGTACGGTTGGAACTTCCTCGGGAATAATAAACGCTGTCGCACCTGCCAAAAAACAAAAATAAAATGTAATCAGTAATTAAATTTTGAGCATCGGCATTTCAACTACGCACTGTGAAAAAAATTCGTATGAAATTGAATCTACTGGTGCTGGACATTTTTATGCATAAACTGGTATATTAAATTTAATGTACGATTGTGATGAAAAATTAACGTATAGTATATCAAAAACTTTGAAAATACTTTCCTATTAATAATTTACTTTAATTTCACTATAAAAGTACTATAATTGTTCATGACTGTTCATGACTGTTCATAAATTAAATTATTATTATATTATCAATAATTAAACATATTTAAAAAAATGAAATTATATAAAAAAATGAAATTATATAAAAAAATAAAATAAAAAAACATTACATTTGGTGGACTAGTTTTTGCATAATAACTTCCAGTCCGGTACAATTCATTTACTATTTTTTTAGCAGTGTGCGATACTTGACGATTGATTTTTATCGAATCATTCAACATTAATTCGTTAATAAAATATCATTGATGGAAACACAAAAAAAAACATATATTGTATATTATTCATATATTTTTATTCAGGAAAGTTCCAGTTAGGAAAAAAGAAATTTCAATGGAAAAGAACTTTGGACTTAAATCATCGTCAATCGGTGTGTAGCAATAGAATTGGAGATGTCGCTTTTTACCTAGTTACAACTGATTCCGAAGTTTTTTTTTTTCAAGGATTTACACGAGCTCGCGAGAGACGCTCGACGAGATAACTAGGCGAAGGCCGAAATCTCTGAATTAATGTAGTCACGAATATAAAAACACGGTTGCACGTATACTCACAATCGTAGAAAAGCAGTAAAATGCTGAGCCTCAGCAGGGTAGCCTTCATGATTATTTCGGTAATTTTTTTTTTTCACGGTTCAACGATCGGGACTATCCAAAGTGCTGCATGATCGAGCGGTCTGCATCGGTAGCGCGACGGGTGCCGAAGATGCGCGAAAGGAAATCAGGCACAGGTAACGGTAAAGTCGAATGAATCCGGTCGAATTTTGTACGAGGAAAAAGAAGACTGTATGCCAAGGGCGAGTGATCAATGAAAAAGATGATTACGCATCAATTTTCTTTAAATATTACTGCAATCTACAGGCATTGATAAACCCAATCATCAAAAAAATGTGTCATTATAATTGATCGGCGTAAATCATATTTTGATTATGAGCTCTCACAGATGGAACAATTTTTTTCGTTCCGTTTCTTAACGCGTATTCCTCAACTGATTCGATCGACGAATTTCTGTAGATCCCAATTTCTAAGCGGGCGATACTTTTTACTCGTATACCCGTCGATCCCGGTGAACTGTCACACAAATCGGTGAATGATCGTCGAATTTATCGATGGATCGCCGGGAGGATTTCTGAGAGTTAAGGCGAACGACAGTCTCGGCGTAGAGGCGTCCGCTAACTGACGCCGCCGGTGCGTAAAGAAATCCGGGAAGATAGTTTTGAAGTGAAAGGAGAGTCGCGGCGATTGCGGCTCATGGATCGGGGATCGAGGATCGAGGTCAGCGGCATGAGCCCGCGGTCGAGTAACGCGCCTAAGCGCGACTCTCTCCGGTGTTGTGTTTTCCCGCGACAGCGTTTCGTATACCCGAGAAGTTCCGAAGGCTTCAGTTCATTCAGCATGTTAATACATAATCGGTTCAGCAGGTAGCTGGATGCAGCCATTCAATTGTGGCGGTGTGTGCAAGTAGACCTCGATTACTGAAGACAGCAGCTCCTCTCCCTGCCCCGCGCACTTGCGAATGAAAATAAAAGTGGTTTTCCTCTTCGTGGAGTCGACGACGCGTCGCTTCTGAACGACCTTGCGCTACTGATCTATGATCTATAATCTATGATCTCCATAGATCATTTTATTGACTCTGCATAGATCATTTTATTGACTCTGCATAGATCATTTTATTGACTCTGCATAGATCATTTTATTGACTCTGCATAGATCATTTTATTGACTCTCCATAGATCATTTTATTGACTCTCCATAGATCATTTTATTGACTCTCCATAGATCATTTTATTTCTAGGTTCGATCGTTTGGCTAATTACCGGTTACGGACTTCACATGGACTGCGAAATAACTCGGTTTTCACTTTCCACCGATGTCACAATCGTCTTCACGATGTACTGAGTCTTTTCATCCTGTACAACCGGAAATGAATCCTTGAAAAGGGTTGCCAACATAACCTAGTCGTTCCGAACCGCGGTATCGATCAAATTATTTGTTTTACCTGTCTTGTTAATTTTTTGTCGACTGGACACAATAGACACCTTTCCAAGATTCCCGCGGGACGAAAATAATGAAATGATATTTTTTTTCGAAAAAAATGAAATGTAGAATTCTCAAATAGAATTTGAAAATTCTAAATGAATTCTATATGCTATGTTTCCGAAATTTCGGCATTCATAGCGCATCGGAGTGGAATTTGGAAATCCTAAATCCCATATAGCACACACGAGTGGAATTTGATATTCGAATCGGAAGTAACATTCGGTTCCTTAAGAATATGTTATCCGGCAATCGCGATTCAATAGACGAAGCTGTTTTTTAACCGAGCTGTCACGTTATGATATTTGAAAATATTTAACTAACCGAGCGAAAGCAATTTCATTGGATTGCTTCACTGCAGCATTTGTCGTAATCTATTGTCAACAATACATAATATAAATAAGCGAACCTAGCGTCGGACGCGAAGCGCCCGATCGCTAGTTTTTATTTCATAATAATGAGAATCGTGGCTCAACACGATTCTACGCCGGCCGGAAAACCGAAATCCGTCAGCTGCGAAACTCTTGGAGAACACTCGTGCGACACGGACCGAACGATCTTGCCCGCGATCTTTCGTCATGTCATCGTGTCGTCATCGCCGTCCAATCACTGCACGAATAACAGGACAATAAAGGGTGCAATATACATTATCGAACCGTCGAATCGGACGGTCGATATAAATATCGTGACGCGCCTACTTTTTAGCTACAAGGTGGAAAATGTATTTTTGTCAATTATAGTGTCTACGCTCTTTTCTGAGTTATTAGAGATTTCACTAATCCGAGGTACGCTCTCCCCGCATTACCTCGGATAAATGAAATTCCACATTAATAAAAAAAGCCGTACGACGTACGACGGTTTTCCATCCCGGTTTTGCAGACGTTGTTATGATTCGTAGTCCACAAGGAGGCAAACTGTCTTGCCAGCCGCGTTATATAGCTATTATCATTGCGATATCGTGGGTGGTCAACGTGTAACTAGAACCGCGTGCAGGTAAACGCTCGTTCATACTGTCTTCCTCGCTGATTTCCCTTTTACTATCCACAGCGATATTTCTATCGCTCATATGCGTGTACGCTGTAGCCAGCGCGCTGCACATCACCGTGTCACTAGCAGGCCTTTTTTCCGGAAGTGGCAACAGCCTACGGAACCAATAGCCATATTGTAAAAGTCACTCTCAGGATTATCCGCTTTTTCTAAAGCCGCAATAAGCATTTTAAAGTAAATTTTTCTTATGTTGAATTTCCATCGAAGCGATCCGGTGGATTGTCGGTAGCTCTGCGTTTTCTCCGGTTTTTCAGGGTACGTTTTGATATAAGTATCATAACTTTTGAACAATAGTAATTTACGATACAAGTGTGGTAAAGCGAACTTTATACGTACTTCACAAACCGCGTATGATGTTCCCTACACTGCACTAGTATCGCATAATATTTTCTGCAATTAATGCAGGAGAAGTGCTACACCGGGCCTGCTGATTGTGACGCTGTACAACCAGCGTGCGTAAGTACGAGAAGCGTCCTTAAAGTACGAGAAGCTTGCGTTAAGTACGAGACCCGTGCGTAAAGTACGAGACGCGTACAATAAAGTAAAATCGGCCCGATTTACGCACTCGGCTGTGAAGCGCCACTTACGCCACTTTCGGCAGGTACGAAAAATTGTGCTTTTCATGCATGAGGTACATGAATAACTTTTCGGATAGGATCGCAGCTTCTTCCCGTTGGGCAGAATCAGACATTTTCGTTTCACCACAATTGAACCTAAAGATACGTTTCTTTTTTTCAAGATTCGCAGAGCAATCAACGTCCCGGTTTCACAAACCGTGTGTGACGACCTAGAGTCGAGCTGTTCTCCCTTTCGCATAAAATCACACTACAGGAATCTTCGCCCGAGCCAATCAAGCAGCGGCCCTCTCGCTCCATCCATCTTTGCGGCGATTTAATTTCTTCATTGATAATAAATGTCGCGTGTAGGTGAAGGCGTAGGTCTGAAATTTTTTATCTCGCAACTCCCGGTGATTCTAAATAACAAGTCGAAGAAAAGCGCGCAGCGGTCTGTTATTACGTGCGCAGCACGTAGGTGACGGTTTGAGCAACGCGATCGCGACGACGAAGGCGGGCGGCTTCGACGACACGGAGACCGGATAAAATTCTGCTAAAAAGATTCTCTTCCACGTGTTGGTGAATTATCAACGATAACACGCGAGCGCGCGGCGTCGTTTCTGACCGGGGTTTTCAGTAGTCGACTCTCGGTAGTGGTAAGAGGCGTATATGCTCAGCCCGCATGAACCGCGCGTTCCGTACATGCGATAGTCGCGTCGGGCGCGTACATACGTGGAACACAGCCGACAAAGTTACGTACACACGAGGCCTAAAGTGTATACAAGTTTTGTACACGTGTGTATAAATGTGTACGACGGAAGAGCCGCGCTGCCGCGGGCAGGCGTTACGGATAGTCGAAGCAGAAGGCGCTGGATAGCGCGCACAAGTCGTCGCGGTTCTTTCGTTTCTCGTTCTGATTAATTTTTCCGATTAGTCAAAATCCATTATCGTCGATGCTTTAAGGACGAAAATAAACTTCACAGTTCAGAATTTGTTTAAAACAAAAAAAAATACAATATGTTGAAGGATCGTTTGATTGAGGATTGAACGATTGGGGTTTGGTCTAGTGCTTTGGGACTCGCGGGATCGGCGCCGATTTCAGTGTTACGGGACATGTTCGTAGTCGAGTGAGTATGCAGATTATCGAATCGTCATTGCAGCTCACGCTTCTTACTGATTTTCTTTTATTATTTTTTATTTATAATTTTTTACCTAATTTTTTAAAATCTATGCTATAGTTGTTTGAGACGACTTAAAAGTGCGTCTCAGAAAAATTAACGTCAGTCACGACGCGGCGGAGTTCTCCGTATGCGCTGCACGCATTCGGCTCCTGGCCTATATCTATATACATGCGGCTGTTCGGAGGATCGTAAATATTGCAATGGTCGAAGCGTCAGCGATAGGCGCAATCCGCTGCATTCGTCGCGAGTTTAAATTGTCTTGAGAGTGTGGTTAAAAAAAAGATAAGGTATTGTCGTAGGAATTATGTTGAGAAATCATCAGCAGAAATGCAGGAGTTTTCTTCTATTCTTTTATATTGCCGTAGTTTCTGTTGCACGGCGAGATTTTTTTTTTTAAGTACTCGACCCTCGTTTTATCTCAATGATCCAAATGATCTGGGACGCGACCTTCGGCGTATCCCGCTGCGCCTGCAAATCCGGAAGTCACTGGGCATATCGCGTCACGTGATCGAGAAATGAATACCGCGTTTTTTACATAATCGCAACAATGTCACATGTTTAGCGACGCTCATCTCGTGATTGTAAATAAACATGCATTATCGACGCTCGGTCTTTCCGGTTGCCGCACGCATCGACGCTTGAAATAGGCTTCGTTGAGTCTGTAAATCAAATAATGGATTATTTATAAACAATTGGGTGAAAGAAAATCCGCAGAATTTTGTAGACAAGGAAAACGTTGTGGAAAAATTATTATACGGATCCATCGAGGAAAATCTTTTCGCAAATCGAAAATGTTGAGGCAATAGATTAAGAGTTTTTGTCTGTTGAAAAATTCTTACATATCACATTGCTTTTCTGCTAATTGACAATAAAATTTAATAAAGCAAAGAACTCCACGGTATTCCACCGAGCTTTTGCAGTTACCAGATTTAATATCCGTTCCAATGATTTCCTCACACTACGAGAAGTCCCGAAGTTCCATGGTTAAATTTCAAATAAACGAATCTTTTTTTCTTTCTGATGAATCATAACCGCAGCATTTCCGTCATCCATGTAACCATTCGACGTTCTTTGCAACTGTAAAAACGCCCAATCACTGAGTCGGGACGCTTTCTTCATCACTATTATAATCATTACGATTATTGTTATTAATATTACAAAATCCGGAAAGTCACTCGATTGTTTATCGCATTACTTCCGGTATTGTCAGTACAGTGATTAGAAGACGTACGCCAGCGACGCTGGTGCGTTCCAGCGACTCGTCTCTTACTTCGAATTCTTAACGGAACCAGCGCGTCGCTCCAGGTGGCCACGCTGTGATAATGGTCGTAATTTGCGTTACGCCGCGAGTGCGGGGGCGATTAGCGTTTGTCCGTGACGATCTAACAGTATACAGCACGAGTCGCCAACCGACGGGAAAGGGTGGGGAGGCTCTGCCCGGTAACTTTTTCCTTCCCGCCCAAGGGGACTGGACTGGATGTGTAACTTATGCGACGACAATGTCATTTTCATGGATCTCCTGCGGTAGCGCGCTTCGAAAGTACACGAAGTTTCCTACGAAAAAAAGTGAAGACCAATGGGATTTCATCGGCTCGGTGTTCGTGGTAGGCCAGTTCGTTCAAGGACGCAAGTGTGTCTCGCTCGTTACTTTAATGCGCGTTTTCCTCGCATTGTCAGCTGGCGGGCGAATGAAAAAAAAAATAAGTGTGCCGAAGCCGAGTCGCCTGCGATCCTCGCCGCTGCCTCTCATTATGTATCGGTTAACCGGCGAGCCAAGACACACGAGGCGTTCGGGTGGCTCGATCTTTAACCATCCACGAGGAAAACGTCGAGTTTTGACGACACAAGTGTTCGTTCTCGATGTGTGGAAAAATTGATAAATAAATAAAAGAAAACGCGACCGTTCCGGCGCATATGAACAAGAGGGGAGTGGATATCGCGAGTGCGAAGTAAAAATGCAAATGATTCGAGAAGTCGTGAGTGAGTCAATTTCCGCTGCGAGGAAAAACCGCTGCGGAGCTCTGTTGGTGGTTTCATTTCTTGCGATTGCGTTTTCAATTATTTATAGTTGTGCAGTAAAATAAATATAAAAAGTTTATCGGTCAATTCACTCGTCCAGACTTCCAGTGAGGCATCCTGGCCAATGGAAAGAATCGAACACCTATTGGCCTACTAGAAATAACTCGTTAAATTACCTTAAAATGCGCGAATCGTGAAGGGACTTAACAATCCACGCTTTAGCCCTTCAAGTCCCAAGTAAAAATGCAAATAATTCGAGAAGTCGTGAGTCAGCCAATTTCCGCTGCTAAGAAAAACTGCCGCGGGCTTTGTCGGTTTTCCTATTTCTTGTGATTGCGTTTTGAATTATTTATAGCTGTGCACAATAAACATAAAAATGTATCGTTTAATTTATTCGTCTAGACTTTCAACCGGGCATCCTGGCCAATCGATTGAAGCATGGCTGGTTAAATTAATTTAATATGCGCGAATCTTAAAGGAACTTAACCAGCTACGCGTTAGCCCTTCAAGTCTAAAGCGTTTTTCCTGTTATAAAAAGATATATAATTTTCCTCAAGTACTCAACAACCGTTTGAACAAAATTCCTCTTCGCATATCGCAATATAAACGCATGTCTGGCTACCAGCTCATCCAATGTGTAGATTCACATTAGGACCCTTTTTTCTTTGTGTTTTTACTATTGCGACATCACGAACAATGGCCAATGTTTGATCGTTGAACATTTAGCAATTTTTTCTAAATTTCTGCTGCGAGCAAAAACCGCTAAGGGTCTTATTGGTGTTTCTATTTCTTGCGATTACGGATTGAAGTATTTATATTTGTGCTTTAAAGTAAATATAAAAATGTATCATTCAATTCGTTTGTCCGGTCTTCCAGCCAGATATCCTTATCGATGGAAGAAATCCAATTGGTCTCTCAGAAATAACTCCGTAAATTAACTTAAAGTGCACGATTCTTGAAAGGACTTAACCATCTACGCGTTAACTCTTCAAGTCCGAAGGCGTTTTCCTGTCGTTAAAAAAAATAGTATTCGACAATCGTCGAGACAAAATTCCTCTTCACATTTCACAATACAAACGAATGTCTGGTTACCAGCTCATTTAATATATAATCCACATCGGGACATTTTTTTCCTTTTTATTCTGTTATCGCTGAGTGACAAACAGTGGCCAATGTTTGATCGTCAAACATTAGGCAATTTTCGTAATTTTCTTCGTTTTTTTTTCTGTAACACTCGATAAAGTATTTTCGTGTGATTGTTTGCAGTGAATGTTTTACGACGACCTATTTGGCCCATTGGGCCGGATTATTCTGATCGGAATCGGCGCCGGAGCGTTGCTGCTCACCTTCTTGGTCGCCGTTTGCTTCTTCACACCAGGCTGCCTCGGCTACGAATGCGTACGACGACGAAGTAAGCTGTCTATTTGCGATAATGACTCTCCCGTCGTATATACCTATATAGTCCTGTGTGTGTGTGTGTGCGTGTTGCAACCTTCGTTCGGAGCAACTTTTATTGATCGACCGTTAATGATGAACGAGTGTTCGAAGTCTCGCTCGTGCTGAGGCGGCACCTGGCCGGTGAGAACACTTTACACGCGCATTGGGCCGGCACGATCGGACCTTTAATCTTCACCTCACGTTCTCACTCGCATCGGCCGTTCCCGACCACAGTTTCGCTTCCTTTCGACACACGTAATACCCGCTTATCGCGAATGTAGTTTAGTTAATCGACGAATAACCCCCGGTTTAGCCCTCGGATAAATTGGCACAGTTGTTGGCGTTTTTTTTTATCCCAAGGATCGATCAAAATAACGTCGGAAATTCGTCATTAAATTATCTTCGTTGATTACTGAAGGAAATTTTCTTTTTAAGGTTCATTTTTTGTTCAGATTTTTTTTTTCTTTCGTATCAACTAATTCCCACGGGGAATACCGTACACATGTAGGAACTACGCGGTTACGTATTCGAGCCCGTAATATCGGCATGTATATTACTCGCGGTATATCTTATCCGCTGTTCACTCGAGACGTTACGCCTCCGTTCGCCAAGCGTCACGCATACCGTTTTGCCTCGTGTTACTGCACCCGATGACGGACATATCGGTCTTACGTAATTACACGCGAAGAAGTAACGTTGGAAAAAAATTTGTATAAAAATAACCGCGAAGTTTCGGACGGGAAAATATTAACATCTGGAGTCAGTATGTTGAATACGCTACATGGAATTTGAAAATAAATTGGAGAACGAATTTTTCGGAAAATTCATTTGCACGTAAGTTTTCGACGAGATTCGAGGTGAGAAAATAGATGAGCAAATCATAGTTTAGCGCCCTTGAATTTTCGCAATTTTTTTTATGATCATTAACGTCCAGCGCATTTTCATCTCTGATCATTTTTTTCATGCCCATTACATCATTATTGTAATTTTAAGGCATAGCTGCACTTTCGGATTAAAAGGAGTTGCTTTCTTTTTTTCCTTCGTTAGATAAAGCAAAGGCGGATAAGCAGTCGGCGGAAGTGCGGCACAACGGTCAGACGAACGACAACATAAAGTTGGGCGACGTGAGTTATCGCTCCTGGCGATTGGGAAGTCTCTATGAAAATGGTAATACATTTTTTCTGATTACCCAACTTTATTCGAAGCAAACCAAAAATGTTTAAAAAAATGTTTAGTTTTACAAGAAAAAAATAATCATTTGAGCAGGAAGCATCTGCGAGGTTCAGGAGTCCCAGAGGGATTCCCTCAACTCGAACAACGCTCAGAATTTCGAGAGCATGGACACAGCTTCGACCGTCGTGAGTCAATTTTTGTATTTTTATTTTGTACCTTTTCAGTCACCCTTTCATAAATAAAGAAATTTGAATTTTTGGTTTTTTTCTCTATGCACGCAGAATCTTATTCAAGCGGAGAAGCAGAAGGACGAGGCCAAGATAAAAGACTTTCCGACGGAGTTGACAATGAGTCTCCAGTATTTGCCGCCGATAGACGAAAAAATAACTGGAAAGCTCGTTATAGGCATCGAGGTGAGTTCCGTTTTAATTTGCATTAAAAATTGTTATTTATTTTATTTTTTCCATTCATCAAAGATTATTCTTACGTGTTCTTCGTGCCTGTAAAAAAAAAATCGATAACATTGTTTCCAATCAACGCTCCAAAGCGAGACGAATGCTTCGTGAATAACGCGAAAGGTACAAAGCGTCGAAAACAAAGCATGTACGGCTCTTATCACGGCCGAGCGCATGGTCTTTTATAGGCAGTGTCCAATCTTCCTCCAAAGCAGTACAACTGCACTCTGGAACCTTACGTGGCTCTTAACATCGTTAAGCAATCGTGGACGAACAGAAAGAGACTGAAGCTGCATAGCTTCAGAACGAGAGGCATAAGGCACACAGCGAGCCCGATTTATCGAGAAACTTTCGTCGTCGCCGACGTCAAGTCGCACGAAGTCAAGGTATGCATCGGTGATGGGAAATATTTTATATTATATTTTATTTCAATTTTATCTACGGTGACGTCGGCAATGGATATTAATTTTACGACTTCGTATTCGGGATTCCTACCTTACCGACGTCGCCGCGATAAACGATAGATGCAGGCCTGCTGAGCGGGTCGTCACGGAAAAGGGGCATTCCAATTATTAATTTTAAAAAATGTTTTCTCCAGGAATGGATCCTCGATATCGCGGCGTACGATCACGATCGATATGCCAATCACACGGAGCTATCGAATATCAGAGTGTCGATGAAAGAAGTCAAGAAAATATTGTACAGCCCGGAGATTCATCTTTTCAACTATAAGATGAAACCGTCCAACCGAGTAAATCATTAAATACTGGATTCAGTTAAATTGACTTTTTATTTTTTTTTTATTTGTTATGAACGAGACAAAGATCACTAGAAAAAAAAAATTGTGCATTTAATGTACCGTACTGAAAGTTTTTATGCAAAAACTGGAACATTAAATTTAATGTACAATTGTGATGAAAAACGAATATACTTTTTCATTGAAATTAAAGTAAATTATTAAGAGTAAAGTATTTCCGATGTTTTTGATACACTGAACATTAATTTTTCATCACAATTGTACATAAAATTTAATATACCAGTTTCTGCATAAAAACTTTCAGTCCGGTACATTAAATTTCATAGACATTTTTTTTTACAGTGATTGTTCGATATTTCAGGAATTCGGGAGTATTTTGTTAGGTATAAGTTATTTGCCAACGGCCCAGAGACTGACGATCAATGTCATGAAGCTACGAGACATCAAATTTGTACCGACCGTTACAAGTGTCGAGGAATTCAGTTAGTATCGAAGAGTTACCGACAGAGCACGGTGAAAAAAGTATATATTTTTGGTTGATTTACCGACCGATGATAACTTTGCAGATCCATACGTAAGGATACTTATGTTGAATGGAAGAACAGGAAGGAAGATAAAAAAGAAGAAGACGAAATTTCTACGCTCGACGGCTCAGCCGGAGTTCAACGAGACTCTCACTTTTGAGCTGACCTACAATAATTTAGACACTGCGCAATTTCTCGTTGTGCTGTGCAGCAAAGTATTAAAGAATTTTCGTACCGTCAAAAAGTCTCTCCGTACGTGTTGAAAATCGACCGCTCGTAGATAAAAGTATTAATTATTTTTCGCAGATAGTTATTGAAGAACCGAGCAACGGTCATCAAAGCGACAGTGAGGATTCCGTACATTCCTACAGGAGGTCCAAAGACGTCTGCGTTGGCAAAGTTGCGCTGGGAAACGGCGTGAGAGGTTCGCAGGAGAGGCTTCACTGGTTTTCCGTCTTCCAGAATCCTCGAAAACTGGTTACAGTGTGGCATACGCTTAAATAGTTTTAAACAATGTAAAAAAAGAAAAAAAGTATAGTAAAATAAAAAATGTTGCATTTCCCTCGATAAAGCATCATTATTAAATAAAAAAATTAAATACTTAAATTTAATTATAAAGTGTGCCAGCGAAGTACTTGCATAACAATGAATCTCTTCAAGTGCAATAATAACTCTTATCGGACAGCAGCATCTGCAAAGTTTACACTTTCTATTTTTACATCGTGAATACACAACGCTGATAAACTTGTATTAATTCCTTCTCGCATATAATTCATCGTTCGAACCTCTGTAAAACTTGTCGATCCTTATAGAAAAACTTGCAAACAAAACCTATTCATTTTCCATATCGCCGGCCTAATCCCAAAAAAGCGGACAGAACATGCTGCACGGAAAAAAATATCAATGACTCAGGCAAAATGTGCTTGCCGGCTACCGAAGAAATTTTTTAAATTTCAATCCTGCTCTTTTACAATTCCATACAGAATTGAAACGATAACATATCACCTTCGTAGTCTTGTCGTCATTGTTTCAATATCATATGGAATTAAAAGTAGAATTAAAATACACTTTTTTTATAAGTAAATACATTATCTACATATGTAAGAATTGAGATACATTTTTTTTTCTTTGGCAGCCCGCAAGCGATTTTTTTTTCTGTGTACATAGCCGTTGTGCACTTACGGAATTAGGCCATCGATAACATGATCTGAAAAGTGAATTATATTATTTTTATTCAGACAAGATGGAATAATTAAAACTTACGATTAAAAACAAATACAAACATTTACGAGTAACGTGCCATAAAAATATTTAACCGTAGTCGTCCCGCGCACGAAGGAATTCAAATTTAGCGCGGCGATCCGCCATGTCGGACGTTAAGTTCGCCGGGCGTGCGCGAGGCGGCGCCAGCTAATCGAATCGAGTGTGACATGCAGGCAGTGCGGCTGGAAAAGGTGGCAAGGAGCCTCAGTCTGTTTTGTGACTTGTGCGGGCGCGTTACCGGGCTAGTAGTTGTTTCGTTTCGTCCCTTTGACGCGAGTTTTTATTTTCAAACAAACACACACTCCCAGTTGACGAACACCTGTCAGCCCCGACGGATTGGTGCGGCAGGCAAGGACGCGCGTAGACCGACGTGAATAAACGTGAGTAACACAATCCTCCGAGTACCGTAAGCGAAAGTTACAACGAGTTCTTACAGAGGTAACCTGCAACGTGCGTCTGGATGTGTCTTATCTGTGTGTATGTGTGTGTGTGTCTAAAAAAATTACAAAACCCCAGTCGTCGCCGGAGAGCGTTATTAGAGTGTAATTCATCGTCGAATTATCGAGCGAATTATCGATGTCCTTTCACGATTTCTCGTCGTGACTGTTTCCTCGAAGATTCGAAGCGAGCCTCGCCAAGGACTCGACGGCCCGTTCAACGGTCGATTCCCAGCATCGCCCCGCATACGTAGAACAAATTTTATGTTCCGCGGGGTTTCATTTCGTTCTTTTTAATTTTTTATTTCTCTCTCCTTGTGAATAAGTCAGTGCGGCTCTGCGTCAATCCACCTGGAGACTCCGCGTCACTTCGGCACTCGCAGCACGCAGCCTACACGTACACTCGAAATACGATTGTTTTCTGTCTCTCGTTTCTTCTCAAACGTGATTTAATAATCGCTATTGTCTATTTTTTTATTATTTTTTCTCTCTGTTTTCATTTCCCGATACGATAGAGATCCATTATTTCAACATTTTTCCGGCTATTGTATATCGCTTTCGAGGAGCCTCCCGGAGCCTCGTAGGATTCGTTGGAGTGGCGCGGCGTTAACACAAGCGGAAAGAACCGCGGCAGGTTCGGACTACGAGTTCGATATTCTCTTTTTCTTTCTTTCGACCGTCGACTACCTGCTAGCGCTCGTAGCCGGTTTTGGCTCTCCGGCCGCGATCGAAAATTGGGAGACGCCACGCTTGCAGTGGCCGACGAACCTCGGGAATCTCGCTTTACTATAATTCGTAGGGTAAAACGGGACTCGCGATCGATGCCTCGTCGAAACACACCGTGGCGAGATAATATCGTTTCTTTGCGGATTCGTCGAGCTTCTCTCTTCAAAAATCCACCCTAGTAATTACGTGTTTCCGATTGACGAACGAGGTACACTCAAACATCCGGAAAAACGATTTCGGACGGTTAAAAAAAAGAACGAAAAATGATTTACGACTTTTCGCGACGCGGTTTTCTAATGAAAGGTAAACGTCCAACGGCCGGACAAAGTGTGCACGCGAGAGAGATGAAAATATGTTTTTTCATGCATGTCCAGGGACTGCAACTGCTGCCTTAGGTGGCCGGCCATTGGTACGTTTTTTACCTTGAACAAAACAGTATCGATGCGCACGAGGAATTAGAACGAATTAGATCAATCCGTACGATCTGTACGATTCACGAAATAATGTTACCAAATTATATCTTTTTTCAATTATATATATACATGCATGTTTTATATACATGCATGTATAAATATGTATATATGTATATAGACATCGTGAATATGTTTCTAAATATTGCTCTTATTCTTATTTTATCAGGATGGTTACGATAATAGAACGGCGTTGGCCGCAGTTTTATCGTGAATTTAATCGGAGATAATAATCCGTGCGGTAGCTAGTGGTGGTATCGTTGTCAACGTTGATGATTCGTGCCGGGAGGGGAAGAGAGCGTGTCGATAATCGAGAGTGCGTCAAGTAGATTGTTCGACATATGTGTGCGGTCGCTGATAGGATTGTCGGAAGGGGTACTGACGAATGTGTGCATGTGTGTGTGTGTGTGTGTGCCTGCGTACGGGCATCAGAGTTTCCGAGGGTTGTTGTACGTGCGACGCGGACTGTACTGTCGTCTGCACTGTCGGTCGACAGAAACCAGTTCGTCTGTGTTGCATGTACCGGCACTGGAAACTATAGTTCTCGGATAAACGCTCCTCGCTCGCTGGCCCTACTACAATACCTTCAATGTCGTACTTTTTTATTGCTGTTCGAATCGGATGGATTCTATAGCTGCAAAGGTATTTGACCTTTGCAGCTATAAATTAATAATATAAATATAGATTATCCTACCTTTAGGTATGTTAATTTTTCCTCACTGCAGAGCATAAATAAAAATAATCTTTGTTAATATTTAATAATATTTTAATGATAACATTTTATTCGAAAAAATAATCGTCGTTACATTAAAGAAATTCCTTACGACCCTATCTCCAAGAAATGTATTGAAATATGAATAGAACAAAAATTCGTGAATGAAAAAATATCCGAACGATCAGTAAAAATATCAGAAAACGTAGGATTCATTGACCCGGCAATAACGCAGTTGCACTCGATATTAAATGTAATCGAGTCGTGTGTAAGCTGCCGATAACCGAGTTGCATTCGCACTTCGAGCACCCCTCGAATTCGCCATTGATCCGAACGATTTCGATAGACGATAAACGGCACCGTGACCCACGTGCCCGTTTACTTTATATAACAAATACCGTGCGTAAGTGGCTTCGCTCATAGGAAGAATTACGTGACACCCTACCGTAGAACAAATCCATCGAATCGCTTTATTTCTCCGTCCGGAAATGCCCCGTAACAGCGCCCAAACAATCTGATATAACGAAAAATTTCATTTTAAAAACAATTTTCTTTTTCTTTTTTCCACTTATTTCCACTTGCGTCGAGCTATATCTCGTTCGAGAACACAATTGACATAATTGTCTCGCATTTCCTTGACTCACTTACGCTGTATCTTATCGTCCCGCAAGGTACACAGTCTTGGGGGGAGGGGGGGGGGGGGGGACAATTTGAAATTCAGATTTTTATCTCGGCTTGGGCGTTATTTCGAATTCCGTTATGAGCGACGAGGGACGATTGTCAATTCAGTGAGGGACCCCGCCGGTCTTAGTCCTATCGCGCGGCTGTGTTGTTATGTAAATTATCTTAGCACGTAACGCACACACCCCGAACTGACTGACAATCGGTGCGGTTTGCGCCGACGTTAAGGTTAACGGCCCAGTCGTCGACCAACTAAGAATGCACCGTGGAGAAATTAACGAGAAATTTAAAAAACGTTCGAACACGAATTGGAGCTCGGATATCGAGTGTTGTCGTAAATTTTTCCATCTGTTTACCTCCAACGTCTATTCTGTTCGAGTTCACCTTACCGAGACGCGCAGTCCCGGCACAAGATCGGACGGAAACATCGCGCCCGTGACGCTGATCCGTGAATATATTACATCGCTCCATGGGAAATTTTCTCGCTTTGCGTCTAGACGCAGCAGATCGGTAATTTCCTATGTAATTAGCCACACTCTAGGATCCGTGATGGAACAGCTTACCCGATCCATGCGTAACGACCTCCGCACTGGAACTCTTGCCAAGATGTGATAATATGCCAATAACTATAAGATAATAGTAATAATAATAATAATAATAGTAGTAGTAGCAATTATTATTATAAAACAATAACAATATGTATAGTAATAATAATTACTATAATTATTTTTTATTATTATTATTAATATTATTGTTTTGGAAAAGTGTTGAAAAAAAATTCAGCTCTCGTTTTTTGAACCTCTTGGACCGCCCAGTATGATAAACCTGAATGTCCATATTTACTATTCAATGATAGTTGCCCATATTCGCGGCCCTAACGCTTTACTTTTTTTTCTCTCAATTCTCTCACCGCAGCCAATCATATTCCCACTCGCAAAGCTCCGCCCTATAGTGATTATTCCTAACTTCTTTTTTTTTTCTTTTCAATTTTCAAAATTAGAGATTCGAACGAGCTACTATCATAGAATAGTAAAGCATGGAAATTTGTGTTTTTTTACTAGGAGGAGCTTTAAAACTGTCTGCTTTCGTAAACTCGGAATATATTCTTGGATTTTAGCATGAAGTTGTATCGAGGTACAACATCGGCATAACAACGCCTATCGTATAGCGGATGCAATTTCGCGAAAAGTCGAATCGTCTCAAGGGAGTCGTTTCATGATAGTTTCCGTCTTGATTTCCTGGGAGCATCGAGGGACTCGTGCACCGGCGTAGCTCGGCGATGGGATAGGAAGTATCGTTATCCGTGGTGAGAGTGGGCGTAGGCACACTCCTCGGCGTCGAGCTATCTCGCGATGCTTATTCGAGTTTGCGTGAATCGAGCCGCGCGATGACAGACCGAGGCGACAAGACGACGAAAGCTAATGCTGCGTGTACATGTACACGAGTTAAACGAGCAAAGTGTACGCAACGGGAACACCGTGGCAGGTATTTAAATGAAAATAGATCCTACGAGAATAGGCCTTAGTGCACCAACTTCGAATGCCGTCGGGCGAGAGAAAGACGGAGAAAGGATATACATCAGTGAAGAAGAGAAAGGAGGGAGTGGAGGGGGTTGCAGTACGATCGGCACGTCCGAAACGTGACGGCGACGACACGACCACTCCGTCGGGACGGACTTAAAAAAGAAACTAATTAGGAATAATGACGGTAGGGCAGAGCTTTGGCCGAGAGAAATTGATTGGCTGCGGGTGAGAAAATAAAAAGAAAAAAAATGTAAATAGTCAGAGATGCGAATGAGCAACTGTCATTGAATAGAGTAAAATATGGAAATAGAAGTTTTTTCATTTTTTTTTTTTCGTTGGAAGTCACAAAGTTCTGTGCAGGGAACTGTTTTCCATGGGATAGGCGAGAAAAGGGTGAACAATTACAAGTTGGAACGAACGACAGGCGTTGAATTGTAAAAGGTGCAAATTTAATCAGTTTTTTTTTTTAAGAATCCGACGACACTTTCTCCACGAGGAAATATTTTGCACACTGGTCCGTTGTACGGAGGAAGCTGAGTAGTCGACAACGACTAAGAAAATTGCGTGTTGCTCGATACGAGGCAACTATTTTCCAACAACTTCAAATATTTCGAAACAACTTTTGTGTTTTTTTTTTTTTTTTTGTAAATAAAAATATCGAGTAAAGTTATTTTTGTTATCGCTGACGAGGAAGTGGAATAATAATCTAGGAAGTGAATAATCATCTGCATTCGAGAGCGAGTCCGGTAGTCGTGCAAATAACAAATTAATGCAGTCAGCTTTATCGTTGCGAAAAAGTCTATAAAAAATGAGTATAAAAAATCGTAGATTTCACTCTTGATTTATCGTCCATCGTCGTCTTATCGCCGAGCGGAACGGAATTACCACTACGATTGCCGATGACTAAACTATTGTAGTTGGTTGTGGCCACCGATCGAGTCATCGATCCGAGCGCGACTTCGAGGTATGAGAGCATTAATTTTCTCCAACCTGTATCGTCTAACGATCGTGCGCTGGACGAGTGCAAAAAAACATCTATTGTCTGATGAAAAAAAAGAAGAAACGATGTACACGTGTGTTTATGGCCACGACAATTATAGCCTACTATTGTCTCTCGGATGGCTCTACATGTGTGAAGCTTTTGAACACGCGGTTAGTTCTACAGCTGTACCGTAACGCCGAGCAATCGCGTATATCACGGAACTTATCTTATCTCGGCGAAGGGCGGGGGGAGATGGAATTACGGCCGGCGCTACGGAATATCTCAACGCTTTAAGGCGATGCACGTTGTGTAATTAATTATATATATAATATATCTAGAAAGAAAAAAATATATATTCATAAATTATTCGTCGATAGGAGGACAGCAGGGAAAAATGAACCATTTTTCCAAACAAATATCGCGGGAACAAAAAGAGTCTCATAGATGAACGACGTGCGAGTGTAATCGAAAACAGAGTTGGGCAAATACACTAAGTACTTGAAGTACGCACTTGAAGTATCAAATACTGAGGCAGTGTCCAGTACTTAGAACCCTGTCTGTCAGAACCCAATACGTCAATTCTCAAGAACTACTTAGCGCTCAGTATTTCACGTCCGCGATGCGCACTTCAAGTACTTCGGGTATTTGCCCAGCTCTGATCGAAAATAGGTTGTCATTTCACAAAAACATGTGTCAATAAATTCGTTTATACATATATCTGTCTAAAAATATATATAAATTATTAACCTATAGGGGGCAGCGGGGCAAAATGGACCATTTCTAAATAAATTTCGCAGGGCATAACAGAGTCTCATCGTGGATGGACGAAGTGCGAGTGTAATCGAAAATAAGTTATCATTGACGAAACGCGAGAAATGCGATCGTGCCTTACCGAGTGGTAAATTCATAAACCGACCTGAATTTCCGAGTTTCGTGATACTCAGGGATTGCAGGGTGACCGTTAGAGGCTAGGAAAGAGACAGGAAAAAAAGTAAATGAAACAGTAGGAGACTCGTGAGATTTGAGTTACACGCGTGGAAAGTCGCAGTCCACGCTCAAGGTCGAATATCATAGCGTAGAGAGGAGGATCGCGCGCTCGCCTGCGTTGCGAACACTCCGCAGTGTCAACGGCAATAATATTAGCCCACAAGAGTGTTACTTCGCTCGTAGAGACACTGCCACGAAACAGGACGAATCAGGAATACTAATCAGGCAATTCGAATTCCTTGCTTCTCCCATGAATACGATGAGAGAAGGCGAATAGTAGCGTGTATTTATCGGCGAGTGTACGGAGGCGATCATTCCTCAAGGTTCTCACTGTTTCTTTCTTTCGTGATTTCTTCTATTTTTTTCTCTGATTTATACGAGGCATTGCACATTCCCGGTATTGTAGATGTGGGAAAAGTAAACATTACGAATTTTTTAATGGAAATAAAAAAAATGCTAATGTATATCGACCAGAAACTTCATTAGTCGCACTCAATGTTCGTTAGCGTTTACAAGTATTTATCCACGACGATACGGAACGATCATTCCTCGAGATTCTCACAATTCCTTTCTTTCGTGATTTCTTCTATGTTTTTCCTCTGATTTATACGAGACATTGCACATTCCCGGTATTCTCAATGTGGGAAAGTAAACCTTGCGAATTTTTAATGGAGTCGTTAAAAATAATAATAATAATACTAATGAATACTGACCAGAAACTTTATTAGTCAAACTCAATGTCCATTAGCGTTTACGAATATTTATCGACCATTCTTCAAGGATCTCACTAATTCTCTCTTTCGTGATTTCTTCTGTTTTTTTTTCTCTGATTTATACGAAGCATTGCACATTCCCGGTATTTTCGATTTGGAAAAATTAAAGTTGCGAATTTTTAATGGAGTCGTACAAAAAAAATACTAATGTATACCGACCAGAATCTTCATTAGTAAAACTGAATGCTCATTAGCGCTCGCAAGATCTTATCGGTCAGGTTCTTTCAGAAATTCTGCCCATTGAAAGCCTTCGCAGCGTTTTACGATCGGCAGATAATCTCAAATTTAGAAATCGTCGCGCAAGTGGCGAACCATCGAATTATCGATTCTTGCTCGTTTGGATTTTCCGATGGTTCGCGCATTCATTCTTCTTGTTCATAAGCTTTACGAGATACCTTAAATGGCTCGGTCCGAGCTTCCGGGAAGGATCGCCCGACGATTCTATACCTGATCTCGGTACAAAGCCCTCTGCCTCATCGCACACCTGCGTTCTCCCGCCAACGCGTGACCATGCGGGCGCATTCTTTGCGATTCAATGGCCAATAATTCAAATTTTTCCGTATAATAAATAAATCAATTGTCTTCAACGTCCGACCGAAAACCCATAAAACCGTGACGTTTTATGGATTCGACCTTCACGCGAAATCACCTCTTTGGCGTACATGCTCTGCTTATTGAAAAAAATAAGTATTTGGGATTTTTTCGTAGTAAAAAGAAAAAAATTAACAAAATGCAAATCTGTTGAAATAAAAAAAATTTGATACAGTGCAATTTTTCAAGATTCATGTCAGGCTCCCTAGATGGACTGTTTTCAGAGATACTTTCACAGGCGAGAAGTCGTCCTTACCGCTATATTTGTTTCTTATCGGGATGAATAACCAATAATGCAAAATGTTTCTTATAATAAACAAATCAATTATTTTCATCGACTGAAAAGGTGAAGTTTTATGGGTTCGACCTCGCCGTAAAACTACCACTGGTGTGCGTGCCACCTTTTCGAGAAAAAAAGGATTTAGAATTTTTTATCGTACTAAAAACAAATCTATCAAAATTTTCATTTATAGATACCATCCAATTTTTCAATATTCACGTCAAGCTCCCTAAATCGAATATTTTACCGAGATACTTTCCGAGGCAACGACTCGACCTTACAGTTACATTAGTTTCTCTTATTTTTAGTCACGCCCGAAAGCCTCAATGTTCTTCGTCCAAATTCAGTAGTTTCACGATCATCCAGCAAACAGTCAGTTATCGACGATTCGTCCGGTTTTTTTTTTTTTTTTCTTTTCATTGAAACTTTCCGAGTCAAGGTGTTCGAGTTCTGCACTCCGAAGTGTTACATGTTTGTTCTATGCTGTACCCACAGCCGCTCTCCGTTGATCACAAAGTGCGCGGAGACAAAAGCCCTCTTTAGTTTCCGAGATGTGTACTTTCGAGACTGTATATTTGCGGCACGACTCGAGACGCACCGATCGGCGAGCCGTTTGTTGTCGGAGCCTCTAATAGCACGGTCTCGCTGTACCGACTGACCGTCTTTTCTAGCAATTAGAAATCCGCACCACCCGACCATGTTTAGCTCGGGAACGGCGTTTATCTCGTACTCGGAGGCGCGCGCGCGATCGACACACGGATCTTCTCGAGCACACGTACCGAACAGTAATCTCTCTCGGGCTGGTGCGCTTCCCGCGAGCTCGCGGGAAGCGCACCAGAAGCGCCGAGTCTCTCTCGAAGAGCTCTCTCGTGTGCCGCTGAGAATCCTGCGGATTTACACCTGCGCTCATCCGTTTTCCATCGACGACACGGAAAGCGAGCCTCGCTCACTCTCCGACGCGTCAATGAAATTTATACGCTTAATTTTCATGGGAGAGATAAAAAAGCGTGAAATTGATTTTCACAAAGCTTCCTCGTTTAATCTACTTCTGTGTCCGCGGCTTCTATGTAACATCGTTTTCCGTAATTATTTAGCTTTCTCGTAGAGGAAGCGTTGTTGGTAAAAAAAATATAATTGTGTTTGAAAAATATAGCGATTTGCAAATACAAAAAATCACTAATTTTGGCGATAATCACTACAAAGATTGTCTATAAAACTCGGAAACTCTGGTAGGAATGAAAATGATAATTTTTCGTAAAATTAAAAAAAATCTCATAAAATTTAAATGGTTCGATAGATCTTCGTCACATTAAATAGCGATCATCAGTCTGTACTAGTCCCTTTATGTACAACTTCTTACAAAACATTGTAAGAATCAGCGTGCGCACAGATTTTTTTTTTAGCTAAATTCGAAACCGCGTTATATCTTTATGATTGAAAGCACTTTGCTAAAAATTTTACCAAACATTGAGGATTAACCCTTCCACCTACTTTAGACATTTCAGCTTGATAGCTCAAGCCGTTCCCAAGTTGTAAGAGTTTCAATTCTACGAGTCCGAGACAAACACACGTTCAGACATTTTTTCCAAATATGATTTTCCGGTGGTTTGGAAAATTTTCATTTCCGTTCATTAAAATCTCGAAATTTTTTTTCATTAAAACAAAGCTTTCTCTATGAATAAGCAAAAATAAAATAAAATTACAACGGAACGGGTTTTTAGTATAAGAAGTAAATATTAACTTTGGCAATAAATCTCTTTTACTACTACTAAAATCTTTAGCCGGCGAACCTGATAATTTTTATCCAAATCACCTGCTGCGAATTTGACTAATGCCAATTTTTTACAACTAAAAAAAAACCCCAATCCCACCAATATTGAATCCCGTAATAAATTTTACCGGTTTTTTTTTTTGTTCCATCTCTGAGACGCACCTTGAGAAGAAGAATTATTTTCCGCTCAATGACTACATGATCGAGGAATTTTAATTTCTTTTTCTTGTTCTTTTTTTTTTTGCTTTCCCTAGTTTTGCCGTCCTGCGCACTCGAGCAAAAATGCGTTATATCAACGTGTGTGTTAGCGATGCGTCGAGAGTAACACTGGTGCATCCGTTTCCGCACCTCCGGCCGCGCACGCAGCGGTCGGTTTCGCCTCGCACTGGCTAGTCCCCTCCCCCTCCTCCTCCTGCCTTCGAGCCCACATACAGATATCATAGCGCATAGGGAGGGCGCTTCGAGCGCCCTCCCTAGACGGCTCCGTTGCCCTGCCGGCCCGTTCGGAACTCCGAGTACCATAACACGCCCGCGCGTGAATTGGACTGTGAACCGAACTGGTCGCGCGTCCGCCACGTACGGAGGAAAAGTTGCATGATGTTTTTTTTTTGCGCACATGTGTTGTGCGCGTTGCAGACACGTTGATACGTTACGAGTTTCGTGTCCGGTGAATGCGTTCGCCCGGTACTCGCCGCACGCCTCTTCCAGCTCGGACACGTACTTCTTAACGACCACACCGACACCTTTCCATACCGGTCGGATATACCCGTGTTTGGGCTAAAAAGCAAAATCTCGACGTAGCGCCATAAAATAGTCCGGTGGAGTAAAAACCATTTTTCAACTGCCCAATACTCTTGTCGGTCTTTTGAGCAATTTGCTCGTTAAAATGCTATCTTTTATTTTATTTTTTGTTACCCTCAAATCAGGCTCGAAGGGCAACGAAGAGTGTGGTCTAAGGTTGCGGTCCTAAAAGACACGGGGAACGTAAGCGTTAGTTACATTTGGCTAAAATGCAAAATCTCGGCGTAGCGCCATAAAATACGCAAGGACGTACGCTTAAGCTGGTACGGTGTAGTAAAAGCCATTTTTCTCTTGAATTTTTTTATTTTTGTTTACGCTCGAATCAAGGTCGAGAGTAACGATGAGCGTGGCCTGAGCCCGCGACCCTAAACGACACGGGGCACGTACGATGAGAGAAAGATGTAGTAAATATGACTATATCGCTTGAGAGATATTACCGTAGCACATAGACCGAATTTATAAGAATTTTTCTTAGAAATTATGGTAAAAATTCTTAGAAAACGTACTATCATGAGCTATGGTATTTTTTCTTAGATGACCGGTAGTTTTTACTATATACTTCTCTCAGTGTAAGAGTCGGTTATATTTTTAGCGCTCTTCGGCTTTCAGGCCCGAGATACGCCCTTTTCTCCCATTCGCTCGTGAACGCTTTTTTTATACAGTTGTAAACTTTCCATACAGATCAGATAGACCCGTGTTTGGGCTGAAACGCAAAATCTCATCAGCGCCATAAAATGTGCAAGAACGTGTAGGCTCCAGCTGGTCCGGTGTAGTAAAAGCCCTTTTTCAATTCCCTAATGCTGTTATCGGTCCTACGAGCAATTTGCTCGTAAAATTTTTATTCTTCATAATTTTTTGTTTACCCTCAAATTAAGCTCGAGGGTAACGACGAGTGTCGTCTGAGCCCGCGGCCCTAAAAGACACGAAGCACGTAAGAGTTGGTTATATTTTTAGCACTCTTCGGCTCTTAGCCCCGATACGCCCTTTTCTCCAATTTACTCGTAAAAATTTTATTCTTTATAATTTTTTGGTCACCCTCAAATTAAGCTCGAGGGTAACGACGAGTGTGGTCTGAGCCCGCGGCCCGAAAAGACACGAAGCACGTAAGAGTTGGTTATATTTTTAGCACTCTTCGGCTCTTAGGCCCGATACGCCCTTTTCTCCAATTCGCTCGTACGGTGGCACAGAAGTACGTACGTTACGTGCGCGTTTCGCTCGTGAACGCTTTTTGATACAGTTGTAAACTCGATGGGGGATGCAACGAGGGAGGGTTTGGTTGTAGACTGTGCGGTTGCCATGCCTACGTTCTCTCCCTCGCCCTCGGTCCTTCAACGTGTACCCGCTCGTTCGATACCTGCAGCTCGTCACAACACTGACTGCTGGCTTCGCTCCGTGCCGTATACAACCACGGTGCTCTCGCAACCCGGCAAGAAATGCCTAATGTTTGTTATTCCGTGCATCCGAGACTCGCGCCAGATAATCTTTCACTCTGAATGTCTTGTGTGCTTTCCTTTGAGCAAAATAAAAAAAAAAAGAAATCATCGAACGACTAAAATATTTAAGACCCGATTTATTTTTATTCCGGTAGATTTGTACTCCAGTATAGATTTGAACTCGGTAGAGTTTTATTTAAATTTTATTTCAGTTTAGTTTAGTTTTATTAAAGATCCTAGGATAAATTTCCTAAGGACCTGAGTCGATACATAGAAGCACATATGAATGCAAAAGAGTAGAGTACGTGGAAGATTCACACCATAGAGGCTTACAGAAGTGCAAAGAAGCAGTGCGCAAGTACAGCATGTGCAAATTAAGCCTGATAAGCTAATTTAGCCTAAAAAATAACAGAAAGAGAAAACAGTAATCAATTAATAATAACACCAATGAATAGAGAATTATTTATTCATTGAGTGAGCAGTTCAGTTCCTGAACCAGCGCCGGAGTCTTTCTGGGTCCTTCATGGAGACTTTCTTCGACGACTAAACACTAAGAAAAAATTACATAGTAAAAGCAACGATACTGACTTTTTACCATAAAAAATAGTTTCCACGGCGAACGTCTATATTTTATAGTTGCCGCAATGATAAAAAACGATTGTTGCAACCATAATTATAGTTTAACCAATTGATTATATACTATCATAAACTATCTGTATAGTCGTTCCTCCTGGCAACTATTCGTTATAATAAGAAATACTCTCCTTTTTCTCAGTGTATATTCCGGTGGAGTTGTTGCGCGGAGAAGGATCTATAGATGGGACAGGTAAATCGAACGCGTGAATCGACACCACGGAAACTTTTTATAAATGAACATATGAAGAGAAAGAAAAAAAAATTGCAACAATCATCAAGTATCATTTTAAAATCGATTCACTGTCGAGTATCGACGAAACGACTGACGAACCTGCAATCCGGGCTTCCCTCTCGAGCTCGTTCTACCGTGATGAAAATCGCGGAAGCACGTAGACGCTTAGCGGGCCGCAGCTATTTCCAGGTGCGTGTATCTATAGCACGGTCGAGCCTGCCACTTGGCACCAAAGTGCCGACACGACTGTGGCACTGAAAAAAAGAGCAAAAAAAAAAAAAATTGAATTCTCGCCTCGTTTAACCCCGTCTCACCTGCATTCGTCGTCGCACGAGAACTCTCGGTCAGTCCACTCGCGGCGCTCGATTAAATTTTCCTCTCCAATTTACGTAACATCGAACATTTTATCCGATACAAATTACAACCCGCCGCGATAATAAATTAATTAATCACCCCCCCTCTCTTCTCCCACCCAATCAGAAAATTGGCATTTCGCTGCATAATCAACGACAAATCCACGAACGAGCATTAGCTTCGATGTTAAATTTATCCCATGTCCGATATCATCCCCTGGATTATTATCGAAGTTCCCCGAAACAGTCGAAATCCCCTGTGCATAACGATCGTCGACCGAAATCGCATTTTCGCCCAGCTACAATTATAAATCCTACGGTTTATAATTAACAGAGAAGCTGACGCGGCAGCCTCCACAGAACCGCCGCTCGTCTCGTTATCGATTCGTTGGAATTAATTTTCCCTGCCGATTGCGCCAAACCCGCCCGATCGTTCTCACGAGCCTTTCGGTCGATTTACCCGCGAGAGTTGCGCCTCGCACCGGGCGATAGTTCGATCGGCGAATTCAATGGATCGCGAGTGACTTATCGACTGTGCAGAGACGCTCTCTCGTCAGGGTTAGATAATTCGAGAACGGCCGTTCGGAGTCGTACGGAGCTTTTCGGTCGGCCTGTACACTTGGCACGATTCTCCGAGATCACCGATAGCCGCTCTCTCGGCCGAGATCTGCATTTAGGCTGAGCGCTGAGGGTTCGCACCGAACCCGATATGCCGACTTGCACTTAGAACTCTCTCGTGTCCGAGAGTGTTGCTTCTCGCTCGAACGAACATTTTTTTTTTTTTTTTTTTGGGTCTCTTCGACGCTGCCGTTCTCTATCGCTCACCGCGATATTCGCGGGATTCGCGAGGGGCGGCGGCGTCGGCGGCTCGGATCAAAGAAGACATATACCTGCGAGGATGAAAGCTCTCCACCAGCCATTTGCCCATAACTCGGATGTATGGCGTACGGCTGTGTCTGAAATTGAAGTGTACGCTACAAAAGTCTCCGACGGTGTATTCCGCTGGGGATCGACGTGTGTGCGTTGCAGTCACGGATGAAATGCACACGCGATACCCTTTCGCGATTTGCTTTCCTCCGCGCCTCCAGAACTCCGTAGAATTCTAACGGATGTAGGCAATTCGTAGCCGTTTTCGGACACGGATAGAAATTTTTAAGAAGTGTGCGAATCGACATTTTTTACAAAGCTTCATACAAGCTGTTTTTGGGTTCAACGCTTCTATGAAATGAAAATCATTTTCCGTGATTATTCGGGTTCGTTGAGGAAGCTTTGTCGGTAAGAGAAAATAATCGCATTTGAACGATATTACTGAAGATACAAAAATAGTGACGAATTCTTGCAACATCCAGTAAACAGAATCCCTATAAAAATTGTAGTCATATAAAAATTGCTGTCTCAAATGAGAAAGAACGAAAATACGCATTTTTTCGTAAAATTCAAAAAATTACGAATCTCAAAATTTAAACCGTTCGATTGATCCTCGCCAAATTAAACGGGGTTCATCGGTCGATAATAGTTCCTTTGTCCTAACACATGCACGTAAAATCCCGCTTTCCGTTCCTGTGAAGTGTGCGCAGAAAGACACTTTGTCGGATCGCGTGCCGGAAAAATACTGTGCATGTGTACAAACCAAATATGGTCTTCTTTCCAGCACTAGTGCGGAAAAGTGCCTTTCTACGCAAACTTCACGGGAACGAAAAGCGTTATTTTCGTGAATTTGTTAGGAAAAGTTATGTGAATGGCATGGGAGTAGAAAAGGGAATTCTGACTCGTGTGAACTCCCTTTCTACGCCCTCGCCATACAAACTATTGTGTACAACTTTTTAGCCCGATAGCTCAAAAATTGTAAGAGCTAACCATCTGGACAGATTTTTTTCACCAAAATTCAAAACTACATAAA
This sequence comes from Stenichneumon culpator, assembly GCA_964017025.1. NCBI lineage: Eukaryota > Metazoa > Arthropoda > Insecta > Hymenoptera > Ichneumonidae > Stenichneumon > Stenichneumon culpator. The sequence continues at coordinate 16,859,563 of OZ024772.1, read as the reverse complement.
ATTTTTACGACTGAAAACATTTTGCAACAAATTTAACCAAACATTGACCTACCTTAGAAATTTCAGCTTTATAGCTCGAACCGCTCTCAAGTTATAAGAGTTTCAATTTTTCGGATCTGACACACACACACAAATTCAGACAGTTTTTCTAAATATGATTTTCTGATATTTGACAACATTTAGAACACGTTTTCATTAAAAACTCGAAAAAAAATTTAATGAAGAAGTTCTCTCTATGAGGAAGCAAAAAATTACATACTCGGATAGAAAAAATCCTCGGTCGCGACACGTTGAGAAATTGAAATTCTCTAAAAATTTTCCGATCCGCCCGAAGATGGAGAGCCGGTCGCGACGGACGGACGGCCTTGCCGGTCGATAGATCCATTCGCGCGTGAGGCCTTGGTTGGGATTTCGCACGAGAGCTTCAATCCCGAAAAGCCGATAGCCCTCGGAAAATTCACGGCCTTCGGGATTGCCCACGGGAATTCGATCTTTTAAGGATATTTTTTTTTTTTTTTTAGAATACCGAACGTCTGTTTAAGTCGATCACAGTGAGACGTTTGCAGACTGGAATCTCGATTTGGCGAGGCAGAGGTGAGATGTATAAAAGGATCCTTCAGCCTTAACACCTCTGCGGATATCATTGACGCCGCTCCTTAATAATTGTTTAGCAAGGTCGAACTCGCCTCGCGAGTCTCAACATAAAATCAACGATTTTTTTTATTTATTTAGTTTTCTTACATGGTACAAGTGCGAGACTCGAGTCTTGACGTCGCCGTTTCGAGGAGGAGGCGCATAGCGACCGAGAAACGATCGCAAGGCTAACAGGAAGTTTTAGTAACGTAGGCCGCACGCTTGGAACCGATATAGGCACTTGATGCTACAGATATTTCAAGATTACACGACTATTGGACACGCACTTTGATTAATATTCTAAGTAATTCTGGGGGGATAAAAAAAAACAAATTGACGACGAAGTAAAACATTTTTCTTCTTGGTTAGTTTTATGCGTGAGTAGCAGGTTTTGGAGCCTCGGACGGCCCGCATGGAACGTAAGATCTAATGATTTTTAATGTCTCGAATCGAGACATTAAAAATCATTAGATCTTACGTCTCGCCGAACTCTGACAAATTTCCTCGGAGTTCCGAGAGTTTCTGTGTGGGACAAACATAAATAAACACACAAACCATACAAAGAAATATATGTATATATATATATATATATACGCAAGTCGCCACAATTGAGCAATTAAACGCGAGGCGAGAAAATAGCGTTCGCAAGACCGCCGCAGGTGTTTATCCGCGAAGCGGAAAATCTGAAGGGCTTCCGGTAAGAGGGCGAAAAGAAACAAATCGATAAATGCCAGGTTTACAGTCCGCAGGACTTGTCTCGAGACTTTTTTCACTTCCTGCTGCTTCCCATCTTCGGGAAAATTCCCTCGGGTGCATTGAAAATTTATTTGTCTAGACCTTCCCATGCCCAGTGCTAACTGGATCCCCGAAGAATTCTCAAGTACAGTGCGCTACTTCCTTCCTTCCTCCCTCCCTACCGCGCAATTGCGTGAGTGCAATGTGAATTTTTTATATCACCCCTTTCGCACGTAGACCCTTCCAACTTCCCGTTAGCACTCTGTACAAGTAATTTCGGCAAATGCAGCAACAGTTGCGATTCATCGCAGCTACTTGGATATCGCCTGACGTTTTCCCACTTTGTCTTCTATCGGAAATTTAATCCTGTTACGCTGTAATAACAAATATGTTCTATAGGTTTCAGTATAAGTATAAGTAAAGATATCGCATAAAATCTACGCACTGATAATTTACTGCAAAAAACCGTGAACTTTTTCAGGCTATTTTAAATCTATTATTCACTTTTATTAAAGATATTTTTCTATAGAACTTTAAAAAATACATTCTCGTCACAAATATACGTATTGAAAAGTTTAGACAGATAATCATATATTAATAGAAACAAGATGTCATGCTAGTCATCGAGTATCCCAAAAAGTACTTGCACTTGATACTTGAAATCTTTTAAAAAAAGTACTCGAAATACTAAAAGTACTCGAAGCACTAAAAACTACTTGAAGTACCAAAATCTCCTTGAGTACTTCAGCCACGTACTTGAAGTACCAAAGAACTACCCGGTACGTGAAATACTGCCCAGCTCTGAAATTGATTATTGTACGCAGAGTCTTCGCTGTTCCATCCCAAAGGCAGTATCTTCATTATAACAAGTTTTTTTTTCCACTGAATTATGATCCGTTCATCTCGCGGGAGCTTCTTTGGTCGGTGAAGGAGGTAGAGCCGACTGCAAACAGCGGGGCCCGAAGCGTCTATCTGGTCCCGACGGGTTATCCGGAATGGTAAATCCGAGCTCTACTAAGCCAGCATGCGAGTCGTCCGTAACGGCCGCGTCAACCGTTTCCCCAGCTCATCTCGAGGCTTCGTACACTCTCTGATATCTTCCTCTCTCTCTCTTCCCCTCGCCCGCATCCCCGTAATGTCGGCCTCTCCGTCCCTCGCACTCTTTGCACGGCAAACAGTTTCCAACAAGATATTCCAACGAATCCGCGGCTCCGCGCTCCGTTGACTGCCGTATTCCTGAGCGGGTTCGCTCCGGCCGGAGTGGCTTCGTTATCCCCGGTAACCGGGGTGTTAGCTCGCCTCCCAAATTGGCTACGCGCAAGCAACGCCGTATTCGAGTAACCCGGATTAATTTTCCAAGCCTCGTCGCGAATCCCTCTCCGTCTTCATCGAAAGCGTTTTGCGTCCCGACTAACACGCTACCGGAAAAAGGACTGATTTACGTAATTCTGTATTTTTTTTTATTTACATAAATTCTGCAATCTCTTAACGACCGACCTTAAGATTTTTTTTTATCGTTAAGCAGATAATAACGCGTTGTAATATGTAGGATTATCGTTACCCACGCGATTTAGCACGGGAGGTTTTAATGCAAATTTAAGAGCATCCGGCTGAGTCGGCACTTCCGGCACTCGTTTATGGATGTACGTCTCTTAGGCCAAACCGAGCTTTCCGGTCCGAAAATTTTCTGTCATCTTGAAATGGGTTTAATCTCTGAGTGAGCGCTATTTCACGTTGTATATGTAAGCAATGAAAATAGCGACATTTTTAAATATTTTAGGTTGGACAATGTGGAGAATGAAAATGCTAGTATACAATACTCAGTCGTATGACTTTAAATAATATTTATGATTTTTTTTCTACGCCAAAGGAATTTTTCTAATAATGAAATAATAAAAAATCTGACATTATTGGGATGCCTCGATCTAGATACAAATGTATTGAAATGAAAAATATGTTGAACGTTTATGGATGTACGTCTGTTAGGCTAAATCCAGCTTTCCGGTGCGAAAATTTGAAATCACCTTGAAATATATTTAATCTCTGATTGAGCTAAGTTTCGTGTTGTATATAAATTTATATATAAACAACGAAAATAACGGAATTTTAAAAAATGTTGCCTCGATCGACATACAAGTATGTTGAAATATCTGCGGAAGATTCGCTATGCAAACATTCGTATCACATTGGCAGTTCGAAGGCCTCGGAGATCGGTCGAGGGGTACAGGTGTGTCTATTCCGTTGTAATTCAATAATATCTCGTGTTGAAACATGAAACTCGCAGAGTTGAGTGCCCCGTCGGGGGGAACGTCGTGAGAGAAAATGGTATTTTTCAATTTGTCCCGGAGTGAAAGTCGATGTGACAAGGATCGCGGCCAATATTAATTAGTTTGGAGGGAAGCCTTCGTGCATCGTTGGAGGAATAAAAAAGAAATTTTCGGCCCACTCGACCCACGCAAAAAAAAAGAAAAAAAAATGCGCAGCATTAATGTAAAATTTTCATGTCCAATACGGGCAAGCAAACACACGCGAGTGCCACTACGCGTGCAATCTGGATTTCGAAAAGGTTATTACTTCCCTTCCACCCCAATTACTCGTCATTGCTCGAGCTACTCGGCCTCCTCCATAAAGTGAATTTGTCCGTAACGAATCATCGAGGTTTTCTGCGCGATATTCAACGCGGTACCGCGCTCGGGCGAGCAGCAGCTTGAATTACACACTCGGGTTTTTTTAACTGCAAAAATTGCGTGCGCTCGCTGCAATGGAAGGTACACATAAGCACGTGGACCAGGCAGACCAATCTTCGACACGCCCACCTTTATTACGAGTACAACACTCTTTCGCATATGAAACACAGCAATTTTGATTTTGATTTTTTAACAAAATTTGCACCTACAATATTTCATTCGAATTTTAGTAACAACTCTCTGAAATAATAGGAAAGAGGCGAGACTGACCAGCGGTGCAGAGGGGATTATTTAAATTGTTTTCAAGACTTCAATAAAAAAAAAAGTATTTGTTCTGTTTTGCTCCCTGCGCTAACTTAAATTTTAAAAACATTTATTTGTTTAGAGTATAGAAACTCTACATTGCAATTATTTACGCTGTAGGTCGTGTCAGCTTAAATTCATAACAGAGTTGGAGGCAATATCAATTTTTTAAATAACATTTCGTCAAAAACTCATGAATCGGTTGAAACTTATGGTCGTTTGCCTTCATACATTTAGCAGCGAGGAATAAAGCTGGTATCCGCGAGATTTTAGTTTCTCAATCACGGGAGATCTTTGTTCGGTATATTTTGCGTACATGCTTTCTACTAATTTAGTGCCATAAAGTGTACGCTGCAATGTGAAAGAGTAAAAAAAAGGAAGGATACATTGAACACTGCGTTGTCTGACGAGTACGAAAAAAAGTGTCTGGAAGTAAGAAAATACGAGCTGCAGAATATTGGCCCAACGGTTAATATGCGCCGGCCGCCCGGTCGAAAAAACTTCTCAATTTCAAGCACACTTTAAAAACGTGTGTACCATAGTCTGCCGTCTAGCGTTTGCATTAAAGCACACACAGGTACAGGTATGTAAAACGATACTGTGGCCGCACCGGCTTCTCGGTGTCTGGCCCACGGTCACGTAGAGTCATCCAGCCTCCCGAAGTTACAAAGAGCCCGGAAAGAATAGAGGAAAAAAAAAGAAAAAAAGGGCCAAGTGGCCAAGACGACATTCAATAAAACTGGTGCAGCACGAAAAGCCTCTGAACGAATTGCTCGAACAATAAAGAAGAAAAAGAGTCAAGAAAAGAAGAAGCGACAAAAAAAAAAGAGAGAATAAAAAAGCCAAACAAGCTCGAATAAAAAAGGAACCGATAATGCCTGGTTTCCCCGTGTTTAAGCGACAAAGTGTCGGATTCCTGACTATAGCCGATAGAAAATTGACCGTTTCGATGCATTCGGTTCGTAGTGTCTGTTTCTTTTTTGTCTGGCAGTTTTATCCGAGAGGATTTCGGTCGCGCTTCATCCCGGAGTGGAGATGGAGCTCTCGACGTGCAGTTTAACACTCGGATCACGTACGCCGGGTGTATAGGATATATCCCGACGGCTCGACAATGCAGTCGATCATGCGGTCATGCAGTCTGCGTCGAGCAGACGGTATGCGCCGTAGTGAACACTATATATATAAATATATATATATTTATATATATATGTGTGTGTGACCGAACTCTTTATCGCGGATCGCGGGAGCTGTGAAGTTTCTGCCTGCAAACCAATTCGTTCGAAGTACGATATAACGTAATCAAATACAGATTAGATTGCGGTCTGCGGCATAAGTGCGTAATTTCTCGGGTACTTCGTCTGAGCGCGTAGGGGCATTTATAGACGTATGCGTTTTATTTATGAATGCTGGTTCGGTTATCTTCCCTCTCAGAGGCCAATTGACTCGCGAGTCACGTGTGGTCGGACGTCTCGACGGATCGAGAATGCAGGGAGCTCGATCGCCGCGCCAGCGTCGCACGGGAATTCTTCGTCCCGGAGACAATGGGTTTCGCCTGCAGTCGCTGCACAATTTAACCCTTTTTACCTATCCCCCGAAATCGCTGATTTCAGGAGCTGATTTTTGGCCAACAAACGTTTTGATCTTATCAGTGATTAAAATAAAAGTCGTCCGACCAGTAGAATATCTTGGTGCACGGAAAAGGGTATTTGCGAAAGTAAATATTAAAAATAAGAAAATTTTTATGCGAACATATATTCTGTATATAAATGTAAACGGTACGTATCTATATATATATATATTTATATTATCTCAGATGTATCCGTCACACATATCTCCACAATATATGAATTTCGAAATAAAAAAAAAGAAAAAAATGGTTAATCCCACGACAAGCTACTTTTCAATAGAGCCCCAATTTTATTTTTAAAAACACTGCATTGTTTGGCCCGGTTAGTGAATATTTACCGAAAGATTCTTAAATATAAAGCTCCCTTATCCCGAAGATGCATTTTTCCCGAAACAATATTTTTCCGAGAGAAGAGCAAAGATATAGTTGCCCAGCCGAGGTGCCTACACTCAGAAAAATAATTTATTTGACGGCCACCGTTTATTTGGTTTAAGTAAAATATTTATTCGATTTGAATAAATATTTATTTCATTTAAGTAACTATTAACGTAATTAAAATAAAAATTTATTCAAATCAAATAAATATTTCACTTAAACAAAATAAACGCTGGCCATCAAATAAATGATTATTCTGGGTTTTCTCTGTAGCACGAGTCAGTCCGTCCGAGCGCCTCGGTCGGTTACGCCGTTCCATCGAAGACGTCGCATGTCGGGATCTTGTGAGCCGAGGCGAAAGAGAACGCTCCGGCTTCGGGGACCTTGGCATTGACAATCGACGTCGGCCGGCGGCTATCGCGAAGCTCCAGCAGCATCGGAGCGCGTTAGAGTCCGGAGGGGGAGAAGGAAAGCTCGCACTAAACGTGGCATCGCGAGTGCAGCGAGCTCGAGCCGGCCAGTAGGCAGCGCACGTACGCGTACGTGTCTTAACGTCGCGAGGTACACGCTGGCTGTACGAGCGGTTGCTGCACGTTGATCCTCCGCTTGTATCAGCAAAGCGGCACGAAGCAGCGCGAGTTCAATTATTCTTTTCTCCTCCCTCGGTGCACAACTCGCGCTTATGAAGAATAAGAATGAATAAAAAAAAGGCTGCCCGGCGAAAGAGAGCGACGACTAAATGAAAGAAGCACCAGCACGGCTTTAATGCATTCGGTATGAAATAAAGTTCGTGCGTGGTTTCCAATATTCGCCGGACTTGGAAAATTATCTTTGCATTCCTGCGGCAACGCGTCGTTGAATGGCAAGAAAAAACGAGAGGAAAAAATTGCTACACGCGCATGTGACTTTGGCTATAATACGAAAAAATGGCTCAGTCGCGAGATCAAAGGTACGTAGAATCTCGTTTTAAAAAATGCAAATGTGACTTTACCCAATATTAGAACAAAAAAAAAAATTTTATATGAGAAATGAGAATTGAAGTAAAAAATACATTCAGTACAGAATAAAGTTCGTGCATGGTTTCCAATATTCGGCGAACTGGAGGAGGCACAAAAGTACCTGCGACCGTAAATTACCGTTGCATTCCTGCGGCACCGCGACGTTGAACGAGAAAAAATATCGAAAGGCAAAAATTGCTACGCATGCATATGACTTATGTATATTACGAACAATTTCTCAGAGTCACAAGTTCAAAAGTACGTCGAACCTTATTTTAAAAACATGCAAATGTTACTTTACGCCAACTCTCATTTCTATTTCTCATTTGTCATATTTAATTTTTATTTTCGGTTGTAATATCATTACAACCAAAGTTCGTGCGTGCTTTCCAATATTCGGCGCACTTGGAACAGGCATAAGAATACCTGTGGCCGAAAAATTACCGTTGCATTCCTGCGGCACCGCGATGGTGGTCGACAAAAAAAAAAAACAAAAAAAAATCAAAGGCAAAAATTGCTACCCATGCATATGACTTTGAGTATAGTGCGAAAAATTGGTCAGAGTCACGAGTTTAAAGGAACATCGAATCGCATTTTTATAAAAACAAACCGTAAATGTAACTGCACCCAATATTACAACAAAAGAAAATTAGATATGAAAAAAAATGAAAAATAGAAATGAGAAGTGGAGTAAAAAAATGATGGCTCCGCTCGGTAGGTGCTCGGAGGATGGAGTGCAAAAGTACAGGCCGGTGTGTTGACTAAATGGAACGAGAATGACGAGAGAAAGATCGAAGGGTGAGCAAAAAACGGGCTATGCACTCTTGGCCTTATGAGGTAGTCGGGAGCTGCACATGTGCGTCAGCGCGTTCTCTCTTGTGTAGGTAACAGCGCTCGCAGGCTCGTTGCAGCGGGCTCGTGAAAAGAAGTCTCGTCGGTCTCATCGGACAGGCGCGCGCAATGGCTAGAACCGCTCGGCTCTCCGGTCTCGCGGCACAATAGCGCGAAATACTTTACGGCCGAGAGAGCGAGAGAGAGAGGCGGGGAGAGACGAGAGCGCTCAGAAAACGGCGCAGCGTGCGTGAGCCCCCGCGGGGTCGAGAAACCTCGGCAGCGCCGAGACCTCTCGGCGAGGAAGTTATTCCTCGGTTATACGAACTCGTTGACTGCTCCGCTATGGAGCGGATCGGGCAAACGAAAATTCATGCGCGATAAATCACCGAGTTTTGGTACATAGTCGATGAAACAAGTGGCCCGCGGCTCTGCGACTCCGACAAAAATATCTTCATAGCATTCTTCTGATGGTTGAACACTATTAATATATATATACATATATTTTTGTTTTCGGAAACATTTTTAAAACGATCTTTTTCATCATCAACCTTTTTTTTATCATTAACTTTTAAAGACGATATTTTAGATGAGATTTTTTTCGTTTTATTCTGGGTCTGTCAGTGAAAAAGTGAAAATCGACTCTGAACCCTGAATCGTAGTCGATGATGCAGGTGGTCCGCGAATCCGCGAGTTCGGCGAGAGTATCTGTACAGCATTCTTCGGATGGTAGACACCATTAATGCATTTTTTTTTTGGAACTGTTTGGAAACTTTTTTTTATCATTACCCTGTTTTCAATGAATTTTTAAAGACGATATTATAGGTGGGTTTTTTTCTTTTTGTGCCGGGTCTGTCCATAGTCCGGGTCTGAATCATAGTCGATGATGCAAGTGGTCCGCGAATCCGCGAGTTCAGGAAAAATATCCGCACAACATTCTTCCGATGGTAGACACCATTAATACATTATTTTTTTTTGGAGCATGTTTCGAAACTTTTTTTAATCATTACCCTTTTTTCAATTAATTTTTAAAGACGATATTGTCGATGGGATTTTTTTTATTCCGGGTCTGTCCATAGTCCGGGTCTGAGTCATAGTCGATGATGCAAGTGGTCCGCGAATCCGCGAGTTCGCCGAAAGTATCTGTACAGCATTCTTCCGATGGTAGACACCATTAATACATTTTTTTTTGGAACATGTTTGGAATTTTTTTTTTTTTTTGTCATTACCCTCTTTTCAATGAATTTTTAAAGACGATATTATAGGTGGGATTTTTCCTTTTTATTCCGATCGTCAGCATAAAAGTGAAAATCGATGTCGAACCTTGATCCATAGGCGATGAAAGAAGTGGCCTGCCAGTTCAGCGAAAATACCTGTACAACATTCTTTCGATGGTTAAACAACATTAATACATATATATATATTTGCAACATTTTTAAAACTTTTAAAAATCATTAACCTATTTTTTACATGAATTTTCAAAAACGATTTTGTAAGCGGGATTTTTTATTTTTATTCCTCGTGTCAATAAAAAAGTGAAAATCCATGCCGAACCTTGAATCTGTCTACGGCGAAATGCCACGTTTGGTAATTTTCCCCCCGTCGCTATTATCATCTTCATCTCCATACGTGTGTGTGCGCCTGCGTGCGGGACGCGAAAAATCCCTGCATCAGCGGGACCCGCGAGCTCCATGTCTGCCAACGTGCCCGAGTCATGCCGCAGAATTCACACGATCTTCTTCGTAAACGTCCGACCATCGCCCCCCGGTATGTTTGCGCTCGCCGCACAGTAGCGTATGCATGCATCGCGCGTGACAAAGCGTGAGAGAAAGACGTAATGAGGTGTCCCGTGTGTACTCAGTGCACTTCCATCGCAGGAAGAATCGCACGCAGGGAGGGGAGCAGCGCAACGCGCACTGCGATGCCGACGATGCCCGAGAAATTCCACGGGACTTCGGGGCGAGCGGTTTAATGATTTCTTCCGTCTTTCCTCCAATTTTTCTACCCTCCGACCGCGCTCTTAAGCTCGAAACCCCCTCGAGAATTATCTCCATTCGAAATGTTCATGCAACTTTATTTACTTCCCAAAGCATCGATGCGAAATTTTTCAAGTCAAACCTCTCTTCATTTTATTATCAATCTCTACAAAAATGCTATTTCCGCATATTTATTATCGAGCAAAGACATTGCGATCCGATTCCCGGACAGTCGCTATTATTATAGCTTCTCTTATTTGCATTTAAAAATCGGTTTACCTTATTCTTTTTTTTTTTTAGATTTCTCAGAAATTTTATCTGCGTTTCTATATTATAGAGCGAAGCCTTGACGATCCGAATCGCGGAAGGTCGCGATTATTATAATATTTTCTCCTTTTCTTTAATGCAAAACACTTTTTTATCCATTTATTTTTTTAATAGATTTCCCAGAAATTTTATCGATGCTTATATACTATCGAGCAAAACCCGTGTCGATCGGATTCGCGGAAGGCGGCCATTTTCATAATATCTTCCCTTCCTTTTGTAAAAAAAAAAGTTTTTTCATTCATCAATTTTTCAACAGAATTTCTTCGAATTTTCATCGCCGCTTGTATATTACCGAGCGAAACCCGTGGCGATCCGATTCGCGGAAGGTCGCGATTATTATAATATTTCTGCTCGGTTACCGAGCAGCCCGGCCGGTCTCGCATTGTCCGAGCGTGAATATACGGTCCGATCTCCTCCTCGCTCTTTCCACTTCGCCGAAGTCTCATTGCTGCTGCAGCCCGGCAATCGCCACGGAAGGAAAGGTCTCAACTCGCGCGTAAGTTTTATGCAATGCTGAACAGCGACTTGGCCGGTACGTCGTACGATACGAGTGAGCGCATTGGCAGCGAACCGATAGCGAGAAGCAGTTGTACACCCAGTCTTATCCCAGCTGGTTGAGGGTTTGGATTCGCGAGTTTACCCGCACCGCGCTGTTCTGCTCTTTGCGAGCCAAACTAGCAGCATTGTGCGGCTCGAGCGGGCGAACACGTTGGTTCAACTCGCGCTTACCTCGCCGACTCCCTCGCCACGGTAGGTCATCGCGATTCTCACGCTCCCGATTCTACACCGTAGGAAATATCGTACCCTCGCTCCGCTGGCGCCTCCGTACATTACCCGAGAGACGGGCTCGCGGCGACGAACGAAAGTTTCTTAATCGAATAATGATAGGTGAAAGAGGAGAACGGTGACAAGAGATCAGATACAGAGAACTCTTGACTCTCACCTACGTATAAACACGTATTATAGTACTGCGCGCTCGCGTTCCGAGCGCTAGTTCCGTTTTGCTTCATGTTGGGATTTCCGCGACAATGTAACTGCCTCACAACGGTTCCCGACTCGAATGTGAATTAAGTACACATCATTAGAAACGTTGCTCAATTTAGAGAATAGCGATTTTTTTTCTTTTTTTTTTCTTCATATTTTGCTTATTTCGCGTCGCTTTTTTTATGAAAGTTCCAACTTTGTCGACGATTGGCGGAAGTAGATCTTTTTTTTAATGTTGTTTAAATTGGATGTGGGAGAAACTTATATGGCAAACATTCCCGGGAATGTCACACTTTTTTTTAAGAGATGCCGAGCCGGGAGCTTACTAGCGTAAGAATGTTGTTTTTACGGGTGACGTTATTCTTTCTGGATACGACTGTACGGGTGCTAAATTTATTAAATTGCCTTCTTGTTTTTTTATTTTTAATTTTTTTTAGGAAATTTAACCAATCCGATAAATTTTATCTCCATGGTTGTCTTATTTTTCGGCTGTTGTATTTTGACTTTCCAAGATTTACTTACTATTTTCGAAAGGTTCGAATGGTAAAAATTAAACGCAGTAAAAATTTCTCGGCTGTCTCATTTTATTTTATAGATAACGACGCAATCGCTTACTAGCCTACGAATATTGTTGTTTTTATTGGTCGACATTAAAATTATTTCTAGATCCGTCTCTCTTGGTAGCTAAATTTGTTAAATTGCTTTCTCGTTAATTTTTTTTTTTTTTTTTTGGGAACTTAACCAATCCGATACATTTGACCTTTATGGCGGCCTTATAGTTCGGCCTGTTTTATCTTGACTTTCCAATCTTTATTTACTGTTTTTGGAAAGGTTCGCGAAAATTTGGTAAAACATTCCGCGATACACGCGAGATTTTGTTCCATTTATTTTTGGACGATCGTGCCGACCGGAGATTTACAGTTTCGACTCTACGGACGAGCGGTTCGATGTTGCATAGACACGCAGATCGCGCTTGTCGGATAGCGGGTACCACTAGTGCGCGGCGCCAAAAATTCTCCGTACTATCGGCCTCGACGATTTGAGATTTATACGTGAGATATAAATTCCTTTTACTGCGCTCGCACCATTCCACACAATGCGGATGCACGTCCGACTGAACCGTTACGAAATAACTTTGTTTTATCATTTAACGTAGGAACAATTGACAATTCCCGGCTCGTTGGATTGCCGAAGTGAAGTATTGATCAATCCTTCAACCGAAACTTTCATCGGGTAAAAAAAAGAAATTAGTTTAACCAAATTTTCTTCTTTTACAGGCGTGACCTTTTACAGGCGCTTAAATTTTTCTCCAATTCCCCAATTACCCTAAAAGCCAGAAACGTTTTTAAAAATATTTCACTTTAATTTAACTAATTAAACTTATAGTGAATATCTTTCTATATCTTTCTATACATTCCACGGTAAAATTTGACGATTGAAAGTTCCACCAAAAGGTCCATCAGATCATCAGAGAAAAAAAAAAATTGTTGAATCGAATTTTCTTTCCTTAATGGCATGACCGATTCGCTAAAATTTTTCTCCAATTTCCCAAATTACCATCGCAAAAGCCAGAAATATTTAAAAAAATATTACGCTTTAATTTGATCAATCAAATTCCAAGGAAATATTCATCCCTATACATTCCTCGGTAAAGTTTTATGATCGAAAGTCGCATCGATAAAAAAAAATCTGGTGGACCAGATTTTTTTTTTTTTTCACGCGTGACATACTCGCTTCGATATTCCTCCGATTCCCTAATTTGCCATCGATATCCAGTAGGAATCTCCTTCGCGCTCAGTCGGCGCCGTTAATACCAGCGATCGCGGGACGGGCACGCAAAGATTATAATGATTTTTAGCGTGGACGAGAACAGGATCGCAGGAGGCCCCATTACGTGTGCTCACTTCGATGCATCGCGTGGACTTTCGTTGATTCGTGAGTTTCAAATTAATACGAGTAGTTACTTGGCCTAGTGGATCGAGTAAGTGGCTGATGAAAAATCCGGTACGAAAGAGAGACTGTACATAATACGTATCCATCGCGTATGTACAGCCCTGCAAAGAGCACACCCATTTTCGAGTAGAATAGACGCTCCGGTGATGCACCATTTGCCAACAAGGACGCGAGCGTCCGTAACTCCCTGACACATTGTCGTACGACGATGAAAGATCATCCGTTGAAATAGTTTTAAAAATAGCCAAGACGTATAAGAAACTCAGGGTGCGGAGAGCCGTCAAGGTCGAGGTTGAAATATCGTTGCTCCTCGACTATTGTTATCGCTTCGTGTTTTATCGGCTGGAAACGATAAATCTCCCATTATCGACGAGTCCCAATCGGGACTGCGTACCGGATATTAAATTCCTTCGACATTGACGGGACGCAAATAATCGAGACACAAAACTTCCTCATCTAATCTACTTTTGTGTACAAAGCTTCTATACAAATCATTTTCCGTGATTATTTGGCTTCCTCGTGGAGGAAAGTTTGTCGATAAAAAAAAAACTAAAAATCACAGATTTTTTTTTTTTGCAATATTCGCTACAATGATTTCCAATGAAAATTGCAGTTATTCGTCAATTCGGAGCGCTGTTTGATGAACTTTTTCCCCACTGATCATGAATCTGCTGCTTATTTTACTTTTAACTCAATATTTGATACGGAAACTCGCGTTAGGAAGAAAATACTAATTTTTCGTGAAACTAAAAAAAATTCAAAATCTCATAAAATTGCAATGGTTCGATCCATCCTCGCCGAATTAAATAGGGATCATCGGTCGATAATAGTTCCTTTGGGTTTTTAGCCTGATAGCTCAAAAAATGTAGAAACTGGCGTGCGCGCTGATTTTTTTTAAGCAAAGTTCAAAAATGCATAAAATTATTGTGACCGAATCATTTTGCTACAAATTTAACCAACCGTTGACGATTGACCGCTCTACCTACTTCAGACATTTCAGCTTGATGGCTCAAGCAGTTCTTAAGTTTTTCAGGCTCTGAGACAAACACACGCGTGGGCGCGCGTGTACACACATCCAGACATTTTTTCTAAATGCGATTTTCCGGTATTTTGGAACAATCTGATCACGTTTTCGTTAACATCTCGAAAAAAAACATGTTTCTTGAAAGTAAAGCTTCCTCTGTAAGGAACCAATCAATAACAATTACATTTAAAAAATGTTATAATTCAAATAATCTTTCAATTAATTAGTTATTAGTAATTAGTAGAATCGAGAAGTATCGCTGAAAATTTCCCTGCAGATTTTGAGCGATGCATCATTGGGCTCCGAATATCAAAGGATCCCGTTATCGACCTCGTGGTGAATTGAACTCGATACTATTATCTATTATCGACGAGTCTATTAAAGAGATATTAAATTCCTTTGACCGTGCCGGAAAAAAAAAAAAATCAATATTAAATTTTATAAAAATTAAAAAACATTAAATAATTTTTCGATTAATTAGATCGTTAGCCATCGCTGAATAGTTCGCTGCAGTCTTTGAGCGATGCATCATTGGGCTCCGAGTATCAAAGGATCGCGTTATCTGCCTCGCGGTGCATCGAAGTCGATGACGACGTCCACTGACGTGTGGAAACAGAGACGGAGTTGGAAGACTTCAAGGTCGAATTTAATCGCGTCTCTGGGACACATCGGACGTAAACGTGCCGTGGAAATATGGCTCCCGATGTATATGCATGCCGAGAAATAATTAGGTGCCCGTAATTGCGAGGAGCAGTTTGCTCCCGGTGCTCTCGCGCGGCACGCGATGCACTCCGTCGTCGATCGCTTTGGCACTTGCGATACTCACTGGCCGAGAGTCTTCCTTTATTCTCGATTAAAAAAGGGGGGGAATACTAAAAACAAAAATTGAAGCTTTGAGATAATAACGAGCATCCCCTCCGTCATTCGAGGCCTGTGTTTGGCTGTGATTATATCGGCATGTTAGGACTTCATTCAAAAAGGTATTTCGTGCAGTGAGCGACCAGCGAGTTACAAAAATTACAGGCGTTGCGCCAGCTGGGTATAGTAGCGTGAGAAAAAAAAACTACATTGTTGTTACCACAATGGATTGTTTCCTGTGTCGTTGATAAACCGTTACCTCTGACGAAAACGTACTTCATTATTTGAGCTTAGAGTTAGGTACGTGGAGAAACGATAAAACTTTGTTTTCTTATAAAGTATAGAAGGAAGTGAAATTAGGGACTTTTTTTTTATATGCACTGAATATTTGCTATTTTTTTTTTTTTTTTTTTTTTTTGGGAAAAATGTCGATAATCGATTATCTGAAACTGATGGAAAGTAAGTTTATGCATTGTAAAAAATTGTATCAAGATTGTCCAAAATAAGACAATGATTAACTTTATTCTCTTATAAACTGTAGAAGAAACTGAAATTGGGGAAATTTTTATTTTAAAATTCAAAGTCTGTTGTTTTCTATTTTGGAAAAGATCTCGATAATTGATTCTCTCGAACTGATAAAAATGAGATTCATGCATTTACAAAAATTAGTCCGAAGAAAAAAAATGCTTCAAATCCATGCAGTACATTTTGGTGAAGTTGTAGAGCGAGAATAAAAATGTAGGGTACGTTGTTGGCTCCGATAGTGAATTTCTCGGATTGGCATGTGATATTTGACGCATTAATTTGAGATTTTCGTCGGTACGATGATTGACGGTAACTATGAACTCGCGAGGTTGTCGGGTCGCGTACATCATGCACAAACATCCGGTGTGTTCCGTGCGGTGTAACAGAGCCTCGTACAGCTCCCGTTCTCGTTTTGCTCCACTTTTGGGAAAGCAAATTTGGCGCTGTTCCAGACGTCGCCTGGACATCCAGCCGCCCTACTGGTGCCCCGACTTCTCTCGCGCCATTAGGTATATTAATGGGCTAGAGCCATCATCGTGAAACGGCAAGGACGCTTCTGCGCTCGTCAAGATTCTCCATCTTTCCGCGGTGCTTCGGTCATTCCGCGATGCAATTTTGCGGCCGATAAATAATGGGACGGTCAGCGGCGTGTTCGTCGCCCGTAAGCCATAAGCTCCTTCACGCTCTTCGCCTCGTTTTGCAAATCGCCACGCCGACTGTCACACTTGAATTTCTCGCGATTGCAGAAGCGCGCACCCGTTGAAAATTTCTCACACCATGGAGACCTTCGACTGTCGGTAATTGGCTACGAACATAATCTGTACCTGCAGCCAGTGGCTGGGGATCCGAGCGGTAAATGTAATCGATAATTTACCGTTAAAAAGCCGGTACGTTACCGCGACTAAAATTCCCACTTTAGTACAAATAATAATAATAACACCCAAAATAATAATTTATTTGATGGACACCGTTTAGTTGGTTTAAGTAAAATATTTATTTGATTCAAATAAATATTCATTTCATTTAACTAACTATTTACTTAGTTTAAATAAATATTTATTTAGATCAAATAAGTATTTTACTTAAACCTAATAAACGGTGGCCGTCAAATAATTTTTTTCTGGGTGAATCTATAATTCGTCCGCTATCCAAATGTTCGATTAAATCTTTTTTTGAAGGTGCAATTACGAAAAAATATATATGGTCGTTATTTTTGCGTATTTAAATCGGTACATGTTGTTATTGAAAAAAATATGACGATATGTTTACGGTAACTTTAGTTGAAAATAAAAACGATATGTTTCCATGTCTGCGTGTAGCTCGGCCGTTGATCGATTCGCAAGAAGAAATCATCTTTGCGCTCGCGCTCCGGACGGTTTTCATCGCGGGAACGTAATAGTTCGTTAGAACTATAGTATGCGCGTTTCTGTTTTCTCCTTTTTCTTCTTTCTTCTTTCTTCGCACGCTCAACCCAGTGAAAATCCACTTCGAGGGTCAGTCACTTCGTCGTCCCGGGCTTTACCCGATGCGTGCGCGATGCAACGAAAATAGTCGGTACCGGTACGTGCGGCACGCAACGACGAAATTCCCTCGAGAGATATTCAACCGGGGCTATCGAGGATGAAACGCGGATATCCCTTGACTCGCGCTCGAAACATTAGCTTTATTCTCGTAATACATACGAATATAGTGCAGCTTGGATACAGAGGGGAGTTGAACATTGCTTCGGTATCTCGTCATCTGCGGCCGTTCCTACCACCTCCAATTATCAATCCTTCACACAGCAGTATTTTTGTAATTTATTTAAATTTAATATCAAGAATATTTATACACAAATTCTCAACTTGTCACCAGTTTAAATTTATTTTTTTCATGAAAACATTAACACGTCTTTTATTTCTGCGTTCCCTACAATTTTACTCCATCTGGAGTCCAAATGATTAGTCGCAACGAAGAAATAATTGAATTAGTCAAAATTCGACTATTTTTTGCGGTGCTCCAATTATTAATGCTTGAGACAGTATTTTTGTAATTTAATTAAATTTAATAACAACAATTTTTATATAAAAATGTCTAACTTGTCAACAGTATACATTTATTTTTTGCGTAAAAAACATCAAAACTTTTATCATTCCTGCGTTTCCTACAATTTCGTTAAACTCCATCTGGAATCCAACTGATACAGATGCAGCAAAAAAAATTAATTAGTAAAATTTTCACTACTTTATGTTATAACGTACGAGTATTTTTTAATTGGGAACTACTTCATTTTAGGGCCGTGGATTGCGTCGATTTCGTGTCGAACGGTCGGGAAAAATGTACCGACAATTTGCCCTGACTTTACATCCAATGAAAAAAAAGTCGCATGTTAAAATCTCATCAAGTGTCATCTGCATAGAATAGCTCGAGGCAAAGCCGGCAGCAGCAGCCTTGCTCAGTCTGCCGACACTGATTCCATCCGGTCCCGCAAATTTCATCGATCTCCGATATTTGGCAATGGGCCTGACAACGGAGCGACCTCCTTGCACACGTGCGATCGTACACACACGTACGCACACTTTGCCACGTGCAATCTCGATATAGGAGTTAATATCGCTCCAGCGAGCCCGCTCCGCCGCCGGAGGCAAAAGCTGTGATTACGTCACTCATCGGTTATTAGGGAGCTTGCGCCCTATCGATTTTGCGTCGTTGAGACCGCCGCTCTTTTCCTCCTTCGTTCTTTCTCTCTATTTTTTCTTTCTTTCCTCCGTTCCCCTTTCGTTCTTTCCTACGTGCGACACGCGGGAAGCCCTATCGGAAAACCAAACGCGCTTGCTGCAGCGGAATACAACGTTTAACTCTCTATACCTCTATGCAACGATATTCGTTGAAGCATGTTTAAAATCTACAATCTCGACCGGTATTAAAAAAAAAAAAAAAAATTATGAGGCTCTAAATTTGGAACAACCAAACATTGAACAGGGATTTTGAAATTTGATTGATTTGCAATATTCGTAATCGTAGAATCCAAAGAGTGAAATGTGCAGTTTTAGATTTTTCGTCGAGTCTATATTTCCCGCATCGCAATTTTGTCCTATCGAAAATTTTTGTTCGACGTCAATTTATCGTGATATCTTTGTTTTCTTATTTTTTTATTTGCCACTTCCTGTTTACCACCACGGCCCGGTTTCTACTTACTTCCGAGATCATTCTCTGCAATTTCGAACAATCAAACATCTATCGTTGATTTAGAATTTTTATTACCGGGAGTACTAAAACAACGACTTCGAAATGTAAGACTTTCGTAATATTCGTAATCGTAAAATCCAAAGAGTTGTGTGTGTATTTTTATTACATTTTTCGTCGATTCTATATTCTCTTCCTTGAAATTTTTTCCCATCTAATATTTTTGTCCGATGCTAATTTATCATCACATCTTTGTGTTCGCAATTTTTATTTGCCACTTAATATTTGTCATTACATGCGCGTTTCTACTCACTTCCTGGATCATTCTTTGCATTACATCATTTCGACGTCGCCCCGTCGTATCGCCCTCGAGAGACACTCGGTCGACAAAGCGACGACGGTTTTAGAAAACAAGGATATAAGAATCGTAAGTCGGGGAGTTTCCGAGAATAATGACGGTGGCTCATCGATCCTGATAGAAGTCTCGATCGATCACTGCCGCGACCAGTTTTCTCGTTGTCTCCGTCGGCCTCTTCAGTCGTTCTCGCACACGGAGCGCGGAATATTCCCGGCGCCGATATACGAACATCGGTACCGGACGAGAATAGTTCTTCAAACGAATGGGATTTCTCGGGACCGAGTGAAATGTTCGAACGTAGAATAACGAGGAGGTTTCAGTAAAGAAAAATAAAAAAAAAAGAAATATTAATATTCACATTGCGGTTCGATGATTTTTATCGACGATGTACGATTAATGAGCTGGCGAGATACGGAGGGACTCGGAGAACCGAAGTGGAAATTTATATTCTCACGGTCCGGAGCGCCTCTGGCGTGGCAGTGTGCAGCTCTCGATTGTCAGAGAGAGGTCGATGGAGAATCGTCGCCGTGCCGAATTGACGATTGTGCAGCCCGCGGACAGTTCCACATAGTTTTATTTTTTAGATTATTTTTCGTACCCGACCGCGTATTATATTCCGTTAGCGATGGGAGAGACGGGGACCGTTATGGCACGACGAAAAATATTTACCTCTCGGCGAGGTGAAAATCCCCGGATAGAGTCTTACGTACTCTACCTGCAGTACATCCGAACGGAAACTTTGATCTCCCACGATCGCGCCTTCCTATATGTCTCTGATATAATGAAGTCAGCGCAACCACTTTCTCCCTCGATGCTCGCTCTTGCGCTAATCGCAGAGGCGAACGCACGAAATGTTGTTCTGCGACGGAATATTAATTTTCCATTTCGCATCTACGATTCAAGCAGGAAAAGGGTAAAGGAGAGGACGCAGAGTATAGAAAAACTTCTTAATATTCGTTGATATTTTATACATATTAACAAAAATTATCTTATATATATTTTGGAAAACTGTGGTTTTGTGTTCTGGTTTGGATGTTCGCCCCCCCCCCCCTTCCTCGTAGCTAAGCCCCCTTTTCAGTCAAGCTAACATCCGTGCAGTTTTCATTGCATATGGAATGAAATTCGAAAATTTGGTTTTCGCAGCATATGGAATGGAATTTTTATAATTCAAATCCATCCCGTATGCAGTATTTTCGAAAATTGGGTTTTCATAGCATATGGAATGGAATTCGAAAAACCCAAATCCATCCCGTATGCAGTATTTTCGAACATTTGATTTTCATAACATACGGAATGGAATTCGGAAATCCGAACTTTGTCCCACATGCTATGTTTTCGAAAATTTGGTTGTCATGGCACATGGAATGGATTTCCACGTTCTATGAACCATGCGATCCATGCAAGCGCCCGAGCCAACATAACCGCTAGTTATGTTAGCTGTACAACAAACTTGATAACTTGATAACTGGTTATCGGAAAGAAAAGAAAGAAAAAATGGCTGCACGTGATTATTATTGGTCGAGCAAGCTTGTCGTTCATTCAATGATTCTCAATGAACTCTAAACAAAGCGTTATAAAAAATTCTTCCATCGTAATTTATCAATGTTATACATTTAATGATGAGATCGATTAATTTTTTGTTGTTTTCTTTTTAATCTCCTTGCAGAATAATGGATTGAGCGACGTGGGCGACACTGCACAACGACGAGGATGAAATCCTGACGACAGGCCGACAACAGCACACCCACCGCGAGAGAGACTGAGACAGGAAGCAAGAGAGACTGCGAGACAGATCGAAAAAAAGAGATGATGGATCCTCCACTAACGAGCAAAGTCCTGCGTGCACCGAGCCTCAAGAGAGGCCAGGAAAACGTCAGGATACAGGATAGGGTGAGTCTCCTCTTTCTCGAATTTTCATCATTACACGTTAATTTTAATATAAACAAATGATATTTGCTATAGCAAAGAGTAGCGTAAAAAAAACAGACGCGCACTTAGCTTTATTCATGTTAATACGGAGCGTGTAATTTGCGTACGTTTCAATGGTAATTACAGTCTTTCTAGAGAGATATAAATTCCAAGAAAAAAATATTAATATTGTGCACATCGTGCGCTTTATCGTACGTGAAAGGTTCTTTCACGTGGCGGTAGAGTCTGCGGCACGCACGTTATGTCCCGAGATCTGAATATTAAAAATCGTAAGAGAGGTTCAATTTTTTCGGTATTATTTTAAAAATATTTTCTACTCAAAACAAAAAATTTAACTTCTCGTAGAATTTTTTTCATATTCGGAGATAGGAATTTGTTTCTCATGATCATAACGCCATTACGAATGATCGGTCACGGATTTTCGTAACGAATGATCGGTCACGGATTTCGCTATAAGAATCAATGTTAGATAGTGCAAATGAAAAAAAAAAATTCTCGAAAACGTTGAAGACAAACGTATTCAATCTTTGTAGTTACCCTTAGACCGTTCATATCAACGCGTAAAAAAAAATCAGCATACTTTTGTTGATGACTTTGTAACGCTCGACCCTTATTAAGTAGCGATGTACGATAACTCCGATTTATCTGGGCAAGTTTAAATTACTCATATTCGATTCTCAGTTAATACGTTGCGTGTAATTTACGTATGTTTCAATGATAATTACAATCTTTCTAGAAAAATGTAAATTCCAAGAAAAAGAATTATTAACATTGGGCATATTGTGCGTTTTATTATCGTACGTGAAAGGTTCTTTCACGTGGCGGTCTTACGGCACGCACGTTATGTCTGCGCGAGTTTCTCATTACTGCCTGCTGCACCTCGGCTGGAGCTCCATTAATCCAGCCGGTGGGTGGATTGAGCGATAATATCTGCTCTATTTATTGCACTTGATTTATGAGCTATGAATTTTAAGAATCGGGCGTGCGCGAAGCCGCTGGCGATACACGCCAAAGAGAACGCTTCGTTTGAGCGAGACCTTGGCCCCTCCGAGCGTGTACGATAAAAACGCGAAAGGATCGACAGGAAATTGTAATCCACGTCTAGCTCGGATCCGTTCTGAGAACGAACCCTCCCCGGCGCAGTTGTCCACTCGACGAAGTACGTCATGAGAGTCCTCGCGACGACACTGACCGGAAGCGCGCGGAGAACAAGAAAATTGCGGAGGACACTTAAAATTTACAAACGGACAGTTTGTCTGTAAATCGTGGAGATTTTTTTTTATTCAATTTTTTATTACCGAAAAACATACAGATTGTTCTTTAATTTTATTTTATTTACCCGGAATCGCACCTGAAAAACTGCGTTCAATTGTTTTTATTGAAACATATGTTTATCACTTCTCTCATTAAAATTTACAAACGGTACGTGCCAGCATAAATTATGTCTTTGCTCGTCTGAAAATTGAAAATTAATATTTCATGAAACAATTTAGGAAACGCTGCAAAAAGGTTGAAAATTTAGCCCAAAAAAAGTGTTTCATTTATCTTTTTCCGTAATAAAAAAAACATCGTTCAGAAATCTATAAATCGTTGAGAATAGCCGAACCATTTTTTTCATTGCCGAAACAAAAAACAAAAATAAAACTCGCTTAATTTTATTTGTTTTGCTCAGAATCACACCTTAAAAGCTGCCTACAATTATTTTAATTGAAACATATTTTTATCATTTAATCTTATGTTCAACTGTGCGTCAAGCACAGCAGCGCAGTTCGCGCGGCGAGGGCAGGTGGTCGTCGAGAAACCGGTGCGCTTCTTTATCGGCTAAGCAGTTGGCGAAGAGAGCGTTACAGCTCGTCGGTTTTATAGCGGGTAATGTCGTTGGCAGGCGCCCTCCTCTGTCGCTTTCAGAACCACGCCGGTGAACACGCGGACTTATCTGCCTGACGCAAATCACGTTCCGGGTGGGCGTGCGGCTTCTGATGCGCCAGTCGTTCGTCCGGTTCGATAATAATCAATAATGAATGATCGATCGATCGTCCGACAGTCCATATTTTTTTTACCGTAATTTTTTATCTATTTTTTTACCCCTCGATACGAAAACCGCCACAGCGGCTTCGAACGTACGACTGAAAAATCTAGGTTGATCCGATTTCTCGCTACCTCGCGCTCTTCGTGATTGCGGCTGTGGCGTTTCGACCCTATCCGTTAATCACGTCTTCAACCCACGCTCTTCTCCTCCCCGAAAATTCGATTGTGTGCAAATTGGCAACGTGGGCCGTTATATTCGCGGGTTAGCACAGCCGCGTGTCTCCGCGGAAGCGTCTTCGAGCGGCATTAAAGTTAATGCACGGCCGTGCCGAGGAGAAGCGCGCAGAATCTCGCGAACGTGCCGACAAGCCGTCCGGGACGCGGTTACAATTTTTCACAATTAATTTCGAGCAATTGGCCGTAGGACCGAATTTAAATGACCCGCCGAGACGCTCGGGCTCGTGACCGTGGAGTTTAATTCCGCGCGAATTGAGGGTACATCCTCGCTCCAAATTACAATCGGTCTTACTCATGGATCTTCGCGGCTTGCATAATACAGGAACTTTACCACTTTGCGTGGGTGCGCTGAGGTGGTTCAATTTTTTTTATTTCGCGTCGAGATCGATGGAAACGATGCTTCAACGTCAGACCCGGCTATCATATTTGCGGGTTCCACCCTATCTAGGCAGATAACGCGAACACGACCGCCACGTGATTTCCTGTACCAGACTGAGTAACGGTACGACCTATCGATTATTTCTCATTTCGGCCTCAAGCGCAGATCGTGATGAAGTGGGTGTCAAATCGCTCCATCGATTTTAGGCAAAAAAAAAAGAATGTGTTCAATTTGTTTTCTTTGTAACAAAACATCAGATCGAAAATTGTGCTTTGATCGTGTAAAAAGAAAAATCCCCAGATCTGAACATTAAAAATTTTAATAGACGTACCAATATTTTCGGTATTATCGTTTT
The DNA here is from genome assembly GCA_964017025.1 of Stenichneumon culpator. Lineage (NCBI taxonomy): Eukaryota > Metazoa > Arthropoda > Insecta > Hymenoptera > Ichneumonidae > Stenichneumon > Stenichneumon culpator. The sequence goes on along the minus strand of OZ024772.1, from coordinate 16,835,276 downwards.
AAATATTGTCTCCTTAAAAAAATTAACTTCTACATTTTTTTATATTCGTAGTGGGACATTTTTCACACGACCAGAAGACCGTCACGAACGATCGATTATCACTGATATTCGATGTAATCTTTTATTGCTAAAAAAAGGGATTAAAATTATAATTAGCTAATCATTTTAACTAAACATGTACGATCAATACATCCAATTACATGATCAAGTTTCGATTATTTGTCACTTCGGGCTCAAAGGCAAATTGTAACGAAGTGGGCGTTAAGAGCGTCCTATTTATTTTCTCGGTAGTCAAAGATTGGATCGAAAATTGTGTTCCGATCATGTAAAAAATGATCTCCAGGTCTGTATATTAAAAATTATAGGAGAGGTACCGATCTTTTCGATATTATTTTTTAAATATTTTCTACTTATAAAAATTGAACTTTTACAATATTTCAAATTCTGAGCGTGAATTTTTTTTTACACGATCAGAACACCGTTACTAACGATCTGTTATAACGAATTTTCTCTATGTTTTATTGTCAAGAAATAAAAAAGATATTAAAACACATTGCAGTACCAGAAATCCATGGATCGTTAAAAAGGAAATTAGCTGTGATTATATCGTTCGAAAAAACTAAAGACTCTTCAGTGCGCATACAATTATTATTTATTATATGACTAACCAATCATTAAAAATGACCTGTAATCAGTTGATCATTTTAAGTAAACATGTACGATAAATCCATCGATTTATACGATCGAGTTTCAATTTCTCATATTGGATCCTTAGGGTCGTTGGTTTGCAATAAATTTTCATGTTGCCCCGGCTTCTCCCTCGCCGCGTCATGTAATATTTCACAATTCTCTCCGTCACACGTTTTTCTCCGGAGGGCTCGCGATATTTAGCATCAAACTCTCTCACGGCACGCCACTGCTCGCTGTTTCTCCTCCGCTGAATGACTCGTTCGCTAAGGGTCGCCGAACCTTTTAGTCTTTATCAAGTTTAGCAAGAGGGTAGTTGTGCACAGGTCGATCGTTACTCACCCACGATGTAGCCACACCTTTGATTATAATTACCCGTCCCTTCCACTTCGTCCAGGTAGTTGATAGGCGAGGGGCAAAGCCCCGTTATTTCCCTCGCCTCGACAACGGTGCAGCCGTTTCCTCAAACTTCCTTCGGTGCAATAACAGAAAAAAAATCTAGAAAATGTTAACCCACTCCGTTTCTTTACTGAGGAAGAGATAAATTACATTACAAAAAATTTTTAAATTAAAATGTGGCGCCTGTTTCGAACAGGAAATTCATTGAATATAAATCGTGCGACGAATGAAGAAAGCGTCATTCGTCGCACGATTTTTATTCAGCGACACTCCAGCGCGTGTCGTAATGGCCTAATCCAGCGTTTTAATATTCATCTCGATTGCACCGACTCTATCAATCCTTGTTTCTCCTCACTCGGGCGGACGAAATAATTCTCCGGCATTCGGCACCCACGTCGTATTGACGCTGTATTAAATACCGTCCTGTCCCGTAATGCCTACGTGAAGTTTTCGTCAGGCCGCTATCGAAATAGAGACAAGACACGTGGGTTGGAAATTTCGTGGATCGGACGCCGTGCTCGAAGAATCCACGACTCAATGGCAGCCCACACTCGCTCACCTTCGCAATACCGAGCTGGGTGCACAATAAAAAAAATATATAAAAATGTTAAGTAAACAAATGAACAAAAAATAAAATGAGAAGCAAAAATAATGTAAAATAATAACGAGAGAAGTTGTTGACTTTTGCCGGCATGACATTGTTATTAGAAATGCAAACCTCTTTTTTACTATTACGTATCGTTTCCTCGCACTTAGAAATGTAGTGATTAGGCATATATTATGACTAGGATATTTTTTTAACCTGCATGCCTAATCTACGTATAGAACTATAGTAATAAAAAATTATTATTGCCTGGTTAGAAGGAACGTGCGTTTTCGATACGTTCTTTTTTTTGTATTTATTTGAATATTTGCCAATAGCTCCGTTCTCGAAGGGTTCCTAATTTAATTCCTTTCGTTCGTTCCAACTGTTGTCGAAACTGCAACGGACTTTAATGAACGATTAATTTTCGTGTCAAAAATAATTAATAAAAAAAAAGAAATAATAATAAAAATTCATTCCTATTTTTGTATTTATTTCATTGCACGAATGCACTATCATGACACATTTGTAAAATTTGCCAATATCTATTTTCTCGAATGGTTCGCAATTTAATACCGTTTGCTCGCTCCAATTACAGTTGAAACTGCAACGGACTTTAGAGAATGAATAATGTGCGTGTAAAAAAAAAAAAATTCAAAATAAAACAAAAGAATAATAATTCGAATCACCGGTAAATGTACTTCGCGTGGAATCGAACTGTATATCGTAGAAACGAGACAGGGCGTTTCACAGGTACGCAGGTCCCTCGTCATACGAGGTGAGCGAGGGAAGTGGAAATACGCGAACGTCGCGGACAACAGAGTGAATGCGCACCTCGGCAATCAGTACGGAGCTGGCCGTCAGCCGCTACTCTTCTCTTCCGCACTCGTGTCGAATTTGCCTTCCGAATCGTTCTAACATAATCGAGTTACATAACGCAAATATTCCCGCAATATTTGGCGATATTTCGATCGCGCTGCGAGACATCGAGCAGTGTCGAAAGATCGCAAATCGATCAACGAATAAACATACAAAAGGAAGAATAAAAGAAAAACACGAAACTGAGAGTTCTGTGAGCGTCAGAGAAAGTGTAAGAAAAATCAATTGTTTCGTTGTGATTGGAGGGAAAAAAAATAAAAATTAAAGAGCTCGGAGCTGAAAGTGAAGTGTGAAAAATTAGATCCATTCAACGTTTCTCATCGCAATCTTTATCTCTCCTTGTTCTCTCTATCTCGTTTCGTTAATTCGTGGATGAAAGTGCGAGATTAATTGATTCGCGAGGCTCTCTGGCGTGAGACCGGAAGTTCGCCGATGGGCCGACGCGGCTCTCGAGACCGGCAAGCACTGTGTTCGAAACCACTTGTATATTATTATGCCCAACCGGTCTGTGTCTCTTGTTTCCAACGTGTAACGCGATATTTTCCGGCTTCTGTACACGACCCGGCAATCCCGTAGATGAAAATCGATCGATTGTCCACTCAAATTTGTTCGGCCTAAAAGAACAGTAATTTATTTTTTCTAACGGATGAATTGTCTCAAAACTGCTGCAAGTTACTTTATACCGTAAAAAAAAGTAAACACCAATTCGTCCTTGTTTGTCGCTCCATGTCGAAGATTTTTCTTGAATAAAATTGTCGACAACGAATTGTACTTAAATGTAAATATCTTTATTAATGTATTTTTTCGATATAACATTAACCGACGTCTGCTCTGAACGATAAACCATTTCGATGGAAAAAAAGAAGATGAAAATCGATCGATTGTCCACTCAAATTTGTTGTGTTTAAAAGTACAGTAATCAGTTTTCTCCAACAAACGAATGTACTCAAAACAGTTGCCATCTACTGTACACAGAAAAAAAAAACTAGCTTTGGAAAATCCGATTGCCGAGGAAAAGTCGTTTGCCGCACAAACTTGTCCTTCTTGTTTGCCGCTCCATGTCGAAGATTTACTCTTCTTAAATTACATTCGCGACAACGAATTGTCCCCAAATGTAAATATTTTTTTTACCGTATACATTTCTTAGTATAACATTGGCTGACTTCCGGTCCGAATGGAATAATCTCGACCGAAACGAAAAAAAATTGATAATAAACACAAATTTGACGTACTTGGGCCAGCTTTAATCTTCCCGAGCCGATACTTGTAAACATTAATCGGAAGGCTTCGAGATCCAGCAGCTCCGTAAAGCTCGGATTGAAACGTACATAGAGCGCAAGTCGTGTCCTCCCGATATTCCTTTCTCTCCGATCTCGAAAAGGCAGTGACTTATCGAGTTTCACAACTGGATCAACTGTAAACGAGAGCGGGCTGCCTTTGGGTCCAGTTCGTACCTTTCGAACCTCGAGTCAATGTCAATGTCGATCGATATCTCCGTTCGGCCGAGTCAGTTGCGTTTACGTGTGCGTGTCCGTGCACCGCTACGGTCGGTGAACGTCCTTTACTTTGCCTGCACACTTTCTTCCCCGTGCCGGTGACCGAGCAGTCGGTCAGTCTCTCGACTCTTTCCGATCCCGAAAACAATCACCGCGAACTCCACTATCCGCTTCAATCTCTCTCACAGGCGGTAGAGACTCCATCGCGTTTTTATTAAACAAATAGCGTTTCAAATCGCGGCTGCAAATTGCTTTATTAATTAAATCTGATGCAGATGGCTGGCTTCGAAATACACTGGGATTCGAGTAATGAAAATTGCAAATTGCAAGATCCTTTCATTTCTGTTCTTAGGATGTTTAAGTTTTTTTTATTCATTTATGATTTTTTTTTAAATTTATTCATTGAGCAGTTAACAAATTAACGCCGGCGACTCGACATTATCGGGAAATTGCTTTATTAAATAAATCTTAAGCGGATGGCTGCGTTCGAAATGTACGGAAAATTAACTCATCAAAATTGCAAATTGCAAGATACTTTCATTTCCGTTTTCGTGATTTTTAAATTTTTGTATAAATGAAAATTAATAATTTAGTGGTTCTTTAAACAGTTCGCAAATTAACGTGAACGGTAAATCGATGGAGAGAATATAAAGACGCATCTTCTTTAATAACAGGATTTCATTTCCGATCTAGCGATCTTTAAAATTTGTATAAAAAAAAAAAAAAAATTTACTTGATTTTTAAGCAGCTAAGAAATGAACGTGAACGATAGATTAATAGGGAGAATATAAAGATGCGTGTTGAACAGCTTTATTGAAAAAAATCGTGAAATTTAATAACAGGACGGTGCGACATACATTTTTTGGCACGAATATATATCCGTCCGATGAGACTGGACGGGGAGCTCGACTGTTGTCAGCTCGACGTGTAGAACCGGTCGGAGAGCGGCATCGATTCATCGCTGCGTCAGCAGGTTTCGTCTCCGGGGTGCTCACTCGATATTTGGCAAGTGGTACGGTTCCCCGGCTATCCCGAAGACATTAAATCGAGTATCTTTGGTGAAGAGAGCAAGAAGAAGGGCCGCGGGAGAAAGAAATGTCTACGAGGGAAGATACTCGGTGAGACAGAGTGGACAAGAGCCGTGCTGTTTATGTGTGTGTCGCGAAGCCTGCAAGGCCTACTCGGTCCAGCGTCGAGCTACTGCCCAAGTCGATTGCAGGAAAAGCGAAGAAAATAATGGCTCTGATTGCACCGAGAAACAGTTCGCCGGTCGTACGCGACAAGGAGAATATTCCAGCTTACGATGTACGTAAAAAAATGCATCGCCTGATCTAACTTATCGTTAAAATAATAGTTTTCCTGTGTCCGACACACACAAAAAAACTTAATTATGTATGTATTTATTTACTTAAGGGGCCGTAACAGTGTAAAAATTAATTTCCATTAATTAAACATTAATGTACTTTTTTTTGTAAAATTAAAGTACCAGACATTATAATTACAAAAATTTGTATTGAAAATACAAATTTTACTCTAAAATTGCAACGCTCATGTGTTTAAAATTTAAACAACAGTTTATATAAAAAAGCCTTTTCAATTCCGGGTGGGTTTGAACGGATTAAACATTTATAATTTAAATGATTTTACATGAAAATTATATAGAACAACATTTTACCGGTATATTAATTTACGTATTCTAAATTACACCGAAACTTCTATTTTCTTAGCAAATCAACGTTTTAATTGGATATCTAAAAAAAAAAAGTATCTCCGTTCACCGTACTATTTATCGTTCGGGTTTCTACCGCTGCTCGGCGCAAGCATAAATAAATGAATAAATAAATAAATAAATAAATAAATATAATTGTCAGTTTATCAAAACAAAAGGTAACTCGCTCGTGCATTCCCGTTTTACGAACGAGCACGATGAACAGACTGAAGCTTGTCCGAGACACGAGCATCACCATACAGCTGCTAGGTGTAGCGAGATAACGATATCTCGTTTAACCCACTGCCTAGCTGCTCGTACACTGCACTTCTGTTATACCTTCGGCTTATTTGCTTTTCACCACGTTTATCGGCCGGATTCGCTGCAGCTTCGTTGTTGATGCATGTAGCACTGACAATTAGGGACGCAGTGGATACCGAATGAAATGGAATAAACGTATAGAATTATCTGCAGCTGACGCGTGTTTTTCCTTTCAATTTTTTTAATACTAAAAAAATGTTTTTTTTGCATAACGGAACTCTCGCTGTTTTATTGACGATTGAATATAGGTTATCACTAACGCCCTGGCGTGCATCCATGCACTGTAGGTATAAATTATTTAAAAAAATGAATTTATTTATTTATTCCAATGTACGACGTCTTCGGCCATTTACAATCTTATTCCAAATACCCAGAAAAGAATATATATATAAAAATAAATATAATCTCTTCCAAGTATTTCAGGTACAATTTTCCATTACATTTCACATTATTAAAAAAATATATATAGGGTAAACCAGCCAATGAATGGACAGGGCTAATAAATGGACACATTCCATAAGAGCACGTGCATAAAAATCGCCAATCATTGGTTTTTTCGTCTGCTTAAATGCCCATTCATTGTACGGTTTACCCTGTAGGGAGGATCGGGGCAAAACGTTATTTTTCAATCATTTTTGGATGCCACAGTGGGGCAAAACGGGGCAGATGTTCCGAATGTATCAATGGGGCATCCAAAAATTATTGGACAATTGAGTTTTGTCCCACTGTCCCATTTTGCTCCAATCTCTCCGATATTAAAATATTTATATCAAATTTAATGTACATATCACATTTTTTTATTGTACAAATGTAAAAAAAATGTGTTCATCGTATGAGACGCTCTAGAATCATGATATGAGAAACCATGCGAGTTAAATGGCCAGCTTAAGCGACTCCGTAACAAGCTACTGGAACGTCAAATAACCATATCAAACTGTTCTGCTGTCATTGCAGTGCAGGGGAGAAAAATGAAAGATCCAAATAACCATGATGGAAACAGAATTGCTTTTACAATTCAGCACGCCTCTGTGACAGTCCGGTGAGCCCGAAGAATAAACGAGCGTGCGCTTATGTCGTCCAGTTCGCGTATTTACAATTTGCACGTGCAACGTTATTTTTCGTTTCTCGCGAGTCGCAAAGATATAATTAATGGCAGCACGGCGCTCGCAGCTGTGCACGTGATGATCACGCCCACGCGTGCCCGCATTTGGGTTCACCGTAGTCGCACCGACATGCGTACTGTACGATAAGACGCGTGTTTTTATTTTTTTTATTTTTTTTTTTTTCATTGCTTTTTTCATATAAATCAGAAAAGTGTCGAGTCCGTGAAGGGAGAAAAAAATGGGTTTCGCCGTAATTGGATAAAGAATATTCTGTAGGGCTGCGCGGCCGTTGCCGTAAGGCGATTGCCGACGTCTCGTGTCAAAGCATATCGCCGTGTCAGCAATTTTTTGCACGCTGGTACGCTGTTTTGTTTTGGCACGAGTCAAGTAAAACCGTGCCCTAGACTCGTATTTGGATTCCTCCGAATTATAACTTTTCTGTTCACCTAAAAAAAATGGAAAAGGGCGAAATAAAAAACGTAAAACCTCGTTTTACCCGACCGGGTTAATATATGGAAATGAAATATGAAAATGTAGTGAGAAGAATAGTAATCCGGCGAGCGACGCACAGTGCGCAACTTTTTTCAGTGAGAACATTTATATTCAATTTTTTTTTTTTTTATCACGGAAATTTTCTGCAAATTGCAACTGCACAGTCGCCCGTTCTTCCCTGAATATTAACATTTCTTGAAAGCAAAAGAAAAAACATCTTTTACTTGAACTTGGCAGTGCTTGAATAGCTTACCACTTTTCCAACTTTCCGCTTAACGATCACGGCAAGACCCTGAGGAGAAAAAACTTATTTGCAGCATCGAACCACAAAAAATGATGCAATTTTCGAATTCCCTTGCGAGGGTCTTCCGGACTGCAGAGAGATGCGTCTCGGGAGATAAAGAGCTTAATTGCTTCTGGGTCCAACGCTGAAACCGTGGCCGACCTTCGTCCCATTGTTTTCTTAACGAAGTCTCTTTCTCTCCGATAAAGATAAACCTTAACGGTTTTCCATTCCAGCCGCGGAGCCATTTTTTTTTTTTTTTTTTTTTACGGTACAGCCGGTCGGACTGTTACTTGGCGATTAGAAGTCGGTTATCCGAGAGGAGAAGGACGAGCGTGTAGCATAATTGCCCCTTTTAATACCACCGTAAAATCGGTACAGTGTATTACGCTACCAGCTACTTTACTCAGGCTCAACGTCAGTGCCCGATGCACAACCGAGTTCCATTTACTTTTCTCTTTTTCGCCATTATCTCTCTTGCGTTCGAGGTCTATCGCCTCGCGTGCGAATTGCGTGCCACCGCTGTGTTACCGTATCTACAATTCGTATAAATATATACTCGTTGCGCGAATGGATAACTGCGGGATAACCCGATGCCCATCGCTACCGCGCGTCTATTACGCGAAGGCAATTAGCAATCGGTCCGAGGATCTTCCCTCGCTCCGGCGATCAACCGCCGTACGCATTTACTGTCCCTTGACAGAATTTAATATCGAACGATCCGCTCATCGACGGCTTATCATATCATCTTTATTTAATTAATTTATTTTTTTCAATTTAGAACCATTTTTTTCTAGTCGTAATATCCTCGAGAATCCGGCCACATTGAGTTTCGTAGACCTGCATGTGCCCCTATTTTTTTATCATTTTTTTAAATAAGAAAAAGAGGAACGTGCCGAGCAGTTGCATTTTTTTTTGTTTTCTGACGAAGAAGAGACTTGGGCGAATTTACTGTCGGACGATACGCCCATCGATAGCTTAATCGCATTTCTTTTCAATAAATTTAGAACGATCTTTTTTCCATTCATTCCATTTGTTTTTTTTTTTGCATTCAATTTAGTAGATCTGCATTTTTCGGAATTTCTTGTTACTTTTTTTTATAAGAAAAAGATAAAAGTGCCGAGCAGTTGAAAACATTTTTTTTAACACCCAAAACAGTCTTGACTGTTAAAGCGTTTCTCCGTTCGATTTTTTTTTACGAATAAAAAATTGTAAAATGTCTGTAATTATTGTTAATTTTAATTATCCATGTATGGTGTATCCATCGGAACTATCGGGCAGAAAACGACGATACAATCGTAGCAATCGGTTCGTGGACCTTAACAGTCCCTCGCGTACGGCTCTTTGAGCCCGCACAATAATTAGTATCTCCCGTTACGGTAGAATCCTATGTATCTTTCTCACTTGCTGTGTCTGATACGGTGCACGGGTGCAGGGTGTGGGCAACCGGATAGGCTTTTGCCGCACGTACACACACACACACACGAAATAGTTGCACGCTGCGAGAAAGAACTACGAGACTCTCCCGATCGCAATTACAACGCGCCCGCGCGCTAATTATTCCGCGCTTCGTTGGCCGGGCTCCTCGACGACCTCTGCCGCGCTTGAGTAGCTCCAGTACATTTTCTACCTATGTTCGACGTCCACATAGAACCATATAATATACCTATGTATATATATATATATATATATATATATATATATATATATATATATATATATATAAATATATACCTATGATATCCGCGTTACGAACCGATAATTACGTATAACCCCGTGAAGACACATCGAAGTCTACTCACGAGTCTACAATCACGATCATGAAACTCCTTAGAAAACCCTCCCTGGCGGCAGATCGAGCACGCTTGAAATCGCCGCGAACGAGTCTGCTCTATCGGAATGCACGAAAAAAAAAGAAAAAAATTGCAACAAATTCAGAATCAGCATCGGCGTTCGGTACAAAATAATCTCACGATAGCGGGTGAATTCTTCGCATAGAAATCGGTCTTTGGTTCGAAGTGAAATGTGCGAGAGTCTCTCCCCGTGGGAAGTGATATTTTTTTTTCATTCATCAAATATACATAGATATAGAATGGATGAATTGCAACTTGTGACGTGGCGTTAACGGGCCATGAGTAACGAGATTTAATAAGTCCCTACGAAAGCAATTATAGGATTCATGAGCATACAATACGGAGCTAAGAGCAAAATAATCGTTGCTTTGATGAAAAATGAAAAAGGAACTTCTCAAGAGACGAGCTTTCGCCCATTATGATTGATCAAGGCAAATTTTCATATAATAGGAAATTGCGCGAGTAGAGAAAAAAAAACTGCAACGGCGCATTATAATCATGCCTCGTAATCACGACAGATCAATTGGAAAGATTGCCACTATTATTTCGATGCAAATATTAAGAAAATAATAAAAAAAGAAAAATTGTAAAAACCATCGGCAAAACGGTTTCAAGCCGTCCGCGAGGACGACAAAGTATACGACCAGAAACCTGTATGTAATTTCCGCGATGGGGAGGACGAGTAATAAAAGAAATATAAAAAAGCTCGATGGCTGCAATTTGCCTTTAGATGCCTCTGGTAATAGGAAAAGCCGTCGAGAGTTACAAAGTAGCCGGTGCGAGAGTGGTTCTCGGATACGTGTAGAAACCGATGTGCGCGGCAACGTATCTCTTCCCGTGTGACAAGTTTAACGACATCTGTGTGCGCCGTCGCTCTCCGTTAATGACGATGGTGCTCGTACCATAATCAATTAATTAAATCCGCTGACTAATACGGGTATCGTAGACACGCAGCCACCGATAACAGAGGCGCACCGAGCTCGGCACCGTGAGCCGTGTTACACGGATTAGTCCGTGCACAGTTTTATTGGCTCGCGAAAGCGTACCCGACGCACCGTACGTATAACTGTATACCGGGGTGTGGCCACCTTTGGCCGCTTCTCCGGGTCCTGTAACTGTAGGCTCGAAGAGGTGTTTCCGCCGACCCAACATTTAACCATTGGGCACAACAGTTGTTGGATCGATTATCCGTGGAAACGACCTCCAGGCTCGGAAATGTATCTGCGAATAAAACTCGTCAACCCCATTTCGCTATAGCTGCTCAACGTTTTAGCGAAAAAAAAGTTTTTTTGTCCCATTAAAAACTAGCTGTTCCAGATTGAAAATATTTTCAATCTGAGATGGCTATTTTTGATGTTTTTTATTACAGCTGTTTAGGGTTGTTGGAGCGCACTACACTGGTCGAATGAGTGCCGACCTTAAAAACGGATAAGTATCTTCTCGCGGAACAGCACAGACCAGTTAATATTTTTGCAGATTCATTGCTGTTAATGTCGTTCAGGTTTAATATTATACGCAACAAGATTTGAGGATAAATGCTGCAATTCGAATCACTATCAACTATCAATAGTCTCTGCTACGTACAAGATATTGTTTTTTAAATGCAGTACTCATTTAACTTAGTGCTGAGCACTCCAACCTCCTCAATAACAGTCGGCATCGTTACGATCTCGACCTTTAATAATTTAACCTAAAATGCTATAAAATTGAAATTATATGCCTGCAAGATTTTCTTTTTTAAATGAATACCCGGATGTCGGTCCGGCGAAGTTATTTTTGTTGCTCGCAATTATACTCGAAGCGTATCCGCGCTGCGTCGGGAGGCTTGTAAATTCAAAGCGAAAGTTTCCGGCGGGTTTACCTACTCTGTAGGGAGGCCCGACGGACGGCTTAGTACAACGGACAGCGGCGGCACCGGAGCGAGTGTACCGGCAAAAGGATATACACACATAGGTGAAATAGTCGTGCCGATAGCATATGCCCCGTTCCGGCTCGCATTGTTATCCAGTACTCCGTGGAATACATAACGTTTGACCCACATACTCTGCGTAGATACGTTTGTATGCCAGCAACAGCGACATATACGCGCTGCCGAGAGCAGCCTCTTTCGCGAACTATGGCTATACTTGCGATACACCTCTCTCGACATATTCGTTTTCGATATAACACCGAGGAAAAAATAAATAAAATAACTCCTATACGTCTACACGCATATTTCTGCCGATACGCGAGAAACATATTTCGCAATCAGACCCGACAGTAGGACACACGTGGGTGCCGAAGATTTTTACCGAATTGCCCAATTCCATCGTCGTCCTTCTCCTCATACTAATATGCAGATGTAACTTTCGATTCAATTTTTTTAATTTTCAATCAAAAACATCATTTTTATAAAATCAAAGATCTGATCAAAAATATCATTTTTAATAAAAAGTAATCACTTTAACTGGGCAATAAAAAATAAGAAAATAATGGAACTTGTACGTTCTTGCGACATATTGAAACCAAGAAGAATTTTTGAAAATCGCTTCCATGAAATTAAACTTTTGTTTCGATCCTTTTTTTAACCAAAAATTTGTGGTGCAATAACTTCCACAAATTTGTAACTCTGAAAGCGTAATCGGCACTTATATCCCGCGATATAATTATCGAGTTTCTTAGCGCTTCGCAAGCCGTCCTATTAAGTCGTAGACGGCAAGGATAACGTGCAAGACACACTCACGGTATTATATGTACTACTTACATTATTACCCTTGAGTGTTATTGCGCGTCTCGCGAGCTTTTCAACGGAGAAACTCACTTAGACGCAGCGACAAAATTACTTTACTACTAGTTGTGATATACTGCGCGTCGCGCAACGCAAACATATATATACATATTCTTACGTGTGTTCTCTCGAACGCGCACTCCGTCCGTCGTTAAACTCGATGTACTTTTTTTTTATTCTCTCTTCTTTGCCTTACTCGCTCGACAATAAATATTTATTGTCTTTTACGAGTCCCTCGCGCCTCTCGGCCTTCCATTGCTCCTTATATATGCACCGTCGCGAAACGCTTTGAACAGGGCTTCGAAGTGAAAAAAAATTTATTCTCAATTCGTTGCAGCGAACTTTCATCCGTTGATTCTCGACAAATTTGAAATTCACGAGGAAAGACCGTGAAAAGAGTCTCCGCCTTTACATATTTATTCGATGCTCGGATCTTCTGAAATTTTCATATAAGTTTTTTTTTCTTTTTTTTTAATCTTTCCTTAAAACATTATAACTTAGTTCGGTCATCCCGGTGTGCATAGCTGTGGTTAGGACGTTTCTCGCTAGCGCAGTTTTGTGTTTGTTCCTGTTTAACGTGTACTCACGAGATACGTAGCCGTAGAATTTTTCTCAACTAAACGGGACGAAAAGATATCCTCGCGTACATGGCGCAGTTGCGCAAGAGGATGAACTGCAGGAACGACAGAGCACGGATAAACAGAGAACGGAGCATGTGAGCTGCGCATATTGTGCGTCCCGCTAGACCTTGTCTCTTACTATATACCTCGTACTTTATAATCTTACGTCATGCTACTTCTTTGCTAGTGCCGTCGCATCGTATAAGCTCTCATGGCTACGAACTACCTCAGTACGGGCTTTTTTAAAGTTTTTTTTTTACTTTATTTCAATAATCCTCTACCTATATTTCTTTATACTCCAAAGTCCTCCGAAATCGTAATCTCGCCATACCAGTTATCCCTGATGAATTAATTCTGTTTTGCAGAAAGAAGGCTTCAATAATTCAATAGTTAAATAGTTTCATACTTCAACAATTCAATAATTCAATAATGGGATGATGTTGGGCTTGGTCGGTTCATATTGCAATTTCATTTGATCTAACAATTCGATGTTCTAATTCGATCGGGAAATAAACTTCGCATGCCCGTTAAAAAAAATCTTTTCGACAATTAGTTTTCCATTCAATTTCAAAATTTATCGCATCTGTTGGATATACAGTAGTAGTAAAAGAAATTTATTACCGATGCTACACATACATACAGTTATCATCTTATACGTAACGATAATTGTACACATTGACAAAAGGTCAACGACCTGAGTCCTTCAGCCCTCAGATATATATTTTTTAAATTTATCATACCGTTGCGAATTATTTACAAGACATGTTCAATCTAGGTGGTATGATGATGAAACCTCGTCGATGGTATTCTATTAAACTTCTTTGCTACCCCCGTCGCATCGTGTAAGCTCTCCTTTAAATTTTCTTTTTTGTAACTTTATTTTATTAATCTTCTACCTATATTTTTTCTATACTCCAAAGCCCTCCGAAATTGCAATCTCGTCCTACCGATAACCCCTTCGCGGATGAATTAATTTTGTTTTGCAGGCTCACCGTTCGATAATTGGATGGTATTGAGCTTACACGGTTCATATCACAATTTAATTTGATCTAACAATTTATTATACATACATCATATTATACACAAAAATTCCACCAATTCGATATTCTAATTCGATCGAAATATAATATTTCCATGCCCGTTAAAAAAAAATAGTCTACTTTACACAATTAACTTTCCATTCAATTTAAATATTTATCGCATCTATTGGGTATACATTTTTTTTTCAAATTTATTGCACCGTTGCGAATTGTTTACGAGATAGGTGTATATAACTGGGTGGCATGACGATGAAACCTCGTTGATGGTATTCTATTAAACTATATCCGTGCTGCGTGACTGTGAGGCTGCCTCCTCGCGGATTGTGTCCATCTCCATGTTGGGCACGTGCCTACGCAATACAAACCGAGTGCGTATGCTTCGCGGGAGCAGCGAGCGAACACACGCGCGTAACTAATATGCCGGACGCTGTATACGAAAGGTACGTTCTCGCCCTCGCCGTATATGCGCGTTCCGGCAAGCGGCAGTGGCAATAGTATTATCTTTTTTATCTTTTTCAATTTTTTTCAATTAAAAAAAAAAAATTTCAATTTTTTTTATGATCCACGCGAGCGCTACACTTATAACGCTGAGCGAGTCCTCGTCGCCCCGCGCGTTATCTGCTCGGGTCCACCGTGTGAGTCGGGGGGGTCCGCGCCAACGCGTGACAAATACTTTTCTTCCTCTGGGAGGTAAAGGCGAGTCGGCGCGTCCTGCATAATCGTGATCACGGTCTTATCTCCGACGTGTCTACGCAAATCACGAAACTCTCCCATACATAATAATACGCGAGCCGAAGAGTCGTTGTGTAAAAT
This sequence comes from Stenichneumon culpator, assembly GCA_964017025.1. Classification (NCBI taxonomy): domain Eukaryota; kingdom Metazoa; phylum Arthropoda; class Insecta; order Hymenoptera; family Ichneumonidae; genus Stenichneumon; species Stenichneumon culpator. Next base: position 16,820,232 of record OZ024772.1, on the reverse strand, counting down.
ATATGCGTCAGTTTTTCTTTGAGCTCGTTTCTACATTAGCTTTGCTTTTCATTTCCTCGCAAAATACTGCGTATTCTTGCGGGGAAAACACTGCGGGGTAAGGATAAAGATTCGTCGACATCGAGCTCGTGCACTGTAGAAGAAACTTGTAAATTTAATGCGGCGGGCTGGACATTTTTATGCAAAAACTGCGTCAGCTTTCATGTACAATTATGATGAAAAATTAAGGTACTTTTTCGTTTAAATTAAAGTACATTATTAAAAATGAAGTATACGTAATGTTCTTAATACACTGAAGATTAAGTTTTCATCACAAGCGTAAAAAAAATTAACCATCGAAAAATTCCCAATGCCGAATATAAATTATGGGAGTTTCATTTTTTATTTATTTATTTATTTAGTGAATAATCGAAGTCAAAATATCATCTTTAAAGACGCTTCGGACAGTTCACTCTCTCCCTTTCCCTGAGGGATTAAAATACAATAAGATAAGACTCAGAATGCAGAAGTGAATCTCTTTAAGAGGAAGTTTCGAGTTTCAGAGTACGAGGGAGTCGACACACTTTGCTTCTCGCTCCTTCGTCTGCGTTCTTCAAAGGAAACGTTTAACGAGAGACGCCACTCCTTCGGCTATAGACGATTTAATACTATGCGAGAGGACGACGAGGGAGCGAAAAAAGAAAGAAAAAAAGGAGTTCCGACAAAGTTACGTGAACGTGTCGGCGGACAAGGCCGTCGGGCCGATCCTGTGTGTGGTTGTGAGTTCTGTCTCTGATGCCACGAGTATCATCGCTAAAAATGCACGACCGGTTTCATGGACACGAGTCGTCTATCTCTCCATCGCATCTTAAATATGTCCAACTATACATGTATACAGCTTTGCAAAATATTCGACGGCGTTTGGCAATTATCTAGAAGTTCCAGAGGCGAACAGGTTGCGTATAGTTTTAACGACGACTATAAACGATCCACCTGCCGAGCGAAGTCGTCGTCTCGAATTAATCGAGAATACAATTTGCAACGTACGAAAAATCGGAGTTCTTTGACGGATTAAAAAATTTTACATTTTTTATTAAATCATCGTATTACTAATCAATTCTCTATACATTATCTCTGTACATATTATTGTGAGTCTTTGATTTTGTCCGTCCATCCATCCGAAATATTCAATTTTTGGGTGAAAATATATGCCGCATATATATTATTATCACAGACATATTTTTCGACGCATTTCACGTATAAACGATCCGCCTGTCGAGCGAAGTCGCCGTTTCGAATCAGCCGAGAATACAATTTGCAATGTTGAAAAGATCGGTCTTTTTTTTACGGATCACATTTTTTTTACATACTTATTTAAATTATTGTATTGCTAGTTGATTCGTCCTTTGGGACAAATCAATAGCCATTATCATCCACACAGTCTTCGACTTTGTCCGTCCGTTCGTCTGTCGGTCTTTCGCGTTAATTTAAAAAATATTTTTATATATGAAGATATATCAGAAATATGCACTTTTCGGATACAAATATACGCGACATTTAATATTATCACAGACATATTTTTCAACATATATCACGCACAACTTTTCCCATCTAAAATCCACCCAAACACAAGATCACAGGATTTAGTTTTTTTTTCTCGAAGCTTCGAGAGCAGCACGCTGCTTTCCCTCATCAGTCGCGGCAAAGGTGTCGCAATTTTTGTTTTTTCATCGTAACTCCCATATGTGATTTGTAGTACACATAGGTTTAAGTATACCACATTTCTCGACGTGGGCATTCTCCGGACGTGTTATGTCGATGGTGTATAATAACGCGCGTCCGCGTGCCGCTGCTGGACACACACGTATCGCTAGAGTCCAAAGCGGCAGAAGCAGGGCACACCCACACGTGTAATCGTTGCGAACCTACCGCGCGCGCGGACTGTGCACAGCCGTGTATTTAAAATTGTGTGCAAAAGTGCAATCGTACCCATTGCCGATCGCCATGATCTACGCGCGCGGATACCATCGAGCGTAGGTGGAGAATTTGCAGGTGCTGTTGCCATACCACGAGTGAATAACTTCGATAATCGATATCGCGAAAAATTTACATTATTACTGAGAAAAAATTCACCGAACGCGTACCAGATTGTGTGTTCTGTACGAATTAGGGAAATGGAACTCTGCACTGATAGAAAAATGCAGTTGAATCGACTTAAGATTCGGGCAGGGACGATTAAATAAATATCTATTTGGACGAACAAAATATTTTAATGCCTCATGAATATTTTTGTGAGATCATCCAAAAAATGTATCAATAAAATATTCATTTGAACGACGCTGCCGGAATCTTTCATTGACTCAATCATATTTTTTCATCAGCTTGGGACAGACCTGAACATCTTCTGGCGTACAAAAACATCCCTCGAATGTCTGTATGAAGCTAGAAAAAAAACTCTTAATCGCGTGACTCGCGTACTGTAAAAATAAATTGCAAATTTAATGTTCTTTTTCGTAAAATAAAAACACCAGATATTAAAATTACAAATCTTTTGCCGGAAATTTACAAAAATGTTGTTTAAAGATAAAAAAATGTACGGTAAAATTGTAACGCACATGTGTTTAAAATTTCACAAACAGTTTACGTAAAACAGCTTCCAACACCGTGCGTTAAATTTCCAAACAATTTTGTTTACTGTGCAGTTCGTCCATAATAATTATGTTCTCCGTTAAGCCCGATATAATCGTTCAAAGTTTTTTTTTCTTCTTTCAAATTATTAGCGACCGCACAACAGGATATCTAACTGTAATGTCTTTATAGCAATCGTTTCTGTGCGAATTTGCGCGCATAGCGAATCGTTGGCAATGGGAATGTTCCCATCCGATTCATAACTGTATCGTAAAAGTTCCATTATTGTCCATTATCTCCGTTGATAATTTTCTCCTGTGCGTTCGACGCCTCGCGCTATACCCACCGACGGCGCGAATATGAACCACCGAGTGAATTTTATTGTCTTCGAATATGAAACGTTACAGGAGCGTGGATGAATCGCGAAACAAAGCGAGATTCACTGAATTATTCAGCGAATGTATTTTATGGACCATGTAGCACGAAAAAGTTTCACAATTGCGGCAAAGTTCCTGCAGGTAGGCATGCACTACCCGACTCTGTTAATCCTTCGATCAGCGGGTTAAGCTTCCGCACCTGGCGATTCAACGAGCCGGTACAGGAATAATATGGAATACCCGAGAATAATATGCGAATTATAGTGTACAACTGTAGTATAAATGTACTCTTGTATCTAGATACCGGTAGCCCGACGCGATGCGAGTGGGACGAGAGTATGCAGCATCCGCGTTGACCCTTGCCCCAAGCCTCCTCTCGCAAATGCCTCGCATTGTTTAAATCCCAAGTTTATTATTATTCAACGACGAGGCGAGAAGCTTTTTTGCCTCTTTGCGCTTTATCTTACGGATCATTGACGATCCTATATTTAACAATAAATAATAATACTAATATTAATAATAATAATAATATGGAACCAGGGATTAAAAAAAAACGTGAGTGTCAATAACTGAGAAGGTTGCGGAGTGCCGTCCGATGATAAAATGCGTCCCCTCGTTGATTCTGTCACGTATCTCGTTCCCCTTTTCACAATAGGACATTAATTTATGTACCTGCTGTTACGTTGTCAGCATTACGCCCGTATCGAAACGACGTAATGCTCGTTCGTACACTGTTTATGAATGCACAGCCGGCTGCCTACGTGCAGCCGACTCCCGTTCGGTAAAGCGTTTCAGCAAAGTGCCCGTGCATCGAATCGGAGCTTTGCCGACCCGCGAGAGTGACAACGAGGCAGGAAAATAACTTGAATACCTCTCTTTCGCATGGTCACAGGACTGCCTTCGCGGGTTCTCTACGATCCGTCCTCGCAGTCGTTTCTGCCCGCTGCTGTCGTTATAACGCGGCATCAGCGGTACGCGCACTTCAACCTACGCGAGACCTCGATTTCAGCGCTCTCGAGAAAAGACAGCGCAACGGAGTGCGCTCATACTTCCGCCGCAAATGCATCGAATCTGCATAAGAACACATGGGAGAGCTCTCGCGATAGCTGGAGACGCGCGAAAGGTCGCGATCAATCGATCACTGCGCGGGCGCGTGTGGTCCACGCGCCGTCACGTATCGGATAATGACCGGATGGAAATAAATTATGATTTAAAAAAAAGAAGAGAGATCGCTGCAGATAAAAATTCAATGGTCCGAGCGGGATTCGCTCACATAATAGCGGAAAAAAAAGTGATGAAAATCTATCCAGGGATTATCCGAGAGTAATCTACGTTACTTTGTCATGCAAGGCCGAGATCAAAGAAGCTTCGACGGGAGATCCATTATTCCGCCGATGTTACGGACATCGCCTCTGATACGCATGGCAATTGCCGTGCGATTGACTTTAGATCAGTGGGTTCCGAAAACGAAAATCTATTACATTTGTTCGAGGCAGGGTGGAATCGTCGGTGAAATATCGGTTTTTAAACTTTTAAAATGTAAAAAACTTTAAGATATCTATCTTAAAGTTTTTTACATTATAAATAAAAAGTATATTTAAATCATCACAGGTTTTTAAAAATAATGTTTTGGTTCATAGAGGAAACTTGATTTTTATAATGAGGAAGCACGTGGCTTCCTCATTTGTTACAATATTGCGTAGAGCTTCCTCTATGAGGAAGTAAAAAATCAACCAACAAACTTTCTCATAGGGAAAACTGTGCGCAAAATTGTTATAAATGAGGAAGCCATCCGCAAATTACTATGCACGATTTTTATCTAAGAAATTGTGAAAACATTGACGAACAGAGGTGTACCCTAAAAATAGTTTGTTGGCAAGAATTTTTTTTTAAATTCTTCAATTAAAATCTTCAATGGTAAATTTCACATTTTTCACATTTCAACATGTGAAAGTGTCCAACAGTTAAGAAAAATCATTTTTGTTTTTTTCAAAGGGAAAGCTAAGGTTTGGATGTTGAAGGGTTAATTCGAACATAGAGCAATTCGGTCACTGAGTTTGGCGTGTATTCTACAGTTTAATCTTTTCTCTCCGTATACGACGAGAATAAAAGTGCATTGTGCAACAGTCAGCAAAACGCCGTTGCAGCTGCAAACGCAGCTTTCCTTATTCTGCACATGTGCCGGGATGGCGCGACCGATGCTGATAAAAAGTCTCATCTGAAATGGAGGACACGGGTCCGTTTTGACATATTATTAGTTCCTACAGAAAGTCGAGTTTTTTCAATTTCCTCGCTACTGCTACTCTGCAAAATTTTCTTCGCAAAGACCGTCCGAGTCCGCCAGTTCGTTTCCGACGCCCTTGTTCGTTTTGCCACAATGGCTATAGCCGACCGATGTGCCGGACCGCACTCCATCCAGCTCGTGACTCTTCCCGATGAGTCTTCGAGGCTGAGTGAAAAACTTTGGCACATCCATTCTCCTCTCTTTTGTTACCGGAGATAAAAAAATATTTAACCGGGTCGACTCTCCGCTGTTCCACGGACCTTGCTTGGAAATAAACCTGTGACGACGCGGCAGAGCGACTCTCTCGCAACTCGCTTCGTCAAATTATAACTTTTAATCGGGTCGGGTAAAAGCAAAAGCGTTGAATGGCAGTCCCTTTTTCTCTGTTTTTGTTTTCTCTACACAGATCCCATTTCATTGTCTTGTGGTACGAATGTACTGAGCTTGTTGCCCCCGATCCTCAAACACAAACGGAATCGTCCTAACGAGAGAGACTGAGAAGATCCAAGGAAAAACGTTCCGTCTAATCGACTTCTCGTGCTCGTTTCATGTAAAGTCAAGTTTCTTTAGTTAGGCCATTAGCGGCGATGGGCTGCAGATCCGCCCAAGGTTCTTACTTCGTGCCTGAAACTTGTAGAGGGAAACCAGGGCAAAACGGACCCTTCTCCTCCATTTCAGACGAGACTAGTTGTTCCTCCTATTTTATTTTCGGACAATAAATATTGAAGGTAAAAAAGGTGAAAGGTTCGTTATAAATGTACGAACTCATCATCATTACTGTTTTTTACTGTTGACAAGAATTTAACCTCTTTCGTGATAGCAAGCTTTATGGAACAGCTTGTGAAAAAGTTTATTACTGAAAACGACGATATGCAAACTTGACCATTGTGTTCCTTTAATGGAACGTCGTTATCGCTCCTTCCTGAAGGCGTAAGGTAAATTTCCGTCTTTGGCAGTTGGTAGAATCGTTGGGAAACCCTATAGATTAGGAGAGCCATAAAACGGTAAAGATCAATGAACGTGAAGAGGCGACGACGTCGTCGACGACAATGCACTGTGTCAAGCCAGTAAAGTGCTGACCGCGGATGTTGGATTCGAATTGGAACACGCGAGCGTAGAAAGTCCCTTCGAGCACATACCGAAGAGAGTACTGTAACTCAACGTATTTATACCGGACAGCTCATAGCGAACGCGAAATTCTCGATGTATCGGAACGCATTCGTATAGAGAGAGCTATTAAATTCCGAAGCCTCTCACTTAACTTTCCTCAGTTGAACGATTGGTCAGTTGCATCGCACGATATGCGATGGAAAAATAGCTCACGCGGTGGCCTCGGTAGAAAAACGCGTTTTATTCATTATTTTTAATTGGGAACATTTTACGTTTTTTCGGATGAAAAAAAAACACGTTTTTTAGCCAGAAATCATCAATAACTCCCTTGATAAATTCGTCTCATCTTGAGTGGGTCCAAATATTAATGGTTCAGTTATTTGAGTCTGCGCATCCAATAATGATAATCCGTACAATTGATGTTGCTAATGTATGTAAGCTGCATCGCACGATACACGATAGAAAAATAGTTCGAGGGAGTTGGGGGAGGTCGGCAGAATGACGCGTTTTATTAATTTTTAATTGGGAGTTTTTATACGATTTTTTGTTCAGATGAAAAAAAAGAAATATGTTTGTTGTCCTGAAATTCTCGAAAGTCCTTAAAAAATATTTGAGTCTGCACATCCAATAATGATAATCCGTCCAGTTGATGTTGCTAATGTATGTAAGCTGCATCGCACGATATACGATAGAAAAATAGTTCAAGGGGGGGTTCGGCGGAAAAATACGTTTCATTCCATTTTTCTAAATGGCTCTTTATATACGATTTTTGTTCAGATGAAAAAAAAAAATCAAACTCGTTTTTTGGCCTGAAATCGTCTTAGGCGGGCTAAAATATTGTTATCTCATTTATATGAGTGCAGGTCCAATGATAATAATCCGTATAGTTGATGTTGCTAATGTATGCAATATATATACGCTGATATATACGGCACGATCTAACTAATGAGAAAATTAATTATTCGTTACAGATCAAGCTGGAACGCGTACTGGGCGTTACAGTTTCGAGCAACGCGGCGCTCGACTGCGACGCGACGAGCGAACTTGTCGCATATCCTGCTGGGTGAGTTTATTTATACGAATACGCTAGATTTATCTGGTTATTTATTGTACACCAAGCCCGTGGCAATTATTTCAGTGCTTTAGATAGCATTCTTCTGAACGGTTCGTGCTTTTTTCTATTACCGTCCGTCAATCGGACGATTTTATAGCTTTCATCGATCCTCGATATACATCGAAATGTATTGGACTTCGCGCAAAGAAAATACCTCGATAGGTACACAAACCGTCGAGACATTAATTCTCTGTTCACAGAGTACACAATAATTTCGTAAAATGGATAAATAATATTGTTCAGCAGGTAATTCGTCATTCTGACCCGTCGTGCACTTTTAAATAAAATCGTACATGTAATGCACCGGCTGGAAGCTTTTATGCCAGACCTGGTAGATCAAATTCAATGTACAATTGTGAAGAAAAATTAATATACTGTTACAGTGAAATTAAAGTGAATTATTGGAACTAAAGTAGGTTTGCAGTAAAGTTGAGGTAATTTATTAAAAGTAAAGTGTTTGCAAAGTATTTAATGCTCTGTACATTCACTTTTCATCACAATCGTACATGAAATGTTTTTATTCATAAACTGATGTATCAACCAATTTATGAATAAAAACTTCCAGAACCGGTACAGTAAGTTTCATACCAATTTTTTCACAGTGTGTCATCATCAATTTAGTTTCGTATTTTTATTTGCGCAGTTAAGAAAGAAGAGTTAAACTGTTTTCCGTTTGTGTCAAAAAAATTGTCGTAAAATGTGCGACTAATTTTTATCTCCGCGACGTTCGGTGATCTCAATTTTTTAATCCCATTACTTCGAGCTCGACGTTGGCGTGAGTCCGGAGTGAAACTCGAACCATTTAACGAGGGTGAAATAAGGCAATGATTAATTTGTAACGGGAAGCGATTAATCGCGATGACCCGACGCGAGGCACCATTCACCGCGAAATTTCTTCTTCACTCGATTACGATCCTCCGTGCGTGTGTGACACGCCGTGTGTGTGGCGAATGCAGGTTGAAAAGGGAAAATATAAAAGTGCGAGAAGCGTCGCTGCAGCGCAAACGCGGACCTGCGGCGCTTCGTCGTTTATCCCGAGCAACTCTGTATCACCATCTGACGGCTCATTTTTTTTTTTTTTTTTTTAACTCTTTTTTAATCTTCATTTTCTTTCACTTCTATACTCGCCTTACATGCCTGACGGCAGCGAGGAGCCGCTGAAAATGTGTGCACAGTGTGCATACACAGCTGGGTGAATGAAAGAATGGCGAAAGTGCGATGAAGAGATTACTTCCGCTTTATCGTCGCGGTGAAAGAGTCAATGTGTGCGTGTGCGGTTTGAGGCCCGTGCAGTCAAAGCAACAGCCCGGTGTATGCTGTGGCAAATATATACAAACGAGGAACTTCTCAGCCACGGAATCTTTAGCCGGCAGTAAAAGACGAACATCCTCTTAATTACGAAACTGAAGAGTGCTCGGGAAAACAACGCGTGATCTCGTCGAGCAGCCAGGCACCAATTACCGCGAATACTCGATCGATTCTAGTCGAGGAATTTTCATAATTGCACCTTGCCGGAGACCAACTAATGTCAACTTTTTAAAAAAGTTGATCACTAAAATCGTGAAAATAAGCTCTCGGCAGTTCTGGGATCGGATGAGAATTTTTATTTTTGTTAGCATTCAGACAGACACTATACAATGGGTTTCGCGACTCCCAACTAGGTTTCAATTATTCTGAGCCAATTATTAATTCCAAACTAATTCCAATTATTCTTTGGATGACATCTTTCTGAATATCCATACTCCATATTTTTCTTTGAATATCTTGACTTTGAATAGCTCGACGGCTTTCTGAATAGTTTGCTCGATATCTTATTGAATATCTTGCTCGACATCTTTCGGATTATTTTGTTCGACATCTTTTTGAATGTCTTGCCCGATATCTTTTTAAATATCGTGCCCGATATATTTTTTGAATATCTTATTCGATATTTTACTAAATGTCTTGCTCGATATCTTACTAAATATCTTTCTGAATATCTTGCTCGACATCTTGCGGATCATCTTGCTCGAGATCTTTTTGAATACCTTGCTCGATATCTTGCTAATTATTCCGCTCGACATTCGTTCTGAATATCTCCCTCGATATCGCGATAAATATATTTCTCGACATCTTACCGGTGCAGACTTTCAGAGGATTCTGTGCACTTGAAAATCTCGCTGGAGATCTTTTCGCATCAAAAAATGTATCGGATCTCGGTGACTAAAATTTTTGGAATCATCGGGTGACGTGTATGTGTATAATTATCGGAATGGACCGGGGCGTTTGCATTCAATATGGGTCAGTGCTCTCGCTGGGAATCGGGTTAATAAGAAGAACGAGAAGAAGATACGGGGAGGAGCGAAAAGTAATCGTGCAAGGTCTCCGCGATCGACGTGGCCCAAGGCGCGAGCGGGCAACCGTGGCATGTGGTACTCGCGGAAATGGGTCGCACGACGATGTTGCAGAGCTCCGTGTGCAGCACTCGCCTTGAGAGAAAGGTGAACGGACCTCGAGCGCGGTATTATAGAGAGACGATCAGTCCGCGTGTCGCCCGAGCAAACAGAATCGCCTCTTCCGATAGCAGCGACTTCGAGTATAGTAATATTCAACGATCTTTATTTGTGTACCTTGTGCATACACCGAGAGCGTCGTATCGGACGATCGATTCCCGCTCAATCGCCGATGCTCTCGCAGCTTTTTTGCAAAATTTTTACTTCACTTTAACATAATTGAAAAAAAAAAATTCTGGACTTCTCATAGAAGAAGTTTCGCGAATAAAGAAACATCATGAGAAAACGATATGACGATTTCAATTTCCTATTTCTATGAGAAACCGATATGAAAATTTTAATTTTTAACTTTATGAAGAAACGCTATGAAAATCTCAATTTTTTTATTTTACAAAGAAAGTACATTTATGGAAGTAATGTAAGCAAATTGCAAGTTCTAGTACATTAAATTTACAATTTATTTTTAAAGTCTAGATTTTTAAAAAATCAGGATTATCGTCGCGTAAATAAAATCCGGAAAGTGGAAATTGATCAGGGGTATTGACCCGTTCTAAGCAAAATTATCGTAGTTACAATACACTTTGGGAAATTCATTCGCGACAATTACATTAACTCTTACGTTTCAAATCTCTCCAGCTCTCCCGCAGGATAATGGACAGATAAATCGTCCGGCGATTCTGCGGGTATTATTACAGTCCTCTCCAACTTTGCGAAATTGTTGCAAGAACAAGGATATAAACGCCACGTTTAACCGGTATAAGAGCGCTGATGGTGGGTCTCACGAGCTTCGAGAGTCAAGAACCTTCCCGCTTGATTCCGTATAATATATATATATATATATATATATAATATATATAGTTGATGTGCGAAGAGCCCATGAATTATCTTTATTATCTCTCACTATTTTGCCATTGAATTTTCTCTCGTTGAGCCGCGACGATCTCGTGCCTTAACAACGACGCAATTTTAGCGGAGATAGCAATTCAATGTGCCCCTGTGGCCTATCCCGACACAACGGCAACGCGATTCCCCTCGGGGCTGATTGCGCATCGCCTTTAAGCTACGTTACCGCTAATAACGATACTAAATGCGATAGCAATCTCCGACTACGCCCAATTGAGAAAAGGAGGATACACTCTCATTATACAATTCAATTTTCAATTAAATTATAGCTACATTCTATCTTGCAACACTCTCTATTACGGTTAATTTGTTTAACGGAGTCTTCCACCTCTCAATTATTCAATATTTTCTTTGCTACATTGAATTATCCTGCGATAACCTAATTTAGTTTAAAAAATGTTCAATTAATTGAATCATACAAAGGTGGAAATCTTATGCTGTGGCGCGGCCCGGAGTTTCTATAAACTCGCTTTCGACTCCCAATTAACTAATTTTAGTTTTCCTAGACTCGATTTTTGTGAAAATTGTCTTTCGTTAATCAAGACGTTTGCGAACAGTTGATGTTGCAGCTATGTTGCAAACAAATTCAAGTCTCTTTATTTATTAACCTGATAGTTCACGAGACTGTTCGCGCTCCAATTTTGAACTTTCTTCACGATACTCCACTATTTTTATTTTCATTTTTTGTAAATTCATCTCAGTTAATTAATTTTCATTTTCCACACTCGTTTTTTGTGAAAATGTTCTTAAGTAAACCACGACGTTTGCGAACAGTGTTGATGTTGCAGTTAATGTTGAAAAAAAAAACGTTCAAGTCTCCTTATTAATTATCCTAAAGGTCACTCGATTGATCGCTGTCCGGTCTTGAACTTTCTTAACGATACTCGGAGATCTTTTTTTTTTTTGACCACCAACCCGAACTCTTTTGTCAATTCGTACAAGCCAGTGTTCGCCCATCCGGTCCGCGGTACATAGAAATAGCTTTTCGGGATCGTTCGCGTCAGGAAATTGAAGTCCGGCAATGGCAGGAGAGCATCGTAGTTTCTAAGGACTTGTGTGTGGCTCTAACAAACTCGATAACGAGGTCAAACTCGCGAGCTCGGTTTTGCCGGTTCCTCGGTAAAAATAGACGAGTTTCGGATGGAGCATGGAGCGATGAGGGGGTTCTGGGCCACGGGGGAGTCCTTTGTTCAAAGGACAAACGCCAGGATAATTCCCCACCGACGAACTCCCGCAATGAAGTCATAATGCGGAACATTTCGAGCACACACAGCGGTCTCGTCCCACATACGACGAATTTTCGTTCAAGAACCCACCGGTGATATATTAAACATAATATTAATTCTTTGTCCGTGCAATCTGGGCGGTGTATTAAAACCTCGCGAGAAATTGATTCGTTCCCAGTCGGGCCGCAAAATCTATGAATAATTCAGAGCCAAGGGGCGGTCTTCGAGAATTCTCGACAAATTTTGCTCCGGGCAACGAACCCCTAATCTTTGCCCTTCGAGAATTTCAACGTCGCTCGGGACGACTCGAATCGCAATACTGAGGCGACCGATTTGCGGAATTCCTGTTATCGACTATCGGACCAGATATTGACAATGTCTGCACAACTACGTCTCGTATCTTCCCGTCTGTTTTGAGCCTGTAAACTACTTCCGCTTCCTCTTGGAGGAAGCTTTATTTTCATGGTTTTTTTTTACTCATTTCAACTCTTGCAGCCTAAGAACGAGTAAAGTTTTCAAGCGGGAGTTCATCGCGCAGTCGGAACTTTTAATCCTCACTGTCCGTTGAAATTTTTGAACGAGTGGCTTTCACTCGGCGAAATATCGAATTTTGCGAATATCGGTCGAGCAGTTTAAATATTTGTCATATCTTGGTTTACTTTAAAAATTTTTTTGGAATCTTAGTATTAACATTTTTTTTTCGGGTCGTTACGAAGCGACTAACGGCTTCCTTGTTATTTTCATCAACCCGCAAAAGCTTCCTCCGCGAGAAACAATTACAGAAAATACTTTCTCACAGAAGCTTTGCAATTAAAAATAAATAACCCGAGGAAGCGACGTGAAAGTTTCAATTTTCAGTTCCTTTTTTTTCTTCCCTCCGACAATCTATATTAAAACTTCGCACTTTGCGGCACCCTCGAGGACAGATTGAAGGAAGAGAATAGTCTCTCCTATGCCCTCTCAGCTCAAGACTCGTTTTAGGGACTTTTTATTCGAGTGACCCTCGCGATGTGAATAAAAAGAAAAGAAGAGGGGAAAAAAAAAAAAAAAAGAAGAGAATAAGGCGGAGACTCGAGGACGGGGCCGTGTGAAGGAGGCGCGCTTGACTCTCGGTGGCTTCGACCTAGTGAAACTGGCACATACTGCACGGAGACCAGAATCGTCTGCAATGTCGGTGCAGCTAATGGAAAGAAGGGAAAGAGGAGAGAAAGACCGAGCCGCCCCAGGTGCAACGGTACACAGTGTTTTTTTTTTTAGTCACTAAAAAAATGAACATCGGGAATTTTTAGGCACGAGCACAGAGATACTTAATACAAGATACTTAATACACGAGTTCCGAGCGTACGATGATGACTGGGGAGCCGTGCATGGATAGCACGAAGTGCATAAAGCATCCGCACCTATGCAACTACGGCCAGCTCTTGCCCTCCGGGCTCCTTGGCCGTCGTCGAGCGATTCATGTAAAAAAAAGGCTGAGCGCGCTGTCGATGAAAAGGCTAACCAAGTTCAGAGGCCAACCGGTCGATGCTGGAATAATAATTGCGATTACAAGTACCTCTATCGATTATAAGTCTCTATAATCCCAGACACTTTTCCCAGTTCTATCAATGTGTCCAAGGGTACTCGTAAAAATTATTAAATATTTATGGTATTTAAAGAAATAAAACAATGATTTTTACGACAATAAATCATGTTTACGAGAGCGAAGACAGGATTAATTTTTTTGTTTTTAATCGCATAGCGATTAACAGAACTTCTAGTGATTATAAGTTTCCACAATTCCAGACAATTCTTCTAGTTCTATCAATCCGTCCAAAGGCTCTCATAAAAATTATGAACTATTTATGTTATCTAAAAAATGAAAAAAAAAACCATTTGGGAGTCAAGAAATAATTTTTACGCGTGCGAGGACAGGATTTTAAATTTTCTTATTTTTTTTTTTTTAGCAACCCCGTTTTATGTCCCGCTGTTACAACACAAGAGTCGCCTTAACGCGATCCTTGCGCATCTCATAAAATTGAACACTCTCGCGCGCCGGGAAACGATCTCGCTTCTTCCTTGTAAATAATTCGTACACGTCGTTGTTGTATGCTCGCGCGTATTCGCGAGAGTGGAACGACCGTGATTGCGTCGTAGCAGCCATTAAGGATGTAACCCAGTCGCGGAGGACTCTCGTTTTTCATTGGCTCGCCGCGCGATACGCTGACACACTCGTCCTTAATGTTGATTATTTTTTTTTATCTCTTTTTTATTACAGCTTGTATAACTTCCCCTTTGCCCGCGTGAAAATTTATCAGCGTCGTGTACAAATGTCGATACGTCGTGTATGAACGGAAACCGCGTTCACGAAGCCAAAGGTTCGTTAACCCGACTGCTCGACGTCGCGCGCGTTTTCAATGTCACCGCGTGTCCTCCCTACACGCCTGAAAGTGAAGTAACCGGAAGTTCGCGGACGTAAATGGTAGTCTCGCTGTGTGTACGGGAACACAGGCTATTAAATACGTAAGAGCGACCGTTGCGGCTTCCAGTCTTAGTTCCTACAATCCCATTTTTTATTCTTCTACTCCGAAACAGTTTTTAGTTTTTTTTTTCGCGTGAGACTCAATCTCCATTTAATCTTTGTTCACGTGTCGAACACGAATTTCGGTTTCACGAATTTAAGTTTTGGCCGCAAATTTGAAAACTGTCGAGACGTTTTTTTTTTTTTTTGCAATGGCAAAATTGATAGTGTGAATTTATTCGAGAGGAAAAATGATACATTTCTTATTTCTCCACGTCACGATTTCGCCAAGATCGTTAAGGGTAAATTTGATCGAAGTGTAATTGAATTAAAAAAAAAGGTTAAAAACAAGAAGTAGACAGTTTTTTTTTCGAGTGAAAATCAATCTCCATACAATCTTCTCTAACGCCTCGAACACGAATTTCTTTCGTCCCGTTAAATTTTATCCGCAGATTGCAAAAACTGTCAATACTTTTTTTGCAATAGGAAAATTGATAGTTTTATTTTATTCGTGAGGTTGTTCGAGTTCTTCGAAGCATCGCAAAACGATAAATTTCTTATTTCTTTACGTCGTGATTTCTCCAAGGTCGTTGAGGCTAAATTTGGTCGAAGCCTAATTGAATAGAAAAAAAAGTCGAATGGAAGAAGAAGACGCAGGCAGGAAGAGCGCGACAGCCGTGGAAACGCTGAACGTTCGCCGGCTTGGAGTCACGGTCGTGATCGTCCCAGCGAGAGAGGAAAACGAGGCAGTCACATGGTGATTCGTTCCGGAGCCACGTGACTTCCATGACCCACCGACGATCTACGGAAACCATAATCGCACCAGCGGAGTCGAAGAAATCGGATATAAATTACAAACATTACATCCTGATCGAAAATTAGAATTTCACTTAAAAAAAAAAAAAAAAAAAAAAAAAATAACAAAAAAAATTACACAAACATTGCAATTTCCGTGGCACTGCTAGAGCCGCAGCCGCTGCCGGTGGTTCTCGCGCAGTGTCCCTCGTCCGCCGGTTTCCTGGCCGACTACCGTGACGAGACGCGCGACGTCGGTCTCACGGAGAAAGCCGAGTGCAATCTCGTTGCTGCACGGGCTGATACGCGAAAAAGTCTTCTCCAGACGCCGGATAGATAGAGGCCTCGCGCCGAGAAACGAGTGCCACGAGAAGAATTATTATTCTGCTCCTTTTTTATTTTTACAAACTATTCACGCACTTCCGCCGGAAGAGAGGGCTTTGCAGTTCGTTCCGGGATTTGCCGGTGCGAGATGAGCCCGAGCAGCTCCGAGCAGGAAGCATGATTCTCTGTGTCGCATTATCCCACCGTCGGGTATTCTTCTTCAAACTTTCAATCGGCCGTAATTAAGCCTGTGCCCGTTTTTTATTGCTCATTACTTCGCCGCTCGACGGAGATGCTCGTCAGTCGCTGGAATGGCCCATCGGAACGGGCTCGTTAAGGATATTAAAAAGATGCGCGGTGCATACAATGTTCCGTATTATATCAAGCGGTTGAAAAAAAATTATATATATATATATATATGTATGTTAATGAATTTTTTTTGTTTCGCTCTGTTTTGCAGTTGCACGGTCGTTCTGTTCAATCCACGCAAGAACACACAGTCCCACGTGCTGAACGGATGCAGGAAGACTGTTACGTCCCTGGCTCTTGCCGGCGATGGAAGACTTCTTGTCACCGGGGAGTGCGGACACATGCCGAACGTTCGGGTCTGGGACATCTCCGATCCGCATAACGCAGTTCAGATCGCCGAATTTACCGGACACAAATATGGCATCAATTGCGTGGTACGACTTTTTTTTGTTACTCTGAATTCAATCTCGGGGTTCGTTGAGGTTCTTGACGATATTTCGATCGGTTCATTTTAATTCGGAATTTAAAGTTCCATGAAGTTGCAACTTTTATTGTTTCGATGGGCGGAATTTTTATGTTACCGAATTACAAAATTCCAGTACCAATGGCTTTATTCCACGGTTCGACATTGATCGACTCAAAAGAATTTCGAGTATTGCTTAACGATTTTTATATTTTTAACTCCGAATTTTTAACTCTCAGTTAAATCCGGTGGCCCATTGACAATATTTCGATCGGTTCATCCAAAATCGGATTTTAAAGTTCCATGAAGTTGCAACTTTTATTGTTTCGATGGGCGGAATTTTTATGTTACCGAATTACAAAATTCCAGTACCAATGGCTTTATTTCACGGTTCGACATTGATCGACTCAAAAGAATTTCGAGTATTGCTTAACGATTTTTATATTTTTAACTCCGAATTTTTATCTCTCAGTTCAATCCGGTGGCCCATTGACAATATTTCGATCGGTTCATCCAAAATCGGATTTTAAAGTTCCATGAAGTTGCAACTTTTATTGTTTCGATGAGCGGGATTTTTTATTACGGAATTAAAAAATGCTCCTATCAATGGTGATACTTTATTTCATGGTTGGGAATTGATTCATTCAAAAGAATTTCGAGTATTGCTGGAAAAAAAATTAATCTGGTATCTCGTCGGCCTCATGCTGTACATTTAAGGTCGCGATTTCAAGAACCGCTCCGTCCCATTGAGCAACTGAATTCTCGGCAAGATTCCACGGACCCGTCCTATCCCAACCGCAGCGATCGCGAAACCCGAACAGTTACGGGTCTCCGTGTCGTCGACGGCCTTACATAGAGAGTCGGACGATCGGATCACTACCGATCCGGACCGGAGGGCAATAAACTTTGCTCTTTGTGCAACGCACTTTCGATGTATCGGTCACTTTCTGTTTTAGATCCCAGCCAAGTTTCGTACCGCTTAAAAAAAATAAAAACATGAAAGTAAAAGACAAAAAGTCAGTTGAATTAAATCATCAAGTCGATGAATTGTTACAGATTGTTCTTTTGTTTTTTCAATATTTTTTGTACGACTACACTGATTTTACTCACTCTCGATGTACCGGCCGCTTTCTGTTTTAGATTTCAGCTGAGTTTCGAACCAATAAAAAAAAGTCAGTTCGATAAAATCATCGAGTCGTTGAATTATTATAAATTTTTTGTTATTTTTACAAAATTTTATTCCACGACGACACTGATTTTATCCGCGTTCGATGTTTACGATCCACTTTCTGTTTTAGAATTCATCAAAGTTTCGAACCACTTAAAAAAAGTCAGTTCAATAAAATCATCAAGCCGATGAATTATCATAGATTTTGCTGTCGTTCCTTCGAAATTTTATTCTACGAGTTAACTTTCGTGACAGTCGCATAAACGAACGATGAGAAAGGCTGACCCCGCTGTATTAACGGAACTTAAACGATGAAACAAAAAAAAACAGCAGAAAACGAAAATTCGAATAATCTTTAACGATCGCGAGCGATTAATAAGCTCCTTCGGGTAGTCAGCGAGGGGGGGCTTTTATCGACTTAAAAATATTCAGATCGCGTGCACCTCAGCGATTGCACCGGACCGGGCGCGACGGCCGGTAGATACACGGGCGCTCGCACTCGGGCGATGAATCGACCGAGATCTTAGCACACTAAATCACGTCGCTCCAACGGTACTTCGTGTACCGATATTAGCCCACGAGTGGTCAAACCGCTCTTTCGAAAGTAGCACCGAGTCTCCGCGACTCCCGTGACTCCGATTCCGCCGGTCTAGCAACATTTTTCCCAGATACGAATAATTAAACCGGTCAACAAAACTAACGATGAGCTATTTATTTATTGATTTTATTTTATTTTATTTTATATTCGCAGGCATTCTCACCGAGCAACAAGTACGTCGTTTCGGTGGGCTCGCAGCACGACATGATCGTCAACGTGTGGGACTGGAGAAACAACGTCAAAGTCGCCTCCAACAAAGTATCGAGCAAAGTGAAGGCTGTCTCCTTCGCCGAGAATGGAAATTACTTTGTCACCGTCGGCAACAGGCATGTCAAGTTTTGGTACCTGGAGTACTCGCGCAGTGCCAAGGTAATTACTTCCGTTTCACTGCGAGTCCATTCATTCATTATAAATTCCCATCACATGCGTCAAGATAATAAAGATTTGCTTGAGCGTTAAAAAAAGAAACCTCGGACCTCAAAATTGACTGGAAAAATATTTTAGTCAATTTGCTGAATTTTCCGATCGATGACAGGTTGCAAGAATAGTTATTTGTATGACAAGGGCATAGAAAGGGAGTTCTTGACGAGTGTGAAAATGCCGCACGAGCCGAAGGCGAGTGCAACATTCACACGAGTGCCGCACGTGCATGTGTTAGGAAAATAATAATACGTAATGGGCTTGATCGACGATCGAATTAAAAAAAAATACTGTGTCAAAGAGGCACGTGCACAGACTCTGATTGCTTCCTCTCGATTGATCGATCGGTTTTTTTTCTCTACTCCGTCCCACTCGCTCTCTGAGGTCTGCATTCGTTGACCTGCCGTAGAGAAATCTCGTTCGAGCCTGAAGCCTCACGGCTAAAGCGTTTCGAGATAGCGCCCCGAGATAGGCAACACGACGAAGTAGTGATCATTTACTCTTACAGTACAAGGAACCAGTGCCTTTGATGGGCCGATCGGCCATACTAGGCGAGCAAAGGAACAACGATTTCGTCGATGTTGCCTGCGGCAGAGGCGAGATGGCAGATTCCACATACGCCATCACCAAAACTGGGCTTCTATGCGAATTCAATAACAGGAGACTACTAGACAAGTGGGTCGAACTTCGAGTAAGTTTTCAACTGCACCGTTCACCTCTCGGACAAATGTTCCAACGAAATATCCTTTGGAAACACTTTTCACATGTAAAATGTGCACTTGTTTATTATTTTTTCAGACGAGCAGTGCCAATTGCATATCCGTGGGTGACAAGTACATATTCATCGGCTGTGCTGAGGGAATCGTCAGGTGCTTTAGCCCAGCGAGCTTGCAATTCGTCACGACGCTGCCGCGAACTCATTATTTGGGCGTGGACGTGGCCCAAGGATTGTCCATAAAGTAGGTGAAAAAATACCAAGGAGCTACCTGTGGATGAGTAAAAAAAATGGGAATTTAAATTGAGAAAAAAAGCACAAATTTTTCATTTCAGTGACGATTGAAATGAACGTTTCAATCAACGTAGTGGGGCTTTCATTTCAGTGGTGATTATCCACCGGCTTCATTGTCTAACTACCTGCGAAAAAATTTAAAAAATTGGGAATTTAAATTGAGGGAAAGAAGAACAGAAACTTTTTTTTTAGTTGCAATTTTTCTTGGCCGACGCTGTTCGTTCGTGAGCAAATTATCACGGGTCTCTTCAATTTTTTGTTTCAGTCACATGTCGCAGCATCCGACAAACGCGAGATACCCGGACGCCATAGCCCTGGCGTTTGACGAGCGCAATAACAAGCTCACCTGCGTTTACAACGATCACAGTATCTACGTCTGGGACGTGAGGGACATAAGAAGAGTTGGAAAGTCTCATTCGTTCCTGTACCATTCGGCCTGCATATGGGGCGTTGAAATGTATCCGACTGGACAGGACTCGGCGAACGCCATGCCGCCTGGTAGTTTCATCACTTGCTCCAGCGACGACACGATACGCGTGTGGAATCTCCAGCAGGACTTGGCTCCCGACGACACACTCTACAAGAGAAATATTTACAGCAACGTAAGGTCTAGCCTCGTTAAAGTTCAAAGAAAAAAAAAGAAAACAGTTTGTCTAAACGTAAATAATAATAGCAATCCGCTGGACGTTGGTTATTTTTCAAAGTCTGAGGAAAATACATCGAATAGACGAAATAAATAGTTAATCGGACATCGATAAATTTAATCAAGAATTCTATCATTTAAACTCAGAATCTTGGATCGTTCTTAAAAAAAGAAAATGCGGCTATCGGTTTTCCGAGCTGAAGTTGATATAGATTTGTAGGATATACGAACAAAATTTCTCATAAATGTATAGATTTACGAGAGCGATAAATAGGACGACAGGGTTACATTATTGCCTCAACAAATGTATCTGTATTCGACGAAAAAAGAAAAGAAAAGAAATAGATTGTCTGAGCAAAAATAATCACAGCGGTCCGTTGGACGTTGAATATTTTCCAAAGCCTGAGAAAAACGCATCCAGTAGACGAAAGAAATGGTTAACCGAGCATCGATAAATTTAATAAAGAATTCTATCATTTAAACTGGCAATCTCCGATCGTTCATAAACGAAGGAAATGTAGTAATCAGTTTTCTGAGCTGACGTAGATATAAATTTATAGGATTAAAAAACATTGCTCATACATTTATAGATTTACGAGACCGGTAAATAGAACGACAGGGTTGAATTATTGCCTGCAACAAATGTATCTCACCGACAGTGCGACTCACGTTCAAGAACTTTCATTAATCAATGTACCGTTACGTTATATTGCAGGAATTACTTAAAGTCTTGTACGTGGATCCTGATTTAACCTACTTGAAAGACCTCGATCTCGCTGCGGCTGGAACTACGGAGAAGAGCGACGCCTCTTATGACGGACGCAACGGTGTCAGGTCGATAAGGGTCAGTCCCGATGGCAAGCATCTTGCTTCCGGCGACAGGTAATCTTTTTTCCCCTCCGTCGCAGCCTCGAACGAGCTTCTCTTACTCCCGTTTACTTGACACGACAAATCCTCGTTTCCGCTTCAGATCTGGAAATATACGAATTCACGACGTCAACTCGCTGGAAGAAGTCTGTCTCGTCGAGGCACACGACGCCGAAGTCCTCTGCCTCGAGTACTCGAGATTCTCTCGATACTGCATGGATTCACCGAGACTGTTGGCGAGCGCTTCACGCGATCGACTCATTCACGTATTCAGTGTCGATCAGGGATACAACTTTTTGCAAACTCTCGACGATCACAGCTCCTCGATCACCGCCGTGAGATTTTTCAGTCAGAACAATCAAGCTGATCAGATACAGATGGTCTCGTGCGGTGCCGATAAGAGCATCATTTTCAGACAGCTTCAATCGGTATGCTTTTGTGCCAATACATCCATATTAATTTCTGCCTTTCTATAAACAAATATAAACAAGCCAACCAAAAATTTCAACTATAACGTTCTTAGATTTTACGATTGAAAAACTGTTTATTTCTGTTAAAACATTGTTTACAACTATATAGCCGTCTTTTTATTTTTTGCGATAATGATAACAAAACTTTAGTGATGTATATTAATAAACAGTTTTTACGAAGGTGTTGTGTACATCCGGTTGGCAGTCAGTAGGTCAACTGTCGGCAAAGACATTTTTTTTTTACGCTTTGTACAATTTTAGGTACCCGGAGGCTCGCCGCAGTTCGCCCGTGGTCACAACGCCCAAGGAAAGACAACGCTCTACGACATGGAGGTAGATTCGGGCCAAAAGCACGTTCTGACAGCATGCCAAGACCGCAACATCAGGGTGTACAACGTAATGACTGGCAAACACAGCAAAACGTTCAAGGGCTCGGTCGGCGAGGACGGTTCGCTTATCAAAGTCGTTTTAGGTACGTAGCATATATATAGCTTTGTACTTTTGTATAACGTATCTTTCATTCGTTATATATATGCATATATAATGTTTCAATCGATTGACAGATGCCTCCGGAATATACGTCGCTACCTCGTGCACAGACAAAACTTTGTGTGTCTACGATTACTACAGCGGCGAATGTATGGCAACGATGCTGGGACACTCGGAGCTCGTGACTGGCCTTCGTTTCAGTCCCGATTGTCGTCATCTCGTCTCGGCGAGCGGCGACGGATGCGTCTTCGTCTGGCGCGTTCCTCACGACATGGTCGTCACTATGCAAGCTCGACTTGCTCAGCAAGCCATGCGCGCTGGAAAGTGAGTACTCTTTCTCGCGATTAAACCCTTTGCCCCTGCAGCTGTTTCGTTCGAAATTTCTTCTTCTATTTCAGTGCATTTTTTAAAATTTTATTGTGAATACACACAATGTAAATACAAATAATTGTGAATACAAACAAATTTTTCCCGCCCATCTGTAGAAGGCCATCGTCGCAAGTGAACGGTACGGGCGTCGGTATCCAGGTGGACAACGAGACGTTCGGCTCGCCGCCTCCCGAGTTCCTGGATCCAAACGCGAATCCCTCGCCACAGAGCGTTGGCGTCGATTATCGTTTCAGCGTCGGACAGTTGCCGCTCTGGGCGAAGAAACAAATAAACACAACAGCGAGTACGAACGACTCGCCGCCGTTGAGTTCCGGCGTGAGATCGTTGAGCGTCGATCTGCCGAAAGGTCGTTGGGCACAGCGCGTTCAACAGGGCGATGGAATTACCGTGAAATCCGTTTACGACAGCGACGAGATAATACCGTTTCCCCCGCCAAGAAGTGGAAACGACTCGGACGGCGGCGGCGGCGGAGGAGGATCGAAAGACAGTTCAATCGACAGCGGCACCGAGACCAAGTGCAGCAGCGACTATCGGCGGGAAGGCATTCTCATTAAAAGGGTCAGTCTCGTCGTTAAGCCAGCGATCGCTCAATTGGTTTAATCACTCGCAATTTTATTTATCTATTTATCTTACACCGCTGTGTATTTATTATTAACTCAAGAGCTATTTATTTGTAATCGATGTAGCCACGAATAATTACGAGATATCACTAATTTATTTTACGAAAGCCACTCTGTAATCACGTTGCTTTTTTTCCGACGTTTGTCCGTCCTTTCGCAATTGCCGTTCGTCACGCTATAGCCAATTCACCCGGGAAATCTCACTAGCTACTAACAACCGCTGCACCGCACCAATAATAACGCTGATCACATTTTTTTTTTAGGAGGAGGAAGAAGTTTTTCAACCATGCGCAGATAGTTACAGGGAATTGCTTGACGAATCGAAAGAGGTACTAACAGATCACGTAACATATTAATCGTCAAGAAAAGTCACATGGAAAAATAATGTAAATGAAAATATTAACGCCTCACGTACGGAAGCTCCGCGACCTTGTCGAACACAAAATGTAAATATAAATTTTGAATAACGATAGCACACTTATGTATTGAAGATAAAAATTTTATTTTAGACAAATATAATACCGTGAATATTACTCTTCGAAGAGTATTTTTTCCAAATTTCGATATCGTCAATATTTTTTGAGATACAGTAATTCCAAAATAGAATCCGGAATCGAGGTCCTCGCTCGGCGAGAATCGCGTACGTGAAGGGTTAACGGAAAATCTATTCGAAAATGATTATCGCACACAAAGACTATGCGATCTTAAAAAAAATCATGTATTTTTTGTACATACTTTTCCATGTGTACAAGCCTCAATCGCTGTTGCATGCGTCACTCCGCTCGCTTGGCAACGCAACTATCGTTTTCCCCTTTTCACTCGGACGCCTTAACGTGCATAGCGATTTGATTGTTATTTATTTTTTCTCAACTTTTGAACGATTTGTTTTATTCATCGCACACGATTCGCTCACGTAGGTGATGGGTGGTAACGTGACAATAACTAGAGGTAGCAATATCACGGAATTGACCCGTCAATCGAGGAGTCGACATCACACCGACGACAGCAGTCTTGGCAGTTTCAAGTTCGAGGTACTCGTCACTTCGCTGCAAATAAAAAAAATATTCCTCATGCATTCGCATTAATCTCGCTAATTTTCTTTTCGATTTATACATTTTTCTTAAATTTGCCACTGCAGTCGCGTCACAATCGAAAATCTCATGCTTTCAAGTCATCATTTTTACGAATAAGATTTTTTTTCTCATTGCACTGTAAAATATCATTTATCCGACTCCACACGAGCGTTTTCTTCTCCCCCCGATCGACAAATTTAGGATCACGAGAGCACCGAGCACGACGGCGATGTCGAGGACTATTCCGAGGGCGAGAATGGAACTACCGGCTCGGAGAAGTCGCATCATCGTCTCATGTATTATCCACCGCCGGAGGACACAATCTCGAATCAATTTAAAGTTAACGCTATGGACGTGGAGGAACTTCGAAGGTTCGTTTAAAAAAGCCTAATATGAAAATCAGTCTATGCACGACATCTTGAAATTATATGTCCTTATGCGGGATTTTGTACATTATTGAAAACTAGATCTCAGAGGCGAAGTAAGAAGCCGAGAGGCGAGAACGGTCGAACGAGCGAGATGACCGCGTCCGGCAGCCAGGACGATTCGGACTCGGAGGGCGGTGCATCGACACCGAGCGCCGAGAGGAATCCGTTGTCGATGCTGTCGGAGGCGAGCTCCGAAGGTTTCGACCAGGTCGCTAGTCAGAGGGAGAAATATCTCAAGAACGCTTTCGAATCTCTCAGCGGTGCAGACGAGCCTACGAACCGAAAGAACACGAGTATAAGCTCTCAATTCCATGGCCGGTGAGTTATAAATTCTACTTCGCGTCTTCTTATGAATTCTTCGTCCAATCTCCTTATAAATATTTCTTTCAATCCTCGTTCTATCTTGAATTTCTCTATATCGATTTTGTTTGATCTTTCAGAACGAGCGGCGGCGTACCCGGTGGAGATAATCAAGGAAAGACTCGAAACACAGCCGTGGTAAACGCAACTAAGCACTCGAGAGGCGATACGGACGTGACGAAAAAACGGGAAGAGCTTCAGAGGCGAATAGAGGAAACAAGACGAAAATTGCAGAGTGTAAGAATAATTCGAGTTCGTACATAATAAAGCGGAATCGGAAGACAGTAATCGATTAATTATGATGAATCGTTATCGAATTCCACAGGTCGGCTACAGATCGTCGTTAAAATCGAGTCAGAGTATATCGGATCTTAGCAGTCACATACCGGAGAAGCATCATCGTCAAAACAGGATCGGGACAGGTAACAACAACAGAACACCGCAAACAGTACAATACGCGAAACCGACTAATCCCTGCAAACCCATGACAACCCTGAAACCCAAAATTCGACCTCAACAAAAATATACTAACAGCGTAACGGGTGTTGGGAATGCTTTTACAAAGCTCGATGTACCAAATGAAAATAGTTTGCCAAAAAGTCAAACAATGTCGTGTATAAGCGAACGCACGAGGCCGAGATGTCCGGCTCGTCCGTTAACGCTGACGCTAAAAAAAACTGAAAAGTACAAGCTGTCCTTGAACAAGGCTAATCAATCGTTGCCGGAGTCGCCGGTCTGCGAGGAATTGAAGGCTCTGAAGGAGGCTTGCAAGAAAAACGCCAATCGTTTCGCGAGATTCGCCCAGAAGCGAAGATCGTGCAGTTACTTCATCGGTCTCGACGACAACGAGGAGGAGATTGACAACATCGCCAAATCGTTCGAGAGCCTGCCGGCGATGAACGAGCGAAACGCCGAAAATTTGCGCGAACTCTCGGACGACGGGGATGAGGGAAACGGCAACTTCAGCGATGATTCGCTCGAGGGAGACTTCAAGAATCCTCCTCGAAGATGCGTCAGCGAGTATCACATAAACATACACGCCGACATGAACGCGCTGGTCGAGCAAAAAAATTATCCTTACTACTCGAGCCTTCAGAAGAAAATGTTGACACACTCCCAGGAGAGCATCCTGTCGGATGCGTCTGTGGAATCCTTTTGCAAGGGTAGCGCCGAAATTCTCGATTGCGTAAATTACGAGAACGACAGACACTCGAGCGCGAGTTTTTTCCTGTCTCGTCGCAAGATGCAGGCGGGTCGAAGCCAGGAGAGCATACTGACCGACGAGTCCGATTATCAAATGTTTCCGTTGCAAGAGAACGCCGATCATCGAAGCACCGAGAGCGTCCTGACCGATGACTCCGATTCCATGGTAAAATCCGCCCCTCTCGAGATGCTCTTTGATTCCCATTACAAAAGAAAACGGCAAAACTCGGAGACGTACAGTGGCAATCCGAAAAATGCCGACGGCAACGAAATCGCAGATATTCAGCAATCGGTCGACAATCCGCCGTTGAATCGAGCGGTGTTCAGATCTAAGTCTCTCCAGGACACGAGACTCAGCGAGGTGAAGGATCGCATAAGTTACACGGAGGAGAATTTCCGGCCGAACCGTACGTGCATCTACTACGAATTCAACGTCGACGACACAACAAGCCACAAGGGATCGTCGCAGAGAAGCGCGCAGAAGTCGGAAACGATATCTCGAAGTGGCAGCTTGAAAGTGTCCAAGGAGCCTCAGTCGATGCTGATACTGAACGACTTCGTCGCTCACAAGCCACCCAAGCCGAAGAGAAATTTTTCCCGAACGCAGAGTATGCGCAACAGGGCCAGACCGGCTTGGAACAAATACAACGTCGACGCTCCGTCCCAGCAAACGCTTTGCCTGAAGAATCTTCCCTGCTCGGATGACAACGCGACGGTTAATCCTACCCACATGGAGTACAGCTCCACCGAGGGGAAAGTTGAAATCGAACAGGAGAGGAAGGACGAATCCGACGAATCTAAAGTTCCAGAACAATTTCCGCCTAAATCTCCCGTGCGAACGGTCGTCGATCAAGTTCCGAGGAAAGCGTTTTACAACACGCCGATGCTCGGAACTCCGTGCTCGCAGAGCGATTCGGCTTACGGCTCCGAGGCGACTCAGAGCCAAGACTCGTTCGGCGTCAAGCTCGACTCTTCGTGCGAGAGAAACTGCTTCGAGATACCGACGAAGGACACCTTCGAGACGTACGACTCCCTCGAGCCGAACGGCGCGCCGTCAGGCGACTCCTCGACGCTTCAGACTCGCGTGGAAAATTGCAGCACGCAGATACAGCAAACAGCAAAATACAACGCCGACACAAGCGTCGACATAAGAATCACACGAGCGATCGAGGGAACGGTGAAATTGCTGTCGAAGGAGTTCGAGAATCTGGTCAGACGCGAGCAATACTTCATGAAGGAGAAACACTTCCGGCTGACCCAGTGTCGCGATACAAACGAAAATTTTGCTAAGCTCGAGGCCGAACGCGACACGAGATGCTCGGTTTCAAGGAAAGAATTTCGCGTTAATTCCGGTGGCGAGGATAGCGATTGCGCGGATCTGTCGGCGATCGACAAGTCTTTTATGGAGAGCGGATCCTCGACACCCGCCTCCAGTTGCGCCAATTCGCCGAAACGGATGTGGCCACCGGCTTCGCGATGCCAAATGAAGTGGACTAAGACACTGCCGACTATCAGTCAAGATATTCTACCCTCGAAGCATCACTTCGCAGGTACTCGCAAGTCTTACGAGACGATTCGTTCACTGTAAAAAAAGTTGTAAATTTAATGTACCGGGCTGCAAGTTTTTATGCAAAAATTAGTATATTAAATTTAATGTCGATCGTGATAGAAAAATTAATATACTTTTTCAACGAAATTGAAGTAAATTATTAAACTTAAAGTATCTCCAATGTTTTTAATACACTGAACTTTTCATAAATTTCTCATCACAATTGTACATGAAATTTAATATGCCAGTTTTTGCATAAACACTTCCAGTCTGGTGCATTAAATTGCATACCAATTTTTTTACGGTGATCGTCTTTTTTTTACATTTCTGTACCGTAGTCGAGTTGTAAAACAAATTGTTCGATGTACGTAGAAGAGATTCGTCGTGGCACGTTATGTGAAGTCTCAGGGCTTCGTTATTTCACTTTCATTACATTGTTATATCGTTGTCATCGTCGATTCGTGAGCGAAAGACCGCCGACGAAATAAGCGGGTTCGTCACAAGCCATACAAAGATCGTATTAATTTTTTCATTGAGTTTCTTTGAAACACCGAAAGGCAGCAGTTACTTCTCAGTTTGGATGCGATTTTAGGCATAGATGTGGCTTGACAGATATTTTTCGTTTGGCATGATTCACGAGCTACCGCATGAATCCTTTACTATTTTCCCAACGACAATCACCGCCCTCCTCATTATTGTCCTCCCAACTCCCGGTAACGTTATTTTTTTATTATTCTTTGACCTTAATACAATATTAATATATTTTATCTGTTTCGCAGTTAACAAAAACGTTCGTCCATTGCACTTGCAAATGTATCGATGCCAATTTGCCTGGTGATGCGATCTTTGACATTTCGCTAAAATGTTTAGAAAAACATCTCACAAATATTTTTTAATATTAATAAAATATTTTTGAAACCTTTCGAAAATATTTCCATGCTATGTGAGCGAGGGTGGCCTCGCACCTTGATTGAGGATTTTTCTTTGATACCACGTTGCGAGTTCAACGGACCATTTTATTTATTTATGTAACTTGCGCGAGTTATGCAATAAAAAAAAATTAGTACCCTTGTAGTGCATGAGTGTGCGTGTTGTCAACAGTTGCCAGTAATGGGGGGAGACTGTCGTCAAAAGTTGTCGACAGCGAAGAGGAAGGGGCTGGCATGAGACGCGCCTGCTCGCTGAGCGACCTTTCCGTCAGCCCACCAAACCGGTTACTGCATGGCCCAGTACAAGGTACCCTAAAGCTTCCTGCGCACTTTGCATAAAAAAAAATAAACCTATACAAACCTCAACGGTGCAGAGATTCGATACAATTTTTAAAATATTTTGTTTCGATACTTTTTTTAAACAAAATTTTACCTTTTATTCACTTTTAAAATTCAAAATTTAGCTTCGATTAGCTTTGCAATTTGTAACCGCTTAAACGGCCGCGCAAAGATTTATTACTGACATTTGACAGAGCTCTTTCCTCCTTGTTGGGGTTTAATTTTTTGATTTGTTTTCTCATCGTTTTACGATTATTCGCGTGTACGCTATAGAACATTTTTTAAATGTCTCGAAGACGATTTTGTCGATTGATTGCAAAAACTAATTATTGTCCTATAGTTACAGGCAAATTAGGAAATAAAAATGTTAACGCGTTGTCGAGGAGTGGCACCGGAAGTGGTAACACCAACGTTCAGTCGAGGCACTCGTCCGCCAAGAGTCATTCCTCTCACATGACTCGAAGTAGCAGCGTCGGCGTACTCAATCAGGTAAATCTCAGTCGAGTGTAAAATAAAACTTAACGTCACATTACCAGATTACCAATAAATGAATTAAAATAAAAAAATAGAAAGTATTAATATTTTTCTTTTCAGCAGAGCGATTCCGAATCCGACGCCGGGGTGGCGGTCGGCGGAAGAAGTTGGAACAATCAAGCTGCGAACAACCGAATGAGCGGATTGATGAGGCCGACGATAAGTTCGCAGAACAAAATGAATCACCAAATAAAGCCTAACTCATCGTCGAGCAACAATCTTCCTCTGGTGTTAAGAAGGCGGGGAATGCAAGGAGCTTATTCAAGTGGTACGTCCGGTTTTTATTAATCTGTTTCGCGACAGATCTATTGAATGCAATTTATCTGTACACTGTAAAAAAAAATGTTCGAAAATTAATGAACGGTATTGGAAGCTTTTTTTACATAAACTGAAATTTCAAACAAGTGCGCACTGCAATTTTACCGTCAAATTTTTATCTGTAATCAAATTTGTTGTAAATTTCTGGCTAAAGATTTGTAATTTTAATACCTCATATTTTAATTATACAAAAAACGGACGTCAATGTTTAATTAATGTAAGTTGTGTAAGTAAATTTGAAGTTCCAGTACATTAAATTTATCATTTATTTTTACTTTCTTCGATTGTTTCAGTGAATCTAAGTCAAGTTGGGAATCAAGAAGATTCGAGTTCGGAGGACACGTCCTCTAACGGCAACAGTGGAAAGCCAGCGCTTCCACCAAGACCCCGGAGCATCAGCATCGATCATTCGTCAACGAGGTCCGTTTTTAATTTTGTTTTCTTCAAAAGCTAATTAATATCGTTCATCGTTCGTACGATTTACATTCTCAATAAATAGTCTACATTTACCGAGGACATTATAATTATCGTTGAAAGGAAGAGAGCCAAGATACTCATAAATATCATCTCGCGTAACGATTATTTATTGCATCCGTAGCTTGAGTATCGCTGGCGCAACGATGAGAAGATCGGGATCCAGCACAGCCATTACCAATGGGCGAACGGGCGGTGTAATCGGGCAAGGTACCGCTAGGCTATCAGTAGCGAGCCGTAACCAATTGGAGCCAAGTCCACAGGAGCTTCCCGTTAAAGACACTGATCGTGCAATCGACGTTGCCAGTGCCGAGTGTGAGTAAATCATAAACGCTTTTTTTACCATCGTTTCCACGCAATTTCTGTACCTGTGTGTGATAAACTAATGGGTTGGATCATTCGTAAACATAAATTGTGCTAACCAACGACGTCCGTTGACTCTCAATAAATCGTTTTTTAATCCCATGCTTGAATATTACAGTAGACACGGATAACAGATTAGGTAAACTAAAGACGCCTATTGAGAATGCTGTCATGTGAAAAGTAATAATAACAGATATGTTGAAAGAAATTTGTAAGTGATCATGCTATGATTGAAAATTTTATACGAAAAGTCAAATTGTAGACGAGAAATAGTACAGACTAGAATATATTCAGTCTGTAGTTTTTTGCTGTACATATATTACATGCTACATGATTTTTCTATCATTAACGGAATATGAATAATGAAATGATAGAGGCCAGGATCGTTTCCGTATGATCGGTCGTATTATGAGAACAAAAATTTGGGAATGTCTTTGTACACAATTATTATTTTTTTTTTACTATTCTTTGCCAAACATTGCAGTTTTTTTTTCATCAAGTTAGTATTGAGTTCAAGCTAACACCGGCATCACGCATTTTTGATTCAGAACAAATCGACCCACTTAGTACATCATTTTTTACACTTCGCTATTGTTGGAAAGTTTGACGAAGTCTTTTTTTTTGTTTTTTGGTTTTGTGATCCTGGCATAGAATTGTACGAGTCATCGTTGATTCCAGTCTACCCAATCATAAATAGCATGGTCTCATACGGATTTTTCACGAAACAAAAAATTCGATTTGCACGATATGCACGCTGTGTTGTCGTTCAACCATTATTATATTTATCGTTGATGATTGTCATATTTTTCTTTTTGTCTGTGATTGTTTTTAGAATAGTTAGCTTTATTCGTTTTCTCATAGACCTCGCGACAATTTTTTAAAAAAGAAAAGCTTCTACTTTGTTGGTAGAAAAAATCGACAAAAAAATGATTGTAAACTTCAGCTGAAGCTTATCCACATATGAAGATGAACAGT
The DNA here is from genome assembly GCA_964017025.1 of Stenichneumon culpator. Lineage (NCBI taxonomy): Eukaryota > Metazoa > Arthropoda > Insecta > Hymenoptera > Ichneumonidae > Stenichneumon > Stenichneumon culpator. The sequence goes on along the minus strand of OZ024772.1, from coordinate 16,788,569 downwards.
TTGACACTTACACCTAACCCGCTGTATCAAAACAACAGAGTGGATTCACCTTTCTTTAAAAAAAATGACGATAATGCAAAAAAGAAAAGAACAAACGATACGAAAATTTGAGAAAAACACAGTGTTTATCTATGAGAAAGTTATTCGTATATACCTAGATTAGAGCGTTTGAAAAAAAAGTACAAACTTATCCGCAGCTGTTCTCGCAGCTGCGCCGTCCAGCGATGATGGCAAAGAATGATTCGCGACGATATTAAATAAAATATTTCTTAATTCGCAGTATCCACACAGTTGTGTAATACGATTGCGGACGAGCTAACTCGTACAGCGGACAACGTGGTGCAGCTGTACAAGAGATTAACGATTGACAGCGGTGGCGATCCTGCGGGCGAGGCGCTCGACCGTGACACGATGCTGCGAGGACTGGAATCGTCGGTGAACGAAGCTATGCGAACGCTTCGGTTAGTGGTAGCGGCCGGAGCTGATCAGGAAGACACCGGTGGCAGCGGCGGCGGCGGCGGCGATGCGGACGGTGTAAGTGCCAACGATGCTACGGCCAAGTTTCAGGAATTGCTTGCCGGTCAGGATCAGGGAAAGGTCGTGAACATGATGCAACAGTACTCCGAACTGCTGCTGACGATGATGCAGCAAAGAATGACCGGTACTCAATCAAATCACACCTAGGAAATCCGTCCAGTCGAGGATCTACGCAGAAAAAAAAGATATTGAAACAACGTACCTCAGAAAGATATTTTCATTGCCACGAGCCTGCGCGTAATATCCTAGAAAGAAAATCGCCCGTTCGTTTCTCAATAACGCGTCATCCTGTGGTCGAGGATACATTTTTTTCCTCAGCGAAAAATGATCTTTCGTGCCTGCTCGATTTGATCGATAAGAGAAAACGAGCGATCGCGTGATTTTTTTTTTTTTTTCATTAAGCAGCTATTTTTTTGAGCCATAGCAAGAGTAGACGTTGATAAGGGTTGCAGAGCAGTCATACTCTAACGTTGTACAAGTCATTACTTAAATAACGCACCACGTTTATTATAGTAAGAAGCGAGGATTGTTGGTATTGAGAGAAAGCTCCGACTCTCCCTCCCGAGGTATTAAATTCATTGGCGCAACGACCGATTCGCTGCAGTCTTTGTCGGGACGGAATTGACGGGGGACTTTGAGGACAAGAGGGAAGTTTCCGAAATGCCCCGAGGGCTGTTGTATTGATGTACATGGAATTCTTGGATATGACTTTTGCGCAGGATTTTCTCAAGAATACGAAAAATGTGAAGAACTCTACATTGATTTTAGGTAATAAGTTTACGGAGTTGAAAAAAATTGGTCGTGTGACGACTATTAAATATCTCGAAAACGTTGTCGTATTTATTGAGAAAAAAATAATAATTGTGTCGAACTTAAATACTACGACATTAAGGCCATACGCCGTGAAAATGCCAATTACTAAAGACTAGGAGGCTAGATTAATTATTGAGATGCGTATTTGTCAGAAACAAAAAATTGTTGAATGGTATTAACGAAAAACGTTATTGATAGTGTTTTTTTTTTAATATAATACAACCAAAGGCTGTACGAACCTTGTGGTCTATAAAACTATAAAGAGGTAAAATTCTCTTCCTTCGCATGAGACTTGAGCATTGATGAATTCGTTGTTAAGTATGCGGTATAAAACTTGCCAATACACAGAGAAAAGAAAAAAAGGAGCTCGTCTAGTTATTAAACAGTTGTGTCGAAAAAATCAATAAATTATTGGGCTTAACTAGAACGGCTTTAAACATAAACGAAAAATTAACATTGACGAACCGGATCGTTACCCGTACGAACCGCGCGATATCGCAAATTAAAAACTAAAAAAAACAAACTAATATCTGCACCAGCCTAAAATAAGGGAAGTGTTACCTTGCAATAGCGACTATGTATTTTGTCATAGGAATTGACGTATACCAACATATTTTTCCACGTGAGCCACGTAATTGTAGGTAAAACAATACTAAAAATGAAAAAGGGAGGAAGAAACAAAAAAAATACGAATGTGAGAACATGCAATTTTCGCATCTCCAAGGGTTTCCATACATTTCATTTTTCAATTATCATTGTGCTCAATTAACAAGTAATCAGGACGATTTACCCAAGAATTTTTAGAAAGACAAAAAAACCAAAACAGATTGCGTGTATGAACAATGTGGCGTCGAAGTATTAGAAATGTGTATTATTAATGTTCGTAGTCTCGTCAACAGTGCGTTGCGATGTTTTTTTTTCCTTCGTTCCCTCCATTATTGTTGTACAGTATCTTACAATTTGCTTTGAAGCCTTTGCAATATTGTAACATCTCACTTGTGCCATTTAGTGTAAACAAAAAATTCAGTTGTAACGTGTCGATTGTCGACGATGTATGCGTCGTTTGTAACGTTTGTAAAATCCCGCTTATTCTTTCGTCTCGCATAATTACCGAAGTTTCGAACTCAACTGTGAGATAGTTTAGACTTTATAGTTTCGTAGTATATATTAAAATAACGAATCAAATTGTTCCAATGTTCGTTGGCTCGTGTTCGTATTCACTTTATCGTTGTACCGAGTAGAAAAAAAATCACTTTTTATTTGTAAAGATAATTGAACGTTCAACTTAATTGACAGCAGAGAGTCTATATTTTACACACTGATTATTCTTCTTTAATAATACACATTTACTGTGGTATATAAATTAATATGTGGACCGGCGAATGATGTATTTTGTAATTGGGTATCAACAATTTTTTAATATAAATCATAACGATGTTCCGTAGATTAGAATTGACACCAAGTTAAGGGCAGTTTAGAGGAAGACAAACCATCATTATAATATCGAATCTCATTAGGCCTGTAGACGTATCTAATCGCATTTGTGTAAAGACCCATCCATTCCAAATCGTCGCTACAATTTTGTCTCTTTTTTTTTTCTTTTCTTCATTTCGATTTTTAGGATTAAACGTTCGATGAGTTTGGCCGCTTCAGACCTTCATTATAGTATTTCAGTCGCTTTGTATATTGTTACGAATGTTACGTTTAAGTCGTAGAAATTAATAATTAATATGCTAATCGTTTTGTTTTCGTTCTAATTTGTATATATCAAAACACGTTGCGTCTCAACGATTGAGACGTGACTCAGTTATGTAGATTGCCAGATGTAACGTTTCCTTCGTAAAAAAAAACCATGTATAACTTTTTAGTGTCCCGTTTTGTATATTATGTTGATAATTAATATACAATACTTCACATGAACGTGTATCTTAATTTACTTTCTCATTGTTCTCCTATCGACCAGGACCCTTTCAAGAGACGACTGTAATGAGGAAATTGACGTATTTTAATTTTATTTTAATAACTAAAAGCGATAAAAACTTTATTTACGGTACCGTTTTACGGTAAAAAAATATAATTAACTCTCTGCCTCTATATAGAGTATAATAACATTAAAATATTTCACGCGGATTTATTAACAATATCAATATATTTATTTAGATATAACAACACGATCGAAATGGCGACGATTTTTTGATTTTTGCCAAATAGGTATTTGGACAGTCTAGTGCGCTCACTTTACACGACTGCTTATCCGCTTGTCTCGCGATTCCACACGATTTCGTATATAATATCGATGAAATGAAAAAAAGAAAAAGAAAAATGATTACGAACGGCGAAGTGAGATATAATATTGAGTTAGTGCGTAATACTATGAAATGTAACGATAATTGGTCGGTGATAACTAGTTCTTCGATTACAATCAATACCGGCCAGGTAAAATTATCGACAAATCGTGTGCGAGTTATTGATTAGCGAATTAGAATTATTGTGTTAAAGATGTTAAACAAATTGTGCGAGTACAAAAAGTTATCAGGTAGAATCGTGGCGGACACAACTTGGCCTCGTCGGCTTCATTCAGACTTTATCGCTTATTGCTGCGAAATTTGGCACAGCTTCGATAACGTTACTCGATGTACGATGATTGCGTGATTTCCGAGGACAATACTTATCGGGATCACAACCGACTTATCTGCCGTTCTCTTGTCTCAATTCTTCGAGCTGAAACAAACGAATTTGATTTAACAGAGTTACCAAAGCCTCTTCGATCAAACAATACAAGTCCGAAAGTTGACCAATCTGTTAATGAGTTGAGAGAAATGCAGTCACCTCTTTTTCGTCATCCACTTCGTCGTCTTCGTCTTCGTCGTCGGATCCGTGAACGGAGGCAGCAGGAGTCGTGATGCGAGAGGAAGACGGTGAAGGAGGCTCGCTCAGCGGTCTCGGATAGTTGAATGTTCGAGTGTAACGACCCTCGGCTAATTCCGAAGCAAGCTCCGGATAGACGGCAGTCAAAGCTTTTATTCTGGCCTCGCGATAGTACTGTGAACAAAAAAATATATATGAGTATTGTTAATCAAATACGTACATCTAATTGCTACATAAATTTGTCATTAGTACAAGATCCCAATTAGTACTATATTTTTTTTGCTTCCTCATAGAGGAAGCTTTTTTTTGTACGTGTTTTTAAATTTCTTCAAAAATGTCTGTGTGCGCTTTTCAACTTTTTTTTAGCTATCGGGACAAAAATTTGTACACAGACGGAGTACGATCGCCCGATGTTCTCTATTAAATTTGGGAAGAATCAATAGAACTCTTTAAATTTTATGTTATTCTGTTTCTTTTTTATGTATCCGAAAACTTACGACTCCGAGATTTCTCCAGTCGAGCAAATCGCTGAGGCGCTCGGTTCGGTTTCTCTGAATGATACGCTGTCGTCGATTGAGCCGTGCAAAATCGAACATGTATTGGGCCAATTGCTGGACACTGCCCTCGATGTCGATGTGTCGCCGATCAACGATGTAGATACCGTAGCTCATTGGGTCGGCGATGTGTTCTTGCATGAAACAACCAAAGCCGGAAAGATTCGTTGTGATGCTCGGTATGCCCATTACGGTGCACTCCGCCGGTGTGTAGCCCCAGGGCTCGTAGTAAGACGGAAATACACCCAAGTGGCATCCCCGCACAAACTCCTCGTAGTCTAGACCGAAGAGTGGATTGGTCGAGCAAAGAAACTCAGGATGGAAGACGATCTGCGAGGAATAAAAATCCGGTTAATAATATCACAGCAGAGTCACTCGAACCGCGTTTCATTCATGTCAACCGGAAGTGTCCTCTTACCTTCACGCGGTCGTGAACAGTGTTGAACAAGTTACACCTTCTGATCGCGGCCAAGACGGGGTCGTTCCAATCGTCGACGACATTGTGAGTCGTAACCGGAGGCAGACTGTTTCGTTGCAAGGCGTACAGACACCTGAAAATTATTACGGATATGCAACAAATTCGTTGTTCCAAAAGATTTCTATCGTCATAATGAAATTGTGATTTTAGAGGATCTTTTTTCATTTCAGACATTTTTGCTTTTCAGACTTGAAAATGATTACCGATATGCAAAAAATGCGTTGATCCAAAATATTTTGATTGTTATAATACAATTGTTGTTTCCGTTTTTTTTTTCTTCATTTTTCTTTTTGGGCAGTACATATTCGCAATTTCAAATTCATATTTCATATTTCAATTCCATATTTCATATTTAGTGGGAGACATGCGATACCTTTTAATTTTTATCACTTCTTCTTTCAGCAACATATCCTGACCTTCGGGTAATCTTCCTGCGAGACACATCTCGTACATTCGCTTGCCCATTTTCAATTGGATCTCGTTTATCGTGTCCCTTAGTGACTTGGTGACCTGCGGAGATATGAAATATTTCCTCGAATCTAGTGTAACCGAATTTGAAGTATTTCACGAACTTACCGCATGTCCACGCAGTGACTCGACGTTAAAATTGTTCGTACGCGCCGGAAAGATAAGGAATGCAACGACTGTGACATCGGGCTTCGAAGTTTTCAGATAATGATTCAACCGGGCCAGTGCCTCGATGAAGATATCGGCGCCTTTGTTACCAAACTCATAACGTCCGGCGGTGAAGAAATACAGGGTTTTGTCCAAATCGAAGTCATAGTGTCTGCAATCGATAGACGGTAACATGTTTTAATTAATTAATTAATTTTGCTTCCTTGCAGACGAAGCTTTTTCATGCATTTTTTTTGTCGATTTTTTAATGGGAATGTATTCAGAATGTTCCAAAACATCGGAAAATCATATTTAAAAAATGTGTGTGTGTATTTCAGACTCGAAAAATTGAAACTCTTATAACTTGGGAACGCCTTGGACTATCATGCTGAAATTTATAAAGCAAGTAGAGGGGTAAATCCTCGATGCCTAGTTAAATTTTCATCAGAATGCTTTATCGCGCATTTTTTTTTATGTTATGCGGTTTTGGACTTCGCTAAAAAAAAGTCCGTGTGCTCGCTAGCTCTTACGGTTTTTGAGCTATCGGACTAAAAAGTTGTACACAATAGGACTATTATTGACCGATGATTTAATGAGATTTTGCGAATTTTTTGAATTTTACTAAGCTTGAATTTTTTGTTAACTTCACCTCGTCGATTTTTTTTTCGTTTCGGAAGAATTCTTACCCATAGAAGTGACCGCGCACGAACTCGTGGATTTTCTCCTTGCTGACTGCGTGAAGGTTTTGAAACTCGTGGAGAGCCGAAAATTTTTTGACATTCAGTCCGTTCGGTGTTATTACGTCGGGTTTACGTTTGAGCAAATGTTCCGCCTCGTAACCGGTGATGTCCGAGACGGTTGTGAATACGTGACAAAGATGTGCGGCTGCACGTTCCATGCAGTATCTGTGATAGATCTGCCGCTTTCCCGCCTCTTCATCCACGTTGAACTGCAAAAAGAAATTAAACAAAAAATTTTAATCAATGTATCTTCGCACGAAAAAAATAATTAATTTCAAACCCAATACCATATAATGGCTTTGAAATTCAATATTTTTATTTTACCTTGTCGAGATTGTTATAGAAGTCAGTCTTTCCAGCGCAGAGATATCTTCCGAGCAGAGTGGCGTGCGTGGTGAAAACTGTAGCCACATCGACGTGTCTCGTTCGCAAGGCGATCAGGCCTACCCCTGCTTGCCACTCGTGGCAGTGAACGAGAACGCGCGGCTGCACCGGTGAATAGCTCTCAGCGGCCTTTCTGTTGACGAGAAAGAAGAAATGAATCGTAACTTCGATCGACTACCGTCGCATCAAGGACAACGGTATTTCGAGAGGGCCGAGTCAAAGGGACGTTACCTAAATTCTGTTATGAATTGGCAGAGAAGATAGCCGAGGATTATTGCGTCGTTGGCTTCGACGTCCAAATGCGGAATACCGAGGCTACACGTGTTCCAAAGCTCTTGCTTGTACTCGTCCAATTTCCATGCTCCGCTGCCGATGTCAAAGAGGACTACCTGAGGATTTCCGTCGACCAGCCAAGTTCCCGTTATTATCTGGAATTTTTACATGCCGATCAATTAACGCCGCGCTGTTGAATCCGTTACTAAATTTTGAAAAGTGAAACACGACATTGTCGTTGAAAAAATTCAAAATTGAAACTTTCATATCCCTTCATCATAATTTTTTTTTATCAATCACTTTTACATAAAATCCAGAAAATAACGAAAAATTACCGGACACCTTCATACGTGTCTACATGCCGAAAACCGCGTGTGCGGGTGCACGTGGCAATCGCGTATATCGCATCACAGCGGTGTACGTGACCTCCGCTCAAATTTGTCTCAAGGTCTGGATGGTGGCCAAACGATTGCATACAGTATGTTTGCAAACAAGTGATTAAACACTAAATCCGATTGAATTCCCAAGTTATCCTAAAGTTCTGTATTTTGCTTCCTTATAGAGAAAGCTTTATTTTCGTAAAAAAAAACTGAAATTTTAAGGAAAACGTGTTCAAAATGTTGGAAAACGTTGAAAAGTCATATTTAGAAAAAATGTCCGGATGTATGTATGTGTATGTGGAACCTGGACGCGAAAAATTCAAACCAGGTGTGATTCATAATTAATGTTTCAAAATTTAATTAAAAAATGTTCAGTTCTTTTATCTTTTTTCATGTGCATACTTTGAAGCCTTGGTCCCTCATGACTTGGACAGCTTTGTACAGTGGACTGTGAGTTGGATAATCAGCCTGCTCCACTTCAGTTCTTGCACAGAGCTCCTTGTAAGGACCGACCATGCAGTATTGATCTCCCATTTCTTCTGTCGATACATAGGCCTTGGATCTTATAACAGTGTAAATTCCACCAACTGAAAAATGAAAATTTCTTACGGTAAATTATCAATCATTATTGAATAAATTTTTTTCAGCTAATACCTTTGTTTGCAACTTCCCACGCAACTTCAAAATTCCATCTGTTTTCCTGTTGTGCAACCTGCCCTCTGTCCATCTCAGCAAAGTCAGCACAGCTATCCACCCTGTAAAATCTCTTTGATGCTCGTTCCTTCGACATTTTTGCAGCTGTCTGAAAATTATAACACATAATTCAGAGACAAATAAAATTGTCGCTCAGAAAAATCGATAGCACAAAACTGTGTCAAATGCTATCACAGAGAACTTTTTTTTAATGTAATAACCTTTAGCCCGAATCATTGATTAGATAAAAAAAAATGTGGATGAGAAAGATTTGTTATTCAATCGCGATACGCGGATTTATTATTCGCTCTGTTTATCGAAAAACAGAGCGATTAATCGTCATCGATGTTTTCCGGGTAAATAATCGCTAATAATAGATCGTCGATGGGATAAAATCTTCGATAAAAGTTAACGGTTCGATAATCATAACGATCGTCTTCGTAATTTCATGTTCTTCGACGAAACAAATAAATTTTATTCGATAGATCGAAGATCCACGATCCCACGTACGACGTTACAGTTGCAAAAAAATAAAATACAAAAAATTAATCATCTTCTAATTAAGGCAATTAGATGACGAGTATATTCGTCTCGCATTCTCAATGAAAACATCGAGACGTTTCATTCATAAATCTCTTGTCACAATTTAAGTCCGTCGATCGGATTATAAAATTCCACAGCACCATCGGCAGTTCCGCATCGACCGCCGTATCGAATAATCTTTCATTTCGAATAATAACAGTCAAACTCACCTCTGTACGGACAACGTTAGAGTTAAAAATCTACGAGCTCTCTGGGACAAACTGTAGCGAGACCACACGTATTTCACTGCCAGGTTCGGACTGAAGGTCACCACGGCCTACGTAAGGTCAAACCGGCACGATTCCTTCGGCTCTTGAGCCTTGAAAGAGACTGCGTCTTCCGCACGAACATCATCGGATTTTCTCATACGCGCTTGCTCTCGGTAGTTCGTTCATCTCGCAAGGGACGCAGATGGCGCGCGAGGCCCAGTACGGGGATTATTAATGTGAGTTTATTATTGGTTCGTGAGATTAAGTTCCACTTGTGTTTCGTCTGAGTGTAGGTCATCGAGAGATTACGAGATAACGAGTTTTTAACGCGAGGCGACGAATTACGCTGTGTTCGAAAAAATTGTTCAATCACGAATCAGTCGATAATCAGATGTTTGAAGTATGATTTAGTTTGTAGTCGGTAGATGACTCGTGAGTCCAAAATTTCAGGTGCTTCAGAGAGTCGTCGTCTAGTGGGGTTCATTTGATCTTTGGAACGTGGTCCTTGGCGTACCGGCATAAAAACACACGGAAGAAGAAGATTTTGCAATGTCTATGTGTATTTCACAGCTTTTACAGAGTAGGGTATCGTCTACGGCAAATTCGTTTTAAAGGAAACTGATTTTTGCTCAAAAGCAAATGGGTTGAAGGACTATCGTGTATTCGAATCTTATACTACTACTCTACTATAGAAGACGCTGTAAGACTGCTTTCGAACGAATTTAACTTTTATCAAATAGTTTTAGCAAACGTGCAGATGAACGTTAGCCGCAAACACTTTTTTTGTATGAGCTATTTGTTAAGGACATGTAAAACGACTCAGTCGGTAACCAAAATCTGTAATGAATACGAACCCGCTCAAACATTACAGTATTAAATTGTACATTCGCTAATGCTTTGCTTTTTCCCGAAAAGTCTGCGGTCTCTGAATCGCATTCATTACAGATTTTGGTTCCCTACTGAGTTGCTCCACTTTTCCTTAAACTATTCGAAAAAAGCCAAATTCGGTTCGCAATCGCCTTGCAGCGCCATCTATAGTCCATAAGATTCGGATTCATCGTGTTTCTTCAACCTACATTTTCTACATCTGCTCTGAAATGAATGTGGCGTAAATGTTACCCTGCCGCAACTTCGACTAGTGCGCGGGCACGACGCGTGTTGCAGTTAAAAACAAGTGTGGATCATGGCGGTAAGATTTTTTAATTAACAATCTTAGCCCGATTATCGTAGTTTATCATTTTTTGTTCGATCCCCAATCGAAGCGTTATGTTTACTGTATTATTTTATGAATGAGACGAATTGAATCATTGATCGGAATCGTAATTGAGTGCCGGTCTTCGGACGTCAATCCGTTTAACCTAAAATATTTTAACACGCACAATTCTCCAAATATAATTTATTAGCGTCAGACACGCATAGAAAATAGCGCTATCTGCGATATAAACGGTTTTTTGTACGAATCCGTTATTCGGCAATTTTGTTAGATCTGATTGACAACGGTTGCCATAGCAACGGAATTCTGATGAAACTTTCATCTACGCTGTTTGTTCAATACACTGTTTTAATTTTGAACGTTATTTGTATTTTTTCATAGAGACATTTTTTACAGCATCGATTACTCTTTAATTAATACTATGCAAGGAATGATTGCTCAATGCTAATTAATAATAGTATATCCGAGTCGAATACATACCTAATACATAAAAAATTTTCTTCAAGAAAAAAAAATATATGTATATATATATATAATAATAAATATATATACATATAAATAATAAAAATAGATGTATATATAATATATATACATCTATTTTTTAGATTTTTGAAAAAGCTTTTCCCATAGTTGTAACAGTGTCGAAGATTGATAAGTGAATAAATCAATGACTATTTTTTCAGGCCGTTGCAGCAGCAAAGGTTCAAGAAGTGCGAGAGATCACAAGGATCGAGCGTATCGGCGCGCATTCTCACATCAGAGGATTGGGTCTTACAGACAGTCTCGAGCCACGTAATGTAAGTTTTTAAGAAGTTTTAACGTGGGGCAAGGTTCTAAGTACGAGCTGACAAAATGAAGGAAAATAAAAATTTCAAAGCATTTTCTGATGATAAAATGGTAATGATTCATGAAAATTTAATGCAGGTATCTCAAGGCATGGTGGGTCAGCTTGCCGCTCGCAGAGCCACAGGAGTGGTCCTCGAGATGATAAAGGATGGCAAGATAGCGGGTAGAGCAGTTCTACTGGCGGGACAGCCCGGTACCGGCAAAACCGCTATAGCCATGGGGCTAGCTCAGGCGCTCGGCCAGGACACGCCGTTCACGGCGATGGCTGGCTCCGAAATATATTCACTGGAGATGAGTAAAACCGAGGCTCTGACTCAGGCCATAAGAAAGTCCATAGGCGTTAGAATAAAGGAGGAGACTGAGATAATCGAGGGCGAAGTGGTGGAGGTTCAGGTGGACCGTCCGGCGACTGGCGTCGGGGCAAAGGTCGGAAAATTGACCCTGAAGACAACCGAAATGGAAACGATCTACGAGTTGGGTAACAAGATGATAGACAGTCTGATGAAGGAGAAAGTTCAAGCCGGTGACGTCATAACGATTGACAAAGCGACTGGAAAGATAAATCGTCTCGGCCGGTCGTTCACGCGAGCTCGCGACTACGACGCCACGGGATCGCAGACCAGATTCGTACAATGCCCGGAGGGCGAACTTCAGAAACGGAAGGAAGTTGTTCACACGGTTTCGCTACACGAGATCGACGTAATTAACAGCAGAACTCACGGATTTTTGGCACTCTTCTCCGGCGACACCGGTGAAATTAAAGCTGAGGTGCGAGATCAGATAAACGCGAAAGTCGGGGAGTGGCGAGAGGAGGGCAAAGCGGAGATCGTACCTGGTGTACTGTTTATCGATGAGGTGCACATGCTCGACGTCGAGTGCTTCTCGTTTTTGAATCGAGCCTTAGAGAACGAAATGGCGCCTGTTGTTATAATGGCAACGAACAGGGGTGAGCTTTACTCGATAACTGAAATAATAGAAGTTATTATACTGCTTAAGCACTGATTGTCTTTTTTTTCTCTTTCAATTATTTGACCAGGCATCACGAGGATCAGAGGTACAAATTACAAAAGTCCTCACGGAATACCGATCGATCTTCTCGATCGTATGATAATCGTCCCAACGACGCCCTATCAGGAGAAAGATCTGAAAGAAATCTTGAAGATACGATGCGAGGAGGAGGACTGCGAAATGGCCGACGACGCTTTGACGGTGCTGACGAGAATCGCATCGGAAACGTCTTTAAGATACGCTATCCAACTGATCACGACGGCATCGCTCGTTAGTCGCAAAAGAAAGAGTACAGAGGTGAGTAAAAACGAGCCTTTTTTTTATCGATACATTTTTTCTCTCGCCGTTCATGAACCGAACCGAATTTGCAGGTGAGCATCGATGATGTTAAGCGGGTCTACTCGCTGTTCCTGGACGAAAATCGATCGACGCAATTCTTGAAGGAATACCAGGATGAATTCTTGTTTAACGAATTACGTGAGTATCTTTTTCAAGCTGGAAAAAAACTGAATATGTTATTGAATTTATTTTATTCACAACAAATCATTTACAACGATTAAAACAATTTCTCTTTTACAGCCGATCAACCGATGGAAGTCGCGTAATAATAAAACAAAGCGGCTCGTGTGCAACCGCTTCAACGATGATACCTCCGAACGAGCACGATACAAATATTCCATCGCGATTATGAAACATTTTTTACGAATTTTTCGTTCCTTGCTCGATCCAATCGTTAACGTTAATTGAAAATTAGTCACGTCGGATTTTCAAAAATTTCACATTCTTAATGAAACGAATTCGTCACAATTGTTGGTAAACAATAAAGTGTAAAAAAAATAAAAATAAACGAAAATAGAAAACAATATACTTCTAAGTTTGATATAATTGCAGGCGACGGGTAAACTTTTCGTCTCATCAAATTCGAGACTGGGATAAATTAGTTTTTGGTGTGAAGCTCTTATTTCTAAGCTTGGTAGCAATCGCGAACGATTGGATATCAACTCATTGAAATACGAAGATTGGGTATTGATTAGATTGATTAGTTTTTCGTTACGTCCGGTCTGCGTTCGTTCCGTCGGAGGGACATAATATTTTCTTCCGTCCTTCTTCGACTCGTATAGTTTCATTTTTTCGTCCGCTGGATTGGCACCAGTCGCGGATTTATCTATGCCCTCGGCTGACCAATCTTATGCGTCTCGTCTCCATGCCAATCGGATGGTAACTGGTCACGTCTGAATCTTCTTTTCCCTTACGCCTTATTTTCCAATTCCTTCTTGGCTGAAAAAACTATTATCGCGTAATATTAGCTACTATTAGTAGTTATCTTCTCGAAATCCACATAAGGCAGTTTTTTTTTAAGTAAACAAAAAACTGAAACAATCTGAAAATAATTTTTAAAATATGTTGCAGATAAAAATGATCAAGTGATTTTTTCTTCCATTTTTCACATTTTTCGAAAAAAATTAGAAAATAATAGAAGGGGAGGACGGCCCACTCCGGCTCAAATCTTACATTTTGTAATATACGATAGAAAACTTTCCAGAATTTTTCAGATTTTTAAATTATGGCGATCAATAAGTTCATTTTTTCAATCATAAATAATTAGAAACAATTTTTCAAAATCTAACAATGAATCTCAGTGCTTTTGAGAGTTAGTTCAGTCATATAAAAAGTCCAGTTCGAAATTAAATCCAGTAGCGAATCCCCGATATATCTTCGTTTAGCGAAATTTTTACATTCGCGCAATGGCAAAGATATTTTCCACTTGAATTGTTCCGCGCTCTCGTAAAAAAATGCATCATCTCACCGGTGATCAGTTTGACCACACCATCCGGTTTGTATGACGAGTGATATTTCTTCTCCTTCGAGGTGAAGCCGAATCCGTAGCCGACCTTGTAAACCGGAAGTGGTATCACCGTCGATGATACCGGTATCATAACTGCACGGAAGATTCATGTAACAGAAAAGTTATAGCCACAATTGAGACTCCTCCGTATTTACAATTCAATGAATTCAATTAATTTTTAACCGAGTTCATTTTTGACCGAAAAAAGTTATAGCGAAAATTCAAACTCCTCTGTATTTGTAATTCGATTAATTCAATTGATCTTTAACCGAGTTCATTGTGACCCTGACACGATCGAGTAATGAACGCAAAAGCAAATTCGTTAGTCCCACTGTTTCTATCGTGCAACCTAATTAATTGGCGATATGAGTACTTTTAATTGCGTATCGAGTCACTCAACGAGACGAGCTCGGTTTATTGACTCGTGACTGGATGTTTGATGTGCCTAATGAGTTTCGAAAACTCGGCCGCGTTGCCGATCGATTGATTTAACTAACGTGAATAATGCACGATCCACTTCAATCATCTCGTAATTAACGAGTAGCTGCCGCAGAGAGAGGGAGGGAAGATTAAATTTTCCCAGTCACCGACTCGTCGCCCGCGGTGAAGTTTTTCATTATCCCCTTTCGACAATGTGAACGGCGGCTTTTGTTATAGAAAATTCGGGCGGCACAAAATGTAGGAACTTCCGGTCTGCAGAAACAATTAGCGTGGAAGATTCAATGTTCCTTTTCAACGAAAACCAATATTTTTTCGTGAATAGGCTCAGGGAGTTATACGTTTAATTTACTTCTTTCTTCAGTTTAAAAAAATTTTATTCTGATCCTATAGTGTGACTGGCCTCGGGCGAGAAACTCGAAGGATGACGGGAAAACTTCGTGCGAGTAGTCGGCATCGGGCAGGGGCGAAGGGACGAGATCGCGTCTTGCTATAATCTTAACCCACGCTCGCGAGTGACATCATCGTTCCGTTAATCCCACCTGTCGACGGGGAGCTAAGCCAATTCACTTTTCGAGATCAACGAGAGGTCCTCCTTATTTAGTATCGATCGTACGATCTTACAGTCGGTATTTAACGTTTCATTTCATTTTGAAGAAAAACGAGATAATTAAGCAGCTTGATAGGATTAAAGATCGGCAGTGCAATTAACATGGTCCTGGTTAACACTAAAAAAAGGAAAATTGCTTTTTAACTACAGTACTGCAAAACAATAAAACAGTTAAAACAATGATATTTCTTCGTAATATAAATCTTTCATTTTCTGTATAATTTTTCTCACAATAAAACATCGAATTCCGAGAAGCTGATCGACAATAACTAATAATACGCGTATTACGTTGAGAGGATTAAAGATTTGTCGTCCAATTAATATCGTCTATGTAACACAAACAAACAAAAAATGCACTACTGCACTGCAGTATAAACAATTATTTTTCTTCACAAAATAAATTTTTCATTTTCTGTATAATTTTTCTCACAAAAAAAATCGAATTCTGAGTAGCGGATCGACAATGACTAATAATAGGCGTAGCACGTCCTTGCTCAGAGAAAATCGTCGATGACGTTATTCCGTTTGTCAATATGCACAGCCTCGGCTCTAATAGTATTTCTATTAGTATAACATCGTCGACGAACTATTCGTAGCAGATTTCGAAGCGGAGACGCGCAGTACGCCGCAACGCAGTTTCCCGTGCTAATTAGCGCGAGCGACGATCAAGGAGAAAGTGTTATTTTTTTTTCTTTCGTCGAGACGTTCCCAACGGACTTTCAAGACTTTCAGCATGAGCCGGTTCGTCTCGCGAGAACGAAAAAAAGAAACCGGCAGGGCTTCGCGCAGTTTTAGGAAGTGAAATCCTCCGGCTCTAAACTTTCGATTTTCTTCATGTCTCTCTGCCTTCGCAATTGTAAGAACGGTCCACACGTTTTTCACAGCGAGCGAAAAAGTTTAGTTGTTTTTCGAAAAAAATAAAATATATATCTGCTTCCTCTCAGAGACTTTTCAATCCATATAATAAATTGCCGGGACTTTAATTATATCTCGCATTTATAGAGCGATATATATATATATGTATATAGAGTTATAGCACTGTGTAGCAAGTTCCAGGCGAGTATATCGGAGAACGAGGGAAATCGTTTTCAGTGGCGAACTAGGACGTTGGATAAAATACTTGAAGAAAAAAAAGAACTTTAATCCCGAAGCTTCCTTCCTTGACATTTAATGAATTACCGGGCTCGAAGATGTTATCCTCGTTGCGTTTATAGATCGTTGGTTTTCCGTGAACCTCGGAAATAACGCAAACGAGCGCGAGGACGAGCATCGCGTGAAACTTCATTTTTGCGACTTTTTCAAATTTTTATTTAATATATATTTGTTTAATAGATAAAAATGGTACTCGCGACACTCCAGTGAATCCAACACGCGCGCACACTTCGACTCGCGCTGACTTTGCGCGACGAAGTTTCGAATGGCACTGTTTACTGTGACGAATCGTCGGGAGAACACCGGTTGAAACTTAAACCGAGGGAAAGTCGAGAGTACGACGGTTAATGTTATTTCGCGGGATCGTGACTTCGCACTGACGAGGAGGATATATCGAATCAACGCGCACCGTCGACTCGCGGAGATACCGTGCATGTGCCTACCTGTGCGTTTAATAAGAACCCCGCGATCTTCAACTCGCGTGGAAACGACCAAGAGGGAAAGGTGGAAAAAGAAGCGTGAAGAGCCAGAGCGGGAGTTTAGCTCGTTTGCGGAACCTTTTGGAGAGGAAGACCGGAAGTAGCTATTTTTTTCTTCTTACGGTACCAATCTCCCGCAGGATCCACATGGACCGAAATTTTCGCAATTTTGTATAGTATCCCACCTGAAATATTTATTAAAACTGCATTATAAGACACATTGAAATAAAAAAATATCTGTATAAAAATATTTTCATAAAAACATCTTCATAATATCTCCATAAAAATATGCTTATAAAAATATCTTTATAAGAAAATCGTCATAAGAAAATCCTCATAAGAAAATCTTCATAAGAAAATCTTCATAAGAAAATCTCCATAAGAAAATCTTCATAAGAAAGTCTTCATAAGAAAATCTTCATAAGAAAATCTTCATAAAAATATCTTCACATTGATGTACTTCCGAGGAGTTTAATTATCGCTTTATATTAGCAAATGAAAATGCCCCACTTCATTTTTCGATACCATAGTTTCAATTCGGCGTCTTAACATCGGAGTATCTGTGTGTGAAGCATAAAAAAATAAAAGAGTCGGAAGAAAGAGGTGAAAAGAACAGAAAATTCTGCAATCCCACGAGCTAGCAGCTAAGGCGTGTTCTCGGAGCGAAAGAGATTTTCGTTTTCCACGCTGTGCGGTTTTTATACCTTTTGAGGAAGGAAGAGGAACATTGTTCCTTTAAACCCGGGGCAATCTTCCGACGGGCTCTGTGCGGATTGGTCGTGAAGGATTTCTCTCGGTCGGCTGTTTGTAGTCGACAAGAGTGTATGCATCTACAGTGGATACGGCGGTTCCCGCGATAAAGGTGTACTCTACCTACACACGAGGAGCGCAGAATTCCGTACAGGTAGATTTGACCCACACGGACACGTGAAAGTCGCCCACAATCCATCGAGGCAAGTGGGTAGAGCAGACACGCTGCGATTCCCATACGCACGCTCGTAGTAGAAATCTCGACGCAAAAGCCGGCAAAAGAGAGGCAAGATGCCTGCTGAGCAGAGTAGGTTTTACCTTCAAGGGCTTACCAAGGATTTATTAATCGTTAACCCACATTCGATCTTGATCATCCTCGTCGATATATAATATATATATATATATATATTAGGGGGTTCGGACCTCGCGCGCTCGCACCCCATTATGGACTTAAGCCCTTATTATTCCAAGTCCTTTAAAAGACGTATGTCCTTACAATTCTAAGTCTCACTGTCACGCCCATCCAAGACTGACTACGCTTTAAAAGACAGACGGGTTCAATACTTAGATTGGTGACCGCGGTCACCCATCCAAGTACTGATCCCCGCCCCCTCGATTCTCGACACGGCGGCAGCGGCGGCGGCGCAATCTTTCTATATATATATATATATATATAATCTCTGAGAGATTTGGAGCAACAAATAGGAATCGTCTTGGAGATTTGCGCGAATACCCGTGAAACACATTTTCAAGCTGGCGCGAACACTCATAATAAAACCCTTCCTCGGCGAGGCTCCAATTCAACTCGGGAGCTCATTAGATTTATATGTCGCACCCTCATTAGGAGGAGCAAGGACGCAGGATTTCACGGTGCCGATGAATTCGGTTCGGGATTTACACGAGCTTTCGCGGTTGACTGGGGAGCTTTCCGTGGAAGCGAGAAAAAACGTTTTTGCTTTGCCAAGAGTTCGCCCAACATAGTTAAAGCTGGTCCGACATCATATGCTGGCAGGTTGGTGTGGCTCGTCGCTTCGCGCCCTCGCTATGGACTATAGCATTTTGAAACTGAAAATTTACATTTCTAGTGATGTACCGGAAATAGTAGTCACTTCCGGTTTGAAAGTCTCATTTTTCGACCCGAAGTCATAACGCAAAAGTCTCATTTCCGGTTTGAAAATCTAATTTTTCTACCGGGAGTGACATCACAGTGAAAATACATCACTTCCGGTTTGAAAATCTCATTTTTTCGACCGCAAGAAACGTCAAATCGGAAATACGTCACGTCCGGCTTGAAAATCTCATTTTTCGACCGCACGTGACATCACACCGGAAATATCTCACTCCCGGTTTGAAAATCTAACTTTTCGACAGGAAGTGATATACAAGAAATACGTCACTTCCGGTTTGAAAATATCATTTTTCGAAGTGACATCGCACCGGAAACACGTCACTCCCGGTTTGACAATCCCATTTTTTTTTACCGGAAGTGACGTCACTTCGACCGGCAGTGACGAACTTCCACAAAAGGGCTGTGCGACACAACGGCGTGTGCACAAAAGGGCAACGCACTACTTCACCGTGTCCATTATGGGGCAAATCGGAAAACGGGGGTGGGGTTGGGGCAAACATACAAACGAACAAACAAATAAATAAACAAACAAACGCGTTTTCGAAAACGCTCACAGTTTTCGAAAAAATATATATAAGCCATACACGCATGCAAGAGACAGAGAGAGATCGACGGAGAGCGATAGAAAACTCTCGCGACGAGAGAAAGGGAAAATATTGTACGATGTACGGATCGCCCGTCCGGGCAATATTCTTCTTTTCTTTTTTTTTCCACAACAATCCTAGGCTTCTCAGGTGGCTAATTAGAATCGTTCGTCCGGTCGCGACAGGGAGTATTACAGCTGCGGCAACGAGCCGAGACTTCGCGTTCTACACAATTCTCCAACAATGAATCTGGGTTAAAAAGTGAAAGGATTCAGAATGAAAGGAATGTTGTGTATAGTTGTTGCACGGTCTCCAAGACAAGTGGCCCAACCCGTCGCGGTTCTCTCTTATACCGGGACGTCTATGTATTCATCGACCACTGCGTATATGTACACACATGCGCGGTGCTTTATACTTTATAGCGACCTTTTCTTGGCTCGGTCAAACGATTTGTTTCATTCAACCAAATACGTTTGTATCAAATAATTTTTTAAAAATTAATGTAATATTTTACAAGTAATGAAAAAAATCGATTATCAAATGTATGATTAATAAATATATTTATCATATATTTGATAATCGATTTTTTTTCTTCATTATTTGTAAACTATTATATTAATTCTTAAAAAAGTAATATAATAACTTTCCATATTATCATCTAATAATAAAATGTCAATTATTATTTCTGTCGAGATGGTGATATGAATGCAAGAATCCAAACTGATAAACAAAACCGTTATAAATCGTATTGGAAATTTATTTTGCTCTTGTTGAAAAACTAAGAATTATGTTTTCGTTCATTTAAAAAAAATATATACTCAGAAAGCAAACTTGCGAGCCGTGTGTGTCCCCTTTAAGGTCGACAGTGTTCCACATACTCACAGTGCTCCACATACCCAAAAAGAATATTTTTTAGAGTCTCGCTGCAATAACGATGATAACGAATTTAATTAATGACTGAGCAAGTATCCATCTCTCGCTCGTTGTAGCCTACGAGTACGTCTTGATTTTACGCTCGTCGCTGTACCCGATTCATCAACATTCTTCGCAGCCAGGTACGAGCATCACCGCTATTTCATGCCTCGCATCTTGAATCCTCTCAGTAGCAATTATGATAATTACGACGAGGTACATTATGCCCGAGGTAAATCAGAATCCGAATGGAGGGATAATCATTATACCATCGTTTGAAATATCTACTAATTACAAGCACGTAATAAAAAAAATTGTAATCGTATTAGTATTTAATAACATTAAATAAAACTTCATTTTTCAACAACAATTTTTGTACACCAGGCGATCCGAATCTTTGCACACTACAAGTGTACAATCACAAAAACCATTCCCAATTAGAAATAAATTTTGATCTCAGGAAATCTCAAAATTTTAATTTAAATGCTTGCAGCATTTAAATTATACATAATTAGGCTGTTAATATATCCTGCTTCAGACCGGACAGTCGAGGAAGTGGATTATCTTAGTTAAGCTCGCTAAATGATCCTCTGTTAGAAAAAAGTTCCTGGTAAAGAAGTCGATTGCAATAGTTGTGTGGCTCTGAAAATAAAAATTAATTGTCACACTGTTCTAGCATTTCCGGTTCGTCTATCTATCACTTTGCAAAGTGATAGATAGAAGAACCGGAAATGCTGTAAGAATGTGACAGCTACATCTTTTTTTCAAAGCCACACAACTCTTGCGATTGAATTATTTACCAGGACTTTTTTAAAAATAAAAGATCATTTCCGCTTTGACGAAGTTCGAGCAAAAACAGCATAATCCAGTTCTTCGACTGTCCGGTCTGAAGCAGGATATACGGTGGGATATACTAACACCCGAATTATGTTGTCTATCCCATCCCCGATACGGAGTCTCATGCGCATCAGCAAGGAGGGTTGGCCACGGGAATCCGACGAAGAAAGTACGAAGGATCAAGCGAATGGGGAGAAAATAAGCACAGCGGCGAGGGCGTGTGGGGGGAGAAGAAATCGTTGGGGTTGCATTTCTCTCTCTTCTCGGCTCCAATGGGCCGTGAAGACGGGCGCGTATGACGTCATAGCATGGCTAGTGGAAATGCCCAACTTTGCGAAAATAAAAAGGGCGAGGGTCGTCGTCGTCGTCATCGCATGCCAACATTTGGCCACTGAATGCGGTGTACGCGATAGATTCTCGTGAACTCGTATGTGTACTCATGTGTGCAACCTCCGTGCTTGCCTCTACGGTATTTCCGAATTTGGCGCTGCAGTGGAAAAACACGCGTCCGGCTCGATCGCTGATGCAAGATCCAATCAGGCTGATCTCTTGATAACGCTGATTTATCGCTTGCCTGGATGCCTCGAGAATTACACACGTACGCTCTTTTTGCATGTATCGACAAAAAATAATAAACATCTTGGTTAATTCATTTTCTTAATTATTAGACTCCATTTTTTTTTATGTATTAAAAGTCCGGTCGAAATCTTAATTCATGATGCATCACTGTTCAACGATATTATTTCCCAGAATGTCTTGAGGGAGTCTTGTAGTCTAAACGACGATTCTTTTCGATGTTAAAAAAAAATCATAGGCCCGATTGCATATTTCAACATCGATCGAGCCGTCTTTAGAAATCGGTGCTGTACACCGACAGTAATGCTTGTTGGAGGAGTCGATGGGAAACATTACATGATTTCTGAAGAGGGCTCGGATCGCGACTCGATCCGAGCCCTGTTAATTGATATTTTTCAATAAAAAAAAATCTCAAGCTTCACAACATCTTATACTAACTGTCTGTAAAAACCCGACCTTGTCCTTCTAGTACGCGCGTTAAAAAAAAATGTTGAAAATCGACCTGTTTTTTTTTTTTTTTTTACCAAAACCTTATCATAGTGCCTTGAAGCGATTTACGAAGATAATGATGTATGCAATGGCCCGGAGCTTGTAAAACACGCAGTACGGTTCACTTGAGCTACGTGTTTTTCTGAAATTCAATCAAATTGGCCGTGCCGGGCGGCGTACTGGGAGTGACAGCGAATAAATAATGCACGGAAGGGATGTGGAACTGGAGCGACAGCGGCTCCAGCTGGGACGGGAACGGTGTAGAAAATCGAGAAGTTGCCGCACACGATATTCACCGTGGTCGACGTCATTTTATTATTTCGATCGAGCCAAGCGAGTTTTATTAATGGGAATTTATAGATGGGTTGCGGACCAGCGGATAATGTGGAACGCGCGAAAACCCGACGGGACTGAAACTCTCACGGCACGTACATGACGAGAGTACAAGCGTCGACGACACGCGCCGAGTTTCATCCGTGCGAACCTCGAGGATCATCAATGTCCCCGCGTTATTACATTCCATATGGCTCTTCGATATCTGTGTATTTCCCGGTTGATTGAAACGTCGAGAAAATCGCATCAACGATCGAGCCACCCACGTCGACGGAATCGCGGCCTCGATGATGCAATGGTAATGAAATTTATTACGGCCATAGATCGTTAAATTTGCAAATGGGCGTGAAAGAGCATTAACGGTCCGACTGTTGGTAGGAAGGAGGTAATTTATACTGTCGGATTTGCGAAGTTGTATAAATGAATTAACAATAATTAAGATGTCAAAAGTGTAAAGTGAAGTCCGCACACATTAAGTGGATAGGTAGCGAGATTGATAAAAAAACAGGAATGCATGAAAGTTGCAATATAGTTGGAAACCAATTCCTAAAAATCATTTTTAATATTGAAAATTGTCTTTCCCCGGGGAATTGACAGAGCTTCTCGATAGCTGTATATTTCTCGGTTGATTGAAACGTCGAGGACATCGCGGGTTCGATTATGCAATACCGACGGAATTTATTATTCGCCGTACTATGCATCGTTAAATTTGCGAACACGCGTGAAAGAGAATTAACGCTTCGACTGTCGGTAGGAAGGAGGTAATTTATTTTCCCCGAGTTGCGACAATTCTTGCAGAAGTAAATTAACAATAATTAAAGTGTCGCAAATGTAAAGTCAGATCCGCATACACTAAATACAACGGTATCAAGATGTGATTAAAAAAAACAATCTTGAATGCCTAAAAGTAGCAATTTATTGGAAAACTATTTTCTAAAAATGTCTGTGCAGTGCCGCAGGCGGTAACGAAAACTGTAATTAATGCCCTTTTAAAACAACAAATAGGTCGGGAAAGACAAAATTGTCTTCCCCTGCGAAATTCACAGATCCAGGGAAAGACAATTTTCTTTCTGTTCGGTTGTCCGCGATCGATTGCAATTTTTTTTTATCAGCCGAGCACGGGGCAGATGGGCGGGAGGGTAAGAAACGTCACCTCAACTGTACAAGAGTCTGTTCGCCTGTGAAGATTAGACTACAAGCTCTTCAGAAGCCGGAGCAGAGTTATATCGACCGCTGAAAGACTAAAGGGCGCAACTACCGTGTCGAAGCTTTCGGCTTGCGCCCTTTTGCTTCTCAGCATTCGATATCCGTCGCTCTGGAAATTGGATCAGCGGTGACTCATTCGAAGATACGAACGGAGAAAGTGACGAGGAGGATGGATTCGGGGATAGAATTCGAGTCTGCAGAGATAGGAATTAAGCCGAGTAAAGCGCGGCCGTTATAGTCCTGTAACCGATGCAGGACGGGAAACGGCGAGTGACTCAGGGAGGGTCCTGAATGCGGAACCAAACTCCGCGAAGGCATTCCGGTGCGTATGTATATTCCGTGCAGGAGACAAGCACGCACTGCTCAACGCTCTTGCACGAGGGGGCGATCTGCACCCCTTTGCGCAGTCTCACCGACTACCTCCTGTTAATTACGAGTACTTCCTCGGGGGTAATAGAGAAACGAGCCGTTCGCTCGCCGACGGTAGGGTGGGAACGCACGGGCTCACGTATATCCGATGCCCGATGTATAACGTCGGATTTACATTAAGAAGTTATGACGGCGGCCGAAATTGGATGTCTTGAAAATAAAAAAAAAATAAAACGTTTATATTTGAAATCAATACCTCGGAGTATCGAAAAATTGGTCGACAGCGTGGAGGATACTAAAAAGGTTTATACTGTAAAACCCCGATTAACCGGGAAGCGGATTAACCGTGCGTCTTCTTTTTTTTTTTTTATGCCCGGAGCAAACTAAAGTCACTGAGTGCTGAGGAGGCAAAAGATTGGCTTACGTACTATTAATGAGAAAAAGATATCAAAAGCTTGACATTCTAGTTCACACTGTTTAACAATTAAGTGTAAGTTGTGCCAAATATCATTGTAACTAGTCAAAGTAAAGTTGTATCATTACCCATTATTGACTTATGTACCTTCGCTGTCTAGTTCGGATTGACCGGGATTTCGATTATCCGGGGACTCTTCGGTCCCGAGCATCCCGGTTAATCGGGGTTCGGCTGTACCAAAGTGTATCTTGTACGAAGCGATGCGCCCGCAAGATACTATTTTTTGTCTCTTAAAAAATACGTTTCTCCATTAACCCTGTATAAGTACACACCTCCATCCCCACTTTTAGGCGCGCTACCGTAGCAACGCGTTGCCCCCACTCCGCGGCCGTTAGTCACGTTTCGGTATGGTTTCGGTCGCTGTGACTTGCAAAGGGTTAATTTCATTTTTCACAAATTCAAAATTAGCAATTTCTGCTTTCACATTGCAGGACGGAATTTCAATAATTATTTAAATAAGTAATAAATGTTTTCGTGTATGTAAGAAAAATCATGTTATTGCGAAACAGATAAGACACTTAGCTGTTGAATCGTCGCTATTTTATAGTCCTTCTCTTTGATCGAAGCAGCTAAATAACGCGACTATATTTACCGTTGGACAATAGTGCAGAAATTACCCTCAAACTTTGATCCTCCATCTGAATCGCAAACAGAGTTAAAAAAAAAATTACTCTACAAACTTTATTAGGGAGTCTGAACCAGCTGCCTCGTAAGTAGACCCTCCGAGGTGTAAATTGAACAGCGTACCGAAAGTTACACGCACTCCGGTTTCTACTCGGCGCCTACGCGAGAGGGAGATGAAGTAAAACCGAAACACGCTCCTCTGAGTGGCGTCAAATGAATATTTATAATAAATGTTTCGGGTTTGCTACAACACCCGCGAAATACCTTGCAGGAGTCGAGAGATAGGACAGACGTCCCTTATCTGAGTAGTAATAGTACGGGACGAGGTTGATACCGTTATTGTATGGAGACGAGGGTAAGCGCAAGGGGGTAGAAAACGTCCATCATATTTATAAGGCTCCCCAGTGTATATCAGTGTAATGTGTAACGCGAGAGGAGGGCGCGCGGGTCAAAAACACCCAGGATTGATATATAATGGAAGCCGCAGTAGCACCTAAAGAGGAACCCCCAGTATAGTTGGAACACGAGTATGTAGAGTGTGCGCGAGAACTTCCTCGCGTGATTTATATTTAACGATACGCGAGTAGACGACTGAATATTTACGCTTCTTTGGAGAATCGCCCTGGCCCACGGTCGTCGGCGCATCGCGCGTTCGGTACAGCGATGAGACGATGAGCGATCACCCCCCAGCGATCCTCGGAGGGTCGGTTTCCTCAGCTACAGTGGCGACTCGCCTAAACATTTTTTTCCCCGTCAGTTACGATTGCAAACGGAAAGGAAACATCAATTAAGAAACATATCGACTAAGGAACATATCGACTAAGGAACATATCGACTAAGGAACATATCGACTAAGGAACATATCGACTAAGGAACATATCGACTAAGGAACATATCGACTAAGGAACATATCGACTAAGGAACATATCGACTAAGGAACATATCGACTAAGGAACATATCGACTAAGGAACATATCGACTAAGGAACATATCGACTAAGGAACATATCGACTAAGGAACATATCGACTAAGGAACATATCGACTAAGGAACATATCGAGTGAAATAGAATGAGCGAAACGGCAGTTCGAACACCCGTAAGTTGCCTTGCGGGACAATTTCTTTCTCCAACTTTTCACATCGAACCGGAGGTCTAGCACGTGCGTTTCAACCGGAAGTAATCTTGAGATGTTTCTTCCTTTTTTTCTAAAAAGGGAGACAAATCTCAAGATCATTTGCAAGACCGCCGATTCGATGTGACAAGTCGGAGAAAAAAAATTGTCCCGCAAGGCAACTTACGGGTGTTCGAACTGTATTGCCTCTTCGCTCATTCTTTCTCGCTCCTTCTGCGGGGAGATTGCACTCGTGCACTTCCGGCAACCACACGAACGCGAAATTCAACCCCAGGCGCGTTATCCCCTGACAAATAACCGAACTCGAGGCATTCCGCCTCGTTCTCCACCGGTTCCAGAGCCTCGGTCGCTTTGCTACGTTCCCTTTTCACCCCTTTCCTTCTCCCCTCCCCTCCCCCCCCCCCTCCTCCTGCACGACCATCCATCGGCTTTCTCGTTCTTCTCCTTGCACCGCTACCCTTCGTTTCTGCTGCGCGGAACTCCCTTCAACCGCACCGAGACGTACAGTCTTACCGCGTTAATTGCAAGTACTTCCCTCGGGGTGTACCGCAAGCGCGACGCTCCTGGTTATAAAAGACCCGGCGGGATGATTCTGCCCGGGCTACACTACCCTTGTTCGAAACCCCCATTGCTCCGTCTTCATCCCTCGCGGCACACGCTCCGCACACCCTTTTCCCTTTTCGTGCTCGTTCATGTCCTTTCATTTCTTCCCGATGGTTAAAATATTAGGATTTCCCCCGAGGTATCGCACGACATACTTCTCGTACTCAAACCGATCGGGTCTTCTCCGTCAAGTTATCACGGTAGATTGCGTAATTTTTTTTTAACTTGGTGAAAAAAAAAAAAAAAAAAAATTCGAGATTTTAATGAAAACGTGTTCAGAATGTCCCAAAACATCGGTAAATCATATTTAGAAAAAATATCCGGATGTACGTGTGTGTGTATGAATTAGGCGCGAAAAATTCAAGCTGCTGTAACTCGAGAATGCCTCAACGGATCACGTTCAAGTTTCACACACAGTATTTGTGGTTAATAGGAAATGTTTATTCGAAATTTTCACTAAAAAATTTGTAGCTGTTTTTTTTTGCCTGTTCGCGCTGTAGGTCTTACAATTTTTCAGGCCAAAAACGTGTACACAGATGGAATATGATCGTCCGATGGTCGCTATTAAATTTGGGGCGAATCATTTTGATTTTTTTGAATTTCATGACAAATTCAAACTTGACATTCAACGGAGGTTTTTGTATGAAATATTCATCTGCTAATAAAATAAGTTGCAAGTTCGTGATCAGTGTAAAAAAAATACATTAAATAAGTTTATCAAGAAAAAAGTTTATCAGGAATTTTTATAACTGACATTGCCAGATTGAGTGTTTTTGCGTATTTCTAAATAGCGATTTTTTTGCTTCCCGATGGCATTGCGGAAAAATCCTGGTGCATGTCATGTTCTAAGGCATGAAATATACAAGATTATGGATAATGACGAGGTTGAAAAAGCTAGATAGATCGGGATTATTTGGATTTCTGGAGTAAGAATCGAAAGTTAAAAAAAAAATTGTAGCGCATAATTCCATGTATGTTTTGACGCCGAGCACAGATGCGACATCAGCTTCGACCAAAGTCAAGCGCGACGTTTATATATTTTTTTAATGTATTTTTTCGAGTTGAACCGGAATCGGACAGTCGTTTAGTTTGAAGGCCAAACACGGCTTTTTTTACTATCGTTCGCCAGCTATCAGCTACTTTTTTTTATACCGAAAAGGTCTGGGAAAATCCGTATCGAAACTAGCGTCGAAAAAAATATGTCATATCTACTCCAGTTTCGGAATTCTTTTAGGGAGAACGGAGGGTAAACATAATGTTTCTCGAGCACTCGGTGGGATCGAGATATTGCGGCAGATAAAGTGCGCAACGACGTGTCGTACGAGTCGAAACGACCGGCCGAATGGCGGAAATACACCGTAAAGGAAAGCACAGAAGAGGAAGAGTTTACTCCGAGCTCTACGGCATCGAATCCCCCGAGAGCACTGGACGTGAACCAACGATACAAGCGACTATAAAAAATCCATATCGAGTTCGTGATAAAGAAAAATTCAACGAAGTCAAGCGAACCTGAGAATTAAGAAGCAAAACGTAATTTCTCGGGAAAGAGAAAGCGATCGATCGCATCCAAAGAGGCCTTCCTAAAAACTGAGACGATCGTTTCATACGCGATTTATGACACCTTAATTTTTTATCGTCATTTGACCACCTACAACAATGTAGCGGAATCTTCCTTGGAAATCGTTTAAAAATAGTTTAATAATAATTAGCATTTAGTAATAATTAAGATTTAGTAATCATTTTTAAAGAATTGTGTAAAATCTGATTATAACATTTCTTCACTGCTATAGTTTCTAGTTGGGTAAATTATGAAATTTTCATCTGAAGACTGATTTAGGATGAGCGACAAAACTCGTACATATTATTGGATCAGTCCGATCCGGTGTTGGGAGAAATAGTAGAGCAGCGTACAGTTGAACTATAGAATCGCCTTGAACTGACTCACGAGTCGTGGAGGAGAACGATGAAGATGGAGATACGAGACATCTGGATCCGATGGTTCATCACGCGCCGATGATTGAGAAACTCTGCAAGAGCGAAATGTATAGGCGAGAAGGTGACTCCTCGGATACATCCAGATAGAGAAACGAGAAAGGTTTCTACAGCTGCTGCTGCTATTGGGGTTGCTACTACTCTCGGCACAGCTTATGAGTATCCAGCAGGCTATTGACATAGACCGGATCGATGAAGAAGAGCGTCGCAGCGTGCCGGTTATAGCCCCATCACGCGCGCTGTGTGCTCCACTACGTTCTGTTCTCCTTGCAATCGGAGAATCATCCCAGCAGCATCAGAATTGCCACTAAATCTGATGAAAAAGAATTCCCTACATTTCCCCGCTATCGCATATCAGTAGCAGTGACAGGAAGTGGTATTAGTGTATGAATGTGACATAGAGACTCGACGGTTGAGGAAACGTGTGAAGCGGCGAGCGGACGCCAAGCCGATGTTGAGGGTTGCATCAAAAGGCCAGAAAGAGGCTGACTTGATCAACGAAGAAATTAATCAGTCGTACCAGGCGTTCGAATGGTTGCTATGACCGAATTCTCGTCTGGGGCAATAACTGGCTGAGACAACTGAGCTTTCTTAGATATCATTCAATCGAATAGTTTCAACTCTTCCGGCGCATAGCAGACTATTTCAGACAAATATTAAATCGCGCCAAAAGAAAGTGCGAATGGGGGTGAAAAAAATTGAGGCTCAATCCACTGTCTATGACGAGTAGTAGTATTATCAGTGGTAGTAACAGGAAGTGGTATTGGTGTATGAATGTGACATAGAGACTCGCCGGTTGAGGGAACGTGCGATGCGACGAGCGGACGCAAAGCCGATGTTGAGGGTTGCATCAAAAGGCCAGGAAGAGGCTGAGGGTAGTGAAATGGGACGAGAGGCTCCGGTGGTATAGTGGAACGGCAGGGTGGTGGAACGTAGAGACGGAGGATATACTTACGCGGGCGTAGGGTTGCCTCGAGTATCTGCTTGCTGCTCCCGAGGCCTATGCTAACACTTCACGCCTCCCTTTTACGTATTACCACCCTCTTCGCTCCTATGTACTACCCCACTATGTGCAAGAACGCCTAACGGGTACACTCGAAAACTTTCGTACGAACAACTTGCTCCGACTGACTCATAAAGTTAGCGCTGGTGTTGCGCGCCGCGAGTACGAGTTTCTGTACGGGAGCTTGCACAATCTTTCTTTCTCTCTCTCTCTCTCTGTCTCTCTTTCCCTGAAGACTCTCTCTTGCTCGGCTCGGCGCAAGTGTATGACCCGTCGTCGTTTCCAGACTACGTCGCCTTCTCGCCTCTCGCTCCTCGTCGCGCTGTGTCGCCCAAAATGAAAAAAGTTACAAGGTTCGCAACGATAGAGACTCCACCGAATGTGGCCACTGAGACCCGCTTGGGCGAAAAAAGGGACTATCAAGAGAGATTTGAGGGAAGTGGGGAGTTTTTTTTTTTAACGATGATCAAACGCTGCTCCTTTTTGAATATTTTCTCTTTGAGCTTTCGACATTATTTTCAGAAACTATTTTCGAAAAAACGATTGGACCGAATTACAAAATTATATACATTTTATAGTTTTAAAAATATTTTATATTTAAAATAGTACAGTACTAGTGCGAAAAACCTTTTCCTGACGAGTGTGAATTGCGGCCAGAGCCGGAGTCGAGCGTTGCAATCACACGGGTTAGAAAACGTTTTTCGCACTCGTATTGTACAAAATGTTGTGCGCAAAGAGTCATTTTTCCACCGAGTGACGTAAAACATATTTAAAAGAATATTGTACATATCCATATTTCCGAAGGGTTCAAGTTTTAGTTCCGTGTGACGACTTCCCCGTCGAAGGGTTAATTAGTGACGAAGTTTGTACACGGAGGCTTTTCGTGAGTTCGCCGGGAGAGTAATAATTATTTCGTTTGGGCGGGGGGGGGGGGGGGGGGGGGGTGAGTCGAATGAATATTAATCTGAGAGAGGTGCAGGTAAATGTGTGGGGATTCCTAGAGTGCGGCTCTTCAATTAATACATAATTCAATTCGTCGGTTCTTCTCGAATATACAATTACATTATACGTTTATGAATACGTAATAAGTGAGTCGAGGAGTCATTTTTCGTAGATACCTCGGTGGGAACCCGGGGGGAGTCTGTCGGAGCGCGGGTCGCGGGGGGAATAATATCATGTGCACGGAGAAGCGGAGAGGAAAGATACTCGGTGGGCGTGAAACTTTGTCAAGTAGCTGCGGCCTGTCGGAAGGATAACGCTTCTACGTACCGCTGTAACTTTGTCTCGCTGTTTTCTTTCCCGCACAGAATATATATGCACGGTTGGCGAATGCAGCGGAGACAAGTTCTCGGCAACAATACAACGCGCGAGGCTCATAGCTGGATCGCGAAGCGGGCGTAGCTTGTAGAGAGGGACGGTGTGATCAGACAAAGAATGATATCCCACTGCGTTATGTTTTGGCACGGAAGTGGTCCGGGTGACAGCGAGACCGAGGGAGAAAAGTGATAGGAGAGTTTCACGGAGGAAATTTCAATATTCATAAATTATCGGGACGCTCTTTCAGCAGGGTGATTTTCAAGGCTCTGAGAAGCATTTTCAGGACCTCGGGGGCTCTTCTTCTTCCGCTTACACTACGTTGCATCTGCTTCCGTTAAACGGCGTTGTCGGGACCTTGCGTATCGGACGATAAATATTTGGACTCTCGGCCTCGAAGTTTTCGGGAAATGTAGACCGTTCCGATGCGACAATGGGCGGGGCGATAAATTCAGGGGAGGAAGATGCGTCTCAATGAGACCATCAAAATATAGAGAAACGGTTGTATTTTCGAATCGATGCGGGCATCAACCGTGGCTCGAGGACAAACACACGCGAAGCGACATACTGGATAAAAGTGCAAAGTAATTTGCACATGCCTTCCTCATTTTTTTCATAGCTTTCTTTATGAGAAAGTACGCTGATCGATTTTTGGCTTCCTCATAGATACAGTGGGATTTAATTTTTAAAATTCCACTGTATCTGTTTTAAATCCCGATTGATAAAGCCGTTCTTGAGTTATAGACGGTTTAGCTTTACAAGCCTGACACACACACACATCCATCCAGACATTGTTTGTAAATGTGATTTTTCGACGTTTCGGCACATTCTAAACACGTTTACATGAAAATCTCGAAAAAGAATTTTCACGAAAACAAAACTTTCTCCATGAGGTAGCAAAAATGAATAAAATATCTAATGATTCTTAAAACGTGTTGAAAAGCGAAGAAGTTACAAGTAAAGATTTAAAAAATTGGCAAAATATGGCATGACGATGAAGTTTTCACTGTTAACGAAGTCCTTTCTTCTATGGAAGAGAGTCCCGATAAATGCCCCGTTAAAAAGCCTATATCAGCGTGAAATACGAATGGACTCGTTTCATGAATGAGACACTGTTCGTCACCCAGGGCGGATAAGCGGAAGCGTCGGGCGAGCCAGCGTCGAAGTCGAACTTTGCCCATATGCATGGAGTGTTAGGGCAAAGCCTCTCGCGTCTCTGCGCCGTCTCCTCTCTTCTCTGCGCCGTTTTGATTCAGTTCCGTGGTTTCCTCGTCGGTTACTCCTCCACGGGTTTTATTCCTTCCTTCGTCACCCACCCCTGCCGTCGACTACTTCGCTCATGAATAACTGTGTGAACTCGAGCGAGAATATTATTTACGCGAACGAAGCTCGCTCTCGAATCTCCGCCTGTGAACGTGCGACCGCTCGCATAATGGGCCTGTGAGCTTTTCACCGATGCGTTTCACGCAAAATTCAATGGAACGACTGGAGAGAATAACGGCATCGTCCGTATACCTCGGCACTGCAGTGTATCAGCTTCCTACAGCATGCACTTCGGGCGGATCGTAGGGAAAGTAAAAAAAAAAAACTCTTGCGCATGCCAGCCCGCTACTTCGTGAAACACATATTTTGCGATTGGGGCAATACGGGTCGTACTCGTTACAGAGGATCCCGAAGTTATTGGCAGATAGAAACTTCCATACCGGCGCCTCGTCGGCCAATGAAACGCTGCTCAACGTCTTTTTTTTTTACATTTTCTTTTCTGACAGACTAAATGAAAAAAAACTGTATTTTTAAAACTAGGGAAAGTAAAACAAAAAAACTCTTGCGTATGTCAGCCCGCTACTTCGTGAAACACATATTTTGCGATTGGGGCAATACGGGTCGTACTCGTTACAGAGGATCCCGAAGTTATTGGCAGATAGAAACTTCCATACCGGCGCCTCGTCGGCCAATGAAACGCTGCTCAACGTCTTTTTTTTACATTTTCTTTTCTGACAGACTAAATGAGAAAAATGTATTTGTAAAACTAGGGAAAGTAAGACAAAAAGCTCGTGCGCATGTCAGCTCGCTAGACTTCGTGAAACACTAATTTTACGATTGGGGCAATACGGGTCGTACTCGTTACAGAGGATCCCGAAGTTATTGGCAGATAAAAACTTCCATACCGGCTCCTCGTCGGCCAATGAAACGCTACTCAACGTCTTTTTTTTACATTTTGTTCTCTGACAGACTAAATGAGAAAAATCTATTTTTGAAACTAGGGAAAGTAAAATAAAAAAGCTGTCGCGCATGTCAGCTCGCTAGACTTCGTGAAACACATATTTCACGATTTCGGCAATACGGGTCGTACTCGTCACAGAGGATCCCGAACTTATTGGCAGATAAAAGCTTTCATACAGGCTCCTCGTCGGCCAATGAAGCGCAACTCAACGTCTTCTTTTTACACTTTGTTTTCTGACAGTGAACAATATTTATTTCTAAAACTATGATTTTATCGGAGGAATATTAAACGCTCCACCGATTGAAAATAAATCAATCGAGACAGAAATAAAAAAAAACTTTTCACCTTCAGACACCCGCATTATCCCC
This sequence comes from Stenichneumon culpator, assembly GCA_964017025.1. NCBI lineage: Eukaryota > Metazoa > Arthropoda > Insecta > Hymenoptera > Ichneumonidae > Stenichneumon > Stenichneumon culpator. Next base: position 16,754,931 of record OZ024772.1, on the reverse strand, counting down.
ACCTCTCCAGCCTGCGCTAAGTATGCAATTATCTGCACCGCATCGAGCTTTCTTTTCTCGAGTGTGGCACCGGTATAGTTGCCGGTCGTCGACCCTTGACTGGTCGGGAATTAACTTTCCGTGTTTTCGCGATTTCATTTTTTCCCTCTCACTTCCACTTCCTCGTCCGAGCTACGAGGGTGCAACGGGGGATGAAAGAAATACTGAGAAAGCACAAAAAAAAAACGCTCCCTACCTACACGTTTTCCTCAGCCGTGACTCTCGAGCGGTAGTATCACGATTATTGGCCAGGTCGTAAATCAATCGAATTGCTGGTGGCCCATATAAGAGGCCCGCGGTCTCCACCGCAGCCGCCGGCTGCCACGGGAGCAGCCAGGGAACGACGCGAATCATGATTGAGCGTCGATTTTTTTCGATTCGTCGGGAAAAATTCTCGAGAGCTTTCCTCCCCCGCCAAGAATCGTCGATAAACTCGGAGAAAAATGTCAGAGACGATACGGGGATGGCGGATGATTGGACAAAATGAAAATTAATCGTTCGCCTATAGTTCGCCGCAGTGCTCTCCGGATTCATACATCTTTTACCGTCGATTCGAAGCGAACGTTCGAGACCGATTTTGTCTCACCCTTGTAAACCACTCGTAGCAAATTGCGGAAAGATCCGAACCTATCACGTTCACTTATCTTTTCATTGTATTTCAAGCTCGTACAGCCGGATTCGTATCGTTGTCTGACTTAAGCAGAAAAATCCCTAACGCTATGCGGCAAAAGTTGCGTTTGGCATGAATGCATGTGCAGATTTTCATATGACCGAGAGAAGGCATTATAGAAAAGGTGAAAAAGGAAATGAAGCGTGTATGTGTGTATGTGTGTGAGCATTATTATACAGTTTTGTACCCTCTCTCGCCCTCCGCATCGCGGCAGAACGTAACGAGTTTTTGCACGGTCTGGCAAGCTTCAGCCTTTACTACTGCGCAAGCGGCGAACTACCAGCGGGCCAGCTCTGCTTCTCTCTCTGTCGAGCGACTCCGGCACAAAGTACATACCTGACCAATACCGGGACGACATCAACCACGATGGCATTGCGTGTATGTGTTCGTCTCGTTGAACTTTTATTTTGTCAGAAATTTACTCTCGATTGGAGAGCGAACGTCGGAGGGCTTGAGAAATCAAGCGTAACCTGTACGTGTTCCGTTTACCTGTTTGCAGCGCAAAGAGAGGCCGGAAAGAAATTGAGAAAAAAAAAGAACAAGCGAAATTTTGTTCGATGAAAATTTCTTCAGAAAGTGGGGAGACGAGGAAGCACATGCGTCTGTCCGATTCGAGTCTTTAATAATGCAGCTTTAGTGGAATGCGAACAAATAGTAATTTACGATTCTAGCGCGATAAAACTTTTTTTGACGCGTGAGTGTGCAGAACGAGCCGAAGGCGAGTGTTGCAATTGCACGAGATAACGAAAAGTTTTTCGCACGAGCATTGTGCAAAATTTTGCATCACAAGGTGTGAAAATGACGGTCTTATGCATAAAACTGCGTAAATTATTTGTAACACTGCAATTTTCGCACCGATTGAAGTAAATATAAGTTTCTACGAAATCAATACCTGAATTGTCAGGTATGACGATCGTAAAACTCCCGTGCAATTGTTATGTCTCGATCGAAAGTTTTTTTTTAACTTTTTTCTACTCTTTTTAATAGGCTTTTATTACCAATTGATTATTTGATTTTTAAAAACAATTTTTAAAAAATAGAATTCTTGGCCACATTTTTACGTGCGGCCTAGACGGTAGTTGCGAAAAATTTGGCCTGGGTCGCGGCCGTACATCAAAATTCTTTCTACCGCAGCCAGCAAGAAAATTTTTGCAATGCTTAGCTTAATCTATCCTTCCCTCTCATTTCTTTCCGGCCCGGCGCTCCTCCACGTCACTGTTCTCTGCTCCCTTACTTCCTCCATACTTCGCACATGCATTAAACTGTACTCTTAATGGAAAGAGATTGCGTGCGTAAAGAGCCTAATTTATATAGCAAAAAAAACCCACGAGATTCGTTTCCTCGGAGTGCTTTTTCCAGTATATATATATGGAATGTGTATATATATATATACACATTCCTACTCACTGAGTTACCTCAGCGCCCTCGAAGAGGAAACGAGCCGGAGCTTTAAATTTTCCGGCTACCTGCATCCCTCGCCAAGTATTTTTTTTATATATTTTTTTTCAATATCCCCGAGGCAGGCAGTTTCGAATTACTGCGACTCGAGCTTTTGACTGTACGCGCTCCTTATACACCACTATGTATAATCAACCGTACGGTCCTCCCGCATGTGTGTATGTGTCGGCTCGCATTTTCGTACTATTTTGTACGCTCGTTCGGTCCGCCTTGTGATACAGAGAGTGAGCGATCCGAGCAGGGCCTCGTGCAGATGGCACTCTTGTAAGAGACCATGTTTGCATGCTGTTGCGGTTGTATTTGCTCAGTCTCGTCGCGTGGTCTCTCTGGCTCGCTCTCGCTCTTTACCACTTTTACTGTTGGTCCCTTTGACTCTGCCCGATGGCCCTTGGGCGTCTCGCTGTTTTCCCTCCGATTTGTTTTCCGAACCCTCACTAAAAACTAACGCCTCACGGCTATGGCGGGAGGTCTCCACGTCGTTCCCAGCAAATTCCGAAACCGGACGATGCGCATAAGCGGATTGGGCCAATTTCGCGTCCGGATCGAGAAGCATCAACGCTGGGTAATAGGAGGAAGCCTGGAGGCTGTTGAAGCCTGGCAATAAAGGTCGAGATAGAATCGGTCACCTTTGAGTTTGGCGATCTCACAAGACCGGGAAAAATTATTTAAAAAACGCAATTCCCCTGCATGAATGGATCGTGATGCGATGTGTTCGAAGCTAAGATCCGCATTTCGTTATCCTGATATTAACATATACCAGTTGAGATTTTTTTCCGACAGCTATCACACATATATCGCAAAAAAATATCTGAGTTTTTTAAAAAATTTTAATTAATTTATTCTTTGATTTTTAAAAACTGGTTTTTTACATAGAATTCTTGGGCATATTGTTACGGGAGGTCTGCGCGCTGTTTGCGAAACATTTTGAGCAAGGCCACGAGGAAGTTTTAAAACGTTGTGACAACAGATAAAGAAAATCGACTTCCTTGACACGTGTCTTTTATTAGCAGATTTTTCATGTCTTTAGGCGAACATCGTGCTTTGTATATTAAATCCTTCCCGATAATTTTGCAGCGAAACCTGTTATCTACTTCACGAAAATGGCTGCTGCACGATTACGGTTCCTATTGCATGCCAAAAGAAAAATTCCGAAAGGTATATAAACCGGACGAACTCCCCTGTGCGCAATATTGAAAATTGTACGACAGAAACTAAATCTAAAGTAGACGAAGATAACAACAACAATAAAATGGGTAGGGCCTGTGCTTATTCTATACTCGCGGTACTGTTCATCGCTGTACATTTTTCCATGGCTTTCCCCTCAAATATTCACGAGAAGATGACAAGGGCCGAGAGATTTACGGTTTTCGGTTCAGAGGATTCGAGTAAGTCGGAAAATATGCAAACGTAAAAGATCATGCAACATGTAAATTATGGGAAATTTTTTTTTTTATTCAGTCCCCGAGTATGAAGTATTTTCTGCATCGCTGCCGGGAGCCAGACGCAGACGCAAGGCAGACGATAACATAAAGTTGAAACTTAAAATCAATGGCAAAAGAATTGTACTGGATTTGAAACCCGTCACGACATATCTGGCTACGAAAAACACGCCTGTATGGACGGTAGAGTACAACGAAGACACGTACGACACAAACTCGGACGGAAACATTCGTTATGTTCCACTGCCACGGGTTAGTTCCAACGATCAAAACCAATTGATCCGATTGGTAAAAGAAAATTTAACCAATTTGTAGGCTATGAGCACGATCGGCGAATTCAAGATGTATCACGATGTAGAGAACGAAGCAGCTGTAACCGTTTACAAGGATCGTCATGAAGGAAGCGTCATGGTAGGTATTTACAATTTATTTAATTTCTTTCAAACGCTACAACAAAATTATTAAATATTCTCAGGAAGGAATCGTCGGTGCATATTATACAATAAAATCATTGCCGAAAAGGTTGATGAGACAGCTTCTGGCAGAAGGATCGCACCTTGTCAGGACACAGAAAAGCCGCAAGCGATCGATTATCTCGGATACCGAAAAAGACGAAGGTTACTACGTAGTTTTCAAAACCCCAACCGCATCGAAAGGCGTTAAAAGCAGTACTCTCGGTAAGCTGTACATCGATTTTGCTTCCTCATAGACAAAGCTTTGTTATGGTGAAAACAAATCCAGATTTTAATGTAAACGTGTTCAGAATGTTCCAAAACATCGAAAAAACACATTTAGAGAAAATGTCCGGATGTGTGTGTGCGTGCGTGCACGATATTGTCATATAGTTTTCTCATGACGTTCCTTTATTCGCGAAGCTTCCTCTATGAGGAAGCCAAAAATACAGAAAATGCTTTCTCATAGAAGAAGCTTCGCGAATAAAGGAAAATCATGAGAAAACGATATGACAATTTCAATTTCCAACTTTTTCTATTACAACAACGAAACATTTTTAGACAATTAGGCAATGAGAATTCATTATTCGACCGATCTGTGTGCAGTTGATCCAGATAATCTTCAAAGAGAGAAACGCGCGAGCAGTAAAGCAGGGAAGCAAAAGATCTTGAAAGCCGTTTACCCAGAAATGTTGATCATTGTCGATCACTCGGTCATAAGGTAAACAATCCCAGGTAGAAAAAGTTGGCAATATATTAGCATATGTAATCCGCAAACATGTTTGTACAATAGCTCTTGCTACTATAATCTGAGACAAGTTCTCAGATTTACGTTGGCTTTTTGGAACGGAGTAGACTTGATCTACAGGGCACTTGATAAGCCAAAAGTGTATCTTAACATCGCCGGTATAATCATTGCTGGGGTAAGCGTCACACATTGGGTACTTTATTCAATATTGTCGATATGTTTTTCTCATTATAGCAGGATAAATTTGCAACGCCTTACATCGTGACTGCGTTCTCTCTGTTTTGCTTCCTCATAGAGGAAGCTTCGTTTTGGTCAAAAAAATAAAATTCGAGATTTTAACAAAAACATGTTCAGAATGTTCCAAAACGTCGAAAAATCACATTTAGAAAAAATGTCCGGATGTGTGTGTGTGTGCGTGCGTGCGTGCGTGCGTGTGAAATGGACGTGCAAAATTCAAACCGCTATAACTCGAGAACGCCTTGACCGATCAAGCTGAGATTTGGCACACATCATGCATGATCAGTAGTCAATGTTTGGTCAGAATTTCATCCAAAAATGTTCAGTTTTTTTTTGTACGCCATTTTTAATTTCATCAAAAATGTCTGTTCGCGCTCCAGCGCTCACAATTTTTTAGCTATCGGGCTAAAAACGCGTACACAGATGGACGCGTACAATATGATCACCCGATGATCCCATAAAAATTTCAAGAAAATCGATCGAGCCGTTTAAATTTTATGTCATTTTGAATTTTTTGAATTTCATGAATTTTTTTTGTTTTTCGCGACGCATTTTTCCGTATTAAATATTTTTCCACGAATAAAAAAGTGTCAGATTCGTGATCAGCGTGAAAAAGTACATAGAATACAATCCCGGAGTGACGACTAACGAAAAAGTTTATCGGGCATTAATATAGACAAAATTACAAAAATGGATGCTTTTGCGTATTTTCGAACAGCGATTTCTTTACTTCCCGACGAATACTCAATGATACGCTATGTATTTTTTCGCCTCGAGTACAAATTCGACAGCCGTTTTGACAAAAGCGCAAGGTTGGTGTATTTTTTCGCACTAAACCTGAGTCGGCTAGCAGTTTTGCTTAAGAGCATGTGAAACACTATGGAGTGCGAGAGAGATAGCATCGGTCGCGCTGTCCGCGGAGCGAGTGAGATACGCTGAGAACGTGTTTCACATGCTCTTAAAAGTTAAATAGTACGCTGATATTGAAAAAGCTGAAAATTGAAATTTTCATATCGCTTCCTCATAAAAGTCGAAAGTTGAAAGTTGAAAGTTAAAAGTTGAAATTTTTATATCACTTTCTCATAATGGCCCTTTATTCGCAAAGCTTCCTCTATGAGGAAGCCAAACATATAGTAAATACTTTCTCATAATGGCCCTTTATTCGCAAAGCTTCCTCTATGAGGAAGCCAAAAATATAGCAAATACTTTCTCATAGAAGGAGCTTTGCGAATAAAGGGCCATTATGAGAAAGTGATATAAAAATTTCAACTTTCAACTTTCAACTTTCAACTTTCGACTTTTATGAGGAAGCGATATGAAAATTTCAATTTTCAGCTTTTTTCCTGAGGATACAATGTTAAAGGTGCCGAGCTATTTTGACGAGGAAATGGTCCCATTCCCCATGAAGCGATACGACACAATTATCGCAATGACTACGTACGTTTGTCAATACCAATTAAAAGTTTTTGAAACGCCTGTTGCTCGCTGTGCGCACGACCTACATAAAACTACCGGCTGAGCGTGTATCGCACGGTACGTGCATTCCATCAGCGCCGTTTAACGGCCGATTGAATCCCAACCTGTACGCCCAGCACTTTGCATTTCCACGCAATACACTCTCGCTCGGCGAGTTTATGTAGATCGTGCGCATGGCGAATAGACTAGTGCTATTTTTTCTAACTTTATAGGTACCGACTGACTACCTACGGACACACTACTGCCCATGGTGTCGGTGAGTCTACGAGTGTCCGACAATGCATGTATACTTAGTAATTCTAAACGGATTGATCCTCTTAGACATATAAGGGGCGAGTCCCCATAGGTGTTGTGAATTTGAATGTGCGTGTTAGAGGGTTAAATCGTGCACTTAAAAAATTGCGTTTATTATATCAGGATTCAATGATCCCTACTCACATGTTTGTTCTTCGCAACGTATTGATAATACGAGGATCGCCTCTTACTGGTGGAAATACACTGGAGTACGCGCGGCGGCTCAAGTAACTGCACATTTGTGAGTAGGATATTCAAATTATATATTTTTGTTACCTCTCAGTGATTTGTGTGTGATGTTTCTTAAATCTTTAGATTAGGTGTCAAGGATGACCCGATTAATGGAACAGCCCCAGACTGCGCTTCTAAAAAGGGTTATATTATGGCCGAAGCGGAGGATGTTCACGAACAGAAGCTGCAGTGGTCCAGCTGCAGTCGAAGAGATTTTTCTCGCTTTTTCTCGTACGAAAAATATATTTGCATTTCGATTCCTCGCGAGAGATTTATGTGTATTTAAACAATGATTTTGTCGAACGGAATCTCAGATCCGAGCAATCCGCGTGTCTTCAGAACAAGCCACTGTTGACAAAACAAGTCGGTGAAATGTTGCCTGGGAGGTGGACGACGCTGGACGAACAATGCCAAATCGAAGGTTACGCGAAAGCGTGCAAAGTACGTCAACGAATATGCATTGCTCGTTATAAATCGGTAATTACGACATTAATAATTTCATTACTGACGCATCGAGCAGCTCAAGAAATTCTCGAGATGTGCAGCAAAGGGCTGCCAGCACAAAAAATCCGGCAAATGTGTTCGAACCAAGGAGCCACCTCTACCAGGCTCCGAATGTGGAACTGACATGGTTGGTTTTAAATTATGTGTAAAACGAAGAAACGAGTTTCTACATCGATGGCCTAATTCGATGAGGGCGTACAAGCTGTGTACAATCATTTACCTTTACAAGATGCTTGCGGCTTTACAAGCCGTGTACAAGAACCTTTCTGGCGTTAGACCATCGATATGATTTACATAATTGAAGCCGTTTACAGTAAATTAATTACACATGTCGCGTATTGCAGCATTGCAGCACTAAGAAAACGTGCGTCAGCGATTGATTGGGAACGCAACGAATTCGAAGCATCGATAATCTACAAAGATGCTCTTTCTTGTTAACAATAAAGTGTTGGAATAAAAAGAGAAAGGAACGAAAAAAAGGGAATTCATGTAGAGGCTAAAGAATGTCGTACGAACAGTCACGAGGTTTGCCGATGCTTCTTCAAGGAATCCTACCGATAGAATTGGTATATGGTGGGTGGCGGGATAAATCGTGTGGAGGAATTTACGTAGGAGAAGCACGTAAGGCATCTAGACGGAACTATTATGAGCAGAGAGAGAGAGAGGGAGAGAGAGGGAGAGAGAGATGGTTAGACCGAATAAGGAGAAGGCCTACGCGGTAAGAAGGAAACGGAAAAGCGGTTTTGCGTCGAAAGCATAGCGAAGACGAAAGCCGGCCCGCCATCCCTAGGAGCTTTCCCGTGTCAGACGCTTCCTGTGTTCCTTTCTGCTTCTATAGTATATCGATCCCTCGGTCCCTACCCTCCTGCTTGCTCCGCGTGCCACCAACTACTCGCGTTTTACCTCTCCCTCACTCTCGATCTATATTGCATTCGTATCCTTATACCGGGTGTCCTCAAATTTGCACCTTGCTCCCGGTTTACCTTATGTTATAAATATTTAATTTCGTTAAAATCTTTTTGTTACAAAAAATAGTATGGAAACACCAATCCGTCTCGTTTTGCAAACATGCTTGATAATAAAAATTGAGTTCTATAAACTTACTTGGACAGTTGTATCTATTTTATTTTGTTTTACTTTTTTTTGCGAGTAACCGGCAACGAAGCAATAGTCGGTAATTCTTCTCGTTCGTTCAAGCAAATTTTTTTTCATTAGCGGTATTCGAAAGATCACTCGATACGCCAATATTGAAAGTTTCAAGAAGAGTCCCCCCTCCATTGTATATTTTCCTCGCGATGTCTCGTCTCGAAGAGGTTCGATCCTTTGAGGAGAACTTTTTTTTATCGTTCTGAGTACTCGCTTAAGCCGTTGGAATTGCAGTAGCTAGAATCACTTTTAAGACTGCCTCATTCATGTATTCGACTTTTATTTACCTTTTTCTTAAATTCAATCTGCACCTTGAGACGCGAGAGAGAAAGATAACGGACGGTAGGGATGAGTTGTCGGAGCCTGTTGGAAGAGCGATTCGATCAAATTAGTGAAACGCAGGCGGAATTACAGTCGCTGCTGGCATACGTCTTTGATCGAGATTAAATGGGAAAAAGCTAAGAGCTGAAATCCAAGGATAGACGGGAAGAAATAAAGATGCGTGAAGAGAGACGCGGATTTTCATGTCTCACGAGTTCTACGACCTTTCGAAAAAAAATTGCCAATAACCTTGCGGAATATAAACAATAACAAAATAAAAAATGCATTTATCATAGTCTGAAGAAAAAGCGATACCGTTATTGACCGCAAAACAATTGCGATCAGCATTATCGTCCTATCGTTAACTTTTCGAGGATTTGCATTACATCGCACGGTAAATTAGCCCTTTCAATTTCGGTAGCCGGATGGACCACTTGGATTGTTTAATAATAAAATGGTTACGATTAGTAATTAAACCTTGGATTCTCAGGTACGACGGCTAGTGCAACTGTAGTCTGATTTCCTGTGCTCTTTGAATAATAAATGGGCCATCGGTTATTCCGGATCCTGTCTCTGCGACTGTCTATCCTGTTGAAACAACCTTCTCTGGTGGCTTCGCCGAAATCCATCAACGAAACTAACTCGCACGACCACCGAATGACAGTAAATTATTCCACCTACTTGACCACCCGACTTTGGCGAATCCGTCGTGTGAACTATTTCGAATAATTATTTCTCCCATTAATCGCACATTCGAATCGAACATCGCGGGACAGATTCACCTGGGCTCAAAAACATATTTTTTTCTTCCTGAAATACCATTGTTTTTTCGACATGCCGTCGTCAATTTTCATATTCTACAATATAATAAGCACGCACCGTGATTTTTTTGCCCGAATCTGACGGTTTGAAGTAATGAAGAAAATATTGTCAGTATGACCCAGTGTTACTACGAAGACTCAAACGGAGCTGCTGATGCAAATTTATCTAACCGACTCAGACGGTCGATAAAATCGCATTCTGCGCTAACTTTGAATTAGCTCGTAAGTGTTTGCAAGTGCTATCGGTGGCCTCCTACTCTATTTACCGATATGTGGATCGAATGCGCAAGGGTTGACCGGTGTCATTCGATTTAGCACAGACGCGAATCCCCAAGCCCGGTGACCCTTACATCCTAACTAAATGAGCACACGAAACCCCTGCGACTCGAACGCGTCACGCTGCAGCGCACAATACGGAATCGAATACGTGTATACAGTAGGTTGGTGTAGCGCTCGCATATATATATATATATATATATATATATATATATATATACGTTGCTCCGTCCGTCGCGAAGACCGAGGACGCTTCTCCGATTGCTCGGTCGTTTCGTCGCTTGGCCCAGGTTGCCCCTGCCAGCCTGGGACACCGAGAAGTACAACCGGAGGGTGCGTCATTCTCCGATGATTCAGACGAACCAGGCATTCAGCGGAGAGCAGAGATGGGTGGAGTATCCCGAGGATCTTACCCTGATCCGAACATACCGCAGCAGAAAGATGTACGAGCGAACCCTTAAAGCCCGGTTCAACCCTTTATCCTCGGACCCAGGATCGCCGTATTCTGTATTTCCTTATAATTTTTTTGTTTTCATTTTAATCGGAATGCCCATGAATGGAAAAGGTTTATTGGTCGATCGACTTTTTTTTTAATTTGTAAACTACAATTGAATTAAAATATGGCTGCAATCATAAAGTTTCTGGAGAGCATACGTTTGTAGGATTACACATTTATAGGCTTAAAACATAATGTTCTAAGCTTATACCATAACTACCAATAAAAACAATCAAAAAAGTTGGAAATTGAAATTTTCATATCGCTTTCTCATGACATTCCTTCATTCGCGAAGCTTCTTCTATGGCACATTTACATCTCTCCCCAAACAACTCTACCGGATAATAACTCTACCACAAAAGACAATTCTCACAACTCTAACAACTCTACCGTATTAGAACTCTCCCAAAATCTCTACCCGAAGGTAAAAAAAAACTACCAGAAGCAAGAGTTTTATTTTCATTCTGGTAGAGTTTTATTTCGATTCCGGTAAAGTTTTTTTACTTCCTGGTACAGATTTTGGTAGAGCTGTAATACGGCGGAGTTGTAATACGGTAGAGATGTTTTCCAGGAGAGTTGTTATGTGGTAGACTTATTTTCTGGTAGAGATGCAAATGTGCCTCTTCTATGAAAAAGCATTTTCCGTATTCTTAGCTTCCCCATAGAGGAAGCTTTCGCGAACCTTGGGTAAAAAAAAAATTCCCTTCACCAAAACAAAGTTTCCTCTATGAGGAATAAAAAAGTACCTGTGATTGAATTTTCAAAGTCGGTCTCCACTTTTCCGGAGCCTTGCCTTAGTATTTGACCTTGCAAAACATTTGGTTTTTTCTCTGCCGCGCCTTAATGAAACATGAGTATGAAACATGAGCAAACCGGCCCTATTTTAAAAGCGCAGTGGAAACCGTCCGCTAATAGTCGGACCGATACGCATTTAGATGCCTCTCGACGCGGTCTCGCTTTTAGCCCGGACACGAACCCCGATTCAGCGAGTTCGTAGTCGCGCTTATCGCTCGGGGGAAGTATCCCTTCACCCTTATCCAGCGGCAGCACAGGGAGTGCATACCGGCCCCGGTACACCCCCATCAGAGAGAGCTTCCTGCCTCGCGTCGAGGGGCAGCCAAGCCTAGTCTGGCGCAGCCGTTACGACTAGCCGAAGCGCCGCCACCAGGAGCAGCGCCTGCACGTATACGAGGGAACGGAGTCCGCGTTAGGGGATGATTCTCGGGCTGCGCGCGCACACCCCTCGACCACATAATCGAACTGGGAGCGCCGCGGTTCGCCGTCAGCACCGTCGTCCGCTCGCTCGTTCGCTACGTGGTGTATCCGAGAAAGAAAGGCAAGGTCGCGCGATCGTTGTATACAGAATGGATTGTACATAAATACGTGTAACAAACAAAACGAAAACAAAATAAAAAGCCCGGAAGAAAGAAAACCAAGGTTCGAGAAGGGATCTGTCTAAATAAATTTAAAAAAAATTTCAAAGAATTATAAAGAAAATAGAGAAATCAGAGTGAAGGGACACGAAGAGGGAAACAAAAATAAATGTAAACCGAGAGACCGCGATCGTTCGTCGGGGGTGCATGTGTGTGTGATGTAACTGGCTAGCGCCAGTTTGTCTCTGCAAATTTAACGGAACGAGTGGAAAAAAGGAATTGAATAAATATCTAAAACAAAACCACTCGTCGCTCAACAATTCCGCGACCGAAGTGGACTGTGCGTTGTGAATAGAGTCGCGTGAGCGGTGCACAGTCAATCCGTACGCGGCTCTCCACCCAGCGAATAACAAAATTGTCTCCGACATAGAGCTCCGTATAGAAGCAAAAAAAAAAATTTAAACAACTACTAAAACAAGTTACCTATCTTAAAAAAAAAAATAGTTTCTAAAAAGGAAAAAAAAATACTAAAAAAAAGTTGTTTGATCGTGGAAAGCGCAGCGGAGGGGTTGCTGCTCGCTGTGCATAGAGCTCGTGTCGTGTGTGACTCGGGGTGCTTCCTCTTCTACTCCGGCGCGGGGTGGTAGCGGGGAGGGGGAGGGGGGGGGGGTTTCGTACGCGCAATGGCGCCTAACGTGGGCAGCAGCCTCGTACAACCAGCTCGCATTAGTTGCTCAATCTTTGATCGAGGCTCGGATTATCGGTGAAATAGGAGTGCGTTGGGAAGCGCGTAGGATCGGTTGAACAGCCGCGCGCACACGCCCAAAAGCGCACACGCGCGAAACGCCGCGTGCATTAAAATCAAAGGGCCGAAGGGAAGTTATGAGGGTGGTCAACGGCGGACGGAGGTGCGAGTATCGGTGGACGGTGATATCGGGTATGCGAGAACCGATCGACTGTACGATAATCGTACGCTAAAACCGGGGTTCGTTTTATTCCCGCAATCGAATCGTCGAGCAGCGAATGAGAACGTCGTCTCGTCGTCGGGGCGATCGTCGATCGACGATAAGGCCAAGGAGATCTGCAGTGAATCGGAGATTCGACAACCGTTGACCGAGGAGGCAAAATAGCGCAGCTCGGCTGTGTGGACGGCGGTGGTGCAACATGAAAATCCGGAAGAGGCGTTCCGAGTGGAGGCGAAAGGACAGATCGAGAGTCTGACGACGAAGCGTTGGTCGTTTCGAGAAAAAAAAAAAAAAAAAAGACAAAAGGAAATCCAAAAAGGAAATATATTTATATCTCATCCGAGAAGATTTTTTAAATTTATTTACTTATTTGATTATTGTTTGTTTTCTGTCAAAATAACTGAAGAAAGCTCATCCGGCAAAAGATATTTTTGTTTCTTTTGAATTCGTGCTGAGCGGGTTGGCTGGGACGGAAGATGTGAAGAATTATTACTGGGCAGCGAGGTATTATGACCAGGACTCGAGGGCAGCTCCCGACGCTATCGACGCTGCCGCACGTAGACGAGAGAAGAAAAATAATGAGAAGAAGCGGAAAGCACAAGATCTGAGGTGGAAGTGTGTGTGCTGCGGGGCGTGTGGGTGCGCGTTGGTTAGTGGCCGTTTGTGCAAGTGTGTTCGTGAAGGTGCGGGCGCGATTTTTCCGCCTGCCCAGTGATAACGTGCAATCCTGGCGGAAACGAAAGCCGAGTCGGCGGCGATGCAGGGCAAGGAGAGCCCCGTCGGGTCCAACACCCAGGAGACCCATCAGTACGTCGGGCCGTACAGGCTCGAGAAGACTCTGGGAAAGGGACAAACTGGTGGGTTTTTTTTTTTTTCTTTAGATATATTTGTTCCAATCCCGATGCCGCTATATTGCCACTTTTTCATTTCCGGTCCGTTGTCCCTTCCCTCTATCTCTTCATCCGGCGATTCGAGGTCGGAAAGCTACTTACGATGAAATAAAAAGCTTCGTCGATGCAGGAATCAGAAAAATATGAGCTAGGCTGAAATCCTCGAGAATCAAATATATAGGAAAAAAAATTGAAGATATATTCGGAATATATCTTCTTTTCGTGAAAATACAGTTAATATATCAATTATATATTTTTCTATACTCCATATGTTTCTTCCATGTGGACTTACGCAGTGAAATTCCGATTTTTTTTTTACTGTGTATAGCTGTATTATCATCCAATCTAGTGGGATGATCGAAGACAGTGCAAATGATTAATTAGAGATTGGTAATTCCGGAAAGGGCAAATTATAAAGTAAATTCTCTAAAAAAAATCTGAAATTCATGAAGCGAATTTTTTTCGATTTGAAATCAGAATCTCCAGAACGATTATTAATTTGATACGAGATAGTCGGTCTTGAAAATCGTATTTATAGCGATGAATTTCAGTTCGATAAATGAAATGTTAAATAAGTCGAATACGATTTTTCAACCCGACAATCTCTTGGTAAAAAAAATGATCCGGAGATAAACTCTTCCGATCTTTTATCAATTTGATAAATTAATTTTAAGTTCGTTAACTCGATTCCTCAAGCTCGTAACTTTCCTACAAACTCGATGAAAAAGTAGAGATCGTAAGCTGCGAAATTTCGACGGCCGACAAAAATTCAACGATAGCAAAGTTGTGCGAGAATTAAAATTAAAAAAAAAAAAAAAAAAACTAACTGGACCCAGAGTTCCGTGAAGTTGGGGAAAAATTACCTATCGTTTCTCTTCACCGTGCAAAAACTTTTCCGGTACATCAAACTTTTGTAATTGTCCGATGTTTTAATGAGATGTAACGGCGAGTTGTTCGTAGTGAGCTTTTCGAGCGAGATCGATGAGAGAAATTTTTTCGCTCAATCTCCCGCTGGCTCCGTAACTCCGAATTGGTATTAACGGGAAAGTTTTACGGTTTATTAATTGCCACTCCTTCCACGTACTTACTACTGATTATGCACGAGGCGACACTCGAGAAGCCAGTAAAATTGCCCTTTGTTTGCACCGAGCAATGCGATTTTATATTCATCTTTTGATGTCTGGCAAAGAGACAGAGACACAACGAGAGTCTCCCGCTCCGTTTCGTAACTGATGCAGGGCTCGTCGTTTCGTTACGAGTGTCTGGGCTTTCATGCAATTTCCTTTTTATTCCGATCTCTCTATTGTGCATGTGCGTACCGGGATTACTCCGACGGCCACACGAGAGTTCCGGGGTTTTATCGGATTTCTATATATCATTCGGGATGTGTAATTCAACGCACAGCGACGCAGAATTAACTCAAAGCGGCTCTTGTCGTTTCTCAATTTTTTAATAAAATCATTTCGTGAGATAAGAATATTTTTCAAAGTAAATATAATGAACTATAACAATATTTTTTACATACGCAATAGATATTAAATTCTGAATATTTACTTACATTTTTTAAACGAATATTTTTTCTTTATTTTCGTAAGATAATTTAACAAATTTTATCGGATTTATTATTATCCACATGGAACTGTCAACGTTCCGGTCCTATTTTATTACTTCCTCGAGACTATATTTCACGTAATTACTACGAGATATCATGATAATGGGACCCGGTTGCGAGCGAATAAAAATGTACTATCGATTAAGATTGTTAACTTTGTATGTGAAAAGTCCGAGAAGACTATATATATATATATAGACGTTGGCAATAAAAAAAAAACTTTGTACGAACAGCTATTGCAATCTGAGCACATAAACGCGGTAACGAGGGAACAATAGGCAAATCCGACATTATTCACTTCCCTGTTCTTTCTGCATAATACTCTTACACTTCTATAAACACTATAATAACTTGTTATAAATGACTGCTAACTGCATATCAGAGCTGGGCAAAATACCAAAAAATACTTCAAGTACAAAGTATCCCAAGTACTTGGAGTATCAAGTAGTTTTTGTACTTGAAGTATTTCTCAAATACTTTTCGCAATTGGCTTCGTAGCGTTAAGCATTATCTTAAAAATTTGCACGTGGCTTCCGAATTTATTACAATTTTGCGCATAGCTTTATTCATCAGAAAATTCATTAATCGATTTTGGCTTCCTCCCAGAGGAAGCTATGCGCAAAATTGTAATAAATAACGAAGCCATGTGCAAATTACTCTGCGCCTTTTTCCGTATCATCAAAATATGTCAACATCTCATAAAACTGAAACGTTTAAAATTAACCGCAAAATTTATTGCAGAAAATCGCTAACTGAAATTGTCGAAGTGACGTCATTTAGAGAAATGTCACTTCCGGTTTAAAAATCTCATTTTCGATCGGAAGTGAGGTACCGGAAATACGTCACGCCCGGTCGAAAAATAAAATTTTCAAACCGGAAGTGACGCCTATTCTAAAAGTACTCGAACGTCCTACCTGAAATTATAAAAAAATGTTTGGAGTACTAAAAAGTGATTGTGTACATTAAAAGCAGTTTAAAACGTATTTGAAGTACCAAACAAGTACTCCGTACTTCAAGTACTGCCCACCTCTGCTGTGTCAATGCACATACCGTAAATGTTAACGATACATCACTCCATATTCTGTAAACGCTTTTATGGCACGGTTTCCCAAATTCGAAATTCTTTGGAAAGGTGCTTAATAGAAATGGTGTGGCTATCTTAGAGTCTCGAGAAGAGCTTGGCTTTATAGTCCTTAATGGGAGATCTCCTTCGGACATAGAAGGTAATTACACATTCCTCGGAACAATTTCCCAAAGCAAAATAAATTTATTTCCATCTATCTATCTATGTATTTCTCGTGCAGGAACGATCGAGAGACTCGCGGCAGCGAGAGAACGAACGATTGGGCGTGACCGTTCGTACGTATGGTGCACGAAATTTGTCGGATCGAAGAACCGAGCCGAGAGATATAGTGTCGTTACGATTAATTAATCTCTCGTGTCCAACGAGATGGCCGGGCCTAATTTTCCGTTAGGCCGAGTGGATTGCCCAATTCGCCGTGCGGTTGCCCTATCCTCGGTACATCTATCTCTCACTGCTCACTTCGGTGCATACGCGAGAGGGAGATGGGAGAAACGAGAATGCATAACTTGATCTCTCGGTCTGAAAACCGGAGTGTCCATCCCGGTCGATAAAGCACACAGACGAGCTGTAGAGGGAGAGTGGGGCGAAACGGACCACCGTTCCCCACTGGAGATGAGACTTTGAAAAAATGTTTTCTGAATTATTTTTCTAAAGATGGTCCGTTTTTCCCCCAGACACCCTCGATCGATAGGCTCAGGAATTCGATTCCTGACTCGTCTTCAGGAACGATCGTTGGAGCAAAAATATACGTTTTTCTAAATTTTGATATAAAAAATCAGATCGGAAAACTTACGAGTTAAAAAAATTTTGACAGAATAGACAAATTTGTCACTGCTTTGATGTCGTATTTGGATCATCAGACAAACATCAAATTTTTACAAAAACAGTGGTTTCTTTACGTGAAGATCATTTTAAATCAATTTTCAGTTTAACGTGCGACTTTCTTCGTAGCAAAAAATAATAGAAAGACGCGACTGTTCGAATATTAAAAAAAAAAAAATTCATAACCGTGGCAAAAAATCGAGAAATTTGTTGAAGCGTCGGGTGTAAAAAACAACGATTATAATCGATTCCCAGTGAGAAAGAATATAATGTCAAAAGGTAATTCGACTTCGGTTCCACGACGAGAAAAAAAAAATTGTCGGATGGCTGAAGGTGATGAAAAATTATATAAATATATTTGTATCAAGCAAGGTCGTAGCTCGTCGAAGGCCGGCTTGGCCCAGGAGGTACCCACGGAGACGGAAGAACGCGGGGCGCGCACGCTCGCGGACCGACGGAGGGGGGATGGGGAGAAAAGCGTGGAAAGTCGGAGGTGGCTGCTTTTCAACCTTCGTCACAAATGACTAAAAATTTCCATAATGCCGCATGAAAATTGATGATTCTTCATTCCCCCGCGGAGCGCGCAGGGGGTGTGGTCGAAGCTCGATGGCAGGGTAGGGGACGGCGGGGCAAGACAGACCGTTTTTACCAATTTTTATTGCCGGGACATAAAAACAGAGACTGTCACCTCAAATATTCCCCAGAGAATTTTATACATTCCGAATGAGCCGAGTAATAACTCCACTCGCTCCTGCCGTCCTCATATTTATTCGAAACCGTGAAAAAAGGTTCCCCTCTATCGCATTGCTTATTAGGCAAGGGTTAAAAAAAAACTGAAAAAAAAATATATATAAAAAATATGTGAAAAAGGGGTTTGGAATATTTGCATGGCGTTCCAGCGAACGCTCCCCAGCACCGACGGCTCGGACGTGAGGGTCTCCATTAACGTGTGCCAGTCAACTGTGCCGCCCTGCATACTTTATAAACCCGAAAGAGTGACGGAAAGCCGGGTCGGGCGAGAACCAGCCACTGCACGAATTTCATCAAAACAAAAAAAAAAAAGAATTAAATCGTTGCCCTCGCACGCTCGTTCCGATGGAGGGATATAAAAAGTGAAATAATGAAAAATATGGATGGAAACGATAATTCCATCGGGCCATCAGTCGCGCGTAAAAATATATCGAATCAAAGCTTTCTTTTTATGAAAAAAAAGACCAGGAAATGAAGAAAAAAACCGAGCAAATATTCGACCCTGTCGAGAAAGGGTGGAACGTAAGAACGACGTGAGAGAGAATATTGGTCCACAGTTTCTTTTGTCGATGCCTCTAGACTCCTCGCACTCTGTTACCGGAGCACATACTTCACATTTACAACGTATATTTATCTTACATAATGTATCATCTCACTATTATAAAGATATATGTGTCTACTCGCTGAATTCTCTCTTTCACGATCGGCTTTTCTATACCTCTATACTTTATTACAAAACCAACCTTGAAGTCTCCGGCGACTTAGTCGCGCCAAAGGGAGAGAGAGATGCGGGGCCAGGGAGAATACGGAAGGGAAGACTGTTGACACACTTTTCTCGCGGGTTAAACTTTAAGACCACCCTCGAACACATGTCGGAGCGACATGCTTGCTAGTGCATCGTAGTCGCTACAGGGCTTCCCGAGCCTCCCTCGAGCTATGTTACGATACACTCACACTCACCCACACACATGCGTTTTCATGTACATCCGAAGCCTGCATCGTACTCGACCCGCCGCGTGTACACTTGCACACGCTTCATCTTTCTCTTGTGTAAACTTCACTCCAACCGATGGTATACACTCTCCGTACAACCATTCTACTCTGCACGCCGAAGTATTGTCCCGAAGAACGCGTACGTCATACATACTGAAGAATAGTGAGGTAACTGTACCAATGCTTGGATACGTGCAAGTCGTCGGACACACCTATGCAGATTTGATTTATTAGGAATTTAATTATTAGAAATCCAATTTGAATCCACGCCGAAGTATTGTCCCGAAGAACGTGTACGTCATACATACTGGAGAATAGTGAGGTAACTGTACCAATGCTTGGATACGTGCAAGTTGTCGGACACACCTATGCAGATTTGATTTATTAGGAATTTAATTATTTGAAATCCAATTTGAATCCACCCCGATGTATTGTCCCGAAGAACATGTACGTCATACATACTGGAGAATAGTGAGGTAACTGTACCAATGCCCGGATACGTCCAAGTCTACGGACACGCCTATTCAGATTTGATTTATTAGGAGTTTAAGTATTAGAAATCCAATTTGAATCCACACCGAAGTATTGTCCCGAAGAACGTGTACGTCATACATACTGAAGAATTGTGAGGTAATTGTACCAATGCTTGGGTATGTCCAAGTCGTCGGACACGCCTATGCAGATTCGATTTATTAGGAAATTAAATATTAGAAATCCAATTTGAGACTTGTAATCGTATCTATAAACATTATTTGATGCACAAAAATAAATTATTTTTATTGTTGCATTTTGTTGAAAGACGGACGATGTATAGTCCGGAAATTGGTAGAAGCGTTACTACATACGCGACCCAATAATCGAACAGTTCGAAGAAGTTTGATTAGCCAGCTTTCTAAGTAGCTTATTAATTTGTTTCATTGGTGTAACAAATAAATGACAAAGAAATTCCTTTAGTTGATATGAACTAGTTGAGCTCGTACATCAGAATTCCCAAAATCTATGATTATCCGAAACATTGGAACATAAAGTGTCCGAATATAGGGACGTCCGAATATTTGGACTCTCTTGTTATTTTCTTTAGTAATTAAAACAATATTTATCTTTTTGTAATTAATCGATGAGTTTTGGAAACTAGAAACTATCAGCTTGACCTTGGTTTCAGTTATTTTCACAAAAAAATTTGTTCTTGACGTATTAATAACTGCTAGAATCTGAGCATGCTCTTAACCGCCCGAGCATTGGTACCTTTACCTTAGTTAGCGTTTGTTTGTTTTTTTCATCCACATTACTTAAGGATTTATCACGTATTACATTCCCAAGCCAAAACTGATCCGGTGCACCGAGGAAAAAAATGGTTGGATTAACCAAAAGTTGCCGTGACTTACGGTCAAAACTGTAGTTTCCTTGGTAATAATAAGGCACTGTTTTGTTAAATGACTATTTGCTTCAATCGATTCAAAATTCGTCGATTCAAATAACCATTTTTCTTGTACCGAATAACCAAATAACACCTTCAAACGTATCGCTCCTTGGTTAAACCAACAATTTCTTTTTTTCAGTGTGAGCATTTTTTTTACATCAAGATGAGCTTGAAATCTGGAAAAATTTAGAACCTAAGCCCGCATCGTACTCGACCCAACGCGTATACACTCACACACGTTTCATCTTTCTCTTGTGTAAACTTCGCTCCAGCCGATGATATACACCCTCCGTACAACCATTCAATTCTGCACGGCGAAGTATTGGCTCAAAGAACGTGTATCGTGCATACTGCACTATGGAGTTCACGCATAGTGCATACTGCACTATGCGTGAACTCCGAGAACAGTAGTTACTTAAGGATTTGTCAGATATTGCATTCCCAGTCGAAACTGATGAGGTGAGAATTTATTATTTATTACTTCCCGATGGGATAGAAATCTGAAACTGTATTAGGAGGCACAAGGAACATTTATTTCTCGTAATAATACCACTTCAGTACACGCCAAGTATTCAAAAGTGTAAAAATTTGTATTCCTTGTTTGCGATTCTCAAACAATTAATTTATTTAAATGACCATTTTTATTGCACTTATTTTACCTGAGCTCTTCATCACAATAGCTTATTGCCTGGGCGTCGCCATTGTGCAAGACTTTAGGGGGTGTACCGAAGGAAATTGGAGTCGAAGAAACCGTGAAGAAAGTGCGAAAGAAAGTACGGAGGGGGATTGAGCCAGGTAACTTGAGGCTCGAGCCGGGGCTTTAAGTGGATAAAGACGCTCGTCCGTGTCTCGGGCCGACCGCTCGGCGTACCTTTGCGACGGTTTAAGCCAATTTCGCGAGAGCACCGGAGCCATCAACGGGCAAAGTCCCTCCGCGCTCCAGAATTTCGTTTTATCCTCGCCTCGCAGTTTTTCATTCTCTTCTTTCATCCATTCGGCCTTTGGGTTTTTGTTCACCATCATTATTTCGTCCTTTCGTCTTTTCTTCCGATTGTAATTCGATTCGAGGATTCGGCACTGTAACAGTCGCGGCGATCGAAAAGAATTCAATTGCTCATTAGCGTTCCGTCGCTGCTTTGATTTGGGCGACAAAAAGAAGGGATTATCTTCACGATGAGGAGGGGTGAATCGAAGCTTCGGGATAATTAAACCGCGCGGGCAAACGCCCTTCCTTCCTCACTATCTCTGCGGGTGTACCCACTATCGGTTTCGATATAGTATCCTGTGCAATGCTGGCGTAGCGCAGATAGAGACGGACGGGTCGGACTGTGTGCGGGATTAGCCGAATGCTAATTTGCGTGCGGCAACGGTATATTTACGTTGGCATACGCGCACCAGGGACCTCAGAGACAAGCGGTCGTCCTCGGCTGATTGCTCGTTGGAAATCGACCAATAGCGACCCCCTACGGTATCGCGCTATTCCCAGCTGATAGTCGTCCTGGGAATCAGCCGCATCCCATCCTTCGCTGATTCAGCTTATACCTACTCGGAATTGATGTTCATCCTGTCTGGACTGTGTCAATGACGAATCTGGATAAACTACAGTGAAACGGGAGTCGGAAACTTTGGCAAGTCCAGAAGATAACAACCGTCTCAAATTGTCGAAAGTTTATGACTGATTTCTCATCTTCACTGCCGGTATCCCAGCTATTCCCAGCTGATATTCGTCCTGGAAATCAGCCGCATCCTATCCTTCACTGACCTCACTTATACCTAAGCGCAAGTGTTAGGGGAGAGCGGGGCAAAATGGCACACCGGGGCAAAAACGGGGTTATGAGACAAAACGCAATTCTCCAGTAACTTTTGGATGGTGGCGATGGTGTGGCAAAACGGGTTTGAAAATCCAGATGGATCTCGTTGGGACAAAATGGGGCATCCAAAAATCATTGGAAAATTGAGTTTTGCCCTCACTGTCCCGTTTTGCCCCGCTGTGCCATTTTGCCCAGGTCTCCCCTATACGTCCTGTCTGGACTGTGTCAATGACGAATCTGGATAAGCTACAGTGAAACAGGAGTCGGAAACTTTGCCGAGTTCGAAAGATAACAACCGTCTCGAATTGTCGAAAGCTTTCGACTGGTTTCTGATCTACACTGCCGAAATCAGTCTGTTCAAAGCTGATATTCGTCCTGGAAATCAGCCGCATTCTATCTTTAGCTCACCTCACTCATACCTAAGCGGAAGTGATATACGTCCTGTCTGGACTATGTCAATGACGAAACTCGATAAACTACAGTGAAACGATAGTCGGGAACTTTGCCGAGTCCAGAAGATATCGACTGTCTCGAATTGTCGTAAGGTTCTAACTGGTTTCTAATCTTCACTACTAGTATCTACTTCGAAGCGTCCATTATCGGATCGGACTGTGAGAGGCACATCCCGACCACGTATAACTTCCATAACTAGGAAACTACCGGAATGAAGGCCTCTGTACACACTGTAACGGTATACAACTCTACAAAATGGAGCATCTTACAACCGGAATCTGCGCCTCGCAAAACATCTCTACCAGACTGTATTTTATTTTATACTTCGAGATCGATGCTGTTCACTGCCGGCGTGTGAAAATGTGGCGGTCCGGGATAAACGATGGAAGCTACTCAGTAAAAAAAAAACGGTTTCTACATTCCACAAACGTTTCTCATTCACAAATGTACACATCTTTTTCCCTTCTTGATTTCACAATTTTTTCTTTTCTGTCGACTTACCGTATTTTTAACGAAAAAATGAAATTGTCGACGTTTGTGGACGTGTAACGTTTGTTAAATGTACAAACCCTTTTTACCCGCGTAGAGCCGCTTAGAGATTCTTCGAAACAAGTGTCGAACACTTCAGTCAGCGAATACGAAACATTTTCTTAATATCGCCCAACTAAAACCGAAAAAGTGTATTCTTATAAGCTTACACACACGAAATACGTCATTCTGATTTTAGTACCGCTATATTTTCAATCACGCAATAGGTGTGCGTTGCATTTAAACGCGACAGAAAGAATTTTCTTTTTCTCTTTTTTCCGCCTTTCTTCTCTAGCCATTGTGGGACTCGGACCACTGTAGGAGAACGACCATGGCTCTATGAAATTTCTGTTTGCTTTTTTCTCTGTCGGTCCGTCTCCAATCACCCTCGCTCGCTCCAGCACGGTGGCTCTTTTCTTCTCGGCTCTTCTTCTTTTTTATTGTCCTAAGCCGCTTTGCGATCTCTATTCATCATCGTGGAGTAGCAGCCGCCAGTGTATATCGCGCGCTTGCTTTATCACTTTCTCCGTGACGCGTGAGGCAAGAGAGACCTGTCCAACCTACCATTCGGCAAAAAAAAAAGTACGCGTTTTATACGACTATACAGTTCGCACACACGAACTTCCTATCACTCAACTTTTAAGGGCTTTCTCCTTCGCAACCCTTATAGTATGTAAAACCGTGAACAAAAAAATTAATTGTTTCTCGGACGAAAATAAGTAAACAGTCGTAGTATTAGAATAAGTAAAAAAAAAGCTGCATATGGAATTTGCCTGGCTGTTCCACCTTAAATCGGACCATCGTATTCACCACTTTTACCGTACGTTAAATAAAGTTAAAAAAAAATGATTCGTCGTTCTACGTAAAAACCTACGTAAATATACCTACTCATTTTTCACACGGACAGAATAAAAAAAAACTCAATTTTACGAGTGAAAACCTTGCACCCTTTCGAGCGTACCGTATATTCTTTCACTACACCGTTCGTTGTTCTACACTGCGTGTATAAAAGAGCTAGAAAAAAAAACAATTACCAACCACGAGCTTCGTGCATTGGGGCATTTCAACACCGAGCTGTGCAAATAAACCGAGCTTTTATATTAATAGCCTTGATACCTCCAACAGGGGAGAAATATCCTATTTTTCTCGTTTTTCTTTTTTTTTTGGCACCTTCGACCACTCGAAACCTCGCCAAATCCCTTTGCAGGACCACGATAGGCTGGCGTGTACGCGAACGTTAGGCCGCGACATAATGTCTCCTTTAGTCAGCACAGCATTTACGATGCCGTCCTCGTCCGCGTACTTCACACAAATCAGGTGCTCTAAATACGCTCCCTCGTTCATCGAGAGTTTCCCCGCATGTTTCACGACGCCCACCTTTCCGCCCTTAGGATTCTGCCCCGGCGTCGGCGGGTCTCCTCCTCTCTCGCATGCGCCTGTGTTCTCGCCTCGGAAAGTCGAGCCGGAGCGGGAGAGTTCCTCCTGTGTCTGACTACAGTCGTATACCATCCCCTGGTAAACCGTTCCCCGCGTACCGGTCCTAAATCATGCGAGGCTATTTACGTCCGAATTTACCCTCCAACCCGCGTGTTAGGAAAAGCCGAGCGTTGCATGGCGGACCTCGCATCCCGCCCCCTCGCATCCCCGCCGTACGTTACAACTCTACGGCCTGGATATTCTACGTGCGCGAGCCAATTCACCCTAACACAGTTGCGCCCTTAACTTGGAAAATTTACGACTCGGAGAACTCGGAACGATTCCTCGACAATTGCCTTTTACAAACGTTTCGCCAAGCTTTGCGCCATTTTATTTTACTTTTTTTTTCGAAGGTAAAAAAAGACGAAGCAGCTTCGTTCCGGCTTGCTGATATTTTCAGATCGATCGTACACACGGCGGAGGGAGCGTGGGGGCGTCAAACGCCGGTTTCCTTCTTTTTTTTTTATTTCTATGTATCGCCCACGACGCGAAATTGGTTTTTTATGTTTCTAAAGAGAATTCTTTGAAGTGAAAATAAAAACGAGCTCGCATTTTTGTAGAGTGCTAGTGAACCTTAAGAATATTGAACTATCCATTTTTTTCATCGTGTCGGGCCACTGGAGGTTCGTTAAGCTCTTTTTTAAAAATAATATCAAAAATAAAGTTTTTTAGGAAAAATAAAAAATAAAATTGTATATTATCTTAAGACGATCGTATTTGAAGATATGAAGAAAGTATAAAAGTCTACGCTCACGACCATCCCGTCAACGAATTACAGTCGTTATTTTCATCGCACAGAAATAATCCGAAAAGCGTTACAAAGATAAGAAGAGAGGCATTTGTCATTGCGAATTTTGTTCTGCGTAGTTGGAGACGCGTCCTTCGAGACAGTGGTCGTATGTAATTCGAACGCGTAAAATCTACTTTTTTCTTTATTTAAATTTCCTCTTGTACATTCTTCTTTCATTATTCCTCCGTCCGTCTGTACATCGTCGCATCCTAACAGGTAACTCGAGATCGCGGTCGTTATTGGACTATGAGCGATCGAGTTCTCGGGAGAAGCACAGCGACATAGAAAATTGATATAAAAAGTATTTCTCATGAAACGCCCGAAGGATCCCCTCTCCTCATTTCAAGCAAATAATTATTTCTTCCCCTCCGCGTTCACTGTACATACTATAATGTACACCGGTACCGTGTTCTACCCTTCGTACTTTACTCGACCTCTCTCCAGGCTCGACAATTTAATTTCAGGAGATCCCGTCTTCCCGTAATTGCGTATAATTCTTCTTCCCCCGTATCGTCGTGTCACCGACGAGAGTACCAAAGGCTGATGCTACCTTTTTTGTCCTCTTTTTTTTACAATCTTCCACTTTTCCTCTCCTGTTCACTCGTATTCGTTTATTCGTCCCAACGAACTTTCTTCTCGTTACTCACTCTGTTATTTTTTTGTACTGCTTGCAGGTCTTGTGAAACTCGGGGTCCACTGCGTGTTGGGTAAAAAGGTCGCTATCAAGATCATCAACCGGGAGAAGCTGTCGGAGTCCGTGTTGATGAAGGTCGAACGGGAAATCGCTATCATGAAACTGATCGACCATCCTCACGTACTCGGACTTTCGGACGTTTACGAAAACAAAAAATATCTGTAAGCCGATTTTATATTTTTGAATTATTGATCTCCATTTGCGACCCTTCGGCGCGGACCCTAAGAGTTCGAGAATTCGGTAAGAATTTCGTATGCTTCCCGATGGGAGAAAAATGTTAAAATAATCGACCTTTGGGGAGGTGCTGCAATCATTGATTTTGCATAACAATAAAAATACTGAAAATTTAACAAGAAATGGATTTTTTAAAAACAGTATAACTCTCTGACAAATCTTTCATTTATTTTGTAAATAAGAAGATAATGAAGTAAATAATGAAGAAATTCTCTTGTGTTAAAAAAAAATCAAAGAATCAACGATTTTTTTGCAAAGTCTACGCTGCTAGCGTCTTCGATACTGTCAATTTCTTTCTGGTGTTTGTTGTTTCGCGAAGTATGAAAATTCTAACGAAATAAAAACTTTCGCTCGGGAATTTATACGCGAAGCCTTCTTAAGAAAGTTGACTTATCGACATACAAACTTCTGAGAGGTTATTCGCCCGCCTCGTCCTGCCAAAATTAGAATTCTATTTGCCCAACAACTAAAAGTAGATTCCACCCGTACCGAGTCGACACCACTATTGTACGCTGTCCCGCCAGCAATAAGTAGCGAATTCCTTGTATGTTCAGACTCGATTTTCTCTAAACAAATCCCACGTATAAACCTAAAATAACATCGTAAATTCGAGCTACGGGTTTTTTTTAATGGATATAAAGCAACCCTTGGGAGAATGTTTTATCGCCTCGTTTTACAGTTACCTCGTACTGGAGCACGTCTCGGGTGGTGAACTCTTCGACTACCTCGTGAAGAAGGCACGACTGACGCCCAAGGAAGCTCGGAGGTTCTTTCGACAAATCATTTCCGCGTTAGACTTTTGCCACAGTCATAGTATATGGTGAGTATTTTTTCACAAAAAAAAAATTAATTGTTCATAGAATTGCTCGTCCCTGTTAAGCGTATAAAATTAATTTCAAAAATAAATAAATAGAAGAAAAATTAAATAACAAATTTCTGGCATATTCTTTGATGGGGGGGGGGGGGGGGGGGGGATGGGGTCAAGGCATCGTCGTTGTCTTCTAGCCACTCGTTTCGCTCTCTTGACCAAGAAAGTAGAAACAATGGACCGCGGGAAAGAGCTCGACGGGACGGGACAAGGAAACGAAGAAGATTATTTCACGAAGTTTCAAGTCATGACTACACTGTAAAAAAATTTTGTTTGAAAAGTAATAAACGGCATTGGAAGCTTTTTTACATAAACTGTTGCTGATATTTAAAACACGTGTGCGGTGCAATTTTACAGTAATTTTTTCTTTTTGTAATGAACATTTTTGTAAATTTCAGGCAAAAGATTTTTAGTTTTAATAACCGGTATTTTCGTTTTAGAGAAAAGTACATTAATGTTCAATTAATGTAAATAATGTAAGTAAATTTCAAGTTCCAGTACATTAAACTTATAGTAATTTTTACAGTGTAGGCTTACTTGGCGAATCTCGCAACGGTCCCGAAAATAGGTACGGCCAACGAGTGGCCGATCGGGTGATTCATTATAGTTTCCGAGTTTTCGGCACCGGGGAAACCCTATCAATTATTTACGGGTTTCACTCGCGGGGACTGCAAACTGGATTTCCCGAATCCGACCAACGTACCTTCTATGCTGAATAACGCAATGGCCTCGCCCAAATAATATATATATATATAGGGGCGAGTGAGGCAAAACGGGGTTGAAAATTCGAATGTATCGTTGGGACAAAATGAGGCATCCAAAAATTATTCGAAAATTGAGATTTGCCCCACTATCCCATTTTGCACCGCTCTCCCTTATATATATACATATATTTTTTTTTATACATGATAAATTGTAATGTTATATCGAAATATGAATTTGAAAAAAGTTCCAGCTTGAAAATGATTGCACGAGTTTACTCGACGAAATTTCATTTTTATACATGAATTCGGGTACGTAATAAAAATGTTTGTACATTTTTTTGTTCACAGTCATAGAGATTTGAAGCCTGAAAATTTGTTACTGGACGAGAAGAACAACATAAAGATAGCGGATTTTGGTATGGCGTCGTTGCAGCCCGCTGGTTCGATGCTGGAAACGAGTTGCGGCTCGCCTCACTACGCCTGTCCCGAAGTCATTAGGGTAAGGGCATAATAGCGAAAACGAGCCTCCGTATAGTGTACGAAAACGCGATGACGATAAATTTAGAGAAGAAAGGCAAAAGGGGGGGCTTTGGCGCGAGGTCGATGACCGGCAATACAGCACGCAGGTGCATACCGCGAGAGCATACCCCAAAGGCATTTGTCTTTTATCCTACTCACTGAAAGCTCTCGCGTGAATGGTAAATTTACCGTTGCGACAGACATAAATTTCATTTTTGTGACTATAAAATTTGATTTTTTTTAAACTGACTATCGACAGGTATTTTAGCTTGACAAACTTTGCACTATTTATTCAAAACTCTCAGCCCTGCGAGAGAAGTACATTTAAACCGTTGCAGCAAACATAAATTTCATTTCTGCATGACTTAATCTTATATTTTATCTTTTCACGGGACGTGATCATTTTTTTAATAACCACAGTTCTTTCCATGTCGAAGATGTGCATTCGCAATTTTCACCGTCAAACAGTCAGTATAGATCGATAGACGTTTATTTCTGTATAACCTTTAACGCTGTGAAGCATTTTACCTTAAATATTGACTTATATATTCACATTTTTACCTTAAATATTCACTTGAAATTTGGTATCCAACATAGGGGTTTTTACACTGTGCGCACCCCTTGCATTTTCCGCGTTATCTACTACTTTTATATCAATCACGTATCACTTATCCCATTATTTCTCGTATCCCACTTCCAATTCCTTTACTTTAACAAATGTTTCAAATTATCTGACATATTCACACAACTAAATGACAAGCTCTCTTTCAAAAAGTCAATAAATATGACATCGAAATTGCTTACGAAGTAAACATCGATGTAGCACAATTTTCATTATTTTCAGTATAACATCTCAGGAACGCGACGGTAAATTCTTCAAAAAATTTGATCCCCCAAAGACGATATAAATATCAAAGAATCCATACCCATAACTCGCATTTCTCCTGATATTCGTACGTCCAAAACAAATTTGATAATTCCACTAACACCAAATTCGTTAAGTCTCGACGAAAAACGCAATACTTCGTGCCGCAGTGAATCGAGTTTGCCGCGATTGCTCCCTTTCTCTCCCTGCGTATATACCTAAGTTCTCGAAGTCGTTCAAGTGGTTCGTGACGACATTCTCGTTATCGTGAACAAGCCGGACAGGAAACAACCGAACAGCGCAAACACCCAGGGACTCCGGGCTTGGAAGAGCCCGCGTTCAGACCGTGCAGCGAATCTGGTACGGAATCTGTGTGCCGAAGCCGGAAGGTCCTCCCGGCCTGTACTACGCCTCGGTGTAACGAGCAATTTCAGGAACAATCTGCACCGACGCAGAGGCATCGCTTTCCCGTATACCACTTGCCGGAATGTGGATGACTGTCCGAAACCCCCGCTGATTTTCTGAACGCTCCCTCCCTCACTCGAGGACTCCGCGACCGTGAGGATCGCCTGATTCGATCTATATAATACATCCGCTTCGCTAATGAAATTTCACCGCGGGATATTATTGCCGCGGAGAGATCGACCGATTAAATCTCTTCTCGTCGTCGTCGTTGTCCTCCTCGGCCCTGATAGCCATTGTACGCGGAGAGAGTCGAGCGTCGTGCTTTATCAATCGCGGCCAGCATGCACAAAGCTGCACCGAGGCCACCATTAATTCTCGAGTCCTCCCGAGAAGGCCGCGACTCGCTCCCGCGCACTCGGTGTCACGATTCAAGATATTTCTCATTGAGCACGTTTTTAATCGAAACTAATGCCTTTGGACTCGTTCAATTTAACCCTTTTACGGGAATTTAAACAAATTGTTAGTTAGCAGTAAAAAAGTTTTTTTTAAATAGTAGTTCGTGAAAGTATCTTCGGTAAGCTTCGAATTCGTCTCCTGAGTTTCATTGCTCGAAAGGTTCTACGTGTGAAATTTTCAAATTAAAAAAATTATGCATAGACCCTTCAGAAATTCCTAAATCTACCATTAATTCTTGAGTTCTTCCGAGAAGGCCGCGACTCGCGCTCGCGCACTCGGTGTCACGATTGAAGATATTTCTCACTGAGCACGTTTTTAATCGAAACTAATGCCTTTAGACTCGTTCAATTTAACCCTTTTACGGGCATTTAAACAAATTGTTAGTTAGCAGTAAAAAAGTTTTTTTAAAATAGTAGTTCGTGAAAGTATCTTCGGTAAGCTTCGAATTCGTCTCCTGATTTTCATTGCTCCAAAAGTTCTGCGTGTGAAATTTTCAAATTAAAAAAATTATGCATAGACCCTTCAGAAATTCCTAAATCTACCATTCATTCTTGAGTTCTTCCGCGAAGGCCGCGACTCGCTCCCATGCACGCGGTGTCACGATCGAAGATATTTTTTATTGAGCACGTTTTCAATCGAAACTAATGCCTTTGGACTCGTTCCATTTAACCCTGTTACGGTCAATTAAAAAAATGCTTAGTTATAAGTTTAAAAGTAAAAAAAAAATCATCGTTACGAAAATATCTTCGGTAATCTTAGAATTCCTCTCCCGAGAATAGATTATTGCAAGTCCTACCTGTGAAATTGAATTCAAAAAATAATTATATATACACAATTTAGAAACTACTAAACCCGATGAAAAACTTTCATGAGATTTACCTGATTTCCCTGACGCATTAAAAGTACCCTAACTTTTCCAGGCTTTCCAAGTTTCCCCGACAGTCACCCTTGCAACGCCTTTCGAGGACACTTCTTACTTAGAACTTCCGCTAAAGATTTTTTCACAATAATTGAATCACTCTTAATAGGTTTTTTTTCTGAGTATATACGTAATAATTGAAAACACCTCGATTCCAACAGGGCGAGAAGTATGACGGCAGGAAGGCCGACGTGTGGTCATGCGGTGTTATTCTTTACGCCCTTCTCGTCGGCGCTTTGCCGTTTGATGATGACAATCTTCGTCAACTTTTGGAGAAAGTCAAACGCGGCGTTTTTCACATACCTCACTTCGTCCCGCCTGACTGTCAGAATCTACTGCGCGGAATGATCGAGGTCAACCCCGACAAGAGGCTTACGGTGAGTCTATTAAATTGTATCAAAAAAGATAAAAAATCATGAATGAAAAAAAAAAATCATTTCACACATGAGAAATCAAACGCCAAATTTTATGCACCACAAAATTCGACCTCGAATATTTTCAGTTTCCAGTATGCGATTACAGATCTCGAGTTTCCGAGCGAAAGACTTCAATTCGAGGCGATTTCACCAATTTTTTTTTTTTTTTTTTCCTCAATTGGATTCGTGTTCACAGCTGGCGGAGATCAACAGGCATATCTGGGTCACTGCGGCCGGGAAGGGTGAACTCGAGCTGGAATTGTCGATGATGGACGTAGTTCAGACTCACGTTATTCCGTCCGTGGATGCGATCGATCCGGACGTGCTCCAAGCGATCGCGAGCCTCGGATGCTTCAAGGAACGAGCGAAACTCATCCAGGAATTGCTCAGTCCTAAGTAAGCTATATGGGTGGAAAATCCAACGCTGAGATAATTTTTGTCGTCGACGAACGCGATACAGTTGAACCCCGATTAACCGGGATGCTTGGGACCGAAGAGTCCCCGGATAATGGAAATCCCGGTTAATCCGAACTAGACAGCGAAATTATATAAGTCAATAATCGAGTAAGCTGGAGCAGAGCGCTCTATTTTACGTGGAAAGTGTATCTATATTTATTGGATATATAGATGGGGAAGAGCGGGGCAAAATGGGACAGCGGGGCAAAACGGGACAGTGGGGCAAAACGCAATTTTCCAATAATTTTTGGATGGTACAGTCGGGCAAAACCGTGCAGAAAATCCAGAAGTATCGATGGGGCAAAATGGGGCGTCCAAC
Organism: Stenichneumon culpator; assembly: GCA_964017025.1. Classification (NCBI taxonomy): domain Eukaryota; kingdom Metazoa; phylum Arthropoda; class Insecta; order Hymenoptera; family Ichneumonidae; genus Stenichneumon; species Stenichneumon culpator. The sequence goes on along the minus strand of OZ024772.1, from coordinate 16,722,501 downwards.
ATTTTTTAGAAAATTGCGTTCTGGCCCATTGTCCCGTTTTGCCCCACTGCCCCATTTTACTCCACTCTCCCCTATACCTTCCACGTAAAATCGAGCGACCTGCTCCAACTTACTATGAAAACGAACAAACCTTGTGGCTAATGATACCTTATCGGTAACTGCGACCGCTGTTTCGACGGTCGTTCGACCGCAAATCTACTGGTCTGATTGTGCCTAAAATCGACCACAAAATGATTGCATGATCGACCGACTGCAGCGCCATCGCCTCGAAACAAACTGGTGGTTAAACCGTATTTGTGGCAAAGGGGTCGTACTTGATTGTTCCGACCGCAAATCAACTACAAATTCGATTAGTCGATGATCTTGAAGTAGAATGTACCATCGTTGCGCAGTGGATTTCGGACACAAACGGACCGGTTGTATTTATAGTCGAAATGCTGTCGATGGTGCCGACAGTGAGAGAAGGATTTAGTAAATATGACTATATCGCTTGAGAGATATTACCATAGCACATTGTGGTAGGGAACTAGGGCGGAACCTATAGTAGGAAGTGACGGATTTATAAGAATTTTTCATGGATATTGTGGTAAAAATTCTTGGAAACCCTGAGACTTTTCGCCATAGGCGGCGCCCTAGTACTATATGTTACTTAGCACCTTACTATATACATAGCATATAAAGTACTTTCACCTAGTACTTTATGTGCTATGGGTAATTTTTCTTAGATGATTGGTAGTTTTTACTAGAATCCTTCTCTCAGTATACAACTCTATTATGTGCTATGGGTAATTTTTCTTAAATGATTGGTAGTTTTTACTAGAATCCTTCTCTCAGTATACAACTCTATTTTGACTAATTACATTGACATATTTGGCACATCTTGTACTTAATTGTTAATCAGTGTGAACTAGAATGTAAAGCTTTGGATATTTTTTTCACCCATAGTACGTAAGCTAGTCTTTTTTTGGAAGCGTGTGCTGGCGCCGAACTCCGCGCATAAAAAACAAACAAAAAAAAAAACCTCGGAAGACGCACTGTTAATCCGCTTCCCGGTTAATCCGAGCCCGGTTAATCGGGGTTCTACTGTAAGTCGGCGTAAAGGGAAGTCTCTATTTCGAGGATAAATCGACAATTTTGTCAAACCTTTCAGTCACAACACCGAGAAAGTCATCTATTTCCTGCTATTGGAGCGAAAACGGAGGAGACCCGCCTGCGAGGACGAGCTCGAAGTTATGAGAAGCAGCATCAGAGGCACGGGTGGACAATCCGAGGCGGACCCGCCGAGAAAGAGGGTCGACACTTGTAGGGTCAACGGCAGCGCTGCTCTGAACCTCGGACAGATTTCGCACGGATCGCCGCTGACGCCCAGAAGACAGTCGAGGTAAGAAATTAGCTCGATTGAACAAATTGGATTTTCCGTTAAGGTGAGTTCGACGGATTCAGGCGAAAAAGCGTCTTTCATTTCTCACCTTTTATTTATTTTATATCGGAAAACAATTATAGATAAATGTATTAAAATGCCATGTATTCGCAATGGTGTGGAGATTATCTATAAAAAAATTCTCGAGTACGGAAATTAAAAATTGTAAGTTGGATTTTTTTAAAGGAAATGTGAAACAAAAATTAAAGCGCTGCATTTCGTTATAGTTCGAGCCTGAAAATTTTTCTCGCACGATCGATCGCCTGGAAATTTCGTTTACAGACTTTGCGTTTCATGACGTATGTTTGTAGAAATAACATTCCGAAATATATGTCCGAAATACGAAATTCTTCGGCAGACATATTTCCTGTGTATTACAGGAATATTTTTCGATGCACGTCATCCTGTGAGTTTTCCACGGATAAAATAGGTGATTCTGCCTTCGACAATATTTTTCCGATATTAAATACACAAAGTAAATTTTTTTTAATCACCACGGCTTTAGTCCTTTAATTTTTTCGAAAACCATTCTGGACCCTTCGGTCGATTCACCCGTTCTACAAGACTTTACCGCCGGTACTCTGCTGTTTACTCGAGAGACTATTACTTAAACAGCCAATTAATAATATAATTTGAAACTCAAGCCTCGCATCGTTCGTAGTTCAGCTACTTAGGCACTTACCGTTACGCTGTGACGACCGCTCGAGTGGAAATTTTATTTATAGAGACTTTGCATTCGATGACGTATATTTATAGAAATAATATTCCAAAATACAACATTTTTCGGTAAACATCTTTCTAATGCATTACATATATACTATTTCATTATATACGTCATCCTATGCTTTTTCCACGGATAAAATACTACGTTCTGCTTCACCAATATTTTTCCGTCGTTAATTATTCAGAGTAAATGATTTTTTTTTTACCAGTACGTTTTAACCCCTGAAATTTTTTCGAAGATCATCACACTCGTTCTACACGACTGTAGAGCCGTACTCTGCTGTTTGCGTGAGAGGCTATTAATCAGCCCGTTAATAATATCATTCGAAATTAAAGCCTCGCATCGTTCGTAGTTCAGCTACTTAATGGCCTACAGTTACGCTGTAACGACCGCTCGCGTGCCGGAGGCTCTTTCGCGCTTACCGATTCTGATACACGGACGGAATTGTTATGGGCTTTTGCGTATCGATCGTAACGATTCGTCGAGTTACGAGCTGCCCACTCGCACTCTTTCTCTCTTTCTCTTTACGCGTGTGAACGCGGATAAGAGTGCCAAGGCGCTGGACACGTGCCCGACACTTATTCCTCGTTTCATACCCTCCATACACCGATTGCCTGACTGGCGCACGTACAAAGCCGAACAAGCACACCAACGTCCGCGAAAGTGAACCGACGCGGAACTCGGCAAAACGCTCGCGTGGCTCGCATTTTACCAACAATCGCACGCAATCGCTTTCTTACCCTCTCGGCCATTTTCACTCTCGTTTTTTCCCTCGTTTCTTATCGTACACCCTTTCAAGTATTAACCGAGCGCGATCATTGATTACGCGTGTACGAGAAAACTCGCGGGATTGACCTTCGAAACCATTGACTTTTCTTCGTGCATCGAGAGCTACGGATTATTATTTTTTTTAATTTTTGTTCGTCGCTCGATTTTCCGCAAAATGTAAGACCTCCGTTCGGTTAAATGAGAAAAATAGTCTGTCTGTTATCATGTTAGTGGAGCAGAAAAAAAAATCGGTTGGTAAACTTCTCTAAATTATTGCTATGAAGCAATCAGGGCGTTAAGGGTTGAATAATTGATTATCGATCAAACTTATGACGAAATATATATTTTTTTTTATTGCGCGCCTTTCGACAAAATTTAAATTGCCGTTTAGTAAAATGAGAAAAATAGTCGATCTTTTATCATGCTATTTCAGAAGACAAAAAAAATCGGTTACAAACTTCTCTGAATTATTGCTATGAACTAATTAGGGCGTTAAGAGATGAATAATCGCTTATCGATCAATCTTGTGACAAAGTACTACATATATATTTTTTTTTTGTCACAAATAGCGCAAGACATCACCCGCGACGTTCGCCGAGCACCGGATCTCACAGCCACGCGTCCCATTCCCACGCCTCGACACCGGGAAGTTCGCCACTTCACGGGCCCAACGTCGCCGGCCTTTTGAGCCCGAGAAGAGCGCCACCGAGCTCGCATCACAGCCAAACCGGAAGTCCTCACCGTCTGTCGGCGATCAGTGCTAGCGTCGGGGGTAACGGCGCTAGCCCGACTCCGGGCGCTCCAGCCCCGACGCCACCACCCTCGAACGTGGGCATCGAGCTCAGCGAGATCCAGCCCGGTGAGTTGAAAATAAAGAACCCTTTATATAATTGCATATTCTGAGAAGACTCTCTTTCACCCGGATATTATCGACTTTATCGGCCGGCTAAATGTCACTTAACCCTATGCGCCACTAATTAATAATAACGACAATTTCTTTAAAGCTTTTTTTTTTAATCTATTTATCAACGGTACAAAACCCGTGACATTTTTTTCTATTTTTCTCTCCGCCGTTCCGTCTAAGCTAATATTCTGTTTTTAAATTTACTCAAGTCTGGAATACATGAAACTCGCAGCTACTGTAATCGACAAAAGAGAAAATTCAGAATGCTCCGTGTATAAGCTTCTCTTACGTTTTCACTCGTCCGGGACAATTGCACGGAAATTACTTGAGAAATGTTTTTTTTTCAATCGTTTTATCAACGATATCAAATCCGTGATTTTGAAGAAAACTTTTCCAATAATTATAACGCTCCGAACATTCCGAAATACATACGATTCACGAAAGACTCGTGACTTGTATTCAACCTTTTTTTATTTTTATTTCCCCCGTTTCGTCCAAAGTAATATTCTGATTTTAATTTTTTTTAAGTCTGAATTCATTTATTTTAATTGATTTCAATTGATTTATTGCAGTACACGAAACTCGTAACTATTTTAATTGGTAAACGAAACGAATCCAAAGTGCTCCGTGAATAAACTTCTCGCACGTTTCCACTTGTCCGGGACAAATGCACTGTGCTATTCCAGGATAGCTGGTCACCCTTGTAAATATATATGAGGATGACGTAACGCTGCAGAGGATATCGAACATGTTAAACCCTTAGAAGTGATCGCCCGACAAGGGATAGCCTGACGTTGATCTATCACTGGAGACGGTAAACTCCTCTCAAAGGACACGCTCGTCGCCCACTGCCCGTATATCGAATTACGCTAAGTGTTCACGTCTGTTTGCCGTTGCACCTAGAGATTCGGGGCAATTGAACCCAGCGGAAAGAAGAAAGACGATGGCTTGCGCAGGAATCGATATTTGTACCCTATCCACCCCTAACCGCCTAATGTTTGCCTACGAATCGCCTAATTAAGGGAAAACCTTCACAAACACGTTTCCGTCATGCGAAGACAAACATTTCTGGCCCCCTATCTACACCGATAAACAGCCGAAGCTGATACGCATTTGTAAAGAGCTCGATTCGCGATCGAACAAAAAAATTCTAAATGTTTTTAAAAAATGACGGACATGTCGCTTGACTATTGGCGAAAAATGCCATCGAATTTCGTATTCAGTGCGACGAAATTCATTTAATTGTATGGTCCATTTTTATTGGAAGCATTTTATTTCTGCAATAACAAAAAATTCACGGCTATATTTACTCTTTTATCACATTGGCGAAATGGCAATTTAAAAAAAATGTAATGGTTTTCCCATTACCAGCTTCGAAACGCTCCGGAGCCCGAGTATCCGGTAAATTTATTCATACTTTTATAACAGTGACATAGAAGCCGTTTTCACGAATTTTTGTACCAGTTTGTAACGACCAAAGCTCGTTAAGCTCGACACGAAGAAGAGCTGAAAACGGAATAGCTTTTTTTAGATGCATTCCATTTCTACAACAAAAATTGCAGGATTATCTGTAATCCTTTATGACATTGGCGACAATGGCATTTTTTTATTGCACATTTTTTTTGCTATTACCATCTTCGATACGTTCCCATTACGCGATTATCCAACACATTTATTCATACTTTTATATCATGAAACAGAAGCCATTTGATTACAAAATTTTATAGCAACGAAATTGTTTCTAGTTTGGTGAAGGTTTTTCTTTAATACAAGTTTATAACAGCCAGAACTCGTTAAGCTCGATACGAAGAAGAGCTGAAAGCTGAATAGCTTTTTTTTCCTCCATTTTCCCAGAAATTTCACAAAGTTTCATCGTCCTCGACGAGGTACGCGCATTTATGACGAAACTAGTAAACCGCTGTTAGTAAACTCGGCACGCGGAAATCCCTTTAACTTATTTAAGCTCAAAGTACGTGAAAGCGACGCGGGGTGCGGCTGGAGGGTAGGGTTGGAAGGTCACGAGTATATGGAAGTTTAAAGCTCCGAGTTACTCTCGCAACTGAGAATTCACGAGAGTCGTTTGGGATTTTCAAGTGGTTGCAGTTGGTGTTACACCGCCGGGCTCGCCGCACACGGGCGCCGGTTCGGGGGCGCACCACTGGAGATCGAGGCTCACCACGATAAAGAATTCTTTCCTGGGAAGTCCGAGATTTCATCGGCGCAAATTGCTCACCAGTACCGAGGAGGTAGCACCCATTTTTAATATTAATTCATCATATTATATAATTATAAAACAATTATCAAAAACATAATTATAAAATAATTATCAAAAGTGTAATTATATATAATTGTCCGTATTGTCCGTAATATCTTTCTTTTTGTTGCTCAATTTTGACTTGACTTTAATGACTATTCAGGTACACCTGACGCCGGACTCTTCGCCGGAGTTGACGAAGAAATCATGGTTCGGCAGTCTGATGACGACTGAGAAGGACGAGACATTTACTGTTCTGGTTAAGGGTAAACTTCTGGCCAACGTTAAAGCTGACCTCATTCATGCTTTCTTATCGGTAAGAACAGATCGATTTATGGTAAGCGATAACGTCGACCTCTCCTCGGCATATAATGCATCATAAGAGATCTTTCCACGAGGGGTTGTGATTTTTCAGTCGGGAATAAAAGTAGGGACGCGAACGACACGAGCTTATTAATCTCGGTGATTGCAGATAGCCGAGTTGTCTCACAGCGTGAGCTCGCCCATGTCGTTCAGGGTCGAGTACAAGCGGGGCAGCACAGCGCCGGCGATGTTTCAACGACAAGTACGGTTTCAGGTGGACATCAGTGCCATTTCAAAACAACCAAGTGAACCCCTGTTCGCGATAACCTTCACGCTCCTGAGCGGTAAGTCTTCCAGTGTTGCCACCCATTTAAGGTGATGTGAAACTCTAAGGAGTGCGAAAGAGATAGCATCAGTGACGCTCTCGGCGGAGCGAGAGAGACACCCTGAGAACGTGTTTCACATCACCTTTATGTCCAATGCACCAGTGCGAACTACATAAAAAAATTATATATATAGGTGTAGTCATTGAATTTTTTTTTTTGGCAAAAGCGACATTAAAAAAAATTGTTTTCCAGATTTTTTTCATTCGATCAGAACACTATTGCGAACAAATCAATCGTGGAAGATTTCCCGTCACACTTTTCGTTACCGAGCGATATAAATAACGCACGTTTTTTAGCTTTAAAATTGAATAGTTCCCTCCCAAAGGATTACAAGCTTTGTGGCAATAGTTTAAAGTATACAAATTCAAATAGTTTAAAGTATACAAAAGAAGAAAAAAAGTACTCGTTTGTAGAATTTTTTGTGCGACGCAAAACACACCGGTCAATAACTCGATGAAGTTTAGTCTCAAAATGCAGATATCTTCCGGGTCATAAAAATTCAGAGGGAATTTAATATAAAAAAAAAACCAGCGAATCCGTGAGCCGTGATCATCAATTCGGCGCACGCCTAACGAGTAGTCTCTTATCCGTGATAATTGAATTAATCGTAAAGAAAAATAAGTGCCGCTAATTGAACGTGCAAACGAAGTGGAATTCGGAGCTCGCCAGAGTATGCGTCAAAGCCGACGGTCTTCCTTAGCGTTTAATTAGGTTCGAGTGTGCGAAGCTGTGAGAGAGTGCAAGAAAGGGGGAAATTGATGAAAGCTGCCGGACATTTGTAGAGAAGCGTGCACGAGATTAACGTCGGGGAGTGTCGATGCTATTAAGGAAATTCCGTACGGTTGACTTATCAGCCTCAACATTCTCCCCGTTCTCCGCTGTGCCGTTCGCGACGACAGAAACAGTAATACAGCGGGATTAGGGAGTCTCCTCGTGCTCTCGTGCGCTCTCCTCTCGATCGTGTGCCTCTCTCACGGGCAACGGTTTAGACCAACCGGGTAGTAAACGCGCGCGGCGACTCGGTGCAGTTTCTCGTTTGCTATTTGGCGTTTGGCACCCATCCAAGCGCAACTAGATCGATGTTACCTTGGCACGTTTCGCTCTACAGTGTATGACTTATCTATACTTTCGAACAAGAGCCCAAAAGAAGTCCTATGTGGCCGCGCGACATGGCCTTTTATTTTTTTTACTCCAATACACACGTCTGCACCTCTACGTGCGGCGGCAACAGCGGGCTTGTCGCTGGCTAGAATTTCATCGGAAATCTATACGCCGTACGGACGTCGTTTTCGATATTGCAACGACGAAAGCGTATATGTGTATATATACGTTTATATATGTATATATCCGAAAATATTTGTCGAATATTCGAGGGAAAAAAGATGAAATGATTTTCCATTATTTTTTGTCCTCTGCCGCAGGTAACATACGAAGATTTCGAAGGGTCTGCGAGCACATACAGTCCCAAGTGTGCTCGAGAAACGCCGGTCTCGCTCTCGGCAATCAGAGCAGAGCGGCGCCTTCGAGTCCGAGAGCCTCCAGGAAATTCACCACGGAAATGAGCGAGAGCTCGAGCTGCGGAAGCGACACGAGCGAGAGGCTTTTTCTCAATCCGCATCCCGCTACCAGACAGGTAGTGTGTTTCAATAAGGTATCGCAACATCTTTTCATCGTCGTCGTACAGCACTTTAAAAAAATGTTAATTAAAAAATTTGGGATTGTTTCGTCGTTTCGGGGACATTTCTGAATTATTTCTGCCCATTGATCACGAATCTAACACTTATTTTACTCTCAGCTTAATATTTAATATTGAGTATTGTGTATCAACTTTTTAGTCCGATAGCTCAAAAATTGTAAGAGCGTGCTAACGGACTTTTTTTTAACAAAGTTCAAAACCACGTAAAATCTTAATGACTCAAAGCATTTTGCTAAAAATTTAACCATGCATTGCGGATTGACCTCTCCGCCTACCTCAGAAATTTCAGCTTAACAGTCTAAGCCCTTCTCAAGTTATAAGAGTTTCAATGTTTCTGGTCTGGGACACACACACACATTCAGACATTTTTTCTAAATATATGATTTTCCGATATTTTGAAACATTGTGAACACGTTTTCATTAAAAACTCAACATTTTTTTTTCATGGAAACAAATCTTCCTCTACGAGGGCGCAAAAATTAGTTAAAAAACAATCATTCACTTTCCATTTTCATTCGCACCCTTCCATTCATTCGTGTCGAGAATGTGATCATCGATCGGGAGCGCACAGGATGACCGTTGATTTACCGTTTCTTCCGTTCTCGCCACACAGATAGAGTCGGATCTCGAGTCCGACACTTCGGCGTTCGACGTGAAATCGCCGACGAGGGAGAATGGAAGGCGGAGCTCAACCTCGACGAACAACAACAACCCTCTGCCCAGCGACGTCACGCCGACACCGGGGAGTCCTCCGAAGGCCGCCGTTCGCAGCAACTCCGAGAGTCAGAACACACCGGAGAAGAAGTGCGTCACCACGATGAGCGGAAGCAACATAGCGTGATACTATGAGAACTTTCGCTTCGAGTTTCGATCGAGCCTCAAGAACATGTGGGAGAGCGCTCAGCGATTCTGGTGATAAGACGTTCTCTGGTAAGTCGTTCTCCGGCGGTCTGCACGATGAATCCTCGAATCCGTCAAACGAACCGGTGACGATAGAACGAACGGCGCGAAAGTTTTTTTTTTCGAGAACGACGAAAAAAAAAATGTGCAAAAATATTTTACGAAGATCGAAATTGCCGGGCGGATGGAAGACGTTTTCCGGCCAACGGACGCGGCGCCTCGAATATTTTTTATCCGAAAAGTGGCGTCTGAAGTCAGCTCGAATTTTGAGGTGGCCAAGTTCGAAGAGGAAATCGTCCTTGGGACCGAAAAATAACTTCCGCTGTACTGTCTGAACCTTACCTGGAACAAAAAAAAAATGAAGCAAGTTAATAAGGATAGCCGAGCGATGGAGTGACTATGAGGCGATGACGAAGCCGATGATGAAGCGTTAACAAATTCCGGAGCACGCTTCGACGGCTAGGATGAATTAAAAAAAAATCGATGAGATAACGATAACGGCTAATTAACAAAAAAAATGCTACAAAAATAAAAAATGGTGCAAGTTTCGATGTGCAATATATGTCGTTCGCGTTAGGACCGCGATTACTGTGACGAAAACTCGTGTGCGTAAACCGAGAAAGGTGTCGAATAAAAGATATGACGTTGACCGGCGGGCTAGTGTTAACTAATAGCATGTAAACTTAAGATATATTTTCTCAACAGACATATCTCCCGACAGAACGAAGCGTAAAGCGAGCAAGAGAGGAATCCGTGTTAAAGCGTTATTTAAAGATAAAGGAAGAAAACAAAAAGACTAAAGCCGAAATAAAGAATGGCAAACCGAATTAATTGCAATTCTCTGCCAAATGCGCAGCCGGAGGTCGAGATAAAGAATTGAAAATTCTTATGAGTCTCGTATTTCGTTGAAAAATAAATAAAATAAAAAAGAAACCATTCCGAAATATCTAATCGCTGATGTAAAACGTATTAACGGAAGCTTCAAAATTGCCCGACACTCGAAGCGTAGGAAAGTGTTAAGACAGTGCTAACAAAATATGTAAACGCAAAGCGAAAGATGTTAAAAAAAAAAAAGGAAACGAAAGTCACGCATCGTAGTTGGAACTTGTGTAATTTGAGAAACAATTTTTTTTCGAAAACACGGCGAACATCACTGACGTTATTATTATTATTATTATTATTATTATTATTATTATTATTATTATTATTATTATTATTATTATTATTATTATTATTATTATTATTATTATTATTATTATTATTATTATTATTATTATTATTATTATTATTATTATTATTATTATTATTATTATTATTATTATTATGTATTTATAGGGTAGCTCACTTAATAGATATCCGCTGACGACGTCGCGTTCCTATGGGTTTATTAAATCCGACGTGTGTGAAAAAGCATTGCGAGTAGCGACGGCTCGAATAGCAGCACGAGAAGGAGTTGGAGAGAAACTGACGAAAAAAACGCTCACAGAGAATATAATGTGTTGGCTGTTAACAAAATTTGTCAATCACAAATGATTATATCAGCAATATCGAGAAATGAGCGATAAGAAATATTTATCAAATATCACTAAAAAAAAAACTTGAGGCGGGAGAGATCGCTCCTGAAATGACTCGGAATATCGGGCTTTTGGCAATACGAGATAAATGTAAGCGGAAGAATTAAAGCGATTGATAAAGCTGAGCTACGCGAAATGGCGAGTGTCTATTTAGCAATGAATTTTGAAAGTGAATATCGAGCTAATAGAATCGGCACGAAACAGCGACTGTTTAGTAAAAATATAAACGCTAAGCGAGATAATGAAAAAATTGTGATTAGATGATTTAATCGTGCGGTTATCTACTTGCGTAATTGCGAATTATCTTTAAAGCAAAAAAAAAAAAATCGTCTCGGAAGAGAAACCTAGCTAAGACTTAATAAATTATTATTATTATTAAAAAAAGAAGAATTAAAAATTAATTGTATCTGGAGAAGAAATGAAAGATGAAAAAAAATTACCGGCCATACTTAAAAGCTAGAGTTTTGTATCGACGCGGAGCGCGTTGTGTGTTGAAATGAAAGATAACGAAAATATTCTGTGCGGCATGTAGGAATGACAAATTCTATCCTTTCGCTGTGTGTATAAAAAAAAAACAATTTGTTCGATCGACTATTCACCGGATCGCTGCTACTTCCGCTCACAACGGCAGAGTCTGGCACGATTCTGTGAAAAATAAGAAATGAAAAAATTAGCTCGCCAATTTATATTACTCACTCTAGTAATATCCATATCGTTTCGCTTGTTCGTCAACTATTATTTGTAGTAACGATTTTCTCCCACCCAAAAGAGAGAAAAAAAGTTGAACGTTGAAAGTTGTAAGTTGAAATTTTTATATCACTTTCTCATAATGGCCCTTTATTCGCAAATCTCCTTCTATGAGAAAGCATTTACTATATTTTTGGCTTCCTCATAGAGGAAGCTTTGCGAATAAAGGGCCATTATGAGAAAGTGATATAAAAATTTCAACTTACAACTTTCAACGTTCAACTTTCAACTGTTATGAGGAAGCGATATGAAAATTTCAATTTTCAGCTTTTTCAATATCAACGTCGTATTTAAATTTTAAGCAAAACTGATGGCCGACTCAGGTTAAAAACCAACCTTACGCTTTTGGTCAAAACGGCTGTCGAATCTGAACTCCAGACGAAAAAATACATAGAGTATCATAGAGTATTCATCGGCAAGCAAAGAAATTGCTGTTTGAAAATACCCAAAATCACTCTTTTTTGAAATTTTAGCTATAAAAATGCCCAATAAACTTTATCGTTAGCCGTCACTCCGGGATTGTATTAAAAGTATTTTTTCACGCTGATAACGAATCTGACACTTTTTTAATTCATAGATCAATATTTAATACGGAAAAATGCGTCTTGAAAAAAAAAAAAAATTCATGAAATTCAAAAAATTCAAAATGACATAAAATTTAAACGGCTCGATCGATTTTCTTGAAATTTTAATGGGATCATCGGGTGATCATATTCCATCTGTGTACGCGTTTGTAGCCCGATAGCTAAAAAATTGCGAGCGCTACGGTGCGCACAGACTTTTTCGAAGAAATTAAAAATGGCGTACAAAAAAAACAACTGAAAATTTTTGGATGAAATTTGGCAGAAACATTGACTATTAACCACACAAGCTGTGTGCAAAATTTCAGCCTGATCGGTGGAGGCGTACCCGAGATATAGCCATTTGAATTTTTCGCGTCTGATTCACACACACACACACACACACACACACACACACACACATACATCCGGACATTTTTTCTAAATGTGATTTTTCGATGTTTTGGAACATTCTGAACACGTTTTCATTAAAATCTCGAAAATTTTTTTTTTCACCATTACAAAAGAAGAAATGCTATATATATTTTACGATAAAAACAAAAAAGCGCCTCCGAATTTGGGGCTCAGCGCTCGACACGTGCGACATGTAAAGTCTATCAACGCATTTATCACCAAAGAAATCCTTTAGAACGTTAGTTAAAGCTTTCGAAGTAGCGTAGTAGAGAATTTTTTATACAATTCGCCAATCGATGAAATGTGAAGAAAAAAAAAGAAAGAAAGGAGAGTAAGAGTCGCGACGTTTATTGGTTCATTGCATGTTTATTGTTGGAAAAGTTATGTTGACGAAACGCGCGCGCTCTCTCGCGTCCGGGCTGCACCATATGTTCTTATGCGTGAGTGCATCCGGTGCATGCACTCAGTGTTCTTGATAATATATAAAAAAAACACGCAACCACTTTGAGTAAAAAGTGGAAGAAAATGAAAAATAAGAAATCGTAACTGTGTGTATATTAACTACATACGAGGCGCGTACGTGTGTAGCCGCGCACTCACAACCGACGCTGTAACGCGGAGCCTACCTGTAATATATCTCTCGCTTGATGTTTGAATAATTTATCACTGTGCATCTAATATATTTATATAATTATCGTAATAGATTTCTGGTCGATAGAAAAAAAACGGTCGGGGCGACGTGCACCATAAGGAAATACGATAGGCCGTTTTTTTAATTAAAAAAAAATGTGTCCGAGATATTACGAGAGGGCGACGATGATAGCACGATAATGAAACTGACAGAACGCAGTTGTAGCCAAAGATACCAGACGTCCCACAAGTGTCTCTATCTACACTTTATTTTTTATATAATTTTATATAATTTTATATAATTTTGTAGGAATGAGCAAAAATCGATATCGTTAATTCTTTATTGCTCGGCTTTAAAAATTCTCTTTTACTTTCAACTCAACTGTTTCTTTGGCTGCACATGGCTTCTGTTGGAGATTCGCGAGCGCAAAGAGATCGCCCGTACGGTCACTAGTTAGTCAAGATTTTTTAGTCAGCGTGCTTTGTAATTGCCTTGCGTTGCTCGTTGTAGTTAAATCAATTAAGTAATCGCGAAAAGAAAAAAACCAAAAATTAATGATTCGAAATCGATATTTTCTTCGCGGCGTAATAATTGAAGGTCGATGTCCCAGTCATTCTCCGATTCGATAAATTAGCATTTTTTATTTATTTTTACATTGCAAAGAAAAAAATAGTATTTAATTCTCTGTAAGTACGATAAAAAATTCTGAACGTTTCGCGACTACTTTCGGAAAAATAAAAATAAACATTCATTTAATAGCGGAAATTCATTGATTTTTTGCTTACTTTCATCCCAAAAATGAACTTTATTCCTACCTCTGGAAGTAAATCTCGGGGGAAAAATGGATTTTTTTTTTTTTTTTTAAGGTCGGTGCGTGGGACATCGATTTTAGTTCACCTTCGGTCCGGCTGTTATTCTCGGGTGGTATCCACGCAAAAAATCGTACGACTCCCTTACGCTTGTCCCTCACCTTAGAAACTGTCGGCTCCTATTTCTCCGTTGCTTTCAACCTCTATTTTTCCCTGCGAGTCGTCGCAGCACCGCTCGCCGGGAAGTGATGATTCTTCATGCAACTAAACACCAAAGAAAAACAAATAAATACCAAAAAAAAATAAACATAAAGCAAAAAACAAACAAAACAAAGATTTTGCATTAAATCCGCAACACCAAGTCGCGCTATATTTTGTATACGACTGTGAGTCAACAGCACACATAACACACAATATTTCGTAGACGAATGAGAATCTCCGACACGAGCATTGATCGTTCATTAATTATTACTGATAAACTGATTATTCGATCGACTGAATTAGCGTTCTCGCTTCGTTTAGCCAATCATTGCGTTTACGCGCCTTTAATCGAAACAATTATTGCTCGCGGACATCGGGAAAATTCATCGTTTCACCCAATTCTATATTTTACGAGACGTCAAAAAAAAATAAATATTCTATACATTTTTTTTACCATATATGGTCTAAAGTATAACTTAATTTATTATTTAATATTTTTTAGTGTAATTTAAAAAATAAGAATAATTGTACAATAGTATAATTTGTTTCTTAATGTTTCAGGATAAAAGAAAGTTTTTAATTTATAGAACGTGCGCGTAAACGTAGTGAATGTAATAAATTTTTAGGGGCATAGATATTTGTAGGGGAGAAGGGTCGAACAACGAATAATTCGATTTGACGACGGATAACCGAGCAGCGAGGACTGCAGAAGGGAAAACACTGAACAAAACAAAAACACACGCACGCACACAGACACACACACACACACACACACACACACATATATATACAAATACTCTATCGCTTGACACGATCGAAAACACATGGCTGGAAGAAAAAAAAATGGAAAAAAATACAATGATCCATAAATGCGGTTGCGCACGTCTGCGATTAATCAATTGCCGTAAATTTGGTGACACGTCCATGACAACTGACAATAACGAGTGTGGTTGCAAGGAGGTTCTCCAAATTCGATCGAGAAGAAAAAACGAAAGATGAAAGAAATTATTAGATGGAAAGTTAGAGAGCGATGAAACAGAGGCAGATAAGGCATGAATGTTTCGATCGACGTGTCCGTGTGAACTTGAAAGATTAAAAAAATAAAAAATAAAAAGAAAAAGAAAAAAATCGTTTGCATATACTTTGAAACTCGCAGTTCGTTTGTAGAACGTTCCTGCGGTAAAGCATATTTTTTTCGTTCTTTTTCTCTTATAAACATTATGCGATTAATCGCGCAGTGCTGAATGGATAACGAGGCCATTCACGAATTGGCCACCGTCCCCGTCCCTATAATCTAGATATCTAGATTTAAAACAAAGCATTGAAAGAGAAGAAAAAAACGTAAACAAGAAATAGTAACAATTATTTTCGAACTGAGATGTTGTTCGTGCGAATGCTTGAAAAAAAAGGCAAAAGAAATAATCAATCGATAAGTCGACACACATACAGCCAATGAACTATCGGTACGGTGTAATAATGCGTAATGTGATTCAATAACCATCATTCACGGTCCCGCTTAGAACGGCAAAAAAACAGTTACTTGTGGTAAAACAGCATTCTTAAATACACTCGTTTAGAGAGTGGATTAATCGTCAAAGCGCTTTGTAATAACAATTTTTATATGTATAATATCGCTAGTAGTAAAGAGAAATGATGAATTTGGCGTGGCCGACGCGGTTCGGATTGATTTGTTATCGATTTATATATAAACGTTTTCTTTTTCTCTCGTAAATAAAATGGAAAAAAGAAACCCAAATAAATAACTCTCATTCGTTCATTTACTTCGTCATCACCATTAAACTAATATAACGCGAGCGATAGCTATGTATATTTTACGATATATATATATTATATATATAGCTACGATGTACAGTTATCACGATTACGATTAATACTGATGATAAATTATCAGGTAATGACTATTAATTATTATGTATTTATTATATGATATATCAACAGTTTTCTTGCAAACGAATGGAACAGGTAATCGATGGGAGAATTACAACAAACAAAAGAAAAATTGTAACATATTTGTTGATGGCCAATATCAAATATGTATAAAAATAATGATGATACTAATAATGCAACATTAATAATAAACGAAACATTACTAACCCCTAGTCTTATTATTCTTGTCGACCTACTTTCGATAAGCAGTTCATAAAGGAAAAAAAAAACTTAATTGTTCTCCCATAAGCCTCGATCACGAAAACATGGAAAATCTAATCGACTAACATTTCCATAAACATTCACGATTAACCCTAAAACGCTAAGAACGTTCGAGTAAACGGATGAGGAATACCTTTGCCACATCAAATCTCTGTTCTGCTCTGGCTTATTATGTTACCGAGACGCTCATATCGATTGGACTGATTCGAATATTTCTATTCGCATCAGTACAATCGATCAATCAATCTCGGTTAACCCTTCCGTGTTAACCGCGATCGATAAAGGCAAGAGCTGTGCAGAGTTCTATGCTTCCACTGTACGATTGCAGCAGTTTTCATCGTTATCCGAATAGAATAACCTCCGCAAGCGAGAAGCAGGTATCAGCTGTCCGGCTATGAGACTCGCCTTATCAGCATACTTAATGTCGGCGATGTCAACTTAGCGCGTAAACACATAGTTTTCTTTGCGACTTTTTCTTTTGTTCCGCTTCAACGACAATTCTTCTCCTTTCTTATAAAAAAAAAGAAACAATGCCGAAACGAACCTGTCCTTTCGACGACGATCTATCGCCGCAACTGAAAATACACGTGGGTCAGAGACAATACAGCAACGGCGTTAACAGGGAACAAGAAATGAAAAAAGTTTACGGTGAGGAGAAGGTTAAACCCAGCGGACCGACAGAAATTACGGCTACCGTACGAAACCACGGTTCATATACTCGATTAATTCACTCTATTCTTCTTTCCAACAGCAAGGACTCTCGAACTATTGAAAAAAGGTGGAAAGGAATTTCAACAAAAATTGGCTCTGTGTCAGGGAGACGTGAAAAAAATTCTTTCCTCGGAGAAGAACTCCGAGGACTCCCAACATAAGTCGGCTCTGAAACAAATGATATTTGACAGCAAGCTGCAACTCCAAGCCTCCGACAAAGACATAGAAGTAAGAGCTGCTTCGTTGCATATTTTTAATTAAATTACTTCAGTTTGTGAAAAAATGGCAATTTTACCCATATTTTGCTCACACTCAAGAGAAAACATTTTATCGCACTAGTATCATAATAATACATTACAATACTATTGTGAAAAACTTTTTGTGATGCGTGTGACTGCAGCATAAGCCAAAGGTCACTGTTGCAATTGCATGAGTTAAGAAAAAGTTTTTTGCATAAGTATCATACCGAGTTTTGTGTCACAAGGTGTGAAAATGAGGATTTCATAAACACTAAGCGTGTACAAAACTGCCATTTTTACCTCGAGTGAAATAAATGACTATATCTTTACCATGAGACGTTAATTGGGTTTCTTTCTCCAAAGCTGTGGGAACAAAAATCATGCCAAGCTTGCAAGACCACGGCGGTCGAGGCTTACACAAGATGCTTTTACTGCAGCGATCACAAGTGCACCGATTGCATGAACGAATGCACCAAGTGCCTGGAATATTTTTGCGACAAGTGCTCTCTCATTGTGTGAGTAAAAAGGCCTGTGCACCTCTCTCCGCGTCAAATTGAATTAACGCGTTTTTCACGAGCGTAACGCAAAAGGAATTTACTTTCAGATACGAGGATGGTGAGCACACCGAGTGCCTGGCGTGTTATCGTTGATCGCTGAAACATCGTTCGCTCGTTAATTTATACCATTTGTGATATTTTAAGGTTATTTATTTATTGATTTGTCGCAAAGTAACGTTATCTCGCGGCGTCGATCGAGCAATTTTTTTCCTTCTATAATTTGTTCACGATTTAATGTAAAGTTCCATTGATATATCAGATTAAAAAAAAAATAAACTTGTGCCTCTTTATGCTTAAGAAAACGAATTTTATACTCACCAAAGTTTGTGTCGCCAAACTTCTAACGGCTTTCGATAATCGAACGGACGAAAAAACATCGATCTAGGTGGAAAGGGTAGATGCGCGTTCAAAAATGAACCGGTGCGCGTTGAATCGTCGGTCGAAAGCGTCGAAAGGTCGCACAGTCACCACGTGTACCGGCGTCGGGGAGGGGTTTGTTTATATTTCACGCTCGACTTCGTATTCACAGAAAAGTGTTGTTGTCGCGCTGATCGGCGAAGGATAGATACAATTTTTCGGGAACGCCACGTCCGGACACGCCAGTAGCGCATGGAACATCAAATTCGTCGCGTCTCTTGACGGAATAATAAAAATATCACCGTTGAGAACAACACAATGTAAGTAACCGCTGCTTCTAATTATCGTTAGCCGATTAATAATCCATTGTTATTTTAGCGATTTGTCTGAATTTAATTTGTCACTGTCATGATAATTCGAGCTTCGATGTCTTTGCTTGCTGTGATTAAGTCACGATTAACGTAAACTTTGCGTAAAACAAAGTGTAAAAATCGTTGGAACAAACGATCATTTTCTGTGCGAGAAATTTAATTTATGTAACTAAAATGGAATGATAATTTTTTTATTTATTAAAGGATGCAAGCGCAGTTATTATATTTCGTTGGAGATTATGAGATACGTAGTTAAGTTTCGCAATCACATCTAACAATCAAACAAAGATCCCGGGGATTGTTCTAGAATTTATGTATGCAAAAAAAAAGTCAAGTCAGTCATCGTAATTCATCGATTGTCTTCAAGTATTTATCGCAGGGATAGAAATCAAATCTATGTGCTGAAATACATACAGAATCGAGGATGTTTTAATTACTTCAGAATAATCGTAGCGTACGCCTAGTAATGTATTCCTGATATACGAATATATTATTGAAAGTTGGTTCGCAAGACGATAGTTTTTATTAAACTTTGTTTAAAGAAATTCTCATAGGTTTATCGTCTCTTAAATATTTGTTCAAACTAAATTTATTAATACACCATTGTTTTACGAGCCAATCGTCATTGATATACCAGGAAATTTGATCAGTAAAATTGATATATTGGGAATATACCATTCGACAGATGCTACAACTATTCTGACGTAATTGACATGTCCTCAATTTTTCTTTGTTGCTTTTATCCAATTTTATTAGATTCAATTTGATTTTATTTCTATCGCTTCAACTAATACTTGGAAACAAGTGATGAATTACAGTGACTGATTTGACTTTTTTTTTGCATACAAAAATTTTAGGATGATACCCCAGATCTTCACTGAATCGTCTGATGTGATTGGAAAACTGAACTCCGGCTCCCATACTCTCCAACGAAATATAATAACTGCGCTTGCACCCTTGAATAAATAAAAAATTTATCTGTAGATAAATCTCTGTAGATAAATAACTTTTGAATGTTTGACGATGATAAAATCCATCATTTTTTTTTTTTTTTTTTTTTTTTTTTTTTCACTGTCTCCCTATATTGCACTGATTTTCTCTACCTATTTGAAAGACAAACTCTCTACAGTTAAAATTCTCTTGTATTTATTGTTTATTCTAACTTCGTATCATTTTTAATTTTCCTCTTTTCTTCATCACAGCATCTCAAAGATGAATGCAGACGAGGATTACAATCCGCTGAACGAATCACTGGGCGTTCCGAGCCGCAACAAGAGGATCACTCGATCGGAGACGAAATCGAGAAAGAAGATCGAAGAAAAGCCGGCACGAAAATCCACTACGAAGGCCAAAACGGCGCCAGCGAAAAAACCTAAATCGTCACCGGAGAACGAACAAACATCAAATTCCTTCAGCAGTTCGCCACTGACGAAAGAAGAGTTGCAGCAGTTGTACGAAAAATATACCAAGGACCGTCACTACTTTTTGAATTCCAGTACATCGCCGGCGCCTCTCGTTGTGTCTAGAACGACGGACGGCAAGGTCGTCACGACGAAGATCGAGTGCTATAACCAGAAGAGATATCTGAAGCGTGAATTGGCGGCGACGATGACGTCGCCGAAGACCGACAACGACGAACACGCTCTTCTCGACGACGGCAACGATTCTTCGGCTGTTATTTTCTCGACTCCTCTGCCCGACACGTGCTCGATGACTTTCGACTCAAACCCGAGCTACGGACCGTACTTGCCGGCCAAAGAGACGAGCGCGAAAGCAAAGAAGATGAAGAAACGCGGTCAAACTTTGCAGAACTCGGCGTCGCGCGCACAGACAACTTCCGGTCCAGGAAACGGTCTTCCGGAGAACACGAACAACTTCAACGCGCTCGCAAAGCCTTTCACAGCAAACAGTCTACAAAACGTTCCCGGAATTCCATCCAGCACCAGCGCTTTCTCCTCCGTCGCGCCGGCTCTCACGAAACTTCATCCAACTTCCAGCACGTTGAATTCACTTGAACAGGCAAACTCATCTGTGAAAAAACAAAACTGCTCGAGCACTTCCGGATTTTATATTCCTATCGGCAACACCTCGCAGAATGGATACAACGGAAGCGTGCCGAATCGATTCGGCCACGACTCGATCGACGATCCGTACGGTGATCACCGCACTCCAAGCTCACTGACGATCGACGATCGATACAACAGCAACGGTACGAGTTTAAACTCACGGAATTCTGTATTTCCTCTTCACAATCAAAGCTCTGCGGGGAATTTGTCGGGCAATTGGAACTATCCGGGCCAAAATAACTCGGATGCCCTCGCAGCTTACAACCCCACGACGATTTCGAGCAACTCGATTAACGGACCGCCGGCGAATTCGATTAATGCTCTGCAGCCGAGTATAATCGCTTACAATTCGGAGGTCACGAACGTCAACAGTATATACGCGATACCGACGAACGATTGCTCGTCGTCTATCATGTCCTGGAACGGGGTCAAAGTTCTGCCCAACAGTTACTCGTCCCAGAGCGATTCCTCGTACGGCAATGTGTATGGAGAACAAAATTCAGCCGGAACTTACGACGCATCCGGAACGGGAGGCTTCGACAATTCGACCAATCAGATTAATTCCTGGTCGGAGAGTCAACAGTCGAACAGGAATTGCTTTCTTCCGAACAGCAATTTCAGTAACGAAGCTTCGAGTCGCTCGAACTACTCCGCCGAACAGAGCATTGAGAATTTTCCGGTTATAACGAACCTCGATGACGATCTCGCACTGACCAATGGCGCGCAGCCAGCGAGAGAATATGTTCGCAACGTTCAGGACAACGCTTTCGATCCAAGCGCATCGTCCATTTGTCCCTACGACGACGATATCACATACGAGAATTACAACGAGAATGTCGACCGCAACGACGAGAATATCGTCTCCTCGACCCAGAACGGCGGATTCTTTTCTAACTTGCTGATGAGCGTGCGGAACGAGGTCAGACCGCTGTTCGGCGGCGAATACAATTACTCGCAGGTCAACAACGACTCTTCGATGGATCTCGCCGCTTCCGGTTTTTACGACTTCAATAACAAGAGAGAGATAGTCGACACGTCGGATTGCATCGCCGAAATGTCCTCGCGACATTGACGCGATTTGCGAAGTTCGCGCAGAACGATATCGGCCGATGTCGCGCCGGTCGCGTTGCCGGGCTCCGTCGCGAGACGACCGACCCGTAACTATTTTTTTAAAGCGAAAGTTTAATATTTATATTTGTTTTATCTATGAGGACACTCTTGTGATAACCATTCGAAGTTTCTAGATCAGTAGAAAAATATGAAACTTTCGAATGTTTTACTGTACGTACAAATTTACGTATTGTTAACGAGTATATTAATGTGCCTCAATATGTTTCTTGAGCAGATGATTCACGTATATCCAATGTTTTCACTGCCACATTTTACATGTTGCCGGACACGATTCAAAGTTCCAAAGTCATTATAGCCTTTCCATATTCCAGCCAAAGTCTTGTAAATAAATACGAAAAAGAAGTGTATTAACGCGTAGAAAATATGATATTTTAATTACAAGTAAACGATAAGTACAAATGACACTACATCTAACAAGTAAATAAAGGCTTAGAAATGTTTCTCGAATGAATTATTTATATCCGTTAAATACACGTTACCGCGAAGCGAGGCTCTTGTGCAAAATTAAAGAAAAAAAATTAAAAACCGACTGGTATTTTTCATTTTGCACAATCGCGTCGGTCACATCGAGATTAGTATAAAAAAATAGTCTGGCGGAAGAAAAATATCATCGTAATCGTACGAGTATAGTCAATAGATAGCTCTAAAAAAAATTTACACGCTTATGATACAATATATTTACATAGAATTTATATTTCACACCAATGGTGTAAAAGCGTCTTGGCGAGTTGATTGAATAAGTACAAAAAAAAAAACGAATAGTTGTGCTTGTCGAATTGCGTGTGCGTTCGCACGCAGATTTTCTTTTTACGCAATAAAAAGAGAATTTGGTCGTTATAGCAAAAGTATTAATGCCGCGTCAAACTTGACCGTCAATCGTTTTTGTTCGAGATGAAGAAAATGAATTACGTATCTTTACGTATATCGAAAAGTTTTACAAGATAGAAGTGTCCGCGTCGCTCTTGGCTTTTCTTCGGGGGTCGGAAAAATCCACGATCGCGACGACCCCGCTCGTGTCGTCCCCGAGAAGTCGTCCCTCCACTTCGTCCTTCGTTCTTCCGAATAGCCTGAAACTGATGAAACGCTGTAAGTTTTTTTTACTAATTTTAAATACATAAAAGTTAATCGGATTGTTGTTAAAAGTCATTCCATGCATTAATGAGTATAGTTATTTTTTGGTCGTACCCACTAGTAGTTTCAATGCATCGTACAGGAGCCGAGATCGTTTCACCGATTTCTTCTCAAAGTACGTATCGTTGCTTTCTACAAGAGTGCTGGCCATGCTGTTACAGTGATTATGGCATTGCGAGGATGGAAAATAAGAGATAGGAAATAAAACGAACGTAGCAGAGATAGCGATTCCACAAGAGATACTCTGCAATGTGTTCAAATATGTTAAAGATTATTTACCGCATCGACGGGGGACTATAATTTTCAAGCGGGTTTCTAGTGATGAAGCGGAATGCTGAGAGAAAGAAAAAAGTTAAAGAAGAAAAAAAGTAAAGCTTCGGGCCCTGGATGAAACTTTACTTTTTTTCTTCTTTTTTTCTAGGAAATGAAAGTATAAAATTTGTTAATAGACATGTTTTATAATCGATTATATGAAGATAGAAAAAGGAAAAGCACCAAAAAGATCACATCACACTCCGACTTACGAGCTAAGTCTCGTAACAATAATGACTATACAAATATATTAATTGTCGCATGTAATATACATTGCAGAAAACGTAGGCAATTAGTATCGAAACCTCATCGATTCGAGAACTTACGATTTATACACACTCGTCGATTCTAAACACCGGTTTCGGACAATTTGTCTCGCCTACAGGAAAAAGTATATCAACGATGCGTTTGGCAATTCGATTACATTTAAATATAAATCAATATACAATTCGATTTTCATGGCAGGTAAGTTCGATCAATACAAGCTAACTTGTACATTGCAGCATTTTTTTTGTTCTAACGATAAATAGTAACAGCAGTGTTCGTTGTCTCAGTCTTATGGCAATATTGACGGCCAAATCGGTACGTTAGGAAAATGTACATTGAAAAGAGACGTTGAACACACAAATGTTGAACGATTCAACCATGGCAATTCCGGAAGAATGCACATAACATTACAAAACTATAATATACAATAACGCAATATTTTTCGTCTATATGTAGCAAAAAAATCGACGTTTGCTCGACATGCAAGCCACTAGGATCAGTCAAATTGGTTGATGATTTATTTACAAAAAATATTACTGGGATGTAGTTAGAGGGAGGTACGATCGTTATCTAGCGCTGACAACGGATGTAAGAAGCTCGCGGTTATCTGACATTAGAACTAGAAAATGCGTGGAGAAAGCAGATCCGGTGTTGCATTCGAGAAAAAAAATGTATAGATAAGAATATCTATTTTGCGTTATTAATTGTTTCACTCAGGCAACGGAGTTATCGTGATTCTGCGGAGGCGAGTCCAGTATCTCGATGTTAGTTTGTCCGTACCTGGATATCGTCGAGCCGCTGATATGAAGCGGCGCTTCGGGTCCGTCGTCGAGACCGCGGTGCAATGATATCGCGTCGGTGTCGGTCGATCTGGCGGCGAAGTACGCTCGCATCGCCTGCAGATACTCGGGCGTCTCCAGCGTCGCTCTCGTTGGCTTGCGATATCTAAAAATAATAAAAAGGAAAGGAAAAGTTTTATAGAGAACATAACGATTCTAACATTAAGCCAGACTGTAAAAAAAATTCGTATGAAATTTAATGTACCAGACTGGAAGTTTTTGTGGAAGAACTGGATATTAAATTTCATGTACAATTGTGACGAAAAGTGAATGTTCGATGTATTAAAAACATTGCAAGTATTTTATTCTTAATACTTTACTTTAATTTTACTATAAAAGTAATTTAATTTTAATGAATTGCTTTAATTTAAAGGACAAAATATATTAATTTTTCATCACAACTGTACTTTGAATTTCATATACCAGTTTTTGCAGAAAAACTTCGAGTTCGGTGCATTAAATTTACAATTTTTTGTTTACAGTGCAATCTCTCCAGTACTCACAGTTTTAACATCAGCGAGCTAGCGACAACGGAAACGGAACTCAGTGCCATAGCTGCGGAAGCCATCCACGGTTGTAGGAAGAAACCGAAGGGACTGAATATCCCAGCGGCTATCGGAATGCCTAAAAGATTATAAACGCTAGCGAACAGGAAGTTCAATCTTATTCTGTAAACAGTTTTCCTTGAGAGATCCAGACACCCGGTAACGTCGAGCAGATCGTTCTGAAAGGAACAAATTCATTCACGTTACTTAATCGCAAAATATGCAAAATTCATATGCTATATTTTCAAAAATTCGGTTTCCTAGCATATATTGAATGGATTTCGGAATTCCGAAATTCTATTTCATATGGAATGGATTTCCACATGCCATGGACCATGTGATCCATGCAAAAGTACGAGCCAATATAATCGCTATCAATTAATATGCGCGAGGAGCATTGATTGATATCTTCCCGTGCATCTTGTTTCCATTCTTACCTTCATCAAAACAACGTCGGCAGCTTCGACAGCAACGTCCGTGCCGGAGGAGATTGCTATGCCAACGTCTGACTGGGCCAGTGCCGGACTGTCGTTGACCCCGTCACCAACCATGGCGACCCTGAAGCCCTGTTCCTGGAGTCTCTGTATTTTGGCGACTTTGTGAGAGGGCAAAACTTCCGCAAAAACTTTTCTGATCCCGACCTGGAAAATGAAACCACAACGTTGTATTATCGATCCTAACTATCTTTGCTTGCAAGTCACGAATGAACTTTTACCTGTCTAGCGATAGACGCTGCTGTCTTCCTGTTGTCGCCCGTCAACAAAATAACTTCCAGTCCCATTCTTTTCAGTGTGTAGATCGCCAGATGTGCTTCAGGTTTCACCGTATCGGCGACGCTGATCATGGCTACGAGCGTGCCATTCACCGCAGCCAATATCGCCGTGTTTCCCAGATCCTCCTCGTCCATCATTTGCATGTCCACCTCCTGCGGTATCGGTATAGCGTTTCTTCTCATCCACTCGCGATTGCCGATGCAAACGTCGTACACATCGTTAACCACTTCTTGATCTCCGTGGCTCTCCGGACTCAGAAGCAGCTCTAGTTCCTGATTCCGTTTCCCCGAATCCAACGCCGCGAGCGGAACGATATCGAGCAGTACGTTGTTGAGCTTGAAACTTCCGGTCGACTCGTTTCTCGTTTGATTCGAGTAATTGACGATTTTCTCCGACTTCACGGCGTACGAGAGCATCGTTTCGAGGTGCGTGACGCGGCACTTCAAGCCGCATCCCGCGACGGCTTGAAAATTCGTGCATTGTCCATTGACCTCGGTGCCGAAGGTTTCCTTGACGTAACGAACGATCGCCGACGCTATCGGATGCTCGCTGCTGACCTCCGCTGTGCCGACGACCGCCAGCAGCTTAACTATCGAGCAGATTTTCTCGTTCGCGAAGTAAGCGATCTTCGAGACCATCGGCACGCCGTTCGTGAGAGTGCCGGTTTTGTCGAACACTATGCACTTTACTTTGTGCGCGTTCTCGAGCGGCTCGGCGCCTTTTATGAGAATTCCGTTGAGCGCGCCGACGCCGGTGCCGACCATCACGGCCGTCGGCGTCGCCAGGCCCAGGGCGCAGGGACACGCGATCGCCAGCACCGAGAGAGCGCATCGAAATGCAAACTGGAAGATTATTTCCTCTCTGTTTATCTCAGACTCGTTCGCCCAATCGTCCAGGGATATCGGCAAATGCCTTATGTCGACGTACCCGACGATCGTCCAAGTTATCAGTGTCAGCAGGGAAACGAGGATAACGAATGGTATGAAGTAGCCGGCGATTTTGTCCGCCAATTGTTGAATCGGAGCTTTGCTGGTCTGAGCTTCCTCCACCAGACGCACGATCTGCGCGAGCGTCGTGTGCTCGCCTATGTGCGTCGCCGTTACCAACAAGGGACCGTTCTGATTTATCGAACCACCGATTACCACGGATCCTTTCGTCTTCGTCACCGGCATACTCTCGCCGGTAATCAAACTCTCGTCGCATGCCGAGTGACCCGATATGACACGACCGTCCACCGGCACTTTCGCACCCTGTACGACCTTGAGAATGTCGCCGCGCTGCACGAGATCGACGCTTATCAAACGCTCCGAGAGTATCTCGTTGTTGTCGCCCAGAGTCACGAGAACCGCATCGGTTGCATTAAGGGACAGAAGCTTCGACAGAGCTTCCGAAGTTTTACCCTGTAATGGAAAAATGAAAAATTATCAATTACTGAATGACTAAGGAAAGTATCATTTCTTTAAGCTAGATATGGACGGAACACCAGGCAAAAAAGAGCTAAATTTTCACAATTGATTATACAAAATGTCGTGCATTCACTAACAGTGACGGAAGTCGATTCGTATTACTGCATGGGTTATCAATCACGGAAACTATTGATAGCGATGTTTTTGCAAATACATAAACTGATAAATGCAAATTCCGATGACGATTAGCAGTTCGTTTATGAGAAAAAAATCGCCGGTTAAACAATGGACCGTATTTGTCAAAGGTCAAACCTACAAACAATCTATTTGGTGAATTCGTAGAGCAGAGTTTAAGAAACAAAATGAGTCGTGGTACACGAAAATCGGTTAAAAAATATCGATATTACTTTTTAAAAATCCAACAAAAAGTACTATCATGGAGATTTGCATTTACCAGTTGTTGTTCTCGCAAGACCATCGTGATTAATATTTCTCTTGGTTGATGACATATGCAATAATACAAATCACCCTACTGTAGTGTCAACAAATGCATACAATTTTGGATAAATAATTGTAAAAATGTAGCACTCATTTGACTAGTATACCACGCAATAGCTACCTTAATGAAATCATCGATGAAAAAATAATATCAACAAACCTTTGCCACGTGCTCCAGCCATCGTCCTAAACTTATGAAAACTAACAACATTGGCGGCGTATCAAAGAAAGTCTGTGGACTCGTGTGCTCTTGCATAGCAATCGCCGCGGTGAGAACTCCGATTGAATAGACGTAAGATATCGTCGTTGTCATTGAGATCAATACATCCATGTTGGTTGTGCCGTGTTTCAGGGCCTTGTACGCTTGGACATAAAAATGCCACCCACCGAAAAACTGCAATCACAATAATAATCATTATTTTACACTGATTCAAGGATAAAGCAAACAATAAAAAAAAATTATTGGCTTACCTGCACAGGCGTGGAGAAGATAAATATCAACAAATTTTCCCACGACAAACCGGGTATTATACAGCACATTTCCTCGTGAGTTTTCCCACCTATCGACATCTCCAACATGAAGTAAGTCATTATAATCATACACGGAACACCGAAGACTAGCGAGATCAAAAAAGCCGATCTCCATTTTAGTATTTCCTCTCTGGAACAACGAATAATACGATTATCATCGGCACTTCACGCGAACGGTTATTCACAAAAAATAAAATTTATAAAATTATAAAATGATGGTAATTATTTTTACAGTTACTGAGACAATACATGTTTTTTTTTTGCCTCTCTTACTTCTGGTCCAGATAGCCTCGATTTTCCTTGTCCTTGTTACTGAACAAAGTTGCCTCGAAGCCTAATTTGTTTATCCTCTCTATTATGTCACGAATACCCGTCACCGTCGTGTCGTACTTGAACTTTCCGCGCTGAGTCGCCAGAGCTACGACCGCTGAACGTACGCCTGGCATCTTTTTAATGGTCGACTCGATTTTATTGACGCAAGATGCACACGTCATTCCTGTAATCTGACGATACGAGTATGTTAAATTATTCTTCGTGGTACGACGGTCGTTTTAGCTAACAAACAACTAGTAACTGTGATACCTTCAGTTCTTCCTCCTTTTCACCTGTGCCAGGCTCTTCGATCAGCGTCGTAGGGAATCCCAGATCCGTAACGCTGAGCGCTATGTCGATGGGACTAATTTTTTCGGAATCATATTTGACCTCAGCCTTACCGGGCATCAGCGCGACGAGAACACTGTCAACCCCGTACAATTTCTTGCAATGTTTTTCGATCGCCGTTACGCAGGACGCGCAAGTCATTCCCTGTAATGAAAAACTACGTTTTTTAAATTCCATCAAAATTTCTTAAGCGCAGGGGAAAAAATATTAACCACGATGCAAGCTAGGTCATTTTCAGGACTGCGCGTACCTTTATGTGTAGGAAACATTTTGACAGTCTTTGTTCCTCTTTGTTGCCGTCGCCAGCTCCGCTCATCGGTATGGCCACGGTGCCGTTTTTCACGGTAGTCGAGGACCTCTCGGGCGGAAGAAGATTGTGACCGTTGACCTCCATTACAAACGCATCGAAACCCATCTCCTCTATGTACATGGCAATTTGGTCGGCAGTGACGTCCCCGCTACTGTATGACACTTTGGCTTCTTTGGCTTCGAGACTCACGTTTATCTCCTTTACACCCGGCTTCTCTGATATTACACCTGCATTGTGTCGAAATTCCAGGAATTATTACTTCTTCTATGAATCATTATTGTTTTATCACAAATCATTAGTAGTAGTAGTAGTAGTAAAAGAGGTTTACTGGCAATGCTTAATATTTATAGTTATCTTCTTATACTAGTTTTATTCCTATTGATAATTATACTTTAGTTCTCGAATTATTGTGTTTCTATTATTATTTTTTATAATTTACTATCTTTCTAGAAAGAAAAAAATTAATTAAAAAGAATCAACGCTAGTAAGAATTAGACGACTTGAAATATTAACTGCTACGAAAATTCCATTATTTTTTCTTTGTTATCGATTGAAGGAAACGTTACAGCTTGCCAGTCGTTGCGGCAATGTGTAATCCAGCTTACGGAAAGGGTTCATCGACTTTGGGAATTAAAAAAATCGTTTTACTTTTTAACGCGTACACACGCTTTTCAGCAAAATAAATGTATCACAGAATAAAATTCGTGGACGATGAATCTCACCTGTAATACTGTTAACGCAGGATGAGCAGGTCATACCGTCTATGTGTATACTACAAATGCTATTGACCGGCCGAATTTCTCGGTCATTGGAGTGAGAGTTGTCGGTACGATCTTCTGAAAGGGAAGCATCGAAACCCATGTCGTTTACGGCTTCGACCAATTCACTCGGCGATGTCTCGTCGATCTTGTAATCGATGTAACCAGCCTTTTCCTCGAGAACTACTCTAACATTGACGACACCCGGACGAGCGCCGATTGTTCCTTGGATATTTTTGACGCAGCTCTGACAACTCATTCCCTCGATGTTTATCAAGAGCGTCGAAACTTTGCCGGTTTTTTCACTCCCACCCGGCATTCTTGGCACCTTGACCAGGTGGGTAGTTCCCTCGAAATCGGGATCTTCGTCGCCATCCCTGCAACGATAAAAATTATTCCATGAATTATGTAATAGACATTTACATTTTTTAAAAATCATTATTTTATTATAGTTTTTGAAGACTATGGCCGATGAGATAAATTTTCCTTTACGCACTGCGGCTTTGGAATTCTTTCAATGAAACCACGAAGAAAGGGGATTTCCAAAGTACATCGCTCCGAAGCAGCAGCACGTAAAAGAAAATGTTCTGTTAATTTATTATTATATATTCTATAATTTATTATTCTAATTTATAGATTCTATCTTTCCGTTAGTGGGCACCGACTGAACTTTTTTGCAAATTTTTTTTCGTTGATTTTTTTTCTTACCAATTAACATCGATAGATCCATAATTTCGCGAGATAAGTGGCTTCGTATCGTCTCCCCTCATTATGACTCTACCATTACACTGTGCTTCACTATTTTTTTTTTTTTATGATCACGTCTACGACGTTACTGACACCGCAACTATCACCGATAAGAGATTGATCATTTCGTCAATTTTTATTCCTTCTTTTTAATTAAAACGCAACAAACGTGAACTGTTAATTTATTTTTATGCGAATCTTTCCGATATGTTTCGATTTGTTCGATTGTCCTTGGTTTTCCACACGCTTTTAAATGTCCGATGTATCGACAAATAGTGATCTCTATACGGACATGGAACAAAACGTCTTTAATGATTTGTTACGTCGAACTAAAATCTTCGAGCGACGAGACTGTCCCCTGACTGATAATTTCGGTTATCGCCATCTCACGACGTCCGGTTCAGTGTTGCTTCTGCTTACGGCCTGCTTATCACTATGGCTCGTGGCTTACATTCCAGCGTTTACACCGCTTACGGATGATTACAGTGATAGTAACCACGCGTACAGCATACAAGCTTACACGTACACAAAGCTTAACTTTGACCGGCCGGGAATGACGATGCGTCGATAACAGAACTACAATCCAATTTTAAAAAGTAAAAACATTATTATGATAAAAATGTAAACTTTTTTTTGGAAAAATTTATATGAATGAATTGTCAACTTTAGTTTCATCTCTACTTTGTATCAACAGAATACATTTTTTCAATCTATACGCAAAATCGATAAAATTGTTATCCACTGTGATCATTGAAAATTGAACGTCACTTGATTGTATAGAATTTTTTAATTTCTGTGATTTCTCACGATCACAAATTATATGAATAAATTGCCAAATTTGAAGTTTCATCTTTCTGTTTGCTAAGAACACTATAATTCTTTTTTTAACCTGGACGTAAATACGAAAGACAAAAAGTGTTTCGATAAAAAATCCACCATAACGTGGTGTCCAGTAAAAAGTCGGTGAGAAATTTAATAACATCCAAGGTCACTTTCCAGGAAATTTCCAGGTTGTGTGGAGACATTTATAAAAAAAAAAATGAAAATATGCATATCGCGCGCGACGTACGAAATAACATTTGATTCGATAATCGCTTTCGTTTACGTTAGAATGGGTTCAGAAACCAAAACCACTCACTATTCACGAATGTATATATATATCTGAGCGAAACTGAGGTACACATTTTTTCGGAATCACTAAACACACACACTAAAAACAAAAAAATCAAAGGAACCCCGGCGGGACCCCCCATAGGGGCTAATTGATCACGAATATGACGTTCATTTTGCTCCAAACCCAATATTTAAGATTTTAATCCCAAAAATGCGATTTCAGATTAGACCAAACTGTTTTCAGTGCATAAAATCGAAGCTACAGATGTCTCACTGCAGTTACGCACAAAAGGCCAGCAGATTCATGTTCAGCGCACAAAAAAACGTTGGAATACGTCGCAGTTACTTTTATAAACGAAGAAGAATATTTCATATCAACAAAAAATAATTTATCAGAAATTTCCAAGGCCTTTTGAGTCCATTTTCCGCGTTTTTCAACGTCCTCAAACGGCACTATAAAACGATTCTAAAACTTCGGACAAGGCCCTACCTTGTGTATTTTTTTCCGTAGAATACGATGGGTACCCCGGATTTTCCGTAGCTCCATTGGGAGCCGAAATATTGACCTTTGAAAATCACGAAAATCGACGTTTTTCTAAAAGTGGCTCAAAAAGGGAAAATTCGTTGTTCAATCGATTTTTTTTGTTTCAAGGCTATATTCCACGTATTTTTTCCCGCTGATCACGAATATAACAATCATATTACTCCCAACCCAATATTTTCCATTTAAATCTCAAAAATACGATTTTTCGTGGGTAAAATCGAGACTTTCGATGGCTCAATGTACTTTAGGCCCACAAAGGTCAGCGGATTCGTGTTCAGCGGGGAAAAAATACATCGAAATACTTGGCAGTTCGTTTTTAAAAAAGGACAAAAATATTTACTAAACTCAATATACATTTTGAAATAATCTCAAATTTTCAGGGAAATAAAAAATTCAAGGACATAAGGTGAAATTCAAGTACATTCCAGGACTTTTTCAAGGTCAGGCAAAATTCAAGGACAATTCCAGGACTCCAAGGACTTCAAGGACCGCTGGACACCATGCATAATAACTGAAAATCCAACGTCGCTGGATTTTTTAATTTCCTAATTTAAAAAATTTTATGTTATTTTCCACGATTCAACCATACGAAGTGGATACGCGCTCTCGAAGCGTGTGCGATTAGTAAAATGTCGTCGATAAGGGCAATCCGTCTGACGCAGACAACTGCTGGCTGAACAGTGTACGACACATATACGTTTGTTATACATCGAAACCGGATGCCTGTTCCGCTGTCGTAATTCGACGATGATGCGTGCAATAGCAAAATGCGATGTTGACTATTTTTTATCGGAGACTATTTAACCGATGTCTCACCGTATTTCTTTGCTCGACCAGCGGAACATGCCAGCATCGAATTTCCGGTGGATATTAAACAGGTGCGCCCGCACACTTCATCTACACCAGTTTCGTGCCTCGAATCTATTGTAATCGAAATTCAGGGACGCATTAGTATTATTAATATTTCCACAGGGCCCGCGTATCACCTTCGAACGTATGGCCCAGCGCGCCCTTATCATTAATAGCTCAGCCATTAGCCCATTATTTTAGTCCACAGATAAAAAAAAAATATTTTTTTTACGCACCAGCGCAATTTTAATTTTTGAATAATTTTTTTTTTACGTTATATTTTGGTACTTTTTTGTAATTTTTCTGTAATTTTATTTTAACTCTGGTGGTTCTTTATCTTTGTTTGCATTGTATTATCGCACAGTTTATAATTTAGGCGGTGTTTAGTTTTAATTTCTATTAAGTAATAAAGATACAACTTTATTTCGCGGCTGATAGAGGTTTTTTTATTTGGACGTCTAAATTTCGGTGCATTCAGCAGCGCCGACTCTGACGGAGTTGCGGGTGGACGGAGATGCGAACGTGCAGAGTTTACTCATAAGTGACCCCCATTGCCCCTATTCACCGACAAGTATCGTAGGAAAGGGCTCGCAGCATTCCTGAGATTCTTTGCTCATGCAATTCCCTCGACCCGCCCCCGCCTTGTCATTCTCAGCCATCGTCACAGGCCCTCCGGTTTAATTTCGAACATTTTATTGCTTCGATATGTGACGATATTAAATGCCTCTTCACTCTCCTCGTTTCGTCCCAATCGCTTGCACTTGCTTCTCGGATTATTTACCCTTCTCACGGTCAATAAATTCGGCCATCGATAATTTCGTAAAAATTATTAATGTGAAAATTATAATGTTTTTTTTTACCTCTTTAAAATTGGATAAAAAGTTTGAGGTTTAAAACGCGATTCCCGACGGCCGGTTGGGAATCGCGATATCTAAAAATTCGATTCGCTATCTAAAAATCGTCACACTCTCTGACCTCGTAACGCTTTCATATAAGTAACGTGTCTAATGGAACAAGCGATTTTGCAGTCATACGGGTCAATACAATTTTGCAGTCACGCGGGTCTTGCTCGATCGTCGATAAAATGTTGAATGAACCGGTTTTCTTATTTCCGCGACGTACAGACGTGATCGAGTTATACAAATGAGATTGAATTGGAACAAAAAAATAAATCTTAACAACAATTATTCACTTAATTGTCTGCCACGACCACGATTAATCCACGCCAATAATCACGGTCAATAAATTCAGCCATCGATAATTTCGTAGGAAAACAAAACTTAACAATAATTGATATTATAATGTATATTACAATTAATATTATAATTTATAATGTGCGGAAATGATAATGTTTTCGTTTTTTTTTTGCCTTTTTAAAATTGGATAAAAAGTTTAAAGTCTTAAAACGCGATTCCAGACTTCCGGTTCGATATCTAAAAATCGTCACACCATCTGAACTCGTCGCGCTTTCATTAAACTAACGAGCATTTTTGCAGTCACGCAGGTTCGTTGGATCGTCGATAAATCGTCGAATGACTCGGTTTTTTTATTTCCGTGACGTAAACACGTGACCTAGTGATACAAATGCTTCTGGCATTGAACCGGCAGAAAGTATTCATAATGATATTTAAAAAAAAAGATTAAAAATGATATAATCATTAGAAAGTACTGACCCAAGCAAACGCATGTCTTCCGGCGACGACGAACATTTGCTGCCGCGTCCGGTCGTCTCGCCAGACTTTTGTAATCCAACTCTCGAAAAACTGTCGTACATCTGACGAATCTTTTGCGCCGGTGGACCAGTAAATTTTGTCATTTTTATTTTCTCTTTCGGTAAAGTTAGAAAAAAAGCACAAACACGACTTTTTCTCAATCGTCTGAGATTTATCTTCACTCGGCGCACACAAGGCGTGGAAACG
Source organism: Stenichneumon culpator (assembly GCA_964017025.1). NCBI lineage: Eukaryota > Metazoa > Arthropoda > Insecta > Hymenoptera > Ichneumonidae > Stenichneumon > Stenichneumon culpator. The sequence continues at coordinate 16,687,407 of OZ024772.1, read as the reverse complement.
AATCAACGCACGATACGGCGCGCGCTATCATACTTTCCCAGAACTTTCACAAATTCATGGTTCACAGTGTCTCCGTGAATGAACGAAACATCCGGATATCACCGACGATCATACACGACGTTGCGTTCATTTTAATTTTTCAACTTTATCATTTTTTTACTTTTTATTTTTCGATATATTGAATTCGATTGTTATCGGGATTAATTTTTGGCCGTGAAACTATTGGAGAGCGTTGCGGATCGCGGTCGGAAATCTCTCGGCTCGGTGCGTTCGAATTCGAAGGCTGTTCGAGACCGACTGACTTCGTACGGAGACTGAGAAAATTCTGAGTGAGCCGACGAGAGAGAAAGGAGCGCCTGCTCCAATTCGCAACGAGATTCGCTGCACGTTCGAAGCGGTCGCTTATGATGCTTTTTATCTCCTGCACGAATCACTCACGTTTGTGACGTCGAGCAGCGTGACTGCAAATTCTATCGCACGATGCACCAGCGTTCCACAAATTTTTACCGAACCCCGACAATTTTAATCGTTACGATTGTTGTTCGAAAACATTAAAAAAATAAAAAATTCGATCATAATTTTTTGAATGTCTTTATAATTATTCATTTATTTTTATCTCGTCAATAAAGGGACTTCATAAATGTTCAATTTGTCGAGTCGTTGACTTTCGACTTTTAATTAATTTCGTTGCTCGATTTTGTATCTCATCGAAGCCTTCTGCACGAATCACTCACTATTGTGACTGCGAATTCTATCAATGTCGCACCGTTTCACAAATTTCAACCGAAGACCGACAACGCAAATTCTCACGATTGTTCTCAGAGTCTTAAAAAATGAAAACTTCGATCATCAATATTAAAAAATTTGAAAAGATTGATGGTTATTGTTTTTATTATGTTTATTATTATTATTATTATTTGTTTTTTTCCTCAATAAGAGCACTATTAATTTTTACTTTGCCGCGTCGTTGAGTCTTCATTTTTAATCAATTTAATTGCTTGAATTTGTAGCTGGTCGAATCCTCTTAAAGTGAATAATACGCGGAGCATCGCAGTCTTGAGTGCTGGTCGTCGCGCCGCAACATTCGAACTGAGACTGTGGACGGAAGTTGCATTCCATTGACACAACGGCCTCAGAATTAATAACTGTTTTATAGCCTCGAACGCGGTATATTAATTATTGACAAAGCGAACGATTTAAAAGTGATTTCTCGATTGGACGATGTTGAACGTTGTATTCGCGGAACTATCTCCGCAGCATCGATTCCCATGATCTAGCGTAGATCCCCGCTATTAATTTTCCTGATAAACCCAGAACGGCAATTCTCGAGCGATTGACGAGCTAAGGAGAGGCTCGCAAGATTTCTCGTTAAAAGTCAATTTAGTTCGCGCGCTCAGAATTCCCTGGCGCTAATAAGTCTCATGAATACGCGACTTCATCGTTCATTTTATACAGTGAGATGACAATTTATATATATAAAAGTCTAAAAAAAACTTCCTCACTTACTTTACTTAACTCACTTGAAAGTACTGTAAATACTTCGGATTTAAAGTGGAATATCTTGAAAATTTAACAAACTGTACGATGCCACTATTTTTATGCCCGTCCATTCTGTACGAGAATTGGCAATCCCGTGTAAACTGGAGACATCGACTTCTTATGTATTAATGAAATGGGAAATAAAAAAATGCATTGCGCCACCTCTTAAAAAAATCGCACAGCGTGACTATGAACTTTCAATAGTACGGTTTGATGGGGTGTGAAGTAAAAAAAACATATATTTGTTGAGACAATCTAATATGTTATATATAAATTTATCATTGGTCACGAGTTGAAGGCTACGATCGTGAAAAATAACAGCTAACCAGAGTTTCTCTTTTGAAGGACTGGTAGACAACCGAACCATTAATTTAGCCTCGTAACTTTCATCACCATTATTCCTCAAAGAATATATTTCCTCATGAAGTGTTTCCGGTATGACGTCACTTCCGGTCGAAAAATGAGACTCTCAAACCGGAAGTGACGTTTCCCCTATGACGTCACTTCTGGTGAAAAACCGAGATTTTCAAACCGGATGTAACGTTTTCCCATATGACGTTACTTCCGGTCGAAAATTGGGATTTTTGAACCATTAGCGACACTACAGAGAAAATTGGACAATTCTCGAATGCAGCCAGAGACAGAAACTTGGGAATTAAGGAACACAAGGAAAATGATAAAATTAAGTTTATCTAATCGTTTAAAATACCAGCGACCGGGGGATTTACCTTCCGAATTATTTGATTGGCCGAATTTTAATAATCATTATTATTATTATTTGTAATGGCTAATTATTAGAAACCTTCGAAGAGAACGTTACTGTTCCATAAAATGCACGAGATTTCTCAGGGCCGCGGGAGATTAAATTATATCCTGCCGAATACAAAACGGTTCTTTGACAAATCGAGGCACTTTATGCTCTCATTCACACCGAGTTTCACCGATCAATTCAGTGTTGCATTCAATGGCGACTCTTACGCGTTACACACCGCAACTGCGACTCCTTGTAGCGGAAGTGCGATATTCAAAGCAAAAACGAGAACTGCGAATAACCGCGACTCGGTCGTCTCGGCTCCAAGTACGTCGACGATGGAAATTCCGAAAGTTCCGAAGACTCCGGAACGAAAACGCTTATTGTCTCGATTGAACGATAGCGAAATTTGAAATCTCACGCTGAAATCATTTTGGCTTTGCAAGATGCATTTTTATATATATTTTTTTTTTTTATTAGATAAATCTTAAGCAGCAAAGATGCAATGACTATCCAAAATAAATAACTACATTTCGCAGGAAAAGTAGCCGAAAACAATCATTTTTATCCTCGAATACACAGTACGGGATGAGGAAGAAAAAATACTCTCGTATAGATGAAAAGATTAGATAGAATCTCGCACGTGATGTCTTATCGTTTGACACAGCAAGTGAAGATGTGTTGTTTTTTTTCGTTTCTACGTCATTTATGGCTCGTTGCAACCGCAAGATACAATCAAAAATATTTTCAATATTTTTTTTTCCTCAATTTCGAAGTTCACGAGCCGAGCCTGAGTCATCATAGAATTCGCATTAAAAATGATACTGAACTCACCAGTTGAAGAACAAATTTTTTAGCGGTTTGTAACTCCGGTTGAAGCCAAATTTCCTCATTTTTAAAAAAATAATCTAACGATACTCGACACGTTCACTTTTGAGAGAGGGAAAAATCTTGACCTCTTTAACAAATACTTCAATGAGGAATGAAAAAAATAGAGTCAGTTCGGATTGCGAGACATTTTACGGTCTGTCTAGCCGGATCGAGACACCGGAAATGAGGTGAATTGTTCTACCGCGAAGCATAAACACTTGGCGTAAACACTTGGCCTTTAAGTTCTCGAATCTATGTCGTTCTCAATGATGCACTCGCGCCTCGGTTCACTTGACCTTGAATCGGTGTAATAGAGAATTGCGCAAGGTGACTGCAGTTATCGAGGTTGATTTATGACTCACTGGATATCTCCGAACAATTCGAAATTATTTTACATAGCATTGTAGAATTAAAAAAAAAAGTGCCTCTCTTTAATTTTCCGGTCATTCCGTCTATAGCGATTTCAAGCCGAATCGAATCGTCGTACGGTGTAATTCGGAGCACCCTTTATTTCTAATTTTTTTTCGCTGGAAGCCCGTTCAAACCGTTCGAACGAGCCCGCTCGTACGCAACCGCGAAAATGAAAGTTCCCTGATTGCCGGTATCAGTCGAGCGCTCGCGACGTTTTCACAGGCTAATTATTTATTATGACCATTCCCATCGCGCCGATAAGCGGCCGTTGCTAAGACATGCGAACGCGGCGGTCGTTGTGAATGACTTTGATGACTTCGGCGATCCTCTACTTCGGAATTTCTTTCGTTTGAATTGTCTCTGTTATTATTTTTTCCTAGCAAAGTTTACATCCGGAGAGTGAAAACAATGGCGAGGCTCGACCCCGTTTGTTCTGAGCTTATTGTATAACTTGGAAGTTAAAACAGTCCATTGTTCATATTTTTTTCTCAAAGACTGTTAGGTCAAAGTTCATTGCTTTTTCTATTGATTGTTTATTCCATATTGATTGTATATTAATTGTTTGGTCAAAGTTCATTGATTTTTCTAAATAAATTCTCAAGAAAAAACGCTTTATGTGTACAATGTATATCAGATCTAGGTAGTCCTTCCGTACACAAGTACTTTTTTACGATTTAAAGTACCAAGTGCAATTACTTTTTGAGTACACGCTCGCATTTCGGATACTTGATCAATAGCACGACATCCTGTTTTTATTAATATATGATTATTTGTATAAACTTTGCAATATATAATATAATTTTAAGGAGAATTTTTTTTGTTCAATTCCACAAAAACAAAACGGGAAAGGAGTCCTTTCGTTCGTTGTAATGAAATTTTTTATGAAATAAAAAAAAAGAATAGTGAAAAATAAATTAAAAAATACCCTCAAAACGACGAATTACCAACATTTAAGTTAGCGATTTTTACAGTGCGGAAGCCATGTACAAATTACTTTTTTTTTTTTAAGCCTAGTTAATGCTTAGTGCTATAAAGCTAATTGTAAAAAGTACTTGACAAATACTTCAAGTACAAAAAGTGCTCGATACTTCATAAAGTCCTTGTGATACTTTCTACTTGAAGTCCTTTTTGGTACTTTGCCCAGCCCTGATCTACATTGTATTTGTGTTTGAATTTTTAATTACTCACCTTTTTTCAGGGGAGTGACTTCCAGATTTTTGGGACCGGTCTTCATCTTTCTTTCCTGTAAAGAAAATAAAAAGAAATTAAACATATTACTGTTGACGATTACAAATGAAAAAACTTATACAGCGATAATTGACAATGCAACAAGGCTGTGACAGCTGTCAAAGGTACAACAATGTGACAAGTCGAATATTAGACTAAGAAATAAATGTAATCTTTTATTATGAACAGCAAATACCAAACAATATTATAACAGCCATTAAATTACAAGCTTATTTACATAATACCAAAGCAGAGAGAAACTCAGATAAGCAAGCAGTAAGCGACAAAGTTCCTCGCCTACAAAGACTGACGAATGAATCATCTGATAAAGAAAAAAAAAAATTGCTACGCGCTCTTTGACTTCGATGAGAAACAACAGATATCATTTGATGAGAAATGGGTGTTATGTGATCATACGAACCAGCGTAGATGTCGAGGTTCCCGATATGTTTTTCCTTGCCCAATTCAATGTTATGGCTGTTCCATACTTCCATTGTCACCTGAGAACGAAAGATGATGATGGTAACGTGGGTGCGAGTAATGTTCGTGCACCAGCGAGATTTGGTACTCAACAAACGATAAATGCGAATGACGCGATTCTTTTCTTTACAAACGTCGGCCAGTCTCCAGTCGAAGAGGCAGACTATGCCGTGAAGTTATCGATAACCATGTCGCACGGAAAACGACTGACAACATTTTTAATGTCCGATGACAAATACAATAGCTAACCTCAAACGCATGACCGTTCCGTTCTTCTCGACGCAACGAACGGCACGACAAGGAGAATATTGTCAACGCCGAATGTTTTTTAGTGATCCTGAAGCCTGAAGTGATAACCGCATGGCATAAAAAGTAATCCTTCGCAAGTCTCTGTCAATGCACTGCTTTGGGAAGAAAACAAATTGTTCACTTATAGCATTTTATTCTCCAAGTGAACTTCCCTGGAGCCAAATTTGTGCGATGCAAAACACCGCCGTTATAACTTGATGAAATTTAGTCTCGTGCTGATATCTTCGGGATCATCATTTTTAGATAACAATACGGGTCCCGTACGCGACGAAAACAAGTTTTAAAAATTCAAATGTCAAGCGCACGAGAAATTTTTCTGTTTTTTTGCTCCTAAATTATAACGTTGAAATAAATGCGGATGGTGCAATCCTTTTTTTGATTACAAAAATCGACCAGTCTCCGGCTCTATACCATGAAATTATCGATAACCATATCACACGGGGGGAACGACCGAATGAAATGTTCAATGCTCGATGACAAATACGAAAGCTAACCTCAAACGCATAGCCGTTGCGTTATCTTCGATGCAACAACAATGAGAATATTGTCAACGCCGCATTTTTACAGCCAACTATACGGGACTGCTTTGTTCGTGATGAAAACAAGTTTAATACATTTTTAAAGTCAAGCAGACGAGAAAGTCAGGACGCTCGTCGAGCGAGTGATTTCTTTTTACTCCTAAATTATAGCGTTGACAATGTAATGTAAGGTTTCCGCACGGGTTGTTTACTCACGTTCATTCACCGATCAACGGTGCGTGCATTTATCGATGACCTGACACTCACCGATTACAGCTAAGACATCGAGATATTGTGAGATCACACTTTCTCCGATCGTATGCCCGATTACTGATTAAGGAACGCACGTCGGCATGCGTAGGCTGACGACGATGAACCATGGCTTTGCTGATGCTTAACGGAAGCGACATGGTTTGGATTTCTTACTTAAATAACTGGTCACGCAGCCGGTAATTTTACTGGTGAAAAAATAGCGACGAAACCTCAATTAATGGAATCAACCCTAAAAATGTTAACGCTTTTGACTGAAATTCTAAAGCTCTTTCGAACGAGTCGCTGAAGCTTGGGAAATATCAGAGGCAATCTCATGCAACACAACACGATTGCATCGCCAGCTGATCGTCAGCTGACGCAGTGTGTTCTAGTCTTCGAAAAGGCACCTGTTCCGTTCGATCAATTAAATCGTAAATAAACTGCTCAGCCTGTCAAGAACGATTTCTTTGATGCGGTAGTTGCTTTTTACACGCATTATTAACTTATTACAGTTAACAGACTAATATCATTGCGAACCGGCGCAACTCAGTCTCCGATTTGTCTGACTTTTGCGATCGACTGTACCGTGTTTTCGAGCACAATCCACGTCGGCATGTGTATCGTTTGTTATTCGCATCAGTGACGAAAAAGCTTGACGAAACTGGTCGCAAAGATGTGGACCATTTGTTGCTTACCGTAAGGATCGTTCATAAAAAAAATTCCTCACTTCATATTGAGCAAAAAATTATGAGGTTGTTTATCGTCGACGTACTGACGTCCTTGCTTCTTGTTCATACTTTTTATAATAAATAACAACGGTTTGTGCCACCCAACAAATCAATTACAGTTTTTCGATGCGTATCAATATTTTTTCTTATCTTTTTTTTTTTTAGTGGAACGATTATAGCCACGGCCAAGATGATATTTTTCCTGGCCACCTGCAAGATCTTGTGTATCGCTACAATACTTCCTATACTGATACTGTACTGGCGACGCAAATTCGCTAAGAGGCGAGCTCTGAGAACCGGGAACAAGACAATTGTAGGAATATTTCATCCTTACTGCAATGCTGGAGGAGGAGGCGAGAGAGTTCTATGGGAAGCCGTTATAGCCCTGCAGAAGGAGTATGAATTTTCTTCAATTAGTAAATAACGCAGTTAAACGTTGTCAGTATAATTCAATGACAATTTTTACAGATACTCCAACATCAGCATAGCCATTTACACAGGAGATCTGGGTGTCGATCCAGAACAGATACTCAGGAGGGTGGAGAGAAACTTTGCCCTGAAGATCCAGCCGACAGTCGAATTTGTATATTTGCACAGAAGAAAATGGGTGGAGGCTAGCATGTATCCTTACTTCACACTGTTGGGCCAGAGCCTCGGCTCTGTTTGGTTGGGCCTCGAAGCTCTCAATGCCCTGCAGCCAGGTAATGTGCGATAGTCAATATTTTTATGCCATTGTGAAAAAAATTCGTATGGAATTTAATGTACTGGTACTGGAAGTTTTTGTGCGTAAACTGGTACATTAAATTTTATGTACAATTATCATGAAAAATTAATGTACAGTATATTAAAAACTTTAGAAATACTTTACTTTTAATCATTTAATTTAATTTTACTATTACTCTACATCCGATAATTTCGTTTAATTTCACTGTAAAAGTTCATTAAATTTTCATTACAATCGTACTAGTATCAGGTAATACTAGTATTAATAGTATCAGCAACAAATTGTACCAGTACATTACAATTGTACTGGTATCAGGTGTTGCATAGAAACCTTGAATCAGGTGCATTGAATTTACGGTTTTTTTTTTAACAGTGAGACTAACATGAGAAAGAGAGGAAGGGAGAGGAAAAAATCGTTTTTTTTTTTTTTTAATGAACGAATTTACGAATTATTTTATTAATACAGAAAAGATTTTATAAACAGCACTTTATTATTTAATGTTTCCCCAGACATCTTCTTGGACACGATGGGCTACGCGTTCACGTATCCCCTCTTCAAGTACGTCGGTGGTTGTCGTGTCGGAACATACACTCACTATCCGACGATATCGACGGACATGCTCAGGCACGTCTACAAGAGAACCGTTTCACACAACAATCGCCGAATTATAGCGAGAAATCCGTTGTTCTCAGCGGCCAAAATAGTTTACTACAAGATATTCGCCTTGGTGAGTGCGACGGACGAAACATCGTCGGGGGTGTCTATCTAACGTCGAAGGTCGTCGACTTCGGCTGTTGCAGATCTACGGCTGGACTGGCAGATGCGCCGAAACGGTGATGGTAAATTCATCGTGGACGGAGGATCACATAAATTCCATATGGAAGTGTCCGTTGAAGACGCATCGAGTCTATCCGCCTTGCGACGTTGAGCATTTGACGAAATTGCCGCTACTTGATGACGATCAGAAAGGCGAATTTATCACGATCGTCTCGGTCGCGCAGTTCAGGCCCGAGAAGGGACATCCTCTGATGCTGCGATCCATGTACGAACTGCGATCGCTTTTACGGGACGAAGTTTGGGAAAGGGTAAATTGCATTATTCGGACGATCGCGAGTCTGTATAAAAACCTCGCTATATTTTTTGTTTAATTTGCTATCTAATAAAAAAAAATAGTCGAGACAATATTTATATGGCTATCGATGGACATAATTTCTACTAACTTACGATTTCCTCAATCGAGATTCATTTAATTGTCCGTTGCACTATTGAACGAACGATTGTCAATCGGTATAAAATCTTTCCCGCTATATTGTTTATTAGCTATCTAATTTTTTGAAAGGTATTCGAGAAGATACAATTTTATCGGATATAATTTCTACCGACGAACGATTTTCTCTATCTAGGTTCGTCTAATTATGATCGGATCTTGCCGCGACGCCGCCGATGAGGCTCGGGTGAAGGACATGCAAGACTTGGCAAAGCATCTCGCTTTAGACGATAACGTCGAGTTCAAGTTGAATATGCCTTACCCGGAAATGGTGGACGAGCTTCAACGCGGTACGATTGGCTTGCACGCAATGTGGAACGAACATTTTGGCATCAGCATCGTCGAGGGGATGGCCGCTGGATTGATCATGGTTGCTCACGCGTCCGGTGGACCGAAGTAAGACAATGCCAAAAATAAATTCTCACCGAAATTATCCGTTTCAACGGCTCGAAGGCGACATAATTTTTTTTTCTTACCCAGAGCCGATATAATTGAAACGCAATCGGGTAGCCAAACGGGATTTCTCGCCGAGGAAGCCGAGGAGTACGCGAGAATCCTCGCTTACGTGATAAGCATACATCCGGAAGACAGAAACGTTATCAGGCAGGCGGCCAGGTAATAACTTCAATTTCTGTTGCAAAATCCGACTGTTATTTTGTGAAAATCTAGACGCCGCTAAAATTATCTTTCAGGTCTTCGGTCAGTAGATTCTCGTGCGAGCAGTTTCAGAAGGAATTTCTCCGAGCGACGGGAGCGTTTTTCCGGCCGAAGTTAGAATGATGGGCGAAAGTCAGCCCGGAAGGCGACAAATCACACGAATGTTGTAAATACATAACTACGATTATTAAATTTATTCACAAGTGGAAATAATCTTACATGACGATCGATATACAATCAATGACAAATGGAATATTATCGGAATAGAATCGGAATAGCAGAGTTACGAAATCAATTCTCTGGAATCGTGTGGAAAAATCAACGCGAATTCTTCGCGTCTCTACGCGGTGGCGAAGCGACTAGTAAAACTAGAAACACAAAAACTGCCTCGCGGCCATTAAGATCGTGGGGGAATCTTTTCGTTCACGAGCCCGCAGCCTTCGCATTCGAGGACGTAGGGTCCGACGTTGCCACCGTTGACGGTGTCGCGGGGACTGAAACGAAGTCCTCGATTACCCAGCATTATCTCGGCGATCTGAATCGCCGTCTCTGTGTGCCTCGTTAATTTTCTATCGCCGACGAGAATTCGGGAACGTCCTTTCGCCAGGGCCATCAGCAGTATTATCTGGACATTGGAAATGGATTAACAGTAAAAATTTTGCGTTCAGTACAAATCGGTTCGGATAAATTACTTGTCGGATAAATACTATTCGGAAGAATGATTCGGAAAAAATAACGTCCGCTTGAATGATGATTTGGAAAAAAATAACGTTCGGCTAATTACTATTTGCCAATTCGGAAAAATAAAGATTCAGAAGTTTAACGATACGGAAGAAGTGCGTTCGGACCCGAGATTTTTGGCCGTACGACGATTCGGTTGATTGAAATTTCGGCACAATAAAGTGCCTCTGTAACTGATCCATAACTTTTGAAAATGAGGAGTCTCGTTAACCGGAAGTGGCAATCGTCCGGTCGAAAAAATTAACCAACCTGGTCCTGTATATGCTCGTCGACGCAGCTGCCGTTCATTAATGGTCTAAGTATGAGATCCGCGGCTTCGACACCCGGAGGATTATCCTCGCGCCGATTGGAGCCGAGGCCGGAACCACCGTAGACGCATCCGCTGCTCGTCTGGCAAACTATGCTGATATTCGAAAGAACGATCCCATAATAATTTGCCGAACTTTATCGACGCGAGCAATATTTGCGTGCCGTGTAAGACAAGCTTACTTGATCCCCGATCCATTGCCTACTGCCATTCCTCTGTCTTCACGGTAGGCTTCGATGTTGATGGAAGGCACAGGGATGCTGCTCGACGCCAGCCTCTCGGATATCGTCCGCTTTGCGTCGTCGGCCATCCTGTGCGCTTCCTTCGCAAATAAAAGTGGAAAAATGCATTTTACATCAACGTTGCCGTTAAACATCATCAATTTGACCGTTAATATCAACGTATCTTACGTACATTGATATTGACCGAGCCAGCGACGTAAGACCAGCCGGATATCCCGATCGGATCCCCCGGATTCGTAATCTCGACTGCATTCAAATTTCTCACGGGTTTTATACGCAAATGTACTTCCCCGCCACCCTTAGGATAATATCCCCTTGGATGAGCAATAAAATTCAACGTTTAATGTTGCACGATAATTAGTCCGAACTACGATACTGTAAAACACTTTTACTGAATAGTAAAATCATTAATAATAAAATAATCGGCTTGAACTACTATGCAGTAAAACACTTTTACCGTATAGTAAAATAATAATGATCGATAATTGGTTAGTAGTGTACAGCAAGCATGAAACAGCTGTTATGCTACAATTTCAGAATTTCAGTTTTCACAGCACAAACAACCTTTTGAGAACTGTAAAATCAAAGTCTGCTCCAAATTTGTTGAGATGAGGTCTGAAGACCTCGGAGAGATACTCTATGTGAGGTCCCATAGGCACATTGGTGCCTCCTCTGAGGATCAATGTAAGAGGGTCTTCGCATGGTGAGAAAAGTGCTACAGGCAGAGCCACTTGAGCCAGCAAGCCTATGCATCCTGCGGTCTGAGTGTCGGCTTTGAATTCTCTCTTCTGATATTTGAAGGTACCAGGATGGAATTCCAAGCGTGTAGAACCTATGTATCCTCCCTTCACCTCCGCATTGCACAAATCTTGGACTAACTCGACCCCTGAAATAAAAAAAAAATCATAACTGAATCACCAATCCTGGACAACAAAATATAATTCCATTTTACAATAAATTTCAGAGGTTGTATGGAGTATTTTATATTTAGAGCTATGCAAAAAAAAAAAAAAATGAAGAAAGTTGGTACCTTTGAGATGCTGCGCAGCGAGTCCCGGCTTAGGACGTCCAGCTCGAATGTTGTCGATCTCGACGGGTATTCCGTAAAGAGCGCTCAGGCTGAGAGCGACTCGCAAAACTTGACCACCCTGTCTATCGACAATTGCACAAATTATTTATAATATTTTTATCGACGAACCAAAGGAAATAAAATATGTACACAAGAAAAAATAGTGAAATGACAGCGGACTCGAGTGTGGAAAATTTGATACTCACGCCTTCGCCGAGACTCCCATCGATTTTCACAATTTTTGACATAATTTCAATGTTCGCAGACATTAGCGGAAGATAGTGAGCGGTGCGGTACCCGCGAATTTCAGACTATATGGATGATATAGCGAATCATTAGTCTGGCGACCGGGACGCATTTAGCGGTGTGACTATTCGCACCAGACCCTCTAAATTACAGTCACTCCAAATAGTGGAGTGTCTCTAGTGGAGACTTATTGAAGTTGGAGTGCCTGTAAAAATTCCCTAGATGGAGTGACTTTATTAAAAATATAATTTGTAAAACGTTATGTTGTGAGGGACTTGTGACGTGGTACGTCACAAGTCCCTCGCCAAACTCGACTCGCGTACGCCGCGCACCCAAAGTTAGACCCGGACAATTGTACGTATTTTTTCCGATACATATTTTGTGTAAGTTAGTGTTTAATTTCCCTTTTTTCCTCCCTCCCGTTACCCGTTGTATGAGTGTGCGCGACTCGAAGACAATATTGGCATCCCCCCCCCCCCGCCCCCGACGGCCTGATCCGTTGTGGTAAATAAGAATTTAATCAAAGTTGGGGTAAATAAGAATTTAATTAAAGAAGAAAATAAGAATTGGGGTAAATAAGATTAATGATGATAAATAAAAATCGTGTAAAGTTTTTTTTACGTAACTGACTCGTGAGGGCAAACAAAATCGTATTACATTTTCTTTTAATGAAACTGTTTTGTGAGGTACATTCATTGTGAGGTAATTTCATTGTGACGTAAATTCAGTGTGAGGTAATTTCATTGTGAGGTAATTTCATTGTGGGGTAAATTCATTGTGAGGTAATTTCGTTGTTTCAGAAGCAGTCTCATAGTACGGCTCAGTAAATCCAAAGTTACTTAAAAAAACACTGCTCACAGATATTTGTGAAAGCGATTTTCTCGATTTAGTTCGGCAGATTATTGTTGCAGAAAAAAAAAGAAAAACCACCAGCTTCGTCGCCAGCGCGACGCTGGATTAACCTGTTGCACGAGTGAAAGATTTATTTTCGAAACTTACCTCGCTTCCCGAAGTCTGATTTGTATTGTGCGAGTTTTCTTTTTATCAGTCATTTTCGTTGTTATCGAATAATAATTTATCAAATTAGAATGGTCGGGTTCAGTTGACTCTCCGCACGCGTCTGATCTCGCAAAGACGGTTTCAAATACGGTTGACGAAAATACATTTGATTTAAAGGACCCTTTCTAGAGAGACGCTCAGCGATTGGCCCAAAATTCGCACATCCGGTTATCGACCAATCGCTTAGCGATGCGACTCTTTTCATTCGTCCAATGAGCGATCGTTTCGCGCGCTTTTGGTTCCCATTTCCGCGCAGGTGGCTCACTCACTCGAAGTCTTCGAGGAAACCACTTCTTTTTTGTTGTTTTCGACGAAAACCAGGTTTGAAGCGGGTTATATGAGTAAAAAAAATTGTATACAATAACACGGACGGATAAATACGGAAAAAATTAGAGGACATGTCGTACATACAATTCGAGAGCTCGAGGGTCAAGGAAGCCAAGAGACAGGCATTGAGAGAAGCAAGAGAAAAAGTTTTGATCGATGCGAGTTTTTATTTACAACTACGATTCGTACGAATCGTACGGGCTGTAGTATTACTGAAGTGTCTTTAATAAAGTCACTCCATCTAGGGAATTTTTACAGGCACTCGAACTTCAATAAGTCTCCACTAGAGACAGTCCACCATTTGGAGTGACTGTAATTTGGAGGGTCTGGTGCGAACAGTCACACCGCGCATTTAGCAGAAACACGGCTGCAAAAAACGCGTGCATTAAAAATAGTATTTAGCAACGACGTGTGCGCATGCGCGCGGTCTCTCTCGCCCATTGGCCCTTCAAGCAGTTTGTGCAAATTCGAATTTCAGGGCGTGACGACGATGTCTGTATGAAACGCTAAATAAAATTTAAACATAGTAGACATTAATTGTTACACATATTTCTTTTATTAGCCGCGAAGAATCATCGACACAAGTATTCATACATTCGATAACTTTCATTGCTAGTTGAGTCGAATATAGCGTACGGACCGTCCCGGAAGCGACAATTATTTTAAAAAAAGCTTCGTGCTTCACTCTCAATTATTACCAAAAGCTTGGATCGGTAATTCCATTAATATACCGCAAACAGATTAACGGACGGATGTAAACAGAATAGATATGATTATTCTGGGATCCGACGGATTGTTTTTTTTTGTCATCGCCAATCTGTACTTTACAATTGTTTTTTCGCAATCGTTGTCTCGAGTAAAACTTTTCATTTGTTGTTGTTGATGTTTTTTTTGTTCAATGAAGAAGAGAATCGTATCGAAAAAATGCGGGAGGATACTTCACAGACGTTTAAACTTTGACTTATCGTTAACTAGTTTGTTTTTTTTCGTATCATTGCCAATAATTATACATAACAATGAGTTCCTTCGACAGATTAAACATATTATGCAAACACCATACCGTATCGCAATAATGTGCTCGTTTCCGTACATGTATATACATATATATTCATATTATAATAATGTAACTTAATTTTTATAAATTCTGTATACATTTATAAATTAAATTGTAAAAAGATGCGATCCGGTATATTGAAACGTGTAAAGTATCGATAAGTTCAGTTTCTAAAAGATAAACAAACCGCAAAAAAAAAACGGAGAAAAAAAAAGTTGTATTCGCCACACGCCTAACGATTATCGTACAGTTTATACGTTTCTAACGTCGAATTTAATAGATTAATACTTGTTGGGAAAGAATAATCACGTCGCGTTTGCAATCAACGCGTTTAAAAACCAGTCATTTCTTTTTCGATAATCTTTTTTTTTCCAGTAACCGAATCCCATCGTACGGGTCAAACCAAGCAACAGATTTTATTGGTTTGTTTCCCGACAGCAAAAAGCAAAGAGTGTTACGCGCTCGCGCGAGGAATCGTGTGGATCGTTCAATCGAAACGTGTTGCATAATTTATAATAAAATTGTGAACGAAGTGCTTAACGTGCGGGGTACTCTTGAATTTTGCGATTATCTTTTGTCTTTTCATTATTATTTTTTTATTACCTCTTCGTATCCGTTGAGTTAATGATTTTAGCGAACCCTTACCGGGAGAGATCGCGTGGGGTTGCTTTGTCGCGCCTCGGCTCTCGTCCTGACTTCGATCCTATCCTTTGCATTTGTTAAAACCGTTTATAGTATGATCTACGTAAAGTAACATTGTTCACGGGTGGTTTGCTTATTATATCGTGCAAGTTTAAATCCCCGATAGAAATGCCAGGCGCTCTAAAGCGAAAGTGGATTTTGTTTCTTTTTTCTGTTGTTTTTGTTTTTTTTCCTGTATTAATCTCAATAGAAAAAGAGCAGACGCTCTTGAGCACTGCCAGACAAGAGTTTCCAGCCGCGTTTGATGTTCAGGTATTGGATAATGGCGCGTATGCAAATAAGGACACCTGGAAGATAGAGAAAAAACAAGTTTTCTTGGTAAGAATTTACGATCGATATAATAAAAAACCATAAATCAAATAGCGACATAGTTACCGAACGCCATGATCAGCCACCACAGCCACGAGTTCTCGCGAGAAGCCAAATCCGTGGAATGTTTCACTATTAGAGTCCATTTGGTGAGGGACAATCCAAAACCAGCGAGAGCACCGTATCGCGAGGCGATCGTGTGGCAGAAGCACATCAACAACAAAAATCCGATCCAGTTGAAGAAGAAAGCGACTGCGGGATTAAAAACAAGCTTTAAGATTTAAGATCTTTACATTTGATCTGATTCTATTAATCTAAATTACTTACTCTATTAATAATTTATACCTATTAATCTGATCTTTAGATTTAAGATTTCAAAAGATTTTTAAAGAAGCGACTTGATCGCGACGAATCGCGCAGTTTGATAAGATACGAAAGGGTTGGTCTTACGCAGAAAAGCGGTAAAGAAGGTGAAGTCGGTGCCGAGCAAGGCGCTCTCGGGATCGGCTTCGGTCGCGTCAGCATCAATCGCTAGAATGGTCAGAGGCTGTTGACCTCTCATTCCTCCTGGCTGTAGAAGCATTAAAATAATACGTTCGTAAATTAGAAATCGCGCGAAAATATATCGTCATTAAATCATATATCTACTACCAGATGAATCTGTGGATGTGGCATTGGCTCGCCTTGCAAAGTTTTCTCTCGTTGTACTTCCTCGTAGCTAGGCAGCTTCGTGGCTACTTCGTACGGCGGCGGGGCTGAGAAATCCGGCTTTGGCGGCGGTAATTCCGGCGCGCCCATCTGAAAATGAACGTTCGATCGGGATTGAGAACGGGATGGTAGAATATCTTTTGGGGTTGAGAAAATAATTACCATTGTATGTGCGGTCGAGGCTTGATTCATACCGGCTGCTGCTCCGGAGTGGCCGGGTAAATCGTCTTCGATGGCCGGGAGTGCGACGGTCAGTTGCGGAACCATAGCTGGCGCAGGCAAGACGTTGCTTGTATCATTATTTGCTTGGGCCTGTGGGAAAACTACCTGAGATGAGTCATACAGTAATATGAACAATCAAAGCAAATCATATTAGACTGAAAGTAGTAGAGGTCCAGTGGAAGATTCTTAAAGTACTGTATCTATATACAGTAAAAAAAAGTTTGTACTTTTCACAACAACTTATTGTTTACAAACGTCCACAGTTTTGTGTTTGTTAATGTTTCAATTGCACCATCCGGCATAGTTTTACAAACAAAAGTACAATGTATAATCGTGATTGACCCAGGAAATAAAAAGTATATTTGACTATACTGCTATTAGTATAGTTTATGAAGATGACTAGTTCAAGCAGTGATTTTAAAGGCTATTGCATTACTTTGATATTAACAAATAGCAAACTCATTCACTTAGCTAATCTATCCTACTAGCAGTATATAGATTTATCAGTTATTAATATAGTTGACACTAATTATTAATATAGTTTATCTATACCGGTATTAGCACAGTTTATGCAGCTGACTAGTTCGAGCAGTGATTTGAAAAGCAGTCGCATTACTGTGATATAAACATATTGCAAACTCATTTAGTTAATTTATCTGTACTGCTGGTAGGATTGATAATATAACTATACTAGTTTGCAATTTGTTGATATGCAAGAAACACAATCATCTTCCAAATAACTGCTAGACCTAGTCGGCTAGTTTCAAACTGACATTATATTCACAATAGCAATGAAAATATTTGATCTAATGTTTAGTCATTCAAGAATCTGTAGATTTGCATAGAAATTTATAGCAAAAAAAAAGTTTCATAATATTTTAGCAGTGATGTGCGGCAGACGGTACAGTAAATATAAGATATGGGTGGAATCTCGCCATTGTGCTCGAGGCTGTTTGTTTGAACTAATAAAAAAAATACTTTGAGTGAGTCACCGGCCCCTTGTAAATTTTCAACCAAACCGCTCTCCATTTGACTGTCGAAAAGCATGCGCATGTGACGGAGAGACTGGTGTAACCTGACGTGTCTATCTAATGCGAAATTTTGCGAAAATTTATGGGCCTTAGATAAAAATGTACAAGTTGCAACCGCACCGAGCGAAGGCCATAGAATAATCAACATCATCATTAATTATGGGCAGTTTATTAGGCGTGGGAATGTAAGATTTGATAGTCGTCTTGAAGTTACGTGGGATAATCGCGGAAACGAATTTTCAACGGTTTTTGGCAACGTAAACAAGGGTTCGCGAAGCTACGTGGGAGACATCGAAGACGACAGAGCCGAGAGGTGTGTAAACTTTGGGAGAAGCGAAAGAGCGTGACGTTGCGTCGAATTATTAAGTTGTACGAAGTAAAAAAAAAACTCGCGCGAATAACGTACCATGTTACTGTCGTTATCCTCGTAATTAGCTTCCAATTCACGAGGCAGACGTCTCATAATATCCCCTGGAACTACCCGGTAGTTCGACGAAAAATTTATATCTGCCAATGCAGCAAAATTTTAACACACAATCGATGGCTGACAGCTGGTAATATTGCTGCGACGTTAGTCTCACCGAGTGTCTAGAGTCACGCCGCATTACTTTATATTTTTCGGAAAATGTCTACCTTATCGACTCTAGCTCATGACTAAACGCCACGATGCCCGCTCTCTTGGTTTTCTCGTAGCGCGCTACACACTTGTATAGTCTCGTTTTTTTGAGTGTTTACATACAACCCCCCGTTTTACAGTAAAAAGTACATTCATTAATTTAGTTAGAAGCCCCGTGAAGATTCTCTCCGTAAATGTGGTTGACCAAGTTTCTGTTTATAGACTAGGAGATTTTCAGTAACAATTAATTTTTAGATTGCCGCATTTTCTGTCATAAGTATGGAAACAATTTTTTTTCCTCAAATACCGCCCACAACATCCAATCCGTGCGCGGAGTTAAATCGGTTCGATGTCGAAACTTTAAAAAACTTGAAAATTCAAAGTTTCCGCTCGACCATTGAACGCAGCATAAAATACAGCATATAAAATTCTTGTCTTCATAGCGGAGATTGCGTCACTAAAGATGGCGTCTAATGGAACGTCGCGTCTGTAACCACGGAGCTTTGAACGCATCCGGAAGCCAACGACCGTGATATCGCAACGTTAACTCCAATAGTATTTTTCGTAGGATTCGCCTGTAAGCGATTATTGGCTTGATCAAAAGATTCGCCATTCATGAGTTATGAGCTCCGTAGATTATTGGAGCGCCCTTCACAATTTGTGGAGCAAGAAGAGCCGCACGACGAGCGTAGTAGCAAAGAGCGGCCGCAGCGAGTGTTTTGGATCACGCCGTAGTACACAAACGACGCTTGCTCGTCAGCGCTCCTCGTCAGTCAGTCGCTTGGCGATCGTCAGTGAGGAACAAGCTTACGTACAAATGTCCGAGACACGCGAGGTATTCAAACTGGGCGATCTGGTATGGTGTGTATCGATTACGTGACAAAGTACATCGTTCAAAAGTGTGTATCGACCTCGTGAGTTTTGAATTAATCGTTTGTTTTTTTTTCGTATTATTGCAGGGCGAAAATGAAGGGATTTTCGCCGTGGCCCGGCCGGGTAAGTTACGAAGAGAGCGCCTGCTAACGGTTCATTCGTCACTTTACGTCCACCGTCCCCGCCATCGGCTGGCGACTTCTCCCGCCGTTCGTTTTGGCGGGATTTTCACCGTCGCACGTCATACCCTCGCGATCCTTGTTAACATTCGAAATATTTTTTTTTATCAAAACACTGGCGCTTTCGACCATTCGGGCGTGTTACGGCCGCGACGATCGTCTCCCACCACACCCGTTGTTTGAATTTGAATTCGCGCGCATACATAGCGAAAATATAACCTAAATTTTAACGCTCACCCGTCGTGTTGCGATGAGCGCGTACGCGGGAAACCTTTTTTCCTCCGATCAATCAAATTTTCACATACGCTTCGAATTTCTCGCTCTTGTTTGTCCTCCGCATCGACTCCCGCGATCGAATTCGTTCCGCACGCGGTGTTTCGTCGTCAAACTTTTGTTCCGGAAAAATAATAAAATAAAAAAAGAAAAAAAAAGATGTACACTTGTTTGCCGACGCACAGATGTTTTTTTGCCAAAGACAATTGGCCGTAATCGGAGTTATAAATTCGGGAAACTTGTAAAGAAAAACCTTGAGTCTCCGAACTGTTTGCTAATTTTCGCAAGGCAACCGTGTCGGAGGCATTGAATCATGCAAATGAAAAGTAAAAAATAATAAATAAATTGAAACTAACGCATCCTTGGCATTCCAAGGTCTCCCACCCTTCGAAGGACTTGAAGAAGCCATCGAATACAAAGAAAGGCCCTGTGCAATGTATATTCTTCTTCGGGAGTAACAACTAGTAAGTGTCCGAGGGACGAAAAAAAAAATTAAGTTTACAGTTTTCACGCTCATTGTAGTGAATGCCGATAAATAAATAAAATATATTTTTTCTAGTGCATGGATAGAGGAGTCGAATATAAAGCAGTACCACGAGTTCAAAGACACTCTGGTAAAGTCGAGTAAGTCGGGAGCTTTCAAAGACGCGGTCGAAGCTATCGAAGAGTTCATCGCCAAAGGAGAGGTAAAAATTTCTATCACTATCTTCGTTGTAAATAACTAATTAAATCTAACATTAAAAAAAAACAACAAACATTATTTGTATCAGGTGTTTGAGGATGGGCTCGACCCGGACTCCCTCTTCGACAGACTCAAGGAGGACTCGATGGTCGTCGAGAAGAAGAGTCCGAAGACTCCGAAGCCTCGCAAGGTCAGTTCGGACGACGCGCGTTTGATTCCTTGATCAATTGCACCGCGAGTAATTTTATTCCCGCGCGAATTATCGGCGAGTCGACGAGACGCGAAATAAATAATTGAGACGAAAAATTGACGATCGCAGGAAACTCCAAAGGCCAAGAGACTGGAGAGCAGTGGAGGTGGCGAGCCACGGCGTCCCGCGAAAAAGCAGAGGCGGGAGTCGAGCACCAGCAACAGCAACCGGGTCGGTAGCATAAGTCCAGCAATGAATCACTCGACTCCGCCGAGAAAATCTGGATCCACGCTTCTCAACAGACCGGCCAATATAGCCAGACCTGTAAGTACCGGTTGGACAAAAAAAATCCCGATTTGACCGACGAGACATCCGTCGCGGGTCTTCGATATTTTTCTTCGACCCGAAAAAAACAATCTATATAATGTATTTAAAAAAGAAATTTCTTTCATCTACGAGTCAATTTAAAGGCTTACACGTGTTGGAAAAAAATCCCGATTTGATCGACGAGACAATTTTCGACCCGAAAAAAAAAAAAACAATTTATATGTATATATATAGTTTTTTTTTCTCGTTTTATCTTTGAGTCAATTTACAGCCTTACACTTGTTGATCAGAAAAAAAATCCCGATTTGGTCGACGAGACATCTGTCGCGTGGCTTCGATATCTTCTCTTCGGCTAAAAAAAAATCTACATATATTTTTTTTTTTTCGTTTTATCTTTGAGTCAATTTAAAGCCTTACCTGCCGGGACGCAATTCGGGCTCGAGCCAATTACCATTTTTCGGCAAATAAATTTCAATGTTTTTTACTATTTGTTCATGGAATCTGCTACGTCAGAGCATTTTTTTTTCAACGACTCCGCCGAGACACGTCCACATTGTAATGCTTCAAATTTCACGTACCGGGGGAGGCGTCCGGCGGCCGGCAATGCTATCTCTCGCGGCGCCAGTGGTTCTCATCCGCCGTGTCGCCGACGGATGAGTTCACTGACGCGACATTTCTTTACCGATTGCATTCGACGCGATCGATCGTCGCCGTTGAGTTCGGCTGTCGAATCGACCGCGACGATACTACTTTTTTTGGCTCGATAAAGATTTTGCGATTCGCGAGTTACCGACCTTCGTTTTGATATCGTTGTTATCAATTAATTTTTTCGCTTATAAATTCGTCACACGAATACCGCTATCGTTAATCGCGCGAGCTTTTTATCATTCCTCTAAGTAAAAAAAATGTCATTTTTGTTTTAAAACATGCTTTTTTTTCAATGAGACTCGGTACAATATCGAGTTAAACGCGACCAACTTTTTTTTTTTCTTAATCCGAATTTGTGGTAATTATTCAGCGCAGTAAAAAATCGCGCGAAAATCAATTTCTCCAACAGCTTTCGAACGGAAGAAATGAATTTAACGACATCGATAAATTGCGCGGATATTTAATTTACCAGTCGTTTAAGCACGATATCATTTTTAATTATCAAAGGTAACGCGCTTATAAATTGGACACACCAGCCAGTTTTTCATGATTCCGGTGCAAACATTTTTGTTTTGAACATGATTTTTTTAAAATGAGACTCGTTACAATATCCCGTTAAGAGCATGTAAAACATGTTCTCAGCTATCTCTCTCTCTAGCACCCCACAGTGTTTCACGTGCTCTTAAACGTGACCAACGTTTTTTAAATTCGAATTACCAGTCATGCAGCGTGGTAAAAAATCATGCAAGAATGAATTTCGTCAACAGTTCTCGAACGGAATAAATTAATTTAACGATATCGATAATTTTCGCGTATATTTCATTTACTAGCCGCTTATGCTATTATTTTTCCCTGTCGAAGGTAACTCGCTTATAAATTCGGCACACCAGCCAGCTTTTTATCATTCCTCCAAGCTCACTTTTGTTTTCAACCACGATTTTATTTTCAACGAGACTCGTTACAGCATCGACTTAAACACGATTAACTTTTGAAAATCCGAGTTAGCGATAATTATGCAGCGCCGTAAAAAAATCCTGCAAAAATAAATTTCTCCAACAGCTCTCGAACGGAACAAATTAATTTAACGACATCGGTAAATTTCGCGGATATTTAATTCACTAGTCGTTTACGTACGGTACTATTTTTCCCTGCCAAAGGTAACACCGCCCTTGGACGTCGAGACTCTCTCCGAGACCCTCAAGGAGAAGAACATCCTCCCGTCGACCCTCAAGTTCGGGTTCCTCGGACTCGGAATAATGGGCAGCGGCATCGTCAAGAACCTCATCAACAGCGGCCACAGCGTCATCGTGTGGAATAGGACTCAAGAAAAGGTACGTAAAAAAAAAAAAAAAACAAGCGTTCTACACACGCCTTCTACTCTAAATCAACAGAGAACTTTGATCGAGAAAGAAAGTGGAAAGTCCGCGTGCCAAAGGCGGTACATCATAGGGTACATCGACGGTGTAACCGTCGATCGAATTAGACTCGTGCTCCAAATGTTCGCTCGGTCATGTTCAGGTAAAATTTACGAAAAATTCTAAACTCGAACCTCATGTTCTAAGCTCTGTCTCTCTCTCTCTCTCTGTCTCCCGCAAAGAAGTAGCTCGTCGATCTACGGCAACGGCAGCAGACAAGTAAAAACTGAGCTGTTTTCTTTGCCGACTCGCTTCATCGGCTACAGCCAGCCGATCGTCCACCTAGGTCGCTCACTCTTTGCCGTGAAACTCCACGATGAAAAGTAGTCCAGACGTGCCCAAAGTCGATTCAAAGATATCCCGTGAAACTGATAAGAGATCGACCGTGCACGAGCGATAAGACGAGCCGCTCGGAAATAACGAAGTGCCTCGGCTACTCGTTTCTTCGTTTTCTGTTCTTCCACGCCCTTTGTTAAAGCGTCTTGAATCAGTTTACGAGACGCTTCCAGGTACGGCGTACGGAGGGACTGAAAATTTTAGCGAGCGTCGAGCGCGACTCAATGAGAACTCGTCGCGCCGGTGGAACGGCTTACGCAAGCCCGAGACGTAAGTCCACGCTCTTCCTCCGCATCGGTGACGTCACGAACGGCGCTCTGCTTTCACGGTGGCTCTTCGCGCTGGACTCCCGTCTCGGGGCGCGCTCGGCACTCGGGAGAGGCTTTCCGTGAAAAGTCCTCGCTCCACCGACCCTAACTTCGGGCTCGAGTTTCTTCCTCGAAAAGCTGCAAAGGTTCATGTTGGAAAAATCAATAATTGCTGAGAGAGCTTTTTTTTTAATTCAGTTTATTAATATTACACAACAGTCGGAAGTATCGATCGTGCATCCTATCGTTCATCTTTAATTCGATGAATTGATATTTCAGTTTCAAAACTTTTTTTTCTCGTCTTTTCTCTCTTATGAAAATATACGCGAAAAATGACAATTATCGGAAATAGAATCGGCTCCACGACTTTGGCGTATCGTGCACACTGACACAG
Source organism: Stenichneumon culpator (assembly GCA_964017025.1). Lineage (NCBI taxonomy): Eukaryota > Metazoa > Arthropoda > Insecta > Hymenoptera > Ichneumonidae > Stenichneumon > Stenichneumon culpator. The sequence goes on along the minus strand of OZ024772.1, from coordinate 16,663,416 downwards.
TAATGTATTTTTGTTTTTTCTTTCCACAACAATTTTACGAGAAAAAAATGTCGCGAGGAAGTGATTTATCTAAGCATTTTTTTGTTTTATCTAATCTGACACAACTATAGTCGCTAGATTTTTCAAGTATGCCCGCACGATTACGCTTTTTCTCATCTTGTTTTAATTTTTTTCATTTTTTCATTTTTTTCATTTCTATTTTTTTTTTTTTTATTTTTTTTTTTTAATTTTTGACGGAAGCTCTCGTTGCAACGTCGATACAATACAGGAGATACATTCGTCCGACGCGCTACTACAGCGTCGGATGATCCATCACACACATTTTTTTTAACTCCCTATATCCGCGCGTTGCGTTATTTTTTTCTATGAACTCTGGCGGCAATGTTTGCATACACTGAGAGTTCGTCTATAGCAGTCTTTACGCACGACCATGCCCCTCGCGACTGGCCATCTATTAATATCATGACCATTGAATAACTGTTACTCGACGGTACGGAGTTTTGTTTTGCACTCATACCCGGATGCTCCATCCCGATTGCTTATCGGGTGCATTCTTTTATCGGTAAAATTGAACGGTGTAGACACCCTCGGTAAAAGCTACGAAAATTTTAACTTTATACATATTTTTATTTTTAATTTTGCACCTCCGCAGCTTTCGCCAAGGAGTGATTCATTCATACGTCGATGAATTGACGATTGCACAATGCAGAACACTATATATTGAGTTTGTTTTTTTACGATTAGAAATGAAGATTTTGCCCGGCGCGGTTATCGAGCTTCGGAAGTGTTTATCGCGAGTCGCGAAGATCGATCATCGGTCAATAGTTCCTAATTACATATAGTAATATAGTCGATATATGTAATTTATATATATGTACATATATATATGTTCATATATACGCATATATACACTGAGCGCTGAATTTGTAAGAATACGTTTTGCCAATCGCGACGACAAATTGTCAATGACAATCTTCGAGGTTCGCAAAGTTGAAGCACCTGCCAATCGAGAAACCGTCGATACAGGAATCTCGATCGAGTTTCGTATATTTTTCAGTTAAAAAGTTTGCAGTTTTCATTCTTTCGGTATTAAAATCTTGCGAGGCCGCGCAGAGCCGCGGGTCTATACAAAAATGTACTTTAAAAAATTCGACTGCGAAAATTAAATGATAATATAAGACGTACTCGTGAAGGGCTGGTATTATTTCGTATTAATAGCTTATCCGACACTCCACCCGGTGCATTATTGACTCGAAGATTAAGATTAAATTGATACTGCCACGGGCATCCGGCGAATTTTTAGTTTCGGTTCGATATTTTGTTCACTGTGAATTTATTCTCGAAAATAGAAAACATAAAGAGACCGATTTTTTACGTGGATTAAATATTATAGAAAATAACGAAAGGGCCCCATTGAAGCGACGCCAGGCTTTATTGCGTAAAAGTTCGTCTCCGTACAAGGCACGCGGCCGATCGATCACAAAATTGCACCATCGCTACAGTCATCTTTGCTGAGCCAGTCGCATCGAATCTAGTCGTTCGCCGGGCTTCGAACGTTCTTTGAGCATTTTTTTTTTTACATTTTTTTTTCTTTGCTAACAATGCACCGTCACGAAACGATAACACACCCTATAAGAGAATTGCACGGCAAATCCGATCAATAGACCGGGACTCTACACGGTTACCCACTCCGTTTTCATGTTAATAAAATTTTTCTCATTTTTTCTCACTTCGGGTTTTGAAACACGAGACAGAAAAAGTAAACACCGATAAAAGACGAAAAAAAATAACAAAATTACATCAAACACGAGAAAATTTAATCGGCCCACATTAATGTCGATGCGACTCGCCCAAGAGATCACAGAATGTTCTCACTACTTACATCTTGCTTTAAGTCGCGTCACCGCGTAAGCGCATGAGTTTTGCTTCGTTACCCTAAATTACGTTAAAATTCGTCGGCGAATTCTCTCTCTCTCACTTTTTCCCCCTCTCCTCACCAAACTCGACTTTCACGTCCGGTTTCCGCTCAATCGTCGGAAAGAGCCCAACAAGTTCTCGCGAAACAGTCGGACGACGAATAATAATTCAACGACGATGGTTTCAAGAGCAAAAAACGTTCGGTTTCTTTTTTTTCCCATGATTTCTTTATGTATTATGATCATTATATTTTTTCCGCGCGTTGGAACGGCTCATGGTCTGGCAGAGGTACAAGAGCGTCTTCGAACACTCGACTCGGAAAATCGCGCAAAATCGTAACTTTCCCGAATTTCGACCCGGCGCACGAGATTAAAAGAAAGATGAAAAAAAAAATTAAAAGAACAGACAAAAAAAATGGTCGAGAAAGCTAGCTCAAACGTTCTCGCACCTCGTCGTCCGAGTTCCAAACTCCCACCGAGTTTCTTATTTACAAGTGAAAATTAATTAGGAATCTTTGACCTTACTTCAATTGACGCCTAGGCATTACAAACTTTTATCTCTCTCATTCACTCTCACCCGCTCACCCTCTTTCTCTCTCTCTCTCTCTCTCTCTCTCTCTTAAATCGCGAATTTATGGTTGGAAATCTTCGTAATCTTCCGCGTGCAGTTTTCAATCTTCCCCTCCGGAGGGTCTTCCATCAACGCCGACAGGACTTCGCGAAAGACACAATAATGTTCAAACGTTCATTACTTTGAAGAAAAAAAAAAATCACCATTTAAAACCATTTCCATGTTTCTCACACTTCGAAAAAAATCCAAGTCCGTATCGCCTCCGACTCGCAAAGACACTCCAGTTTCCGGTTCCTTCCCGGACACTGGTCCACCCCGACTCAGACACGAACCCCGCTCAATGTTTGCCATCCAGTGAAAATAAAACGTCGACATTCTAACGCAGCTTTTTACACCCGACGAAGAGTAGAAAAACAGATTTCATCTTTTTCATTTCTTTTTTTTTTTCATTTCACCATTCACAATCACATGGTTTGAGAGGGATAAAAAATAGAGTTAAGAGTCGCAGCTAGTTGTGAACACTCCGCGCTTACTTTATTTTTCTATTCGACCCAACGACGAGACAAGAAAAAAACAGTGTCTCTTGCATTAGGCCAAAGATTACAGTCGTGTCTCGTGAGGCAAGTCCGGTAAGCTGGTGCTGGGTCCGAGGAGTCCGAGCGCTTCCGGTGCGCTGTTCTCTTGTTGGGCCAGCGCGCCGGCGCTGTTGCCGCAGTAGACGCGCACCGAGTACTCGGAGCCGACTTCACCAAAGGACGAATTGCTTCCGAATTCCTCGATCTTCTGCAGGACAGCGCAGTTCGGTCCGAGCGGCGGGTCCAGCGGAGGGGGCGGACCGTCTTCGATGTAGTTTATGTGAATACCGTCGATGAATCCGAGGGCGTGAGGACTCGTGCCGGAAAAATCCGTCGGCGTGTAGTACTCGCTGTTTAGATCCTCCATGCTGTTGTTGCAGGCGGCGAACTCGTGGAGCTTCGCCTTGAAATATGTGTCCATACCCGCTGAGCTCATGTCCTTTGGATCGAAGACCGCCGAGTCGCTCTTGCCGCACGAACCGCTTCGGCAATTGTCGAAATACAAGTTCGGCAGATTCTCCAGCACTTTGTTGAGGGTCTGCTGCTGATACTTGTAAGACTCTCGTAGACGCAAAACCTGGTGGGCGCTGAACTTTCTTATCTTGTTGCGCTGGAAGACGTAGTTCTCTCGTACCCAATTCAGCTGCCCGGTCGAATAGTCTCGCACCCTCTTTACCTGTCGGGACAAACGTATGATGGAAGGATTACCCCTGGTTTTTTAATTGTTACACCCCCTCCCGGAGTTTTGTGGGAGTGAAAAAGAAAATGAGGAACGATTTTCAATCGAATAATCGAAACATTTTTACGATCTACACTGTAAAAATAAATTGTAAATTTAATGTACAGCAACTTGAAATTTGCTTGCATTACTTTCATTAATTGAACATTAATGCACTTTTTTTTGTAAAATTAAAATATCAGATATCAAAATTACGAATCTTTTGCCTGAAAGTGACAAAAAAATGTTATTTAAAAATAAAAATTTTACTGTTCGATAGCAACGCACATGTTCTCGCAATTGTAGAAACAGTTTATGTTTTAAAAAAAGCTTCCGTTCATTGATGTTCAGATTAATTTTTTGACAGTGTTTAGGTCGACTTTTAGCGTCTTCCAGGAGGGGGAGGGGGGACTCGCGGGGTCAACACCGCGAACAGCTTTGATTTTTTTTTTAATTCTCTATAAACTGCCTGAAATGATTACCTGATCGTAATACTGATCTCTGAGGGAAGTGAGATGATTGGTTCCGTAGTCTCTGATGTCTCGAATGTGCCTCATCTGTCCCTCGTAGCTGTCGCGTATCCACTCGACCTGCTCGGCGCAGTTGTCCTTAATCCTGTGCACCTGTTGTGTATAATTTTCACGTAGACGCTCGAGCTGCTGACTCTTGTAGTGCTCGATGTTGTCCAGCATCTGATAGATCTGTTTGGCTCGCGGTGTAACCCCAACGCGTCTGCAGCATAAACACCACCTGCCACAGCCGCACCTACGATAATTTCGGCGATGAATTTAAATGAGATTTTTCTAATTTTCTTTTGTTGCTTTTTCGAGACCATAACTTTTTTTTATTCCGTCAAACTTCCAATTCGTGAACTCCGAGGGGGTCAAAACATTTTTGTCGACGCCGAGGAAAAAACCACGAAGAACGTTGCGCGTTTTGCGTGTGTGTGTTACGTTTGTTCTTTTCTTTTTATTTAATTTCAGACTTTTTCTGTTCATTTCCGTTCAGTTCGTTCTGTATCTTCGCGATGCGGCGAGCAGCATTCAAAAAGTACACAGAAATATATAAAAGTCAATGGACAGTAATGACAATACGATTATAACAATCATTATGACATCGATAATTGTACAGAAACAAAAAGAAACCGTAAACACCGACGAATAAGCAAGATAAAAAAGTTGATCTCATTAAAAAAAAAAAAAGAATGAAAAAAAAAACGTAAACATACTTTTTTTGCAAAAGAAAAATGAATACGACAATGACAACGATTTGTATCGTCGGACAGCGACGATTGCGTGAGATACTCACCTGCCGATGAGATAGCGCAGAAACTGTACGAACAGTGTAAGGAGTAGAAATCCCGTGGCGCTCGCCGCCCCGACAGCGATGCTGAATATCTTGATCCGATGATAAGTAACAGGATCCATCCTGAGATAGACGTAAGTCGTCACGTTGGCGATCGGATTGACGGCGTAGCATTTGTAACGGCCGACGTCATGCCGGAGGAGGCCGGTGATGAGCAAGGATCCGTTGTCGAGAAGGCGAATTCTGTCAGAGGCGCGATAGTCGACCTGTTCGTCACCGGGATTGGCCGGCGACTTGATGTTGTCCCGATGTGCGCTCGGATGATCGTGAAAGACATCGGGAAAAGACGGATCGGGAATCCAATGGAAGACCTCGAGGGTGGGAGTGACCCAGGTCAAGGTCGGCGCCGGATTGCCGTTGAACTCGCACTCGAGCAGGACGGTGCCGAGAAGCGGATGAAGCTCGTTCTCGCCGGTAACGTAAGAGAGATAGGGAGCGGTGCAGTTTAAGTACCTCAGAGCCTGGAGCGTGTCGACGGTGGCTTTTTCGTGGCCGCACCTGAGACCGCTGTCGAAGGCTGTCCGGTGAGCGTGGCTCTCTGCCCACTTGAGGAACCAGAACATCCGGCAGTCGCAGGCCCACGGATTTCCGCCCAGCTGCAGCTGGGATATCCTCGTGAGATGCGCGAGGTTAGCGGGCAAAAACGCCAGATCGTTGTCCCGAAGATCGAGATTCCGAAGAAACGGCGTCTCGTCGAGGGTCTTCGTGCCGATCTCGCGCAGAGGACTGTCCGTTATCGTGAGGCTCTCCAACCGCCGCAGACCGGCGAGGTCGAAGTTTCCGAGGATCTCGATTCGGGTCTTTGAGAAGTTGAGGCTTCGAAGATTCTTGACCGGTCGCCATAGATCGCGCGTTAGCCTCGTGAGTTTGGTTCTTCCGATGTCGAGCCATACGAGACTGTCGAGTCCCTGAAAGGCCACGTTGCTAAGGTTCGTAAGAGGATTTGCCGAGACGTCGAGGTACTCTAGTGTGCCGAGCTCGTTGAAGAGACCGCGGGGCAGATTGTCGATCTCGTTGTCGGCGAGCTCTAAACGCTGGATCTTCTGCAGCCCCGAGAACAATCGTCCGGGCAGTTTTGTCAGACGATTTTTCGAGAGCCTCAGAACGAGCAGTTCCTTATTGGTCTTAAAGGTGTGATCGGGCAGAGAGACCAAAAAATTTTTCGACAGGTCCAGCCGATTGAGCGACCTCGCTTCGGTGAAGGCCTGAAAGGGCAGAACGCTCAGACGATTGTTCGATACGACGATCTCCTCGAGTTTGTCCAAACCGTGGAACAAAGCGCGCGGTAAACTGACGAGACGGTTGCTCGTGAGATTCAAATGTCTCAGATTTGTGAGCGGCCTAAGCACGTCGATCGGCAATCCGGTGAGACGATTGTCACCTAAGTTGAGGCTCTCCAGCAACGGCGTCGATTGAAAAGCCCCAGTTTCCACCCGCTCTATGTCGCTCGATATCCAAGCGAGGCTTCGCAATTTGCCGGCGAGCTCCAGTGCCGTTACCGGCAGCGTGGCCGCCCGAACCTCTCGCAGAACGACGTCCCGAGCCTCCGCCGGCAGGCCAAGACCGAGGAAGCTTCTCTGCTCGCAGTAAAAGTTCCAACCGTCGCAACGGCAACCGGCCGGACAATTCTTTATAACTTCGTCGACTTCCTCCCGAGGCAGGCTCGACGAGGAGACCACCTCGTTGAAGTCCAGTAAAAGGCCGACCAGCAGAACGAGCTGCAACGCGATCGGGATGAAGCATCGCGGCACCCCGAGTATCACTCTTACCCTCATCACTGAGGCTGATACATTCAACTTTATATCGTCCGATGGAGTTGTAGCGCGAGCTACCTCCCATCTCCTGGCTCTAGAGCCTTCGGTTAGTTCTCGAGCTTCACGAGACCAAACTTAAGAAAGCCTCCTTCTTGAACATCCAGTTTGCCGATAATAAAATATTATCCTATGATAATATATATCGGATAATAATATATTACCGAAACGATCGAACTTTAATGTTAGAATAGTCGAATCGACGCACCGATCCTCGAAATTAACCTCGGGTTTATTATTGATATTCACTGTTCGTCTATTCTACTTTAATTCTTTATTCTTTTACTTTACTTTCAGTCACTTTTCATTTATACGGATAATTCCGACAAACCCGAGGTCTCCTCTTCAACTGGTAAATTTTGATTCCATGAAAAGCGGGACGAAGGCAGGAGAGGGGGTGGGGTGGGAGGTGATTTATTAACCGTTCGCTATGTATTCACTCGATCGGCCAGCGTACTCACTGGTGCCGGCTCCCGCCTTTGACGGCGACATAGCGATTGTGTAACTCCCGCTAAATCACGGCTGTATACACCGTTAATCAGCGACGATAAACTCTTGAATAGAACTATTCGATGATCTAACGTCGTGCGGACACTATACGTTTTTCTTTTTTCTTTCTATTTATCCTTCCGAGTTATCTCGTCTCATTTGGCCTCGCGCATAAGCGCGCGCCAAACCTTACTAAACGTTCGTTGTGCTTGTCCGCGTAACGTGAATATCTCTGTGGTTTCTCGGGCGGCGACTGAGCTCTGTACGCGGGTCACATGACGCCGTGAGTGCGGCCGAAGCTCTCGAGTGAATTTTTGCGATAATATTCTTCGGCGGTGCCTCCGGCGTGTGTGGCTCCGTTCGCGATGCTTCCGAGCGTATCTGGCACGCAGCAGACACAAAAACTGACTGGCGAACGTCGAATGGAACCCGGCCTCCTCGTGGCTTCTCCCCCCCGTGATCGACGTGGCAACGTTGCGGAAAGGCGCGCGCGCGCACACAGACGCGACACGCGCACACGGACGCGGGACGGGGCTGTAGGAAAGCACGCGCATGGCAACGTCGCAAATGCGAACGGTCGCACCGGCACGGGCTGCTCTCCGAACTTCGCGCGAGCTCTAGCTGGCTGGCCGAACGAAGGGAGGAGTTATCGAAAATGCGAGAAAGGTCTAACCTGCGCTCGACGCCCGGCAGGAAGAAAACGATCCGGGGAACCCCGTGACCGAACACGAATGTCTCGCGGGGCTTTCTTTCGACGGAGCCTGTCTGTGTCGTATATCGTGCCCGGGGAGAGACTTTTGCTACGAAAATTCAGCGGGCTACGTAACGCGGAGCTGAACTTATCCAATATGCAGGAGATCATCTGCTGAGGAGTCGGAAATAAAACTCTCCTACCGCTGTTACGCTTTCTATTTTACTTTTTATAGAAAAATAAAAATAGCATTTTATGACGTTGAACTATAGTGGAGGTTCGCGGGGAATCGATAAGACGGCTTTCATTGAATAAATTATTTCTTATTCGTGTTTGTTCGATGGATTATCGTTGGGAAGATAAAAAGAAAGTGAAAAATTCCTCTGAGAACGCGAGGCTGGTTTCCTTCTCGGTCTGACGAGGGTTTTCATTCGCGACAAATATAAAGAGCTGCCATCGAGTTTTCATTGCCGAAGGAACCGCCAGGACAGTTTTTATTGAATCATTTTTTTTTTCGGTTCGCTCAATGGATTATCGTTGGGAAGATAAAAAAAATGTCGAGCTATAATCGTGGTGTTCTCGTTTCGAAAAAGATGGAAGAGTTGATTTAGCTATTGTGGCCGGTGGATCTTGCTAAAGTTCTCTGAGAACATGAGTCTGCTTTCCTCCTAGGTCTGGCGAGGGTTTTTTTTTAATAAGGGACAGGACAAGAAAGTTTTTATTAAATAATTTCTTTATTATTCCTGTTGGTTGAATGGATTAACGTTGGGAAATTACAAAAAAAATCCTGAACAAAATTTCGAGCGATAATCGCAGCGTACTCGTTTCGAAAAAGATGGAAGGGTTAACTTAGCTTATTGCGGTCGGTGGATCTTGCTAAATGCCTTGGAGAACATGAGTCTGGTTTCCTTCTCGGTCTGGCGTGGGTTTTCATTCGCGGCAGGTATAAGGAGCTGCAATCGAGCTCCCCGTCTCTCTGCCCCTCCGCCGTTCCTCGGGTTTCTGCCTCCTCGCTGCCTCGCTTTGTTCCGGCAGAATTCACCGTGTCTCTCACCAGGCGAGAGCAGCTGTTACTTGTCCGGGTCGAGGACGGACCGGTGTGTCCTGCCGAAACTCGCGAAGGGTTCGGACAGAAAAAATAAAAATATATCGCACGTACGGAACAATATACAAATGGCTCCGCATAGTCAAGAGTTGCCCGTACGCTCGCGAGAGAGTTACGAATTTGTTTCTTCTACGAGCGAAACGGGCTTTCACTTTTTCGTGACGCTCTCTCTCCGTCCCCGTGCGAGATATTGGTGAGAATTAATATTATTATTATTATTATTTCCTACTATTATTTTTTTTCTTACATCACGCCGTCCAAACTTGTACGATATTGTAGGCACATCGAGCTGATACAGTCGCTCTGTGAATCACGTTGATCCACTCTCCGTAGAGGTGAGCGCGGCTCAGCGCTCCCTGTTTGCACCGTAGAAGGACAACCTCGATATTGGCTATCGATTGCAAACTCGGTCAGTCAGCGTGGGTCTTGGCTGTTGCCGTACATACGTTTTGTGATCGTCGTCCCTTCTATAAATACAACGGAGACCGACCGACTTGTCAACTAAGACTGCACAATTCTCACACGAGAGCGAAGAGAGTCGCTCTTCGGTGTTTTTTTTTTCTAACCGCGAGAATCTCTCGTCGACCAAGATCGTTGCATCTTTTTTTTTTAAGTCCGCGAGCCAACAATCGTGCGAACATTAGCAACTCGCGCGGTCCCTCGAGTGTTGATACAGTAGCGATAATCGCGGCGCTATCGCAACTTCACAAGTATCTGGCTCTCCTTCGCCGCCCCCCTCCACTCTGACACGAACATGCGAACGAATTATTTATCTGGCCGGACGGGTGGGTACAGCGGCAAGTCACCTTCGAGTCTGAAAACATCGACTCGCAACGTACGAATGAGCGAGCAAAAACCCTCTCCGCACTGTGCAAATTAGTCTCTGCCACGTGGCAACGGTTTTTCCGTGCGCTACGCTTCCTGGTGCAAGCCACTGTACGGACTCTAATTACTGTACTACGATTGCATAATAATGTGCATAAAAATTAGATATATTTTTTCCCTTCAAGTTATTTATATGTATACTCGAGGTAACGAAATCTGGTTCCGCTAATGGATTATTTTCTTTGTTTTTTTTTCTGACAATCGATCTTTTAAAAAATAATTTTCTAAATGGTTCGACCCTTGTCCGATGTGCCGTCTACTCGAGATAATGAAATCTCCTAACACTAAAGGATTAAAAAATATATATATATATTTTTTAATTTTATTTATTTTTTTATATTTGATCTTTTATAACTCCCGACTACCCGCTGGGAAAAAAGACGGGAGTTATGCGTTTCAGTGAGGGTCCCCATTTTCCTGTTTTCATTGTCTGGAGTGTTTCTCGGACCAGGTCAATGTCTCTTGGCATACTAGTTCTGTGGATATTGGAGCGTGTTCGTAGCGATGGATTAGAGAAATAAATGTGAAGTGGCAGAGATAACTAACTTTCAAAAGTCTATTCAAACATATCGAAAGATGGCGTACATATCTCCTATTGCCTCTGCGATTATTTGTCGTCGCCTATAAAAATGCTGTAGGCTGTCTGCTATACTATAGTGCATTGAATTCACTCAACGTGTACTATAACCTCGAACACGCGTCGCGCCGCCTCTATGTTTATTTGTTTATATATAGAAAATTTGTTTAGGCATGTTTCGATAGTAAATTTTGATACGAGCGCGACAAAACTTTTTCTGACGAGTGTCAGTTTGCAGCACGAGCCGAAAGCGAGTGTTGCAATCACACGAGTTCAGAAAACGTTTTTCGCACGAGTATCGTACAAAATTTTATTTCACGTGTGAAAATGATTATTTATTTATTTATTATTATGATTTTTTTACAATCTTAGTGTTTTCGCGTTTTGGTTATATTGTTTATAAAAAACAATTCTCCAAATGGTTCGACTTTCGTCCGACGCGACTTCCGGCGAGATTGTAGATGAAAGTGTGACCCCGGAGGGATCAGTCCGTGGGTTTCAATGTTTGCCGTTGCCCGTGCGAGCTCGCCGATCAATGGAACTTTCAGCGGGAGCGTAATCAGCCGACACTCAGCAGATTGGATAAAGAACGAGCTTTAGAATCTCTCTCGCCGTGCGGCGCTGACTTCAACCTACCATTTTTACTGCTCACGATCGCCCGGTAGAGTTTTCCTACCGTGGCCTTCGCGTGAAAGCCAATGTAACGAAGCGCGACCGCGAAGTTGCAATTTAACGAAGAATCATTAGGTTCGGATATAGAATCCTCTCCGCCCGGCTCGACCTCCGCCGGTGGCGCGCTAGCTTCGACTTCACTCCGTACACTCGGCAAGGTCGTTCAAGGAGCCTTCTGCAGTATAACATGACTAGACGTCTTCGGAGAGTGCCCATGTTTCCCGGGGGAATCGTCGAGGGGAGGATGCCTCGTGCGAGAGGTGGATTCTAACACATATAGGCGAGAGCGAATTTCCCACCCTCTTGTCCCTCCGCCCTCCGGCCGGTACCGCTCCGGGTCACGTCTCGAGGCCGCGGAAGCGCGTTTTCGTCGTCGGTTGGTCATGGTCAGGGAGAAAGGGACAAAAAACGGTTGAAGGCGTTTTTTGGAAGGGAAGAGGATCGGGCGGGGCACCGGTTGCGAAAGAAAGATAAATTGGATTATCTTTCGTTATCGCAAGAGCGAATTTCGACCCTCTTGTCCCCGCCCCCCCCCCCCCCCCCCCCCCCCCGGACGGTAGAGCTTCGGGTCACGTCTCGAGGCCGCGAAGGCGCGTTTCCGTCGGCAGTTGGTCATGGTCAGGGAGAAAGGGACCGAAAAAGGTTTGAAGGTGATTTTTGGAAGGGAAGAGGGACGGGCGAGGTGCCGGCTGCGAAAGAACGATAAAGTAGCTTGTGGATAATGAAAACTGTACGATACCGTATGATCCATGAATGACATCCTGCCCAGAAAAAAATTATTTGATGGGCATGAGCAAATAATTATTTATTTAATTATAATAAATATCTATTCGAGCTAAATAAATATTTATTTTTATTAAATGTATATTTATTTGCGGGGCACCCATGAACAATTTTTTTTCTGGCTGCATTGTATAATCGATCGGCCTCGATTCACTGTCGATGCTATCAGCGCGCCGATTCGTCTATGTTACTTATAAAGAGTAGATTATGGATTGTAAAAATTGTACGACACTGTCGGTCCCAATGAGCACAAACGTATAATCGATCGTTTCCATTAGTGTGTATATTTCTAGACAATTAAATGGGGCCATTCGGACAAAAAAAATTACAGAGAAAAATAACGCTCGATTTTGAGTACCTTTATTCGATAACTGAAACTTTTTAAAGTGGTGCGTTTATTATTGGCGACATTTTCGAGGAAGGCCAATTATATATTTCCGAACTAGAAGGGGGTTAATTGCGCATTACTCGGAGACTCGTTAGGGAATATTTTAGCAGCGAGCTAGATCAGCTGCGAAAATTCGGGTCGCTAATAAATGAAGATAGTATGCAACGGAAACGGGTGAAAGCTTTCTCACGGCATGGATAAATCAAGATGACCGGAGACAATGCGATGTATCTCGACGAAAGAAAGATTGAGAACCGGTACTTAGAGGGTCGGAACATAGCTAGAGAGATCGAGGCGCCATGGAGCGTAGGAGCGTTTCGGTCCCTGGGCGATCGGTGCTTTCGGTGGGAGCCGGAGAGTCTAAGGGGAAGGCAGGAACTCCGAGCGAATAAGATAGAGAAACCAGCTGAGAATAGTTCCCGAAGTGTACTCCCTGTTGGCAAAGTAGACGAAACGAGAGGGGCACAGGCGGAGAAACTTCGTGTCAAACGTGTCGGCAAGCGAACGCCGATTGGGAGAAAGAGCGCAATTGTGGGGGTAAAATGGGTGGGCGGTTTCGAAGGGAGGGGAGATTAGCGACTCGTGAAGGATACCAGACGAAGACCGTGCTAGAGAGAGAAGGTCATCGTCTCGAACGGATTCGAGCTCGCGAACAGCGAGAGAGACGAGGAACGAAGTTCGAGCCCGCCATGCTCGATGCCGAAGACTTTACCGTAATATTAACACCGCGGTGTAACATCCTCAATATCTTTCCCCGAATTTTTGTTTTTTTACGATACGACATGAGCAGAAATCGGGAGCCGAGAAAGCTTTGGCCAGAAGACTTTTTTGGGCGATTTACCGCTCAATTTGGGATGTAGAACGAACGAAAGTGAAATAGAGGCGAGAATCCGAACAGCGCGCCTAGTTCGCCGCCTTGCCCATTCCCCTATCGAAGGATAAGTCGGTGCCACAGCCAGAGACTGAAATACTCCGTACAGCTCGGAGGATTTCTCCTCGTTGAATCGAATAAGCCGTGTGTTGTACGCACGCGAAGCAAGGAAGGCCTCCCGAGACTTCGAACACAGCAGTCGCCGGGTTTGTAGCGAGACGACGAGTCCCGCGAATCAGCTGAGCGCACGGATGCGCAGTTGCCGGCTCGGAGAATATTGATCCGGCTCGCTAGGCGGGCCTGGGTCACCGACTGCGAGCCGGCAACATTGTACGGGGATAAATACAGGCCGCGCTCGGGAACCTGGCACCGTCTTTCTCTCTCCGTCCCTCTTTATGTTCCTTCCTCGCCCTTGCTCGGTCTCGTCCTCCGGCCGCTGCCGCGCTGTTCCTCGTATTCTCTCTGTGCTATCCGTGCCGGCACGCTTTTTTTTTTCTCTCGGTAAAAAAAAAGAATAAATAAAATCCTCACTCGACCCTTTCTTCCGCTCGTTCTTCGCCGCCCTCTCGGCAAACCTCCTTCCTTCCCATTCCCCCGCGCCTCTCGCAGACGAGCGGAGACGCGCTGATCGTAGATCGGCAGGACTTACGAGCGTAACGACTCGTTGACATCTGGCAAATGGTAATTCTCTGTTCGTCGATTGAATCTCTCGCCGATCGAGTTGATACGATAGCGGAATATCTTTAGGAAATTCTTTATTTACACACCTTAGGAATTTGAACTGGTTATAGAGAGAGCGGTGCATTGCGCGAGCTTATCTATATTGCACACGCCTTCGTGCTTCGCCCGTGGGCGGGTTTGGTTACCGCGGCTGGTAAACCGGCGAGTGATAGAGAGCGGGCCTGTGCACTAACCACGCGGAAAGCGGAGATGAAGAAAAATGAGAAGGGAGTTTAACGTCCCGCTGAGTGTGTCGCACGGCTCTTTCACTCGACCTCTCCCACGTTGTTTTTGCCTCGCACATAGATATAGAGACGCGCTCGTAATAAACGTTAAAACCTCCCCCGTGTTATCCTCCGCAAATGAAAACCATTGCATTTCACTCCAAAAGGCCAAGTCTTGAACCGCTCCGGCAGCGCTTGGCTGGATACGAACGAAAATAAAATATAAAATATTTACAGCGTATTTACGGCAGCTAACAAGATTATACGCGACTCGGTTAATACGTCTCGATCAATATATATATACGTTATATTCATCCCGTTGAAAATATCTCTGCGCTCGCGAATCGTCGAAAGTTCAACTGTTGCGCAGTCATCAAAGTGAAGCAAAATCGTAATGCAAATAGCTCGTTCCCGTTGCTACTTTGAAAATGTCAACGGATTCTTATTTTCGTCGCATCGCCGTTTATCCATCGGATGGTCCTCGTTCCAATACAAATATATCCTCGTGAGGTTTCAAATAAAAATAGTTCCCCCCTCTCTCTTCATCTTTATTTTACTTTAACTTGTAAAATTTATTTTATTTATCTTTATGTTTATTAGTATTGTTATTCTTATTATATCCTTTTTTTAGTTGCGTCAATTTCGGTTTAGGTTTTACTATTTTCCAGTATGCGCCTTGTGGATTCCTGGTCTTGTGCAATAAATCACATCGTTCATTCATTCTTTCGCATCGAACGTTCATCGTCGCCGATGAGTCGACGCTGACTTTCTTGCGTAGAAAATTTTGTCGGCATGTCGGTGGCGTTTCGCCAGGCGTTTTGGGTTTGCGGTTCGGTCGGTTGGAAGACCAGCGAAATTCAGGGTCGCGTTCCCGTCGGGTCGTTGAAGGTCGGGTGTGCCCGTGGCACGCGCAGACACTGTTACCCTCCCCCTCTCCCTCCGCCCTTAGCTCCGCTACATCTATCTGTCTCTCCGTATGCTTCCCATCGATCCGGTATTTTCGTCGATCCGACCGATGAAAATCTAATTTTCAAAGTACATCGCCAGCTCGAAACTTTGGCGGGCGGCGCTCGCGGCAATTTCTCGGCGCTAATTCGCCGTTTATTCGCGTGTTCCGTATTCACGCCTGATGGGCGGCCGAGGAGCCTGCTTCAATTAACGACGGTACACTCTCGAATTACGAACGGGAGATCGACGAGATAGGAGAATTAGTTTCGCGACAAAGTCTGCCCGGGAACTCGGGACACCACAATATTTGCGGTTAGCAGTCAGCGAGTCACTCGGCAGGAGATTATCGCTCGCAGCTCCGGCTATAAATACACACTGAAAAAAAATTTGCTTGCGGGCTGCCAAAGAAAAAAATGTTTTACTTCAATTCTACTTTTAATTCTTACAATTCCATATGATATTTAAACAAGGACCGCAAGACTGTCAAGGTGACATATTATCGTTTCTATCCCGTATGGAATTGTAAGAATTAAAAGTAGAATTGAAACAAATTTTTTTTTTTTGAGAGAACGCAAGCGAATTTTACTCGAGTCATCGATATTTTTTTTCAGTGGGTTATTTTATTTTTGTTCGAAATGCCTCGAAGTTTATTGACGCGCGGAATGTCTCAACGTCTGCCGCGTCGCACGGACGAAAAGAATTTACTCGCGCCATTCACAGACTCGACTTGCTTAAAGTTTAATACAAACATATATATATATATATATATATATCGTCCGATTTATTATTCTCTCGACTTGTCACATATTTAGTCTGAGGAAGTATTTGCGGGCGAACGACAATGGCGACAGCTCTAGTTTTCCTGACGTGGCGAAATTTCTTGTCAATTACCCCCGCTCTCGAAAGTGCTGAAAGAAGCATCGGCACTGCATCGGGACTGATCGATTGTACATTGTGCTCACGGGGACTGGCGGTGTCGTACAATTTTTAGAATCCATAATATGCTTCGTATAATTTTTTTTTCTTGTTTTACTTATACATATATAATCGAATCGTAGCACTGATGACATCGACGGTGCATCGATAACCATGGATTATCCATCGCGCGCAGATCGTGGAAAAAAATTATTTCACGGACGCTCCACAAATAAATATAATTTTAATAAAAACAAATATTTATCCAAATCGAATAAATATTTACCTAAATGATGTAAATATTTATCGCACGCACGCTGTGCGTAGCGTTGTTCGATAATAACCCTGGCGTTCGGACGGCGATCGTTTCGAGCGCCAATGAGGCCAAGTGTTCTCGGACTTCGTACATATATAATCAACGGGACCCTCTCGGTCGACTCGACGATATTGTCTCGAGGACCGATTCGCACGGTTCTTCAATCGACTTAGCTCGCTCCACATTGACCCTCCCGTACGCTTCTAAATCTTTAGAACGTCCACTTGAATTTCGTTCGATAATATTCGAAACGATAAATCTCCGAGGGAGGCGATGCCCGGCTATCTTCAAGAATATTATTGTCAATAATGTAAACGATCGTGCGATGTATTATTCACGTTGATCCGAATGGCTTGCGAGGGTCAAAAGGTCGTACATCGTCGGGTACTCGTCGGGAGAGCCTTCTCCCCTCGCTTTCACCAACAACGCCACAAAAATAGACGATCAGCTTGGAGGAAGCCCGACGACTCGGGAAATGTTGTTTCGCTTCAAGGCCAAGCCATGAACTACGTAACAAGTGTGTCACTTATACCGCGCAAAGTAACAGTTCCCACTGTGTCGAAGGGAAGCCATATTCATTATGTTAGAACCCGAGTATGAGCCGGATAGCTCATTCCTCCGCGAGCGGGTTACTCGAAAGTTCGAGCACCGCTTAACGCTCAGCCTTGTTATTTAATCATGAAACGTGTCTATAATTTTTTACCGTCTGTGACAGAGCCTATAGCTAACATCGAAAAATATATGTGGATGTGCTATTAAACAGCATCGATTTTTATTATCGAAGCGTACTGTTTTTCCCTTGCGAACGAACGTCGATGTATGAGACGATATATGAATATGGCAATGGGAGTGCTGCGAACGGTCGGAATTACAGCCGTTCGCTAGATTACAGTTTAATTCACCGAGAGCTTTTCGGACCAAGGTCCTTCTTTGAACTCGTGATATCTGGCTATAATCCGTTGGCTCGTGTTGTGCGACACGCTCAATGCTCGCTGCATTCCTAACCCACATTGGCGAATAGGTTAGTCCAGCCTCGCTGCCCGGTCCTTTGTTACGCCACAAAGAGACCATCAACAATTACGCCGCCGGGACGAGCATTGACACTCGGGCGCTGCGGACAGCGCCCTCCCTCCCCGAGGATTTCCATACACGCGACACATCTCCCAGTCCATCCGCTGATTAATGCAGGTCATTCGTACCACGCAACATTCGTAATAGAATGAAATATGATAATTATTAGTTAAGTTATCGTAAAAAAAAAATCCAAGCGGCGAGAAAATTCTACGTTTGGCAAAAACTTGAGAAAGAGATAGAGAGCTCATGTTCGACCGAGCTAGCGTCAATTACGACCCAGCCGGTCCGGACGTTGATATTAATGGCTGGAATTTCTGTCTTCCTATGCTCTTTTATTGCACCAGCCAGAGTCGCCAAGCCAAGAGCGTAATTGCTTCCAGATGTCGAACATGTCTCGACGCGAAAATTGTCCTTGAGATCAATTTATGTAAATAGATCAAGATAATTATTTTCCGTTCGATTTTGGGTGCCGGGGCAGCCCCGGGCGGCCTCGAAAGGCTAGCAGTAGTAGAATCGAGGACCCGATACGAATCTGTTCTTATCTCGTTGCGACATTTCATTTTATTTTAAGTGTACGGAAAATGTGGAGCCGCGAGTTCAGCAGAGAGGAACTCGTCTGGAGAGTTTGTACTCGTCCATCCGCTCGCCACGACGTCGGGAGGAGGATGTGGCAACGGCGCCTGTTATCGGACACCAGGAGTGTGTTTCATCGTTACTCGGCGTTTCTCGTATCCGTATACGTCACGAGCGAGCAAACGTCCCATGTAACGTTGTATATCATCGAGCTCTCTCTCTCGCTCTCTCGCTCGCCCAATCGTAATTCGAGACTTCCCTACTTCCGGTTTCGCTCTTCGCATTGCCGAGCTAGGCTTTAATGCTTTTCTCGCAATTACAACAGCGCGCGCATGCGCGCCGCGTCTTCGTGTGCTCGGAAACTTGGGAAAGTCTTCCGAGAGTATTGTGCCCTCCGTCACGGTATTTATCCTCACATCCGTTCGAGAAATAGCGGCGTAGGATCGGTTTTAATAAGCACGCCCGTTGCCTGTTTATCCCGGCATCTCGTTGTCGCCGGAGCGCTCGTGCAATCTTCGTATATCCGCGCATATATATCGTTGCTACAGGCCTCGTTTCTACGGACGGCGAGCTTCGTTGCCCGTTGGAATTCTCGATAATTGCTACTCTAATAATTCAACGCCGTTGAATTATCGTTCGTCCCAGCGAATATTTCATACACCTGCATTAAGTCGCTCGTTCACGTCGACACTCCAATATCCGCTCGACGATTTCGGGGAGCGGCGGAGAAATAGAGAGAATCCCATTAGTTTCATCGTCACGATTACGACGCGCTCGTTCGTTCGTCAACTCCAGCTGTTTTTTTTTTGCATTGTATATATACGTATATATAGAAGTAGGAAAATAGTATTATGAAACTAGAGAACAGTGACGCAACGATGGATGCCGAGCTTTAACGACATTGCTTTGTTTCGCCTCGTTGGAGACCGCGTTTCGGTGTCGGCCATCTTGATAACCGCGCCAGGCGCAAAGACTCTTACGAAATTTCCAGACTCGAGCTATACGTCCGAGCGATTTTATTTTCGCCCGACGCTGACCGAGTGCATAAGTCTCTCTAGGCTGATGTGACTCGATTAGCGACTCGGTCAGGCGGCGGAACGAGCCGAGGGGGGAGAATTCGCTGCTGTACATTTCGGAAGGATCGCGACGAAAGAGGCAGGGGCCCGCGGCGAATAATGGCGTCCATTGGTGATGTGGCAAATGCGCCGCAAACGCTTCGCCCGTTGTACGTCCCGGTACCGTAAAGGCTCTCTCGGCGGTCGAGCGATATACGTGACAAGACGAGCGAAATGAATGGCGCGACACGAGATTCGTCCTGGCGCCATCG
The DNA here is from genome assembly GCA_964017025.1 of Stenichneumon culpator. Taxonomy (NCBI): domain Eukaryota; kingdom Metazoa; phylum Arthropoda; class Insecta; order Hymenoptera; family Ichneumonidae; genus Stenichneumon; species Stenichneumon culpator. Next base: position 16,643,902 of record OZ024772.1, on the reverse strand, counting down.
CTCGGCGCTTCTCGGTACTACTTTCGTGTCGTCGCGCTCTCCGGTAGATGGCACTCGCGGCTCCGAAAATGAGTGCGGATAATGAACTCCGAACCGTAAAATAGAATTCCCAGCTCCCTTTGATAACTATCGACGAATTCGTATAAAATCTATGCAACATTTTCAACACAATTAATTAGAATAGAATGACTATTACTACAATTGATAAAATTAAACTAAATAAAATTGTTACTATCATTTCAAATTATTTATTAAATTTTATTTCAATGATTCAGAAACGCATGATGAACTCGGTTTCTTTTTAGTGCATTTAATGCAATATATTCTAATATTATTATTAATATATATATATATATATATATATATTAGCGGGTTGGTGTGGCTCGGGCGTTTCCCCGAAAATTGGGACGAACAAACAATTTTCCAAAATACATATAAGATGTAATTTTCTATAATATTTGATTGATTGATTTTTTTGTTTATATTGTTTTAGTGCACGGATTTCGTGAAAGCGGGAGCGGAGCAGGGTCTCACACCCTCGGACGTGGTTCTCGCCGCCGACATCACCTTCTCCTGCGTGGCCGATCCCCAAGCAGCGAAACACGTGAGTTTCCCCTATCAACAGAGCCACATTTTTTGTCATTAATTTACAATAATAATAATAATAATGAACCGATATTACAGATGGTTTTCGGAAACTGTGGGGTTCTGATGGAGATCTCGCCGGACAAGGGATACGTAGAGATGACCGGAATCGACGCCGAGACATCGCAGGACATAGCCGAGGCGATAAATGCAAAAGGTGGGCGTTATCTCGAGGCACAGGTACAAGGAAGCAAGACTCATGCCCAGGAGGGCACCCTTGTTATTCTCGCGGCGGGCGATAGATCGCTGTTTGACGATTGCACCTCGTGTTTCGACGCGATGGGCAAGAACAGCTTTTATTTCGGTGAGGTCGGCAACGCGTCAAAGATGAATCTCGTGTTGCAACTTATGGCCGGTGTTACACTCGCCGGACTGGCGGAGAGCATGGCCCTCGCCGATCGGGCCGGACTGCAACAGAAGGACGTACTCGAAGTTTTGGAACTGACTTCGCTGGCTTGTCCAGCGATCGTCGACAAGGGACGAGGTGGGTCATTTATTTCCTTCACTCCAAAAATGAAATAAACTCGATGTTTTTAACGGTCTGTTATCGTTGCTTTCTTTTTCTCAGCAATTATCGAGGGAGGATTCCCAACGCAATTGCCTCTCCAGCATATGCAGAAAGACCTCAGACTGTCGCTCGGTATGAGCGATCAGCTCGAACAGCCTCTACCGTTGGCAGCAGCGGCGAACGAAGTCTACAAGCACGCTAAGCGTCTAGGATACGGCGAACACGACGCCTCCGCCGTATACATAAGGGCCAGGTTCTAACCGGGGCCAACCGATAACTGGGCTTTTGCTATATCAATATTTATTGCAATACCTAACGTTGTTTTCCCCCCAAAACCAGGCGCCTATGGACAAGGGACGAATAGACACGTGCATAGGGATAAATTGATAGGAGAACATAGCGAAAGAGAGATACAAGAAACAAGAAGAAACAATTGGACATAACGACAATGAAAGATGTCGCGGGGAATGAAAATAAGAAGATAATCGGAGGAGGCCGCCACTCCCGCCCTCCCCTCCACGATCGTCATAATGAATTTTTTTTTTTCGAGATTCAACAAATTTCGATCGCTAACGGGCAACGATAAGAGCCGTCGTGCGACAATCTAACTTTTTATTATTTTAATTAAAATAACATATTAACATCGTCGAAACACGCACGTGGCTGAAAAATTGAACTTTCCTGCGAAGCAAGAACTATTTTTCTTTTTAATAACAATTATCGCTCCCCCCGCCCTCCCCCCTAATACTCGCTCGTCGTCCGAGAGGCGAAAAAAATAAACTCCGCGCGGTCGGGCTTCGCGGTTCAACGAGGAGGCGCGGAGAGACACGTGGGCCCGCGCGCGTTTTGAGAGAATGTGCCTTAACGATACTGCTCGACGAGAGATTGTTAGAGTGATGGATTCTATAATAAAGATACGCGCTGGTTACTCTACTCGAGTAGTTACCATGACGCAAAGAAAAAAAAATCAAAAAAGCCTACAATTCTCATTAATTTCGGCTTTCTTCCTTCATGCGCATCCCATATTCAGTATCTTTTGCGGAGATCTCCTTTGTGTCGAGGCTTATCGTATATTCGTGCGGGAACGTTACCATGAATGAAGCCAAAAATTTTTAAAAATAAAACGTTTGATATCAAGTAAAAATTAAATAAAATTAAGTCTGTCAAACGTGAATGAATGAATATAAATTCGTCTTTTCGATTTCCCATCAAGAAAAAAAAATTAAAACTTATTGGATCATGATATAAGTAGTGTTCTCGGTCGCAGGCGTGATTATCGTGAAATTAACATTCCTGTGAGTCATTGAGGGCCCGAAATTGTAATTAAAATCGTGTCGAGTCCGGGTCGTACGTAATTCGCGATTCAATGAATCTATCAATCATGTTAGCGGCTGAGATTTCCCCGTGTCCAGCGGATTATGAATTATGCTAGGCAAAACTTCGTCGAGATCAAGTGTTGGGTCACGAGTCCGCCGTAGCTTCGAGTACGCGCGAAAAATGAATAATCTGAATTTTAGCTGTGCGAATCGTGACCTCGAAAATATCTGCACGACATCAAAATTCATCTTTGGCAAGTCTGGCAATGCACTGCTTCAGGGAAAAAAACAGCTCACTTTTAGAATTTTTTTCTCCAAATGAACTTCTTCGAGCAAAGTGTTGTGCGATGCAAAACAGCCGTTATACCTTGATAAAATTTCGTTTCGTGCAGATATCGAATAGGGCGATTGCGAATCTGTAACTCGGTCGACTAAAACGTTTCGCGATCGACAATCCGGACGCTAAGAACCTAAAAAATCGAGACAAATTCGAAACTCGCGCCGAACGATTCATGGAAACTTTCCCCTACATTCATATTTCTTTTATTTTTTCTTTGTAATAGATTTAATTAATTCTGCGAAAGAAGTAGACGCGTAAGATAGGCGTACAGGTTTAAGCCTTTTTGCTAGACGTTAAAAAAATAGTCGTTTTTTTTTCCTCAATTCGTTATAGATCATGGAAACGGAGATGTATCATCGTGAAATTACAAAAAAAAAGTAAGCGGTACATCTCGCATTGAAAGAATTTTGATTTGTTTCGTTATATAAATTGCGATTTAAAAAATGCACGTGTAATATGACAAATTGTCACAAAAACATTTAACAATCGAGAATAAGTTTGCGGGTGAATGTAACGACCGAAACGAATTGTACATTATCATTGTCGATCGCCCGTTAATTAATTGCCTCGACTAATTTCACAGGCTAAATGAAAAAAATGAATTAAAATTTTGCACACTGAGCGAAGAGCCGCGAAACGGTGGAGATCTCTTCGCTTACGTGAGAATTTCTCAACCGGACACGGTTGACACGCTCTTCTCGTCACATTCGCTAACAAATTTCGCTTTTTTTCCGTTCCGAGCCTCGCTCGGCCTATCCGGCTCGAACAACTCGAACGGGCTCGAACGAAAATTCAGAATTATCGTTTCTCCATCTCCAACCTCCCGACAACCATCCTTACTTTCCGCTTCACGGGTTTCTCTCAAACGCGGGAGAAAAGTACGAAATGGACGTATAGGAAAAAAATATAAAATAAAGAAAATAAAAATAAAACAAACACGAGGAATAATTAGCGAAAGAGTGCTGCTATCGACTGCTCGCCCATATCATGTACCCCTATGGAAAACTATTGACGCAGTTGTGTTACGTTACACACGACGATAGATTGTGACGCGTGCGATGTTCAAGCCGGAGATAATACGATAGGCGAATAAATAATTAAAAGAGTTTAAAAAAATGAAAAAAAGAAACAGAAAATAATTAATTACACATTCTACCATACGAATTATAATGATAGTTGTAAAAGGTGAGAATCTGTCGAGAGAGGGACAAGAAAGAAAAAGAGAGAGAGATAAATAAATATTATATTATAAACATTGATGACGACGAGAAAAGTGTATGTGTGAGTGGAATAAAAAAAAAAATTAAAAATAAGTGCACGTTATAAATACGCTGCATCTACGATACGCGTTATATGTTTTGTCACGAAATACACTGGTTTTTGAATAAATATCTATTTGAATTAAGTCACGCCTCTGTTGTCGAGTTAATATGCCACGACCCACCAATAAACTGGAGTAAACGACTCAGTTACTGAGTCGATCGAGCGGCAAGAACCTAGTCGTAAACTCGCTAATGCGATCATCATTTGAGGGAAAAAAATTAACGACTACACCAATTAATTAAATATTTACGGCAAGTTCCAAAAATGGAGTGAAAGCAAAATAAAATAAAAAGAAGCAGCGCGAAGTGATGATTTCGTTGAAGCGACGGTACAAAAGCGCGCGCTTCAACGCAGGCGGAGGCGGAGTCCCAGCGACGTAGACGAAGTTAATCCGATAGTTTCGTACGCGAGAAAGAGAAATTACACGAGGCGAGACGGCTCGGGCTCTTTGCTCTTTACCAGCGGATATCTGTAAAGAACCGGAGAAAAGAGAGAGGTGCAACAAGTCGAACGAGTGCCGCAGCGAGTTTGCGTAAGATAAAAAAAGAGGGTTAGATCGCAGCGCAACGCAGATTCGGGTGCGCGAGCAGCACGAGCGAGAGAGTGAGCTTCGGTCAATGCGAGAGGCGAGGGCGGCGGGGAGGGGGGAAGCCGCTCGACTGATGACACCTGTGGCTCGGTCGTCTCGATCAGTCCCGTCGCGGCTGTCCACTCGCGTCTATATACACGAAACGGCGTTGTCAAACGTTTTTCATACACAAGAAGTGTGTATACAGAGTTGTACGTATAAAGCCACGTGACCAAACCGTGACGTACACGAGAGGCGATAGACGATCGTAAACTTGCTTCCCCCAAGTGTTACAGACGTACGCACCTGTCCCTGTACCAGTGACGGTCTCCCGATCGCCACCACGATTTTCCTCTCGTTCTATCATGCCGAGGGAGACACACGACGGTTGACACTCGGCCATTGAGGCCTCGTCGATGTTAATCGTACCCTATGCGAGCGAACCGGCGAAACGCGCCAACGTCACGCGCCACAAGGTCTCCGGATCGTCAGCTCTCAGACCTTGTACGTTTGTCCAGAGTATTTACGAGATATTACTTTGTTTTTTTTTCATACATGTTTGGTGACCCTGTTATTGTCTCTCGATGTTTGTCTTTTCTTCGCATTAAGTCGTGGCGTTACGAAAAACACGAGATCAGGATGAAAATTTCGCAGTTTTTTGCGTCGTAAGGTTCTATTTTCTTTTGATTTGAAACGAAAGCAGACGTTATGTTTTTGTTTTGTTTAGCGAGATCGAAACACGTTTGTCCAGAGTATTTACGATAGTACTTTGTTTTTTTTTCATACATGTTTAATGACCCTGTTATTGTCTTTCATTATTTTTCTTCACATTGCGTCATAGCGTGCCCAAAGACAAGAAATCAGGAAGAAAATGTCGCAGAAGTAATCTTTTTTTTTTTTTTTTTTATTCGGAACGAAATTAACCGACGCCATGTTTTTTTTTTGTTTATGGCGATCGAAAGGCATCCGGTTGGATTCGTTGTGTCGTACGCGGTGAAAAAAATATATCCAAACGAGATTGTCTCGTTCGGCTGCGATTACCACGCGGTGCTCTCTAGAGATCTCAGCGTTCGGAGGACATGTACGTATATCCGCCCAAGAGGGGTCTCACTTATTTTGATAATTCGCTGCATAATAGTATGGGATAATCGTTGTCGTGCCTGACGCCCAACCCCCCCCCCCCCTCTCTTATATTTCTCGCTCTCGCTGTCTATCTTCGTTTATTTACGTCCGTTGCGCAAGCGATGTTTTCTCGGGAGGTTATAAAGTACGGCGCAATGAAACCTTGCCGATGAAAACGCGACAGGCCGGCGAGACGAGTGGAGGAGGCTTGCGCGCTCCCTTTGCGCGGCAATGCGCGACGACGGAGTAGCACGAATTCTAAATGGTGACCTATGCAACGGGGAGACTCGGGAATACCAAAGATAATAGCATTTTTTTTCGTAATAGCGTTTTTTTCGTCGGTAAACAAAAATCGGTCGAGCGGAAGTGGCAAGGACGCACTGATCTTTAGATTTCCAGTCCTGTTTGGATCGCTTTGTTTGTCGTATGCGATAATCTGGAAAATAAATTATGAGAAACGTGAAATTTCCTTTGATTTTAGTAGTATCGTAAAGTGATCATTCAGTAGAAATTGGTTCCCTGTTTTATTAACGAAGCTATTTAGAACGCTTTACTGTAATCAACCTTTTTTACGTATACTAGCATATACGGTCAAAACAACAGTGCCATCGAAAGCTGACAATCCTTCTTCGGTGATACTTCTTTTTTCAGCTTAGATATCAACGTCCGTGAAAAAGTTGATTACAGTTTTTATTACCGACCGTATTTCACCTGCTCTTAACGAAGCACAATATATAAGTAATATATTCGAGATTATGCAGCGAATGTAGAGCGAACGTTCATCAAAGAAATATTCTTTTTAAATATAGAGCAATCTATCTCTACTAATTACCGTCCGCGGCCGCAGCCTAACGAGATTAATTTTGAATCGACGCTGCGAGCCGTTGACGAAGCTAGCCGAGACGGTGGCGCCCTCTGAAACTTTCGTATTCGTCCGTTAGTAAATATGTTTGCGCGATGCAGTGTGGACGCAACAGGAGAAGTGTGAAAAGCCTCGGATTGATGTATGTAAAAAAGCAGGAGAATAAGAAAATATCGTGTCTCGAAGTCGATACACGTCGTTGGTAAGTGCAGAGGGAAAGGACAGAATCGAGCCACGGAAAAAACGGTGAAGTTGCGGTTGTCTGACCAAGAGGGAATCGAACTTTTTTTTGCTGCGTAAGTTGCAAACGTCGATAAAAAAGAAATATTGGTCAACCAGAAGTACCACACATTGATTCTTCGATTTTCAGTCCTATTTAGATCGCTTTATAAAAACAAATATTTTTTCTTTAATCATAGATTTGTCGTTCCGATAATCTGGATTAAGAGTGTTTAAAAATGCCGTCCATAAAATTTCTTTTGAATCCAGTAGTAACGTTAAGTGAACATTCAGTAGAGATTTGATTCCCTTTTTTTTCAATTCACGGAGTTCAATACATGGCTACTATATTCAAGATTACGACGTAGAGCGGTTCGTCAGGAAAATATATATATAAAAAATAGAATAATCTATTTCTACTAATTACTGTCCGCGGCCTTTGCCTGACGAGAATAAATTTTGAATCGGCGCCGCGAGCCATCGACGAAGCTAGCTGTGACGTCTGCGGTGCAATACCGGCCGGGTCGTAACACAACCGAAACCGTGGCGCCCCCTGCAACTTTCGTATTTGTCCGTTAGTAAACATGTTTGCGCGATGCTGTGTGGCCACGACAGGAGAAGTGTGAAAGGCTTCATGGATCTGAAAAAGAATAAAAGAATTAGAAAATATCTTGTCTCGAAGTCAATAAAAGCAGTTGGTAACTTACAGGGAGAAAGGAAAGAATCGAGCGACGTAAAAAGCGGCGAAGCTGCGGTCGGACCGGCCGGCTCGTCCGACCGAGAGGGGAAGTGGGATTAGCGTAGTGGGGGAAACGAAGTTGCTCGAACAATCATAACAATACGGCAGACGATGTGATTCAATAATTTACGCTTTAGACTGATAAGGCTCGATTTCTCTCTCTTACATTCTTATCCTCGTGCTTCTTATTCAAGGTCTCTCGGCTCCGTTTATGAATAATCGAAATAAATTGCAAATCATTAACGCCGCACGTCGCAACGGAGCGCTCGTCGAAATTCGTAGCTCTGAGGTATAAAAAAACGACATGTTCGCGCATTTACCGACGACGCTCCGGAGACTCGCATTCTTTATACATTCCGTCTCGAGTTTCGACAAAATATTTTTTGCGTGTCAACAACGATAATACTTTCAGCCGTAGATTCAAAATAGCATCGACGCTCGGAGGCTGATCGGGACGGCGACGATGATTCGACGAGGGAACCCTGCCAGTCGACGAATTACGGGCGCTTCGACGTGAGGGCGATAGATGGAGTGTGCGCCATTTCTTTCTCGAGAGACTCGGAGTCCCGGAAAGGATACGAAAATCACAAAAACAGGTAACAGCACTTTTTTTTTTAACGATTCTATATCTAAATATTCAATTTAAAAAAATTATATACAACATAATATATCATATATTAAATATAAGTCGGCATGAATTTTATCGTGGAAGGTTTAAAAAACAAATTATTCGCTCGCGAACAAAAGTTTCAGAGCAATTAATTGTTATCAGAGATAAAACTTAATGTATATGTTTTCGAAGAAAAATTTAATTCAACGCTAACGAACATTAAAATAATTGCTGAGCGATAAAGTTCCATGGCGTAACATATCGCCTTAATAATATACTACGAGTAACTGAATGTAAATAAAAAAGTGTAAGTAAAAAAAGCGTAAAAGAAAAAAAAAGCAGGAAGAAAATTGCTTTTACCGATAAATTTTGTGAACCCGTCGACAGTTCGGTCGATATGGGTTGAAAAGCTGTCGAAGAGAGTCCCGTAGGTTAGTCTTTAACTAAGAACCAAACAGGTTCTTTACAGTCTTTCTTACAAAGCTCAATTACGTTTTCATTAAAGAACTTCCGCCCGACAGTTTTCCATTCCCACAAAACGTCCAGAAGCTTCGGCGACATATAGACGACACCAAGCAAAGTGTAATCGAACAATCGTCTTAAACCACAGTCCAAAAACAAGCGTGATTCTGAATCGGTGCTGTTGGCGCGTTGCGTCCCACGACTGGCAAAGCAGCCACGCATTCCGAGACGCGGATTCCGGAGCGTTTTCATCGAGAAGTGGAACGCTTACGGTACCATTATTTTCCAGCGTGCAGAGACGATCGTGTTGTCACGTTCGTTGCTGGCTGCTATTTCCACCGTGAACCGGCGGCGGGCTTCGGCGGCAGTGGCGGAGAGCACTCGACGCGATTCCTCGTGCTCCTCCGCCATTGAGAAACTGTACGGGCCGACGTGCGGGAGGGAGGGGGGAGTACCAGTTCCTCGAGAGCGATCGGCGAGCCCGAACGGTAGGGGAGATCTTTGCCACCTAGCGGACTGGCGTTACCTACGGGCTTATCGTAAGATCGTGATTCCCGCTTCGCGAACGTCCTTGGGTCGCGCGAAACACTCTTACTTTCCGACTTTTCTCTCTCTCTCTCTCTCTCTCTCTCACTCGGGCAGACTTGCCGAGCGTACGCGAGGCGAGCTCCGGCGCCTGCGCTCTCTTCTCTCCTAACCCTCCCACGATAGCGGAAAAGCCAGGCGTTTCTAAACGTGCCATATGGACGGAGAGAGATTTCGTAACCCGGTTGATCTTCGCAGTGCGAAAATATTGTGCAGGCTGGCGGAGCGTTTTTGCTGCTCTCTCAGGGTTATCGCTCGGGGGGGGGGGGGGGGGGGGGAATTGTCGTCTTATCGAGTGGCCAATGCACCCGAACTGGCGATCCGAAATCGAGCTCCGCGTGCAGCAAGGAGAATCGCTGGACACCCGAGGCGCGGAGATATTTACAGTAGAGCATCGATTATCCAAACCCGGCGGGACCGGCTCTGGTTCGGGTAATAAAAAATGCGGATAATCAAAAGGCAATTTTTTTTACGGCGTTATGACATGTACATAAATAAGACATAAATGAAATAACAGTACAGTAGAAGCTCGATTATCCGATCCCGTCGAGATCGGGCAGGAAAAGTCGAAACGCTTTTTTTACGACATTATAATGCGTACATAAATAAGACATATATAAATGAAATAACAGTATAATATTAAAATGCAAACCATATGTTCATCAATATTTCAACATCGAAATCTTATTTCAAGGGTTTTGTGAAAGAAAGTCATTCATTTTTTTCTAACTACGCGCTTTGAGTAGCGAAATCTCGAAGCCGCTTCAGGATCAACTGCGTATGTAAGGCGATTTAAACCAGAGCTCGGCAGTACTTGGAGTATCGGGTAGTTATTTGGTACTTCAAGTACGAATACTTTTTGAGCACATGCATTTTGAGTACGAATTACGGATACTCGATGAACAAGCATGACATCAACTCAAGTAACATGACATCCTGTTTTTGTTAGTATATGATTAGTTGTCTAAACTTTTCGATAAGTACAATTTAAGAAATATATTCTTTTTAATTCCCTTAGAAAAATGACAGGGACCCTTTTCGTCTTTTAAAATTAAATTGTTTATGACATTTTTTAACGCATTTCTTTTTTTTATAAAAAAAATTAAAAATGGATTCAAAATAGCTTAAAAACGGAGAATTACCAAACTTTCGGTTAGCCCTTTTTTACAATGAGGGATCCATTGTTAATGACTTTACACTTTTTTTAAGCCTAGATAATGTTCAACGATACGAACCAAATTGCGAAAGGTAGTTGAGATAATTTGCACCTTCTGTACTTGAAGTATTTTTTGGTACTTCGCCCAGCGCTGATTTAAACGATTTGGTATTGAAACTAAGCTCCGAAGCGCGCTTTCCTACTTTGCTAGGATGGGTGAAACTACTCGGGAAAGCCGGTGCGTGAGCGGAATAACGCTGGAAAAGGAAAACCGCGCTGAACACCCTTGAACACGGGCGCCGATCCCGTCGCGGCGAGCAACAATGTACAATCTTTCGCCCTAACTTTCGTATAAACGGGGTCATCATTCGGATGATCGAGCCTCTACTGTATCTATGTTCGTCGTTCATTGCGTTCCCATCGGTTTCCAACCGACTTATAAATAAACGTCACGAGCCTCAAGCGGCCCTCGGAGCTCACCTGGCGCGCTGATGCTCTTCCCACTCGTTTCGTGACATATCTGTATCCTCACGAGCGACACGTGATGCTCCCTCGTACGGAGGAGTTTTTCCTCGTGTGCACGCAACGCGCACCAGGCCCCTCGTATCTTTCGTCTTGAGCCGGGGCATCCTCGGGGTCGTTATCGTTGCAACCCCCCCTGATTCTACCGACGAAAGTCGTGGCGGAAAGACATCTATTTTCCGTCGGAGGGATGAGAGAACGACAGACGTCTTTTTCCGTTCGTTATGACACACGCTGCTAAGATCAGAGTCGCACGTGCTACCAGCCCGGATCCATGTCACCGTGTTGACCTCGATGTTTTTTTTTTTCCTCTTCCTCGCATACTTCACCCGTATTTATAATCGTTGGTCCGAAAAGTTTCTACCTGTTTTCTTTTTTTTTGTTTCCAAACACATTTGAAGGCCAATGTGAGAAACAAAAAATAGTTTCGCAAATATTCGTAGCAATTCGGTGGAATGAATATTTTATTTTCCATCGTGAGAGGAACATTCTAATAAGATGTGATAATATCTTTATTGGATCCTATTAAAGTATCACGGAAATAAGATATCTTTTTTTTTTGTGACGAGCGAATATTGCTCCGTGTAGATTAAGACAACTTTTGTATAAAAAAATCGTTTCACATATATGATAAATGTGCGTGACAATTCGAACGACTGAATATTTTCTTTTCTATCACGCGAGGGTCCATCTAACAAGATATAACCATATCGTAATTATATCCAATTAAAATATCGTAGATATAAAACAGAGTAATTTTTATTTTTTTGCGACGAGTGATTGTTACGTCGCGGCTGTAGCTTGAAAGAACTTTTGTAAAAAAAATAATAGTCTCACAAATATGATAAATATTTATATCAAATCGATCGAATGAATTTTTTTTTTTCATCGCGCCGCGATCATTCTAAATAAGACGTAATCATATCCTGATTATATCCTAATTAGATATCACGGAAATAACATAGCATAATTCTTTTGCGACGAGCGCTTATTACATCGCGTCTATAGCTTGAGAGAACTTTCGTGAAAAAAAAAATATATAAAAAACATTCTCACATATATATAATCAATATTCATAGCAATTAGGTCGAATAAAATTTTCTTTTTCATCGCGTAATGATAATTTTAATAAGATATAATTATATCGTGATTACATCCTATTAAGATATCGCAGAAACAAAATAGAATCATTATTTTTTGCAACGAGTGATTATTACGCCGCGTCAGTAGCTTGAAGCAACTTTTTCATTTAAAAAAACAAAAAAAATGATGACGAACGATATCAATACGATATTAATAATTAAGCTTCATGAACATTTCGAACGGGAATTCGATCGTGCGACGCCTCGATGAATGACGTACGGTAAAAATATCCGAACTAACGAGGGTTCGGCAAGCCCCGAGAAAACGAAAGACTTTAAAAGTGTAAAGAGGATGGAGAGATTCCGTTGTTATTTCTTTTTTTTTCATTTCGCCTCGTTTAACCGAGGGGAGAACGGTTCTTCGCGGCTGTCGTTGTCGTCGTCGAGCGAGTGGCAGAGTAAGCCGCAGCGTTTGTTGGTTGGTTGGCGAAGGGAACCGAGGAGGGAGGGGGATCGACGGCGGCAGCCATGTTCGAAACCAAGATCGCACGTGTTCCGCCGCTACCCGGGCCGCTGTCAGTCGCCGGAGAGAGGTGGTCGTGGCGCGATGCGGGTACCTTTTTAATCTTCGAACAATATATATACCCCACGAGCCGCCCGCGCGTCTTGTCGATCCAGCACCGACCGAAGCATTTGTCTCTGCATTCGCGGACTTCCTTGTGGAATTTTCTTTTACTTATTTTTTACATTAAAACCAACGCCGCATCGCAAGTGTATTTTCATCCGTTGGGTTTATGACAGTGCTCTGAAAGACGAGGTGTGTGTTATTCAGTTACCTAAATCGCATGCGAGTATAGCATGTGGGAAGTCGAAAGTACAACCGCAAGGAAACTGTCGACACTCTGTTCCTCCAACTCGACTTGCCGCTAGCTATATCGAATAAAGATAATTTGTTGTTTATTTTTACAACCGCCTTGCGAACGGAAACTCGATCGGTTGAACGGAGGGGGAAAAAAATCTTAGCGCTTTAGTTTCACACTGACACACATACAATTCCGATTAGGTTCGGAACAAGAGTCGATCTTGGCCGAACACGTCCGTCCGCCCGCAGCGCTCAGCTGTTTCGTGGCGTTCGATCGACGAGGATCGATAACGAGTGTGTCCGGACACGCCGCACGCACGCAAACTGCAGTATACTTATATATACAGATGTATGAGATTAATTCGAAAAAGGCGCAACAGCGAGGAAACCCAGTGAAGTGTAGGTAGAAAACACGGAGACGTTGTACAGTGTGTGTCACTGTTCGAAAGGCGTAGAGTCAGGGGGAGCGACGATCGCGTTAGAGGCCCCTTAGAGGCGTCACGCTGTTCAATCGCAAACGGACCGGAACCGGCCGAGGGAGGGGGAGGGCGCTCGGGTAGGCGCGTGCGACTCTTTTGCCGAAGTGGGTTTTAATAACGGGTTATCGAACCGCGCGGCACACGGAGGTTTCTATCTGGGATTGCCGATCCAAAGAATGTATCTCACCGTGTAACCTCGAATTTCCGGCGAGCAATGCCGATACACAATCGAGCTCCCGCGATGGCGTCGCATGACGTCAGACGCCGCGGGGGTTTTTCCGTATCGATATTTCGCAATCGATTTTTTCTTTAGCAAACATTGCTTCATTGTTATTATTTTTTTGTCCTTCAGAATCGTGAACAACCGACGATCCGGTGGCGCACGAACGTGCACGCAGCGGCCGAAAGATAAACATTAAGCTGAGTTCGAGAAGGCCCTCAAAGCGGACGGCGCGCTTCGTCAGCTGTCTCGAGCGCCGCAACTTCCGTGAAGGAAAAAATACATATCGCTATTGATAAAATCCAACGCTGCCAGTGCGTTGTCCAAGTGCCAAGTGACACATCGGTCACGAAATTTGTTGAAATTCCCGACAAACGACAGGACAGAGTTCGGGTGGAGTTTGAACGCGGCAGTTGGTGCGGGAGCGCGCGCGCATGCGCGTCGCTGTTGTGTATCGAAGTGTGGATTTTAATAACGGGTCAGCGAATAAACTCTCGCGTCGCCGGGTTAAAACTCACGAACCGCGTTGAGAATCGAGTTTCGGCGAATCCGAGTGGCGGCGGTTTATAGTCTTGTTTTTAATTTTATTTTTTATTTTCTTACTTCTCCTCGGTTTTTCATTCGTGTGCGCGCGCCGGTGTCGCTCGGACGGAACGAAGCATTTTAAAACGAAGTATAACACACACATATATATATAATCGGGCGAGAGCGAGTGGTGTGCCGCCTTCGCGAGTCGCGATGTGTATCGCAACAACGATCGGACGAGGACGAAGAGCAGCAACAGCGGCAGTACGACGACGGTGAATGGAGAGACCGAGGAGAGAGATCGCGCGCGTACAGTGATGCAGTGCCGTAGTGTGAGTGCCAAGTGCCCCGTGCTTAAATCTTGGATTACTTGAAGATGCCCTCATCCACAGGATATTATGACGACAGAAATCCACTGCTCAAGGGCACATTATCGAGGTGAGTTTTTCACTGTTTTTAATTATTTTTTTTTACGATCTTTTGATAGTGTGAAGTTATAAATCGCTTCAAAACATGTGGTTGCCATATGCGTTCGACGCGAGAGATACTCGTAGATTACCGTAAACACATCGGTGCGACGGATAAGCCGTTTCCCAACAGCGAGATGTTTTTGTCGTAATTTTATTTTTTCGACGTTTATCGCTAGTGACAAAAGTTCGTCGAAGCGTGTAGGGCAGATCGGATAACGGCCGACAAATTCGCTGGTAATTTGAGTCTTGATGTTTTGGTTTCCGGTCGGTTTTTATTTTTTTAGTGGCTCGGAAGTAGCGGTTACTTTTTTTTTCTTTTTTTCATAAAATCGATTAAGTTTAAGTCTACGACGTCGTGAATTGTTTACAGTCGCTCGGTACATATGCAGAAGCTTTTCCGTTATCTCGCGGATAAGAAACAATAGACCATTTGTATTTTATTTTTTTCTCATCGTTTTAACGCTTATCTCGTGGCCGATAGACTAGCGCGGAAAAGCGACATTACGGTGTCACAAACTCACGGCTCCACCCGCCAGTCGGTAATTCACTTGCATTAACCAGTACGAAGCCATAACGATAATCGATAAGTTGGCCGAAACTTGAAAAATTCACATGACTCTAATTTGAAAACACAAATGTTTGCTGACGCAAATGTTCGTCATTATTTTCCTGTCTGAGAAATTTTCGTGTCTGAGCAACTTCAAATTATGTACATAGTATATAATATTTATAATTATATAATTTTTTCTCCTAAAAATCCATTTACGATTTTTTTCACCCTCGAACAACGCAACGCTTACAGAAATCACGATAAGAATTATCGAACAACATTTCCGTCTGCGTATATAATTTTGTAGCTGTATATTTTTATTTTTAATACGGCTATGGTTAAAAAAGAAATGTTTGAATAATTTTCAAAATCTAAAAGTCTCAAAATTCGAAGCGGCTGATAATTATGCGCATGTGTATAGAACGCCGACGCGTAACGCGCATTATATTGCAAGCGATGTCCGGTTGCGCGCGATAATGAACGAGCAAACATTTGCGGACGTGTAAGAGAAGCGAGCAATACGATCCTCCGAGGAATTTCCGTGTCCGAGCGATCTCCGACTGTTTCTACTCTGGTCTAGGTGTCGAGGTTGCTCGTTCGGAGGTCTGTCTCCGTTCCGCCAACCGCGGCTGTTGTTTCTCGTCCGCTCGGGTCGGCCAGTCACTAGGCCAGTGTGTCGCTCAGCGAGTAGCGATCGCGTGTACGATGTTTTTAGGAACGCGCCACTACACAACACACCGTTGGCATACCCGGACGTATATATATATCTCCTCCGTTCTCCCCCCCCCTCCCTATCGTCGTGTGTAAGATCTTAAGCACAATACCATTGGACACAATCCTGTCTCCAGCGCTACATAAAATCACAAATGCATGGACCAAGTTCGTCCAACGCCTTTGCCTCGGACGAGCAACACTGTTAAAAAAATTGCAAATTTAACGCACCAGACTAAACACGTTTATGCAAAAGCTGGTACATTAAATTTTAATGTGCAATGTGGTGAAATGTTAATGGAGTTTTACGGTGAAATGAAAGTAAATTATTGGCTGTAAAGTACTTTTATAGTAAAATTAAAGTAAATTAGGAGAAGTAAAGTATTTTGTAAGTTTTTAATATACTGTACGTTAATTTTTCAACACAGTTGTACACGAAATTTAATAGAGCAGTTTGTGCATAGCTTCCACTACCAGTAAACTAAATTGCATACGATTTTTTTTACTGTGAACGTGCCCACTCCATGTGCTCGCAAATATATTTTTTTTACCTCTCGAACCCTCACTACGCGAGGTCTCTTCCACTTTACGTGAGCTCGAGCTTTCGAGCTGTTTGCGTAACAAGCGTGCAGCTCTACGAAATATCGTTCCGAGTCGAGTGTTCGAAACGTGCCGAAGAAAAGATTTGTTTGTATGCTTTTAGGAACGCGCGACCACACAACACACCATCGGTACGCTAAAAAAAATCGTAAATTTAATGTACCGGACTGGAAGTTTTTGTGCAAAAACTGGTCTATAAAATTTTAATGTACAATTGTGGTGAAAAATTAACATACTTTTTCATAACAAAACAATGCGTTGTTTGTCGCAAACAAAAAACAGACTTGATCGTATGTCACCGCGAATTTTGGTTGATTCAGAAATTTTTTCTTCTCAGTGTAGAGTAAATTTGTACTATGCCTGAATTCGTACAATGCCTAAATTAATACAACGCTCCAAATAAATGGTTGGACTAACCAAAGCACAGTGAGATACGTTCAAAGGTTACTTAGTTAGGTTATTTAGTTGGTACTACAAAAATGTTTAAACCGCTTGAAGCAAATAATCCTTTAACAAAACAATGCATTATTTGGACCAAACAAACACCAGCCTTTTTGTTGATCCAACGTTTCTTTTTTCTTGTCTTTGTGTAGAATAAATTCGAATAACGACTACATTCTTCCAACGCCTAAATTCGTACAACACAAAAATTCGTAGAACGCCTAAGTTCGAACAGCCCCTAAATTCGTATAACGCTCCATGCGTTCGTAATTTTTTTTTACCTCTCGAGCCCACACTCCGTGGCGTCTCTTCGGGTTTACGTGCGCTCGAACTTTCGAGTTGTTTGCATAACTCGCATACAAGAGTATGGAATATTGTTGCGTGTCGAGTGGTCGAGACGTGCGGACGAAAACATTTTATTGCGTTTGTCCGCACCGTTGAGAGATTCATCGATCGTACCGACGTCACTCTCCAGAGGGGGGGGGGGGGGGGGAGGAGAGGAGGCTGGTGCAAACACGTAATTGACGAGAAGCCAACGTGCTTGCCCACAGGGACAGCCGTCTGACCGTGGAACAACGTGCCTAGCTGCAGGTACGACTAGCTGTATTCTCCCGTTGAATCACGCTATTATTATTTATTTATTTCACTGTGGGCTTTGCCACTGACAGTGACCGTATTTGCCGCAGAATCCTCCGTTCGCCATATAACTTTTTTCGTTGTTTACTCTTTCCGGCGAGGCAGAGAGTCATCGGTCAAACTGACTAACTGACACGGTGCCGTAATGCTCGCAAACGCAACACGTGTCAACAGCACTTTCTTGACGGCTGACTCGAACGGACTCTTGACGTTGGTGCGTTAAGGAAAAAAAATGTTTAATCATAATTCTCAGTCACGGACGATAAGTACATGATAGCGTTTCAGTGTATTTTCTTTTCTTCAATGTCAGTAACAGGTTCGTTATTTTTTTTTCATTGGAACAAAAAACTTTAAATTATATTTGCTAGGTTTTCATGAATTAAAAAAAAAAAAAATTAAGTTTTTAAGAAATAAATTTAATTGAAAAGAAAATTCTACATTTTTATAATTTCTAAATTTTTAACATTTGTACATTTTTTGAAATGTCCTGCATATTTTTGAACGGAGGAAGTTGTTTACTCTTTCGGGCGTATCGGGAGTCATCGGTCGAACTGACTGACTGACACGGTGCCGTAATGTTGGCAAACGTAACACGAGTCAGCCGTACTTTCTTGACGTCTGACTCGAACGGACACTCGACGTTGGTACGTTGAGGAAAAAAAGACAAGATAATTCTCACAGCCGCTGATGATAAGTAATACGATAGCGTTTCAGTGTATTTTTCTATTGAATTCAATGTCAGTAACAGTGATTACTAGTAGGTTCTTTATTTCTGCTAATTTTTTTTTCTCGACAAATTTTCTACACAACTTTGAACCGAGGAAGTTACTCGTGGTAGGAAGAAGTGAACGCACAAGCGAAATTTGAGCCGCACCGTCAATCTCGATACAACGATGACCTTTACTCATATACACGTATTTTTTTTATTTTTCTTTCTTCGTTCATTATTTCGCACACTACGCAAGAATCGATTGTCGTGTGTATTTTCGTTTCTCTCACGCTCGTATTATGAGCGACGCTATCTCGAAAAGTGAAACGATCATTTTCTCTCTCGCTCCTCATCCGGCGTCGATCCCGACCTCGATATTCGAAATCAAACTTTCCAAGAACTCACCCAGTCGCTCGCGAGACTCGCTCTCTTCCCCACCCTCCCGTTCTTTCGTTTACTTCCACACACCGTCCGAACGGCGACTTCACTTTTTTTTTTTTTTTATAAATATTTATTAATTTTTTTCTCGCAACTTCGAACGCTGGAACCGGATTGGCAGGACTCCTCGAGGCGGCGACCTTGAGCCCCTTCCGATAATATTATCTACAACTGTACCGTGTTCCGGATCTCACGAGGCGTCCCGACCTCGGAGTAAAAATTCTCCTGCACTGCGCGGCTGTTGGTCTTTCATTCTTAAAAGTCCACTTAACTTTTTCATTTTTATAAATATTTAATAATTTTTTTTCTCGCAACTTCGAACGATGGAACCGGATGTCAGGGCTAGAGATGTGCCGTGAAGGTCATTCTTTGTAAGCGTCAATTGAATCAAAAAATTACCGTATTTTTTATTCCAGAAAATGTTTGTTTTTCCATGACTGCAAGTTTTGTTCGAGCTCACGAATATTGTCAAACCTTGAGCGTCCTTTTTCCGCGTTACAAATGTGGTACATTTTTGGCAGTCTAGGTTAATTTTAAAGGCATTTTTCTCTCGTTGACTTTGCAGTCATTCGCATTTCATTTTCCATCGATTAATTACCAAAAGTGTTTTAAACCGAATAAAAAAAAAAAAAAAAATCTCGAGATTAACGCGATCGCTACTTTCTTAAATTCGAAGTTGGAACCGTGCAGCTCTTTAGAGTTAATCTCGCCGTTGTCGCAGTGCGTTAATTTCCTCACCGGTCGCAAAGTCGGCGCTCGTCTCCAATGAGGACTCCTCGAGGCGACCTTGAGCCGCTTCCGATAATATCATCCGCAACTGTACCGCGTTCTGGATCTCACGAGGCGGCCCAGCCTCGAAGTGAAAATTCTCCTGGGCTGTACGTTTAACAATGAAACACTAACAGTCTTTCATTGTTAATCGTTGACGTGACGCTTCGTGGGTCGGAGTGACGCGGAGGAACATACCGGAGGATTCGGAGGATGCCCGGAGGCTTAACAGGTTCTCTTTACTGGGTCGACGTTTGACCTCCGTGCGGAGCCTCGCCGGAGAAAATCACGGACGTTCGAACTATCGCGCTTGCGAGCTCGCTGTTCGGTGAACGTGCACACACTCGCTTGGCACCTCTCCCTCTCGCTCCCTCCCTCTCGATTCTGCCGTTGTAGACCGCTCGAGACTGTACACGTTTATATTCGTGTCCCCGCGTTGGCTCTCAGCGGCGAGCCCGCCCATGCTCGCTGTTTGGCTTACGACCGGTGCAAATGTGGGACAGGGTCGAGCATACGAAAATCGCTGCGCTCGGGGCTTTCGGCTTGTTACCCGCTCGTTATGTTATATACACACCGTGTTACGATCCTTCGCGCGTAAGGATACAAATCGATGATTCACTAAGTCGGAATTAATACCGAGAATTTAACTCACTTTTTTCCCTTATTAATTCTTGATTTTTTTTGGTCACGGTCAAAACTTTTCTCGGTTACCGTGTAGTCTCGGTTGGGGAAGTATTACAATTTTTAAAAAATTGTTTTGGTTATTGAAATGTAAACAATTACAGATCCAAGGTCACTGATTCGCTTCTAATAATTATCGATGACATATTTCCAACTTTTATTTTTTATTACTCGTCCCTTCAGATTAAAAAATAGTTCACTGAAAAAAAGGGGGATTTTCGGACGGCGATGAACTTTTGGAAAAGCTCGACTGGAATACAATCCCGCCCGAACGGACTACAGAGAAACATATTTGAAGGCATTCTCGGGACCTCCATGATAAATTTCTCCACTGTTCAAAATTTCATTGCAATCTAAAAAAAGATATCCGAACATAATAAATATATATATATTTTTTCTCGCCCACGAAAAATCGAGATTGTCGCCCGAACAATTGATTACCCTATAAAATTTCATTGTCCCCGTGGAGCGAAGTGCTGGGTTGGCGCAGGGGAAATTTGAATAAAGTTCGATGGAGAAACGGAAAAAAAAATTGTGTTCTTTTTTTCGTCCGGGGGGGGGGGGGGGGGGGAGTGGGGGAGTGTCTCGATGAGGTTCTCTCGTTAACCGCGTTTTGGTCATTGCTCCCACGCCGCCGAAAGCAACGGAGAAGAGAGCAATCGCGGAAGCGGCGCGAACAACGCGGTAATGGTGTAATCGTACCGTGCGGAATTAAACCCCCGACGCTGGCGCACCGCCGGTATGAGCCTGGCCATACAGCTCTCGTCAAGTATTTCCACGGTATTCTTCGTGGCTAACGAGCCCACGCACTCTCGCACTCCCATTCGTTCCGACGATTTTCGTCACTATAGAGTTAACTGTGTGTTCGTGTATTACGCACACATACATGGGGCATTCCGCGTCAAATCAGCAGCACATGTCCTTTAGCTCCGTCGATTTTATTCATTTTTTAGTATGTTTCTGTTACCGATTCATAAGGCTCTCGGGATTTTTTTCAGATTTTTTTACACGACCAGTGAAATTTTTTTATTCCCGAAGAACCAATTCCGAAAATGCTGTTTTAAAAAATCGGACAAAATTCACACCGATTCTATGATTTAAAATATGATTGTTGAGCACCAGGCGATAATGGGATCTCAATATTTATTATTTAAAAACTTTTTTCATTATGTTAATTGTATTCGGGACTTCTGGTATTCTTGTAAACTTCAGAAAAATTGAAATCCATTGATATTCGAGAAAGCTATGACCGATTAAAAAAAAATTCCAATTGCGACATGAAAGAAACTAAAAATATGCAAAAAAAAATAGTAAATATTGAGATCCCATTAACCATGGTGTTTAAAAATCATTTTCTAAATCATAGAATCAGTGCGAATTTTTTCCGATTTTTAAAAAAGCCCTTTTCGGAATAAGTTTTTGAGGAATCAAAAATTTCGCTGGTGTTAAAGAAGTCTGAAAAAAGTTCCGAGACCCTAAAGGGTCGGTAATAACATCATACAAAACGAATGAACAAAATCGACAGGGGTGAGGGACATGGGCTGCCGATTTGACGTCGAATGCCCCATACATATATATAGCGCACAGAACGAAAGCTTCGACTGTTAGATGGCCAGGGTTTGTGCCAACCAGCCTTACTGTCCTCGCACCCTCCTACCCTCTCGCCGCCGTTTCTCTTTAATTCTCTGACTCTGCCCTTTTTCCCACCTCCGCCCCCTCCGTCGCTTTTTCGCTTTTTCTCTCATTATCGTCCCGACTGCCAGCACTGTTATATACGTACGGCAGGTATTACTCTCTGGTATACGCGCCAAGCGAATCGTACGGTTCTTTTGACGCGTGACAAGTGCGGGGATAGACGTAAGCAGAGGAGAGGGGGGGGCGGCGTGGACAGGCGTAGGAAGGAGGAATTGAACAGAAGCGAAGGGACGGTACGTGCTCGTTCATAATAAGCTCGCCGAGGCGGGAGGGAATGACGGGGTTAGAATAACCGCTGAAAATTTTTCCTCACACTCGATAATACCGGAATAAAATTATTTTTCATTTTGTCGCTCAATTTTGTTTGCGGATCGTTAACTCCGGCCCTCCTCGAGCGCGACTGCCGTCGCGTCGTTATCTGCGCAGCTCGTAGATGTAAAGTAATTAGGTTCTTTCAAAACAAATTTTTTTGACTCAATCGTTCAATCGATCATTCTCTTTCGCTCATTTTCTTACGTCACTCGGTTACTTATTTGTCAATGTTTTTCAATTATTTATTTGTTTAATTATTAAATTATTCATTTATTTAATTTATTTTTTGAGTTGGATTTTGCACGATTTTGTGAAACTTTGTTTCACCGATACCTTTCGCGGCTCCCTGCACCTTTGGCGCTTGCGGTGTGAATCGTTTTCAGAAAAACAAAGAAAAAAAACTTTTCGTGGAGACTTTCCCCTGGCTGCGAAAGATATTATTTCTCAATTGCGGATAGAGTGGTCAGAGTGCATACGTGCGTCGGATACGCGAGCTCTTCCACACCACCGGGACATTCTCGATAATCTACTGGTTCTCCTCTACAAGCATAAAATATACACCCGGTCTCGTACGAAGCTGCCGCTGCTGTTCGCTTACTCGCTTAGGTTGCTCGACGCTGCCATGCCCCGCGCGCAGCCAACACTTTCACCGACGGATTTCTAACTGCTGGCACGAGCTTTGGCATCGTTCACAACGATTCCTATACACATACGCGCATATATATATATATATATATACGCACACAAAGTGTGGGTAGGTAAAACAGGCTCCTGACTGTGCAAGGGAGATGAAATGTGAAAAGAGACACGTGGAGAGAAAAATTGTGAAAGATGTGAATTTAAAAAGTTTAAGTTAATTAACTACAAGTTAATAAAGAAGAAACATTGTGGAAAACGAACATTGAATGTTGTTTCTTTGTTAACACGTGAGATTTACGATTAAGTTGTAAATATTAGCTATAAGTTGTAAAACGGATATATATATATATATATATATATATATATATATATATATATATATATATATATATATATATATACATACATTATATATGTATATATATATTTTACTAATCGTAACTTCTATTCCTAAGTAAGAAATTGCAAACAGCTCAATTTTCAGGGCAACGGTAAATTCGATTTTCCTTTTTCCTCCACATCGTTTTGCTCTTTCGTTATTTTCCACTAATAAGAAAAATGAGTCACGGATTACAGAAAAATGCTGTATTTTCTCACTCCTATAACATTGATTAATGCTCGTAGTTTATACTCGCTGTTCAAACAATCGTCTCAGCGCAATAATATTTGTCCCGCGGCTTTAAAAGAGAAATTGGATAGTTGATAAATACGCCAGTGTCGAAGATTTTTTTTTCTGCAAACAGCTCGATTTTCAGGGCAGCGGTAAATTCGCTTTTTCCTTTTCCTCCGCACATCGCTTCGCTCTTTCGTTATCTTCTCCCGATAAGAAAATCGTTTACAGGCAACAGAAAAATAAAAGTAAAACGCTGTATTTTCTCGCCCCTTTGTATCGTTGATTTATCCGGTAGACAAGAGATCGTTCACCGACGATAAGATAGCGGGTTACCAGCGTCACGGCGTCGAGTGCGAATCGTTCGTTGTGCCACACGTGCGCGATCGACGTTTCATATATTTTTTTTTTCGTAATTTTAAAAAATATTATTTATTGTTTCTCCTGGGTCGACGTTCGATTATCGCTCGAGTGAGCGCACGTAATTTATACTCGCTGTTCAAACAGGCCTCTCAACGGAATGATATCCGTCCGGTGGCTTTGAACCAGAAATTGGATAGTTGATAGATAACATTTTTGTTGGAATTTAAAATTGAAAATTCTATTTTTCGTCGCTAAATAAATCCGAGAAAAAAGACCGCGGAGGAACATCTTCGTCTCGTCGGACGGGACGTAGGTATGCAAGCGCGTAAGTACGAAGCGTACACGCAGGTGAAAGTTGTGCAGCGGCAACAGAAACGTCGGAGGACTCGGATAGCCCAGACGTCGTTGGAGGCGCGCGTGCGTGGCCTCGTTCTTGCATGCCTATGTATATTTGTTTGAGGAAAAAAAGAAGAAAAAAATTAAAGAGAAAAAGAAGATGGAAACGAGGGGAAAAAACGAGGAAAACGGACCAGCTTTGTCTTTGACGAGTCACGTAGTTAGCCGCGTTGCCCAAGCCGCGGTGTGAATGCCCCTTGAATCCCGATGGCCGCTAGTGCTCCTCTCCCGCCACTATTCGTCTTCGAGAAAGACCAGCAGGAACACTACCGAACCACGTGTCTATATATCTCTCTCTCTCTCGGTGCTGCCGCTGCGGCATACACTTGGGCGAAGGTGTCAATGCACTCTGGGATATAGATGAACTTTTATCTAGAGAAAAAAATATCAATAGTTTTTTTTCTAGACTTTGATCGTGATTTTTTTTTTCGGTCATCGATAAGTAATTTACAAAAAGCAAGATTTTCTTGGAACTTCCTCACGAGAATCACAAGCGATGCACTTTCATCTAGAGAATTTGTTTTAGACCTTAATCCTTTGTGTTTCAAACTCTTTATCCTGATTTTTTTCGGTAATCGATATATGTTATTTAAAAAGAGCAAGGTTTTCTTGAAAAATCTTTATCTTTCCATTTCAGGATTTCAATCGTGATTTTTTTTACTTTTTTTTTTAACTAATCGATCAATTTAAAAAACAAGATTTTTAAAAAACCGATAATTATGATAGTGACCTTCGATTTTACGACGCGTACGCGACGAAGATTGTTGTCCGCTCGATCTTCAAATTGTGTTTCACGGTCTCGGCTTCCCCGGCGGTTGGCTCGTATTGACGGCTTTTCGCAAATTCTCACACGTTCTCGAACAGCTGAAATCACACGAGTCATTATGTGTGTATTATTAGCGGCACTTGACACGTCTTTTACCCGCTACGTATACGTAAGATACATTTTTTCCATCGAATCTTCTCGAATATCGAATTCTTATCGGCACACATATAATAAAATACATATATATGTATATTATATATATATATGTAAAACTTTTTGGTAGAATTTCTATAAGAATCGTTTAAGCTGCGCGACGCCCCGTTAAATCATCAGGACGATATTCTCGTCGGAAATAAGTCAAAGAATTCTATAGCGAGCTCTCGAAGGTATTTCGTTAGTGAGGAATAATGCATGTGATGAAGTGAACCAGCTGGTGAATTCCCTCCCCCCCCCCCCCCCTCTGGAAGAGTGATGAGGCAGAAACAGATTAAACGGGGACGGAGTTACGGACGAAAAGGTGGATTATGAAAATCCTATGAATGTTCAATCTCGATCGTTCGTATTATTGGAAAATCGGGTAAGGCAACTTAGCAGGATGGAATTTATGTAGATAACCGGCTTGAGAGACTTGATTCGCGAAGAAGGAAATTCCTCGGCCAATAATTTCACTCGTTCGTCCCTCTATTACATATATATATATATGTACATGCCATATATAAACCTTGTTCGATTCTCTGAAGGCGTGACGTCAGAATCTCGCGGAATAAGAGTTTACCGTTAGGCTGGCACAACGAGAGGGAGGCAGAGAGCAATCCACGGCAGAAAGTCCGTGGGAAACGCGCGCGTCGCCGAGGACGAAAGAGAGATTTACGCTAAAGTTTATATATATATTTTTTCAAATTAAATTTTTATTTTACTTTTTATTCAGACGGAGTTTTATTCGAAAGAGCGAAGGTATTGTCGAATGATTGTAGAAAGCATTAAAGACATTTTCCATCGATTCAATATTTCGAATTGCATGTTTAATGCGCTGAGAAAAAAAATTGTTTGGATTAACCGAGAGTCGCGGCGACATTCGTTCGAGGGTGTTGTTTGTTTTGGTACAAATAAAGCATTGTTTTTTTAAGCGTTTATTTGCTTCCATCGACACAAAATTTGTCGATTCAACCGAACGTTTTTGAATGTATGTCACCACGACTTGGTTAATCTAACCATTTCTTTTTCTCAGTTTATGACACGAAATATTAATGAGCATTAAAAAAAAAAACTAATTATGATTTTTGAAAATTTATTGTACGATTTATATTGCATTTCCGGTTATCAATTCTACTAATCAGTTAACTCGTCCGTTCGTTGGGTTCGTCACCTCGGCAAGAATCGTCGACGAGCTTTACTGAGAACTGCATTATCGCATTCATAAATTGATAGTGCGACAAGCGCAAAACGCGCGCACGGATTAGCGTAACCAACGTCAATGACGTAGACGCGGCGAGCCAGTCGGTCTCGAAGTGCGCGAAATTTTAACGATGCAATTTAACTACTCAAGCATATGAACGAGCTCGTAAACAAAAATTTCATTTTTTATTGCATTTGAAAAAAATGCAGTGAAAAATAAAAAATTTTAATTAAATATTTAATCCAGCTTATCGCCTGCTTCGCAGACGATATTTCTTTTCCATAAATAAAATTTAAAAAATAAATTTTAATATCAAATTTTCAGTCCAATTTATCCATTGCATCGAAGATGATATTTTCCTTTCGCAAAAATATATATAAATACATATGAATACACACGATAACTTCGGCGCAGTCTCTTCAACGATATCCAAGTTCGACCCGCCATTCTCGTACAGTTTCCCGTCCTCGTCCAGCTGTGCTCTCCGGGATGGAGCGACGGCCGGGGAGGGGGGGGCTTCGTAACGACAAATATCTCTCTGATGCGCGCGATGAGTGTGCCTGGCCGAGGTGGTGCCGAGTTCGTCGAAAATCGTTTTTCTAAATTTAACCGCGGCATACACAATAAATTCACGGGGCGAGTAGGTATTTCGGGTTTGCCGCCGACGGAAATACCGTTCCGAGGGGGCTCCGTGCTTTAATCTCGCTAGGCTCCTCCATCCGCAGCGTCATCGGCTGCACGACTTCTTGGCGACGACGATCCCTGTCCCACCCGTCGTCCCTTGCCCCGTCGGTCATCACGCTCGGAAGGAGCGAGGGTGCCGGGCGGCTCCTTGCTCTCGCGGCCAAATCGCTTTGGCCCGCTGACGTCGGGGGCAGTGGCAGTGACAGCGAGACGTGAATCACTTAGCGAATCTACAATTTTCGCTGTCTCTTACCCTCTACGGAGCGCTGCCCACGGTCGGAATCGTATCGTTGTATATACTCCAACGCAACTCGACGAGCACTTTACACTCCGAAGAACGATCCTCAAACTCGTTCGAAAAACCTAATCTAGATTTTCACCGATCAGCTGACCATTCCCGGGGGTGCAATTGATAGACATTGAGAATTCGTTTGATTCAATTTGATTTAATTTTATTTTGTTTGACTTCATTGATTTCGTTCGATTTCATTTGATTCTATTTGATTTCACTTGATTTCGTTTGATTTCGCTTGATTTCGTTTGATTTCGTTTGATTTCGTTTGATTTCGTTTGATTTCGTTTGATTTCGTTTGATTTCGTTTGATTTCGTTTGATTTCGTTTGATTTCGTTTGATTTCGTTTGATTTCGTTTGATTTCGTTTGATTTCGTTTGATTTCGTTTGATTTCGTTTGATTTCGTTTGATTTCATTCGATTTCATTTGATTTTTTACTCTTTGAGCCATGGTTCATGCATCGAATAACTTATCCAGATGAAAACTACCTTAGAAAAGAGGTCGTGAAAAAGTTTGCATTTCTTTGGGTCCAGACATGAATTTCACGAGCGTGTCATTATTAAATTTCTTGATGATTGTCATCGAGCCTTTTAGACACGAGCATACGGCAGTCTGACGAGACGGTAGCGATACACGAATCGACGGTTGAATATAGCTTATAGGGTAGAATGAAAAACAAGTTGTTGAATCCGGTGACACCGATCATGATTGATGTGCCAAAATTTCGAATGAAATATATTTGAATGAGAGTGCAATTGGCGAGTAAAACAAAAAACTTTGGACGATAAGTGCGGGATGAGAAGGAAAGAAATTGGAGAAGGTGACGACTCGGAACGGGACGGAAGAAGCTCCATTAGAGCCGTTCTACACCCGCGCCTCGGTGACTACAGCTTCTCTCGTAACTGCGAAATAAGCGACGCAATAAAGGCGTCACGTGCACGCTCGTTTTGTTTACGTCGTACTAGCTCGAGAGCCCCGGTGCTCTCGCGTGGAGTGAAAGTTTCCGCAAGGCGTGTATACTACTGCGTATAATATACCGCATAGGATAGTCGGTATGAGGCTGTACACAGTATAAAGAAAACGGTATGCATGTAGCCCCGCGCCGACGATCAGAACGACGAGTACGACGACGGCGACCAAGATTGTAGAGAGCTAGGCCAGTAGTCGGCCCATTTCGATTCGTTGGATGCACCGACCAACGACCGTCAGTCGTGTGCCACAGCCAGCGTGCTTACATTCTCCCGGAAGTTCGGTATAATTCGACTGTTATTTTTTAACTACCAACTCCGCTTCGATTATCGAGTCGGCGAGTACCGTAAAACACGCCTTACGGTCTCGGCCCTCCAGATCAGCTCCAAATTGTAATTGGACTGACGGTAGATTCGACTGTTTCGTGCGTAACAAATTATAGAGTCTATACAACTTTTAAAACATGTCTGCATGCATTTTGTTTCCTCACAGAGGAATCGTCGGTCTTTGTATTAAATTTATTTATTTGTCAAATATCTATGTAAATGTATATATTTAACATATTTATATATAGTGAAAATATATGGATATATATATATATATATATATATATTTCCATATCTCATGAAAAATATATATATAAAAAAGAATTGGCGGAACGATTTGCCAATATCGATCGTCAGGTGCAAACATTTTATTTCGTAGTATCGTTCGAAAATAAAGTACCGACTGTGGAACGTCGATTAAACGAGCCTGGACGGTAACTAACTAAAAGTGCCAGCGATTACAAATTGCATATAGAACGAAAATTACAAGTTATGATTAAATTCGATTGCGCGCGCGGAGAAACTTCTCTCGTTGCGAATTAAAACCGGATACAGTATACGTAAAAAATCGAATATGGTATACCGAGTAACAGGTATTAAAAAAAACTTAAAAAAAAATGTTAACAATCTATTATTCCGGACTCGGTCGTCTTTCCGCCCATCTTCCGTAACCGCGATCTCTTCTTCATCGACCCGGATACTTTATTTCTCTCTGCGAGCGACCCTGTCCCTTTGTGCCCTTAATTTCCTCGGCAGCCTCGGTACTGCCTAAAAAAATAAGAATCTTTATTGTCAGTTGGGTAAGGTGAGTCGATTAGCGGAGAGTCTCGCGACCGCGTATATACTTACTACTTTCCCATCGCCATTGTGTCACCCTCGAGAAGTCTCTCGTCCATCCCGACGCTGCCAGATAGAGGGAGAGAGAGAGGGAGAGCGCGACGACGAGTTTGGCGACGCCGACGGGTCGACGCCACCGGCCGACGTCTCTCTCCGACGACGACGTCGGAACGAGTCGCTTGGCGACGCATTACGTTACACACGTTCAGGCTCCAAACACAATCATCCGCGAATCACGGACTCGTAAAGAACATTCGCAATCTCGTCGTCTCTTCAGTCGATAAACGCTTATTTATTTATTCATTCATTTATTTATTTATATATATATATTTATTGATTTATTTAAAATGTTTCATGTCTTGCTCAAAAGGGGTAAAGAAAAAAAAATATTATAAGCTGAAAATGTAAGCCATTTTTCTTCTTTGCCCCTTCAGAGCAAGACATGAAACATTTTAAATAAATAAATAAATCAATAAACAAATATCCTACCCTTTGTCTTTATGCGGGAGGGAGCTCGATATACCCTTGTAATCCTTTTAGAATCGGTGGGTAAAAATAGCATTTTGCCGAATTTCAATAATCCAGCACAGACGACAAAATTTGGATCTCATATTTCTTTAAGGAGGATCTATTGTTTCTTTGAAGTAAAAAATGTGATTGAAAAAAAAAATTCATCACGGCTGTGTCGAATCGCATGAAATATTAGTAAAATTAATTATGCATTCCAATGATATACTTTGCAAAAATGATCCGTGTATCGAAGATTAAGAAAAATATGCAGTCAAGTTTAAGAATCTCAACGACTTCGGAATCGTCATCACGCACAACTGGCCAACATCACATCAAGAAAAACGAAATCACAAGTAATTTCCTAAAACTTATATGAACCATTTTTAAAGAATTTATGAGACATAAAATTATTGACAGATTGATAATTCTATGTCGTGGATTCATGATGCGTGGTAAAACACTTAGAATCGAAGGTGTATTAAAATGAACCTGAACTGAGGTTATGTTTGGTTCTCTGAACGCATCGCCTTCGAGCGGAAAGGTTGTCGAGCCTGGCATGGATAATTCGGTTAAATTGATAGACTACGATGGAAAAATAAACTTTGCATCTATAAATAATTGAATTTACACGGAAAAGTGTGGAATTCCCATTTTTATATAATCTTCGATGCTTTATCCACTCAAAACTAGTTTTTCAAAGCTCTAAGTTAGCCCTGACAGTACACTAGGACCTCGATTTTTGCGCCCGCAATTTCCTCAACAGTCCCCACAATGGAGCGAATATCGATCGGCGTAGCAAGCTATGGGCCATGCTCGACGCTGAGTATGGGCTGGATATGCGCAACCTCGATTTTCATAAGTGTGATGAGAAGTCGGTCCCGCCGCTGTGAACGAAATTGCGGTCCTAGTGTAATAAATTAGTGATATTTTATCCCGGAACCGAGCGACTCCAATGTTATAACATAGGATGATACGGTCCACGTAGTCAACTTCTAAATTGTATTACAAATAATCTATACAGTCAAAACTGCCCAGACTTCGGGAATAGATGCGTAGTGTTCATGTACAACATATTAAAAAATTGCGACCTTAAGTTGGATTCCGTCTGATAGTCGATTGGCCTTAAAAATAAAAAAAATCCAACTGCTCACGGACTCTATAACGCGCGTCCTTACCTACAGAGCCAGTGAGCAACCTCGCTACGGTGCGTCTATATTGTATGTATACCGGACAGCGATTGGAATGCGAAAAAGAGCGTGTCGGGAGAGCGAGGAGAGTTCTCGCTGTAGACGCGATTGCCTTCAAGGCGACAAGTTGCCTGGCCAATGAACCGCGGGACCCGCTTACCCCGGCACCTATGTATAAACGAATACATCCTACCAGATACTCCGACGCTACGCGCCGCACGAGAGTCTCTGCAGCACAGTAAACATAAAGACGAAACGAAGGGAGCTCGAGGGGCGTCCGCGCGACGCGAGAGAATTCAGACTCCCGTTTACAAGCGCGTGTTCTCGTTTACCGGCCGAGCGACCGTCCGGGCTGTCTCGCCGAGTCTCGGATTATTTCAAGCTCCGAACTCTTTCCTCCCAGTTATCGTTCGTCCTCTCATTGTTTTTTCCCGCTCCTCGGAACAAAAGCTCGTTCGCGTCTTCCTTCCTGCCAGCAACCTTGAGACCGAACCGAACTCTCTTTTTTCGCTCGATCTCTTCACTCGCACTGCACTTGACCCCAGCGCGTCCTTACGGATCGCTTCGACGATCTTATCGCTCTCTCGCGCCGCACACTCGCAGCGCAAACACGCACTTCTGTGGTCGATATACACGTATGTGCACACTACGCGGGGAGACGCATCGACCGCAGCTCGACGATTGCTGCTAATTGGCGGATAGGATTTTTAATCGCATTATCGCCCTCGTAAGATCTCCGGCCGGATTCATCGTACGATGGAGAATGGAATTTTTTTTTACACGCACTTCGAACGAAGTGGCTCGATGAAAATTGTAGGTAAAATGTTCGAAAAAAATGTGTATTTAAATATATATATATTAAAATTATTTAAATAGAATTATCGCGAAGAGGCTTCCGGAGCGACGAGGTAGGCAAGTTTCCCGTTCGGCTAACGGAAGTCTGATAATTCCTCGAAAACGATCTTAACGACTTCCGGTAAAGTAGAAATCGGACTGAATGCTTTATTTCGTCGAAAGTTTCACAATTTCCTTTTATTTTTCTTTCCCGCGATAATTCGATAACGATTGTTGTTTCGAGGGTTTTGTCGATCTACGTCGCAGAGTCTCGTCGGGCTGTTTGGCTCGGTCCGACGCCTGTGTGTTTTCGCGCTCGATTATTATGACCTTCCGGCCGCGCGGACGCCGTCACGGGTCTCCCCGGCCGTCCGGCAGCTTCCCCCCCCCCTCCCCCTTCCCCTCATCCTCGGAGGTACATAATACCCATTACATTTCAATTAAACAGTGGGGATCACATAATTGAGGAACGCAGGCGCGTGCTCGGGACATTCGAGGGTGCGATAAAATTTTTTTTTTAATTAAAAAAAAAATTGTATCACCGATGTACTTCGCTGCCGCCTAGCGGTCCGTTCTCCGCGCCCGCTTCGTTCGGCTGACCGAGTCCGGGCTATGGGAACGCCGTTCGCGTTTGTCGGATTGGATATGTAAAAGTAATTCCTTTGTCGCGGTTCGCGAGCGGGATGAACTCGCGCATACGTGGCATTCTGCCTCCTGGTGAGTATGTGGGTCGAGAAATGCCGCACCAGCTAAATATATCCACACTTCTCGGGCGCGCGTGGATTTGTGTCCGCGCGCTCAACGGCCTGTTCTCTCCTTTCCGCGTGCGGTTACGCTACTTGCTCGCGGGCTTTTGTCTTCCCCCCCCCCTCCCCCCTCACCACGACCTCCAGCCTCTCGCGCTATCTCTGTTTATCTCTTTCCATCCCGCGAACGCCACTTCCGCGACGGTGCTGAAGATTTTCAATTCTCTTCGACGAGCGTAGAAAAATATATCTCGTTCTTGGCATTCTCGAGTCGTTGATCCAAACTCGAGAAAGACGCTTCAACGTTCACTTTTTTTTTTACGCAGCATCGAAGCGTGTTTTTGAGAATGTTGGTAAAGCGTATAATGAAAGTTACAGATGTAAAAAATTAAATTCTCTTCTGCGAGTATAGAATAGATCTCATTCTCGACATTCTTGGGTCGTAGATCCAAGCTCGAAAACCACGCTTCGGCGTTAAATTTTATTTTCACGAAGCTCCGAAGCGTAGCTTTGAAAATGTGCGTAAAGCATATAAACAAAATAACAGATGCAAAAAGTTAAATTATTTAATTATGAGAAGAACACATTTCATTCTTGACAAGGTGTAGATCCAAGCTCGAAAAACAAGTTTGGACGTTCAATTTATTTTTTTTCACATAGCACCGAAGCGTATCGCACGACTAAAGTCACAATCACGGATCTAACTTGCCTAATGGATATTAAAAAAATACACATTAAATAATTATAATTTTTTACTGTTATTTAAATGATTGATTATCAATGATAATTGATAATTGATAATGTTATTACAAAAATTATAAATTGTATATGTTTGTACTCATCATCATAATTATTTTTTTTGTCGTTTATTTACCGAATTGGCATATAACTCGAAGAAAACTCATAGGTTTCGGCCTCGGCGGGGGGTTAAGAGTTTGTAATCCGTGTAAAATATGTCTCCCGACGTTTTAAAAGCTGGATTATAGCATAAAAATACGTCGCGGTGCTTCTCTCGGAAGACACGAGAAGCGACTCGTGCACGGGCTACACAACAGCCATTGGCTTCTCGATCAGCCCCGAGGCGTTGAAAGGCGCTGCAGGATTTCACTCCTAGGTGGAACGTCGTAATTTATAACAGTCACGCACAGTATGTTACACCGACCTCGATCGTCCTATTATCCGGTGTTCTGCTGTATTGGATTGTAAATTTATTCCCCAATCATATATCTGCGTATATATATATATATATATATATATATATATAGGTAAGTTTCTGATTGACGCAGGAGCGTGAATCGCCCGGAAGGTTTGTACCGCAGATTTTCGTCATCGCTTCATCTCCGCGGAATAGTACTCATTACCGTCAGTTATTACTTCGAATCTATCCAGCCGCGAAAATAATAGGTATCTTCGTCTTTTGTAAGAGAATTCGCTTCGGCCACCGAGTTTCTCGATCAAGTTTCGCAACAGGGGCATGTCGAGGCAGGAAATCGTTCGCGATGTTGCGATCGAATCAGCCTCTCAATCCTTTGACTCCCAACGTACCATATTTGTCGGTAAAACAGTTGCATAAAAAATTTATTTAAAAAAAATATGTTTCGTATTTTGTATTTCGAGTCAGGAAATCTCTTGCGATATTGCAATCAAATCGGCATTCCAATTCTTTAATTCCCATCGTACCACATTTGTCGGTAAAACAGTCATATTAAAAATAAATATATCTTCGATATTACCAAAGCAAAATTGTCGAAAATTATCCTAATGGATTCCAAAGAGAGTTTAGGAAGAAAAATACAATTTTCAGAAATTCGATCTGGCAGTAAGCAAAAAGACATTGGATGATCAGCTCAACAACTGAATTTAATTCATTACTTCCCTGAAGCGAATGTCACACGCGCCATAAACGCGTAAAAATATGACGTAAAACATCGAAGACAAAAAGAAAGCATTCCCATTCGTGTCTATCTAGCCTCGTTAGGACAGTTTAACAGCCGATAAAAAAAAAGTTATGCATAACCACGTTCGATCTCGTCCGCGATTGCCCGGGGAGCAGCGTTAACGAGCTGCGACTCCTTCGCCGCTGATTAACGAGGTCCATCCGCCCCTCCGGACAAACTCATAAAACAAAAGTGGACGAATACATTACTTTTTTTTCAAAAAATATTTAGAATAAAAAAGAATTTAAAAAAATAAAAGATGGAGACTCGCGGCTCTAGAACACAGTCGTCCAGCTGCAAAGTCTGTACGCTCGAGTTTGCACGAGTCGTAACCAAGCCCAGTAGAAAGCTGCTGGGCGTCGTTGTCACGCTCGAGGATTCAGGGATTGCGCTCGTCGTTCGGTCCGCCCGTTCTGCGTTGCTTCCCGCCCGGTTCGCTGTTCCGTCTGGAGTTTCCGACATCGCGAGAGGCGGAATTAAAAAAAATAAGGAAAACAAATTACGTAGTAAGTATCGACAGAAATAATAGAAGATATACAAAGTGCTTGAAGTGCTACAAGTCCTTCAAGTACTGTACTACATAGTGCTCGAAGTACTACAAAGTACTCGAAGTACTCAAAGTACTACAAAGTACTCAAAGTACTAAAAAGTACTACAAAGTACTACAAAGTACTCAGAGTACTACAAAATACTACGAAGTACCTGAAGTACTATAAAGTTCATGAAGTGCTAAAAAGTGCTTGAAGTACTAAGACGTACCCAGTACTTAAAGTACCGCCCAGCTCTGATTTATAGTGGCTCAGTAGCTGGCGAACGAATGTACGACGATTTATAGTTGCGGTGACTTTTGGGAGTTGACCGTACCTCACACAGCGACGGGCACAGAATCAAGAAGTAAGCGGCGGACATTGTCGATGGGAGAGACCTCTGGACAATCGGAAATGAAAAATAATAAAAAGGAAAGAGTAAAAAGTATCGAGAGAAATAATCGAGCAGGGATGTAGAAAGATATCGAGAGCTGGAGAGCGCTTGCGCGAAGGCCGCTCGGTCGGTAACAACACCGGCCCGGTCGGTAAGTGCTACCAACACTGATTGTAACTACCGGTCCGCCGATCGTTTTCGGCTCTCTCGACCAGCAATCGAACACCGCGCCAGTTTCACTGCTGTTTATAGTGGTGTTAGCAGCCGGCGAACGAATGCACGACGATTTATAGTTGCGGTGACTCTCGGGAGTTGACTGTGCCTCACACAGCGACGGGCGCAGAAGGAAGAAGTAAGCAGCGGGCATTGTCGATGGGAGAACTCCGGCGCTCCCGTCGTAAGGGGCGACCCGCGGGGGGGCGGGGGGGGGGGGGAAGGCGCGCAGGGGCTTTCCTCGCTCACACGTGTCGATACTTCGATACCATTATAGTACGCCGTAGTATATAATATACACAGCGGAGAGAGCGTAAAAGTAAAGCTTATCCGTCTCTCCGAGTGTATCGGTGGCGAGAGCTCGAAGAGCCGAGCCAACGATAAATAATTCTACCGCTATCCATCTATGTTATTCCGCGGGTTATCTCATTCGCATTCTCTCTCTCTCTCTCTCTCTCGATCTCTCGACTATCGTACACCCGCTTCGTTTGTAAAACCTCGAGAAATATTTGCCTCGCACCAATTACTCTCCACACCCGAGTGTCAAGCAGATAAATATTTTGCTTCATCTTTCGACGATATACTTTAGATGGACATTGGAACGGCTGACGATGTATTCGAGTAGATTTTTTTCAATTTTTTATTTTTGTTGTTATTATTATTACTTTTTTTTTACGGGACGATAAATATCTTTTTTGACGTTCGACGATATATTTTAGATAGAGATTGAGACGGTCGACGATGTATTCGCGCAAAGCTTTTTCTTTTAATTTTAAAAATTGTATTCTTATTATTTTTTTTTAACGGGTCCATAAATATTTTCTTTAACGTTCGACGATATATTTTGGATGGAGATATTGAGACGGTTGACGATTCATTCGCGTAAAGATTTTCTTTTTACTTTTTTATTTATTATTATTATTATTATTATTATTATTATTATTTGTTAACGGAACCACGATAGCGTTTCGTGAGGCTTGACGGCGCAGTTTTTTTTACTCTCCTGGCAGTGACAAAACACTGGGCAGCGGGGTTCTTCTTCTCGTGTTTCGGGATATTATGTACATTTCGGAGATTTATCTCTTTCGCACGAACGGCCGAGACAGATGTCCCGTCTACCCATCGTCCCGAGAGAGGAATTTTCACTGCGGAGTCCGCTCCTGATGTCATTCCGATTTATCGCGAACACGACTTTTTTTCTTCCTGTATTGTTTTAAATTTCTTTTATTTTTTTTATCCACTTCTCTTCCGTTTAATCTCAATATATTTTAACTCTCCTCGGCTCGTCTGCCACTTGCATTCTTTCGCGCTGTCTTTTCGGTGCCTCCGGAGATTTCAGGGGGTCGGAGGTTCCTGGCCGGCGATACTTAATCCTCCCTTCGGTCGCCCGACCTCCACAGGAAATCAATAGAGAGACTGCCGCAGCAACCGGTCTCTGAAAGGGGCAAAAAATAAAAATAAATAAATACCGTCCGTTTACTTTATACTGCACCGCAGTATATTAAGAAAATAATAAATTGCGCGTGTATCGTTGCGAATGTCCAAGACAAACTTTATTATGTACGTAGACTGTAGATCGGGTAAGTTTTTTTTCTTCTTTGCCCTTGGTTGGCTCTGCAACTGTGCGCGCTCTCTACGATCCAGCAAGTTGATTGGTTAACGCTTCGAGTACCGGGGGACTTTTTTTTTGACGAAAGCGAACGACCATGCCTTCTTTTAAGCCCAAAAACGGTACGGATGTTTGTAATAAATTTTCTTCTGCGTTATAAAACAAACAAAAAAACACTTTAAGGTACGTCTGTGAATTTTTACTTTTCTTTAGCACATCAACTTGTTATGCGAATCGTTCGAAGGTGGTGTTTTGGCAAATTCTGGGTCCTCGTTGAACGCTGATCGCGTATGTGAAGGATTGAGGAAATGGAAATAAATAAATAAAAAATATATCGACAATCTCGAGGTGATAAATCTCGCGCAAAGTCACCGAATGGCAGTGTTTGCATTATCCGCATTGATCATCGGGACGATAAAAATGCACTGCAGATAATCATGTGAATGAACGGACTTCGGTGCAAAAGTCCAGCGTAATTAACTTTATTGCGCACGCATATATTCTCTCCGACAAGTTGATTAATTAACGATTTTTTTTCATATGCGATATAAAAAAATATATTGACAATTACGAGGTGATATATCGAGGTCAGCGAAGGTAGTGTTCGCATTATCGGACAAAAGAGGCAAAAGAAAATTTCCCACGGATAATCCTATGAATGAATGGATATCGATGCGAGAGCTAAGCATAAACTTCATTATGCATGCTGATAGGCGATCCGACAAGTTGATTAGCTAAAGAATTTTTTTTTAATGAATAAAGAGAAAAAAAAATATTGCGACAATCACGAGATGTCTCGTGCAAGGTCGGCGGACGGCAGTGTCACCGTAACCACATTAGGCTGTTCATGAACGAGTTCGCTGCATTGCATGTGGCAGCGTTTGCGTTGTCGGCATTGAAATCGAGACAAAAGAAATTTCCCCGCTGATAATCGTATAAATGAATGAATCACTGAAGTGCCGTTCCCACCCGAACAAAATAAACAAAATAATAAATTGTACGAATATCGATGCGAATGTCCAGCACAAACTTTACTACGTACGCAGATATAGTCGATACAAAAACTTAATTAAAAAATAATTTAAAACATAAACATAATTTTATTTAAAATAAAATAAAATCAAAAAATAATACAATAATCATTTTTGTTCAAATAGAAAGATAAATAAGTATTTATTTGCATGTATACTCTTCGGGTATTTACAGTTCTTCTATGCTTTAAACTGATCGTACGCATTGCAAGGTTTAATTCATTTCCATTTCCAGTGTCATTCGATGCAATACTCTTAAATTCTCTTATAAAATTACAAAGTGCTACAGGTTTGCCTCTTAGACTAGATCGTATTTAATCTCCAAGCCATCGCCCTCGGCTAATTATCTAAATCATTTACACTTATTTTTTTACATAAAATAAAATTAAAGAAAATTAAAATAATGCATCTTTTTAAATAAAATAGAATAAAAAATATGCCGACAATTACGAGGTGTCTCGGGCAAAGTCGCCGAACCCCGGTCTCACCGTAACCGCGTTAGGTCGTTCATGAACAAGTTCGCTACATAGTATATCACTGTTTGCGTTATTGGCATTGAAATCGAGACAAAAGAAAATTCCCCGCGGATAATCTTATGAATGAATGGATCATTGAGACGCCCCCCCCCCTCCCCCGCCTGGGCGGATACCTCTTCCCTTTTGTTCGCACTTTTCCTCGTATATCCGGTTTCGCATCGAGGCAACGATCGCGTGCTTTTACCCCATTGTCCGAACGTGTACGCGAACGAGTTTTCGACCAAGAGTCCGAACAGAATGAACGATCTACGTCATCGATGAATAAACCCCCCTCTCTTCCCCTCCCGCGCCGCCAAACCTTATACACGCCTAGCGGGCCGTGTGACGTTGCGGAAGCCGTGCGTCACCGTGCAACGAGGCGAGCGCTGTGACGTCAAAGCCGGGAGACCGAGACGAAGCCGCACACCACTGCGCTGCACACTGCGCCTACATAACGCTCCTCCCGTTGACGGGAGGAGCGCGCGCGTGAGACTTGTTGCACGATCGTTTCAAGTACCTGTCCTCCTCGCCTCTTCGTCGTGAGGGCCGTCCCTCCGACTCTACTCTGTCGGTAAGAACGTTGCCCATTTTTGCGACCGATCGGGCAGCATCGATTGAGGGGGGGGGGGGGGATAAAATAATAATGATAGCTGCGGGTAGTCCGCGGCGTTACTATAATGCTGCGGACTAAACCATCTCTCCTGACGGTAGACCGGGGAAAAGATCGTATGAAATTTAATGTAGGTACAGGAAGTTTTTATGAATAAACTGTTATATTAAACTTTGGGTGCAGTTGTGATGGCAATTAATGTGT
Source organism: Stenichneumon culpator (assembly GCA_964017025.1). Lineage (NCBI taxonomy): Eukaryota > Metazoa > Arthropoda > Insecta > Hymenoptera > Ichneumonidae > Stenichneumon > Stenichneumon culpator. The sequence continues at coordinate 16,604,149 of OZ024772.1, read as the reverse complement.
AGTATATTAACCACTTTGGAAATTCTTTACTTTTACTGTAAAAGTACTTTAAATTCAATTATTTACTTTAATTTCACTGACAAAATCCATACATTTTTTAACGCAATTGTACATTAAATTTAATCGATGGAAGGAACGCGCGCCTGCACGATCGTTTAAAGTACCTGTCCTCCTCGCCTCTTAATCATCAGGGCCGTCCCTCCGACTCTACTCTGTCGGCAAGAACGTTGCCCATTTTTGCGACCGATCGGGCAGCATCGATTGAGGGGGGGGGGGGATAAAATAATAATGATAGCTGCGGGTAGTCCGCGGCGTTACTATAATGCTGCGGACTAAACCATCTCTCCTGACGGTAGACCGGGGAAAAGATCGTATGAAATTTAATGTAGGTACAGGAAGTTTTTATGAATAAACTGTTATATTAAACTTTGGGTGCAGTTGTGATGGAAATTAATGTGTAGTATATTAACCACTTTGGAAATTCTTTACTTTTACTGTAAAAGTACTTTAAATTCAATTATTTACTTTAATTTCACTGACAAAATCCATACATTTTTTAACGCAATTGTACATTAAATTTAATCGATGGAAGGAACGCGCGCCTGCACGATCGTTTAAAGTACCTGTCCTCCTCGCCTCTTAATCATCAGGGCCGTCCCTCCGACTCTACTCTGTCGGCAAGAACGTTGCCCATTTTTGCGACCGATCGGGAAGCATCGATTGAGGGGGGGGGGGGGGGGACAAAATAATAATGATAGCTGCGGGTAGTCTGCGGCGTTACTATAATCCTACGGACTAGCCCATCTGTCGTGACGGTAGACCGGGAAAAAAAATCGTATGAAATTTAATGTAGGTAATGGAAGTTTTTATGAATAAACTGTTATATTAAATTTTGGGTGCAGTTGTGATGGAAATTAATGTATAGTATATTAATCACTTTGGAAATTCTTTACTTTTACTGTAATAGTACTTTAAATCCAATGATTTACTTAAAATTCAATAATTTCACTGACAAACGCCATGAATTTTTTGTCGCAATTGTACATGAAACAGCCTGCACGATCGTTTCAAGTACCTGTCCTCTTCGCCTCGTGACCGCCGTCCCTCAACTCTACACTAGCGGCATCAACGTAACCCATTTTTGCGACCGATCGGGAAGCATCGATTGAGGAAGGAAAAATAAAATAATAATGATGGCTGCAGGTAGTCCGCAGCGTTACTATAATACTGCAGACTATGTCCAGATCTTTTCCAATGGTAGAGCGTAAGAAAAATATCGTATGAAATTTAATGTACTGGTCCTGGGAGTTTTCATGTATAAACTGGTGAATCAAATTTCGTGTACAATTGTGATGGAACATTAACGTACAGTATATTAAAAACTTCGGAAGTACTCTACTTTTAAGGTGAAGTGAAGCTCAAGTGACGGAGCCAGGAGTCCGAGAGAGATAGCGCCATTGGTCTCACGGTGGAGCGAGAGAGAGAGAGAGAGAGAGAGAGAGAGAGAGAGAGAGAGCGACAGAGAACGTCTTTCACTTCACCTTAGTAGTTTACTTTACTTTTACTACAAAAGTCCTTTAAATACACAAGCATAAAAAAAACTGAACTACTTTAAATACAAAAAATCCATCAATCTTTTATCACAATTGTTCAATAAATTTAACGTACCAGTTTTTGCACAAAAACTTCGAGCGGTGCATTAAATTAAAAAAAAGTTTTTAACCATGTAAGGTACACGTCCCAGTGACCAGTCAACCAACGGAGCATATCCATTTTTGCGACCGATCGCCAAGCATTGATTGAGGAAAAAAAAAAAATTATAGCTACGGGTAGTCTGTCGGTTTTCTATAATGCTGCGGACTGCCCGACCTTTCCTGACGGCAAGGTAAGCGTCCCGGTGACCGGTCAGCCAACGGGGCATGCCCATCGACCGGAAGTCCGTAAGGAATCGCACAGTGGCTCGCCACTCGGATTTTAAACTCTATCCAACTCCCTTGGCCTCTCGGATATTTTATTGAATTAAAAAAATGTCATTTACCGTTACTCTGGGAAATTTTAATCGAGTAGTTGGCCACTCGGATATTTAACGCCAGCTAACGCCGTTGATTTTTTTGGAGTTGGGTATTTGTATTGAATTTAAAAAAAAATTATTTATGGTTACTCGGTGAAATTTTAATCGAACCCTGTTAGGGAAAGAAAAATTGTAAATGTCACCAATTACGATTATCAATAATATTATTCATATCTGTGAAAAATATTATAAACCGAAATAGCGAAAATATTATAAAACGAAATATCGAAAATATTATGAAACGAACCCAGCACAAAGGGGCATGCCCATCGATCGTACGTCCGTGAGGAACTGCACTCGGCGGTTCCTCACGGATGATTCTTGGAGTTGGATATTTTTTTATTCAGTTTGCAGATTGAATTAAAAAAAATAGATTTATTGTTATTCTTTTGAAATTTACATAAAGGGTGATTAGAAGAAAAAAATTATAAATGTTACCGATTATGATTATCAATAATATTATTCGCATGATTATATTCATCGTCTTCGTCATCGCCGCCGTCGCGCCGACTACTCTATCAGCAACAACATAACCCATTTTTCCGACCGATCGCCGCGCATCGATTGAGGGGGAAAAAATAACAATGATAGCTGCGGGCAATCGTCGGTGTTACTATAATGCTGCGGACTACCTGACTTTTCCAGGTGGTAAGGTATCTGTGAAATTTTAATCAAACGCTATTAGAGAAAAAAGATGTTAAATCCCATCTCCCCAACTACCATTGTCAATAATATTATTCATATTTATGACAAATATTATAAAACGAAATAGCATATAATACCATTTATAAAAAACGAATATCATAAAGGGAAATGATGACAATATAATAAACCGAAATATCGAAAATATAATAAACCGAAATAATGGAAATATTGTAAAATGAAATATCGATAATATTGTAGAACGAAGTAACGAAAATATTATAAAACGAAATGACGAAAATATGAAATGAAACTCTTGGGGGAATAAAGAACATAAAGCAGCGAGAAACAATTGTTTTGCCTTCGTGCACCGTCAGAGGATAGATGCAAATTTGTGTTTCGTGCGAGGTGTTCGGGGAAGCGTGTGTTCGGCTAAGCGTAACAGTGAGACACACGGAGGGAATAGTATTTTGCCTTGGGGCCACCGGAAGTGGGACACACGGCATATGCACGAGGTATAACAGACAGCGGGATAAGTCGACGCTGGCACGATTCCCAGATCCGCATCCGATGCCCACAGCCCGCTCGAATCGGGCCTCGTCCTGACCGCACATCGTACCGTGTCAAGGCAGAGCCGATGCGCTTTTTCGGTCGGAGAATTATTCCCCTTCGGTCTCTTCACCACCCCCCCCCCCCCTCTCACTCGACCGTATCGGAAATGGATTCGTACAACTACTGCGAATTTTATTTTCCTCCGGCGCGACGATGCAACCCTTTTAAATAAATTAAAGAAAAAAAAAGATTGAAAATAGAATTATGAACCCTGACAGGTATAAATGGCTCGGCGAGTTTTATCGCTATCGCGACGTTTTACTTCCTGTACGTATCGGCTCGTTCGGGCGAAAGCTGCCTGGCTGTAAAAGTCGCTGAAAAGAAGAAGAAAAATTATTCGAGAAGTTGAAAGGCGTTTATATATATATATATATATATATATATATATATATATATATATATATATATATATATATATATGCGCGTGCGTGCGTGTGCGTGTGTGTGTGCATTGATACTTTGGTGCGAGCTCGAAATACCGTTGACGCGCCGCGGTCGCTTTTCGTAAGTAACATTTCCGTGTGAAGTGATCTGACTTGTACGATGAATATTTATACGAGGCATGTTGATACGCGAAGGCCCAATGTAAGCGGAGGTTAAATAGAAACACGAGCGATTGTCGTAACGAGTCGTCCCGCTTCGCCGATAATATTCGAGCTCGCAGGTGTAACATGTCGGGTGCCGGTGAAGAAGATAAGCTGAGTTCGTCCCGAACGGGAGCAACGATTTTTCAAGCGCTTCCGTGTCAAACAAGCGGCCCTTTCTTTCTAGGCCAGCCGACGGGCGACTTAGTGTGTCTGGATAGTGAAAGCGGAAATGAATCAATTTAGTATTTTTCTGTTTGTTTTTATTTTCAATTACTAAATTTTTTTCTTTTCAATTATTGCATTTTTTTTCTTTTCAATTATTACATTTTTTTTTTGTCAATGATTAGAATCGGTACCAGTGACAAAGATAAGCTCAGTTCGTTTCGAAAGGGAACAACGAGTTTTCAAGCGCTTCCGTGTCAAACAAGCGGCCCTTTTTTCTAGGCCAGCCGACGGGCGGTTTAGTGTATCTGGAAACGCTAAAAACGTATATAAAACCAATCCAGCATTTAAAAAATTTGTATTAATTAAATTTCGTCTTCAAAATTATAAAAATTTTACACTATTTGTCGGCAACTGGACAAAATTCAAGAAAATTCGATAGTCTCGTGTTGCGTAGAAACGGAAGTCGTGAGACCTTCCAAATTGACCAGTCTGGGATATAAAAAATCTTTCTTTCACTCGAAAAGTAGAAAGTTTCGCGAATTTTACATCGAACTTCATATACATCTATTTTTTACGTTATAACGTATACGTATCGGAGTTCGAGCACATGTGGGAAACGTCTTTAATTAAATATTAACCGACATAGGTGGAAAGCCGGGTGGTCCGTATTCGTGCCCCGCTTTAGCGCGGCTCCGACGCTAGAGTCGCTCCGACTCGATGCACCCAGCTGTATGGACAAAGAGACTGTAATTTTAGAGAAAAAGCATCAATACGAACCAGTAATTTTATTATTCCCGAGCACGAGCTTGGAAGTGTAGAGCGAAGTACATAATGACGAAACTTTACGAGATTGTTGTTTCGAATTAAAATTACATATTTATAGTTCGTATAAAGACGGTTTAGAGTCGAATTGATATTTCAAGGGAAAACTGACTGTGCAGAAAGAAATTACATTCTCCGTAAAGCAGTTGTAAAAATTTACGACGAAACTTCGTGAGTCAATGAAGAAGTGGATTGCAAAAAAAACCAGGCATCTCGTCGAGCCGTTTATAGAGGACGCTTGTAAGTACGCCAGTAGTCGACACGTGCTGGACGATGTATCACGTGGGAGTGACGAGCTCGAGTTCGTTAATTGAGCCAGACGATTCCGTGGCGACGATTAATAATAGCTCTGGCCGTGAATCTGTTTCTCGAAGAGAGGCGAATCAAAGAATGAACCTCCGTTACTTTGTAAAGTTCGTGTTTCAGAATGTTAAATTTATTCGTAAACACTTCAGCGAAGAACGAACGAGACCCCTTCGGAATAAGTGCGATCCGCGTATTTCATTGTTATAGTCAACGTCCACTTTGCAACGGCTATTTGCATGCCGATTAGCTAATCGATGGATACTTTTCTTACGACAATTACTAAGCTACTTTGGAGTTTGAGGTATGCTCAAACGGTAGTAAGGTAAAACAGGACTGAGGCTCGGACTCGTCCCAGTCGTCGCACACCCGTAGGCACATTTGATTAATTGCGAAATTAAGTATTGGAAATTCAAATTTACACTTGTAATCGTATCTGCAAACATTATTCGATGTACAGAAAAAATGTTATACAAGGTTCAAGCCTAAATTATTTTCTGTTGGTGCATTTTGCTAAAAGACGATGCAGTGTTCGGAAATTGGCACAAACGTTACAAAATGCATGACCTAATAATCGGATAGTTCGAAGAAGTAAGATTAGCCAGCTTTCTAGGCAGCTTATCTTTACGATTGATTCGCGTAAATGTATTTTTTTCATTGATTTAGTTAATAAATGGCTTAAGCCTCAATTATTTTCTATTGTTCAATTTTATTAAAAATCAGACGATATAGTGTCCGGAAATTGGCACAAGGCATTACTACATGCGCGACCTAATAATCGGACAGATCAAAGAAGTTAGATTAGCCAGCTTTCTCCGTAGCTTGTATTCAGTATTGTTTCGCATGAATATAATTATTTTTTCATTGATTTAATTAACAAATGGCAAAGAATTTTTTTTAGTTAATATAAACAAGTTGAGTGCATCAGCATTCTCGAAATCTATGATTGTCCGAAACATTGGGCCATGCATAAATACCGCGTCTGTAGACTGGTACATTTGAACTCTTCTTATTTTCTTCCGTAATTAAAACAATTATCATCTTTTTGTAATTAATTAATGTGTTTTGGAAACTAGAAACTATGAGCTTGACATTGGTTTCAGTTATGGTCACAAAAGAATTCTCTCCGACCAATTAGTAACTGCTCGAATCTGGGGAAGCTCTTGACCGTCCGAGCATTCGCACCAATACGTATACAACGATGTCTCGTGCAGTTTTCCAAGCCGACCGGTAGATCGAAATATTCTGAAAAGCTGAATTAACCCATACAGCAATAATCTAATAATCCAATCTACCTCAATTCACATTTTCTCGTATCTCTACCTCCCGCAAAGCACCGCGAAATTCCCGACACTTGTCTCAAATTTCTATCCCGATGGTATTAATCTGAAACCTCGACGGATAAAACAGTTCGAGTCAAGAGCGTTGCGCGGTTCGTCGGAGTTCCGCGAGATGGCGTCGCGATGCTCGCCTGCTCTTCAAATCGTCCAATCGGCGCGTCGTCCGTTTGTCGTCGTCCCCCTCTCCTGCGTCTGCCCGCTGTCCGCTCCGGCGCTGAGTGCAGGGACGGCAATATGGCTTCCGCCACCGCGAGCAAGTGAGAGTAGTCAAGGTGACAATTGATCTAATGTGCAAAATATCAGTGGTACAGTGAGACGGCAATAGTACTTTGGAACCCTTGCGGGCTAAGTTCTCGCTCGAGGAACGTCGATGCGCTGTAATCGGCTGATTCGCTTGTTCGCGAGAGGCACAGCGGAGTCTCGAAATCTCGAGATTGACGAGAGAGACGGGGGCCGATCGAGTGAGGAGGCACGGTAGTCGTCGTGTCGTCGATCGGTACACAAAACTCGCGCGCGCCCTGTGTTACGGATATCGCCCGTCCCGCTTGCACACCGTCGGACCTCGATGTTGGTTCCTCGCTTCAATATTCGAACCGACCACTTTCTAACACGCGAGCAAAACGAATCCGTGTGCGTGTGCCTTCGTGCGAACGCGCTTTAAACCCGGGTTCGCGTTTCGCCGATCGCTCGAATTTCTTTTCCCTATCGGCGCGTCTCCCGTGACAACAATAAATGATGAAATAATTTTTAAAAACTCCCGACGCTTCGAGTCCCGAGTCCGGTGAAAAGTAACAGAAAAAAGAACTTGCGATTGAAAAAAAAAAAAAATAATAATCGAACAATATAGTTCGACGAGTGAGGCACTGTTAAGTTACGAGTGCTATAACGGTTAACCCTCGCGAGCCAATGTACTTTGTGTTTTGTGAGTTTCTCCGAGATCTGTGCTGAAACTATACAATCTCTCGTTAGTGTATGTGAGAAAGAAGAATCTTTCTCTTACTCTCTCTCACCCCGTATTTCCCCCACTCCTAACCCGACAACCTCTCGACTGAGTTCCCCATCTTCGTCGTTCGCATAAAGCGTGTCGGGGCGCACGTTCTCTGAGAAACATTGCCTATCCTCGAGTTACGTACACAACGTTGGCAGTATCGTCGCGGTTGGTACGCGCGCGTGTACGTGCCCGCTACACAACCGACCAATCCCCAACGTCGGTGTGTAAAGCCGTCGTTCGCCAAAGTGTGTGCGAGAGAGTTCTGTTCTCTCCACGAATACGGGAGAGTGCTCTCCGATCGCGCTAACGTAAGGACGCTGGTGTGTACAGCGGAGAGACTTTAATACATCGATACGGATACACACGAGTCTCCGGAGCGGAGGGTTTTCAACGCGCTGCTGTGCGCGAGTGACGGAGAGACAGAAACATCGGTTGGGTGTGTAAGAGGACGAAGAAGAGGCCAGTAGTCAACCGTCGATCTTTTGCGTACGTGTGTGTGTGGGTGGGTGTGTGTGTGCACGTAGTACGCCGAGATAGGGATTCGACGAGGCGCAACGATGAAACGGGGAAGAGCGAGAAAGCGAGAGAAGAAGAGCGCTGTGTAAAACGGCGGTGCGAGCGAGCAAAGGCAGCGACGTTGCCACAGCTTCCCCCACCCCCCGAACGGACACTCGTGCCCGTAGTCGCCGGACACACACACGGCTAGTGTGTGTGTGTGTGTGTGTGTGTGCATGTGTATATATTTTAATATATGTGTGTGCGCGCGTGTATATACGGGAGTCGGAATAAAGAACGCGATATATAACTGCGAGTTAGGCGAGAGAGACGAATAAAGAAAACGAAGGAGCTAGAAGGAAAAACGTTAGGGAGGAACGAATAAAGAGGACGGAAAGACGGAAGATCTTTCGGGTTCTAAAACGGAGATAAAGACAGTGAGAGGCAAAGCGCTGCGGGGAGGAAGATATCGGACTCTCGGCTCGACCGGGGATCACGGAAGAGTTTTCGGGACACCGCGCTCTCGAGGGAGCGTATCCACTGCTGATGCCATGAGAGACAAGGCGGCGGACGACACGTGACACACCGAGTTACGAGCACGAGTTTGCAGCTCGAAAACGCCATGAAGAAGCCACGGTGAGTTCGGAAAAACACCACCGTTTTAACGATGTCGTTACTTATTGCGGGCAGTTGGAGATTGTTCCTTCGAGTTTTCATTCCGTTTTTTTTTTTTAACGATGTTTGCTGTTGTTTATTCTCTCCTGAATTGTTGAGACTTGAAGTTTTGGGTGGGAAGAAATTATCTGGCGGAAACGGGTGGATTTATTTTGTCCGCCGGAAATATATATAAATGCCTGTAACGAATTTTTACCTGCGATTTAACCGTGTTGAACAACATGAAGAAGCCAGGGTGGGTTCGGGAAAACCCCACCGTTTTAACGATGTCGTTGCTTATTGCGGATACTTGGAGATTGTTCCTTCGAGTTGCCATTCTTTCTTCAATTTTTAAAAAAATTTATATTTTTTTTAAATGTGTGCTATTGTTTATAGTTTCTTCAATTATCGAGTCTTGAAGTTTTATGGGGAGAAAAGTTTTCTGCCGGAAACCGGTGGATTGCTTTTGTTCGCGGCAATTATAAATGCTTCTGATGAATTTTTACGTTCGATTACGTCGTATCGATGCTTGCAAAGTGGGAAGTGCCTTAGCTTCGCCAGATACAATTTTTTGGGGTTTTCTGCAGCGGGTTTTTTAGAGTTAAAATTTGAGAAGAATTAAAACACGAAGGATATACTAGAAACTTTTTTGAGGTAATGAAAAAAAGAAAACAAAATTGCACAGATATAGATCAAAGCTTTATTAATTGGAGGTACAATTGGAAGAGTCAAAAGATAATGAGCAATTATCCGTTAATTTAAATTTTATGGAGAAGAGCGCTTTCGTGATTTTATCCAAAGCTCCAAAGGCAACGGTCAGTCGCGATAATAATCAGCAGAGGTCGGAAATTTCATTTCAATTTGAAATGCAAAATCAACACGATCAGCGTGAAAAAAATTCATTAAAATTGTAACTCGATACGGTTATTTTCCGATACAGTTAATTTATTTTTATATTTCGTTACATAAAACCGAGCAAGCCCGCGATCCTATATACATCGCGTGACAAAGTTGCGCGCGGGCGAATGAAATATTTATGAATAGTAAACATATGTATTGGGACATTACACATGTATAGAGTTTGTCGAAGTTGATCGATCAAGTAGAAACGCTCGGTTCGCCCCGCGGATGGAAGCGCACACGCACGGGCGTCCCTCATTCTCCTTTACTTTTTATCCCGTTGATACCGGCAGGGTGGCGGAGGGCTCGAGTGTCTCGCGTGACGTCTGGATTGTCGGTAAACTCGATAAACGTGACATGTCGCGCACCGTGACACGGTGAGGCTTGTCAGGTGGTAAGAGGGACGCGGCTTTGCCTAGTGATTTTTCAATTCGAGATACGATTGTTTCTTCCTCAACGCGCGCTGCGTTCTACCCTCGATACACAACTCCATTCGCTCCTCATTCATAACAGACGAGTCATAGAATCTTTTTTTTAACCTTATTTTTTTTAACGACTTCTGCTCCTTATTTGTAAATGTTGAGTCATAGATATTTCTTTTTTTTCTCTACATCTTATTTTTGCCCCAACTTCTTTTGATTCTAATCGATAATACTTGAGTCGTAGAAATTTCATTCATTTTTGTACGTCTCATTTTTTTTACAAGTTCTCTTGGGCCTCATTCATAACAGTTGAGTCACACAAAAATTCGACCTGGTAAATATAATTTTAAACCGTGTAAGCTGAACGAAAAAAATTCCGAAAAATCTTTTTTCTCTCTTCTTTAACTCTCATCGGACGCATAAACGAATAGGGTCGAAGAGTGAAGTAATGAAGTCGTGACACTTGGCATTATTGTTTCGGAGAATTAACGTCGGCCAAGCGGGGCGAGTGGAAGGACGGGAGCTCGAGGGCGTCCCTGCGCTAGGCAGGTGAAGCAAGATTCGTCCTGAGGCGAAGATTCGTGGTGGTATACAGGCGGGGAGAGCGGTGTTGGTAACGGCGGTGCAACGACCAGATGGGTCGCTCTCCGGGTAACGACGAGTGGATCGAGTCCGCCGCCGACACACCGATGGTGGGCCCTCTCCTTTTTTTTCTTTCTTTCCCTCTTCCTCTCGCTCGTTTATCCCCCTCGGTCTTTTGTAGTCGAGGGACTCGCTGAATTACTGGGATACAGAACGGAAAAAAGAAATAGAAAAAAAAAAAGATGGAGGTAGAGTGGATATACGGTGGCCGGGGAGAAACGAAGACGGAGCTAGTGCGCGTAACGCGCGAGAGAGGGGGAGGGCAAAGAGAAGAGAGAGGCTCTTAGATTTTTATCCGACTCAGCGATACTCGCACCTAAAGCGCGGTGGCGCTGTTTACAGCCGATTTAAATGACAATAGCGCACAATCTTCTCTCGCGACAATTACACCGTTAAACAGATATATTTTCACGTGGATTTTATCTTCTCGGGAAGGCTTGAGACGGCAAGCATCAAAATGCTCAGTGAATAATTGCTCCCGAAGTTGTTTCATATACTTTGTGGTGAAAACAAAAAGTTTTGCAGAAGGTCGGAAAAAAATGAAATTGCGTGACAGCGGATGGGAGTTTGATGAATAAAAAATTTGAAGATTCGAACCGATTTGGGGGGTCAAATTTTTATCCAACTCTGCGATATTCGCACACAAAGCACGGTGGCGACGTTCACAGCTGATTTAAACGACGATTCCGCGGAATCTTCTCTCGCAATAATTTCACTTATGCCGTTAATCAGATATATCTATTTCACGTACGTTTTATCTTCTCGGAAAGGCTTGGGACTGCAAACATCAAATTCTTCGGTGAATAATCGGCCCCTGAACTTGCTTCATATATTTTGTGGTAAAAAAAATTTTGCACGGGGTTGGAAAAAAATGAATTGCGCTATAGCGCATGGGAGTTGGTGAATGAAAAATTTTACGACTGGAACTGATTTGAGTTTAAAAAATTTGTATGTGAAAAAAAAGGTACTTCCAGACGCTTCGAAGCGTTAAATGACCTTTTTGTCCGAGTGTTGCCCTTAATTGATGGGTTGTCGGACGCTTATTTACACGCGTAACTAAACGTATATCATTATATATCACGTACATTACCGTCGCTCCGTTGGCGATTGCAGATCTCCCCCCCCCTTTCCCGCCCATCGGCAATGGAACGTAACGAGGTTATGCGACTACGTCCATTGTCCTGTCCTGCGTAATATCGTACCGAACTAATATGTGTATCATCGTCTTGCCCGGACGTTTATTCAAGTATGCGAAGAATTTTTTTAAAATCCCATTCAAATTAAGCATTAATGGTAACAAGGTCCGAGTTATTTGTAAACGGTTCGTGGAACCAGGAGATAAGATTGTTCTTCGAAAAAACAAAATTAAAAAATAAACTTTGCCCAATGTAAAAAAATAAAAAATATTTTTTTAATATCGGGCGCGTTTAATTTCGGAATCTCAATTACCGCAATACCACAAACGATTTTTGTTTCACGTTTATAGGCGTTCTGTCTCTTGTGGCTAGGGCATTTTTTTTTTTCAATTTTTCTCTCCTTCACTTCCCTTCGTCGCCTTCGCCACAGGCTGCTGCTTCGTCGCGGTCGATATTCCTCTTCTCTCATATACTCTCGTGCGCACCGCACACAGAGAGCTTTGCAGTGTGTCACACTGCATATACCTGTGGAGCGCTGGATAAGAGTGAGGAAGAGAACAAAAAAAAAGTGTGTATATATATACATGTATACAAGAATTCGTTCGATCGCCACATGGCCCCTGGTGGTGCTGCTGCTGGTACATTCTTATAATAATCATTCTCGTAAATTTTTCTCAGCCTCGCTGCGGCAAACTCTCAAGCGTACCGTTTTATCTACGTATCACGTTTCGATAGCCCAGGCTTTCCCGACGATTTTAATCGTTTCACAGTGTCCCGAAAAAACTGACGAGAAACATAAGTTTTACTTTTTTCCTCGACCTTCAATTTAGGCACTACGTATTCGACGGAAATGTGACAAAGCTGCCATTCGCGACAATGTATGAAATTGCGTGTAGCAGAAAGTTCATTATTTCCCTCGCGAAGCTTAATTGGATCGGACGCAGAGCTCCGTCGACATTCATGCTTTCGCAGCCGCTTTAATGAGACGGCCCAACTGTTTGTACAAATAACGACGAATTTAATCCTCTGCGGTCTGAACTCTCCATCTCCTTATTTTGACTGTCAATTTTTCATCTTCTTATTTTTCCTGTCAAATTTCCATCTTCTTATTTTTACTGTCAAATTTCCATCTTATAATTTTTACTGTCAATTTTTTACTCCAACGATTCTCGGTACTCCCTCAAAATGGCGCATCCAAGCTGTTACCCAGTTTCGCCAAGATTGGCCGCGAGAGGCGCTGCGCTACCTCGAAACTCTATCCAGTAGTTCCTATACTCCGAGCAACAGTCTATAAAGACCGAAATTTCTTTCCTATCGCAACCCCCATCCGTTAATATTTACTATCGAAACATCCCGTACATTTTCCCAGGCGGATTACGCGCGTACTATACATGCAAATATCTTGTATATTTTGGAAAACTGGGGATTCGTTTGTTGGTTTGGATATTTGTCCCTCCCTCCCCATTGTGGATTTGTTTATTGGTTTCGATGTTTGTCCTCCCCCTCCTCCCCCAGCCGAGCCCGCTTCGGTAAAGCTGACACCACCATGCCAAACCCCTTTTTGCCAGTTTTCATAGCATATAAATGGATTTCGAAATTGCGAAATTCCATTCTATACGCTATATTCGGAATTTCATTTTTCATATCATATGGAATGGATTTCCAGTTCTATGAATCGTGCGATCTATGCGGGTGCCCAAGTCAACACACCGGTCAGTATATACACGTTTATAAGATACATTCCGCGTATATAACAAATTGCGAAGTCAGTGCTATCGGTCTTCGCGCGTGCATCTCAGCTGTTACCCAGTTTCGCCGAGTTCGGCCGCGAGAAGCGCTGCGTATCAAGAAAACTTCGAACCTCTGTCGAGTAGTTCCCGTACTTCGAATATCCCAAGTATTTCGAGCGGTCTGTGAAGTCCCAAATTGTTCCCCAACCCGTTAATATTTACGACAGAAACATCCCGTACGATTTCCCCGGCGGATAACACGCATTCTATTCATGAAAATATATATATTTAAGATACATTTCGTGTACATAACAAATTGCGAAGTCTGTGTTATCCGTCCTCGTGCCCCGACACAGATCCTCGGGATACACGTGTTACATGTATACACTACCGTTCATTACGCGTATATTAACCGGTGGGGAGGAGAGCGGGGGGGGGGGGCGTAGAATCGAAATTCCGTATGCGATGCCATATTATACCTCGTTGTTCTATAGTCGCGCTAGCTCGCTTCATCCTCTCGTTTGCTGACCAACCGCCAGTTTCATTCTACACCCCCGAGTGCGTTTCCACTCAACTTGTAATGCAATGTAACGTGCTTATGTGCTTAGCTCGCGGGGTATATTACCTGGCCTTTGTATCGCAAACAGCGAGACCGACCGTAAACACCACGGGCCGCGAACCCGGCGCGCCAAGTGGCAGATCCCAGCCGGACTATGACGGCGCGGCTCGGGGTATGGAGATGGGGAAATAAACACAGTTATTGGCCACGTACACTCGTCGGCAGTGTGTTATAAATCCCATTTACGGAAACAACTGTGCTTCGTTTGCGCTTCACCGCAATTATCCAACTACGATATTTATAACGCTATTGCGCTAACACGGTAAATAATAAATCAACGCCAAAACAACGTTTCACCAGATGCGGTTTGTTCGTTTAAAAAAAAAGTATTAATTAATCCATTCTTTTGTTTCCATGCGTCCGCGACACATGTTCACTCGAAATTTTCATCTGTCAGCACAAAGTCATGTTTTCCATTATTCCTCTCCGTTATGCATTTTTTTCAATCCGGGAAACTTTTCTTTGTGCTCTGTTCCTGCCAGTAAGTTTTTCGACCTCGTGATTGATTTTTGTAATAAAAATTTGGTCCATTGCCCCGAAGTTCCAATTTTCAATCGAACGTGTCTCAACAGACAAAAAATACATATGCATGTATATATCCACTTACTTATTTGTGTAATTGCGGGCTACACACAAATATAGGCGCGATACGCAACCGTATCGGTGAAACGGTCAGTAGCAGATTGAGAGAACGCGTCCCCTCTTTAAAAAAACATGACACTCGAATGATCGAGATAAATTTATCGAAATAAACGAAATCGTGAAGCCAGTTTTCGTAGCCAATCGGGATCGTCCGTTTCATTGGTAAGATGGGCAATCCTAAAAGAAATGAAATGGGGGAAATGGGCAATCCTACAAGGAATGAAACAATGCATATACATATAATAATATGCAACGCATATGTATATATAATATACAAATACACAAGAATATATTTTTTATTCGGTGATCCTAGCTCGCAGTTCTGTAATTTTCCCCTGAGTGGCCAATAACTGTGCCGGTGTAGATTTTCGCGATAGTTCCGTCCCGCTCGCCACTCGTGCGCGCTCGCTCTCGCGGAGAGTTCGCCTCGGATGGCGGACGAGCAGCAGCGACGGCAACACTAACAGCGGTAACGCAAGAGTATTGCCGGAGTGGGATAGAGATATCGTTCGGTTGACCGGGCAAGAGGGCGGCGGGTGAGCAAGCCACGGCGGTAGCTAGCTAGCTCGTTCGGTCTCGTCCACCGACAGGCGAGAGCACATGCGATAGACGGGAACGGCGACGAGGTAGTGTACAGGCAGCGGAGAGAGAGAAACGGCGCAACGAACGCGCAAGGACGGAGAGGGCAAAGGCGCGCGAGTATTAATGCGAACTCGGTCCGCACACCGACAGAGCCGCACAGTATAAACCGGCTATCTCGCTCTCAGCACGCGACGAGAGAAATTGATACTCCGGTGCTGCGGCGCTGGCGAACATAGGGGGCGAACGATTCCGGATTGTGTCCTCTGTGATATTCGAAACAGAGCTCTCTCTGGTTCTGGCATCACCGATTAGCGCAACATAGTATAATGCAATCGGGTTTCGGACTGATAATAGACGAGACGGGACAAAATGAACGCGATACCCAATGCTCGTACAAAATCTATAATCTATAAATGGAATGCCGACTAAAAGTCATCGGAAGGTTCGAATGGATTTTGGTACAGCTGGTTTTACAACGATAGGACTGTAGTTGAGGCGTTGAAACAAATAATACTAACAGTAATATCAGTACTATTCTATTTTTGTTTATCTTTTTACGTAGTTTGTTATTGTAATTTTTTTTCTCACTGCCCGTACAAACATCTATAATCCATAAATGGAATGTTCAATAAAAATCATTGGAAGGTACGAATGGATTTTTGTATGGCTGGTTTTATGGTGATAGAACTGTACTTGCGGCGCTGATGCGAATAATATTAAGTTGGTACGGATAGTACTGACACTCGTACTAGTAGTATTCTATTTTTGTTTAATATAGTTTATTAATATAATCTTTTTCTCACTGCTCTGTCCACACACACAGACACTCACGGTGAAAGGAATAAATTCTGTTCCGCGAGCTAAAATTGATCAAGTAGAAAATTTAGCGCTACACAGTATAATGCAATCGGGCTTTGGACTGATAATAGACCGGACGGGACGAAATGAATACCCACTGCTCGTGCAAAATCTATAATCTATAAATGGAATGTTGAATCAAAGTCATCGGAAAGTAGGAACTGATTTTTGTATAGCTGGTATTATAGTGTCAGTACTGTACTATACTATACTTGTGGCGTTGATATGAATAACATCAATCTTGGTACGTAAGCACTGGCAATAGTACTAGTAATATTCTATTTTTATTGTATTTTTTACATAGTTTATACATCGAGAAGTATCATTGGGGAGGTACGCAAAGTCGCGTTCAAAGTCAAGTCAACTAGATGTAAAAACTATACCGATTACTTGTTGTACAGAAGTACAAGCTGAAAGAAACTAATAAATAAACAAAATTTTAAACACATACTTTATTAATAGAATTTTTTTCTCACTGCTCTATCCGCACTCACAATTAGCCCATTATGAAAATTAGCACATCGCATGGAAAACATTCAGCCATTGAAAAATGTTGCCCATGCAATGGAATAAATTTCAATCCGTGTGCTAAAACTCAACCGTTGAAAAGTGTTGCCCGTAGAATGGAATAAATTCCATACGCTGAATTATGATTCAGCCATTAGAAAAAAAAATGAGCTCATAGTATAGAATCAATTTTCTAATGGTTGAATTCTTATAGAGGCAGAGTGAGGGAGAGAGAGAGATTAAAGTCAGAGCAGAGAGAAGTGTGCCTCAGCGTCCGCGCGCGCTCTCACAACTCTCCGATAACACTGTAGTACGGGTGATAAAGGCTGCGGCTGACAACCCACTTTGATAAAGGCCCGTCTCGACCGTGCGCTCCGCACTCTCTCTCTCTTTCTCCCGGGGCGTCTACTCATCGCTCCTCTCTCGCTGCTGCTCCCCGTTGTTTGCAATTTCCAGGAGGATCAATGGCCCGCGGCTATATCCGTACGTGCTCCTGTACTTTGTGCTGACGTTCGGCTCGCTGCGTGAGACTTGTGCACAACGTTATGGAATACACGTAAACACACCTTGCCGCGATTGTCGAACATCCGTCGTACGAAATCCTCACCTGCCGCGACGGCTTTCTTTTTTTTTGTTGCCTCAAACATTCTCCGATGCTTTATGGACGCATTGTGCGGGTTATGTTCACAATTGTAAGTGTATAATCAGTACTGTAAAAAGGGCTCGACCCGAAAAGATAATAATAAATAAATAAACTCATTAATTTTTAGTCTATTCAATCATTAATAATTAATGTACTTTAACGTGCCTCGAATGCACCCTAGCGGGAGCTCGACCGGTATTTTAATTTTTTTTCTTCAAACATTCTACAATTTATCTCTATAGTTATGATTTAAGGGAATCAATGTTAACGTTAATATATTTAAAAAATATAACTCATTAACTTTTATTCTATTCAATCAATAATTAATAAGAAATTTTGTTTATCCAACGTATCTCGAATACAGCCTAGTGAGAGCTGAACCAGTATCGGCACGGCGTCGGCCAGCGTTCGCCCAACGTCGGCCCGCGTCGGTCCGGTCTGTCATTCCCACCACTGCAGTAACGCAAAGCTTTCCACTCCCCTCAACCTTTCGTCCATCGCCCTTTCGAAAAATCATAAACTTTCGTAAAACGTTGCGAAGATTCTTCCCTGCAAAAAAAAAAAAAAAACCATACGAAAGGTCGTCCTGATTTTTGTTATTCCACGCCTTTCGGTGTTTGCTGCGCGTGGGACGACCGTAGGTCGCGATGAAATGTTCGAAGCCGCCGGGCTCTTCGGTGGAATTCATTTTCATCCCCGTGCAGTTTCAACCCCCGATCCTCTGCGGCGAGACCGGAAACTCGAGAGCGCCCACAGATATCGCGGACCCTTGCGCAACATTCACCACCTACGCGCACCTTCCGCTCTTATCCAAAGTGCAACTCGATCTCGCTGTTGTGTTGCCGCACGTGTCAGGTCGTAGGTCGACCTTTGCGTCGGACGAAATCCATGCGACCGATGCGCCGAGCACACGCGAACCGACTCTCCCTCGATGCCCCGATGGGCAAAGGTTCACGAGTAGAGCCAACGATGCGTAACGCTCCCGTCGCTTCAACACTCTTTACACTGTTTTATTCGATTTTACTTCGTCCCTCCGCCCAGTCACCTGCGCGACCTTCCACCTTGCGCGAACCCGACTCAGCAGCATCGCTCCCCTCGTTATCACCTTCACCACCCTGTTTTTTCAACTGTTTCTTTATTTTATGGATCGTTCGAGCGAGCTCGTTCGTTACGTTTTGCACGGTGGAGAAAAGAAGGGGGAAAAAAATGTAAAAAAATTATAGGTACGAGAGGTCGGTGAACGAAGGTGAAAAGTGTGGGGTAATGCACGCGAGAAAGCTTTGAGAGACGGCGCGCGTAGCTCGAGCGAGAAATCCCGTAAAGGTCTGTCAATGATAATTTTTTTCTTCTTTGTTTTGGTTATTATTATTATGTATTTTTTAAAGTGAATTGAGGCTCGCGCGGCTCTGAGAGAATATTCCGCTCGTATCCACGGCGGCACTGACGTGGAAGTTTGTTCTGAATGTTATTCACCGAATGGTCGCATTCACCCTGTGAGACGCGATGCGTGATGATTTAATTGGAGTCGCCTGCCGGAGGACGAAATTTTGCAGCCTCGAGTTTATATATGATGAATTAATTTTGGCGATTAGTCGAAGGAAAAGTTGAATTTTTATTTTATTTAATTTTTTGCCTTACCTAACCGATTTTTCTTCTCTTTGACACTGAGAAATTAATTTTGACGATTGGTCGAAGGAAAAGTAGTTTCTCGTTTCGTTCCTTTTTTGTTTTGTTTAAATTTTTATTTTTAACTTAACCGACTTTTCTTTTTCCTTTTTTCTGAATTGTTCTTTTCAATTTAGTTTCCAAAGCCCGGCTGAGATCGAAGCGCAACAGTTTGGTCCTTGAAACTCGCAATCTTCTGTGGCTTAAATCGTTCGATGGGTCTTCCCCGACGAAGCCTCCATTGACTGAGGTCCCTTCCGTGTGCTCGCACACCCACGCTCTATTCAATGTACCGCGTAAACGGGCGCTCCCTTTCTGTTCTCCGTATAGTCTCGTCCGTCGCAGCTTTCCCGGTACGAGACAACAAGGGTTAGTTGCGAACTAACTTATCGAGCTTGCCTCGCCAATTTTCTAGAAAAGAAAAATGAAAAACAAAAATTACTTCGCAGCTTCCCGCAATTGTTAGTAAAGCCTTGTTTTTTTTATTCTTTTGCTGTAATTAAATTCATGCACTTATTCATTTACAAGAATTAAAAAAATATATTCGCGACACAACTTACCGAGTTTGCTTGTGCAATAAAAAAAAGTAAAACATTCGCAGCTTGCCACAATTGTTACCAAACCCTTGTATTTTTTCTTTCGCTCGAATTCATCCAATTATTCATTGACAATTATTTCATAAATTTCTTTCGGAACATGTATGCAAATTTTTGTTGAAAAGAAGTCCCACCGATTGTCTATTAAAATACTTTTAATCAGCGAGACACCCGAGCATTAATAATTCTTCGGTTTTTAGTTCCTCAAAACGGATCCGTTATTCGGTAATTAGCATGAAGAACGGTAGAGTAAATATGATAGCGTTTGATGAGCTTTTATTAACTCTTTCGCCACCTAAATACGAACACAATGAATTCACGTATAAACTCGTCGTGCCTGCGGCGAATTCGTGGATTTAACGAACAGCCGCCGGGCGGTCGGAGTGGGGATATCGGAGGGGTGGGGGGGGGGGGAGCTCTATATGTATAGCGGTAAAATCGGTCGGGCTGATGGAAAAGTGCGGGAGGCATGATGGTTAAAAAAAAATTCGTGAATGCGAAAAATACCTCTCTCCGTTCCAATACCGAGTAAATCGACTATTTTCGTTCTTTTCCCACTCGTTCAATTTTCTATATATATATATATATTCGAATCGGAGTTTCGGTCACAACTTTTACAGCCAGGCGACAGTCGCACTCCCGACACGAACGAGAGAATCGAAGAGTGAAGGAGAGAACTTCAACCCCCGGCGTGCACCGACCCCTAAAGCGTTCCCTCGTGCTCACTCGTGTCCGCTCCTCCTCGCTCTGTACTCGGAAATCCCCGCGCCCGTCTCTCGCCTCGCTCGACGGGTTGCCGGTTGCTCAAAAATTCCTCGAACGAGTCCTCTCACTCTCTCTCGTCGGAATAATTTTTCTCCGCGTATTATTTTCCACTACTCCCGTTCCGTCAATCAATCTATAATCTCCCGAGAAATTTATTCTTTTATCAAAGATCCCGTGGGATCGCTCGGATTAAATTTTATTAATCGACCGGCAAGCTGAAGACCCAGCACAAAGATATTTTTATAAAAAAAAAATCCTTTCTTTGATGAATTCAATTAAATATCCACGCGTATCGAAGCGAAGAAAACAGTCTCAAGGATATTAACGAACGATTATAAGTCAGCAAACGGTCGAAAGTGAAGCCCAGCCACGATGGTTGTCAAAAAAAAAAAAACAGAGTATGTAGTTTTTTACCTCACGTTCCCGTCGCAAGGCTATGGTAATTTTTATTCCTACGTTAATTCTCCCCGGAGTAAAAATCCATCCCGCAGAGTCACGGAGCGGTTTGGAACCGTCGTGCTGTTGCGCGACAAGATGATTATTGCATACCGGTGTGTATCTCGTCACCGGGCAGACCTCAAACCCCCTCCGAGTTCCGACAATCAGCGTATATTCCTAGTTGCGCAATTGAGGAACATGGAACGAGGAGATCAAGAGAGTAGTGGAGTTCTCTCTTAAAGTTTCGTTACGGTGTGCGGAGAGCAACTATAAGGTATACACAGTTGTATCGCTGGATGCGGAGGATAAGCGAACGGCCCGTCAGGCGCTGCGGCGCGGGGGGGGGGAAGGGCGAGGAGGGGAGGTGAGGTGGCAAGGCGAGATTGCTATGGGTATGCTTATAGGAAAATAGGAGAACTAGAGACCGCAAGGCATCCTCCCTGTTATAGGATCTCCGACGCTGTGCCCAGAGAGCTCTCGCGGTGGGTTGTTGAGGCCGAGCGGGACCGCGCGCTCGCTATTCCGTTTCTTATATCTCGGACGGTAAAGAGACGTCGACGGTTGTGGCGGGCCAAGTAGAGGGGAAAACTTGAGGAAGGGAAGAGAACTCGAGGGAAAAGACAGAGAGGAAGTCCCGTCTTATCTGGGGCAATGGAACAACCTCCCCCGCTTTTGCTCTCGTCCTCCTCCCTACTTTGCCCCCCCCCCCCCTCTTCTCTTTACTCTATATGACTTGGCTAGGTCGAAACTGGCAAACTGCAACAGCAGCACCCGCTTCGCTAGCACAGGCGGGAGGAGGTGGCCTCTCGCCGAAACATCGCCGACGGTGGATAGAGCGGTAGAAACCTTACGTAAAGGTAATCGTAAAAGCAGCTAATTACGAGCCACGGCGCAGTCCACGGGTACGCGCGCAACTACCTCTGCATGCATGGTCGCTCGCACGTACTTTCTATTTACGCCCCCTTATCCGCTTTTTAGTATTATTGTTATTAAATTTCTTTTTATTATTGTTTGTTTTTAGGAAAACGTTACGGGAAGGGCCCAAGGTCGAAACAGTCAATTCGTAATATACCCGCGTAGAATTAAAAAAAAATCTTGAGAGTAGTGAATATTTTTGTTTTTTTGAGGCGGTTAATGATTAACGAATTATCGATCGAATTATCTCGTACGGAATGAGTGAAATTTCGTTTCGAAAATATTATGAAAATTTTGCGGTACGTCGTGGTTATTTATTATCGTCGAAAGATATATTTGTTTTCCGTGAAGAATCGCCGTGCGCTGTATCGAGCGTGTGTGATCGATCTTGGTCGCGTTTTATCGACGATGCG
The DNA here is from genome assembly GCA_964017025.1 of Stenichneumon culpator. Lineage (NCBI taxonomy): Eukaryota > Metazoa > Arthropoda > Insecta > Hymenoptera > Ichneumonidae > Stenichneumon > Stenichneumon culpator. The sequence continues at coordinate 16,581,994 of OZ024772.1, read as the reverse complement.
ACGATAAAACGTGACAATTATTATCGCAATCGGCGAGTGCTCCGCACTCGTCGACATCGCTTTATCCTCGGTCGCGCTCTCCCGCTTCGAAAACAATCGGGTGTCTCGAGTGGCATTCGCCTTTCAGCTCCGATACGAGTTCCTCGATACACGCGTGCTACGCGCAGCTCTTTCAAATTACTGGTCCGCTCTCCATTTCGCAGCTATGTCTCGCCCACGTAGCATTTAAAGTATTACACTACGCCATCTTGGTTCGTCTCGTCGATACTCTGCCCCGCCGTACATACACTCTACATACACATACATACATTTATGCATTCGAACATTTATACATGTGTACAGTTGTACATTGGACATTTGTATATGTGTATCAGAGCCGGCAAAATACACTGAGTATTTGAAGTACATACCTAAGTTCCAAGTACTCTGTCAGTGTTTGGTACTCAGGACTTCAGCAATTCACTTGTACCAGTACTCGATACGTCAGTATCTATTTGAATTCTACTTTCAATTCTTACAATTCCATATGACATTGAAACAACGACGGCGAGACTGTCAGCGTGACATGTTATAGTTTCAATTCCGTATGAAATTGTAAGACATGATAGTAGAATTGAAATAACATTTTTTTTCTTTGGCAACAAGTGAATTTTACTTGAGTCATTGATCTTTTTTTTCCGTGCATGTATATGTATGTAGACATATGCATATCGGTGTGTAAAATCGTATACGCTGAGCGACGGGCCAGTAGCATCGGTAGAGAGAAAGATCAGAAGAGTAACAGGAGTATGGAACTCTCGTGGACGGATGTAGCGGCACGAACCGAGCGTCGGGAGGCTCATCAGGGGCAGAGGGGATGCCCGAGGTGGCCGCTGTGGTGGAGGCGGGCGGGGGGGGGGGGGCGGTATTCGCGCCCGACGCGAATATGTACCCTCCTACCGACCGCTGGCTCGTCCCTCCTCGTTACTTCACAACTGACCTCCATCTCCCTTTTTCTCTCCCCCTCGTTCCAACAGCTCGCTCTCTCATTTACCTCCGAGCGTATACATCTCTCCCCGTCCCGCTCGACTTGTAATTCTCTCTCTCGATCCCGTGACACCGTCGGAGTTTCGTTCTCCGGTTTCCGCTCTCTCTCTCCCCGTCGGGCACGAAAAACCCGACGCAGACGTTTTTCCTCGTCGGATGCAGCTTCGATTTCCATCTGTTTCGTCTGTCCTCGCAGGAACGGACGGCACGGCTCTTCGCGCTTCGATCGCCGGATGCGCGTACCATTATCTCGTCTCTGTGAATAAAACTCACCCCGTCGTCGCTCGCCCAGTCGCCATTCGATAGCCGACGAGAAGCTTTCGGACTGCCAATAAAGCTGCCACGGTCGCTGTACAGCGCAGCCGGCCGACGGAAGGGCGTAAGTCCAATTGTGAATGGCACGAGTTACGCCCCTCCGCTTCCGAGCTGTCGAGGCGCACGAGTATGCAGAGGGCATCGCTATATCGCGCGGCCACGGCGGAGCGACAGTGCGGTCGGAAGCGGCGTGACATAGGTCGGGAGCAGAGCCGATCGGGAGTCGAAACCCGCAGGCCGCGCCAGCTACGAGTCACCACCGTTACCGCCTACTACTCTCCTCTCGACGCCGTTAAATCGTTTATACTTCTTTATCGATGGGATTTCGCTGCGGCTCGGGATAATGGGGAGCCAAAGGGAGTATTAAGCATCGTAGCTGTACGCGAACGGTGAGCGGGGATTGATATAGCGAGAGCTACGGGGCCGAGCGCCAGAGGGCGCTCGCGACGAACGCCGGATTCGAGTTGATACAGCCGTGCCGGCGGGAGTGAAACGGCCGGGAACGAAGGTCGAACGTCGTCATTGATTATCGTCACTAATTAGGATGCTTTGATTGTGCAGATACGTTGTTGTAGATAGAGTAACGGAGAGATCGTTGATTTACGATAACGCGGTTTGACGATTATTGCAAGAGGAACGTCCGGACACGCTGTCGGCGTTACCGGTTCGCGTGCTACGCCTAGTTTGGCGCAGACCGGTCGATAACGATCGAGGACCATGCTTGGTGGGTCAATTTCTTTTTTTTATACATTTTTGTTAAATGATTATGTATTCAATAATTAAATGTTAAATAAAGATGTTCTTTATGCAAACGGCACGGTGTCGCGCTTCTGGTACTCGTGATTATTGTTATAGTCACACCGATTGGGAGAGGGGAAAAGAAGAAATTGAAATTTAGGCCAGCCGAAGTCACGCCGGATCACATTGACCCTATTTTTTGACTAGTTTTGTCCAGATGGATCGATGGCGATTGAGGACAATGTTTGGTGGGTCAAGTCTTTTATTTTTTTTCGGAGGTTAAATTTTGATTTGTATTCGCGAGGGGTTTGCGTTGAGATGTCGTTTATGCAAAGGAATCGGTATCGCGCTTCTCGTACTCCGGACTCTTGTCACTATTGCCGCAACGATTGGGGGATGGAAAAAAAAATTGTAATTTAGGCAAGCCGAAGTCATATTGGATCGCATTGACCCTGTTCATAATTTTTTTAACTGTCAGATGTCAGCAAAAAAATTATCATACAAACTTCGAAGATTCAGGAATTTATCTCCGTCGTTATAATTTTCCAAAAAATATATGACGCGTTAAAAAAAAATAATGTGTGTCGAATGCCAGGTCAGTTTGATCCGCAGCGCCGACACGGTTGAATAACCGCCGAACAGTTCGAGCCAACCGGGGCAGGGGAAAAAAGAAATTGAAATCCAGGCCAGCCGAAGTCACGATGGATTGACCTTATTAAAAAAAAAAGAAAAACAATCTTTAAGATTTCAGAAACGAAATTATCATACAAACTCTGAATATTCATGAATGCGTCTCCGCAGATACAAATTGCCAAACATCAACGTGTAAAAAAAATTAATACTGTGTGTCGAATACCGGGCGAATTTGATCCGCAGCAACGATATGCTTTGATAACTACTCAAGCAGTTTCGAGCAACCCTATTATCAGTCAAACGCGTTTAATCCGCCCAAAAACAATGTTTCCAGCGCCGCAATTACGGGACTTCCGTCTGCCGGTACATTCGGCTTATTTACAAACTCCCTCTCCCCCTCGCCGCTCCGTCGTCCTTCAGGGATTAACTCAATCTCCCAGTACAAATTAATTAGCCAGACTTCTCGAAGCCCCGACTTCTCCCAATGAATATTAACCGACTCATGAATCCCAAATGATCGATACGTTACAGCGTAGTTATCAAATCTCAAAGATCTTCCCCCCTCCCCCCCATTATCAGTGAGTTTCGTATCGGAACCATCATCATAACCTCAAGACGAGAATAACGTTCTCTCCGTCTGTCTCGAATTCTCGAATATTTTAGCCGCGCGTAACATGCGCGTTCTCCATCGGCAGCGAGCGATGCGCGTACTACGTCGGTATTCGCACGTATTACGTGCACATACGCAAACAAGAACACACACACGTGTATCCCAATACCCATCCGTTGTCGTCGCCGTCATCTACGTGCGCGGCCCGATCCACGCTTTCCGCGCGAGGCGGCGTGACGATCGAGCGGCCATTTTGATAATCCCCCCCACTCCGCGCCCGGCCCGCCGCGCCACTTACCCGTCTCTCTCCGTCTCACTCGGTCGGCTCGCGCGTCGGCTGCTCCTGCCGCCCCCGCCGTACCGCGCTTCCCCCTCTCTCCGCCCGCCCTCGCCCTGTCTAGAGCTCGTCTTCGTTTTACCTTTTTCATCTCCTCTCTCTTACACTCCAATCTCTTCCACAAATTCTCTTTCCCTCCCTCCCTCTCTCTCACCTCCGTTATTCCCCATCGTTTTCTCCGTCTCGCTATTTCTCGGCAGTCGCGACTTCGCTCGTTCGTACCGGAGAGTCGCGAGCTTTTGCGGCAAAAGGATGAACGCGCGCGCGAGCCGGCTGCTGCTGCTGCTGGTGGCTCGTGTGCGAATTTCCCATATAGAATGTATATGTGCATATATATATATATATACACAATATATATATGTATATATCTACTTTACTCGTTTCGTCTCTCGCCCGCGCTCCTGTTCTTATCCCCTCTCACCGCGCGCGCAACGTCACGCTCCCACCTTCGTACTCGTCCCCCCCTCCCCCTCCGGTATCTCCGTATTCGCCGTCCCTCTTTCCCACTAGCGCTCGCTCGCTCCTTCGTGTATTTTCATCTCTCTCTCTCTCTCTCTCTCTCGCTTGCTCCTTCGCACATTTTCATCTCTTTTGCTCGCTCGCTGCTTCGCATATTTTCATCTCTCTCGCTCGTCCGCTGCTTCGTACATTTTCATCTCTCTCGCTCCCGCTCGTTCCCTCCTTCGACGTTCTCTCTCTATTTCGCTCTCTCCGTCTCCCTCTCGCCGCATCGCTTTGCCCCCGACGTCGCTCGGTCTCCTCTCTCTCTCTCCGTCGCTATCTCACTCAGCGCGCTCTCTCTCCATCTCCGTCGTTCTCTCCCGTATCAGTGTACCCGTGTGCGTTGTTCAGTCACGACCGGAAAGTGCCAGTTTCTCTCGAGCTCTAATCTGCCTCGTTGCGTCTCCGCGCGAAACGCTGAGGCATCCTCCGCTCGTTTCTCTCTCACTTGCACGGTGTTTTTTGCCTCCTGTTCTCGTTACAATTGTTATCGTATTATTTTTCCTCGAAAAATGTTGGTCGCGCGTGTGTGACGAGGTTTTTTTAGATTATTGGTTTTTTTTTTGTGTCAGTGAATTTTACACGGAATTAGTGAGTTTGATAATCTCCTCGGTGGTCTCCGAACGAGGACACGATCTGCCACAAACGACGTCGACTCACCGTGCCAGTGCAGCGCGATACCGCCTCGGCCATTTGTTTGTTTTAAATCGTCGAGTGTTTCTTTTCTGTTTTAATCGATCTAAAAATTCATAACGATCGGGAATCTTTACTTGTGCATATGCATGTGTATATGCATATATGTCTGTGTGCATCCGAGGATAAAACTACGCAATAACGCTCGCCGATCGTGAATGATCTATCAAACGGTTTGACGCAATTGTTCGACGCAGTGACGCGCCACTGTCACGAGTCCAGTGACGTACCACACTTTGTACGCGATACGGCTCGGCCGAGTGTGTTTTTCCCGCTTCTCATCGTCGAAGCACCTTCGCTCTCGAAAACGTTGGCCTCACTCGCGTTTCTTTTATTATAATATTCTTCGTTTGTAATTATTTCGTTTCCCCGCCTCTAACGGAGATTCAATAACAGTCGAAGAGTATCGGACCGATCCGGTGTTCGTCGGTGGGCGCGCGCGAGTGTCGGACCGTAGCTCCCTCCGATCTGTGTACGGCGCAGAGGTGACCTTTCCGTGCACACGGGACGGAAAGAGCCAATCTCGAATTCACAATTCTACGGGCTCTCTCTCCGTCCGAGCGTAAATTCATCGCGGTGGAAAAAAAAATGTTTTAGATAAAAATAAAAAAATAAAATAAATAATTTAAAAAATCTTATGTCGTTTCGAAAGAGATAATCGTAATATTTAACAGGGACGGGAGACGCGCGCGTGTCGCTCGGATATATCCGGTGCGTGACAAACCGGGGTATTCCCGACTGGTGGTCCGCAAAATTTTTCGGGGAAGTCTCGCAGTCGGTGTCGTTCGCGTTGAGAAACTCTCGATAAGATTTTTTCGCTCGGCGTTCGTTTTTACCGATTTGATTTTTTTACATTTTCTTTGAAACTAGTGCGTCGAGTGTGCTTCGTGCTATCCGCTCGGCAATGGCGCGACGATTAGGTCGAGCAATGCGCCGGTGATGAGCGAACGGAAAAGCGCGGATACAGAGTTTCGTCGGCTTCGTTAATTATTTTTTTTCTTCGAACGCGTGTAACGACCGAGAGCGGGGAGGGCCGAGAGGGGCGCGCACACTGGATTAGCCGCTTCCTCGAGGCCGCGTCGTATACTACATACCTTGTGTGTGCGCTTGTACAGTGAGGTGCGTGGGTGTTTGATCCTATTACTTGCTCTTCGTTGATAACGACGACTCTCTTCGGTTAATCTCCGGTTCTTTCTTTTTTCTCGCAACCTTTACCTCGTTATTTTTCTCGAACGAAGATAAAAAGGTGAAACGAACGAAGCGGGAGATCGACGGGCGGGAAGTTGTTTTTTCTTTCGCCTGTGTGATTAGCGCGGGGGGAAAATAAAGCATGATATTGCGCCGAACGTATTCAGCTGACGAGAAGCTGCTAATGGTGATACGTCGTCGTCGTCCCGGCAGCGACATCGAGACAGCAACAGCAACAGCATCGGCAACTCGACCGACGTCAGAATTATATTTGGAAGCGGCGCGCCGCGCGCCGCACTCCTGAACACCCGGTGAGCGATCCTCCGTCAGCTCTTCTCGGCACACTGTGTGTAACGTGCGCGGTTGTTTTTTTTTCTTTTTTTACGGTCACGTGACAACACGGTTGTCTCGACTATCACTAGGGAGTCAAAGCTTTGGGCTACTTTTTTTTCTCTCTAATTCGAGAACATTTATTGACATCATTTAACGACGATAAAATGTAACTATCGAATCTTTTTTTCTTGGTGATTATCATCGTTTCTCGGGTTTTTTTTTTTGGGGACACGTGCATCACACATGATCGACTCGTTCATCGCCGAGAGAGTCGAAACTTGAGGCTACTTTTTTCTAATTCGAGGAAATCCAATCACACCATTTAACGACGAAAATTTGTAATTATCGATTTTTTCTTCTCGGTCGTTATTATCGTTTCTCGGTTTTTTGCAGTCAGGAAATTTAATGACACCGTTTAAGAAAGAAACTTTGTAATTACGAAATTTTTTTATCTCGGTCGATTATCATCGGTTCTCGGTTTACAATTTACGAAACGTTCTCCGGCGCGCCGATTGATAAAAAAAAAGAAAACAGAAATCCATTTCGTAAGTCTCAATTTACGATAATATTTCCCGTTGACCCGATTACAAGCACAAATGGCGATAGCTCATCGTATTATTGAAAGAGACCGATTGTTTCCATCATCCGAGCGATAAAGCTCGTTTCTCCTTATCAGTAAGCACGCGCGATATGGCCGAGTCTACATGGATAAGAGACAAATGAAAAAGGGGTAGACAGAAGTTCCGCTTGACTTCAGTCTCGTCCGTTCGGACAGATGACTGTAAATACGAATAAAAAAAAATCACGTGATTGATGATTGTTACGCGTTGATATTTTTCTTCGCTGAGTCGAATCGTTTAAATTCGCGGAGCTCCGACCTCGGGTTTCTTATTCCTTTTTTTTCAAATACATTCCAACATTGTTTACCTCCGTCTTTATGTTGAGCCCGGTCTCGCGTCTCCTGCGATTCGAATCGACTTCGAGTCGTTTCGCGCAAAAATCCTCCATCCTCCCCGATATACATAAATCCTCGCCGTTTCAACGACATTACCGCGTTATTTCCTCCCCGTTCTTCCTCTATCCGCGCGCATTCCGCGCTGCTTCACCGGGAGCCGACGGCGATTACGCAACTACCCAAAGCGCGAACGACATCGTTTGTCGGCGCGTGTTCGAGATAGCTCGGTTTCCTTCCTTTTAAAAATTCGCCGCTCTCGAGGGGAATAATTTTCTTTCGGAGTTTAAACCCGCCTCGAATTTCCCCACCCCGCAGCTCAGCCTTGCTCTCGGCGGATCCGCAAACTTTTCGCACCCTTTGATATAATCACATTAGCGCATCAAAAAAAAAAAGGAAAAAAGTTTATTTTATTTTTTGCGATTTTTTAATGACCGTCGATGTTTTTTGTATAACGACTCTGAGTTAACAAACTGGCCTATCGTTGCTTCTCGTACCGACTGTGTGATTGTAATATTTTTAATAAAAAAATTACATTCAATAACGAAATAACATTTTTGTTAAGGAGAGTCGAGATTTTTAAGACATAAACACTGAGCGAATACAACTGGCCGATCGTTGCTTCTCGTACCGACTGTTCGTCTAATATTTTACATTATTTACACGTTTAATTTTATTTTTTTCCATCACGTGTTCCATCTGCCACGAAGCATAGATGCGGAAGCACGCATGGGCAGTATGCTCGATCGAATCACTGTTTGCGTGTCACGCGGATCGTGTGTAATATCGCTAATATCCGTATCAGCAACCACGCCTCGAAAGCCTGCACTGCTGCTGTACTGCGTTAAGCCCCGGTATACACCTCGGCGGGGAACCCCACGGTTATATACCTCAATCAGGTATTAGATACATATCTGTGGATAAATTCCCTCTCCAGTACGCAAGTAGACTTATGCTGGTGAGGTGTGATAAGCAGATATCCACGTATATATATAATATATATATATATATATATAAACATATATACATACATCTTCGCGAATACCAATGCCATTCGACACCGTAGATATCGATCGGACTAAATCCTACTACTATAGATATATAATTTTACTTAAACACCCTCCCGCAATGTAAACATCTTATAGACAGAGAAGCCAAAAACAAGAGATTTGGACATTTAACAAACTTTTAAATTGATTGACTGATTAATTAATTAATTCATTTATTTATCTATCTATTTATTTATTGATTTTATGATAAACGGGTGATGCCCAATTACAAGAGATTAACGATGATTAATCGATTATCAGAGCGAGCAGTAAACGACTTAAAATAAAAATTAGGATTAAATTGAAAGTTAATATAACACGCGCATATTTGTTAGTATTGATCTTATACCTTTTCCTTTTTGGTCCGCGAACGTCGACAATTATTTTCTCGTTATTTTTACCAAAAATTTGTACAATTAGAGAGAATTTTGGGAAAGCGACCCATTTTTTTTGGCACAAGTAACATGAATCTTGGACATTTGCGGGCAAGAAACTTGGAAATTTGTTGGTGTCTATTTTAAAAGTTCGACATTAACAAGGAAACATTATCCAACACCGAAAGTTTTTTTTACTTTTTTTTTTTACATGTCAGCTTCTTGTTCAACTTGAATTTTTCAACTCAATTTTTATTATACCAATTTATCGAGTCACGCGTATTTACACTCGATATTTAATCGGTGTGAAAAGCAGTGTATCCAATATTCTAGATTTGCCAAGCAGAGTCATTTAATTTATACTTATATTTATTTATTTTTTTGTCTTTCATTCCTGTCGATTTTTTCGAGACTGCCACTCGGGCCGACAAAGTCGGCCACACGGCCGCTCGCGGATTCTCGCCGTTCGGGCGATTCGAAGCTCGCGGCTCCTTGATATGCGAGTCGCGAACGCGCCGCGGCCGGGGGAGTCGCGGAGTGTGTACAACGTCGGCGCCGGTTGAGCTCGCTCGGCCGGAATGAGAGGCGCAGATGCGCGGATAACAAACTACGAGTACAGGGGAATGCTCGGTTCTCAAAGGGAAACTCCGTCGAGTCCCGATGCAAAGAGACTTGCACGGAGCTCGAATTACACATCGGGCACGCAGCGCGCTCGAGCTGTGCGCGCACGCTCGAGTACCCGCACGGGGCTCGATACGTTTCCTATCCGTTCCGTGAAGTACCGAACCGCATTCTTTTTTTATTCACGTATTATACCCACATTTACTTTACACGAAAAATATTTCTGAAATATAATATGAATATTCACGAAGATGAGATAAAATAAAAATAATAATGTAGTTGCAAGCATCGTCAGCCGGGCTTGATACATTTATAACGAAGTATCGCCGTTCCGCGAGTGTTTATCGCGCACCGAAAACCTGTTGACGGAGGCTGACGGTAGACCCGATGAAGATGAAATTTCCATATTCATCCGTGAGAATACACAACCGATGAATAACGTATGTGGATCGAACCCAAGTCGGGCGTTAACGTATTCAACGTACAACGTTGAACGCGCGTTTCCACGTGTATATTCGATACCGGCGGCGTATACGATTATCCGCGCCATGTCTCACGCCTATGCCGATCTCCATTCTCCGTCCCACCGCCGATACATTGTTTTCCTAAACGGTGCTAATCATTTCCCTCGCCTCGTTTCCGCTAATTCATATCTTACATTTTGATATATATGAGGCGTTATAAAATAAAATAAATGTTTTCCAGTTCTTCGGATATATCTGAACAGTGTCTGAAAAATGCAGTGCTGCATATAAAAAATGTTCGAGCGATTACCCCACAATCGACTGTTTATTTGTTTCTAATTTCTTTTTACTGTTTTATTCGAAAAACATTCAAATCACAAACCTTCATTTTTTTTTATACATGACAGAAGATTTTTCAGATTTTTCAATTGTGGCGATCAATAAGTTTATTTTTTTTATCATAATAATTATAAATAATTTTTAAAAATCCAAGTGCTTTTGAAAGTCAGTTCATTCGTATAAAAAATCGCGGGCCCGATCCAAAATGGTCCGATCTAAGGTTCAGACCCAGGTCGAAATTGTAGGGAATGCCACATATATATATATATATATATATATATATATTTCTCTTCCCGGAGAAGCGACGTAATTTATTAGAGTTGCATTAACGGCGTATATCACCGGCCGTACGTAATAAGCTGATTGAATTCGCCCGTGCAGTCTCTCCGCGCTTTTTATTTTTCTCCCCGTGTGCGTTTTTACCGACGCCCGGTAACACGCGCGACAGCGCGGCTCGCTCGGCTGCGCCGATAGATAGAAAGGGTTTGCGTGCCCGCTGGAAATTCACGTGAGTTTTATCGACAAGCAGCGTTAAACCGTTATTTATGTGGAGCACTACCCCCCCCCCCCCCCCCCCCCGTATATGTACTCGCTTATGTACCCTCCTCTCGTCCACCGCCGATCGTATACGTACATATATATATATATCGCTCGTCGAATTTTTCATTCCCGCACCGATCGCACCGCCCTCCCTCACACACTCTCCCGCACACGCTTCATTCTCTAACTCTCCGTACTCTATAAATACAACGGACCGGCGCGCCCGATCGCCGCTCACGAACGTACCGAGACACCCGTGAACTGCAATACGCTCGGGAACTCTCGTACGGTACCGATAAACGCGAGATATGATCCGACCTCTCGCCTGTGCTTTTATCTATTATACATATATACATATACTATATATGCCATACCATTTGGTAAGAGTTAAGCGGGCCGGCTGTCGCAGAATCCATGAACTTGGCGAACGCGTCTACGGTCGGGAGGGGATTCTTTGAATATCGAGGAGATGGATTTGCGCAGCGAGGCTGTTCGCTGCGGTTGAGTTTGGAGAGTTGGGAAAAGTCGAGTAGTCCGTCGGATGCTGAGAATTTTCCTTTCTTCGCAAATGTTGAATTTCATTTTTTTTTTTAAGAATTGTCTGAGGAAGATTTTTTTTGGGTCAATTGCGGAAAGAACGAAGATTTTTCTTTTATCGGGCTTGTCGTGCAGTAGGAAATTTTTGTATACACTGAGGGGTGTTTACATTTTACCTTCGCATACAAAAATAATTCTCTCGGAGGATAATTCTCGGTTGCTTTTTTATATATCTTTCCGTTTACACTTTAAACTTCAAGGTTTGAACTTTACCAAGTACATGAATCACCGGATAACAATAATAATGCCTTATTTCCGCGGAAAAGGCACTTGCATTAACTGGTTTACGATAGACTGTGATGGTTTTATTTTGCGGCAAAGTCGCGGGCATTTTAATAATTTTTTTAATGCTTGATTATACAATTGTTATCGTTAGTATTGTATTGTCAAATTTCCTGCAGCAATATTGCGCAGATCTTTTTACTCTCTCTTGTTTTCTTTATTCTCCGCACCAAGATTGCGTAGATCTTCTGACTTTATCTTGTTTTTTAAATTTTCTGCAACAATATCTCTTAGATCTTTCGATCCTCTCTTGTTTGTTTTTATCTGTAAAAGATTGCATGATAATAAGGAACTCGAGGATGCAAAAATCGCCACCCGGAGTGAGATATTTAACTGCGTACGTAACACTTGTTGCCCGTGTTCAATGGACGATAATAACGTCCAACTTTTTCAATTAGCGTTCGAGCCCGTGCGTGTCGCTTAAGCGACCGGTTTTCCGATCGTCACACTGTCCGGCTGCGACCTTGTCCCACGTGCTTCGCCTTCCCGTCCGGACATGATAACGTGTTACTTCTTCCGCGCATTTTTACAACTCGTACCGCGAGCTCTCACGATAACCGCGAGTACACCGCATATTAGCCGGCCGCTCGGAAACGGTAACGAGGAAAAATTTTACACGTGTCGCCGATCGCCGGCAATCAGCGACAACTCTTGACACCGCTGTAATTATTCCCAGCTCGTGGGACTTTTTTTTCTAACCGACACGCACTCTCGTCGTCCATAAATTACTGTTTATGTTTATATTATGTTTATATTATGAGATTGTGAGAAAAAAAATTAATAAATTATTGGGATGAAGGTTAAATATTTTTGCAACTTATACACTGTTAAAACAAATTGTAAATTTAATGTTTCGGGTTGGAAGCTTTTCTGCGGAAACTGGTGCATTAAATTTGATGTACTATTGTCACAAAAAATTAATGGATTTGAATTAATTATTGGAATGAAAGTACTATGATAGTAAAATTAGAAGAATAAATCATTTACAGTAAAGTATTTCCAAAGTTTTCAAAAGACAAGCGCAGTGTCCCAAAGCCATGTAAAAAAGTATACTGTACGTTAATTTTTTATCACAATTGTACATGACGTTCGACACACCAGTTTGTACGTAACTTCCAGTACTAGTTCGTTAAATTTCATACGAATTATTTTCACACGGTAAAAAACAATTCATATTAAATGTGATGCACTGGCACTAGAAGTTTTTATGCATAAACTCGTATATTAAATTTCATGTATAATTGTAATAAAGAATGAACCTATAGCATATTAAAACTATTAGAAATACTTCACACTTAATAATTTACTTTAATTTCAGTCCAAAAGCGCATTCATTTTTCATGCCAATTATACCGTAAATTTATCTGTATCATAAAATGTATCAGTTTTGGCATCAAATTTAACTTTCAGTCCCGTACATTAAATTTACATTTTTTTTTAACAGTGCAGTGTACATATTTACGGTCACTTAAAGCCATCGTCGTGGGGAAAATAAGATGCGTAAACCTTAAAGGAATCGTCGAAGTTTTATTGGCTTTTTTTTCTTTATTCTTCGTTTTTAAATTCTTTCTTCCTCGACCAATGGCAAACGGTTTGAGATTTAAAGACCAAGCGAGGGCCGATCAATTCGCGACTCCTCTACGTTTCATCGATATTCCTGACTTCGTTATTTTTTTTTCTTTTAATCCGCGACCAGTTGATTCTTCACTCTCCGATCTCGGTCTCTCGATTTTTTTAAATCGACATCATGCGGCACGGAGAGGCGAGCTTGTCGCGTTGCGAACGATCGAACGGTGTCAGTGTGTCAGTGTCGAGGCTGCTGCCGCTGCCACTGTTGCTTCGCGGCTGCTACGAGCTCGCCGGTGACGCGCTCCTTCGTTCTCGTCAGAGTTAACTACGTCGCCTCACACTTTCTCGAGCAATCCAGCAGTCGTATATTAACCGGCGACGCTTTTTACAAGGGCGTTTCTCGGATATTTGCGAGCCGGCTTATGGTATTTCGTTTTCGGGGATTCCCCGACCTACCCTCTTCCCCAGGGGCAAATGGCAAATTTAATATCCCGAACGGATCTTACCTGCAACTCCCAAAAATTAGGGACAGGAAATAAAAATTAATTGAATTTTTTATTTGGCCTTCGAAGGAAATTGACGCTCAGTCGGATAGCATCATTTTTCCTTATCTTTAGCAAAACAATTAATTTCTGTTTTGTTTTTTGCGTTTTTTTTAATGCAATTAAAAATATAAAAGTCTCATGACGATGTTATTTCGACTATTGCAAACTGTAAAATATTTACAGTGATGTTTTAGCTAATTATCGGGCAGCGAAAAAATGTTAACGTGAACATCTGACAAAATCGTGCATTCGGTAAACAGCAAATAGCAAATTTATTATCTGGAACAACTTTCCGCTCGCGAAAATTACTGACAGGAAATAAAGATAAATCGAATTAATTTGTTTTTTTCCTCCGAAGGAAATTGACTCTCACTCGGATAACATCAACTTCCTTCCTTCTACAAAAATACCTTCCTTTATTTTGATGCAATGAGAAATACATAAGTCTCGTGAAGATGATTATGTATTTCAACTGCTGTCAACTTTAATATATTTGTAGCGACATCTTGGCTGTTCATTGAGTGGCGAAAAAATTTCGCCCTGAGTTCTGATGAAATCGTGCATTGAGCAACGCGTTTCACATTCGTATCGCTTGTTAATTCGTAACTCACTCTCTGTATTTAATTTCAATGGTTTCAATGAAGTTATTTCAATTTTAAAAATAATTATTTAATTTTTTGCAGCGTGGACCGGGACCGGCTTCGAGAGCGGGAACGTCAGGCCCGCGCGGCGATGTCGGTCCAGGCAGAACAAGCGGCAGCGGGAGGCGGCCCGGACACCCGCCACGGCCATCATCATCACGGCCATCACAATCACGGCCACCATCATCACGTGAATCCCCACGCGTCCGCTGCCGCCTCCCTGTTTCCCCGTGCCCCAGTCAGGGTGAGTCTCAAATTACGTAATATTATCACGCACAGAAACGCACGCGATACATCGATAATTTAAGGCATCTTCTGTGCTTGCAAACATGGCTGTGACGCCCTTCTGGTTCTTGGACCAACGATCTTTAATCGAATTATCGTGTAAACGAGTGCCGTTAAACCTTTGAAGCAAACAGTAAAAGCGTCGTGGAGTTGAGAGAGATTATTATTTTTCGACGGTAAAGAGTTTCCGGACTTGGAAAGTCAAAGCACTGTATCTTATTACTGAGATGAAACTTCGGTACATTTTTTATTACATACTATACTTGAAGTTTAAAGTTCTCAAGCTGATACTAATAATTAGTGCTTAAGCTAATAATTTTTTATTCAAAACTTTCTTCCATGCCATGAAATGAAGTTTCTTATTTTTGTCTGTAAAAAAAATGGGCACATAATAGTGTGTTTTGAAGAGTTGCGGCACATCGATTACCTAACCGGATAAAAGCATCGAAAATTACGGAGCATCTTTTATTTTTCGACGGTAAAGAGTTTACGGACTTGGAGAGTGAAAGCACTGTATCCTATTGCTGGGATGAAACTTCAGTACATTTTTATTACAGGCTATCGGCTCAGCACATAAGCTTATACTTACAGTACTTAATTAGTACTTAAGCTAATAATAATTTTTTTTCGACACTTTCTCCCAGTGTTATGAAATTATCCTTTTTATTTTTAACAGTAAAAGATTTGGCACATGATAACGTGTTTCGGGGAGTCGATGCGGCACATCGAATACCTATAATCGAATAGTAGCAGGCGAGTCCATTTTGCGACTAAACATTTCATCGATAATTCGACAAAGGGTGTCGAGACGCAAAGTCGCGAAAACATCGGTGCTCGAATTTTCACTCGACTCCAGACACACAATTCTTGCGTAACAATATTGTAAAAAAAATACACAACGAAAAAAATTGAAATATACAGCTAAACCGATGCAGTATCCACAAACCCACGAGAGCTTCTATCGCGGTCGTATCGACAGATCGTATCTTGGTCTAACATTCGCTGAATAGGCGGGCGCCTCTCGTTTCTCCCCACCCGATAATACCATTTGCGTTTTATTCCTCGTAAAATGGACCGAGAGTGTCTCTTTTATGATCATTATTATGATCCTTTTCATCGTCGACAATCGACACGTCCCCTTGCACCTTCCCTCTCTCACGTTTTGTATATTTTTTTATTTATTTTTTATTTCAATGCGTTTTAGTTTTATTTTCCGGCTGCAATTTTTTTTTATGGACGCGCGGGTGCGCGAGAGCTTGGCCCGTATCCAGCCAGTGTAAGGTTGTTCCGGAATTCCTCCAAGCTTTCCGGCTCGTACAGACCGAGTCTGCTTCTTCTTCAACACTGTAAAAAAAAACTGGTACATCAAATTGCATGTACGATTGGGATGAAAAATGTACCTACTCGATATTAAAATCTTTCCAAACACTTTACTTTTTAATCATTTACTTTCATTTCATCATAAAAGTGCATTGATTTTTTTATCACAAGTTGTAAATTAAATTTAATGCACCTTTTTTTTCAATAAAAACTTTCAGTCCGTTACTAAATCCACAATGTTCTCAAAAGTGAACTCAATTGGCTCGTGTCTTTACAACTTCCCTCTTTCAATTATGTATCTTTTTTAAAATTTTTGAAAAATATTCATTTCGTTTGCGCTTTATTTTCCCAATGCCCTACACCTTCCTTACACAGCGACCTCACACCTTCCCTCTCTCACATTTCAATTTTTGTTTTACTAGTAGTAAAAGTGTATTTATTGACAAAATCAATCAGTCAATACAATATGCTATAAATCTTTCCATGTAGTAGTTACAACACTTTCAATGACATTGTCATTGGGCGATCGACCGGAGTCTTCCGGCCCAAATTTTTTTTATTTTCTTAAAACTTCAATTCTTTTTAGCTTTATTTTCCCGGTGCGATTTTTATCGACGCGCGAGTGCGTCAGAGTTTGGCCCACATGCGGTAAGGTTGTACGAGGATTCCTCGAGGATGAGTGCGTGTCCGAGAAGAGGGTTGGCGAAGGCGGTTGAGTGGCGTGAAGGCCTACTTTAGGTCTTCCGGCTCGCACACAGGCCGAGTCCGTTTCTTTGACTCGGAGGGTGCGTGCGTGCGTCTGCGCATGCGCGCAAGGCTACGGATGTCCCACAGGCTCTCCGGTCTCGGATCGCTCGTAAAGACACCAACCGCCGTCGAGAGTGAACCTACCCGGCAACGTTTCTTGCCTCTCTTGCAGGGGGGGGGGGGGGGGGATTGGCCCTCGAGATTTATCGTTCGGTAACTGCCGAGGGTGCGGAGAGTCGAGGCTCTGCCACTAGCCGGGTCAACTGTCCGCAAAGTTTCACCGTCGTCCGGGTGATCGGGACGAAAAAGTTTCGCCCCGAAGACCGGATATCGACGCGCCCGTCGTGCGGGTGCAAAATCAACCGGGAAGGATTTAACGAACGCAGCGTGTTCTCGACGAAGAGCCGTCGTCGATCAATGTAGTCCTTGCGAATGGTGTTGATTTCGCATAAATTTCAGAGGATTGAGAGGGAATTGTGAACACTTCTCGATGGTATAAAAATCTGAAAAAAATCAAGCGTATTAAAGATGCTGAAAAGATTAATTTTGCATAGTGATAATTCCAAAATGTTATTAAAAAATTAGATTCTCGGGAGATTTGTTGAACAACTTTGTTTTTCATCAATTTGTTAATAACATTTTGGAATTTGTTATTATGCAAAATTACTCTTTCCCGCAGCCTAAATATGCTTGATTTTTATCAGATTTTTATACCATCCGGAAGTGTTTGTACTTCCCTCTCATTTCTCTGAAACTTATGCAAAGTGAACACTATTCGCAAGGACTACCTTAAACGCCGGGACGAGCCGTAACTTCCGGTATCGATCGGTCAACTTTTCGGTAGGGAATCGAGGTTCGCCGATTTCGTTCAAGCGATCTTTTGTGATTGATTGGTCGATAAAATATTCAAACTAAATTGTTGGATGAGTAGTTTTTCGTCCCGCCCGGATCGACCGTCTCGGTACTCGAAACGACGTGCGCTATACAGTCAACACACACCCCGTAAATTCTCGCTCTATAAAACTCTCGTTTGTCTCCCTCTCTATCTCTCCCTCGAAAAAATCAACAGGCTTCTCTTTCGCACGATTTCACGTATTTTCTCGCGGGTGTTTTAGCGCACGCTCTCGCTCGGTGTTTAGCGTTATTAAACGCTTTCTTTTACGATAGCAATTCGCGAGCTTTCGTGCTTCGATCGTGCGATAACAAAAGTCACGGGCTGCGCAAACGAGGGAGAGAGTAGGAATAAGAAAGAGTTGCCAAATCACGCGATCGGCGATAAGAACGTCAACGCGCAATAAATGTTCGAGGCCAGCAAGAATTTTATATATATATATATATATACATATATATATAGTTACGTCCAAGGGGATGAATAACGCGCGTATTAGGTTTTGGGGCGGATATTATTATGTACAATGGCAGCTAAATATCTCAAACACGAACTGTCAAACGTCTGTTTACTCTGAAAGTCCGATCAAGACTGTTCTACATGACGATCGATCTTGTATCGATCGTCCGTTCGTTCGTCTCTTGTCAAACATAACTAATATCGTGTGTCTCAACGAATAGTCAGCTACATATTCGTAACAATATATATATAAACATACTGGCGAGGCGCGTGAACTGGAACGGCTAAAACGCTATGTGGGCTTTATCTGTATATTTGTTTGACGAGTACGATAGCGAGAGTGACGTGTAATCATAAATTCATACATAAATTCGCGGATGATTATTGTGTTATTATAATGGCCCTGGACGGCGGTGCGCTTGGGAATAGGCGGTGGTTGGCTCCCACTTTGAGTTTCTACAAACCAAACCGCCCGTTGAAGTGTGTGCTCGCATATATATATTTGCATTTATATAATAACATATAAAGCGTATTTACATATATATGTCCATGTATGTATTGAGGGGCGAGCGGGGCAAAATGGAGCATTGAAAAATTATTGAAAAATTCAGTTTTGCCCGACGGTCCCATTTTGCCCCGCTCTCCCCTATGTGTATTTATGTACGCGTATATGTGCATGTGTGTGTATATGTGCATATGCACATGCATGCATGTATATATGTGTACACGCATGCGCGGACAGCGTACGTAATGCACATATCGGTGTGTCGTTGTCCGAAGCACTCGTAAAGGCACCCGTAAGCTAAACCCCCTTTTCTCTCTGACCGTCCCTTCCCACATCCGGCGAGCGTGGCCGCAGCAATCACGAGCAGCGCACACGTAAACGGACGCACGCGTACCGCCCGGCTATTCCGGTCTCCCAGTAGGTCACGCAGTCGTTGAATAATTTCATCGCTCTCATCGTCCTCCTGGTTGGTGCATCGCCATTCATCCGAGGCAACAAATACGAGCTTGCCACTTATTAATCCCCATTCCCGATTTGGTTGGTCGTCGAACGCTCATTGGATAGCTCGGTCAGCTGAAATTTCATCGCCTCGATTCACTTCCGCGAACAAAGAATCATCGACCAAACCAAGATAAAATTATAAAAATGATTTATATATATTGATAGAATTTTTTTCATTATTATTTTATTAACGCACTGCGAAAAATATCGGATTGCAGTTAAAGTATCGCGATCAGTGGAATTCCAGGAAGTGACGGGCTTGAAGAGGGGGAGAGGAGGAGGTTTGTAAAATAGAACGAAATAAAATAAAATTGGATTAAAAAATTAAAAAATGCCGATCAATTTTGGCGAATGGCATAAACTAGATAGATCGTGTTCTTATTTCCATGTATGGTTTCTTTAAATTTTAGGGTTACCCTCACTATCTTTATATAAAATAAAATGAATTAAGATACTTTAAAATGCCGATAAATTTTGACAAATAGCAGAAAATTATAAAAGCGGATAATAAAAATTTAATCAGGTCGCGAGAGTTGCGAAACTTTTTTTCTTTTTTTTTTCCTCTCTCCAAACCCGGTGCTTCTTTGTGCTTTTACTTCTCGTCGCGGTATCACTCGCGTTAAGATTAATAATTGAATTATTCGTGATTAGCGGGAGGGATAAAGTCAGCGAGTTCGTCCGCCGGGGCCGCAGTGAATCTCTCGAGTATCGCGCGTAGAGCCCGAGCGGGATCTTGCATGTCTGCGATATCTCGCGTCCCCAATTAGCCTAATTAAGTGAACCACCAGCTGCGCGCGTTCACGCACTCCTTGAGAGAGAGAGAGGGAGAGATCAGTCGCGTCCGCCGCAACAAACGACGCGCCTTCGCCACGAGAAAGCGTTCGTACCAATACAATTTTTTTTTATCTTTTATTTAATTTATTATTATTATTTTTATACAGCGCGAACAATTAATCGTAGTGTCGGAAGGACGAGGAGATACGCGACGAGGAAAGTCGAGGAAATCTGATTCTGGCTTCAAGCGGTCCTCGACGGACCTTATTTACAATCACGCACGCGTGACGCAATGCCGAACGGGGCTTCAACCGCTCATTGGACGGTATTATTATCCCCGACGCGGCTTAGTTCGAGAGGCATGCGAACGACGCACTTGCATAATCGTAAACAGAACGGCGTGTCTTGCATGTGGAGGTGAAAAAAATAAATACTCGCTACTTCAAAAGAGGTTCCTGAAAAATTTCACGGAGTCTCCGCAGGTTCGTGGACGTCAAAATCGTCGGTAGAGTAACAAAGTTCGAGAAAGAAATAAAAATTGAAACTGTTGCGCGGAGGAACCTTAAAACGGCATTTTATCGATCGCATAGAAAAAAAAATGCCTGAATATGGAAAATCTTAACATTGCTCCGGAAAATTCCGTACGGGTTGACGTAAAAATCGCAATTTTTTTTGTACTTAGTTGGAGAGGTACGCGACAGAGGCACTTGCATAATCGTAAATAGAATGGCGTGTTGTGGACGTAAAAAAATGTATTCCTGGCAACTTCAAAAGTGGGACCCGGAAAAATCTATCTCGAACAATCTAGGCCGGCACACTGTCACGGAGTCTCTGCCAGTTCGCAGTTAGAGTAAGAAAGTCCGAAAAAGAAAAAGTCGGAAAAAATGCGCAAGGGATCTTTAAAACGCCATTTCATCGATTGCAAAAAAAAAACTGCCTGAATATTGAAAGACTTAAAGTTTCTCCGCAAAATTCCGAAGCACGTTATCAGAAAAACTAAAAAAAGAAATCTCACGATAACAAAACTTCCCTACAATAAAAAAATTGATAAAAAAGCATGGAGGATTCTTAAAGCGCCAGTTAATCGATTGCACATAAAATAAGGAATTGCCTGAATATTGAAAATCTTAGCGTCGCTCAAGAAAATACCGAACATGTTGACTCAAAAATCTTTAAAACATATATATAATATATATATCACAATAACAATTCACAATATTCACAATTCACATTTTATCACAATATTCTTCCTCTCGAGGGAGAACAAATTCGGTAAATAAATAATCGGGTCGCTAATATCGCCGAGTGTAATCGTCTGCGTGTTTATTATTGGATATTAGCTTTCGGTGATAGGGCGTACGGTATAGTCTGGCTTCGATCATCCACGGGGCTCGGTCGTGTCGAGGAGCTCTAAAGCGCAGCTAAGCGGAAAGCGAAGCCCGTGATTTGTAGGTCGGCTCGATCGTATTATACGCTGTGCTCAGTTACGTAATCCGGGCGCGTGTCTCCGTTCGACCATTTGTCCTCCCCCCCCCCCCCTTCCGCCGTGCCTCTCGCACACTCGCCGGTCTATCTTCTACAGTCGCTCCGTCAACATTTCTCTTCCTTTTTTTCGCTGTATTTTTTTTTCTTAATTCTTATTATTTTTTTTGATCATTCTCTATCCAGACATCGGTGCCTCTGACACTGCTTCGCACAATTTCGTATCGCCCGCGAGAGATTACTGCGACACTCCGTAGGCATCGTCTGCGTCGCCGTTCACGTTTCTATCCGAGCTCGGTCGATCCGCGTGTATATATATATATACATGTATATATATGTATGTATATATACATGTATATATACGTATGAATATATATACTTATATATATATGACACGTAGCACATACATTTGTTCGTCCGTCCGAGTGTGTCCGTGCTACAGTGCCGCTAGATTATAGGCCGGTAAGGTTAGTCTCTCGAGTCTGGCGAGTGCGTCGCGGCGCCCGATCAACCGTGCATCGTTTCAAGGTCCGCGGAAGATCGTACTTTACCGATCGTGGACGCAAGATTGTTGACATAATTCCACTGTAAAAAACCGTTCACAAAAAAAGGTCATATTTAGCAGTTCTTCAGATTTTTATTTTGTTGTCAAGGAAAAAGTAAAAGAGTGATGGAACGAAAAAGGGGGGAGGGAGAAGATTGAATTATATCTTCAACGGGGTCGGCGCGTTCATTGGCGAGTTTATTTTTTTTCCATCTCAAGGCTCGCGGATGATCCGTAAGGTTGTTCACAATTCCACCGCGTAAAGCACACGCAAAAAAGGTTCATATTTAGCAATGTTTCAGATTTTTATTTTGTTATCATGCAAAAGTAAAAGCGTGATGGGAAGGAATAAAAGGGGGGGGGGGGGGGGATCGAACAATATCTTCGACCGGGTCGACACAGTCGTTCGAGATTTTTTTTTTGTAAACAAAAAAAATCCATCTCAAGACTCTCGAAGATCCACAAGATTGCCGACATAATTCCACCGCATAAAGTACACGCAAAAAAAAGTTCATATTTAGCATTTTTTTTATTTTGTTATCACGGAAAAAGTAAAAGCCTGATGGAAAGGAAAAAAGGGAGGGGGGAGGAGGATCGAACGGTATCTTCGACGGGGTGGCCGCGTCGGCTCGCGAGTTAATTTTAATTTTATTTTTAAACAATTTTTTTCCTCTATCTCAAGGCTCGCGGAAGATCCGCGCTTCAGTTGCTCCGAGACGCAGCGGTCGAAGCTACTGGCTGGCGTGCCGACGGTTCCATAATTACGTTCATAGACGTTCGAGGTCAGCAGCGACGAAGCCTCGTGGCTCCGGTGATCGGCGTTGGGAGTCGATTTGTCGCTCCTCCGAGCGACTATGCTTGCGCAGAACCGATACGCCCTTATGCAATCGAGCTGATGACATCCTACTTGTATACCACATACCGGACGATCCTGTGCAGAGCACTTTGCATTGAAATGTGGTTTTCTCACTCATCGCGATATAGTAATTATGCGACAGAAAAAAGAAATGAAAAAGAAACTCGCCGGGAAACCTAATAATCGTTCAATCATTCGCGGAGTGTATTTGACAATTTATTTATGAATCATCGAATTATGAAGAAGAATAAGAGAATTAAAAAACGCATATAATTCAAGGCCACGGTCATGCCTAATTCACGCTTTCGGACTGAAAGTAGTTTGTCGTACCTTTTTACATCAAAAATACATCTAATAGAGGTATTATCGTTCCTCACGATTCTGTGCAGAGCTCGTTGCATTGAAATGCGTTTTTTCACTCATCACGATTTAGTAATTATACGGCAAACATTAAAAAATTAAAACTCGCCGAGAAACGTAATAATTGTTCAATTATTTGCGGAGTGTATTTGAGAGAATCTATTATTCATCGAATTACGAAGAAGAATAAGGAACTTAAAAAAATATATATATATTTCAAGGCTACGGTCGTCTTTAATTTACGCTTTTGGGCTAAAAGTAGATTACGACGATGTGGTACGTTGTACCTTTTACCTTTATATATATATCCGTCTAATATACGTATTATCGGTCGTCACGCCATCGCCAGGATCCCCGGGCGCGCTATCGATCCTCAAGGTCAATAATGTAGCCGACAGCCACGGCAGCCTTTATTATCGTCGAGCACGTTACTGGTGGATCACTAGTCACGGTATCTTCGATATCGGCCGTCTTCCGGTTTCTCGATTATCGATCCTCTCGCTCGCCAGCCCTCCGGAGCTTGTTCTCCTCGGTTATACATGCCTTTCTGGCTCACCGGTTGACCCCACCAAACTTTGTCATACCCGAGTCTGCGCTCCTAGAGTGAAGTCGCCCAAAACCGACCTAATATAACATAAATCTTTTCACTGATCAACTAACTCTCTAATAATATCTAAAAAAAACATTTAAAATAATCAAATCAATAAAGTCGCAATAATGAACTTCCGACAAAATTTTCCTTTTGCATTGAAATAAAAAAAAAAATTTTAATGATGAAACTGATAGCGCTTGAAACCGATGAATAAACCGGAAGTTCATTTTTACGACTTTGTTGATTTATAATTATTTACAGTTATAGTTATTTGTCGATTGTCGGCTTTCTGACTTTCGATGACATAATTGATTCCCCGAATAATATTATTATAATTATAATATTATGAATATCCGACTTTGTTGATTTATAATTATTTGTACGAAATATTCGTCACTAGAGAACAAAATGAATAATAAAAAATTTAATCAATATCGTATTTCGATAATAAATATTCAGTGTAAAATCCCGGCTAGATTTGCCGCTCACTCGACAAAGTCGAATAATCGTTCGAACTGTCGACGGGGCGGGGCGGAGCGAGGGGTCTCGCTCGGCGATCTGTCAATATGCGTAGGTGTTCGATATCCACGCTCGGGTATCCCTCCGTCCGCATGCCACTCGTGTACATGAACCCCGCACGCCCGCGAGGTTTATATCTCGTTAACGTACCGACGAGCGTGCAGTTGTACAATATTCTCGACCATGGGTCAGTCGTATAAACTCACGGTCGGCTACACGAGAAACTCTAATGGTTGTTGCACAAACACCGTATAGCGGATGATAACTCAGGCACGGTAATGGAATAGCTATCCGAGCGTGATGCCATTTTTAAAAAATCCGTCGAGGAACATCTGCGTCCTTGTGTGCGACAACGATATTCACGTCTAAATCGCTCGGAACTGTGCGATAAAAAAATATACTCAAACAAGATTTTATCGCAGCTGTTCGCTATAATATACATCGAAGCGGCGCTCGACTCGACTGGAATGTTGAAACCCAGCAAAGATACTTCATTCTCAACTTCGGAAAGTAATTTTTTTCTTCATCCAAAAAAATCAATTCTATTCTTTAGTAAAAAAAAAAAAAATGATAATTTTGTTTAGTGATTAAACACCAATTTTTTTTTAATCGAAGGACGAAAATTATATACGGTGTATACATTTTTATGCGACAACCGATAGTTTGAATTCAACACAAAAGTTTGAGTTGAAACTGATTCTCGTTACGTTGAATCGAACTTTTTGAATTTAATAACGATACATCGATCAATTAATTTCACTTAAGCTTTGTACGTTAGATGTATCGATTAGTGGGTGAAAACTTTTGTATTATCGGCAGAGAAAGCTGGTTCATCTTACCTTCTCATTGCCGAGGAATTTCATTGAAGGTTGTGCGAAGCATATTGCAAAAATGTGCCAGCGGCTGGCACGAGCTTTTTTCCGAACGGCCAGGAGAGATCGAGAAGGCGAGAGAGAAAGAACCTTCACTTTTCTTGCACGAGGCACCCTTGCATAATTCAAGTCCTCCCTCTCTGCCCCGACGGGGTTCTCGCGCCGAGGGGCAGACGTCGGGCGATGAATCCTGAGGAGGCACACGAAGAGTGTACTATCAAGAGAGCACAGTTGAGCTCGGATGTCCTGGGAGGATCCGGCTGAGCTTCCACCGAGTTTCGCATCGTTTCTCCCCCTCGCAGTCCGCCTTCAATCTTTACGCTATACAAGTCCCTCTTGGCTTTTTCCATCCAGTCGCGAATTCTCTCGCACCGAAAGCGAACACTTGCCCCTCAACTTGTCGACTTCCTTCGCTTCTGAGGAAAAACCGATACCGTCTAGATAAATTCATTCGATCCGAAGAATATTAGAATTAATTCTTGATCGTCACAACAAATCCAGCTATTCTTATTCCCCAAAAATCTTCCAGGTCTAATTTTTCCATGTTGGGGGAAAAAAGTAGCTCGCTTGATTCAAACTAATGACTTGCCACTCGACTCCTCAGCTTCCTTCGACTCGAAAGAAAAAGTGGTCCCGTCTAGATAAGTTCGTTCTGTCCGGAGAATATTGCAATTAATTTTTATCTGTGCCAACAAACTTACCCATTTATATTCCTCAAAAATCTTCCAGTGTTAATCTTTCCATGTTGGGCCAAAAGCGTAGCTCACTTGATTCAAATTAATGACTTGCTACTTAACTCCTCAGCTTCCTTCGACTCTAAATAAAAACTCGGACCGTCTAGATAAGTTCATTCTATCCGAAGAATAAAATTTTTTCAAATTTTTCCAAGTCTGCCCAAAAACCTAACTCAATGTTTAAACTAACGACAATCCCATAAACTCTTTATGTACAATCGCTTAAAAAAAAAAAAAACAAAAAAAGAAAAGGTGTAACTTTTCATATCCATATACGCGCTACAGATCCATTCCAAGAAGTTGTTCCGCCAAGTGTAATTAATTTCGCACAGTGCTTTGCATATCGCTCGTTAAACACTCGAGAACGTAAAAAATAAAAATAAAATACATATATATACAAATCTGCCGTACGTGAGCGACCTTTTGAACCCTCGCGTTCGAGCCTCGACGGCTCATTCGTCTGGATATTGTAGTACGGTGCGCACATATTGGAGTCCATAGTCCCTGCCTCTATGTAGTCGTACCCATAGGTATAGATCGAAGCGATATCGCAATAACGCACAGACGTGTGTTCACGCGAGCGAGCTACAAGCCGTTCGGGTATCATCGTCGTGCGAGGGGGTTCCCGCTCTTCTGTGTAATACTCCATAATGCCCTACACAAACTCGACCTCTACACGTGTGTGTGTGTGTCTCTCTTTGTGTGTGTGTGTGTGTACAGGATACGTAGAAGCTGTGCAGCGGTAGCCCCGACGGGCGGCACAGAGTTAGGTTAGCCCGGTGGTATTTAGCGTAATTTATTAAGCCACTCGAGCGACCTGGAGGGGGGGGGGGAGGGGGGGGGCTAGACAGCTTTGACTGTATCGTGCGCGGGGTTCGCTGCTGGCCTGTGCCCGCGTCTATAGCTGGATGGAGGGGCATGAGGAGGATGAGTTTAAGCGGGAATGCCAAGAGGTAACCGGTAGCCGAACGCGTGAGTGAGAAAACGCCAAGTTCACGCGGGAGGGGAGGGGGAAGAGAGATGTGCCTCGAAGACCGCAGCCGGGGTATGAGGAGAGTATATTCGACGAGAAGGAGCGCAAGGTGAACACTGTGTGGAGAGCTTGTTTAACGTTAATAAAATCTTTCGGTGGATATGGCGAAATAAATATTCATCTATTGTTAACGAATTTTTGGTGAGCCAGTTAAAATGTAATTGACATAACAAAAGTGTCGAAAGATTTGTTGATAAGTAAAACAATTTATGTGTTTTGACAAAAACTTGATGACAATAAATGAATATTTATTTCGCCATATCCAACAAAAGATGTGCTTGCATAAAATAAACTCTCTTTTTTCCACTGATAACGTGAAACGGACGAAGAGAGGAGAAACTGTTCGGGAAATAATATACAAAAAAAAATGTATGTGTCTCGGTAAAGAGTTTATTTGCCGTTAAAAAAAATCTTTCATCGGTCACAAATTTTCATCAATTCATTAAAAAACTTTATTTCATCCAGATAAAACGTAATCGACTCAACAAAACCATTCAACCATCCCTTCAGTAAAAAAAAAAAAATCCTCAACAAAAATTTATCAACAATAAACGAGTATTTATTCCGCAGTATCCACCAAAAGATTCGTTAACATAAAATAAACGCTCTTTTTCGCGGTGAGAATGGAAAGCGGACGAAGAGCGGAGAAACTCTTCGAGGAATAATGTACAGAAAATGTGTCTCTCTCTGTATTCGTGTCTGGGTAAGCGAGAAGAGGCAAAGGACTTGGGACAAAGTGAGGGAAAGAGAGGCGGTAACGGAAGGAGGAATGCACGAGAGAAATGGCCTGTGGGAAAGAGAGAAAATCGTACCACTGGAAAGGGACGCCGGGAGGGGGTGGGGGGCGAGGCGCGGCGGGGGGGGGGGGTGGTTGATGGAGGCAGAGTCGCGTAGACGCTACAGCGGTAGGGTGAGAGAGTCTATAGAGCCTGCAGGGTGAAACCGGTGAACACACTCACGGATTTCATCACACAAACAGGGTCGGGCTTGGAAGCTCCGGTTGGGCGAACTGACGACGAGACTGCCACTACTACTATAACTATTACTACTAATACTACAGTGGCCACGAGTCCACCGACTCTCCTGTTCTCTCGCGGCATTACCGAGAGGACGGGGGGGGGGGGGGGGAAGCGAGAGAGACAGAGAGTCAGAGGCTGGCATGAAGGGTCCGGGGGTTCAAAGGGGGAGGGGGATGGAATCAATACCGGTGTGTGAGGAGGGTGGGTGGGATAATGCGGTGGCTTGACGAGAGTCGTACGCCGCTAGCTCCGGATGGCAGTGGCGAGCGGGAGGGAGAAAGAGAGATGGAGGACAGAGAAACGTGAAATAAGAACGAAATAAAGAGAGGAAAAAAAAGGTGGAATGAGAAAAAGAGAGACGGGTAGAGGTCGTCAGTCTTTGGTCTTTGCGGATTTTTTTTTTCGGATGCATATAGGAGAGCGGGGTAAAATGGAACGGTGGGGCAAAACGGGAGAACGAAAAGCAATTTTCCAATCACTTATGGATGTGCCATTTTGGGCCATCGATAGATCCGGATTTTCTGGTCCGTTTTGCCCCCACTGTACCATACGAAAATTATTTATAAATTGTCTTTTTGCCTCGCTGTTCCGTTTCGCACGACTGGCCCATTTTGCCCCGCTCTTCCCTATAGAAGGTACTTTCGCCACGTTCGTGTTACATTCGTCTCATTCCGTCTTGGTTTGTGCCAGGTGGCGGAGTTGGATTTTATGTGGTTGTAATTTTTGCGCAGTTTTTTTTTTTTTTTTGCTTTTTGTCTTTTTTTTGAAATATGCGAATGAGAGAATGTCGTCGGAGAATCATTTTGTTCTTCCTTCCGGCAGCGATCGTTCGGGGCGCGCATGACTGCCTGGCCTTTGTAGCACGCGGCAGTTCGCCTACCTACGTCACACAGGGAGTCCCTTTTTCACGTGGCTGCTCGCGTGGGCCACGGTTAAACCGAGAAATAAACAACGCGACCGTCGACTGGCTGCAGCGCGCGGGGCTCTCCGCTAACTCATGTTTTACGGGTTACTCGCTCGTGGCACGAGGCTTTCCCGTGTGGCGCAACGCTCCTCTGCCCACACCTACGTCCCGATGTGTATGCACACATCAACGTGTCCCGGGCAGTCGTTCGGCCCTGCTCGACCTTTGTTCCTGCCGTTACGTACTGCTACGGCGATTCTTCTTTCGCACGGTCGATAAGCCGCTAATCCGCTTTTACCAGTCGATTTTATATCGACGAACGATCGATTTTCACCGGAAAATCGTAAATCGATCAAAGATCATTTTTTCCTCTTGCTTCAAAATCGAATAAGATTCTTATTTATTTATTTATTTTCAAATGGCAATAAATTATTTCTTCATTCATTGTTCGATCTCAAACTCCAGATAGTCCACGTAGCTTCCCCTGCACGAGGCATTCTGTGCCTTCAATTCGAATAGTTTCGTAGGGCGCTTCGCACTCGCGAAGTTCCGCTTTTCACCGCTAGGAGTGCTCGGGCGCATAGGACTGCGGCGCTGCTCACCGCAGACAATCCGAACAAGCTTCGCTCAAAAGGAATAATTAATATCGCTCACTCAACCCCGTGGCCTAATCATTGCGGTATCGTCCGGACTGTCATTAAAGGGATAAAACGAAAAAATAAATTGCCTTCCCCATTCCGCGCGAAAGAGTCGACAGCGTAGAGTAAAGGTGGCGGCACAGGCGTGGACCGAGGCTGGCGACGCGGAGTTACGCGGACGACAGTGGCTGAGGGCGGCTGGTGAGGCGGAGGAGGGCGATGGCGAAACTAACGCGTCAGAGCCCACCCCTTCGCTTTGACCGCATCACTGCTCGTCCCTGCATCGTCCGTATCCTGGATCTACACAACCGGTGCATACTGCCGCTGGGTGGAACGGGTCGAGGAACATCGGGCCATCCCCCTGCACGTTATGGTACAGCTACGGAGTAGCGCGAGGAGATCGGAGCAGCGCACCGCCACGGTGGACCCGTGCCAAGGGGCACAATTAATTAACCTCTCCTGCCCATCTGGCTCCTTCGCGCCACGAACGCGACAACCGGCGCCCTCCGACTCTGTATTCAATACCTAATACCCTCCCCCCCCAGCGCCTCTGGCACTTACCCATTCAATGGTCGCTTTCTAAGTGGCCAACTTCGCTTAGCCGCGAGTCTGGATTCTCGCGTTACGGGAGGCTGAACACGCATGAGTGCGACAGAGACATAGTAAAATTATTTATGTATTTATTTATTTATTTATTTATTTATTTATTTATTTATTTATTGGCGAGCTGGGCTTATTTGGAGGACGGTAGGAATCTCATCGTCCAATTGACGATGTGAGAGACATTAACACTAAGTTTTGAATAGGTTTTGCGTATTTTATTAATGCAGTGAACCCCACAATTCGTTTGGTGATTATAGTGGATGGTTATTTGCATTACAGCAGATGTCCACAACCTAGAAAAACGTTGATTGCTATGGATTTACAAAAATATTAACTGGTTTGTGTCAACTTTCGAAAAGTAATATATTCGTTCACTTTTTTCAAAGAATAATCCGTAATCTTTGCGGGTTTTTGATGGATTACGGCCCATTCTCTTCCTTGAAAGCTGCTCTACGAATTAACCTTCTGGATATTCGATAATATTTTCCGTTTAAAAACGACAGCTGTTTTTTTATGAAGGAACTTCGTTGATGGATAAAAAAAGGCTGTCATTTTTAAATGGAACTGACTATCGAATATGTATTTAGATTGTGAATTTGTAGAGCAGCTTTCAAGGAAGAGAATGAACCACAATACATCAAAATCGATAAAAAATTACAGATTATTCTGTGAAAAAACTGAACGAACATCTACCTTTTCGAAAATGAGCACAAACCAGTTAATATTTTTGGAAATACATTGCAATTAACATTTTTCCAGATGAAGAACATCTGTGGTAGTACAAATAACCATCCACTATAGTCAATGGATGCCTAAAATTTTGTATAAACGACTTTAAAAAATGTAGCGATCCTTTCCCTAGTGCGAAGTGCCCCAACCTCCTTGAATCGCATCGCGTTACCGTGCATTCTCGCACGCTCCACTGAGCCCATACGGTTAGGGAATAAACCGTACGAGGTAAATTCTGGAGGTAAATTTCATTTCGCTCCACCCCTCGTGTACATCGAAGAAATATTGGGTTTCGCCATAGGTATAAGTTCCTCTTAACATCAAAACTCGCATCTCTCAATTTCCTCAAAAGAAAAAAAAAAAAAAAAAAATCGAAGATGAAAATAGGAAGAGATTTCGCTCGACTGACGCCTCGATCCAAACCTGGTTGCACGGCTACTTTTGTTTCCATCTTCGCAAATATTTTTTTTTTTCAATCGTCCATCCCGCTCTCGCCTCACTTTTTCGTAATTCTTCTTTATGTTTCGTTGCATCCTCTTTTTTCTTTCTTTTTCGTGGCTTCCGTCGTTTCGCGCTTCGCTGGCTGGGGGCTTGACTGATAAAACGTTTCCTTTTTTTGCTCTCCCTACCAACGTTCTTTCTCCTCACGGCGTTTCGTGTCTGGTGAGCAAGCTTTCTCGCTTCTGTGCCTCGTCCCGCAGCGCCGTGCCGGGTAGGCACGCAGCCCGACGTCGTATTTAACGGACCCGACGTGCCTCGATCTTTCGCCAAGAAATCCGTGCGCCTGCATCGCGGTTATGTTCGGGAATGGCGCGAGCGTCTATCAGAGAGATGGAAGACATTCAAAAGGAGAAAAACATTTTGTGCAGTCGCCGCGAGCCGCGCGTCGCACAGGAGCCGCCAGTGACGATGTAACTATGATAAGTAACGGAAAAAGCGGGATGGACGACATTGGCCGTCCGGTTCGCTTTTCACTCTCTCCGGAGGCGTTTATTTGCAAACCAAAGGATTTCCCACTTTGCCCGCAACAGCGGCAGCGGAGCCGAACCCTCTCGCTGCTACGGTAATTTGATTCACTCACTTGGTAGACCGCGCGCGCGCGCGCCCCTCTGCGAGCACCGGTGTACACAAGCCGGGGATTTGTTTAAAGTATTTAGCGCCATTAGCCGGGTAGGGTTTGGTCCGGCTGGCTGTTACATGCCAGCGCTGGTACGAGAACGGCCGGATTCTCCCAGGCTTGTGCCAGTGCTGGGATGTTGAACAAGCCTGCGTAGACTTTAACGCTGTTCTCGGGCGACAGAGGGTTGGGATAACCGATGTGGTGAGAGAGATTCGTTAGGAAGATCAGAAACGCATGTCCTACACAAACCGAAGTGTCTGATACGCTCTCCGGACGTTATTGTTGGGTTGAGAACATTCTGAAAATAACTTTCACGGCAGTTATTGGAGTATTTAGCGCCATTAGTCGGGTAGGGATTTCGTCCGGCTGGCTTTTCCATCCCAGCGCTCGTACGAGAATGGCCGGATTCTCGCAGGCTTGTGCCAGTGCTGGGATGTCAAACACCCGCCAGACATACCCCCAATTGGTTGGACTTTACCACCATTCTCGGTGGAGAACGGGATGAAAGAGCGACGAGACTGAGGGAGGGATAACCGATGTGGCAAAGGGTCGTTACTATACCATTGAGCAAATTCTGAAAATAACTTTCACGGTAGTTATTGAAGTATGGGCTGAAGGACCAAGGTCGATGGCTCGTTAGCAGATGTTGTTACCATACATTCATTTAATCACCAAGACACTCGTTACACATTTGAATAATCGATGACAATTGTAACATTTTGCTAATAAAAGGATGAAACGCATGACTACTACTTAAAGTATTTGGGGTCGAATTTTAATACATTAGTCTGAACTTGAGATCGAACTTAATATTGAAGTGTGGCGCGAACTTCATTGCGTACTGAAGATCTATCTTAAGTTAGAACTTAAGATCGAACCTTAGTTCGAACCTGATTGCGTGCTTGAGTTTGATCTTGAGTTTGATCTAGAGTTTGATCTTGAGTTTGGTCTTGAGTTTGGTCTTGAGTTTGGTCTTGAGTTTGATCTTGAGTTTGGTCTTGAGTTTGATCTTGAGTTTGATCTTGAGTTTGATCTTGAGTTTGATCTTGAGTTTGATCTTGAGTTTGATCTTGAGTTTGATCTTGAGTTTGATCTTGAGTTTGATCTTGAGTTTGATCTTGAGTTTGATCTTGAGTTTGATCTTGAGTTTGATCTTGAGTTTGATCTTGAGTTTGATCTTGAGTTTGATCTTGAGTTTGATCTTGAGTTTGATCTTGAGTTTGATCTTGAGTTTGATCTTGAGTTTGATCTTGAGTTTGATCTTGAGTTTGATCTTGAGTTTGATCTTGAGTTTGATCTTGAGTTTGATCTTGAGTTTTGATCTTGAGTTTTGATCTTGAGTTTTGAGACTGGGCCGAGCTAGGCGCGGTATCGTGCCAGTACTGGGATGTTAAATACCCGGCGGACATAACGAAACTGGCTGGACTTTAACACCGTTCTCGGTAGAGAGAGGAATGGGAGGGCGAGACCCAGGGAGAGATAACCGATGTGGCGAAGAGGATTCATCAGGAAGGTTGCAAACGCGTGTTCCATACAAACCGGAGTGTCTGATACGCGCCCCCGGACGTTATTATTGCGTTGAGAAAATTCTGAAAATAACTTTCACGCAAGTTATATACGACATTAGCCGAAGCATGAGAAGATTCCACGGACGATGAGTCCTCCGTGCTATTTCCGTAACTCCAACCGGGCTAAATACGGCGATTCCGTGTAATCGTCTCGGGGCGTTTTGTTTGTATTTCCAATTTTACTTGGCCTCATCGACGACGCGCATTTGTTTTGCAAGAATCCCGGCTACGGCGATGGCCAGAAACATGTCGGATGAAGGCTTAAAAAAATTTGGAATCTCAGCATCCAATCAAATTTCTTTTTTTTATTTCACCCAATAAAAACAAGGCATATCGCGCAGTGGATCGGAAAATGGATTCGGAACATGAGTGTCCAATCAGAAATGTATTTTTATTTCCTCTGTTACGAAAAATCGACTGAATCACGATCGACAACAGCTCAATTGAAATTATCCTGGAAAACTTTCCCTTATCGTGCAATGAACGGTCAGTTTTAGATGCCCGTTTAGACGTACGTGTCTCGTCCCGAGCGACGGACAGTTCTCGAATAGATCTCCTCTAACACACGTCTTAATTTTCCGCGAAAGGTTTTATTTATTATTTCCTTTACTTTCAAGAATCTTTCGCAAAATCCTGCATCGATCGGTTTCTGAGGCTATTCCCAAAACACCCTCGAACAAAGAAGTATCGTTCGGAGGCGATATCGCTCAGAAGGCAGTTTACACGCCACTTTTTCCGTTCTAGCGGAAAAAAACTATCGGCAACACACATCTGAGGTAGGATTTTTTTTTGGTTTTTATGGCAGTAAAAAGACGAATAAAGAGGCAGAGGAGACTCCAGCCGAACGGTCGACGTCCCCTCGACCTTCGACCCCCGGTTCGCCCGGGTGATGATCCCCGAAGAGGCCACTGTACGAAAAATGACTACGTGGGCTTGGCGTGATCGAGCGCGGTTCACTTGTTTCTTTCGCCTTTCTTTCTTTCTGTTGTTCGTTTCTCTCGTCTCCATCCCTCATTTTCTCGGGTATAATTCCATCCGTAGGCGCACACACCCACGTGCGCGCGACCGAGCAACACTTTCCTCCGCGGTTACACAGACCTGGCTGGTCCGGGGGTTGCGCAAGGATTCCATCGGGACCTCGCAGCGAGAGCGAGCGAAAGAGGGCGAAGCAAAGAGACGGCGGATTCGGGAATTCTGAAAGGACGAAAAAGAAAGAAATAAACGAAGAGTTAAGAAGAGCGAGGAAAGAATCGTGTGAAGAAAGACAAAACGGGATCCCACGTTTAATTCGACGTTATAGTACTGTAACACGACGTTATAGGCTGTAACACTCTCATCACTTCCACAAACCTGTGACGTTTTAACCTATAACTTAAGCCACCGTCAAAATTGTATGTGGACAGAGTTGCATCTTTGTAATTCTTGTAAAAAGGGTTCATCCCGTGAAACGTAAATAGATACATAAAATGAGATTAAGGGATGTTGGATGAAGCAAGGTGGACGAAAATAATGCTATTCGCTCGGAGGAGCCGCAGGAAGACGGCTCGGGATTGGGAATAACGTTGCGTTAGTTTCGGGAATGTAAACGGGTGAAACGGGAGGCAGACTGGAGAGCGGCGAGGAGGAGATGAAACTTAGGCGTGCAAGGGTACGGGACCTTGGAGCGGTTATGGGGCGGGCGAAGCAAAGGGACTGCTCGGATTTGGAAATACTGAGAGGGGGAAATTAATAAATGAAGAGTTAAGAAGAGCGAGGGAAGAATCGTGTGAAGAAAGACAAAAATGAAAATAAGGGATGTTGGATGAAGCAAGGTGGACGAAAGTAATGCTATTCGCTC
Source organism: Stenichneumon culpator (assembly GCA_964017025.1). Classification (NCBI taxonomy): domain Eukaryota; kingdom Metazoa; phylum Arthropoda; class Insecta; order Hymenoptera; family Ichneumonidae; genus Stenichneumon; species Stenichneumon culpator. The sequence goes on along the minus strand of OZ024772.1, from coordinate 16,546,757 downwards.
GGAGGAGCGGCAGGAAGACGGCTCGGGATTGGGAATAACGTTGCGTTAGTTTTGGGGATGTAAACGGGTGAAAGGGGAGGCAGAGTGGGGAGCGGCGAGGAGATGAAACTTGGTCGCGCAAGGTTAGCGTTGAGACCTTGGAGCGGTTCTGGAGCGGGCGAGGCAAAGGGACTGCTCGGATTCGGAAATACTGAGAGGGGGAAAAAGAAATAAATAAATAAAGAGCGAAGAAGAGGGAGGAATCGCATGAAGAAAGAAAAAAAATGAGAATAAGGGATGTTGGATGGCGCAAGGTGGACGAAAATAATGCTCTTCGCTTGGAGGAGCGACACACTGAGAGAAACAGATTGTTGTACTAAGCAAAAGTTGTGACATACGTTCAAAGCTGTTGCTTATTCGGGACAAATAAAGCATTTTTTTAATCGATTATTTGGGTCAATCGATTTAAAGTTTGTCGATCGAAACAAACACTTTGTTTGTGCCAACCAAATAGCACCTTTTAATGTTCCCGCGTCTTGGTTGATTCAACCATTTCTCTTTCTCAGTCCAGGAACACCGCTCACGGTTGGTAATAAAGGTGCTTCAGTTTGGTACAAATAAAGCATTGTTTTCTTGAACGATTGTTTGCTTTAATCGATTCAAAGAAACACTTTTGTTGCACCAAACAAATAACACCTTTTACCGTCCTCGCGCCTTGGTTGATCCAACTGTATCTTTTCCTCAGTGCAAAAGCACCGCTCACGGTAGGCAATAAAGGTGCTTTACTTTGGGACAAACAAAGCATTCTTTTATTAAACCATTGTTTCCTTCTATCGATTCGAAATTTGTCGACTAAAAGAAACTTTTTTGTTGTGCCAACCAAATAACACTTTTTAATGTCCTCGCGCCTTGGTTGATCCAACCATATATATTTCCCAGTGCAAAAGCACCGCTCACGGTGGGCAATAAAGGTGGCTTTTGGGGGTGTAAACGGTCGAAAGGGGAAGCAAACTTCGGATCGACGAGGGGAGATGAAAGTTGGTCGCGGTATAGCATCGGGACCTTGGAGCTGTTCTGGGGCGAACGAAACAGGGCGAACCAAAGGTACAGCTAGAATTCGGAATTACTGAGAGAGCGAAAGGGAAATAAATAAATAAGGAGAACAAGAGCTGGGGAAGAATCGCACGAGGGAACAAAAAATGAAAGTTAGGGACGCTGGATTGCGCAACGCAGACGAGAATAATGCTCCTCGCTCGGAGGAGCGGCAGGAGCACCGCTCACGGTTGGGAATAAAGTTGCGTTAGTTTGGGGGTGTAAACGGGTGAATGGGGGGAGCAGACTGGAGAGCGGCCAGGGGGAGATGAAAGTTGGTCGCGCGAGCCGGCGGAGGGAAAAAAAAAAACGGAGAGGAAGAAGAGGCGAGAGTGAGAGGACTCGAGTCTCGTTGAATGGATACGATGGCAGGATGGATGTGGAAATGGAAAACGGAGAGAACGTCGAAGGCTGCGGGCGGGCGGGGGGGGGGGGGGGGGAGTGGCGAAGAGGAGGATGCTGCGACGACTATCGGAGGGTGGAAAATAATCGTGGATGAGTGGATGGCTATGGGCGGATCTTCCAGCAGCTTTTTTTTTTTGCTTCTTTCTCGCTCATTCTCTCTTCTTATTCTCGGTTCTTCCTCATTTATCTTTCGTCCCATTTATGCTCGCGCGGGCTCGCGACACTCTTCCACTATCCGCGCTCGCCCAATGATTAGAAAGCTCGTCACTTTGAGAAGCACGCTGTACCACTCGCCGCCCGGAACGGCGCGGACACGTCTTCGTTTTCTTCACACACCGGCATAGAAATTGGGTTTTTTTTTTTTCTTTTTGGTGTTCTTTTTTTGTGTCTTGTTCTTATCCTTTTTTCTTATCCGCGGTGTGGGAGACTAAGTGGAAAAGCTCATCGACCTTGTCGACTTTTCCAACGTACCTGTCTCTCTCGCTCTTCCTCGCTCACGAATGATTGATAAACTCCTCGTCACCTTCGGACGAGCGCGACTACAATGACGACGACAACGCTCGGACTTTACAATTTCCGTTCTCTTCTTTCTTACCAAGGCGATTGTCTCTTTCGAGATAATGCATCGCGCGGGGAATTAAGGAGATCCGGCGACGAATAAAATTTGATGATATGCAAGATATGCTTTTTCGAGGTCCGAAGCATCACTCAACTGGGGTCGTTATTTCTTTTATTGTAGGATCGTCGCAGCACGGACAAAACGGCGAAAAGCCACCTCGATATTTTGGAGTTTAAAAAATTCTTTACATAACTTTTTTTGTAATTTTTTTTGGGGTAGGTTAAAAACATTTATGAAATTTTTGCATCGATCCGTTTTCCGATCTCGAGCGGCTACAGCGGGAATGTTTGGGAATCAAAGGTGAATCGCGGAGCGAAAGAAAAGCAGCGTAACAAGCAATAGGGCAATGAACCTATATATACATATATATACATATATATAATACATATATAATACATACCTATATATACATATATATTCATATACATACATATATATTCATATACATACATATATATATATATATACATATATATACATATATATAATGTGTACGCGTGTATATACATATACATATATTTTGCTCGTGAATTCCACCAAGCTCGTCCACCTTTTCTCCTCGAACGAGTCGACGCTTAACGAAAATTTTGCATGCAACCCCCGACACAACTATGGGACGAACGGAATTGAGGGTAGAAGAGAAGAAGTGAACGAGCGAACGGAAGAGAGAGGGAGCCTCGCGGGCAGAGTTTGCCAGCTCTCCGGTTGAGCCACCGATGCGGTGCACGTACGTTTTAAAATGTAAAGGAGGCGGAGGGTTGCGCTGTGTGCAGCGGAGCTGCTACCGGTGCTTCTGCTGGTGCACGTACGGTGTACACGAGCACGGGAGAAACGCCGGGGCAGTCACCCAGGCATATATATTCACTAACACAACCCCCTTCCCCCTTCCCTCCATCTTCCTCATTCTATTCCTCCATTTCTGTCGACCTCGGGCGGCGAAAGCTTCCTCGAACCTTTTCGATAAAACGATTAAATTCCCTACGTGTGACCGTGCGACAAATAATCGGCTGCAACGATAAAAACGACATCGAACATCGGCCCTCCGACGATGCCCGCTCTCTCGTCGTACACCGCATGTCCATTAATCGGATATCGTCGATTACGCGCATTTGGTGAAAATGGTCAAAATTTATTCGCGGATTATAAATTCGACGAGCGTTGAAACGCTTTTGGATTTCACGAAAATAAATTGAAATTCGAGCAACAATTCGATCAATGATAATTCGTTCGTGAAGAGTTTAACCATGTGACAAGTGCATTATATTCTCTCGGGAAAATATACATATTTTTTTGTCACACGTTGACGCGATCGAATAAATATAATTTCCGTTGGCTCGAGAATTACATAAAATTCATATTACGCTCATCTGTTGATACATGTGTTAAATTCTATGTTTTTTCTTTTAAAAAAAAAAAAAAAAGATGAAACATGCTTTATGTCCGAAGAGGCAGAACGTCGAGTGCTACAACTTGGGGATAAAGTGCATTGGTCTTTCATGATCTAATGCGTCACTCGCCTTATCTCTCGTAACGTAATTTTTACGATTGCACGATCATTTTTCATTTTCAATTTACGCTGGCTCGAGAACTACATAAAATTTATCGTACTCTCATCTCCCGACACATTTATCAATCTCAATATTTTTCTCTTAAAAAAAAAAAAAAAAAAAGGATGAAACATGTTTCATGCCCAAAGCATCAGGCCTTCCAGTCCGAACACCTGGAGACACAGTGCGTTTCGTATTTCGAGGACTTCATCGCATTGGTCCCTCGTAATCTAACGCGTCACTCGCGTTATCCCGCTATAACCGTCCGGAGCGTTGACAGAACATCCTCGACTGGCGAACGCGAACGCCGTTCATCTCGTTACCTGTTGGTCCAAGCATCCCGCTAATGAAACGCTAATTGACGTTTCACTCGAAGCCCCGGCGCGAAACGCCTTGCGGGCTATCCGCCGCTAACGCTTAACCGAGAGCCGCTCTTCACTCTCCGTCTCTTCTTCGCATACCTACATCTATATACATAAACACATATAGTTACACACTATACACATGTCTACTCGACATAGACATATACACCTAAATACATACGCATATATATATCTATATATATCTATATATATCTATATATATGCCTATCGCTCCTCGGTCCTCCGTTACATCTCCTTGTTCTTCGTCACTCTCCTGTCCACCCCGCTCACGCGGTCCATCCGCCTCGGACCTCCTCCCTCGGGACCTTGACTCGTGCGTGATTAATTACCGGGCGGCCGGTGTGCGGCGAAGCGGCTTCCTCGTGATCGAGCGTGAATGCATCGCCGGTGCACTCGCGAAACCGGGCCAACTCTCTGCACGGCTTCGGCACCTCGAGAGCCGAGGGCATGCCGAAGTGCACTGGCCTACCGCGGATGAGTTTCCGACCGGCTTTCCAGGTGTGCGGCGATTCAACGATCTGCCGACGAGCAGGAAAGACCGTGCCCGCCCTCGACGGCTCTTGTCAACGGGAATCAGCAGTATCAACAGCCGATCTTTCAACACCGTTGTTTCACCGTGCCCGAGGGGGAGGATTTGCACCTCAAGACAATCCGGCGAATCGCAGGCGTTTCCGAACCCGCGTTCCGCACGGACGGTTTGATTGATCGATTTTCTGATGGAATTCTCGGTGAAACTCTCGCCAGCTTTTGGGATTGTGGGGTTAAAATTTCGAGCGAATAACCAGATGGGGTGGGTCTGGCTGGCGGTTACATGCCAGCACTGGCGCGGTCCGTGCCACTGCCGGGATGTAACAGCCAGCCGAACCAAACCCTAATCTCGCCGTTTGATGATTCGACTCCTCTGACTCTTTCGACTTCGGCACACTGTAGCGTTTCCGACTGCAACTTCTTTTGCGCACGGACGGTTTGATTGATCGATTTTCTGATCGAATTCGAGATGAAACTGCGAGAGCTTTTGGGATTGTGAGGTTAACGTTTCGAGCGAATAGCCAGATAGGGTGGGTCTGGCTGGTGGTTACATCCCAGCACTGGCGCTGGTCCGACCAGTAACGTCGATCAACATCCCAGCACTGGCGCGAGTGCGACCAGCAACGCGCCAGTGCTGCGACCTAACAGCCAGCTTTACGTTCAAACCCTAACTTCAGTATTTGATTTTTCGACTCCTCTCACCGGGTTAACTCTTCGTTTCCGTTTCCGGCTGCGCATGCTTATATGGTCGAGGACGCTTCGCAGAGCCCCGTGGGAAAAATGCTCGAATCTAAATAAATTGCGATAGAGAAAACACTGACTTCGCGTGCATAAAAGAGAGAGTTTGGTTTGGTGGAAAGTTGGCATGTAGCGTCAATACCAACACAAGTACGAACAAGTACAACCTCTGTGTGGGTGTGGGTGGGGGGGAGGGGGGGGGGGGAAATCTAGGAATCCTAAGCTCTTCGCTTCGCCTCGCTTCACCGTTATCGTTTTTTCATTTTTCTTTTTTTTTGCCTCCTAAGACCGCCGCGATCCGTTCCTCTTTCATTTGCCGCAACGGTAAGCAAATGAGCCGCGAAACCGGCCAAAGGGAAAGATAAAGGGTAAAGGGCAGAGAGGGCCGGGTGAAGAAGGCGCGGCGATGGGGCAGGGGCGAGGGGAGATAAAATACACGCGTGAACACGACTCTACAGAGTCAAAGCGAACGTCCAACCTGCTTTGACTGAAATTGCTGTGGAATTTTTTATTCCCTCGCACGACCTCTCCGCTCCGTGTCCGACATCTCGCGGAATGGAAAAAACCTCACCGAAGAGCTTGTGAAACTCGCCGCACACGCGCACCGCCCCGATTATGGCGCGAACTCGGTACACGCGCTTTTTCGGTAATTAGTTTTCCCACGCACGTCGTCCTCGCCTGCCTTATTCATAAAACCTCGTAGCGGCCAAGTAACAAAAAAAGTATAAGCGACAGACATAGAAAAATTAATATGCCACATATTAATGTTATTAAATGTGGTATATTCTTATTAAGAGCCGTCTGTGTATGGCCAGGTTTTCCGCAATTTTCCTGTGCCCTTGTGCGAATGCGACACAGTAAGGGGATAAGTCGGCTGCGGACGCAATCTGGGTGGACTTGAGGGGGGTAAAAGAACCGTACCGAGACGAATTACAAATAAATAATAATTATTTTTTATTTCAATATATACATTCAAATGCAAAGCGATTTGTGTGTGTCACTAAATATGCTATTTAAATAGCAACGAAATGAACCGACTTAAATACATTTAGAATGTCCATTTCTTGAATATATTTTATTGCCGCAGAGGTCGAAATGCCGCACGCGTTGTCGAGTTTCAGTTTAACGCAACGCGCGTTAAAGCCCCAACAGCTGCTCACGCGCTGTATATCCGTTTTGTTACCGCAAGCACCCACGCTCAATGACGCGCGCCAAACCGGACGTTAAACGAGTGCTGTTACCGTACGGCCACTTTGGTCCGCTCGCGGCGTGGACTCGATATGGCAAGTGTTTCAAATCGATCCCGCCACCGTCACGACCTTCCTTCGACGCTGCGACTTCCATTAAAAAAAAGTAAAATATAAATAAATAAAAACAAAAAATCGAAAATAAAAATAAAAAAATCCAACAATCAAGTTTTTGTTTTCGGAGCAGCCATCCAAGAGCAGCTTCATTGTTAATTCTGAATCGGCCTGTACGCCAGTGTAATAAGAGACTCGAGAAGAGTAGTGGGCGTTATTGATTTCGCGAGAGCTTGCACGACTATACATATCGTCCGCGAAAAAGAAAAAAAGAAAAACCACCGCACCCTCTCCCGCCGTGTCCGCAGCTGCGACTTTTCCTTCCCTCATCTCAATACCGTGTGCGACCCAAGAATGTTTAAATCCACCTTCGTCATTCCGCCCCGTCGCTCTACCTCCTTCTCCGTTTCATCGCTTTTACATCTTGTTCACGCTATCTCGTTTCTCTCTTATTCTCATTTTTTTCTTCCTCTTTTTTTTACCATTCTGTTTGTCATTCCACGCGTTACGGTTTCTACCGCCCGAGGCCGCTGCTCTTTCCCCGTCCCGCCCCGCGCCTTTTTATTCCATCCTCCTCGGTTTGCTTCTTATTCTCGAGCAAAATTTCATCCACCGTTCGCCGTCGCGTTCACTCGAGACTCGGAGCTACCGCGTTTCAGCATTGCTCTTCAGCGATGCGTGTGTATATATATATATATATATATATATATGTATGTATATATATGTAGTATCAAAGGAAACCGGGGAAGCACGCGAAGAGCAAAGAGGTTCGAGGTGAAGATGAGATCGTTGCCGAGCATCTACGAGCATCGCCGCTACAGACGGAGAAGCCAACTCGTCCGAGGGCTTCGGCTCTATCCTCCTCTCCTCCTTATTCTTGTGTACACATTACAAGAGCTTTGCCGAAATCTTTCGGAGCAAATCCTCGAGTCCCTTTCTTGCTACTCCTAAAGTCGAGATTTATTAGTTCTTTTTTTATATTTTTTTAAAATACATATTACATAAAGGGTACTACGATTCTTCCGCTTGTTGAACGGCGTGCGAAGTTTGACGGTAAAAACGCGCTTCGCCGAGAAAAAAGTTTGTATACAGTAGACGTATATCGTTGTGTATATCGAGACGTCTTTTTTTACAAGTTTTCCAAGTTGTTAGCCAAACATACGCTACGTAACGGAGTACGCATCCAGTTTATATACATACACATATTATATATATTAAGGCTCTTGGTGGATCGCGCGCTTCGCGCGCTCCTTTTGGGTGTCTCCGAAACTTACTTAGAATAGGAACTTGGAATAATCAAGACCAGAGGCGGGGCCTCGAGGGACATAGAATTTTTGGTGAACTAATTTATAAACGAAATTGATGCTCGAATCCCTCTCTAAGAGGACTTAAGGTCGAATTTTGAGATGTTACTTTGAACTTACAAAACGCTCTTAAGATCGATGTTTGGTCCGAAGTTCGTTGAGTGCTTAAGATCTATCTTAAGTTGGAAGTTCAGACCGACCTTGAGTTCAGACTTCAGTTCAAACGTAAGATCAAATTTGAGTTTAGATTTAAGTTCGAACTGAAGATCGAATTCGAGTTCAGACTTAAGTTCGAATTTAAGACCAAAATTAAGCACGAAATCAAGTTCGAACTTACCCCTTTATAAGTCACACCGCCCGAAACGTACCGAAACGGGCGAAATGAACGCAGAGTCAGGGCCAGGCGTTGCTACGCTTGCGCCTGAGAGTCGGGTGTGACTTATAAAGGGTTGAGACGGATCTTAAGCACGCAATGAAGTTCGGGCCAAACTTCGATCTTAAGTTCGATCTTAAGAGCAACCTTAAGTTCAAACTCACCTTTCAAAATTCCACCCTTAGAACATTTCAGCCCCTCCATAATGGGACTTAGATTTCACCCCTCTGCTTCATTTGAAGCCTTTCACTTTTTCCATTTGACCCCGGCCTTCTTAAGTTCAAACTTAAGTTCAAACTCACCTTTCAAAATTCCACCCTTGGAACATTTCAGCCCCTCCATAATGGTACTTAGATTTCACCCCTCTGCTTCATTTGAAGCCTTTCACTTTTTCCATTTGACCCCGGCATTCTCGATTCTTGAACACAGCGACCGGGAAATCTTTTTACATTACAGAGAGATATAAACACCACCGTTATACATAACGCACAGAGAATACAAGGTAGATAATAGTGGGCAAGTTGCTGTTGGAAGTGAAGCAAGAGGATCTACTCGCGCACACATAATAATAAATACACAGAAACACACTCCGCAACATTCTCTCTGTCCTAGCCGAGTAACTCCCGTTCCGTCCTCCTGGCTTCCATCCCATCGCATCTCCAAGGCTTTCCGTTCTATAGCCGTACCCGGGAGTCTCGGCGAGGATCCCGAACGTTGAGCATCGAACACACGGGCTTTTGCTCGAATGCGCGTCAGGATTCTCCGACTCACTCCGCATCGCACCGTTTTTTCGCTTCTTCTTATTCTTTGCCTTCTTGGGTCTTTCTTCTGCATCCCTATCTCTCCTTCCTCGCTCAGACACCGAGTCGCAACACCGGCGATAAGTTTTACACGCTCCGTACACACACGGGTAAACGTTTCATCCCGCTTGCCAACCGCGTCGAAAGGCGAATGAAAATGGTAAGAAGAGGCGGAAGGATAAGAGAATCCAGGCTTCCTTTTCTCGGTTCGGAGCAACTTTTTTTTTGGTTTTTTTTTTTCCTTCGAAGGCTTTACACCAAAAGACACAGAGCTTGCCGGATCATTTCTCACGAGTGAAATCTCGACTGGAGGAGGTTGGATTGTCTGGCAGGCCGTCCAAGCTCGGAAGACGAGAATTCATCTCACTTTTTACCAAATTCATCATTGATTAAATAGCAAAGGGGATTATTTTACGCATAACAAATTATGGATATTAGATTTTTTGTATTACGCAATGTTGTTCATTGTATGGAGTGTTGTTTTTTTTTTCTTCTAACAATTACCGGTGGAACCGTAGAAAAGGCGAAGATTAAACGCCGACCGGGCAAGCCTTGCGACGAGAAAGTAAAAGAAAGGAGAGAACAAAAAAAAAATTGCAAATAGCCGTGAGGCTATTACTCGTGAGAAAACATCGGCGAAAAGAGCTCGGCGAACGAATGCAGCGACAATGGAAGTTAAAATAAAAACGGCGAAAGGGAGCACCTAAAAAAAAAATTAAGTTTCATCTTTATTTACATTTCATAAGAAAGTCAAGTACAGACAACGAGTCGTGCTAATTTTCAATTCGCGTCTGACATTTAAAACGAGTACAATAAAATCGGTCCCTCCTTCATTAAATTCAAAAATAATAAAAATAAATAAAACAATAGAGTTTCTTTAAAAATTCATAAGAAAGTTAAGTGCAGATAACCAGTCGGAATAATTATCAAATCGACTCGGACATTTTAAACAATAAAAGTAAGATCGGTTTCTCTTTAATTAAATAAAAAAATAATTACAGAAAAATAAAAATAAAAATTTTAAACTAATCGATCTAAACTTTAGAAAGATGAATATTCGTAGCCGGATGGCAACAGACGAGATCCATGTCCGTCAGGGAGGGTTATCCCTGGTCATCCAATTTTCTTGGGTGCGATAAAGTTACGTAGTCGGGTGTATTGCGCAACAGTACGGCTGGAAGGAAGCGGGGTAGAGAGTTCCTTCGAAGGTGAGGTTAGCCGAGGTCGTGACGGACGTGAAAACCCTGACCTGGTCACCGGTTCCACTCCTCTCGCCTCCTCGGGGCCTCGAACCGCTTCTAGCATCAAAGCCGCCTGTGCAGGCACCGCTCGCTCGCCTCTTTCTCGGCATGGAGGCTCTCGACCGTCGTTTCGTCTAAATCGTCCAAGGCCCCGGTTTAGCCAGGCCTGATGGTCGCCGTCGCCGTCGTCGTCAAAATCGCCTCAGCGAGAGGACGTCTAGCCGGCTGCAATTTCGATACCCCAAGGCATTTTTGTTCCCGAAGTCTTTTTCCTTTCTCCTTTCTCAGTGTTTCTTCAGACTTTTTTTTTCGTTTTTTTTCTACCTCGATGCTCCCGATAAGTCTCTTTCTCCTTCCACCAAGGGATCGACCTCGATTCCCTCGTCTTTACTCCCGTTTCACGTCTGCGAGATCCCACCGTCGCACAACAGCCCGTATCTCTCAATGAACGGAGCGCCCGACCAAACGGCCTGGAGTGGCTCACCGCAGACTTGACCAATTTTCGTTCTACGATTACATTTTATTAATTTTTTTTTCATCTAATCAAGTTTCAAATTCTATATTTAATAATTAATTTTTTATCTCATCCAATTTTTAAGAATTAATTTCTAATTTAATCTCATTTTTATAATTATTTTTTAGTGTAATCTAATTTTTACAAATTAATTATCTAGCTAATCTTATTTTTAAGAATTATTTTTTAACTTCCGACGGGAGTTATGCTTTTCACTGCGATCCGCCGGCTCGGCGACTTTCAAGCGGCGATGAACGTCGGAACGGCAAAAAATTACTCAACGGATTTTGGTATACTAAAACTTCTGTAGCTTGATCTATGTTTGTGACAATACATTTGTGAGCGGAAATATGAACTTCAGGTAATAAACCATAATTTGAGAAATCCGGTTAAAAGTTCGCGGTGAAATATCCAAAAATCACGTCGGCGATCTCCACTACTACGTACAATCGCAAATGATGCCGCATACTTCACGCTGCTGCCGAGATAGCGCCGAGTTTCCAATGCCCAATGAGAAGCATGGAATTGCTATTTATTTATTAATAACTAAATAGCGTACCTAATCGTAGCGTTTTTTATTCGCGTTTTTTTACGTTATCGGTGTTTAGTGCGTAATAAGTGTGAGAAAAAAAATTATGCGATGCCGTGTCCATATTAATATCTAATGCAATAATCACCGAATGCATAAATTATTTAATTACGCACTTATCCAATTTAATTATTTTTTTTCTTATCGAAATTGATTATACAGTTCAAACTCGATCCCTGTAGTGTAACGTCATATACGCAAAGTGATATATGTCAGCGATACAATTTTGTATCGATCTTTCGTCTTCGATGATATTCATTATGTGTCGCTCCTCTCGGATACCATTTTTATTTAATCCAATTTTTAATAACGTATCTTTGATCCAAATACATTTTTATCTACTCCAATTTTACTCCGAGCAGGCCTACTTTAATCAGACAAAAAAAAAGTGCCTTTGTCTCGGGTGATCGATTCGATGAAACTAATCGTCTTATTAATTTGCCTGTTTCAGATAAATCCCGACTCACAGGACCGGACAACGCAGCAGATACAATCGAAGCTCGGCAATTACTCGCTCGTGAAGCACCTGCTCGACGAGCCGAAGCGTTTGATTGGAATCGAGGGAGTACCGGCGAGTCCAGCGCCCTCCGGTGCATCCTCGTCGGCGAGAATCCCGTCGGCGACGAGCACCTGCAGAAGTTCGCCCTCGGCGCAGGAGTTCAAAAAGCCCGGAAGCGGACCGAGATCGTCCTCGGGCTCGGCGTCCTCGTCCGCAAACACCACCTCCGCCTCTTCGAGTCACGCCTCGCAGAGAGGAGGTTTCGTTAAGCCCGCCGACGGCAAACCGCCGTACGGCGGCAGAGGTGGATATCCCGGCCAACCGGTCAAACACGGTGGAAACAGCAACGATCATCGGAGCCACGGGCTCCTTCCGGCCAAGGGACCACCCCCCTCGTCGACCAATTCATCCTCGTCCTCAAACGCCACCAACACGAATCCCCACACCGGCACGTCGAGCGGCGGCGCTCCCGGCGGCGGGAACCTCGCCACTTCCGGTAACGGCTCTTCCAGCGTTACTAACAGCACCGCCAATAACCCTGGAAATTCCGCCAGGACGCACTCGGCCGCTTCCAGACTATCGAGGCTACCCCTGGACAATGTGAGTACATTCGCCTCGAGATAAATTCACCTCGCCCGAAGAAATCACCGACGAAATTTGGCCTCCTCCCAATTCGGGATTGAATAGCGAATGGCAGTTGACCTCAAGACAACGCGATTTCTCGGTTTTAGAATCAAATAAGTTCTCGCGGAAATTAAAACGTAATTTTTTTTTTTTTCAAATTTTTCATGCAATGTCGATAAGCTGATTTTTTTTTTTACTTTGAGCGAAATGCTGAACGATCCTGGGGTGATTCAAATGTTATGTATGGGATCGTATTATCCGGAGGGTTATTTTGTTTCCTCATTGTTCTTTCGATTGAACCTTCGATCTTTCAGCACCTAAACTTTGCCCGATCCCAGTTTTGAGAATAAATAGCGTGGGGGACTTGACATTAAAAAAAGCGATTTTTCGGTTTCGCGATCAAATAAGTTCTCTTGAAAATTAAATCTTAATTTGGTTTTTTCAAATTTTTCATGCGACTTCGATACGCTGATTTTTCACTTTGAGCACGATCCTTACCGATTCTTCGGAGTTTCAAAAGTTATGTATGTTTATGGCTTGACCCAGACTTATTGTGTCCCCTCATTGTTCTCAAAAGTTTTTGGTATTATCGGAACAAATTCATTCTGTCCAACGAAGTAATTCCTTACATTTCGTCTCCTGCCAATCAAAATTGAATGGCGTGCCGCGGTCGACATTAAAAAAACAGAATTTTTCGCTATTAAAACGAAAATTAAGACCTTATTTTAAAAAATGTTCATTCATCGCCGAAACGTTGATTGTGTCACTTTGATCAAGACGCCGAACGATCCTACGGAGTTTCAAACCCAACGTGTCTTTATCGCATCATCCGAAGTCTTGTTGTCTCCCTCATTGCTCTCAAGTCTTTCGTGCACACAAAACACACATACCATAACGAAAGTCCCGGGAGACTTATTGGATTTCGCGAAATCTTTTTTCATAGAGAGCTCGCCCGAAATAGTGTGGACCGCCGGGGATTGGATAGTAGTTGCCTATAAGCGTGAATCGAGCGTTGCGATAAGCCGGGATTGATTCGGCTCGTTACCGGAGAGTCGCGCGAGCCATTCGTTATCCCGTACGAAATTACAGCGGACCGGCGTTCGCCCGCCCGAACGTGAGGAAGAGAGACCGCCAGAGGCGAAAGCGCGAAGCTGGGGGGGTGACCGGAGAGAACAGGCGAGAGACAGGGAAAGAAACAGTACGGGGAAAAGGCAGGGTGCGGTGGAGCGAAGAGTGAGGAGAGTCGGAGCTGAGCGTTAGGCGACTAATGAAAACGATATATCTGTCTCTCGAGGCCTTCAACCTACATTTCCCCTCCCGCTGCATCCACCCCGTCCATCCCCTTCCATTCTGTTCCAAATCCGATCCCCAACCCGTCACCGAAAACACACATTGTGCACGTGAAAAAATTGTCTCCTCTCTAAATTTGCTCTTTGAATCGTTACAGGGTACGACTTCCCGGCAGGACGTCATCGAGACTTCGCCAGAACTGGAGAACATTCTCAAGGTAAGCGGTCCCGAAGTTTACGGCTTGTTTGCTCGTTAAACTCCTCGAACTCGGTTACCCCGGTAATGGAGTTATCGGTCGCCGGAGGGGGGGGGGGGGAGATGAAAAGTAAACCAACGAAATTTCTCAACGTTCCGCGAAACATTATTGTCACAAGCGGACATTAATCTACGACGCTTGTTCGGCAGTTAAGCAGAAAGTATAAGAGCGCTGACTTAAACGAGGCGGTTGGAAATTACGGTCGATTATCCTTCCGTTACGGGGTGTTCGAGGCTGTTTCAAAATTATGAAAATGTCTAAAATCCAGCACAAATCCCCATTTATTGATATTCGACGTTTTTCCTTCATTTTTATTTATCCTTCCTAAAAGTTACACGGAAAATGTTTTAGATTCCCCAAAAAAAGGGAACTAATTTTTATACGGATTGTATAGAGATTTAAAAAAATCCATAACAAATTGCATACATTATTTTTCCTATTGGTCCATCCGCCTTCTTCCAATCAATTCTTTCAACGCTCTTCATTCACTTGTCTTCATTCTTCCCAAAAGTTACACAGCAAATATTCAAAATCTTAACAAAAAGTGAATCAATTTTTGTTCGAATTTTATAGAACTAAAAAAAATACATTATCTCTCCCAACGTTCCATCCGGCCTCTTCCATTCAATTCCTCGCCACCAAACAATGCTATCTGCTCCATCCATTCTATCAACCGCTCTTATCGACAAGTGTAGGAAGGGGAAGAAAAGTAAACCAGTGAAATTTCCCAACCTTCCGCGAAACATTATTGTCACAAGCGGACATTAATCTCCGACGCTTGTTCGGCAGTTAACCAGAAAGTAACTGCGCGAACTTAAACGAGGGGGTTGAAAATTACGATCGATTATCCATCCGCAACGGGGTGTTCGAGGCTGGTTTTCTCGTGTGCGACTTGGAGCGCGCTGGTGTGTGTGCGTACGACTCGGTCGTGTACACACGCCTATCTAAAACATAATAGGCACACGAGTTTATCGATCGGCGAAACAAACCGGCCCGTGTCGCCCGACCGATGACTCACTGACGGTGCGGTACGTTGTAGTAATACCGTTGCCCTTCTCGTCTCGATTCCGTTGTCGCCGCTTCTGTTGGTACAACTCTCCGGTGTTCCTGGCAGCGATGGACTGACTGCCAACGGAACCATCACTCCTGTGATTCATCTGTCGGCGAGTTTAACTGGTCTTTGTCTCGCCCCCCTGCGCTGCTCGGTTCTTTCTCTCACTTGCGCGCACAACCACATCTCCAATCCGCGTGACGCATCCACGACACTCCGATGGGAGTGTAAAAAGGACCCTGTTGCGGACGCAATGGAGTCGCGCAATCTCACGTCCCTTCCGGCCCTCTTCCATTCAATTCGTCGCAACCCAAACAATTTCATCTGAGAGATCCACTCTATCAAACCTCCTTATTGATATTCAACCCTCTTCGTTCATTTTTTCCTCAGCCTTCCTAAAAGTTACACGGAAAATGTTTACAATTCTTTTCACAAAAAGCTAATCAATTTTTAGAGATTTTGTAGAGATTTATTAAAAATGGCATACATTATTTTTGTCATTGTATCATCCGACCTCTTGCAAATAATTTTGTCTGCGATACCCATTCTATCAAACCCCCTTGTTGATATTCAAGGATCTTCATTCATTTTTCTTCAGCCTTCATAAAAGGTGCACGGAACATTTTTGCACTTCTAAAAAATAAGCGAATTAATTTTCATACGAATTTCATAGATTTTTTAAAAATTCCATAAATAATTTTTCCCTTTGCCTCATCCGGTCTCTTCCATTCAATTATTCGCCACTAAACAATTTTATTTGTCCCACTATTCCATCACCCCTCTCTTATTGACATCCAACACTCTTCATTCATTTTTCATCATTCCTCCTAAAAGTTACGCAGAAAATGTTGAAAATTCTACAAAAAAAAGCGAATACATTTTTATACGAATTTCATAGAGATAAAAAAAATCCACTATCCCAATGAGACAAAAGAAGCGAATCAATTCGTACCCTAACTTCATAGAACAAAAAAGAAAAATGCATACATTATTTCTCAATCGCCAGCGCCAGAGTCTCGTCGCATATTTTGCATTTTTCTACTCCCGTACAATTTTTATTTTTTTTCGGTATCCGTCATGAATACGTCACGCTCTATTCGATAGTCGTCTCGAACCGCGCGACGGAGAAGCGCACTTCCTATTATTTTTTATATATATTTTTTGTTCGATTTAACCGCACGGAACGCGTGCACGCGATCGATTGATCGAGTTTATTCTACGTCAGTTGCACGCCGTCTGTGCGATCCACTATCGGTCTCCCGTACACATCTCTGCACACACACATATATATAAATATACGAGTCTCTGCGTGTATGTACTTCTATATGAGCTCTGTAACTTGGCGACCTCCGACGCATCTCATCCGCGATCCCGGCTGGCCTCTCGCGGTGCTCGATTTTCCCGGGGAATTTACGACTCCGCCGGCCGGCTCCGGTCGCTCTTCGGCCAGCGGAGGGGCAGTACCGTATCGTACTTTCTGCTGGCTCCGGAACGAGCCGCGGAATACCAACTATAACGAGAGGACGGGAGACAGAGATGTTCCTGAAGGTAGAGAGCGAGGAAACGAACGGACGTGGCCACTGCACCGGCTCCTCCACCACCACCACCACAAGAGCAAAAGCACGACGGACACGAAGAGAGCACCGGCAATAGGCAGGCGGCAGCTAGTAGGAGCACCAGAGCCGCGCGGACGCACACTCGCCCGAGCGTGGCATGAATTATTCTCACGGCTTGCCCGTGGGAAAATACGGGTTGCGCCGGTAGGCATCGTAAATGCTACTGCTAATTGCGCTCACGACCCAAGACCGTGCCGCGATGCCCAACGCTACTGAATGTCTCGTCATCTTCATCTATATAAAGTTTTTTTTTTTCCTCGTTTCCTTTATCTCTTCTCCAAATAGGCTCCGCTTCGAATTTCGGTGAAGTTCGCTAGTGGAGCAAGCTTGGAGAACTTCATGTTTGACGATACCAAGTCTGTTCAAGATTTTTTATTTTTATTTACTTGAAACTTCACTTTAGGTCCGGGATTTGAAGGTTTTGACTCCGGAGTACCGGTATTCGTGAGCGCTCGTCTATTATTTTCGGAGGATTTTTATTTTCCGATTTGCGAAGATGGAGCAGACGATCGTGTCGTCGGGAGAGGAGAAAATTCCGTGTTTGCTAGTCCCAAACATTGGGGGACATCTGTTGAAATTTTTTAAAATTATTTGAAACTTCGTTTTGCTTCTGGGATATTGAGGTTTTCCCTTCGGAGTACCGGTATTTGAAAACGCTTCTCTATTATTTTCGTCGAAATTTTTATTTCTGGAATTGCGACGAGGGAGCAAACGATAGTGTCGCCGCTTCACCAGAGTATTCGTGTTTGATAATCCCAGACCTGTCCCAAATCTGTTCATGATTTTTTTAAAAGTTTTAAATTCGAAACTTCACTTTACATCTGGGATATTAAGGTGTCCCATTTGGGGTGCAGGTATTCGTAATTGGCGTTCCGATTTGCGACGACGGAGCGAACGATCACGTCGCGACTCGAGAAAATTTCTTGATTGCTAATCCCAAACTTGTCCCAATCTGTTCAAAAATTAAAACAAAATTTTATTCGGGACTTTACATCTGGGATATTAAGATTTAGTGACCGGTATTCGTGAGCGCTCCTCTATTATTTGCGTCGGATTTTTATTTGTCGATCGTGCCGTCGCGACGAACAGGACAAAGGGACCGGGGAAGTATGCAAAGCGCGTGGAGCAACGGAGACGCATTCGCGGAGCACGAAGATATGTGTACAGGTGCGCGAAACTGGGCCAACTATTTCTACCGGCCGCGGAGAGGTGATCGTCCGTCCGTCGGATCGCGAGGCGCGAAATGAAGAGGCGAGGTAGGAGTTGTCCGGATCGATTATGTCATCGGTTACCCCCTTCGAGGGGCGGCGACGTCGGCGGACAACCTCGTGCCCCGTTGGTCAACGCGGATTTCACGCTGGAGCCAACAGCGGAACAAGTTTCCGTACATCGTCGCGTTCGTCGATCGAACAATCAAACAAACCGTCGACTTGATGGGCAAATAAACGACGCGATATACCGAGAATGGAGCGTCGTGGAAAGGCCGATGTCAAATATCTCGAGCGTTATATCACGCGACACGTCCATTAACGGGACTCGTCGTCACGACGAGCCGAGAAATTATCGAACCATTAAATTGTCGATATTATTAGTTTCGATCAGGAAGGATTCACGGGTTACTCGACTGGGATTGAGTTCGGGTAATCCGGAGTAATTGTTATTGGACAATATTATAGTCATTGCGGGCTTCGCAATTTGGTAGATTAGCGCACCTCGCGGTATCGATTAGAGGAGTCGAGTTCAGTGTGAAATGTTAATGGGGGAAAGCGGATTTTATTCGTGTCCGATTACATGCAGCTTGCATTCTTTACGAATCCGATCTCACGCTTCTCCCAACGGCAGTTTTCTTTTGTAGTTTCTATTTCAATTAATTGGTTAGTTTTTGGAGCGAGTTTGATAATGTTTATTGCCAGCTCGGTAAATCTCGCGAGTGAGCTACACTGATCCAGCTAAATGGCAATTTTGAGATTTCCTTTAATTGAAATTTGACTTATCATAATGTTATTATATCATGTTCTGTTTTACTACATGTCATTCGATTGAGATTGAGTTCGGGTAATCCGGAGTAGTTGTTATTCGACAATATTATAGTCATTGTAGGCTTCGCAATTTGGTAGATTAGCGCATCTCGCGGTATCGATTAGAGGAGTCGAGTTAAGTGTGAAATGTCAATAGGGGAAAGCGGATTTTATTCGTGTCCGATTACACGCAGCTTGAATTCTTCGCAAATCTGATCTCACGCTTCTCCCAACGAAAGTTCCACTTTGCAGTTTGTATTCCAATACATTTTTTTTAAACAGCAAATTTTCGGGTTTAATTTCGTTAAAATTTGTCTCAACATATCGGTACATTTTACTACTTGTTGTTAGAGCGAAAAGACATTTTTTCTTTTTTTCACCCAGTAACTTTAAATCAATTTTTCCTTCGACGGAATTTGCCAGCGATTTGCCAATCGGCTCGCGCAATCCTCTTCTCGTCCTCGTACCAGCGACGAATCAATTTTACAATTCAAATCTACTCGAGCCGGATCACATGCCCCGGGATTTACTTTCCGACTCGTTGAACTCCCGTTTTTTTTTTTTATTATTTTCGTTATTGTTTGTTCTCGCTTCCGCCGCGGTAGCACCACGAATGCGCAGTACTAGTACAGCAGCCGGTATTCGCCTCGTCGATGGAAACGTTACTCTTCCGAGGCCTGTTACCCGCACGTGGCCCGAGGACCACTTTAACTTGAGTGCGCCTCGAGTGCGAGCAAAGTCGACGACGACGCGCACGACGAAGGTTGCCCTGCTGTTCCTTCCACTGTTACGTCGTTCGAGCCTGTGCAACATTCCTAACATAACCTAAACAAACAAACAAAAAAACAACATAAAAACTCCAAAGAGCCATTAATTTTTTTAACTCCACAATGTATCGGCGGCGATGCGCCGATACATTGTGCGATTCGCCGACTATGTAATCGCATCGAATTGCACGTGACAAATTGTGTAGCGAATTCGAAACACGAGCTTGGAAAGTGTCACCGATAGGTGGAGAACCCACTTACGGGCTGCTCGAAGTAGTCGAAACTATCCATGAAACAGCAGGTTTCAGCGCTGGCAGAACGCGATATATGAAAGCGGAATGAAGTCGAAGTAGAAAACAACTGCACAAAATTGATGCTGTTGCTCTCTCGCACTACCAGTTGAATTCTTTATCGGTCACGAGTGCATCAACCTATAAAAAAAAAAAAAACCTCGAAACTGCTATTAATTTTGTAAATCCAGCGATTTGCCGGTTATCTAATCGTATCGAACTACACATGACAAATTGTGTAGCGAATTCGAAACACGCACTTGGAAAGTGTCGCCGATAGGTGGAGAGCCCACTTATGGGCTGCTCGAAGCAGTCGAAGCAATCTATAAAACAGCAACTTTCAGCGCTGACAGAACGCGCGGATATGGAAGCGGAATGAAGTTCGAAGTGGAGAACAACTTGTAGGGTTGTGTACCTGCACGCGATTTTATTGGGCCGGCCTACACGTCCGGCAGCACGGTGGAACAGCAGGACGTCGTCAACCACCTTCGACACGGACGTCGTAACGGGTTTTCTCGCTCGTTCACGTGCTCCGCATAATTACCGTCCTCGCGGCGAGGCTCGCGCCCGCTGTATAAATTCTGTAAGCTGCACGATGCATTATAACTATGTGCGTGTGTGTCGCGTGCACACAACTCTGTGCGCAGTCACCTGCACGGCCCGCAGGACGAGCACGTGCACAGCCTCGGATACCTGTACGCTCTCTCTCCGGTTTGCATACACACACGCCCACTTGTCTCTGTTATCGATTATTTTTATTTAATTTTCTTTTTTTTTATGTTTTTTTATTTTTGTATTTTTTTTTGTCGGTTATGTGTATACTTGCTCCGTAATATTCAACGTCATTTGATCGATCATTGATTTTCACAACTGTATTTCAGCTCGTGTCCGTTACACGGCTGTACGACAGCTCGACACTACTATTATTATCTCTCGTTTCCCGCGGAGTTCGCGCTCGAGCTATCGACGGTGTTATTTTTTTTATTAATTTTTTTTGTTACCCGTCGGATTATTTGGAAGGTGAAAATACGAATGTGTATTTTCGATGGGAAATTAAATTGGAGCCGCAGATAGGTCGTTTGCGGTTGAATTGGTAGTTGGAAAAAAATATAATAATAATAAAATTCGTACATTAACTCTCCACGATTTCGAGATAGCTCGACTCTGCTTCGGGCGTTGCGGCGGATAAATTTGTTCCGGTAACGATGCAACCTGTCGACAATCGATTTTTTACGATAATACCCTCACCTCCGGCGAAATTTTTTCTTTTTGACTCCCGACTGCCCTCCGGGCAAAACGGGAGTTATGCGTTTCACTGTGAAGACCCACTTTGGCATGTTTTCGAGGGCGCCAGTGTTTGTCAAAACGACGAAATATTACTTAACCAAATTTGGCATATTGATTTTTTGTATAATGATCTATGTTTGTGACCAAAAAATGTAAGCTAAGGTGTAAAACGCACGTAAATAAACTAGGGCTGTACAGATAGGCCGGCCTAGCCGGCTAAAATATCTGATCCGGCTAATGGATTTTATAGTTTGGCCGGCTAATCCGTCTTAGCCGGCTAAACTATTTTGGCCGGCTAATCCGTTTTAGCCGGCCAAGCTATATTAGCCGGCTAAGCTCATACAGTCTTAGCATTTTTTGACGAATTTTTATGTTTTTTTTTTTTTCGAATGTTACCTGCAACGTCCTCCGAAGTATTTTCGCCCGATGAACATGAATCCGCCGGCCTTTTTGGCCTAAAGTACAATGCTACATTAAGGGGCTCGATTTTATGCGCGAAAAATCGTATTGTTGGGATTTAAATGGAAAATATTGGATTGGGAGTAAAATAATTATTATATTCGTGATCAGCGGGAAAAAATACGTGGAACATAGCCTTCAAACAAAAAAAAATCCATTGAATAATGATTTTTCGATGTTTGAGCCACTTTTGGAAAAACGTCGATTTTCGTGATTTTTAATCGTCGATATCTCGGCTCCCAATGGAGGTAGGGAAAATCCGGTGTGCCGATCGTGTTCTACGGGAAAAAATACACAATATAGGGCCTTGTCCGAAGTTTTGGAATCTTTTTATCGTGCCATTTGAGGACGTTGAAAAACCCAAAAAATGGACACGAAAGGGATGGTCTTGCAATTTTTTGACGAAATTTTTTTTCTTTTTTTGAAATTACCTGCCACGTATTCCGACGCGAGTTTGCGCGCTGTACACACTGAAAAAAATATCAATGATTCAAGTAAAATCTGCTTGCGCGCTGTCAATGACAAAAAAAGGTTTCAATTCGTACAATTTCATACCGGATTGAGACGATAACATGTCACCTTGACGGTCTTGCCGTCGTTGTTTCAATATCATATGGAATTGTAAGAACTGAAACAAACATATTTTTCTTCGGCAGCCCGCAAGCGAATTGTTTTTTCAGTATATAAATATAAATACATATATATATATATACTTTAAAAATATTCATAAATATATTTTGTCATATATTTTATTACCGGTGGGGCTGTCCTATAGCCATTGATACCCCGCGTTCATCGGGTGGCGCCTTCTCGCCCCCGGTTAAAATCTTTCGTCTGAAATTCGCCCTGTAAGGCAAACGCGCGCTCCCGGGCATTGCTCGTTAATTCTCAAAGTTTCTCGGAGCGCGACGGCGAGGACGGTGTGTATCGCGTAGCCTCCCGCCGAGGAAGCTTTATACACGTGAGACGATTCCGAAGTTGTTCTCGCAGCAGCCTCGGAAGTCTGAGGTAAAGTAAGGTACGGCTTGGCAAGGATAGAGAGTCGCAGGGTGCAACCACCCTCCTATTTCCACCCTCAGACTCTATACAACCACCCCCCCCCCCCCCTTACACACACAACCGTGCGAACCGTAGCGCAGTTAATACGGCGGGTTTGTGTGGTCGGGTTGGAAGCTCAGGAATCGATAAGTCGCCGGATGGTGTCTGGTATTCCTGGGGAGGTAGACTATCGGTTAAACCATCGTTTCTCACTTACCTACGAGAGTTGCGACACGAAGTCGGCTCACCCAACCACTCATCAACGACCACTGCTCAACTACCCGGCGTCGTTAGAGTCCAACTATATCCTTTCGTCGCTATACTGCCTGTGATACAGACACACATAGAGACACCGGAGAGAACCCCCTTCGGCACACAACTAGCAATCGATGTGTACAAACGTCCTTAGCACTTTCACCGAAAGCTCTTCGATCCTTCGACCCCAATTCGCATCGCCGATGTATAGCTCAACGAAATCTGATCGCGTTTGACGATAAACCGACGGAAACATTTGTACCGAAGTTTCGATGGATATAGCATGTATAGGCATGTTTTGGCACACTCTCGCACAAAAAATCTGCGGAAAATCAACGATTTAGGAGACACCTAGGAACGTCGATTTGCATAACATTTATTTTGTTGTTTGTTTATTTATTGGCGGGTTTCTACTTGACCAATTATCAAAATTTATACGTATAAATGTGTCTTATAACTAATGTATATATAGATATTAGTTATACGCACTTTAGTTATACGTCAGAAATTCGTCAATAAATAAACATATTACAAAATGATTGTTATGCAAATCGATGTTCTCGGGCGTCTGCGATGTAGTCGATTGTACACAAATTTTTGTGCCAATACATGCAGACTTTATTCGATATATAGACATTATTTTTTGTTTTTTAATTGTAAATATAAATTTAAATTAACTTGCTCGTAATCTGTTTATTCACTGACGGATTTTCCCTTGACCAATTATCGAGATATAAACGTATAAATGTGTCTTATAACTGAGGTATATTTTGATTTTTATTAAAAAGAAAATATAATGTCGATATGCTACGGACGGGTCGGTAAATATATAACGATTGCTCTTGACGAGCGGAAAACATATTTATTCCTCTTGGGTCGTTAATATTCATTGAGTTTTTTGAACGCATATGAAGGTTTTTATTGTTGTCATAGTTATGGAAAAGATTATGTTCGTGACGTCTTCAGCTAGGTCGATATATTCTCCTCTCACGCGACACAAGTGACGTTTGATTGTGCACAGTCACTTTTGTTGCCGCGACGAGTTAAGGCGTCGTTGGGAATGAAATTATTTCCTCGATTCTTAGGAGCTATCTGGACGGAGGCCAAATTTTTCCGTGCTGTCGGGCCAAAAGCACTGCACTTAGTGTTTCAATTTGCATAAACCTGGGAATAAGAGAAATATTACTTTCTCATCTATCTTTTGCCTTTTTTATTTTTTTATGTTTTTATCGTCAACAATGCATCGTTATAGTTTGAACTGTTTGAAAGGCGAATCTTCGGAAGGCGCGAAAAAAGCCATGATTATTATTATTATTAATATTATTATTATCGTTATCGTTAAGGCGGTGGAATTGTGGACGAATTCTCGATGGAATTTCGGAGGGTGGGCGAAATAAATTTCGAACTCCGAAGCGTCCTCGAAATTTGTGTCTTTTCTCCTTCCTTTTTCTTATTTTTTGTCTGCTTTTTTATTTTTCCATTTTTTTCTTTTGATTCTTTATTTCTCTCGCTAACATGCAATACCACGGTCACAAGTCATCCACTTTATTACACACATTATTCGCGCAATTTCGCAGTTCGCATTGCGCTCTATCGCTGCCGCGTAAACATGCGAGATACTTCCTCACGTGCATCCCAGCGAGTTCCGCGGAACTCGTCGGTAGGGAAACGTTAATTTACAAATAATTTTCATTTTTTTTTCTTCCTTTGTCGTTGCAGGAAATGACGATGCCGCCCACGCCCCTCACGGCCATAGCCCAGACACCGAGGAAGGAGCTGGAATCAAAGTTCACTTTCAACCCAGTGCTCGCCAAGGTGAGGGTCTTTTATTTTATCATTATTATTATTATTACTGATTTTTTTTTATTTCTAAATACAGCCGTTTCTGTTCGATGAAGGTCAATGTATTTATTATATTTTGTATCGTAGCGCGTAACGAAATAGCATTGCTTCCCGTTCGTTTAGTATATAAACACAGTTCGTTCGTTCGGTCGTTCAGCGTATCGTTGATTTTGCAAAACTAATTACTTAACTCGGTTAATTAATCCTTATTGACATTTGGCCGGCGAGCGTGGCTCGTATGGCAAATTATTTAATTATCGGCCGAATCAATAGGATCGAATCAACGCGAGTCACGATGGAAAAGCTCGATGCATCGAATCGTGCATTTTCTTTATCTATCACTAATTTAACTAGTGTGGAGCGCTCGAATCCCCTCAAGGCGAAGTGACACGGCTGCGAGATAACTGCACTTCTTCCAATTCACTACAAACTTTTTCCAATAGCGCTGTATGTATATGTATATGTATATGTATATGTATATGTATATGTATATGTATATTTATATGTATATGTATATGTATATGTATATGTATATGTATATGTATATGTATATGTATATGTATATGTATATGTATATGTATATGTATATGTATATGTATATGTATATGTATATGTATATGTATATGTATATGTATATGTATATGTATATGTATATGTATATGTATATGTATATGTATATGTATATGTATATGTATATGTATATTATCAATTTCGAGTCCGAAGCGAAATTACTGTGCGAATCAGGCTCGAATTTAATTACTTTTCACTAAAAAATGCGCACCCTAAAGAAAAAGAAAAAATGCGCGTGATTAAAAAAGAAAAAAACTTCATTATAGTTTTCAATACCCATTGCCGTAATTCGTTTCGCCCCAAGGACCGTAGAAGCTCTAGAAATACCGGTAATATTTTCTTCCCCAACGAGCATCGATTTCGAGAGTGCAGCGTCTTTGGACCGTTCTCGCACGGCGCAACGACTGGTCGCGAGAGGGGAAGCGAGTATGCACGAGAAGCTATCGCACGTACGTCGGGACGGAGATCAACTTGCCAAGCGGCGTTCGTATCCTCCTCGTGCCACTTGGCAACGCTTCAAGAAATTTGCGAACTCGCGTGCCTCCGCGAAGAAACGAGAGCGGTGCTCCGTGTCGCTGCACGGTCGCGGTGGGTGAGGAGAGAGCGGAAAAAGCGGACAAAAAAAATAAAGAAAAGTACTACTCGGAAAACGCGAGGAAGACGTAGAAAGCGGAAACGGCGCGAGTCCGCCATGAAGTCCCAGTGGAAATAAGCTCGTAAAGGCTCGAGTTAACTCGCTCTCGCACTTCTCGGGTTCCGCGCGCGCCCTTCACCCCTTCGCGAACGTAAATTCCCCGCAGCTTCGTAGCTCTCCCTCCTCTACATTCTTTCCATTTTCGCGCTAATGTATTTCATTTTTTTTTTTTTTTTTTTTTTTCATTACTTTTTCTCCTCTCCCGGTTCATTCGCTTCCAGGGAGGGTTTCCTCCGCGCGGACTCGCCAGAAAGACCGGGCAAAATGAATGCAAAACGTAAAGAGGGATAAGCGCTCGCGTACGATAAATTTTCATCCCCCGCGGACTTTTCTGCGTGGCGCGAGCTCGACTGTACACAGAGCGCGTGTATCGCGAAATGCCCTCGCTGCCCTCCGTCGGACTCGCGGCCGAGAGGAACGACAATAATAAAATAGGTTAAACTCCCCAGGGGGGGATTATTAACGGATGGAAGATTTTATTTAACGCCGTTATTAACGGGGTTCGGGTAACTTTCTCAATTATTGCGGTGGATCTGAGGTGGAAGTGGAATCTCGTTTAAAGCTTTCTGATAACACAATTAACGAGGTAAGAAGACACCAATGATTATGACATCAGAAATACCGTTCGGTATTGCACGTCGATTTAGGGATTTTGATAAGAAAATTTTATTCAACGAGTGAGCTAAAAAGTATAGGAAAATGATTAACAGACTTTCCCTTTCGCGTTTGGAAAAATTTATTTTTATTTTAGGAAACATTTTTTTTAAGTATAATTAAAATTTGATTTAATTTCTTGAATATTAAATATTTATTAACTGCAATATGATTTAAAGCTTCCGATACAATTACTGAGGTAAGAAAGTACCTTTAATTGTGACATCAGAAATATCGTTCGGTATTGCACGACGATTCAGTGATTTTAAAAAGAAAATTTCAGTCAATGAGCGAGCTAAAAAACATATAGGAAAATAACTGATAGACTTACTTTTCATGTCCAAAAGAATTTATTTTATCCTAAGAAACAAAATTTAAAAGTATAATCAAAACTTAATTCAATGTCTTGAATTAAATCGGAATAGAGCTGAGGTCAGTGGAATCCGATTTAGAACGTCCGATAACACGATTAGTGAGGTAAGAGAATACCATTAATTGTGAAATACCGGACGGTTTTTTCTGAAAAAAAACCGTCCGGTATTTCACATCCGATCGTCGATCGGCGAAAGAAAATTGTATTCAACGAGTGAGCTTAAAAAAAAAGTGTAGGAAAATAATTGATAGA
This sequence comes from Stenichneumon culpator, assembly GCA_964017025.1. NCBI lineage: Eukaryota > Metazoa > Arthropoda > Insecta > Hymenoptera > Ichneumonidae > Stenichneumon > Stenichneumon culpator. The sequence goes on along the minus strand of OZ024772.1, from coordinate 16,519,509 downwards.
CTTTCGTTTCATCTCCAGAAGGATTTATTTTATTTTACGGGAAAATTTCTGTTTAAAAAAGTACTATAAAAATACAATTTAATTTCTCGAATTTTGTGTTGCAGCTGACCGAGTTGCCATCGAACGAGCCATCCAAGCCACCACGTAAGTGCTGCAATAACTTTCTCTATCAAATGCATGAATCAGTGAAAATTCCACGCCAAATTTTCGGTTCCGCGGTTAACCGCAATGAACAACTCGAGCGTGACGAAGCTACCGGAGCTTTAATGGCGCGATAATATAAAAACGAATAACCGGGCTGTAACGCCGATATACCTGTGGATTCATTTGTCAATTCATTTGCGTGCTCACTGGATGGATCTGTGTGCGTGCCGCGCGTCCCGCCGATATAATGAACGCAGCGCATTTTACGAAAGGGCGCCGATGAAGAGGGCCATGAATTAAGCATTCGGTTTCGACGTAATCGGACTGCGCGTACCATTGCCGGTTCTGTACAGCGCGGATAGAGCGCGGTTCGGTCTCGTTCCACCGGGGAATCGTCCGACCGCCCATTATCGGCTCAACGAACCGAAGCCGAAAAAGCTCTCGAAAAGCTCTCTCATTGTCCTCGACGGCGAGAACGATTAACGATTTCTCATATCGAACTTCGAGCATGTTGTTTTGCCACGCTCGAACCATCGGGCGGATAAAATTCACTCTGAATTACGAGCTCGAACGACCCGTCGTAGAGGATTATCCACGAGCCTACGGAAGCATCGAATAATTAAAAAAAAATGTTTACGGATGAATAAATATTCTAAAAAATTATTTGAATAATGTATGGCAAAAATTTCTTCGGTCACGGAAGTCTAAATATAATTATAGTAGTTTCTTTTTTTTTACTGTGCACGAGTAGATGCGATACTTTTTTGTGGTCGCCGGCGAGCTGATAATATTTATCGGTCATTCGCCATTAATCCACAAAAATTTATAGTCAAACAGACATTATACTGATTACGATTCTTTTTTCATTCTTCATTTTTTTCAAATCAATTTTCGATGTTTTCTTGCCCCATGAAATGAACCTAGCAAGAAGTTAATTTTTTTTTTTATATATGGAGAAAATCTCTAGAATGTCACAAAATTCAAAGTGAATTTAAAAATCTGAAAAAATGCATACGCATTCGGAAAAATGAATGAATCATTTTCATAAAACAAAAAGTTAGGTTTGTCGTAAGATTTCTTGAACAACTTTATTCTTCATCAATTTGTTAATAATAATTCCGAATTATTATTATCCAAAATTAACCTTTTTTCAGATTTTTAGACCATCCAGAAGTGTTCGCAATTGCCCCTCATTTCTCTGAAACTTATCCGAACCGAATGACTATCCGCAAGGACTAGCTCAACCCAGCCGACGGCGTAATAGAATTTCCCCGAGGCTCGAGCGCGGCTCCGGAGTTTCATTTTTCATTCTCAAATTTAATTTCCGACAAAAAATGTTTGGCTCCCACGAGATGATCCTAGCAGGGTTTTATCTATCGTCGAGCCAAAGATCGTCCAAGAGAGATGTATTATAAAATGATCGTGCAGCACAATGCGGTCCGTGTCCTTAACGGCTCGGTACATTAACCCTGCTGACACCGGAAGAGAATTTACCCGTGGCTCGAGCACGGGTACAGAGTCCACGGCAGCGAGCAATTCCCGTGACATTAATTATTGAAATCGCCGTTGGCAATCGCCTCCTTCTCCTCCCCCCCCCCCCTCCCCTCCCGTCACGCGACCTCTTCGAACTCCCGCGAGTTTCCGCCGCTATGACGACGAACGACTACGAACAGCCTTCGCCGTTTCTCTCTGCCCCTCCGAAAATTCGCCGTCCTCCTCTCGAGCTTTAACGCGGGGTTTGCTCGAAAGCGCGTACAACCGCCTCACCGTCTACCAAGGCACACTCTGTTCCTCGACCAAGTTTGATGCCGGAGTCGGTCCCACTTAATATTCAATCGCTTCCTCGTTGTACCCTTCCATCGTTCGCCGTACTCTCACTCCATCGCTCTATTATTCTATCTCTATTCGGCACGTTCGCTCTTCTCAGTCGCTTGCCTCGCTCCCTGTCTCTCCACTGCCAACGAGGATGTAACCCTCCGGCGCTTATTTCAGAAATAAACGAAACCGATAAATTAATATCTCTGCCCCGATAACCCGACGTGATATTCCATCGCGGCTTGGCAGCTTCGATTATCGTACCGTTCCGGGCTTCGATCTCGATGAGACATTTTTTTTTTTTTTCGATTTGCGGGGCAGGAATTTGTTGTAAACTTAGCGAGTTGGGAACATCGAGACTAACTGGGTTATCGGAAGAGATAGAGTTGCAAGGTCGTCGTTGCAATAATCACAGAGGACTGGGTCATCGATGAGTGTCTTTTGATTTTGTGATTTGACGATTTGTCGGGAAATTAAAAATGGTGGCTGAAGGACTGCATTCGATGGCCAATTGGCGATATACAGTATAGGTGAAGAGAGAAAAGTCTATTAGGTTCAAAAAATCTGTTACGTGTTGTGTATTGGTTAATAAACTCACTACTACTACTTAAAAATAGGTTTAAAAAAAACAGGCAGATCTGAGCGAGATGTAAAAGAATCGGGCAAAATGAGCCGGGGTGGGCTGGCTTTTCGTTCTATTTTTTTCTAATTTTTTTTTCGAAAAAATAGTTTAAAAAATGAGAAGCAAAAAATCCGTTGATTATGGATTATACGGAGTTTAAAATGGTAGGGAATACCCCATATATATATATATTTTTCTTTGCTCGTGGCCGGAAATAGTCGCATACTTAGCGAGTAAAAGGTATCCAGACTACCTGCGTTAAAGACAGAATTATCGGTGCATATAAGCCGCAATAATCACAGACGGCTGGGTCATCGATAAATATGTACATACCGAACTTCATCCAACGCTAAATCGGAACTTTGTGAGATCAGAACTTGCGACGAGTTATATCGAGTGTATCGGTCTCTCAGAAAATTAAAAACAGGTAAAAAAAAACGATTCACATCTAGACGAGAACGAAAAAAAGGACTCAAAATTAGCGTTACAAATAAGTCATAAATAAAAAAAATCACAGACGACTGGGTCATCGATAAATATGTACATATCGAACCTCGTCCGACGCTAAATCACAACTTCGTTTTACCAGAACTTGCAACGAGTTATATCGAGCATATCGGTCGCTCGGAAAAAAACAAAGTCACATCTAGACGAGAACAAAAAATTTACTAAAAAATAGATTTTTTTCCCGACTTCGCTAAAATAACAATATTCCTTGCGTGCAATACGGGCGGAAAATAGCCTATTAATGATCATTATTGACCTGTGCGCATGCGCAGTACAATTTCATTACTCCCTAGGGAGTAATAGCGCTCATTACTCCCTCTGGAAGCTTTATTACTCCCGAGCGAATAATATTTATTGGCGAATATGACTATTTTTGTGACGCAAGAGATGTGGTTATTTTAACGAAGTAGGAAAAAATAGTACTTTGCGATACTAGTACGGAAAAGCGGTCTTTCGACGAAGGTTGTGAAGTCGGCTGCACGAGCCGGATCGAGAGCCACAACGGCACGAGGCCCAGCCGAGTGACGAAGCCGAAGCCGTAGCTCGAGAGGAGGCGAGTACTGCCCACTTCCCAACCGCCGTCAGGAGACCGCTTTTTTGTACAAGTATCGCATACTACTTTTTGTGACAAGTGCACGAAAATTCTCGCCTTTCGTGCCTGTAAATATATCTAGAGTGCCAGATAAGTGTGCGCGAAAGAAACTGGAGTGTTAAAAAAGTATGCGCAAAAGTAGTTACAGTGTGAAAAAAGTGTGCAAAAAAGTAACTAGCGTGTAAAATAGTATCTACAGCATTTTTCGCGCATCCTCTGCTAGAAAGCGCCAATTTCGCCCCACTTTACATTCACGAAAAGCGGGACTTTTCGTGCACGTGTTACAAAAAATATCGCATGCCACAAGGGAGGGAGTGCATTTTCACCTCGTGTGAATTTCTGCCCTCGCTCCGCTCGGGCATCAAACTTCACACTCGGTGGCAAAACGCACTTTTCTCCCTTGTGGCATAATATACTATTTCAACGTAGATCCACAATTTTTTTTTTTTCGAATAGTGTCTCGCACGATTATTGTTTCTGTCGGCGTGTCTGGGGATTGAAAGCGATGATTTCCAATGTTCTTTTTTTGTAATAAAAAAAGGAGACAAAATGACGGAACGCATGCGCGTTATTGATTCAAAAGAGCGTTCACGTTCTCTCGGTTCATTCATCGCGATTGAAATGGGGGAGGGTTTATAGTTCGTCGGGTAGCTGGTTAGCGATTGTGTTGTATAGCGGAGAGAACACCGGAAGTCGACGTCCGCGGCTCGGAGAGCACATGCTCCCTTTCGCGTGGGTGTGGGTGCGGGGGAGGAGGGGAGGGGGGGGGGGAATTGGGTTCGTGTGTCCAAATTAAATATCGAATATCGATCGTGGCGCGTATAACGCCTATATACATGTACATATGCATTCTACTGTACATAATACGCCTATATACACATAGACATTCATCGGGTCGTTGGATAGGGGCTCGAGGGTTGGTTGCCTATCTGCACTGCACCTTCAACCTACTTGCCCACGATCGTGAACCACAAACCCGGAGCTCCACCGTGATATCGCACTGCGATACTGCCGTATCCCTCGAAACTATCATACAGCCTTCCCGGCCTCTGTGTGTTTATATTCTCCCATTTTCGTACTCCCCAGAGAGGACTGGAGGCCGTGTCGCAGAACTTCCTTCCAATTTTCGTGCTTTATCGGATAAGTAGAAACATTTTTTTTTTTTTTAATACAAAGTTTAACGTAACAATCGAGATTCATGCGTCACAGAGATAATGGGACAAGTTGTGTAGTGGTGTGTATGTGTGTGTGTGTGTGTACGTGGAGGCCCGAAGGGCTGGGGGAGTCGTTTGTCCATCCGCTCGTGTTCAAGGCGTGTCGCAGAACTTTTTTACAATTTTCGTACTTCATCGCATAAGTAGAAAAAAAGATACTTTTTTTTTTAATACACAGTTCGTCGCAGAATTTTTTTCCAATTTTCGTACTTTATCGGATTAAATCGAAAAAAACGATACTTTTTTTTTTAATACAAAGTTTGACGCACAACTTCCTTCCAATTTCCGTACATCATCGGATAAGTAGAAAAAAACGAAACTTTTTTTTTATTAATACAAAGTTTGACGTCAGAATCGTCATTGATGCGTCGAACGCATAATGGTAAAAGCCGTAGTGGTGTGTGCGTGTGTGGAGGCCCGAAGTGCAGGGTCAGTCGTTTGTCGGGCCAGTTGCGTGGAAGTCGTGCAGAACTTCCTTCGACTTTTCGCGCTTTACCGGATAAGTAGAAAAAAACGAAACTTTTATTAATACAAAGTTTGACGTCAAAATCGTCATTGATGCGTCGAACGCATAATGGTAAAAGCTGTAGTGGTGTGTGCGTGTGTGGAGGCCCGAAGTGCAGAGTCAGTCGTTTGTCGGGCCAGTTGCGTGGAAGTCGTGCAGAACTTCCTTCCACTTTTCGCGTTTTATCGGATAAGTAGAAAAAAAACGAAACTTTTATTGATACAAAGTTTGACGTCAGAATCGTCATTGATGCGTCGAACGCATAATGGTAAAAGCCGTAGTGGTGTGTGCGTGTGTGGATGCCCGAAGTGCAGGGGCAGTTGTTTGTCCGTCCGGTCGCGTGGAAGGGTTGCCGCGCGCTGACAGAAACCATGGGCAGCGATAGCTGCAGTAACAGAGCCGGCGCGCACGAAATCCCCGAGCCGAGTAAACGCGGTATAAACTCGTATCCGATGGGAAGCAATGTAGAGTTTCGTGTATATATATATATATATATATATATATATATATATATATATATATATATATATATATATATATATATATATATATATATATATATATATATATATATATATATATATATATATATATATATAGTATTCATATATTCACGGATGCACGCACGCAGTCCCCGACACCACCGAACTCGTTCGTCACGTTCGCCGGACGGGGGATTATATATCAACGCGTGCGCGAGTGAACGAACGAAACGAGCGTGCAGTCGGGCACGCACTCACCTATATCCATCCCTCCCTCTGTCCGTCTCCCTCTCTCGGGCTCTTTCTCCCTCATTCCCTCGAGCGCGCTGTTGCTATAGTCTACCGAGGAATGCTTTACGAGCTCGACGTTCCGCTCTAAATTTATCGCGATCGGCCCGATCGTCGAGGGAATTGAGTCGAGTAGATAGAACCGGCCAACTCGAGCACTCGTTTCTTCGAAGCTCTTTTCCGCTAATAATCTCATCAACCATGTATTTAGGGATTTTTAGAACGTAGGGACGCATCAGCCGTTGATCAAATCGACGAAAAGTTGTGTTATTTAAAATCATTGTCATTGTCATTGCTTCCTCATAGAGGAAGCTTTGAGGACGAACGGCTTTTAGCTCTAAATTTATCGGACCGATCGTCGAGGGAATTGAGTCGAGTAGATAGAAGTTGTGTTAAAATCAGCGTCTTTTTTTCTCGATAATCGTACATATTTATTGTTCGACGATTAGTGAAAAATATTTATTAATATACATGTTCATATTTTTTTTCGAGCTCAACGTTGTGCTCCGAATTTATGACGTTCGAACCGATCGCCCAGGGAATTGAGTCGAGTAGGTTGAACAGGCCGACCCGAGCACTCGTTTCTTCGAAGCTCTTCTCCGCTAATAATCGCATCAGCCAAGTATTCAGGGAAATCATTATTTTATTATTTAACGACTTTTCTTTTCTTTTTTCTTCAAATCATAGTCATTTTTTTCGATAATCGTACATATTCATTGTTCGATTATTATTGAAAAACATTGAGTAAATGTAATATATATTTTTTAAATGAAGAAGCTGATGTTTATTTGATCAGTTTAATCCGGAATGAAAAGGATAAAACCGTCGATGGGCCACTTTCGCTACGTACGTAGTGGTGCGAAGCCCACGGTCCATCGATCGTTGGTTAGCCGCACGGAGGAGTAGAAAGAAGGAGCGGGGCCGCTGGACCGGAAGACTCTCTCTTCCCGTACGTCCTCCACTGGAATTGGAATAATTGAAACGTTCAACTTGATTAACCCCTTCCATCGTGCGATTTTACCCTCTCTTCGGAATCCCGTCTCCAATCGGTCGCCACTCCACCGTCGATCGTGCTTCAAGCGTGTTTCCACACCACCTTTCGTGTTTTATATATATATATATATATATATATATATATATATATATATATATATATATACAGTCTATATTGCGACACGATCCAATCGTCTGCTCGCCGAGGTGTGTGAGAAGAGCTCTCTCATTCTCGTACAGTTTTCCCCCTACCGAAATGTCCCATCGATGTGGCGAATCTAATTCAACGAGAACCGACCGACGGATCTAATCTACGCCGAAACCCAAAGCCCTTCACGATCGGCCTCACTCCCACCCTCGCCGAGGCCTTTTTTCTTCGCCCCCAGAATCATGCAACCTTTTCTTTTTTTTCTCTCGACCCTCCATCAATCCCAAGAATCCCTCGTACACAGCTTCTCTCAAGTATCCAAACGCCGCTCAGACTTTTCCATCAACGATCGCAATTTGAACGCGCGAGCGCTCTCCATTCGCGATAATAATTGCCGACCGTGCGTCGAATAGGGCACTTCCGGCAAAACGGATTATCGCGATGGGATGATCAACAGCGCAGCCGGGTTGCCACGAGGCAAAGAAGGCTCGTACATTCAACAAACATTTCTTACACGCGAAGCCCCAAACGATTTTTTTTTACTGATAACTTTGTAGCTTTTAAATTTTTTATTTTTTCAACTTAATCGAAAATTATGACTACACAAAAAAAATTACACGAGATACGTCAAATTCGGTGTTTCCTATACGATTAATTTGTCAAACATATAAATTGCTATATTTTCCAAGCCATGGATATATTTGACATATACATTTGCAAAAATATAGTTTTATATCCTGCCCGGTGAGCCTAACAAAAAATACTTTTTTTTTTATTTGGCACCCGCCTAACGAAAATACAATAATAACGAATGGAGGTCGAGCTCTGCGGAGAGGCGACGAAACAATGATATATTCCGGCGTTGTGCCGGAACCCCCCCGAGTCTGTCTATCAACAGGCGGGCGGCAGGCTAGCGGTCATATTATATTGTATTCGCGCGGACGAGCCAGATCCAAAAGCGCAGCGCGGTTGGGAGATAGAGAGTCATAATTGCTACCGACTATAAAGCGGCCCGATATGTATCTCGTAAAAGCGCAACCGTGCCGGGTTCTTCACCTAATAATCGTTACACGTAGCGCGCGCTGTTATTCACGAAGCCGGCGGTGGGGGAACGGGGGGGAGAAGGACTCGATCCTTGGAGCCGATAAAAACCTATCTCGAATGCAAATCTCTCACCGAGTCGGACCTCGCTCGAGGAAGCTTCTTCTCGTCCCCCCCCCCCTTCTGTATACACTGCTCCGTCACAGTCTCGCTCTTCCCATCGAGGCTCCTCTCTCATTTTTTTCTCTTTTTTTCTTTTATTATTTTTTCTCCTTAATATTTATTCATTCACTCCCTTCAACGTTTATGACTCGTGCCCTCTTTCCTTTAAATTGCCGTAACTGGCACCCGCTAACAGGCCAAACACTCCGACGAATCGTGACCGGATATCGGTTACTTGAATTATACATCTACCGATCTCAACTTCCGAGGATAATTCGTACGCTCGATATTTTTCTATTCTCGGGTTATGTTTGGATGAAGTTTTTTTTTATTCTCATCTCTACGGGTTTATTTTTTATTTTGATTTTTATTTCTTCACTCTAGGAGGAAGCTACTTCTCGTTGCCCCCCTCCCGAATACACTGCTCCGTTACAGTGTCGCAGTTCTCATCGCAGCTCTTCTCTCATTTAGTTTTTTTTTTTTTTAGTTTTCTCTAATATTTATTCATTCACTCGCTTCAACGTTTACGGCCTTCTCCATCTTCCCATCTTTTCGCCTTTCCGTCTTTCCATTTTTATCCTTAATTTCCGTATCTGGCACCCGCCGACAGGCCGAATATCGGACACTTGAATTTGTAATTCAATTTATGTCTTGACGATACTCTACTTTGCAATCAGTATAAAATAAATCCTAATTATAGAATCTACCGATCTCCACTTCCGAGGATAATTCGTGCTCTCGATATTTTCGTTGTCCCGGGTTGCCTTCGCATAAAGCTTTTTATTTCTGTTTTACGATCGGTAAGGAAGAGTCGAGTTTCGGAGAAACAGGCGCGCACGGCAAGGGGAGAGTTTTTAAGGATATATATCGGTGATAGAGCGAATCGAGTGCGAACCACCGGAGATCTTTTCACGGAAAGCACACCGGCACCTTCCCGACGTCTGCGAACTTCGACTTATCGGCTATATCGCCAAAAAGTTGGCCTCCGATGCTCGGCACTCCGCTTTTGAAAAACTATTCCCCTTCGCACCAAGTGGTATACACAAACACGCACACACACACATACACTGAGAGACACACATTCGAAAAGTTTCAGCAGTCACGGGAACTCGTGAAAAGGTTTACCCGTTGCTACTTTCGCTCTCTTCAAGCAGTTGCTCACGGCGATACGGCGACACCGAGCCGGAGGGAATCAAAGCAGTTTCGTAGACACGACGAGATTGGGACATTTCGACATGATTTATGGGATTGGGAGGTACGGTTATGGCTTATCTCTTTACGGTCTATCCTATAGAAATATCTTCTATTTACATTCGGAGATTCGGTTGTTGAACGGAGATACGACATCAACGGATAGTGGAAACATCGCTTCGCGAATAGATTGATTTTGTACCAGTGTATCGCACTTATATCTCAAATGGGTTTCATTTGGGTTTCTACCCGTAGTCGTTATAGGTATAAAATACGACATTGGTTTGAAGAAAAAAAAACCATTTAAAAAAATTTAATGTTGTTAATAAAAAAATTGAAATTTTCGTAGCGCTTCCTAATAAAGTTAAAAATTGAAATTTTCATATCGCTTTCTTATAAAAGTTGGAAATTGAAATTGTCATATGGTTTTCTTATGATGTTCCTTTATTCGCGAAGCTTCTTCTGTGAGAAAGCATTTGATGCATTCTTGGCTTCCTCATACAGAAAGCTTCGCGAATAAAGTAACATCATGAGAAAACGATATGACAATTCGAATTTCCAACTTTTATGAGAAATCGATATGAAAATTTCATTTTTCAACTTTATGAGGAAGCGCTATGAAAATTTCAATTTTTAACTTTTTCATATTTTGCATACTTTGCGTACTTTTCATACTTTTCATACTTTTCATACTTTGCGTACTTTGCGTACTTTGCGTACTTTTCATACTTTTCATACTTTTCATACTTTTCATACTTTTCATACTTTTCATACTTTTCATACTTTTCATACTTTTTATACTTTTCATACTTTTCATACTTTTCATACTTTTCATGCTTTCCATACCTTCCATACCTTCCATACTTTTCATACTTTCATACTTTTCATACTTTTCATACTTTTCATACTTTCCATACTTTTCATACTTTTCATACTTTTCATACTTTTCATACTTTTCATACTTTTCATACTTTCCATACTTTTCATACTTTTCATACTTTTCATACTTTTCATACTTTTCATACTTTTCATGCTTTCCATACCTTCCATACCTTCCATACTTTTCATACTTTCATACTTTTAATACTTTTCATACCTTCCATACCTTCTATACTTTTCATACTTTCATACTTTTCATACTTTTCATACTTTCCATACTTTTCATACTTTTCATACTTTTCATACTTTTCATACTTTTCATACGTTTCATACTTTTCATACTTTTCATACTTTTCATACTTTTCATACTTTTCATACTTTTCATACTTTTCATACTTTTCATACTTTTCATACTTTTCATGCTTTCCATACCTTCCATACCTTCCATACCTTCCATACCTTCCATACTTTTCATACTTTCATACTTTTCATACTTTCCATACATTCTATACTTTCCATACTTTCCATACTTTCCATACATTCCGTATTTTTCATACTTTGGATGAAATAAAATACTTTGGTTGGATGAAAATAAAACAAATAAATTATTTTAAAGAAAAATTTATTTGTTCAACATTGTACATAAAAAAAACTGTAAACTCAATACCGCATAGCACAATCATTACAATTTGAAATTTTGCAAAGATAATTTAACGGTATAACAAAAAGGCTTCGAAATGCGAATTTTTCTTCCGCTAAATGTTTCCGTGATTGAGACACTTTCTTTTGTTCCCCGTCCGAGTTGATTTGATCGCCGTCTGACCGTTCGATCTCCGTCGGCGCCCGATGCACACGAGTGCAGTGTTTCGAACTCACTCACTCGTCCCTGACATGACTCGAGAGGGACGGTTCAAGGCTGACGAACTTCGACCGGTACCTGCTACCGTGCTACGCTAACTTACGCTGTACACAATGGCACATACGCCTTCGACTCTTACATCCACGTAAGTGTCGACCCAGTTAACGAATGCAGTCTTGTTTATACATCTATCTATATAGCAACGTTATCGTGACGTTACTCGCTCGCTACCGTTGTCCCTAAAGCTACCCAAAAGTTAAAAAAAAATGCAAAGCAAACCAAAGTTTAAAAATAAAATAAAAATAAGGGCTGAAGGACTCAGGCCGATGGCCCTTTGTCAATGTATATAATTATCCTAAGGTATATACAATTTAGTGTAAGGTAATAGATGTAAAAAAGGTATAAGATTGTCAATAAATTTTATTTTATTATAAAACAAAATAAAATGAAATGAAATAAAATAGGGCTGAAGGACCTCGGTTAATGGTCCATTCGCCGAAGGGGAAAAAATAAAAATAAAAACATAAATCGCACATGGATGCACGCGATACCACAGAACCATGTATTACTGAGGCTAATAAAGCGTACTTATTACTACTACTACTAAGATAAAATAAACAGCTTGACAATCGTCGATCGGTTAGCGAAGAAGGAGACAGCCAACTGTTACAGTCTGGAGGCAAGGTGGCCGGTTCGAGCATCAGATTATCCGGCTGGTAGAGATACGGAAAAAGAATCGAAACAGGTGCAAGGTGTTCCGTGGCGCAGGACCGGCTGTTACGGCGTGTGCCAGCCGTCAAGTTCTCTCGACTCACTAGCACGTTTGCGAACAAAAACGTGTCCGTCTGTCTTCTCATAATTCTCTCTCTCTCACAACATGCACACATGCACACGCACATTGCACACAGTGCATCGACGGACTGTTACATCGACTTTCCATAAGTAATTTTCAAGGGATAAGCGCGGCGGCATCGTCTGGCTTGTGGCAGGTGTAGAAATTCTCCGGAGATTCGAGAAATCTTTGATCAAGATCGTCCCAGAAAAATCAGGTCTTACATGTCAATTTATATAATAATTACAATTATTATAAACCAGAACGGGACGCTTCTTGGTATATCGCATATTATTGGCCCCATTCGATAGTCACGCACTCGAGCGTTTATTACATCAGTCTAATGACATTTATCGAAGGATTAATTACGAGCTATAAATTATATCAGACTCTGTAAAGCAGGCGTGTGACATCGGAAAGCCATCTCGCGCCACAGCTCATACATACGCACATCCGCACGTAAATTATATATATATATATATATATAGCTCGTGGCAGGTGTAGTCAATTTTCGTAGATTCGAGAAATCTTCTTTGATTAAGATCGTCCCAGAAAAATCAGGTCTGGCATGTCAATTTATATAATAACTGCAGTTATTATAAACCGGAAAGGGACGCTTCTCGGTATATCGCACATTATTGCGCCCGTTCAATAGTCACGCACTCGAGCGTTTACTACGTCGAGCTAATACTTTTTATCGAAGGATTAATTATGAGCCCTAAATTAATTAGAGTCGGAAAGTCATCTCGCGCCGAAGCTTATGAGCTTCGGCGCGAAATGACTTTACACATACATACATACGCACATCCATATATATATGTATATATATAGCTCGTTGCAGGTGTAGTCTGTTTCCGTTGATTCCAGAAAGCTCCTTCGATCAAGAGGGTCCCAGGAAAATCAAGTTTTACATGTCAATTTATATAATAATTACACTTATTATAAACCGGGACGGGACGCTTCCATTCGATGTTCACGCCCTCGAGCGTTTATTACATCAATCTAGTACTTTTTGTCGGAGGATTAATTACGAGCCATAAATTATACAGACTCTGAAAAGGAGACGTGTGCGATCGGAAAGCCATCTCGCGCCAAAGCTCATACGCACACCCATACATAAATTATATATACATACATATATATATGCGTATATGTGTATGTATGTTTAAGTATATCGGAGGATTGAGGGAGCGAGAGAAGATCTCGCTAAGTAGTAAAACCTGCTTGGTTCCGTGTGTGAACAGCCATCGGCTGAATGAACCAGTCAACGGGGCGCCGGAGATGTAGGCAGTACACGGTCGACCTGACGACGTGAGATCCAATACCCACTAGCCGTTGTGTTGCATCGTCGTATATTATTATGTAAGCTAAAGGCAGTAATGAGCTCGAAAATGTTTCCTCTCACGCTTGTAAAACACATTTTCTCATTGACTCCCAATGATCGGTCTGTACTAATGTTCATATGCACCATGCGCGTACTTAACGGTTTATTGAATGGTACATTACGATTCGTCGCGCTCCGCGGCTTTGTATTGTTAAAGTGGAAGATCGATATCCCGGATAGGAGAAGTCACGGGTAATTTCTCCATTCATTGCCGGCAACAAAGAGCGACGCGGCGCTCTTCGAACTTCTTCGACGAACAGTCCGGAGTGTCGGGGAAAATTTTATTCGATTAAATTCCTCGCGGAATATTGACCCCGCCCGATAATCGACTTGTCCCGTAAATCCGTCCCGTTCGATGGCTCGATAAGCGGATTGTCAATTTTAACGTGAAAAGTTTTTTTGGCGATGCAGAAAAGTTTCGGAGATTGTGCAAACATCACCGTCGGCGGAACTCCGAACGGAATCGTAGCCTGCGCGCTGCGAGCCGACAAAGTTTCCGACCAGTGCGCATGCGCGCTAGATAACTCAAGATGTCAAAAATAAAATATTTCCGCTACGAATTCACAAATAAATAAATACAAAAATAAATAACTAAATAAATACACAAATAAATAAATGAGAACAATAAATGAATGAAAACAATTACCGTCGCGTCGGGAAGTGGGTAAAATTTTATTCGATTAAATTCCCCGCGCAATATCGACCTCGCCGGTGATCGAATTATCCTCTAAATCCATCGCGTTCGATGGCTCGGCGTCAGCGGGTTATCAATTTTAACCCGAAACCTTTTTCGGCCATTCCATGAAGTTTCAAAGATTGAGTAAACATTACCGTCGGCGAGACTTCGAATGGCGAGGTAGCTTGCGCGCTACGAGCCAACAAAGTTTCCTGCCAGTGCGGCAAGACCGCGCGCATGCGCGCTAATTCGACACGAACGGAAAAAAATGTCCACTAGGAATTCACAAACGAATAAACAACCAAATAAACAAATATACAACATAAGTAACTAAATAAACACATATGCAACATAAAAAATTAAATAAGAAAACCAATGAATAAAAGGAAAAATTAACTTCCTCCTAAATCTATTCCCGTCGCTACAAACCCCATCGTGAATTTTCGTCCGCGCTCCTTCCGCCATGCGCTTGCGAGACGGCTGTTGCGTCAGTCGTTGCATCGGTTCCCCTGTGTATCCAGTCGCTGACTCACACGCTGTCGATTCAGTGCCTCTCCGGTAGGGCACGCACATTGCGCCACCGATGCGCGCGCGGGCCCTGCCGTAGCTAAAAAGTAGTGGGGCGCACACAACAAAGCCATCGTCGTCGTCGTCGTCGTCGGGGAAGCAGGACGGCGGTGCGGGCCGACCGGCGACGACGCAGGTGAAGCTAACCGAGCGTCTGCAACGCTCCGGCTGCCTCTGCTCCTTCCGCTGCCAGGCAGAGCCCAGGGGCGATCGGCAGCCTCGTTCGTTCGCGAACAACGCATTCGACGAACGCACATTCAGCAGAAGCAAAGGAGGTGGACGCGACGTGGCGCGACACGCGCACATTTACAAACGCGCCACGCCAGCGAAACGACGGCAATGGGGGTTTCTCTCTTATTTCATCGTCCCTCTCGCTCCCCCGAAGGCCTCCGGCCGTGTATGGGCCATTCCACGTTAAATCAGCAGCCGGCATTTTTTTCAGACTCCTTTTTTACACCACCAGTGATATTTTCAAATCCTCAAAACGACTTCTTAAAAAAACTGAAAAAATTCACACTGATTCTATGATTGAAAATATCATTTTTAAACACCACACGATAATGGGATCTCAATATTTACTATTTTTTCGCGAGTTTTTAGTTTCTTCCATGTCGCAATTAGAATTTTTTATCGGTCCGAACTTTCCCGAATATCAATGGATTTATATTTTCCGGAAATTTACAAAAATACCTAAAGGCCCGAAGACAATCGATATAGTTGAAAAAATAAATGGATAAAATAGTAAATATTGAGATCCCATTATCAGGTAGTGTTTAGAAATCATATTTCAAATCATCGAATTGTTGTGGATTTTTTCAGATTTTTTAAAACAGCCTTTGCGGAATTGGTTTTTCGAGGATTAAAAAATGGTGGTGTAAGAGAATCTGAAACATATCGGGTCAGTAACAACATCGTACTAAAGAAATGAAAATCGACGGGGGTGAGGGACACGGGTTGCTGATCTGACGCGGAATGCCTCGTACGCTGTCTGAAACAGCGCGCGGAACACACAGAGAGAAAGAGCGAGAGACACCGCAGCGCACAGTAGTGGTTGATGGCGTGCCGCCTGGCTCGCTGCTCTGCCTTGCCCTACCAAGCCCCGGCTAGTAGAGTATAGTCAACGTCCCCGCTGCACACTGGCCTCAGTCAACCGAGACCCGCGTCCGCGAATGCTTTACACACAACACCACTCTAAAACCCGCCTAGCCGGCAGAGACACAACCGAGTCACCGCGCGCGTTCCAACGAACTAAATAACCGACGCGTTTCAGCAGCCATAGCGCACAGGCCGGATCGCACGTTTCGCCTTCCGAGATCTAATGGAAAACAAATCGCGAGCGACGCGTTAACGGCAACGGGGTCGAAACTCTCGACCGGCCAGAGGACGAGAGAGCCCGGCCGGCGTTTACTTCGCTGTGTGATCCGAGATACCTCGCTGTATACCGTTCGATACGGCAGAGGGAACAAAGGAAACGGGAACGGGGCAGTGCATTTCGGACGCTAGAGTTTGAATAATAAAAATAAAAAAAATTTGTTTACGATGATTTTTGAAATCCCGCCAAAAACGCAATCGGGTTCAGCCGAGAAACACGTGGAGGTGACTCGGTGAAATTTCACTCGTGGATTTTCCCCATGCGGACGAGTTGAGGCTTTTTTTATTTTTTAAAGCGTCGAGTTTAAATGGAGCTTTGTTCTCGCGGCGTGACGAGTTAACGACTTCTTTTTGTGTGTAACATTTTTTAAATTTTTGTATTTATTTTTCCTCTTCAAATTGGCGTTGTAAAGTTCGATTTGGAAGTTGCTTTGACGCTTCGGCGAGGACGCGTCGGGCGTGCGTGGGTGGACAAACGGCGATAGCGTCGTGAATCGGGCGCGCATGGGACGGCTTTTGTGTGTTTCCATTCGATCAGCCCCACTGCAGCACGAAACGTTTGGATTACGCGATATATTCCCCTCCCTCGCGCCCGTCGTACCGGCCTTCTGTACACACGACGCGCAACGATATATGCGACGTTCGAGCGTCGTGAAACATGTGGCGCTAGTGAGGCCCGGGGAATGGTGAAAATTCAACACCAACGCATACTTGGAAAGTCATGTACACCAAGTTCGAGGTACTCCAGGGCATCGTCAGCTATCTACTCGTGTCAGGTGGGCGACCACGTAGTTTTTTTTTTGCATGACGACTTATTGTTCCGAGTAATAGGAAAGCCTGCGTGCGGCAGTGGCGAATAATTACGGTTTCTGTTCGAGCACATATAATTATGCAATAATTATAAGGTCATATAAGATGGAAGGTTCCATTCGTTGGTAAAGTTTTAGCTGCGGATAGCTGCGATTTTTAGATCTAATTTGCATACGAATTCTATTATATATTTATTACACTATGGCATTGGTTTTTTTAGATTTATTATTATTATTTATTGATAATGAAGCTCTGAGACGGGGTCATTGAGAACGGACTCCAGATACAGATGAGATCAAAACAGAAGCAATGCCAAAAGCACAAGCGATAACATTTATATACAGCGCATTTAACTTATTTAATATTCGACCGAAACTGCAGAATAAGAAGGCATTTAGTTTCGATTTAAACTTAGTGGAAAAATACATGCATGACCTCTCTGCACGTGTCAGGTGGATGACTACGTAGTGTTTGCTCGAGAATTTATTATTCCGAGCAATAGAATAGGTTGCATTCGAAAGCGACGAATAATTTAGATTACTGGTCGAGCAACATTGCAATGATTATATCATCACGTGTTTCACCGCAAAAGATATGAAACATTCTATACGTAAATAAAATTTTAGCCACAAACTAGGGCTGTACAGATAGGCCGGCCTAGCCGGCTAAAATATCGTATCCGACTAATGGATTTTATAGTTTGGCCGGCCAAGCCGTCCTAGCCGCCTAAACTAGTTTAGCCGGCTAATCCGGTTTAGCCGGCCAAGCTATTTTAGCCGGCCAAGTGCATAAAATCTTGCATAATTTCGTGCATAAAATTGAGCCCCTTGATGTCGCATTGTAATTTGGTCCAAAAAGGCCAGCGGATTTGTGTTTAGCGAGCAAAAATACGTCGGTATACCTGGCAGTTAATTTTGCAAAAACGAAAATATCTTTAAAAAATTGCAAGGGAGATTTATATCATATATATATTTTTATACATAATTACATTAGGCTTTTTTATTTAGTTTAGATTTAGTGTCGATTTAGTATTCGTGAAAAAAATGTATACATGTACGAAAGATATTTATGCACATGAATACGTATTATGAAATTTGTTTCGCCACTCTCACCATATTTATTTTGCTATCAGTATCTCATAAAAAATAGAGTTATCTCTATGCATTACAGTTTCTCTGATACAGACAAATTTTAATACACATGACCCGAGCTATAAGGATAAGAATCCGCTACGGATGGTCAATTGCATTATCCATAAATAACGGTAAAGCCAATTCGGACCCAGCATTCTTGGTCGAACCGCCAGAATCGTCATTATCTCGCCGCAGCTAAATCCACTTGCATTTTTTAACCCCAATCATTCTAATCGCCATCGAAGTGGATCGGTCGTTCGAGCTCCGTCCCGAAGTAGAAAATTTCTCGATTGTATTACCGTGACATTAAAGCTGCACTCGCGCCCGATCAATCGTATAAATAGGGCTCCAGTTACGATCTCTCGAAAGACTACGCCCGTTCGACATCTCCCGCTTTACGCCTGCCACGCCGTGCGAGAGGCGACGAGATAACGTCGATACGATCGGAGAGATCTCAGCGCGATAACCGAGCGTTCGAACGGTGAAATAAAAAAAAAAAAAATTAAAAAATCTGCTCGGAGTGGACAATCGGTTTTGGGTTCTCTGACGCGGATAAAACCGCAGCACGATAGAATCAATCTGCTGTATCCCATTTTCTCGGTCTCCGCGCACCGGAGAAAGGAGCAACAGCTACACCGGACTAATCCTCTCGTCCGTACGTGAGACGGATGCCCGAGTGCACATAGCCCATTACGGTTTGCCGAGTTTTATCTACGTAGCGCATTAACCCCCTACCAGCGTGTGTGCGGCCGCGTATCGCTGTGTATACTCGGTCCGGAAATTGTTCCAATCCCGTCTCACCTCGATTCGCCCGGTCGCAACTTTTTGACCGCCACTCGTCCATGCAACTTTGTTAATTACGTGAATCGGACAAAGTCCGTTCAAAAGTCACTTTCACATCGGATATCAACAACTTTTCACCCAACTGATCCGTCTTATCGCACCTGCATTTAAAATCACTTACCGCGACAACTCGTCAATATCCCTATTTATAGCCCATTATATCTTTACTTTCACTGTAAACAAAATTAGTATGGATTTTAGTGGAGCGGACTGGGATTTTTTTAACGCAAAAACTGGTATATTAAATTTCATGTAGAACTGCGATGAAAAGTTAATGTTCAATTTATTAAAAACATTAGAAATACTTTATTTTTTATAATTTACTTTAATTGAAATGATAAAGTATATCAATTTTTAATCACAATTGTACATTAAGTTTAATATACCGGTTTTTGCATAAAAACTTTCAAACGGTACATTACTATTTTCTTTTATTGTCTTTTTAATCATTAATATTATGTGATATAATTTCCCGACACCCGGAACTGTCGACGTGGGTTTAAAAAAAAAGATTTAAAAAATGATGGTCTCTATGCACGCCCCGTCGACCGCTTGGCTATGAATAAAATATTAATGGGCGGGCGATGGCGTTGGCCATGTCAAGTAAGGAGCTTGCATGTCCACTTGACCGATCTATATATAGCCGATTTCCAAACAAGCGTCCACTGTCCACGCGAGCCTCTCTCGGGACACGCAATCGGACAATAACACGAAAATATCGCCGTCGCACATGCACGCCGCGCACATGGATCGTGCATACATGTACGCTATATCGAGCGGAAGATACGGGAATTGGGTCAGCCGGACGATCGGTTTCCATCCTCCTGAAGATTTTTCGCTTCCACTTTATTCATCACTTTTTTTCGCCTCTTTATTCTCTCTTTTATTCATCGCACTTCCGGCGTCTGACAATACGCGAGTGTATAACTGTTTTATTTCAATTTTATTTTTGTACTCACGAGGGTATTTTTCTTTTACGATCTACTACCTGCACGAACTTAAAAATAATCTGACCTTTATGCAGAGAGAGAGGAGATGAAAAAAGAAATGAATGAAGCGAGCGTGGTAACCCAGTAAAATTTATACGGGCCCATCCGGCGTTCCGGCCCGCCAGGTGCTCGACACCATCGCCGAGGAACACAGCCGCTCGCTGACGACACCTTGGATCTCGAAAGCTTCGCCTTTTCCCCGCCTTTCCCCCCCCCCTCCCCTCCTTCCTTCTCGGTTGCTTCCACTTCCGTTCCGCGACCGAGAGTCTCGGCCGCCTTCGCATCTTTTCTCTTCATCCTGCTTCTACTCCTCCTCCACTTTATCGTTGCCTCGTACGTGACGGAAATAGATACGCTTTGCGGGGCACAATTCCCGGGCTCTGCGGGGGAGACGCATTACTTCCGATCGTGATTTTCGCGCCAAAGCGAGCGTAAACAAAAGGAAATCAAGTATCATCAGAACATCAACGAGTTCCGTTCAAACAAGGAAGCACTGTTTATTTTTCTAACATTTTTCGAAACAAAATTTTACGTTTGAAGAATATTTATTTTGTTGTTGTTATTCGGAGCTGCGCGAAGTACAAGAAATACTTCAAGTACTTGAAGTATCAAGTACTTTTTGTACTTGAAGTATTTCCCAAGTGCTCTTCGCAATTAGGTTCGCAGCGATAAGCGTTATCTGTAAAGAGAGGTGCAATAGTACTTTGCGATACTAGTATGGAAATGCGGTCTTTCGACGAAGGTTGTGAAGTTGGCTGCACGAGCCGGATCGAGAGCTATAACGGCACGGGGCGAAGCCGAGTGATGTTTGTAGCTCGAGAGGCGGCGAGTGCTGCCTACTTCTCAACCGCCGACTGGAGACCACTTTTTCGTACAAGTATCGCATACTACTTTTCGTGACAAGTGCACGAAAATTCCTGCTTTTTGAGCCTGTAAAGTGCGTGCGGGACTTAGCTAGAGTGCCAGGTAAGTGTGCGCGAAATTAGCTAGAGTGTGAAAAAAGTGTGCGCAAAAGTAACTAGAGTGTGAAAAAAGTGTGCAAAAAAGAAACTAGCGTGTAAAATAGTATCCACATCATTTTTCGCGCATCCTCTGCTAGAAAGCGCCACTTTCGCCACACTTTTACGGCACGACAAGCGGGACTTTTCGTGCATGTGTTAAAAAAATATCATATCTCGATACGAGTGCGAAAAAACTTTTTCTGACGAGTGTGACTTTGCAGCACGAGCCGAAGGAGAGTGTTGCAATCACACGAGTTAAGAAAACGTTCTTCGAACGAATATCATAGAAAATGTTATATCACAAGGTGTGAGAATGGGGGTTTTGCTCAAAAACTGCCATTCTCGCACCGAGTTGAATAAATGTACTTTTGCACTTCGACGTACTTGCAGTACTAAAAAGTACTCGTGTATTTCAAGTACGTACTTGAAGTACTAAAAAGTACCTGTGTACTTCAAGTACGTACTTGAAGTCCCAAAGATGCACTCGGTACTTCAAGCGCTGCCCATCTCTGTTATTATTATTGATATTGATACAGTATTATAATCCATAATCCTGTGATTATAATAATAATAACAACGATAGTATCGATTTCTCAAAATTCTCGACGGTATACAAGCCGTCGTGGGTATTAATCTCCGGCTGTATCGAGGAATACGTTGCGACCGAAAACTTTGCGCCGTTTACCATGAGTACACTATACTAGTATTTCACTAGTCCCAGCCTTCCCCGGGGGGTTTGTATTCGC
The DNA here is from genome assembly GCA_964017025.1 of Stenichneumon culpator. Lineage (NCBI taxonomy): Eukaryota > Metazoa > Arthropoda > Insecta > Hymenoptera > Ichneumonidae > Stenichneumon > Stenichneumon culpator. The sequence goes on along the minus strand of OZ024772.1, from coordinate 16,497,715 downwards.
GTGTCTACGGGGGTTGGATAAAAGCCGATTGGTCGAAACTTCCAGCTATCCTCGTTTCTCCCGGGTGTGCTCCGCACATATTTATCCCCTCCATTCCTTTATCTTTTCATCTTTCTTTATCGCCTCTACCACCGATCTTTCGTCCCTTTTTTATTCTTTTTTCATTCTCAACGTCAGAAGCCCGCTCCATCTCTCCTACCCTCGCTCGCTCCATTGATTCACCCCTCGAGTTCCGCTTCCACGAGCCACCCGTAACCTAGACGAAACGGGTGTGAATGCTCTCGAAGCTCACGTTAAGTTTTTTTTTTTTTTTTTTTCTTCTTTTTCTTCGTCTATCTCTCCGTCGCTACGTGCGTTTTCCTCGCGCCCGGTGCACGTCGCGCTTCCATTGTTTATGCACCGATCACCACGTACAGATATACGGTAACTCTTTTATTTTTTTATATATATATTTTTTTTCTCTCGTTCTTTTCTCCTAACTCCTCCGTTCCGCTATCGCACTTCATCATTTTTCTATACCCCCCTCAACCCTTCCGCTCCCCCCTCCGGATGCTCGACTGCTCGCGACGAAGCTCCGTTATTTATTCCACTATATACTTCCCGAGAGCTTCGAAGAGAGCGTCGAGATACGTGATGCTGCATCCGCGGAGTCGCTGCTTCAAAGATTCCGCTCGCCTCCGGTACTCTCTCGAAAATTTATCGAAGGAAGGGGATAAAAAAAAAAATTAAACGAAACGAAACGCAGGTTCGAGAGAAAAAAATAAGGCGGAGGAATGGGAGAACGTGAGCCGGCAAAACCCTCAATTACCGCTCGAAAGAGGGCTAAGACGATGAAAAAAAAAATAAATAAGGTGAAAACTCCGCGAGAGCCGAGTTTGAGAGGGTATTCGATATTAAACTCACGCACTCGGCATTCGAATCTCCCTCCTCACGTCCGCGGGCCACGATCCCCGGAGGCGAAGGAGTGAAGACGCCGATTATTCAATTATTTAATTGGCCTCAATATTACAACCCGTGGCTTCGCCGACCGATCACACACATAAGCACACGCACGCACTGACACTTTGTAATCGTTTACCATTTTACTATGTTTCAGAACGCGAGCGGCACGCAACCACCAGGCTATCCGCGTAAGTACAATAATCGATCGTTTCCACTAAATAATTTACATAATTGAACTTATGAAACGAAATGTGTGTATGTAAATTTTATATATAACGTATATAAATATATTAGCCGTCGAAACAGTTATTGCAAACATTGTGACAACATCGTGACAGAGATATTCATATTATCTCGGAGTCACGAGAAATAAGAAAACGCGCAATTTTCGCCGGATTATAAATATAATCGTAAAAAATCGCGTAAACGTTTTTTTTTAGGATTATAAATTTAATCCTAGAAAATTTGATGTTATTACCAACACTGGCTCAATCGGTAACAAAAAATTCCCATAACATTTTTTATACTTCGGTACCAATCTTTTCTAAAAAAAAGACAAGAAATTGCCCACTTGCGCTTAACCCAATAAATAGAATACAGTGTTTGTTACCGAGTCTCTTTCGCATCTCACCGACCGTTTATCGACAAACTAATCGTGAACTTGTGTACCCGCCCTTCGAAACTGAACGAACTTTCCCTCCGACAAAGTTTTCCAAAATGCATACCAGTCGAAAAAAATAGATTTAAAAAACTGAAGAGTTGCCTAGAAAAGATAACTCCATCAGCGCGGATGCTGCGCTCGGATCTAGCCGAACGTATGCAACAGTCCCCCGCAACTCCCCCCCCCCCTTTCACGCATGAAACAAACATTATTCTATTTCTCCTCGCGCGAACGGAGAGCCCGGTGTTGGATTCATAGAACGAGGAGCGTACAGCGAGTCTCGCGCGCCAGCGTGGTCGCGGCTGCGTTCTTCGTACGTAAGTTGACAAACCCGCGAGACTCGGAGAACCTACAGAGAGTCATCTCGGATTCTCCCGGGTAACGCGAGCCATTAATCTGTCGGCGAAGGAAATTAATTATGCATTCGCAACTGAGCGAGAAAGTAAAGTGGCGAGGGAACGAGGAGGGTCGGGAGGCAAGAGAGTAGATTATCGAGAGCGAGTTTCGCTACTGCCCCGTCAGCCACGAAGAATTCTCTCCGCAGTACGTACGGAGAGATAGAGAAGGCTCGAATACACGTACTCGGTGAGCCCGATCGCTGTTTTCGCAATCTCTATCCCTTCGGGTTATCAATTCCCTCTGCTTCCCCCCCCAGGCTAGAGTACTTATATTATATATATGTATATATATATATATATATATATATATGGGGCATTCCGCGTCAAGTCGAAGGGCCCAAAACGCTGACCCTTTAGATCAAGCTGAGAGTTCGTGATGTTATAGTACTATATAGTGCAAGTGCCTGGAATTTTTTTCACATTTTTATCGGCTCTCTTTTTCGTGTTAGCTGATAAATGTGTTAATATTAAAAATGATCACATCTCCGAAACGTTTGATCGTGCAAAAAACCTTCGTCTATAAAAAAGATGCTATTTTTGATGAACTATCTTCGTAATTTTTTTTCACAAATGTGCACTTAATTAAATTTAATTAAAAAAAAAACAAAATTCTTTTTTTATCTTTTTCAGCAACTATGACTGCGCATTTTCTAAAAAATTTCACAGGATCTTCTTTTATTAGTGTGAAGCAACTTGCATACATTTCGGAATGGGTTGGTACAGCGTTACATTTTTTTAGATAAAAAAAAATATATTATGTAAAAAAAGGCTGAAAACCTGAGTCCCTGAAAAAAATGCTAGGAACTCCAACTACAAAATACTACAACGTCACGAACTTTCAGTTTGACCTAACAGGACAAAATTTTTGGGCCGTCTGACTTGACGCGGAACTTCCTATACAATACACATATATAGTATGTGCGTCTTCCTATACAATACACCTATACAGTACAATACACAGAAAGACACATATAGGTAGTCTCGCGGTCCAGCACCTCGCGCTCGTTAATTCTTAATCGCTCCTCGCCTATGCAATCCTCTCTCGTTCTCATACTTTATCGTATAAGGCTCCGCGAGTCTCCCGGGCGGGTTAATAATTTTATTTATAAAGCCGAGCGAGGAAGCAACAGGAGAGCGCACGGAGACGAGGAGATCGCGCCGTAGCGACGACACTCCAGAACTCCCCCGGGGGTGCAAACTGAAGATCGAACGAAATAAAAAAAACGGAGTAATTTCCGATATGCATCGCCAGACATATAAAGCGTTGCATTATAGTCTACAAGCAGTCACGCCCGATAAATCGAACGATAGAAATATAAACGAAGTCTTTAAATTTCTCTCCGTATCGCGGATGGAATGGACCGCTCTCCGGGTCTCGAAAATTAATATCACCGTTGGAAAGTCTCGCGTTCCCATGTTGCACAATCCTGCAAATTAACTAAACGTCTTTTCTCGCGCGGTGAGCGAGGCGGGCAGCGAGTTGACGACTTAATTGCTAAAAAGCGCGTTGAGCGCGCGCGCTCGTTCGTCAGAGCGGCAAACAAAGTTGACGGGTCGAACGAAATCGAGACCGGAGGGCGAAGAGCCGAGGGTTGACGAAAAGGGTTAAAACCGAGTACACGCGAGAGAGGGGGAGGCTTGTTAGCCTGCGTGACGCGGAGACGACAACTGTGCGGCGAACGATAGAATTTAACTCCCTCGCATAGTCGCTTTATCTATCGCTTCCCGCGATACACGACTTACCGCCCGCGCATGCGCGTGTCTCTCTTGTGTGTGTGCGCGCGTGCGAAAACACCGTGGCAACCTATAAATAGGATCTCGAACTCTCCGCGGCGTTGTAAACTCTACGAGTTCGTACATACAGTAGAACCCCGATTAACCGGGATGCTCGGGACCGAAGAGTCCGCGGATAATCGAAATCCCGGTTAGTCCGAACTAGACAGCGAAAGTATGTAAGTCAATAATGGCTAATGATACAACTTTATTTTGACTGGTTACAATGACATCTGGTACAACTTACTTGATTGTTAAGGGGAAGTGAAACAGCTGCGCGTGGGAGAGAGATAGTTGCAATTTTCGAATAAACTTTATTCAATGGTGCTAATTTTTTAGAGAAAAAAATGAATTCGGGCCGGATTCGAAATTACTTTTCGAATTCGAATTTGCTTTTTCCTCAAAAAAATTAGCACCCTTGAGAAAAGTTCATTACTAGAAATTTCACTTCCCCTTAGCTAGTGTGAACTAGAATGTAAAGCTTTAGATTTTTTTTTTTCATTAATAGTACGTAAGCTAGTTTTTTTTTTTTTTTTTTTTTTTTAAGAAAAAACCTCGGAAGGCGCACGGATAATGCGCTTCCCGGTTAATCCGACCTCGGTTAATCGGGGTTCTACTGTAAGGTTTGCGGTGTGGCAAAGAGCAGGGAAGGGGAATTGCAAAAGGGGGCGCGAGAGAACGACGCGTCCTCTCGTTGACGCGGTGTATCGCGAGATCCGACACCGGTGCAACCCTCGAAACTTGTACCACTCTCGCGATTACCCTACGCGTTAACAGGGGAGCTTCCACGACGGGACGACCCACCCTTCCCTCTAACCAGCCACGCTTTCAACCCTTCGCGACGCTACACAACACACGTTAAACCGCAGTCGAGACACGCTAAGGAAACTTCCACCCCCGCGCGCACGTCTTTCAATGTCGTCTCCGACTACGCGTCGACCAGGCCAAGGTTCAAGCAGCTTGATATTTATTAAATTGGACCATTTCGCCGGCAACAACTGGATGCAATTTTGGAGCATTCGTAACTGAATTTCTCATCAACGAGTCCCGACGTCGGGCATCCGTTAGTGCGGCTCGAGTCGTGCAACGCTCGTTGACACGGATTTACCTCGTTGGACCAAACGAGAGACTTCGTACACCCAGAAAAATTATTTGTTTGACGAGCCCCATGCAAATAAATATTTATTTGATTTAAATGCATTTTTATTTGGTTTAAATAGATGTTTTTTTGATTTAAATAAATACTTATTTGATTTGAATAAATAGTTTTTTTAATAGATTGGAATGTGTTTTTTAACGAAATAAACATTTATTTACGGGTGCCCATCAAGTCAATTAATTTTCTTGGTGTACCCGACGCGAAACTATGTTTATTTATTTATTTGTTTGTTTATCGCGGTTAGATAGTTTTTTTTTGGGGACAAATAATTAATTTTGAAATTTTTGTTTATTTCGATTTGTTTGTTTGGAAAATAGTAGTTACAATATGAGATTTCCGAGAGTCGATTCGACTGAACTGTTATGTCTATCGGAATATCGTGAAACGGGGAAAGAGATTTTTTTTAGTCACAAAAGTGACAATGAAAATATGCCAACTAAACAAATAACTAGTAATACATTATGATACAATATTTTGACACATGCCTATAATGCAATGTCATATATTATTTCCAAACTCGTCCGCAGTGACGCGCGCGCCTTAAATTCGTAGCAATTTTCGGCAGAATTTTTATACCGAATGCGAATCATCGTGTCCCGTTACAAACAAGTGAAATATTACTCGCGAATGAAATAAAAGCTCGGAGGGGGCCTCGATAGCGTTATTCCGTTGGCAAAAGTCGGTACCATCGGTTGGGGCCGGGCGTGCCGTAGTGTGCTAATGGCCCGCGTGTTGCGCGCGTGTGCGTGTCTGTGGACCGACGAAATTTGGTCGTGACCTCCGTAAATTAGATTCCGGGGGTGGAGAGCGAGAGGGCGTTAGCACGGTTTATAGATGATCATTCGTGCTCGCGCAGCAATTTCCTGGGTCGAGCTTTTGCCCTCGTCCAGCTGTTCGCGCGCTCTTCTCGTCAGGTATAATATGCTTTATCGAACCGAGGAATTAATGAGCCGTCGACGAGATGGCCCGGTCATTCGCGGTACCGTGTCTCTCTATCGTGCGTTTTCCCTCGTTCCTCTCCCCCCCCCCCCCCCCCCCCCCCGGGACGGGCCCTCGCTTGGTAAGCAAAATTGGTCGCGGGGAAAAAAAATTGTTTCTCAAAGAAAAAAAAAAAAATGGTCATATTTTTTTATCACTGTATTAGCAAATTAGGTCACTTTGGTTATCGTTTTTGTTTCGAGAACGACCTCGTTGTTTGCCGATGGATCGCTCTGCGGAAAGAGTATAAGATTATACGGGAGTGCGGGGCAAAACGGACCTGGGTTCTCCACTCGAGATGAGACTTTATTTAGGACTCGCGAGTTTATTTATTTATATATTTATTTGTTTATTTATTTATTTATTTATTTATTTATTTATTTATTTATTTATTTATTTATTTATTTATTTATAATGGACCGTTTCGCCCCGGTGGTCCGTTTTGCCCCGCCCTTCGCTGCGAGGGAGTTCGAAGGTGCACGGAGTGGGTGTAAGACGTAAACCGGCTCGGTCCGTTCGATCGTGCAAACGAGCGGGAAGTCGCCGCGAATTTTCTTCAACGCACTCGAGAGCCGTCAAGGTCGTCGACGGGTCTGAACGTTATCGCGCAAGTTGCAAGAAATACACGGTCGCGATAACAGCGATAGAGTCCGGCCGTCCCCGGCCGAGCTCGGCATACGCCCGATTCGCAAAGTTCGCGACGATAAAATTGGCGACGTACGACGACGCGACAGAGAGAACGAAGATTTCGTATGTTTCGTATTTTTTTTTTTCACTTTTTTTTTTTAATACTCAGGCAAATACAAAATCGAGCAAACCGAAGAATCATAATGATAAGAGGAGAATAAAGTAAGATAAAAAATTATATCGCAATTTGTAGCGCGAACGTTTTACATCGGTTTTGCACGTAGACGCGTGTTTACTCGCGTGCTGGAAAAGGATTCTCGTCGGTGTGTGGCTGCGTTGGTTCGAGCGGCTATTCCATTATCTCCTCCGCACCGGAGGATTTATTTGCGGTGCACCGCGACGAGTTATAAAAACAATATTACTTTTCCTCCTTCCCCACCGAAACATATGTATATGTGTATACATATATATATATATATATATCGTATACGGTGGACGAGACTGAGACAGAGATAGAGGAGCACCGAGCTCGATTGGAAATTAATGGACAAACAAATATGCGGTTTTGTCGTGACCGTTCGAAGAGTCAAAACGATTTTGGAGTTTCGAATTTATATACCGTTGAATATCGAGCTGAAAAATGACTGGCACGGATTACGGTAAACGATATTGATAATAATAAAAATAATAGTGACAAGTCGATAGCAGATTGTCGGATATCTGTCGTTATTTTTTATTTTTTTTTTATATATTTAAATATATATTTCGAGTGTTAAGTGTAATTTTTGTTTTCTATTTATATGTTTAAGGTATAGAAATTCTATATCGAGTTTATTTACACTGTCCGTTATGTTAGCTATAAAATGTCTTAATCACATTCAGTCAAAAACTTGTGAGTAATATTGAGCGGGTAATGGTCGGTTGCCTTAATAAATTTAGCAGTGAGGAACGGAGCTCGGCATTCGCGAGATATTAGTTACGATGAAGACGGTTTTGGAACTAAGAATTTATATACCGTTGGATAGCGGAGCTCAAAAGTGACTGGCACAGATTACGGTAAACAAAATTGATAATAAAAATAATAATGATAACAAATCGATTGCAGGTTGTTGGATATCTGTCGTTATTCATTTATTCTTACAAATACATTATCGAGATGGTAAGCTTAAGTTAAGTAAGGAAATTAATGGACAAACAAATACCCGATTTTCTCATCCCCGTACGAAGAGTCGAAACGATTTTGGAGTATCGAATTTAAATACCGTTGAATATTGTGCTGAAAAATGACTGGTACAGATTACGGTGAACAAGATTGATAATCAAAATAATAACGATGACAAGTCGAAACAGATTGTCGGGCATCTCTCGTTTATTTTTTATATATTCGAGGCGTTAAGCGGAAAGCCAAGAGAGCTCGGGAAGCGATGAAACTACAGGAGATTTATGTAGGAAGAAATAACAAGGGGGTTCTGCCGAGGCGAGGGCGCAGGGGCGAGTATTCGAAGAGGTCGATGTCGGAGGAGATCGTCGATTAGCGCGCTTCGTACAACGGGCTCGGAAACCCATCAAGCGGCATCTCGAGAGTAATCACTCGGGCTCTCCTCGAAAATTAATAAAGCCAACCAGAACGGATTGATCGCCAGTTTCCCTCACTTTCCGAGCTTCCTGTCGTTACAGCGAATTCTTTGCCATTATGTTTCTTCGATCGGTACTATACATATAGATCAGCGAAGAGTCGCGGAGGGTTGAGTGTGCGGCTGCGACTTGGTCGCGGATGGCGCAACACGCCAGAGGTTTGTCGAACTACAGAGGGTGACAACGTACGCACACGCACACGCACACGCACACGCACACGCACACGCACACGCACACGCACACGCACACGCACACGCACACGCGCACGCGCACGCACACGCACACGCACACGCGCACGCGCACGCACACGCACACGCACACGCGCACAAGCACGCGCAACAAGCACAAGTAGTAAAACAAAGTAAAATAAAGCGAAAAAGGACTGGAGATCGACTATAGCGTTGTACACTAAGGAAGTACCGTGGAGAAGGAAATAAATCAATAGAAACGTAAATTTAGGATTTAGTGAGAAATATTCACATTACATTTTTTCCCCAATTCGACTGCTCTGTAGATTTCCGCCAAACTAAATGTCGAGTGTTCCTTGGTGGAAGTTTTGAAAAATTGAACTCGTTTAATAAAATACCCGAAAAAAAAAAAATGTTCGCGAAAACAACAGTTTCCTCCCAAAGAGAAGTAAGAAAAGTGAAAAAGTCTGGAGATCGACGAGCGTTGTACACGAAGGAAGTACCGTGGAGGAGGAAATAAATAGATAGAAGCGTAGTCGGATACAGTTGGGGGCGAAGAGCGGGCGGAGGTGAAGCTCGTTGCAGCTGCAGCTCGGGAAAATCTCGGAGCCCCGTCCAGCGCAGCGTGATAAAACAAACGAAAGAAGGTTCTTGCTCCTCCCGAGTGCCGGCAGGAATGACACGGAAACGAAGAGAGTCTATTTTATCAGCTAGCCGGGCGAGAGATAACGCGAAAGTGAGTGAAGAGGAGCTTCGAGAGTGAATGAGAGACGGGGCGGAAGTTCATTTGGTAACAGGGAGGTGGAGAGCGAGTAAGAAGAGCGCCAAGTAGATCGAAAAAAAAAAACACGAAGCTTTTTTTTTCTATTATTCCTTAATATGTCCAGTCCATTAAGTCGATTGCGGAAATGGCCGGTACAAGAGTTGAATAAAATTAGAAAAAAAATACATAAAATACGTTTCCTTCCCGCCTCGTCCAGATTGTCCGAAGTCATTTTTTTTTTCTAAGAATTAAAATCGAGCTTCATCGAGCCGAGAATCGAAAGACCCTTTTTGTTTATCCAGACCTGCGCAGTTATCCGAATCGCCGGAATTAAAGAAAAAAATCCGGCCCTATTGCTAAAAAAAAAATAAAAAAATAAATAAATAATAGAACACCTACAAAGATGAAAAGCAAAGTTTTCGCGGCAAAGACCCGTCGAAGGTTATCTCGGAATCCTTACAAATCCGTCGACGAGCCGATAGCCCGGGTAGGGCGGTGTTAATCGCTAAACGAGAAAAACGCGACTAGACGGGCGAAAGTTGAAGGGCCGTCGCGGTGTTGGGAATCACTGCGGAGCCGGTTGGGAAAAGGGCGCGAAGGAAAAGCCGCCGAACAAGGGCGGCGTCAATGGGCGAAAGCGTTGCTTCCCTCGGTATAGTTACTGCTTTCCCTCTTTCACTCTCCGCTCGTGGAAAGAACGAGATATGAGATTCCCGGTATCGATTGCTCCCAGTTTCCAGCTAGGGGCTGCCGACGAAGGGGCGGGAGGGAAAAAAAAAATAAGAGGCGGTACCGAGCGAGAGAGCGTCTCCGTCCTCGCCGGAGCACGGCTCTGTCATCCGGCTCTGAGCGGAGACTATCGGGGAGATTCTCGTGTCTCGATCGAGATATCCGAACCCAAGGAATTTTCCTTAAATCCCTTGACTTCCCCCGCTGGATCTTTCCCGACGAAATTTTCCAATATCACTTCTCATTATCGCAACATAATATCCGACACCGCTGCGCACGGTAAAAGAAGGAAGCTGCGTATCTTCAACGAGATATTTGTTCGCCAGAAACGATCGCGATTGTCTTTCCTGTCAAGTTTACAATTTACAAGTAAAAAGGAAAAATAAAAGAGCCTCGTAGATCCAACGAAAAAATTTGGTCTCCAGAAACGTTTGCTATTGTTTTTCGTGTCAACTTTACGATTTGTAAGTAAAAAAGTAAAATAAAAATTAAAAAAAAAGTTTCGTACATTTAACGAACAATTTGTTCTCCAGAAACGTTCGCGATTGTCTTTCCCGTTAACTTTACAATGTATAAGTAAAAAGGTAAAATTGAAGAAAAAAAACAAAAAAACAGCTTCGTACATTCAACGAACAATTTGTTCTCCAGAAACGTTCGCGATTGTCTTTCCCATTAATTTTACAACTTGCAACTAAAAAGGTAAAGTAGAGTATAAAAAAAGCTTCTCACATCCAGCGGAAAAAATGTGTTCTCCAGAAGGGTTCGCGATTGTCATTCCCATTAACACAACAATTTATAAGCAAAAAAGGCAAAAAAAATGATGAACGTTCGCGGACAAAAAAGGATTGTTAATTATACAGGCTTTTCTTCTCCATGTGAGGTTTCTCGATAACGTGCAATCTCGTCAACGCGAGCCGGAGCAATTAAGACGACAAATACATATACATACATACATACATACATACATACATACATACATACATACATACATACATACATACATACATACATACATATATCGAATGGAAAAGAGGAAGGAATTAATCGAGCGAAGAAAAAAGTCTTTGTCCTCGACAAGGCCAAATAATTCCGTTGCTCCTGCAGTGTATTGTGTGTGTATCGGCACATGCATCGGTCTGTATAAATTTATCTACCAATACGCGTACCGGGCCGCGCGCGTGTGTATTTACAGGCGTAGAAATACGTAGACTCGTTCCGTAACGGGGAGATAACTCGTTCCTGGCCTTGCCGGAAGCTGGCACTTCCTCGTTATACGCGTGTCGTGCGCGCCCCGCGCACACGCGCGCCCGCATAAATGCATACGTAGAGACACGCATACATCGCCGAAGTTTCGCATATGCATTCGTGGAAGCCGAGTCACGTTACAGCCGGGCTCTCTTCTCTGTGAAGAGGATCGCGATTGCTGTGCCGGTGCTGCTGTTCCTCACCGTAGGAAATGGCCTCGCGTGTTGTGCGCAGTCCTGCACCAAACCATCTCTCCCGCATCGAGCAAACTAGTTTTCACCGCACGGATGTGCCGCACGGGGAAAGCGAGAGGGAGAGAAAAACGAGAGACTGCGAGAGGCGGACGGATTTCCGAATTCCGTGTGTCCCGTACGTGTGGGGGGCGAAAACGGAGTTAAATACTCCACGAAATTTTTACCTAGTTTTCCATTTAAAAATTCTGAAGAATTTAAACGGCGAAATTTTTCGGTCCCCGAACGCGAAAGATTGCGCGATATTTTTTTTGGAAGAATGACGATGTAAATCGGGCACCGGAAGTAGATACAAAGAATTTAAAGAAAACAAAATTTCTAAATAAAATTGTTTTCTGTTTATTAATTGTCAATCGCTTTTTATTCAATTAGCAATAAATTGGTAAATAAATGACGCACTGCGGGTGTGTTCCGTACGTGCAGGGGCAGAACCGGCATTAAATGGCGGACGAAATTTTTATCTCCTTTTATTCAAAAATCTTGACGAATTTTAACCGTGAAATTGTTGTTTCTCGAACGCGAAAGCATTCGGAGCTTTGTTGAATTGACCTCGCCGTACATAATCACCAATAGCAATCGGAAACCGGAAGTAAATCCGAAGAACTTGCCGAAACACGACAGCCAATTTTTTTTTATTAAAAGAAAAAGAAGAGAACAAAATGTCGAAATAAAATTGTCGATTTATTAAACGTCAATCGCACTTAATTACATTGGCAATAAATACATAAATAAATGAGTCAATAAATAAATAAACAAATAAATAAATTGGCGATCGATAAATAATTAAATCCCCAATAAACAAATAAGCAAATCAGCGGTCGAAAAATAAATAATCGCCGGATTAAAATAATAATAATAATAATAATAATAGTAATAATAACGCGCCTCTGCTCGTTGAACCGTGGCGCGAGTTTGCCCCGCAAGAATGAACGCGCAATGCCTTCCCGCGATTAGCCGCGATTTACGGTTTTTCGTTGGTCGTATAAGCGGTGCTCCTCCCCCGGCCGTTTCGCTGGCTTGCAGTCGCCGTTGTCGGGACGTCGGGGTCTCCCAGATTCTTATCAGAGTTACTCGAGCAAGCCGGCTCGTAAAGCCGGCGAGTTATCACGGTACCGGTACGTCGACCGGTATACACACCCACAATCCCACACGCACACAAAATACATTTTCCTGTTTCTCCTCCTCCACTTACTGTGTCCCATTCGGGAACAAGAAGAGCATCTTGATTCTCCCCCAAGACGGTCTTTATCGCGATCACAATGACGACAGAAGCAACGACCTATTATTAAAAATACACTGCTCGAATAGACCCGACTCGAAAGCCCGCGTAGCTCTTCCACGGCAACTTCCACCCTCGAGCAACGAAGGTAATTGAAAAAGCAATCCGCATGTCCGAGCGCTCCAACCCTGCAACAATAGAAACGTCACGCAACGATGAAGTTGAAGTTAACGGCGTGTGGACGACAGTCGATCGAATGTAAAAAAAAAAAAAAAAAAAATGTCGATAAAGGGCTGAAAGGGAAAAAAGAGCCCGACACTGGCCGAATCGGAGAACTCCTACCATTCTCGATTCCGATACAGTTGTGACGAGTGTCGGGCGCGCGTCGCCCTCCGGGAAAGCGGCGAACTCTACGTACATGCGGATACGTTGAACATACGCGGGAGGGATAGAAGAGACAGAGAGAGAGAGAGAGATTGAAAGAGAGTCAGGTAGTGCAGTCGGAAGACTGAGCAGCAGGCTGGCTCGCAGGCAGGGGAACCTTCGTGCCCAGCCGACGACGTAGGACAGCGCGAGCGGGGTCGACGCCCGCTGTCCTCCGCTTCCCTACATCTACCGTATTATGTGCACATATATATATATATATATATATATATATATATATATGCGCTATGTACGCGGATATATGTATACATAGGTATGGCACGTCTATACGCACATGTGCGAAGACTCGTTGTCCTATGTGCTTATGTTCCACGTACGCGACACAGTCGCGCCCGTACTCGTCCTATACTCCATTCTCCGCCACTATCGTGTACTCGGGTACGTGTTAGCTTCAACCACAATTCCGCTTCACTCAGCTCCGTTCCGAGCGAAACTTCACGATTGCCGGGGCTTTTGACGATTCGCGCGACATGTTCCGTTATATGGAATCGCAGTAACCGTGGGCATTCTCGCTCTACATTGTGATCTATTAGAAGTTTCGAGACTTAGGATCCGAGCACCGTGACTCGATGCGAAGTTACGGAGGACGAAACTATAACGCTGAGGGATTCGTTTTAAAAGCGTCCTGAAAAGCACTCGAAAGTGATGTATGAATTTGCTCCCGAGAGTCGGCGAGAAAATTTTAGTGGGATCTGCTATATAGAAAAGTACGGTGTGAGTTTTTGGAAACTCGTACAATACTCGCGAATACATCATAAAATGACAAGTAGTGTTGAATTTCCGGTATGATGTTACTTCCGGTTAAAAAATTAGATTTTTCAAACCCGAAGTGACGTGTTTTCGACATGAAGTCACTTCCGGTATAAAAATTGCGGTTTTCAAACGGAAAATGATGTATATCCGGTATGACGTCACTTCCGGTTAAAAAAAGAGATTTTCAAACCTAAAGTAACGTATTCCCGGTGTGACGTCACGTCCGGTTGAAATATGAGATTTTCAAACCGGAAGTAACGTATTTCCGGTAAATCTCCAGAACTCTAACTTTCTGATTTCTATAGCTCATAGTCCATAGCGAGGGCTCGAAGCGCCCGAACCACAATGACCTGCTAGTATATTTACATCATGAAATATTACGTAGATGGATTGTTTTTTTATGAGAATTTTTTTCCTTCTGTCGCAGAGATCTGGAACGCGACCTGAGCTTGTCCGAAGACAGCGAGGATGAGGGAACTTCCAAGGTGAGTCGGAATCAACAAAATATATATAAATATGCATATCACGGCACAAAAAATGGTAATTTTAAAAATGATTTGGACAGTGTATGACGGAGTGAGAAAAATGTGTGTTTTGCTTATTTCGTAGGAGACCGGATCGAGGTTGTCAAGAGGCAACAGGAGTCCGGATCTCACGGTCGAGTGAGTATAATCATTAATCGTTTAATAAGCTCGCGCACTGCCCCGATCTGGGGCATTCGAAGCCTTTCTGCTATCTTTCATCCAAGATTAAATCTAATCCGCGGGATTGAATTGGGTGTTTATTTTCTTTTGCAGTCTCTCGGCGCCGTTGATACCAGCGATGACTCCAGCGCCGCCTCCGCTAGCTCCGATGTCCCCGATGGGAATGTCACCGCTGGGTCCTTTATCGCCGGCGAGACCGTTGAGTCCTCCGCGATCCATGACACCCCCGAAACAGGCGACTCCCGAAAGGATATTGTCCCCACCGCCGCCGAGTCCGCCCGGAAAACGATCGCCGAGTCCAAAGATTATGCACCAAAGGCCACCGAGCCCTCCGGGCCAAGCTCCACAAAGCTCCGGCAGCGCGAGTTCGAGCTCAGACTCGGGATCCGACTCTGGAACGGACAGCAGCGACGATTCCGAGGATGAGGTCACACCGCCACCTACCAAGGGACCCACGACACCACCGTCCGTTTCGCCGAAAGCCACGGTCGAGGAACCCCCGCCCGCCGTCGAGGAATCCAAACATCGGTGGAATCTCAGTAGCTTCTTCAACAAAACTACCGTGCAAACCGGCGATCAGAATTCCGAGAACAAACCGGCTCAGGTGAGAGTTTTGTTGCCAATTAATTTAGCCCTGTTGACGAGTATCGAGCTTGCAATTGCATATAAAGATGTCAATACGAGAGGTCAGTACGCATGCAAAGATTGCATACAAAGATTTTCGTCGGTAAAAATTTATATTCGAATTGCGAAAAAAATGAACTTACGTCGTTTCTATCACGAGCATTGGTATTAATCGAGAATGTGTTGCTAATGAAATTTATCCCGTTGATGAGTATCGAGGTTACATTCAAAGATGTTCGTCGATAAAAATTTGTATTCGAATTACGAAGCGTTGAGAAAAAATTAACTTCGTTGTCTATCATCAGCATTGATATTGATCGAGAATTTGTTGCCAATGAAATTTATCCTGTTGATAAGTATTGAGTTTGCGT
Organism: Stenichneumon culpator; assembly: GCA_964017025.1. NCBI lineage: Eukaryota > Metazoa > Arthropoda > Insecta > Hymenoptera > Ichneumonidae > Stenichneumon > Stenichneumon culpator. Next base: position 16,482,251 of record OZ024772.1, on the reverse strand, counting down.
ACGAACATCTTCGTTAATTAAATTTGTATTTGGATTACGAGGCGCTGAGAAAAAAAGTAACTGACTTCGTTGTCTATCACGAGCATTGTTATTGATTAAGAAAATGTCGAGCGCTACTTGCGAATGGTGTCTTATTGTTTCCTCTCTTCTGTCTTCAGGATGACACTGCGGGCCGCGAAAGTTCACCGGAGGAAGCGCCAGCGGAGACGAGGACGCGTCGGAGCGATCCAAGCCACTCGAACAACGATTGGCAGTTAGATGAGGCGTTGAAGAGAACGAGAAACGCTACGATGCTGAAACTGCTGAGCGACAGCGATCACAATTCGGACGGCGAAAAGCCGGCCCGTCAGGCCGTCGAGGAGTCGAGGTCACAAGCCGACAAACCAAAGCCGCAGGATGTAAGGAAACGCGGACGTCCGAGGAAATCTACCAAGAGCCCGAAGGGTCACAGAACGCCGTCGGAGGATCCGAAGGGCAGCGGGAAGACCCGCAGCAGGCCCCGGGTCGTTGCCAGCCCGAAGAAAAAGACTCCCATCTCGAAGCCGACGGTCGACACGAGTGACGACGCGAGCGACGCAAGGTACGCAAGCAAATCTCGTGTTACGCTCGTTTCTGATGTCCGAGATAATTAGCGCGATGTAGACAGTAGCACCTCGATTATCTGAATCAATTGGGGTTGAGCCCACTTCGGATTAACCCGTGACGTACGAGAACCTCGCGCCGAGCATGATTCCGAGGACGAAAACGCAGATGGGGCGTTCCGTACCATTCCAACCTGGGTCTAACCCTTCACATCTTGTATTGGGCCGGCGATTTTGTATTTGACGGAGCTAACCCTCAAAAAGCATTCAGATCTTTCCTTAGATTTAAAAAAATTGGTTAAATTTATTTAGGATCAAAGAAATGAATTTATTGATCGCCACAATTTGAAAATCTGAAATAATTGTAAAAAATCTTGTGTCAGATATAAAAAATTTCAAGATTTCAGTCCGAGTGGGCCGGCGTCACCTTCAAGTTTTTTTCTAATTTTTGCGAAATAAATAATGAAAAAAATTACAAGAAAATATCGGTCAATTATGGGTTATGCCTTGAACATTTTTGTATGCAACACTGCATTTTTGGGCATTGTTTCAGATTTTTCCGGTTTTTACCTTTCTTTAAGTAAAAAAAAAACAGTACATTGAATTGAATGTAATTTTTTGCATAAAAACTTTTAGTCCCATACGTTAGATTAACAATATTTTAACAGTTTGGCACACCCACGATACTCGCTCTACGGTCCTTGCAGCAAAGTAGCGCTTGACGTCGAATCACGAAATTACATTGATATTTTTACAATAGAAATTCGAATAAGGCAAGTCGCAGTTCGAACGATGGAAAGTTCGGATAACGGAATTTCGGATACTCGAGGTGTAATATAGAAAAATCCATTTATCATCGTGAAATTTTTAAATATTGTTCGCATGTCAAGCAAGTTTAGATTTCGACGGATTCACGATATATTCCACGATAAATTTTGTACATTTAGCGATGCTAGGACCAGAGAATTCAGCTCCCAAAGGTCTTATCGTCGGCATCGTCGACACGAAAAAAGACCAAATTGTCTAAAATGATTGTCTTCTGTTTTACAGATCGCAAGATCGTTCGAGCGACTCCGAGGCCGAGCGACGACGAGTAGCAGCGTCGGCTCCGACGACCGAGAAGCGTCGACCGCGCCTCAGCGTCTCGTCGAGCGACGACGAGAGGCCGACGAACAAAAACGACGACGGCTCCGACGAGGATTCCCGCTGGCGAAGGCTTCCCGTTAAGCGAAGCAAGGTCGCCGAATCACCGACAAAGAAATCCGAGAAGAAGAAGAGTCCAGCAAAATCAAAGTCGCGGCGTCCGAGATCGCGGGTGACGAACACTTCGGGTTGCGCGACGGATTCGGACAGCGAGTCCGAGGTCGCGCTGAGAAACAATCGTATCCAGGTTGCCCGAGTGCCGCCCAGGCCGAGGGCGCCGTTGACGCGAGCCACGTCTCCGGACAATTCGGACAGCGACAACAGTCCAGCGCCGAAGTTGCAGGAGGAGGACGGCGGCAACGTTCAGGACAAGAAGAAGAGCGACACGTTGAGAAAACTCTTCTCCAGTTCCAAGGGCGGCGCGAAGGGTGGCGGCAAAGGAGGCAAGGGAGGCAAAGGGGGTGGAAAGTGTGGCATCTACGTCGAGGAGTACACGGGCCCGGCGAGCACGCCGACCGGCAGCGAGAGTCCCTACAAGAGGCCGTCGTCCCAAGCCTCGTCGGCGCCGACCTTTCCCCCGCTCGTGTACGTCAACGGCGTGCCGAGCTTGATTTGTCGGCTCGATCTCAACAAAATTCCTCACATACCCCAACCATCGAGAGGCCAAGAACTGAGACAGCGTACGGAATTGCCGGACACGAGGCCGCCTTCGAGGCCATCGTCGAGAACATCGTCGAGGCCATCGTCGCGGCAGGCTTCGTCGAGACCTTCGTCGAGACAAGCCGCGAGCAACCCGGTGCCCGCCACCGTGCCACGACCACCGACTCCCGAGGAAGGCGAGATCGTCGAGACTCCCAGACCGCCGTCCTCGGCGGAGTCCAGGACGCACGGCGAGATACCGGCTGTTAAAGTCGAGCCCGAGGAAGCTCCGGCGAAGAGCAAGAGGTCCGCGATTAAAACTGAAACCATCGAAACGGACTCGAAAAATCGTCCGGTTGCGAGCTGTAGCGGTAGCAATAACGGCAGCACCGGTTCCGGTTCCGCCGCTACGAACTCGAGTGCAACCGCGGCTGTGAGTGTCGCGAGTGGCAGTGGTGCTAGTGTCGTTCCTCCGGCGGCTGGCATAAGCGGCAGCGCGCCAAAGCGAAAACGTAATCTGAGCTGCAGTTCGGTGTCGGGTTTGAGTGTTTGCTCCGGCGAGGTCAAAGGAAAACACAGCGGTCAGCACAAGGAGAAGAAGAAGAGAAAAAGAAAACACGCCGACAAGGAAACTCCACCGCCGAGACCCTCTTCCAGTTTGGTGAGTTTTGAGAATTATTTTTATTTTATTTTTTATTTTTCACTAGATAAAAGATATCGGTTAGATTCTTTTCTTTTACTGCCTCATAGGGGATTTTTTTTGCTGCCTCATAAAGGAAGCTTTGTTTTGGTGAAAAAATGTTTTCGAGATTTTAATGAAAACATGTTCAGAATGTTACAAAACATCGAATTTTGTTATGCAACGATATTTGAATTTTAACAGCAACACGACGTTCAACCAACGAATCACGAGCGGGAAGAAAAACCCGACATGAATCTGTTGCCACCACCGGCGGCGTTACCACCACCTCACCGAGTCTACTATTCCTACTTCAATCATCAGAACGAAGTTTTGGAGGACCAGGAAAGGTGAGCAACGATATTGATAAAAATTTACCTTATTTCTTTTTTTTCGAACTTTCGCTAATCCTATGTTACAATTATTTTTCTTCACTGCGCAGAAATCCTTGGTGTCTACACTAAAAAATTCGAATAGACTTTAATGTACTGATACTGGAATTTTTTATGCATAAAACTAGTATATCAAATTTCATGTATAATTATGATGAAAATTTAACGTAAAGTATATTAACAACTTTAGAAATACTTTACTTTTAATAATTTACTTTAATTTGACTATAAAAATACTTTAATTTTAATGTGAAAATCCATTAAATTTTCATCACAATTATCCATTGAATTTACTTTGTTTTAAACATTTTTTGCATAAGAATTCCCAGTCTGATACATTAAATTTACAATTTTTTTAATAACAGTGAACTCCTTTTTTCAACGAAGTAATTTTTTTCATTCATAATTACAGGGACCAGAATCAGTACCTGACGGAAGCAAAGAGATTGAAGCACAGTGCCGACGAGGAGTGCGAACTCACGGCGCAAGGCATGCTGTACTTGGAGGCGGTCCTGTACTTCTTGTTGACCGGACACGCTATGGAGTCTGATCCCGTCACCGAGAGAGCCTCCTTTACCATGTACAAGGACACACTTAGCCTCATCAAGTGAGTACGAGAGCTTCGTGCCCTCCGAGAATGCCCGCAACGCTGCTAATTACTTCGCGATGAAAGAGAATTTCCTCTTCGGTTTTTCTTCTTTTTTTTCCTGGTTACTAACATTCTCAATTCTCCGCAGATACATCTCCTCGAAATTCAAGAGCCAACAGAACAACTCACCCGAGAGTAGTATACACAACAAATTGGCGATCTTGAGGTGAGTGTCTACTCAAACGAACCCCCTTTCAGCTCGAAAAAAAAACATGTCTTCAATAACATCGTGTTTTTTTTTTTAATTTCAGCCTTTGGTGCCAGTCTCTGATATACCTGAAACTCTTTAAAATGCGCAAGCACGAGATAAAGGAGTACCAGAAAATACTCGCGGATTATCATCAAAAGGTGCGCAACTGCTTCCTGTCGAGGACAAATTTCGCCTTCCTGCCTTGCGGGATGTTGAGAGAGAGAGTTGTCGAATATTTTTTTTTATATTCCTTTCGTCTTTCATTTTTAGCCGGCGCAAGCGACTCTCGTGCAGGCCGAAGGCCAGGGCACACCGTCCTTGTCCCCGACGCCATCGCCAGCCGGATCAGTCGGCTCAGTCGGCAGTCAGAGTTCCGGTTACAGCAGCGGCGAGCTCGCTAATCGCAGCGCAGTCTCCGGTCAACCGCCGGCAGTCACGTACGTCAGCGTACCAATGGGCATTCACGCGGCAATGCAGAAACAAAATCATCATTTTACAATGCTTATGAATGGTCACGAACTGTGGGATCAGGCGAACGCTCTCGTGACCGAGAAGCACAGAGGTAAACATTGCAATTATTCTTGTCCTCACGCATGTGGCACGATTATCTCTTATCCGATGCTTCGTGCTCGATAAAAAAAGAAAGTAGTCGATTCGACTGCGTTAAAATAATTTCTAAAAAAATGTTTGTTAAGTGCTTTATTTTTCATGCACGTTTATCGCTTTTCAATTCCTCGCTCTTGATTTAAATAAGTAGCCGATTCGACTCCGTTAAAATCATTTCTAATAACATTTTTTGTAAACTCGTTTATTTTTCTTGCGCGATTATTTCTTTTTCAATTCCTCGTGCTTGATAAAAATAAAAGTAGTCGATTCGACTCCGTTAATATAATTTCTAATAACATTTTTTGTGATCTAATTTAGTTTCCATGCACAATTATCTTTTTTCAATGCCACGTGCTCGATAAACAAGAAAGTAGCGGATGTGACTCCGTTGAGATAATATCTAACAACTTTTTTGCGACTTTGTTTATTTTACATACACGATTTATAATAAACTATTATCTCTTTTCAATGCCTTGCGCTAGTAAAAAAAATTGTCGGTTCGACTCCGTTAAAATAATTCCTAATGAAATTTTTGGTGAACACGATTTTTTTTATTTTTCAGAATTTTTCATCGAGCTGGACGAGAAAATGGGCCCGCTGACACTGAAAAGTTCATTGCGCGATCTCGTGCGCTACGTCCAAGCTGGAATAAAGAAGTTGCGAGCCCTCTGACCCCAGTGGCACAGCCCCCGGCCGCCCACCCCCAATTACATAACGTCGCTTCCACACAACATGGCGACATACCCGAGCATGTTGACGTAACCGTCGTGAGGGCTGACTCGCTGCAAAGGCAATAATTAATTACAAAAACAAAACGAAATCTCATTGAGGGCTGTAAAAACAGAAGGCAGGTCGGATGGCTCGAAGGAATTTGGAGTTTGGATAATCGTATGAGAAATCATACCTAAAGAACCCGGGGGTAAAGATTATTTGTCACCGATTGTGACAAAGTTTGCGCCAGTAAAAGCGTCGACGCGCGTATCGGCGATATTGAAAGAAAAAAAGAATTCGTCTAGCGAAGTTCGATATGATAGTCAATTTGAATGCATAAATTGACCCCGCCGACGGTCTGACGGTTCAGTCTTGCGAAACGATGAAAAAATACTCTTTTGTAGAAATGGTAAAAAAAAAGATAACGAAAGTGTGACTTACTCTTTACGAAAAAAGCTGCGACTGTGTGACGAATGCAGAAAAATGTTTGGTTGGCGAGAGGGGAGCGGTCGTATCGTGTGATCGCAACCGATGATTTTAGAGGAGAAAATCGGTAGGCCTCGATTCGTAAGCGACAAGCGTGTCGCGTTCTATTTTTTGGTCCCGAGATATCCTGCTTTTGTATAATGTGCGTAGTTACAATAATAGTAAAACAGAAAAATAAAACAAAACGAAGAGGGCGAGGGTTAAGCGCGACGACAGAGTATCGTCGGTTACAGAAAAAAAACCCAAATCGCTACTTCAGTCGCTTCCTCTCGGGCGTCTCGCGGTGAAAGATACAAAAAAAAATCTACGCGCCGCGAGTTTATAGTTTATTACGTATATAGAAAAAATATATAAAATGCAGATATAGATCTATACGAGTATACATACTTATGAATAAATGTATATGTATATGGGAGCGAAAGGAAAAGCGTGGCTTGCCTTTCGGAAACGAGAGATGAGACAGAAAAAAAGCAAGAATAATGAAAGAGCGAAGCTCGTCTGGGACGCGCCGCGGGTCTACCGAAGCCGCGACACGTAAGCTGACACTGTGTGTGTGTGATCGAAGACATTTTTTTGTAGATAAGCGAGAAAGATCGAACAGTAACGCTTAGTCCTTAAATACGCAATAACAGGAACAGAAAAAAACAAACAAAAAACCTATAAAAGATATAAATTCTTTACATTAATTACAGTGTAACGGGGGACGTAGTGGTTTCTAGAATACGATGATAATAACGCCGCGCGATGTATTTGGACGAGTGTGTTTCGATTACAGTTCGAAGAATGATAAGAATATAAAGAAATTTAAAATAAAAAAAAGAGCAGAAATTCGTGGAGAGGCTTATAAGGAGGCAGAATGAGGTATATTTGGGATTGAGGAAGATGAAGGGGGTACAATTACGAAAACACAAGTAAGATGTAAGTTGCTCATGTGTATATTTTTGTAAATAGGTATTGTGAGTGCCGCCGCCTTGAGGGCAGAGTCTCGACAATGCGCGTAAATTCAGAGCGATCGGGACTCTCGTCCGCCCCAATTTTTGCTACCACGTCTTACCGAGGATATTTCCAGGCTATTTCTGGTAATACTGTGTCCACCGAGCGTTTTTTAGACGAAGAAATGAGAGCACCCTCTTACTCGGCTCACCACGGCGACCGCGAAACCCTCGGTTTCTCTCGCTTTATCTCTGCTCGCTGACATTGAAAACACGGTAGAAATTCGTTTGTGATCCGGTGGCGAGGACGAGCGTTGTGACAAACACTCGAGATTTGTACAAATAGGTAAAACGTTATCGGGTAAACGAGAGAAAAAAAAGAAAAATTGTAAAAAGATTGAAATTTTGTTGTTGTTTTTGTGCGAGCGCGACGAGATCGAACGACTGCGGGACGGCACGGAGTTGGCGGGCCACTGGCCCTAGGTAACTAAGCGCGCGGTCCAATGGTTCACGGGGTACAATTTTATATCCAACAATTATGCGGAGCAAAACGTTGACTAGAAATAACGAGATTTAAAAAAAACGAAATAAATAATACAAAAAACGTAATAATGGGGGCTATCAAAAAATAAGACAAAAAAAGAATAAACAAATTTCGATATTTTCGAGACACATATTTATAAGAGATATGTATATCAGGCCCGGAACCCACCAGCTCGACTGTCCGACGAGGCTTGCCGGTTCGTATCCGATCGTTTCTCGTCTTCGCTGTTACTTCGCGTCTGAATTCGTGCAACTTTCGTTTAGATATTTGGTTGTTTTTTATCCTCGAGTGTAGGACACTTACTTCTACAAAGGAGAATAGGAATAGTTGTTTTTTAAAGTAATGTTTTATCGAAATTCGTTATAATAATTGCTCGTGAATATCGTCAGAGGTCGAAGCTCTGTTGTGGAGAAAAACCTAAAGTGCCGAGCTCTGAAATCAGAATAAAAAAATATAAAAATTAATCATTTTACGAATCGAGCGAGTAAAAGTGAGAGAAATGAAAAGGGTTGAGTGAACCGAGGAAGCGAATCAAGAGACGTGTGATTGAAGGAATAGGTGTCAAGCAATCCCCGACGAGATTTAAGTTACTGCTGTTCGTTTCATCGAGCCTTTCACCAATTACACCATAATTGTAATATATTTATATATATACATACATATATACACAAACACCACAAAAACCCTATTATGATTATTATTAGATCATATTATTATTATTATTATTATTATTATTATTATTATTATTATTATTATTATTATTATTATTATTATTATTGCAACCATTATTATACTTATTTTATTATATTCTTACCGAACAATATATATATGTATTATTGATAACGCCTGTTTCCGATAAACGTGTCCCTGAAACTAAACTACTCTGTTCTCGGGTTTGTGCCAAAATATAAAAAAACAAGTATAAAAGTTAAAAAAAAGCGTTTATCACGGCGCTTATGTGAAAAGTACGCGATACAAAGCTGAAGGGTTTAAAAAATTAAAAAAAAAGCGATCGTGGTGCTCGGCGGACAGAAGAGTTTAGACATTTCAGCGACGTGTAGAGTTGTGCGTGTCGAACGCACTGCACAAGTAATCGATTAATTTACTTAGGGTCATTATGATTTCTTTTTTTTAGTTTTCATTTTTGTTTCATTTTCTTGACTATCAAATTACGCGTGAACGGAGGAAAACACGTCGAATGGACTCGGCATGCGCTTGCAAACGATTTCATTCAGCGACGCTGTGTGATTCTGATCCAGAGAAAAAGACAGCAAAAAAAATAGCAACATTGTGTCCGACACGAAAGATATCGAAATATCGCGGAGCGTATGTCCTATTTTTGTGCATTTAAAAAATAATTTTTTTCTCGTGACAGCGACACGAGTGAGGTGTGCGCGCGTTGCTGTACAAAATTATTGACCGGAAGTGCGGTGGATGCGACGGAGAGACACGGGCACACGGACAATCCGACACAGGTTCACATGATTTTATTATAATTACATTTTTTTTCTAAGTTAGAGGGCCGTGCGTACGCAAATGTTAGAGTTACGAAAGAAAGTAAAGGAGTGTAATAAAAATGAGAAGGAACATAGCAAACGAGAGTGAGAGACAGAGAGAGAAAAAGAGAGACATGTTAAGGGCAACCGCACCAAGGAGAGACCAAACTCGCTTAATGAGAAATAATTATCTACTCGCTTTTTATTTATTTAATTATTATTATTATTATTATTATTATTATTATTATTATTGTCATTATTAATATTATTATATTTATTGGTGTGGAGGCTGAGACGACGGCCGAGCCACCACTCTGACGCAGTAAATTGTTGACACTAATCTTATTGTTACTTAACAAATATTGTTCGAGTTAGAGAAAAGAGAGAGAGAGAGGGAGAGAGAGGAAAAAAACGAATAAATTCATTGAACAAACTTAATCGATGACTCTGAGAAGAAGCATCTCAGAGAATTATCTGTCTTGCGTGTTTACCACCCGAATGTGTTTTGTTATTACGTGGGTTCTCGCATATTCAATTTTGTGACTAATTTTTCACGAGTTTTTTATTTTTCATTTAATGTTTGTTATTTTTCTTATGACTATTTCAATAACAAAAAGTCGAAATTCGAATTGGCGAAGAATAGCTGGAAAATCAAACGATAAGTCCCACTTGGCAATGTCTTCTGTATACACGTCCCGCTCACCCCGTTCACATTGAAAATGTTTCAGAGAAGAGCCCTGATATTTTTTTAAATTGCCCCAACGACACTTGTTGTCATTAATTTACATATCGGAGTGTGATCGATTGGCTCGGCTGTAATACGAACGTGAGCTCTCCGCCACGCACAAAGCTCCTTGACACTTGGGGAGCATTTATATTATTGATCATAGACCTCGCAGATATCCATATTTCAATACCGCGACGCAGCAGTACTCTCGACGTTGATGTAAAATATTATTTTTTCCGTTCTGTTTCTTTTCCTTGTAATTTATATCCGACGCTTTGTACACAACATAACTGAATGATCGCCGATTCCATATGTGAATTCAATAAGTTCCTGCTGTAATCAGTTTTGGGGCTCGCAACGATGGGTGATTTAGAGATTTATCCAACTTTAATCGTCTCCGGCCAGCGTGTAGTTAACAGTACGGAGGACGAGCGATTGACTTATTTTCAATTTTAACTTTGTGCGATCCGTGTAAGTTGGCATTTTGATTTTGCTCTTTCGTTTAAATTAAACGCGCAATCCGCACTTTTGTGTCATTTCAATAACGATACATTTTTCATTTCGAACGATTCGTGCTGTCCTGCCTACTTGGTAGAACAATTTTCCCATTCGCGCAGCTTGACTCATGATTTTAAAAAAGTACGAAAAGAATAAAAACACAAAGTTGAGGATGAAGATAATGAGAATTAAAAAAAAAACACACAAAATATCGAGGAACACCGTGACAATATAATACATAAAATATTTGCGAGATATTTTGTGAACAGGGCTTTTTTACCTATTTTATAGTAATCTCAGCTTAAACGGATTGAGAGCCTTTACTAAAAAAAAGAAGAAAAAACGAAACAAAGAAAACAAAAAATAATGATTGTAAAACTAATAAATCCCACAACACAATCTGTAAATGCGAGATATGGATGGCCCGTCGGGGCTGTCGGAGGGGGGGAATGTGGTTCACCGCAACGTGTACTCTATACATATAAATAATTTGTTCTTTATCGGTTCTTTATTATAACTTTTTTCTTTCTTGTTTCATTGTTTTTCCACTTTACGTCTTGCGCCCTAGGTTTGCATTATCATTATTCTCTAATTACCTTACATTATTGTGTATATGGTATAAATTGTAAAAAGAAACGTATTTACTATATCATATTCATTTCTTGAGGGGTGACTGTCCTCCAAATGAACATATTGTTTAAAAATAAAAATTGAATGAATAAATTAAAAAAACATTGACCATGTCGAATAATAATCATTCCACTGTCCTGCCTCGATTTTTATACGACTAAAAAAAATATTTAAAAAATTGCAGATAATTCTCGAACCCTCGGGTTCGTCGTGGAAACCGCGCGACGATTATTGGATCGAAGGATATTGCAGAATCGTGTTATCCATCGGGCAAGGGATGCGCGGCTAAGCGGTTCGGTGAGACGCGAGCGCCGATAAGTCGGTTTTCTGCATTACCCTCAGGGTGGCTCGGCGCGTCGTCGTTGTTTCGCGACCCCACCGCGAAGATCTTACGGCGCGACGATCGAACGAGCGTCGGAGGTATAGCGTGGATCCTGTGGAATCTCATTCGCTCGTGAACGCTCGAGCGTTCATCCTCGTCGACGGTTCAAACACGTTCGCGTCCCAAACTCACCGCGACCATTCATTGTTTTTGTTATATTTATCACCCGACGCTCCGGTGAATTCGTCGGTCAATCTTAGCGCGTGTAAAACCAATTGAAAAAGAAAAAAAAACCCCAAGTGCTCGCCGAGTGTTAAACCAGTGAATCGTCCGATTGTGCGAGTTTCTTTTTCTTTCGTGCTTCGTGTTTTTTTTTTTTTTTTATTATTATATTCACTTCTCGTTTTTGTTTTCTGTTGTGAATCGCCGCATAAGCGTGGACGAAACGGAAGCAGCGGTTCATCGCGGACTTCCCGGAGTGCTCGACGCGGCAATTTCTCGTGAATTATCCGGAGGAGAGGAGAACTTAATTCTCTTTCAAGGTAAGACTATCGCCGATTGAGTTTCAGTCATAGGATTGTTTCGATGCACGGCTCGCAGTTAGCGGCCTCGTATCCGTCGAGTTGTTTTGATTCACCGCGAGCGAGGGAGCTATGCCGAGCGAACCAGTTCCAGCGGGACGGCGACCAGCCACCTGTTGGCCATGGAAAAGTCCGACCCGTCGGGTGTTTAACCGAGGGAACTCGCGGGGAAACTTCGCGCGAGCTTCGAAGCCATCGTGAGCGATGAAGAGCGATTGAACGAATGCGTCCAATGGCAATGAACCTCCGTTTACTTTGTTAGATCGCAATTGCAATTTCCTGCAATTGCTTGCATCATAAAAAAGAAAATCAATTGGAACTTGTATTCTATGCTTCCGAACAGAAAAGTCGCCCTTCCGAATGTTTTCAGACGACACGACGAATTCTCTGCCAATGTCGATTGGGACAGATAATTCTTCGGACAATCCAACGAACCTACCAATGGCCGGATATTTAAGGCGATATTTCTATCTTCCAACTCAATTGCCGCTATCGTGTATCGATCATTTTTGGAAATAGCGGTAACGAATCTCAAGGTTAGCGTTTCTAGTTTTCAAAACAGATCCATTAAATAGTTTCGCAATGTCTTGAAAAATATTTATTCACGAAAACGCTGGGAAAGGTAAATGTAGCAGTGGCTGGACAACTATTTGTGGGTGTGTCCCGATTTTCGGACGAGGCATTTCCCAATGTTTCGGACAGTCGACAATTCTGAGAGTAACGATGCACGAACTCAACTCGTTTGTAGCAAGAGGACGAAGAACCGTGTATTCTATTAATTCCTCCTATGAAACGTATATTCATAGAATAACACATGAGAAATGTTGCATCGAAGCTCAGCTAACATAACCCACTTAGACCACGCTCGGTGTCCGGATTTGATTGTCGATTCACGATTCTGCGTATCAGTCCGGACATAAAATTCGACTATCGTTACAAACAAATGTAATAATTAAATTATTATTTATGCACGGTCTATATCGATCTTCTACACGCATGTCAATTACTAATTGTAAATACTTTTTTTTTACAGTTATTGCTATTTTTAACTACTATATTCGTAATGGACTCAAATCTGTGGCCTACACTGTAAAAAAATTCGTTTGAAATTTAATGTACTCGTAGTGGAAGTTTTTATGCATAAACTGGAATATTAAATTTTTTCTACAACTTTGATTTATAATGAACGTTCAGTATAGTAAAAACATTGGGAATGCCTGACTTTTAATAACTTACTTTAATCTTACTATAAAAGTACGTTAATTTCAACAAAAAAGTATATTAATTTTACATCACAATTGTACATCTAATTGAATGTACGAGCTTTTGCATTAAAACTTCCAGCTCGGCACACTAACTTTACATTTAGTATTTTTTACAGTGTAGTCCGCTAACTGGGACGTTTCCAGTCTTCGGTCCCTTTACCTTACAGTCGAACTTGCACAAGATCGTTCACTAATTTTTCTTCCTGCGGCATTTGTTCTCGAAACAAATTAAAAAAAAAAATGAACAATGTTTTACAAACTCGACGAAAAATTCGTTACCACTGTCGATCCTCACCGATACAATGTCGTCGAGTCCGCAGTGCCAAGTTCGAGTGAACGTTTAACGAGTCGTTCGTGCGCAAACGGATTACGAGATAATCGATGAAAGTACGGTACGTTACGTCGTTATTTTCTCCGACAGTCATCGAAACCCGTGGGCCGTTAGCTAGCTCGCTCGCTCGCTCGCTCGAGCGCCGAGCATTTTGTCGCCCACTTGTGGAGTTTCCGACCACCCAGCTGGGACGCCGGTGCTCGCTCGGCCGCACCGCGCGCGCGGCATTCCTTCGCTTCTCTATACCATATCCTCGCCAGAGCTCTCCTCTGTGAGAATGGAATTCATGTATATCTCTCCCGCCTCTCGCGCGCTCCGCAGCACGCGGTGCAACCGGCGACGAGCGCCGCTTTACATAGAGAGAAATGTTCGCGCGATATACACACCGGGCCGCTGCTGATCCCCGATCGTACACTTACATCTGCCGGTGCGTTCTTCCGCGCCGTCGAGTGCCGCGGCGCTACCGACGCTGCTGTATATCCGCGAGGATACTCTTCCACCTTGGCAATCCGATCTCCCGACGTCTCAATCCGCCGGACAGCCGAGGAGAGTTCTCGACTTCGCTCGCAAGCGAGCTCATTTTTTTTCTCCCTCTGCGCGGAGCGCGTACAATACGAAACGTCCGGTCAAGCTCCCTGAAACCTTTCGTACAGACTGTATTTATAGATACTCTTTGTGACGTGAATTATATTCTTTGGTAGTACTGGAAAAAATTGCACTATAGTGATTTTAGCGAGATTATTGTTATTTATTTATTTTTTATTAAAGGCAAGCTTTAAGGTCTATCCGATCCGATAATCATAATAGGCGCAGGTAATAATATATTTTTTTTTTTGTTATCAAAGATTGAAGTGTATTCTAAGAGTCGAATTTTAGGAGCCTCGTTTGAACTTAAGGGGAAGTGAAACGGCTGTGCGTGCGAGTGAGATAGTTGCAATTCTGAAATTAACTTTATTCAAGGGTGCTAATTTTTTAGAGAAAAAAATGAATTCGGGCCGGATAGGAAATTAGCGTGCGTATTCAGCTCGAGTTTGCTTTTTCCTCAAAAAAATTAGCACCCTTGAAAAAAGCTCATTACAGTTTTCATTACCGACCGCGATATTTTACTTCCCCCTAAGATCGCTCTTGAGATCGAATTTAAGATCCAAGTTTGGTTTCATTGCGTGCTTAAGATTGATCTTAAGACCGGATCTTAGTTCGAACTTGATTTCGTGCTTAAGTTTGATCCTAAGTTCCAACCTAAGATCACACTTAATCGACGTCAAGTTTGAACTGAGGCTCGATCTTAACTTCGAAGTAAGGTTGATCTTGAGCACGCAACGAAGTGCGGCCCAAACGTCGATCTCAAGTTCGATCTCAATTTCAAAGTAACGTTTTCAAATTCGACCCTAAGACGGTGTATCGACACACGGAAGTGCCGTTGCGTCCTGGAACATCAATGTGACAACCCACAATAAATCGATGATCTCGTTTTCTCCCCCTCACAGAACCTGAACGATGAGAAATGTCAGTCAAGCTCTCCGAAACATTTCATATTGGCTGCAATTAAACATATTCTTTCTCGCATAATTATATTCTTTGTTACTACTAAAAAAAATGCCACTGCAGGGGTTTTATTGAGATCATTGTTCATTTTATTATTTTTTATTTCTTATTCAATGCGAGCTTAAAGATCTACCGATAATCATAATACTGATAACGACTATAGGTAATAATAAAGATAAATAAAAAATAATAATCAAAGATTGACGTGTAGTATTCTCAAACGGTCTATCAAGACTCGGAAGTTCCGTTGCATCGTGGACGATCGATGTGACAGTCCGCACTGAATCGACGATCTCGACTTCTTTTCTCCGCTCGTCCGATCAAACCGCTGACGCTTCGGTGCCTCGGGACTGTGACGTGATTCATTTCCTTCATGATTATCGATTCATCGTGAAATATGATCGACGAAACGACGTACATTCGATGATAATAATTCCTTTCGAATTTTTCATCGTCGGCAATAAATACGTTTACGGTTTCTTCACCGCGCGGTAACGCACACGAGCGCGCATGCGCGTTAGTCGGCCAAATAAACGGGTATTTTCTTGTTGTTTTTTTTTTCGGCTCGCGCGAGTATTACGTTACAACTGCAAGGGAGAACTCCGCGCAGGGAAGCGAGCGGGGAAGGCACGTAATCGCTGCAATGAGCGAGGAATTCGCGTATAATAATAACACCCACGCTCGATAATAATGACTACACGATCGACTCCGAGCCGGGACCGAACGAGCGTACGGTCCGCACGTAATCAATACAGTGCCGTTGCATAGTGGACGTAATCCATTCGCCGTAAACGCCACACGTACATAAGTGAGAGATCGGTGAGATTGCCCGCGCCCGCCGGACGATGTAATATAATTGTTTGCTTTTTTTATGCTCGTCCTCGACTCGCAAGGATAAAGGCCGCGAGACCCGTGTCTTATCAATCTCGTTCCAATATTGATCTATGACGAAAGTCTCTAATACCAAACTTTTCTATCCAATGTAACTGTACGATATTCCCGTTCGATCGTCGTGAAATTCAACGAAATTTCGATCATTTTATGATAGTAATTTATATACAATGGCACTATATATTGTATGAAATTGCAAACAATTTAAACATTTCAAAATATATAATTCGTTGGTGGATAGTGCGGAATTATCGGTATCTTTTTTGGTGATAGGAAATTATCAATCTTGTTCCAATATTGATCGATGACGAGAGTCTCCAATATCAAACTTTTATATCCAATATAACTGTACAATATTCCTGTTCGATCGTCGCGAAATTCAGCGAAATTTCGATCATTTTATGATAGCAATTTACATATTATATGTAATAACAAAGAATTAAAAAATGTATAATAGTTCTTGGATACTGCGGAATGTTCGGAATCTTATTTGGTGATAGGAAAGTTTTGCAATGCAAAGATCGTACATGATTGATCAAATTTAAAACAAAAAAGTTTTTGCCGTGTCAATTCCTGGGGCAATTTCCGCGTGACTATTTCACAATCCGTAAATGGCCCTGAGCACAAGTACAGCTGACGTTGCCGACTTTTCTAGGAACTCGCTAACAGCCATGAGCCAGAGGCAATAATGATAAGGTTTCGACGATTAGTGAAGCCGAAATACACGGTTTTCGATATATACTAGCAGATTGTTGTGGCTCGAGCGTCTCGCGCCCTCGCTATGAACTGTGGAATTTTAGAAACCGGTAACATATATTTCCGGACATTTAAAAGACGCATGTTACTTCCGGATTGAAAATTTAATTTATCGACCAGAAGTATCTTCATACCGAAAATACATTGCTTCCGGTTCGAAAATGTCATTTATCGCCCGGAAGTGCCGCGATACCAAAATACGTGACTTCCGGTTTGAAAATTTCGTTTTTCGACCGGAAGCGGCGTCATCGATGGTCACTTTCAGTCGAAAAATAAGATTTTCAAACCGGAAGTGACGTCTCCCCTGGATGACGTCATTTCCGGTTGAAAAATCGATTTGCAAACCGGAAATGGCTTATCCCCATGATGAAGTCACTTTCGCGCGAAAAATTAGATTTCCAAGCCAGAAGTGACGTTTCCCCTACATGACGTCATTTCCGATTGAAAAATGGATTTTCAAACCGGAAATGTCGTCTCCACATGATGACTTCACTGTCGGTCAAAAATTAGATTTCCAAGTCGGAAGTGACGTTATCTCTAGATGACCTCAGTTCTGGACGAAATATTAGATTTTCAAACCGGATATACTTCTGGTCGAAAAAAATGGGTTTATCAACCTGACGACAGTGCAAACCCACACCGACGTAATAGGTCCAGAATAATATAATAAGGCATTTGTTATCGGGGCCTGGAATGCAGGCCTCCAGGGAGCCCTCCTGGATTCTTGAAAAATCGGCTCAAGGACGCAAACAAACAACTTTCCAAAAAATATATGAGATATTCCGACGAGTAACAAGAGAGACAGAGAGAGAGAGAGAGAGAGAGAGAGAGAGAGAGAGAGAGAGGGGGGGGGAGGGGGAGGGGGAGGGAGAGAGCTCGTGCCGCTCGGTTCTCTCCTGAGTACCTAAATGCTAAGCACCGGGTACCGCGAAGAAGTGAAGAAAGACAGGAAGGAAGGCTGCCTCGTTGAGGTAGCAGGTAATGCCGGCCTTGAGGGGCCGCGAGGGATGGAGCGAGAGAGAGGAAGAGGGAGGGACTGCGATCGCCCGGTAACACGAGCGCTTATTGCACTCGCCAAGGAACTACGTGCGGCTCTCTATAAGGAAGAGAGGTTCCTTAGTCTTCGGCGTTTCTCGACGTTCAAGAGAGCCCTCTCTCATTACCTCGTCGAGCGTCCAAGTGGAAAAGAACCCGCCTCGCGCGCCTTCCACATCGCTGCCAATGAAAATTTAACGTCCCGCCGACGTCTGCTTCCATTCCTCTTTACCCCTTTTTATACTCTTTCCGTATTTTATACTCGCAACACTTTCTCTGATACTCTCGATTTTACGGCTGTTCTAAGTACTTTGTCGATCGTCAGTCTTACTAATAATTAATCGCCGTCTCTCCACATGGATGGAAACCAGAACTACACGAATGAATCAAAAAACGTATATTGAAAAACATAAAATTATGCAGAATAAGATTCGTTTGTGTAAAAAAGAAAAGATGTACAATCAGATTCGTCTAAGGAAAAAAAACACGTAGAAAAAGATTCGTCTGTGGAAAAAGAATCACGAATAATAAGATTAAAAAACGAATTACGAGCACTTAGATTTAAAAAAAAGAATTACGAGCAATAAGATTCGTCTGGAAAGAAAACGAATTACGGGCAATAATGTTCGTCCGTGGGAAAAAAAATTACGAGCAATAAGAATTCGTCGGTGGAAAAAAAAGTTACGAGCAATAAGATTCGTCTGTGGAAAAAAAGATTGCGTACAAGATCCGTCTGTGGAAAGGAATTCCGCGTCGAACATAAAAGCCAGCAGACTGCAATGTAAACCATCGGTGAGTTCGATTTTCGACACTGCACGCTCCGGTTCGTGGCTCGAGGATTTTCGAAAGCAACGAGCGAGAGAAGGATGTCGGGACCGTTGACCTTGGTTGTCCGGCGCTTTGAGGCGCTATGCAGATAAAGGCAAGTGCATACATAATAAGGGATCGGTCTCGACCCGTCGACGAGGAGATCCGAGACATCCGGACGACCTCGATTCCTCAGGGTCACCGTGCTTCGTGGCTTATTGCTACCGGCGTACACCCGTGTTGTTTTCTCAAGAGCGCGTGTACACTGTGAATCCCTAACAGTCTCCGGTGAACACTGGAAGGCGGACAGCGACCTGCATCTTATCTCGAACGTCTTCGTCTCGGAGAGCCGGGCGGGACGATATTCTCCTCGTGCGCTCAGCTCGATAGGTACATCGACCTGCAACCGACGACCACGAAGCCGCTCGCCGAACGACTTCGATACTGGTGCGGCACTCCGGCTGCGAGTCACATATAAAGTGGAGAGGCAAGAGACAAGACCCAAACGCTCAGGAAAGCATTTCGGCTTCGATGCAAATATCCTCGGAGATCCAACGATTGATAAAGCTAAAATAAATTGTGGTTTTTTTTTTTTTTTTTTTTTTACAGTGAGAGAAGGGTCTCGGAAAAGCTACGGAGTCGTGTGGTAAATTTCGGACAGGCAACACGGTGTACAAATGCTATCACGATACTGAGAAGAAATTGGATAGTTAAAGCAACAATACTGACTTTTAACCATAAAAAATAGTTCCCATAGGGAACGTGTACATCTTATAGCTGAGATAATGACGAAAAAATCGGAAAGTATCTATATAGAGGTTCCTGATGGTAACGATTCGTTATGGTAGGAAACACGATCCTTTTTCTCAGCGATGTGTAAAATTTTCACAGGGGTCATAGCCATTTTTACCCGAATACCCATGTCGTTATTTTTTTTTTCCAGAAGGCGGTTTGGCAACGTTATACGTATCGGGATGAGAATTTCGGAAATTAAAATTGAGAAATTCGTTGATTTAAACTGAGGATTTCGTGGATTAAAATTGAGAATTTCGTGGATTAAAACTGAGAATTCCGTGGATTAAAACTGTGGATTCCGGGATTAAAATGTAGATTGAGCTTATAAAAAATAAGGAATTATGAGTGGCGAAACAAATGTTTAGTCGATCGAAAGTAAAGAAACATTCGATTCGCCACCCGTAAAAACATTTATTTCGCCACCCGTAAGCGCACATTTTGTTGACGCAATTGTTTTTTGTTCTCTGTGTATAAACCCAAAACAAACGGTCCACGATCGCGATGCCATCGATTACTACATTTTCTAATATAAGAGGAACTTATATTCTAGCAAATATTATGGGACATTCGGGTAATAATCTGCTAGAGTGAAAATTACCATATTTCTTAGCAGAATGTGTTAAGTTTAATACGAATGTTTGCTGGGATGTCACTGTAGTTTCCATGTGCCCGAAAGTTCTGACCCTGAAGATATCTGCATGGGACCAAATTTAATCATGTTACAACGGCTGTATTTTGCACCGCACAAACTTTGCTCGGAGAAGTTCACCTGGAGAATAAAATTCTACAAGTAAACAATTTCATTCGTCTTCCTAAAGCGGCGAATTGATAGACTTGCCAAATATGAAATTTGATGTCGTGCAAATATCTTCACGGTCACAAGTTCCGTCGGTTTTTACCACATTTATCGTAATCTCTATCAGATTTCTATGAGAGCAAAATTCATCAAGATATAACGTCTGTATTTTGCATCTCACTAACTTTGAGAAGTTCACCTGGAGAATAAAATTCTACAAGTAAACAATTTCATTTTTCTTTCTAAAGCCGTGCATTGATAGGGACTTCCCAAAGATGAATTTTGATGTCACGCTATTTTCAGAGTCATAAGTTCCTTCGGTTTTTACCAAATTTAAGATAATTTTTATCAGATCATTCTCTCAGTGCCACCTTCAAATTGACTCAGTGGATCCGCAAGACCCAAAAAAAGGTGTCGTTCCACCTAAGATCTGTCCCAACTATACGTATCACTGCCTTGAACAAATTTTCGCCACCGAGCGATTTGCTGCATTGAATCGGCTAACTACTTTCACCCTGAGAAGCCGTTGCCCGAGTAATTTCGCGGTGAAAAAAAAGGAAGGAAAATTGATAACGAAAGGAAATAGACGGCAGGTCAGGCAGATTAGTCGATTCGTTCGAGAGTGTTCCCGTGAAATGATCATTTCCTCGTGTCGCCAGAGGGAATGGAGCGCGTAAGACGATATAGAGAAAGTGAATGTTTATATATATAAACGCGAAGACGGAAGCTGAGGTATATTTAGGATGAAAGAGGTGAATCGTCGTGCGGCAAAGATGGGTCAAGCGCCCGCGGAAGGCTCGAACTGGCGCGATACCCGGATGCTCCCCACGGCGATCGTTGCTCGCGGACAATGGCTTGCGTAACGAGCTATTACCGTACCGTAGCGTTAAATCTGGCAGCACCGAGGTTTACCCGCGGCGTTTCTTTATTTCGCGTTTGCTAGTCGGGGGTTTCTTTTTTTAATTTATTATTATTATTCCTTTCAAGCATATCAGGAGTGCCCGCGGCCTCGATATTACGTGCGCGGTCATCGATTGCCGCCGGGCAATCGGAAACGTTTAATTCGCACCGATTAGTTCGTCGGGTGCGCCGGCCTGCGGCATTCGTCCGTCAGTCATTCGATTTTCGTGCAACTCGCGGTTCGTGGGTTTCCGATTTTTTTTTTTTTTTTTTTTTTTTTTTTTTTTTTTTTTTTTTTTTTTTTCATAGCAAATTCCGTCGGATTTAACGTCCATGGAGTTTTCTATTTGAAGCGCCGGTCAACGCTAAGTTTGGGTCCACTGGTTACGGAAGAGTAACAAGAAAAAAAAGTGTAAAGAAATTTGCACCTTTGATGACCTTCCTCAGTAATTACAATTTTGCGCCTAGCTTTCTCCATGACAAAGTCCGATGATTAATTTTTGGCCTCCTCGCGAAGGAAGCTATACACAAAGTTGTAATTAATGACTAAGCCATGTACAAATGATTTTGCACCTTTTTAAGAATTTATTTTTACAGGTGTTTTTTACTAACTTTTTAAATTGACTTATCTTTTTTTTTTTACCGATTTTTAAATTTGTTTTACTCATTTTATTTTGCTGCTCTATCGGTAATGTCGCCCGTGTACGGCTGTCGAAAACGCGAACAATATTTTTGCGACTCACGATATTTCACGATGATTTTTGCGTCTGTTGTGAATTACGGATAAAAAAAAAAATTCAAGACCTTATAAAATTCAACAAGTGGTTCGATTCTTGCCGAATTCAATAGGACACATGGGTCCATAATAGTTTGTTTATATCGAATTTCTGAGCCAAATATCCAAAAAAAATGATGAGAGCTAGAGTGCAAGAAGATATTTTTCGAAAAATTGTAAATATCCCAAAACCAAGACCCTCGACCGATTCTTACCGAGTTCAATAGCTTTTTTCTAAACGTGATTTTTCGACGTTTTGGAACATTCTGAACACGTTTACATGAAAATCCCGAAAAAAAAGTTCACGAAATAAAAGCTTCCTCAACGCGGAAGCGAAAAGAGTAAAATTCTACTTCCAACAAATTTCGGTCGAGTCCTCGATTTCGTCGGACGATCTGTCCGATGTTCCAGGCTCGTTCCAGTTGTATATAAACCGGCGGCACTGTTTCCCGTCGATCGAACTGGTTCGCGGATATAAGGTCTTTAACCTTCTCTGTACATGCTAGTTACGACTAGCTGGACTAGTCGAGCGCGAGGTGCGTCTACAGGCGTAGGAGAAAGACAGGCCCGGCTCTCTTTCTCCGTCTCCCACGTTTTACTCGCGACTCCTGTGGGGCTCCTCCGGCAAGTTCGCCAGTGCGCACACGCACGTAATCCGTAAGTGGACGTGCCTTATACACTACCTGGTAGTTAAACCGCCTCCGATGGTTTAGAGTCGCTACGAGCCTCGGCAAAGTAATTTACGCTGACGGGTGTGCGCGCGCATCAACGTCAGCATCATTGCGACCTGGACCGGATCTCTTCGTCCGTTGCCGATCTTCCGGTCGTCGTCGTCGTCGCCGACCGATCAACGACGACTTGAAACCGTCCCTGGGGCAGATACGAGAGAAAGTTTAGGTGCGCTGTTCGATGTCACTAACATAACGACACGTGACCGAATAACCATCTATATTTAGCTGATGATGAAAATCACGACTAGACAAGATCAAGAATCTGGACAACTTCTGCCACCTTGCATCTTGCTCCTAGGTTTTGATTTTTGGTTTTACACGCGCACGCGCACCATCATCAGCATCATTGCGGATTGACCTGGACCTTATCCGCTGGTTTTCCATGCGTTGTTGTTCTTCCAGTCGTCGTCGTCGCTGAGCGATCAACGACGACTTGAAACCGTCCCTGGGGCAGATACGAGAGAAAGTTTAGCTGCGCTGTTCGATGTCACTAACATAACGACACGTGACCGAATAACCATCTATATTTAGCTGATGATGAAAATCACGACTAGACAAGATCAAGAATCTGGACAACTTCTGCCACCTTGCATCTTGCTCCTAGGTTTTGATTTTTGGTTTTACAAGCGCACGCGCACCATCATCAGCATCATTGCGAATTGACCTGGACCTGGACCTTATCCGCTGGTTTTCATCCGTTGTTGTTCTTCCAGTCGTCGTCGTCGCTGAGCGATCAACGACGATCCGAAACCGTCTTGGGGCAGATACGAGAGAACGTTTAGGTGCGCTGTTCGATGTCACTAACATAACGACACGTGACCGAATAACCATCTATATTTAGCTGATGATGAAAATCACGAGGAAACAAGAGCAACTATCTGAACAACTTCGGCCACCTTTCATCTTGCCACAAGGTTTAAAAAAAAAGTATATGTGCTCGTGCACCATCTGCAACATCGTTGATCGATTTTTGCTTCCTCATAGCAATTCCGTGAGATGTAGACACTTTTTATGTTATAAAAAAGTTGCACAGCAATTTGCACATGGCTTCCTCATTGATAAAAACTTTACGCACAGCTTTCTCTACGAGGAGATCAAAATCGATCAAGGAATTGTATAATAGACAAAGCTGTGCGCAAAATTCTACTAAATAAGGAAGCCACGTATAAATTATTTTGCCCTTTTTTCGTAACATAAAAAGATGTCTACATCTCATAAAATTGTTACGAGGAAGCCAAAATCGATCCACGAAGTCTCCCGTAGAGAAAGCTGTATGCAAAATTCTAATAAACGAGGAAGCCGTGTGCAAATTATTTTGCACCTGTTTATGCGCGCGCTCACCGAAATCAGCATCATTGCGAAACACACCGCCGGTTTACTTTATACGTTGAACATGTTTTATCGGAAACATCCGACCACCTAATGAATTACGTTCCCTGATTGCTCATTTTTGGGGAATTATCTTCGGGGATAACAATTTGCGTGGAGTTTTTTTTTCGGCAGCTGTTTGATGCTCCATTACGTTGTCCGTTCTCTTTGTCGAGAGAACAAAGCGCTGACACGCTTGTAATAAAAATTCAGCGGCAGGTGTTTTTTTTTTTTTTTTTTCTTCGGTACCGGTACATAAACCTCTTTGGCGCGAACATTCGCGACAGGTGCGAACTATCATAATACCACTCGAGTGTATCAAAGCGACTATCGCATCGAGCCTCGTCCCTTCTGTTTGTCCCGAGCGAGCTGCGCCGATCTCGCAGTTTTCACCGTGACAAGTTGCTTTCCCTCTCGGTCCGGTGAATTATCATGAAAGCTGGAGAGAGATTCGACGCAAACTACGTATGCACAACTATGACGGATTATATCTCAATGTTAGGATAATCGTTCGCCAGTTAGCACACGTGAAGTCGGCGGAGAACTCAAATAAAAATATATGAACAACACAATTAGCCTCACGCATGCTTAATTACGTATCATTATATTTTCATATCTGCGTGTGGTCTGCAAATCAACAGTTAATGCTCTTGTACATTATCTTTTCTCGTTACATGACTTTTTCTACGCGGCTGTTTTGCCTCTCGAGGCTGTCTCGTTCGGAATGGATACGAAACTTGCTCGGCACAATTTTGGTCATTTTTATTCACTGTTACTTTTTTTTTTAATATTCATACCCGACGATTTTTCAACATTATCGCAACAGCTTTAAGGAAAACGAGATTCTTTGTAAGGAAATTGGACCCGAGTAAAATAAAAATTTAACACGCCTTAAAAGGCAAAAGTTTACTCTCCTCGAGAACGGGATTGTTTTTTTTTTTTTTTTACTTTAGACGATTGTAAAACCATAGTTAACACTCTTGTACATAATTGTACCTCCTTAGACGACTTTTTCTACTCGACTGACCTGTCTCATTCAGAACGGATACGAAACTTGCTCGGCGCAGTTTTCGTAATTTTTGTTCGATGTTACTTTTTTTAAAATATTCTGACCGGACGATTATTCAACATCGTCACAACGGCTTTAGGGAAAACGAGATTTTTTGTAAGTACATTTGTACCGAGTAAAAAAAATGAAACACTCCTTAAGAACGGCAAAAAGTTGACGCTCCTCGAGAACAGGATTATACTTTTTCTTTTACGTTGAACGATTCCTCGAAACTTCTCTCCGGCCTACGAGAATTGTCGAGTGGCTCGTCTGCGCATGCGCGAGCCACATGGAGGCTCTCGTTCATATATGCGTGTAATTAACGCGCTAACGCGAGCTTGGCTCTCCAGGTCGTTGGGTCACGAGGCTCTGCCATATTTTGCTATATTTGTATATATATATATATACACACCAAACATAGCTGTGTATGGCATAAGAGAGTAAAGAGTGAAGAGCGAAAGCCTTAAGCTTTCGCCTCTCGAACGACCGTGTGCGTCACGACGGTTTTAACTACTGTTTGTATTCGTTTCTTTTTTACTTCATTTAACAATGACGTAATAATTTTTATCACAATCATTTTATTACATAGATCGATAAAACTCTTTTACACCAATCTGCTCAACGTCGCGGTATAGAAAAAAAAATGTACTCGCCATAATTCGCAACGCATATTCCGTTAATTCCTTCGTATATCTTTCTCGATGTTTATTTTTCCCCCCGTCCAGTTCCACGTAGAACGGTATGCCGCGGGCTGTCTCTCGGTTTATGAAGTGGGAATTATAAAATAAACCATGCGCCTCGGCAACTGCTGCGGTCGAGCAGCAGCCATTCCTCTTGTCTACTGCGTTTTTTTTTAATATACATGTTTTTTTATTTTTCTCATTTTCTTCCTCGCCAGAAGAGCTCTTTATTTTTTCACGCTGCGGTTTACGCGATTGCTCGTTTCTTTTTTTCACGATAATTTCTCTCTCATTTCACGCAAAACATCACAGACATCAATCGTTCTTTTAATCCTAGAATTCGTGTATGGGGTACAAAAGTACCCCAGACGATATGCAAACTGCCCTCCTAAGGTAGACATTGACATTATCGACTTGGGACTTCCACAATAATTTTGTTCCATGATTTGACGATGTACGGAGGCCGGTAATAGCCTCAGTTACTCGCGGGCTGTCGCACAGGACGCCAACGCAGCGCGCTTGGGGTACCAAAATACCCCAGTCAGGAGTTCCCGTTAGTGAGTGTAAGTGAGTGTAAGTAAGTGATTTTTTTTTTATTGGGACTATCGGATTTAAGTTACTATTATATAATTTGGACGTATATAGTCGGCATTTTATTTTTTAAGTACTTTTTATATTTTTTAATAATGATAAGTATTATCTTTAATTACCTACAATATTTAAAAAAAATAAATGTTAAAACCCATCCGAAACCAATTTTGTTTACGTTTTCATTGATTTTTTCGACGTTACGAGTTTTTGATTTTTTCATAAAAAGTCCGGTTTTTGGCAATTTTCGTTACGTTTTGCGCTAAGGAGGATTGTCACCCCAAATTCGATTGCCACCGACAAATTCGATTTTATTAAAAATTTTATTAAACTTTAGGGGGCTAAAGTTTAATAAAATCGAATTTGCCGCATACCATCCTCTTCCTTATGAAAAACCGAAGAGATTCATGTGCGGCAAAAGCCATTTACTGCCCATAGGACTCTTGTACGTCGAAGAAACGCGTGGGGTACATGTGTACCCCAGTCACAAGTTAGAAGGTAGAAAAAGTGATACATAAGCTCCAGGGTTAAGGATTTACCGAATGTTTTGAGAGGTCGCGGACTCCTGTTGAGCGCTTTATTGAAAATCGAAAGCAAAAATAAAAAATCTTTGATATCTACGAAGTTTTTATTTTTTAAATTTTTTCCCGAAGGCTTAGTCGTTCCGCACGACCAGTTTCGCTGATATCCGAGATAAATTATTGAAAGGAAGTCTCGTGGCTGCGTATCTTACGTACCTCTCTCAGGTAGTGCACCGTACTTTCTCATACACGAATAACCGGTAAACCTCCTCGCGTACCATTACGTGAAGCTCTACTCTCGAAAAAAAAATCCATTGTAACGATTTCTATACAAATTATTCTCACCGCACCGTGTTACACTGTATGAAGCCGAGCCCCGTTATATAATAATACACGACGAACAGTAGCTAGGAGAGTGTCTCGACTTTCTACGTAAACATACTTGGAATATAAATAAATTAAAAAATAATAATAATAATAAAAAGTATACTGGGCGCTGTTATACCAGACTGTGTGAAATATTGTTATAGTGGGCTTCTTCTAACTTTATGAATTATTCTATCGCTTAAAGAAAATAGTGCTGAAAACATACTATGTCGAATTTTTTTTTGTTTCTTACATTTTTTTCTCCTTACATTGAGGCCTTCTTTCGCGAGTGCCGTCGGTAGTTTCCCTCCATTGAATGACCTCAAGAAATCAATACGAGTACGAACACGAGAGTATTCGGTGATAAATTGTTATACAAATATGGAATTGGATTTATATATATATTTTTTTTTGTCACGCTGTCCATTTCAAAGTTGTTTATTTCACGTAATAAAAAGTATTCTGAGCGATATCATCCTAGACTATGTTAATTATTATAATTTAGTGGGCTTCTCTTTATTCATGAATTATTCGATCGTTCAGAGAAAATAGTGTTGAAAACTTTTTAATTTTCTTTTCTCGTGTCTTCTTTCCTTGCACCGCGAACTGTGGACCCGATGGCTCGCGAGTTTCGTAGGAACTCTCTCTCCACCGAATGACCGAAAGCGACGAATGCCTTCTGGACAATCCGCGAGGCTGAAGGCCAAGATCAGAGAGTATTGGGTAGGAAATTATTATGCACACATGAGACTGGAATAAAAAAAGAAATCGTTTCTTTTGAATTTCAATCTCTCGATGCACGTTCTATGCTTGAAGTAGTAATAAGTATTCTGAGTAATATTATACCAGACAGTGTTAAATATTGTAATTTAGGCTTCGCCTACATTCATGAATTATTATATCGCTCAGACGAAATAGTCTTGAAAACGTATTATGCTGTAATTTAAAAAAATATATATCTACAAAAATTTTCTTTTATTTAAAAATAAATTTTTGTTTCATTTTTTCAATCCTTACACCGCGAATTATAGACTCGGTGGCTCGCAAGGGTCGTCAGAACTCTCTCTGCCCCGAACGACTGAAAGAGACGAATGCCTTCTGGACAATCCGCGAGGCTGAAGGCAAAGATCGCCGGAGAGAGTATCGGGTAGAAAATTATTATACACGTATGGGATTGGATTGTTTTTTTTTATGTTTCTCTTGTCTTTCGATTTCTCGATGCACGTTGTACATTTCGAAGTCGCGGTAGACATCGCGTCTACGTACACATACATATCTGAACGTGAAACTCGAAGTCGATGAGCACGAGAGACCGCAAGAGGTTCCGCTCAGGCTGGAGAGAAGATTCGACCTCGATTCCCTTCTCGGAGCTCGATCATCTAACTCTTCTCTGCTGTTGTACCTCCCACGCCTCTGCCGGATCGTGAGCTCTTGCGAGTCGTCGGTATAACACAGATCTGTCTGCTCGTGACCCAAGGACGAGTTTCGCGGTCGGCAAAGCCCTCGGAGAATGTGCAAATAATACAGTAAGAACCTTCTCCATTATTTGAGTCTCTATGAATATTTCGGGTCGAAATCAACGGCCCGAAGTCGAGCCCCATCGAATAGCCTGTTATAACTTTCTATATTGATATGATACAACACCGGAGATATTTATTTTTTTAAATATACACTATAAAAATAAATTGTAATGTACTGGAAGTTGAAATTTGCTAACATCACTTAGATTAATTGATCATTAATGTACTTTTATTGTAAAGTAAAAATACGAGATTTTAAGATTACAAATCTTCTGCCTGAAATTTACAAAAATTTCGATTGGAAATACAAGTTTTACCGTAAAATTGCAACGCGCGCTTTGAAATTTCAGAAACATTTTCGGTAAAAAAGCTTCCAATAACGTTTATTAATTTTCAAACAATTTTTTTTGACACTGTAGATTAAAAAAATCTATCTATGTTTGTAGATAATTTATCCATGTTTATAAAAAAAAATGTAGATAGAGTAGATAGATAGTAGTAGAAAATATAGATACATAGGTTTTCTAACAGAATCTGTTATAAAAAATTGCGCGAGTGCGATCGCGGTTTTTCGTGCGACACGCGCTCAGTGCCTATGTTTCCATTGGTAGAATAATCGTTATACGGATAAACGCAGGAATATTGTATGCGTCCTGGCTGGCGAGATCGCCGTGGCACGAATGCGAGATGGGCACTGGCCCGCGCAGACACGCTCTGCTTGTCACCGACAACGCGAAACTCATTACCATCGGTCGTTTCGTACACACGGCAGTTCGTCAGCAACGTTGTGGCTCGCGTCGGAGCAGTAATATCGCAGTGGAATTCACGCCAATAATCGAATTGCGCAATCGGAATGAAATACAAAAAACCAACAAAATAAAAAAAAAAAAAATAAAGAACAATATTGAAGTGTGATTAATTGGGTGGAGGAGATGCGATGTGTGTTGTTAGACTGTTCGTCGGATTCTTCGGGCGTTAATCTTCGTCTGGTGAATGCGTATCGAAGGCTCGCGCTCGTATATAGGAAAGTAAAGCAAGAAACGACCGAGAGGCCGTAAAAGCAGAAGCGGGTCATAACGGAATAACTTGATCCTTCGTGACCGCTCGGCGTGAACTTGAAACCGCGCCGCAGCCACGGATCGAGACGACGACGATTCGTAAGAGAAATTTTTTTCTCTTACATCAAAGGGATTACATTTTTACGTAACTGGACTTGTTTACCTTTTGGTTTTGTAACATCCTGACTTTTGTGTTTTGTATTCACAACGAAATACAAATTAATAAATTTCACTTTGTATTTGCGAAAAAAAGGTGGAACACGTTTTTATGAATTCGCGGTCTTCTACCGGGACTGATATCATAGAGAAAGATTTGAAATCTTTCTCTGTGACGTCACTTCCTGTTTTAAAAATCTCGTTATCTACCGGACGTGACGTCATCTAAGAGAAACGTCACTTCTGGTTCTAGGGAAAACGTCATTTCCGGTTTGAAAATGTCATTTTTCGACCGAAAGCGACGTCATTTAGGGAAAACGTCATTTCCGGTTTGACAATGTCATTTTTCGACCGGAAGTGACGTTATTTAGGAGAAACCTCACTTCCGGTTTGAAAATCTAATTTTTTCGACCGGAAGTAACGTCATCCAGGGGAAACGTCACTTCCGGTTTAGAAATCACATTTTTCGGCTGAAAGTGACGTCACCTAGAGGAATCGTCACTTCCGGTGTGACAATCTAAATTTTCGACCGGAAGTGATGATCTCCCTAGATGATGTTTTAATCTGCGACGTCTAAAATAAAATACATTGTTATCGTAAGCATTTCGAGCTTACAATCTGCCAGTGATTTCATTAATATATGAACGATGACACAAGGCCGTATTTTCTTGCGGTCCTTGGCCCACGGTTCCTATCCTATCTATTCTACAATACAAGACAGATGAGTAGTCACGAAGTCGTAAAGAAATTTTGTCCTCTATATATATATATATATATATATATATATCGGCGAATTTCACGGGTCGGGCGAGTCACAAAACAAGAGTCGACCGAGAAGCTGGAGGCATTCCGGCAAAACAGCCGAAGTGTTCCTCCGGGAGAACCCGGGATTTCCTCATTACTCGTAACTCCGTCTTCGTACGCGCGCTCGAGTCGTCTTTCGCGTGAAGATTCTGTTCCGTACCTTTTGGTCTTTTCATCTCTGTCTCTCACACCCGCTGCGCCAAGGATAACCGGAAGTAGCAACGGCCCTAATCCTGCAGTCCCGCGCAGACACCGGAGAAACTTTATCGAAAGTCCTTTCCGTCCTTTCCGTCATTCATTCGAGGTGGCTCCTGTCCGAGACACTCGCACAACCCGTTCCTCCGGATTTCACTGCGTGCACGAGCCAAGACTCTCGGGAATTTCTTGGGTACACAAGGCGACAATCCGGACGATGCTCGGCGTAGAAAATTCCTCACGATTCCTCGAGGGGGAAGTAACTATTGTGCTGTCGTATTAGGAGAGCGTAGACAAAGGGAACGCTTTCGGGCTGGAGGAAGATGATTCCCGTGGAGACTGGAGAAGGGTCTGGAGATGGACGTGCTGTCATAATTTATTTACCGAGTTTGCAAGTAAAATTCGACGGATCGTTCGCTGCCCAAAAATCACAGAGCGACAAGTGCTATTTTCACATTGCATTCAGGCAAATTTTACTCGTAGCATGGTATGGTAAATTTCGACCAGGCAACATGGCACACTAGCGCCACTACTAGCGATATAGGAAATGTTGATAGTAGTTATAGCAATTTTTTCCGAATCCATATGGTCATTATTTCCTGAAGGCGGGTTGACAAAATTTTGCCAATCTGGCTAAGAATTCCATCATTAAATCTAAGAATTTTGTGGCTAATACTAAAAATTCCATGGCTAACAATAACAATTTCTTGGATTTAAACTAAAAATTCCGTAGATAAAAGTCAGTGTACTGGGGCAAAATACAAAACTTATCAACACCGATATAGTAAATTCGCTCATATTAATGACCTGTAATGGATGACCTGTAATGGATATACTGATTGCGCAGTACAGCAAAAGATCTGCTGTACGTAGTACACTAATTTATTTACCGAGCTCGCAAGTAAAATTCGGAGGATCGTTAGCTGCCCAAAAATCACAGATGTGTGACTAGTTTTTATTTATTGGTGTTATTCAGTAATATTACATTTGACCCATAGCATTGCTTGGACGTAATAGCGAACGCATCAATACCAATAGTAAATTCGGTCAGTTTGACGGGGCTGAAGTGGATGTACTTCTCGTTTAGTATGTACTTGGAGGCTCCCAGGAATGACCGGACGGCTCTGGTGAGGCGACGTCCTTCATGCCGAAGATCCCTCTCTTTCTCCCAAGGGAGCAAGAGACGTCCAGGGATTGAGGGAGGGCACGAAATCCAACACCACCCACATCCTATCCTGTTCTCGGAGGGCACGGATTCCGATGTTTCACACGAGCACGTAACCCAGCAGGGATTTTAGTCGCACGTCTCATTTCCCGCTGGCATCCTCTTTCAACTCCTCGATTTCCGATCGTTTTATCATCGTGCCTAGTCAGCCACTGAGACGAAGAATGCGATACCGAAACGCCGAGCGTGATCGGTATGAGAAAAAGATAAACAGTATTTGGCTTTGTTTGGGAAATTCATTTTCCCACCACGAAGTGCGTGGCTACATCGTCAAAAAGATTTGTTCATTCAAGAAACTTTTTTGTCCACATACTTCCATAATTACTTTCTCGTTTATTTTACAAAAAAAATATATGTAAAAGTAAGAGACATTTTTGGGAAAAGGGCACGATTTTTGTGTGAAATTAACAGGAAAGAAATCGTGGACTTTTGCGGACTAGATAAGTTGGTTCCTATTTTACTGTGCACAATGTTCAATCGGATGACGATACGCAGACCAAATTTAATGGTACAATAATAATCGGTATTGCGCAGTCTGTCTGACCCTTCGATCCAATAAAGTGCCTCGGACCGGACCGTCGAAGCTGAGAAAACGATATACACGGTGAATCGTTAGCCTTGGCTCGCGGTTTGTCGGCCAGCCGCGAATTCGATCCCCATCGAGATCAATTTTCAATCTCCATTCACCGTCTTCGCACGGCAAAACCGACCGACCTACTATAACGAGGTACTCCCTGTTTCTACAGAGGTGAAGGCAGAAGTGGAGCTCGATCGGCTTTCGATGTTGCAACGATACCACGAAACTCGGTTAGAAGAATTCAAATATCGTTGGGCAATGAAACCGATCGAAGTTTCGTTAGTGTTCCGAGGTTACCAACGGACCGCACGATATGGATACTCAAATTTTGTGCAATATTTCCCGTGGTTTGTGACGATACTGCGGATGATATTCGAAACTCGGCAACGCAATATTGAATCACTTTTATCCTTAATAATACGGAATTTAGAGATTAAGGATGCAATTAGAAACAATTGAATAACGAAACTTTTGAGAAAGCGAACACCCGAAACTGCTGCGAAAGTTGAGAAATTCGTCCTTTCGGATTTTTTAGAGCGAAGGATCTCCGCTGCTATAATTTCATAGTTTTGGCCAAGATCACTATTTAATGCCCCCTATATCAGGCACATTTTCATCTCTACCACTCACAGCTCTAGCAGCAAACAACTCTACCGACTTAGAACTATACCAGAAAGTGCAAAAACTCTACCAGAATCAAAATAAAACTCTACCAGAATCAAAATAAAACTCTACCGGAATCAAAATAAAACTCTACCGGAATCAAAATAAAACTCTACCGGAATCAAAATAAAACTCTACCGGAATCAAAATAAAACTCTACCGGAATACAAGATTACGGTCTAGCCTTGTATTCCGGTAGAGTTTTATTTTAAGTCCGGTAGAGTTTTATATCGATTCTGGTAGAGTTTTTTTCACCTTCTGGTCGTGATTTTGGTAGAGTTGTGAGTGGTAGAGATGTAAATGTGTTTTTCGATTTTTGAGTGGAAGCGACTTTACAACACGTGTGTACACTGAGAACACCGCACTAACACACCTATGTGATAGTGCGAGTTCCAGCCCAGTGGCGCAAGTGAGCCCACTCTCCCCGAAGCCATGCCATCGTTGAACACGCTTGCGACAACATTTGGAGTAATCTTCAGAACGGATGCACCGTCGTTGTTCCGTGAGAAATTAAAAACGGAAATTTGTAATGAAATTCCAGTATTTTTTCGTGAAATTTGGAGGGTCCAATATTCTCGAATTATATCGTGGCATCTCAACTATTCATCTGAACTCGGTGTTTGAGTGAGTCGCACTGGAACGCTATGTGACACACAATTTCTTTTGGGGGACGATAGCTATTAGAGATATAACCGGTCATGGGGACTCACGTGCCGAAGAAAATTATAGCCTAGACACGACCCCGGCATTCTTGGATGGTAACGTGAAGGGACACTGGTCCAATCTTGATTCCCTCTTAAGATTCGATAACGACATGTCGGGACGAGAAGTTAAGGATTGACCAGACATTGTAAACCTTTGAAGTGGTTCTAAGTATCTTTTAAGAAATTTCCTGAGAGGATTGGGTAAGACATTTTATTTAAAATCCGATCCTTTTTTAAATCACTTCGTCACCGAGACATTTGAGGACTTTTATGACGATCGAAGTACCGAAAGCACAAAACAGTCGGTATTTCAATACTCGTAAAAGTGTCCTCGAGATCAAAGCAGCAGAGGGCAAAAAGAGGGCATCGAAGCTGATTCCTTGAAGCTTTTAGAGTTCCTTAATTTTTTAACGTATTCCCTTAGAGGGAATGTCGAGTTACGTACTAAGGTAAACGGCCCAGTTTCCACCACTGTCCCAGTTACCGCCATTAATCGCAATTTATACTAATAATAAATAGGATATACGTTAAATACAAATTAAATTGACGGCATGTTGAAGAGCAGTTTGCTCTTGATTAATGCCATGATACGTATATTTTTTTATAAAATGTTCCCTTTAACAATTGAAGATGGCGGAAACTGGGCCTAAAGGTGGCGGAAACCGGGCCGTTTACCTTATGTAGGGCGCGGCGCAGCATTTTGAAATGATCCAAAGTATCTTTTAACAAATTTCCTGAGAGACTTGGGTAAGACATCTTTTTTACTTCCGGTCCTTTTTTTAATCACTCTGTCACAGAGACATTGGAGGACTTTTGCGACTATCGAAGTACCGAGAGCACGGAAATCTCGGTACTTCAATACTCGTAAAAGTGTCCTTAGGGTCAAAGCAGCAGAGGGCAAAAAGAGGGCAGCGACACGGCTTCCCTGAAGCTCGTAGCGTTCCTTAATTTTTTAACATGCTCCGCTAGAGGGAATGTCGAGTTACGTACGATGTAGGGCGCGGCGCAGCATTTTGAAATGATCCAAAGTATCTTTTAACAAATTTCCTGAGAGACTTGGGTGACACATCTTTCTTACTTCCGGTCCTTTTTTTAATCACTCTGTCACAGAGACATTGGAGGACTTTTACGACTACCGAAGTACCGAAAGCACGGAAATCTCGGTACTTCAATACTCGTAAAAGTGTCCTTAGGGTCAAAGTAGCAGAGGGCAAAAATATTACATCGACACTGCTTCCTTAAAGCTCTTAGAGTTCCTTAATTTTTTAACATATTCCCTTAGAGAGAATATCCAGTACCAGAAATGATCCAAAATATCTTTTAACAAA
This sequence comes from Stenichneumon culpator, assembly GCA_964017025.1. NCBI lineage: Eukaryota > Metazoa > Arthropoda > Insecta > Hymenoptera > Ichneumonidae > Stenichneumon > Stenichneumon culpator. Next base: position 16,447,017 of record OZ024772.1, on the reverse strand, counting down.
TTTCCTGAGAGACTTGAGTAAGACATCTTTCTTACTTCCGGTGTTTTTCTTAATCACTCTGTCACAGAGACATTGGAGGACTTTTACGACTACCGAAGTACCAAAAGCACGGAACTCTCCGTACTTCAATACTCGTAAAAGTGTCCTTAGGGTCAAAGCAGCCGAGGGCAAAAAGAGGGCATCGACACTGCTTCTTTGAAGCTCTTAGAGTTCTTTAATTTTTTAACATATTCCCTTAGAGGGAATGTCGAGTTACGTACTATGTAGGGCGCGGCGCAGCATTTTGTTTGCATTAACATGTGATGCGCGGAGATGGAGGGAGGCGAAGAGTAAAAAGGCGTTCGGAACGTGGTGCCGTCGGAGTGCCAAAGCCAACATCGACAGTGGCCATATATCGAAGTGATCCGTGGAGGCAGCGCACAGGGAGAGCAGGTAAATTCAGGGGCGTCCGGCAACGGTCGATCATTAAACCGTGAAGAGCGAGAACGAAAACGGGTTTGCTTGAGGCCCCTGCGCTGTACAGCAACACCGTGGAGGAAGCCAGGTCGAGGCTTTCATTACCGTTGTAAGACTACGGGCTCAGGGCCGTCGTTACGCAACGACGCCCGGTTACGCTTCGCTCCGAAACAAAACAAAAAGAAGTCACTGGGAAATTATTTCGAATTAAAAAAAAGCCAAAATCAAAAATAATTTTCGGCTAACAGTTTCCCGGTATTATTTTTGCAAAGAGTTGTTTAGAAAAACTGTAAAATTTGTATAATATAATGTTTTATTATAAAAAATAAAAGAGGAGTCGGCAGAAAGCGCGTACAAGCCGCTCCGAAATAAAACATAAAATAAAGTTACTACGAAAACACTTCGATAAAATGCAAAAAAATTCGTCCGACAGTTTCTCGTTATTATTTCTGCAAAAAGCTCTTGAAAAAAGCGATCAAATTTTTATTATCGAAAATACCGTGAAAATGTCGAAACAAAAGTTTCGGTGTGTGGAATCGACACAAAGCTCATACAAGCTGCTCCGATATAAAACATAAAATAAGTTACTACGAAATGATTTCAATAAAAAAGAGAAATAAAAATTTAGACCGAAAATAATCGGCCGACAGCTTCACTTTTTTTTTTTAACAAGAAGCTGTTAATGAAAAAAGATCAAATTTTCATTATAAAAATAATGACGTGATAATCGCGAAAGAAAAGTTTCGGTATGTGGAAACGGCACAAAGCTCGTACAAGCTCCTCCGAAATGAAACAAAAGATAAGTTGCAACGAAACACTTCGATAAACAAAAAATTCGTCCGACAGTTTCTCGTTGTTATTTTTGTCAAAAAGCTGTTAAAAAAAGCGGTCAAATTGGTATTATAAAAAATACCTTAAAATTGGCAAAACATAAGTTTCGCTATGAGGAGTGAGCAAAAAGGAGTGAGCAAAAAGCGCGCGTCCTTTTATAGCCTTTCAACGAACTATTCCTCGTTTTGCGGCAAGCGCCAACTATACGATATCGATTCCACCGGCGAGTGAGAGTTTCCGAGCGACTCGGTACGCAAAGGACGATGAACCCGCGACTACTAAACTCATGACTGCCGGTTGGAAAAACAATCGATAACGAGACGAGTGAACGGCGAAACTGTACGGTACGTTATTACGATAGCCAGCGGGCCCTTTGTACGCCTCACCACTATAGTGAGGTTCCTCCTGCGGACACCTGTGTCCGGCTGACATCCGCTAGACCCTTCGACGTCGTAATTCATCGGGCGAGTATATACACAATAACGAATATTAATTATTCCATCCCTCATACCCGTTCGACATCTTCGGCCATCGATCTACCTCAGGCGTTCCATAAATATCTCAGGGATATAAATAATATCGCACTGACTGTGGGAAGTTGTAGAGATGTCGATGACATAAAAAGAAATGCTAATAAATCAAGAAAATCGAGTGGCCAGTCATTTTTATTGCAAGCTCGACCATAGTTGTAGCGTTCAAACTTTTACGTTCGGAACTTTTTTAAATGCGCACTACATTGCAACTTTGAGAGGCACATTTACATCTCTGACACTCACAACTCTACCGGATAACAACTCTACCAGAAACCATCTCTGCCATATTACAACACTACCGTATTAGAACTCTACCGGAATCAAAGTAAAACTGAACCGGACTTGAAATAAAACTCTACCGGAATTGAAATAAAACTCTACTGGAATGGAAATAAAACTCTACCGGAATTGAAATAAAACTCTACTGGAATGGAAATAAAACTCTACCGGAATTGAAATAAAACTCTACTGGAATGGAAATTAAACTCTACCGGAATGGGAATTAAATTCTACCGGAATACAAGGCTAGATGGTAAAGTATTTCGGTGGAGTTGTATTGTATTCAGGTAAAGATGTATTGTAATTCCGGTAGAGTTGTATGTTAATTCCGGTAGAGATTTTGGTAGGGTTCTAATACGGTACAGTTGTGAGTGGTATAGATGTAAATGTGCCTTTTGAGATACAGCGGATAAAATGCTTTCACGGAAGAGCATCCTTTTGCAGTAGATTGTCATTTACCGTAAATTCTTCTCGAATCAAATGGTTTGTATTTTTCAAAAAAAATTTAAGCCAAATTCGTTTGAATAACATAGTAAACATAGTCATATAACATAGTAAAGATAGTACGATATGTTACAAGAGAGGGTATTGCGCGATTTTCGTCGAGGGTGAAGTTTGCCGCGCGAGCTGAGCGAGGGCAGGAATCGCGCGAGGTGAAGATCCGCTGCCTCTCGTGTAGCATACGATATGTTTTTTACGAATTCGTTGAAATAACCAACCTTCCAGAGGGAGTAATGAGCCCTATAACTCCCTGGGTGAGTGAAACAGTACTGCGCATGCGCACAGGTTGATAATGATCATTGGTCAATAATAGACGATTCTCCGACTGCGGTGCGCGCAAGAAACGTGGTTATTCTAGCAGAGTCGGGAAAAAAATATATTCTTGTTAATAAAAAAAAAAAAAAAAAAAAAAAAAAAAAAAAAACGTTAGCTTGTAGAATTTTGTTCTCCAAGTGAACTCCAAATGAACACAGCTGTTATAACTTGATGAAATTTAGTGTCATGCCGATATCTTCAGGATCATAAAAAATCAATCCCTTTTGTATTTCGTTTGCACGAGCCGTCGCTAAATTCTTTCGCAAAGACTCGACGATTACAAGCGAAGGAAACCCACCGCGAATCGAGTCACTACTCGTGAGTCATTGACAACCCGGAAACTATCGCGTCACAAAGTATTACAAATTATAGACGGTAACATTTGTTCTTCAAACTTATTATTAATAATTTTTTACTCGGTGGCCGAAACAATACGTCTCGGGTGTTCGGCGTGCGACCGCTCACAATTTTTCTAAACGTCGCATTAATCATAGCGCCATAGCGAATTCCATGCATCCCTCGAGCCTCGTTGCCTCGCTCCCGGGTTCGCCGGTCCCGGTGAATCGGTAGCCGGTGCTCGTGGAAAACGTGACCGTGCTCCGGAGCCCGCGCGAATAACTCGACGCGGAGAATGTTTCAGCGAAGACACGCTCCGTTCTCGAGAGATGCTGGACTCGCTACGGTCTCGGGAGAAGCGGGCGCTTCTCTGTAGACTCTAAACGCCAAGAGAGCGCCGCGCGAAATATTGGGCATTCTACGGTGCCTGGCTTTTCGTTCCCGTTGGCCTTCCCGGCTCTCTCCGCTTCGTTCTGGAATTGCGGTCTATTTCGAAACTCGTGCTCGAGGGCATGACTTCTCGGGGCTCTTCATCAACTCTCTCAGAAATTGTTTAACGGTCGTCCGAAGCTTATGCAATTCCTAGGAAGCAACTTAGCGCGAGCCACGCCGTTCCACGTGTGTGCGTTAAGTTAGGGACGAGATTAAACGGTTTTTTTTTCTTCCGAGGGCGGAGTTGGTTGGACTCTATACAATCGAAACGCCAAGAAACGCCGCGCGATATATTGGGCATTACACGGTGTCTGCGATGTAAAAAAATAATAATAATAAAATAATTGAAATTTTCATATTGCTTCCTCATAAAAGTTGAACATTCACATTATCATATATCTTTTTCGTGAAAGTTGAAAATTTACATTTTCATATAGCTTTTCCACAAATGTTGAGAATTGAAATTTTCATATCGCTTTCGCATAAATAGTTGAAAATTGAAATTTACAAATCACTTTCTCATTATGTTCCTTTATTCGCAAAGCTTCTTCTATAAGAAAGAATTTTATATATTTTTGGCTTCGTCATAGTGGAAGCTTCGTAAGACACAAACATACATGCGTACATTTTTTTCCTAAATGTGATTTTTTTAAACATTCTGAACACGTGTTCATGAAAATCTCGAAATTTTGTTTTCACCAAAACAAACCGTTCTCTATGAGGAAGCAAAAAATAGTAAATTCAATGTAACGGGCCGGAAGTTTTTATGCAAAAAAAAAAGGTAAACTAAATTTAATTAACAATAGTGACGAAAAATTAACGTACTTTTATAGTAAAATCAATCTGAATGACTAAAAGTAACGTATTTCTTAAGTTTTTAATATACTATACACTATTTTTTTAATCACAATACATGAAATTTAATATACCAGTTTATGCATAAAAACTTCCAGCAACAGTAAACAAAATTTCGTACGAATTTTTTTTACAGACTTTCCGTTTCGATTGGCCTTCCCTGACGTCTCCGTTCCTTTTCGGAATTTCTGTCCATTGCGAAACTCGTGCTCGAGCGCATGGTTTCTCGGGGCTCTTCGTCGGCGCTCTAAGAAATTGTTTAACGATCATCGAAGCTTATGCAATTCCTAGGAAGCGACGGTGTGCGAGCCACGCGGTTCAACTTGTGTGCGCTAAATTACGAACGAGATTGAGCGGATTCTTTTTTATTTAGCTCGTACGTCTCGCTCTCTCTCATTATGAAAATGCCGCGTTACGCAGCAGCGAGTACGGCGTCGAAGGAGACGAGGAGAAGCGCGTGAGAGAGCCGCGTTCCAGCGGAGTTATTCTACATATAGGTTGTTGGGCTACGAGTATACGTTAGATCGAGACCCGGTGTAGATCCTAGACAAGACAACCTACTGCATGCAGGAACTATTAACCAACGCTCTCTCGCCCATTTATAATCGGTAATCGGGTGCCTACCTACACGGAAAATCGTTCTGTACGATAAATCGTTTCACAATGGAACTCCATTATCTCTCGTGCGGCCTGGTGTTTATTGTATGCACGAAGATACACAAACGGCTTGACGCACACTATCCCGAGAGGAAGGATTTATTCTATCTTGAATTGATAGAAACGTTTGGCGAATAAGGAATGCAATAACACATAGAATGCACGTATATTGCATACACATATATAATCGAGAAGTCTCTCGTTGATTCCTCTCACGGAAATAGGTGTGCGATATTGAGGAATTAAAGCTGACGATGGTGGACGGTAATCGAGGCTGTTGAATAATTCTCGATAAGCCAAGAATTCGGAGCCACGGCATCAGATATTTATTGGAATTCGACAGATGCGGTTTAAATTAGGGCATTTCTTAGCTGTTTGATCGTGTCTATAGAAATGAAGGATTCACCTCGGGCATAAAAATTTCAAATAAACTTTACAACAATTATTGTTGTTTCGGTAACAAGTGTCCTTATTTTATTCGGTAAAATTCGTTTGTTTCGGTGCGTGTTCGTTTATCCGAAGCTCCCGAGGTGAGATTTAACCATCTCCACGGCTACAGGACGGCGTACCGGAAGTACGTTAAAACCAGTTTGAAAATCTCATTTTTCGACCTGAAATACATCACTTCCGGTTTGAAAATCACATTTTTCGACCGGAAGTGACGTCATACCGGAGATACGTCACTTCCGGTTTGAAAATCACATTTTTCGACCGGAAGTGACGTTATACCGGAGATACGTCACTTCCGGTTTGAAAATCACATTTTTCGACCGGAAGTGACGTCATACCGGAGATACGTCACTTCCGGTTTGAAAATCACATTTTTCGACCGGAAGTGACGTCATAGACGAAATATGTCACTTCCTGATGTTCGAGTTCCAGAGAACTTCATATTATTCAATCGCTCGAGATCAATAAAGGAAAATCATCGATGATGATGATGAGAAAGAATAAGAGAAAGAAGTCGGGATGGAGTGTTCGGGTTACGGCAGAATCCCAGCCGGGCTCGCCTGATGTTCGAACTGAAGAGAGCTTCGTATTATCCAATCGTTCGAGGCCAATGAAGGAAAATCACCGATGATGATGAAGAAGAATAAGAGGAAGAAGTCGGGAGGGAGTGTTCGGGTTACGGCGTTTAGCGACTCCGAAGTCGTGACCGACTAAGTGGTGGGAATCCGCCCTGAGATCGACTCTCATACGCCTCACCCGCGAGTCTCGAGACTCCGCACTCGCTGCAGTGCTAACACTGCAAGTAGTTTTCATGTCGGACCTCTCTAAATTGTCTCTCTCACTCGCTCCCTCTCTCCTTTCGCATTCGAGCATCCTTCTCGCTCGTGAGTTCTCAGCGGGTCTTCTCACTTTTTCCTCCGATGCCTTGTTCGATCCTTTCACAGTTCTCTGCAACCACTCGATATCCCAATGCTGCAGCACTCTCCGCATTCGATCATTAAAAAATATATATTATTATTAATTTTCTATCTTGCAGTTCAGTCATGCAATCTTTTAACGATCGTAATTGCCGATTTTTTTGTTTTACCTTATGGATGTTAGTCTATCGTGATACGCACTCGGTTCAACCGATTGAATATTTTGATAAAATCGGTACGTAGCGATTTTGGTCGATTAATTTAACGTCATGAATGAATCGGTTTACTTATTATTTGTTGCTGTTTTGTTTTCTATTATATTACTCACTTCCAGTTTGGTTGACATTTGAGTTGAATTTATCCCGCAGCTATTCCAATCTATTAATTACGGTTTCGGATCGTCGGCTTCGACACCATGACTTTTCAGGGGTTGATAGTAACACCACTTCCGGTTTGGCGAAGTTAATATTTAGATAAAATCTATATAATTTTTGGTCCACTAATTTAGTGATATGAATGAATCCGTATATTGATTATTTATCCACTTCCAGTTTGTGGGAGTTGATATTTGGGTCGAATTTATCCCGCAGCTATTCTAATCTATTAATTACCAATAACGAATTTTTCATCTCCCGATGGTAACACGTCCAACTAGATTAGAGGCAGAAAAGAGAGGCTCTGGATCGTCGGCTTCGACGCCACGACGTTCGGATATCCGGACTTTTTAAGGGTTGATAGTAACACCACTTCCGGTTTAACGAAGTTAATATTTAGATAAAATCTACATCATAGCGATTTTGGTCACTAATTTAATGATAAGAATGAATCCGTATATTGATTATTTACCCACTTCCGGTATTACCTACTTCCGGTTTGTGGGCGTTGATATTTGGGTCGAATTTAACCCGCAGCTATTTCAATCTATTAATTACCAATGACGAATTTTTCATCTCCCGATGGTAACACGTACAACTAGATTAGAGGCAGAAAAGTGAGGCTCCGGATCGTCGGCGGCGACAGCACGACATTCGTATATTCCTCCGTGTCTGCGTACGCGTGTGTCTCTGTATTCGAAGCGTGGACGGCAATTAAGCGTCCGATTAGTAATAGATGAGAGCGAGAAGCATCGAGGGCCGTATATGTCTCGGTGGGGGAGCAATTAAGCCATGGAATTGGACGCGTACGTCGTCCCAGCAGGAAGTCATCGTCCGTCCTTCCCGGGATCGAGGGCATTCTACCTGCCAAATCGAATCTTTCCACCTTATTCCGCCATTGATTAAAAACCTTTCACAAAGCCCACGGAGATTGCGCGAGACGCACGGTGTACGGTAGTTTGGAAAATTCTACCAACTCCGCGGCATTCTCCGTGGTTAAAATTGTAACCGCTATTCAATGTAGCATCAAAGATATCGCACAGTTAATTACTTCCAGCTCATCCCAGCTATTACCTTCCATCTTGCCTCACCCGGATAAGCTCGAACTTTCCGAACTAACTTTGCCAGCGTCTACCGACGGCTTTCTTTTTTTTTCTTCTTTTCGTTATTTTCATCGCACCCAGAAAAATTATTTATTCGACGGGTAAACCGCAAATATTTATTTAATTCTGTTAAATATTTATAAAAATTAAATGTTATATATTATTTTTGTAAAAAGAAAAAAAAACAATACAATGTGTACACTTGAGCAGTCACAATTATTATTATTATTATTATTATTATTATTGTTGTTGTTGTTGTTGTTGTTGTTGTTGTTGTTATTTCAAATAAATAGCAGTAGTAATAAATGCACTTTATAAGCTATCGTAATACATTGTCCAGTGATATTGTGTGTACATGTAATTTTTATCCACCCCCACCCTCCCTCAACCTACCGGGCAATTGACGAAGGTCCTTCAGCCCTTGCATAAATATTTACTGAAATGAAAAAAAACGTATTATAAATCTTACATTTTTGGATTTAATCCTAATGTTTATTTTAAGTCGCTTACTGCTCACTCCGATCACCGATTAATCATGGATTAATCGTTTGTAATTGACCTATGCCCATTTATCATGAAAATAAATAAACAAAACAAATATTTATTTGACTCGAATTAACATCAATTTTTCGGCGCGCCGTTCAAGTAAATTATTTTTCCGAGTGCGTGGTCATTATCGTCGTCGCCGTCCGCTCGCCGCGGGGAGAGCGATCGTTAACGAAACGAAGCGCGAATGAGATAGCGGCTGTGCGATACGCTGTGTCAAGGTGTACACAGTACCGCGGTAATCCAGGAGAGAAGACTCGAAGCGGAGGTCCGCGAAGCAATTTCATTCATTATTTATCAAGCCCGCACAGAAACATTTTCTCGAGCAGCGAGTGCCGGCGTTGCGGCCGGCGACTTATTTTCTCTCGGCCGTATCGTTCGCGTCGGTACGAACTCGCGTCCTCTCCGAGCGTTTCGCGGCGTGGGAATACGAACTCGAACGAAGACACGATGACGAGGAACGAAACAACGAACCCACCACTGTGAACTTGTACGCCTCGGCTTTATTTGTTTGTGACTCTTGAGCGATGTCGTCGGCTGCGGCTTTCCTCCATCTGCGGCTCGGTCGACTTCGCTCCTAGACCGCCGACCGTACAGTACTTGCGGGAAACGACGAACGAGCGAATGAACAATCGCGAGGAGAATGTAACGGTCGCAGAGGGGGGGGGGGGGGGGGAGGGGCAAGAAAAAGCAAGGAATAGACAATAATGATACTTTGGTGAAATTAGATGCGAATCGTACGGCAAAAGGCGCATGCGCAATGAAGTTATAACGGGCTTCACCGTTTTGACCCTCCCGCGAGGTGCTAATTGCAAGAATCAACATTCTTCTCTCCCCCCGTCTCGCGCCAGTTAGAACATCATTACGATCGGCAGTGCGCAAGGTTGTGTGAAGAGTATGCTTTTTTTCTTCAAAAAGTTACGAGATTAAAAAAAAACTATCGTTGGGAAAATTTAACGGATTGTGAAGGATAAAGTTTAAGAATATTTGTTCGTATTGAGAATTACAACGTCACGTTTTGGCAATAGTAATGTACGAAAGAACAAATTGTTAGCTGTGTGAACCTGAAGCCAGACTTTAGAGAATCGAATTTTTTAAATTGCATTTTTCGTTTATACTTTAACGGATGCGAAGGTATAGAGATTTTTAGAATTTACTGAGCCCACACGTACATTTCAATTATTTTGAAAAATTGTCAAAATACGGATGGTGGAAGTTTCGAGCAGACCGTATATTTAAACGTCTTGAGGTATAAAAATTATTACGCAATCGAGATGAGATTCCATTATCGATATGTAGAATTAAATCTATCGGCTTTTCCATAAAAACTTTATATAGTTGTACTATGCTATATAAAGTTTCATTCGAATTTTTATAATTTTTTTCAGTACTTTTACGGTACTTGCGGATTACGGCGACTAACGAGGCGGTCGAATCGTCGTAGAGTCGAGATTCAATAGAGATGCTTTTCATATCTCATATAATAAACCATTATCTTTCTTAGCCTCTTTCCTATTGTTCCGATAATTATGTTTTTTTATCGTACTTTTTGTATGTATAAAAAACCATAAAGTTTCGCGAGGGCTTCAGTGTCTGGAGCGATGAACTCGAGTCCTCGTAATAATGGCCTCGCAGTCTATACGATAGTTTGAGGCGACCCACTCAATACCCATTGTCACTCGAGAACAGATGCTCACCCTCGGCGGCTAGTTCGGTGCTCGAATTTTCATAGAAATAGCAGTTTCCTCTGTCGATTCGTAGAGTCTAATATTCATCGGCCGTGGGGAGAGAGAGTGAGGCACAAGGGTGATGCCCTCGAGCGACTGGGTAATCCCAGTCTCGTGGCGCTGCCTCATTCTCTCACTGTGCGAGTTCGGTAAACAAGCCGAAGCGATGCACACACTGGCGCCCCCCGCGGTAGCGTCAGTGAATCATCCTCCGACTCCCCGCCCCGACTCTCTCGGGTGAGTTGTCTGACTAACAGTACGACTTGCACTTCAAAAAATGTATGCTCATTAAGTCAAAATAATAACCGAATGAAAAACAAATTGCAAGTTAATTCGGAACTTTTTTTTAAATAATGATATCGTAGATGCAACTCGTGAAATATTTCAGCGATGAAAAAGGTGAGAAACTGGCGGGTAAATATAGGAGCTCTTTTAATTGAGTTTGAGTCAGCATAGCGTTCTTCTCCGTTGACTCAATCTCCTCGAGATAAGAGCACATGCTGGCGCCTCCTCGCGGTAGCGTCCGTGGGCATATTTACAACTCTACCACTCACAACTCTACCAGAAAACATCGCTACCATATTACGACGGTACCGTATTAGAACTCTACCGAAAGCTCTACCACAGTATGAAAAAAAACTCTACCAGAGTGAACCATTCTCCAACAACTTTGTCACATAACAAGTCTACCGGAATATAGGCGTCGAAGAAAATCTCTACCAGTATCATAACAAAAGTGAGCATTGAAAATGTGGATTTTATGCATAAGAAATCGTATTGTTGGGATTTCAATGGAAAATATTGGGTTGGGAGTAAAATGATTGTTATATTCGTGATCAGCAGGAAAAAATACGTAGACTATAGCCTTGAAACAAAAAAAAATCGATTGAACAACGAATTTTCACTTTTTGAGCCACTTTTGGATAAACGTCGATTTTCGTAATTTTCAAAGGTCGATATCTCGGCTCCCAATAGAGCTATGGAAAATCCAGGGTGCCTATCGTGTTCTACGGAAAGACATACACAAGATTGGACCTTGTCCGAAGTGTTAGAGTCGTTCTACCGTGCCGTTTGAGGACGTTGAAAAACGCGAAAAATGGACTCTCAAGGGGTAGCCTTGGAAATTTTTGATAAATTATTTTTTGTTGGTTTTGATGGTAATTTTTCTTCGTTTATAAAAGTAACTGCGACATCTTCCAATGTATTTTTGTGCGTTGAACATGAAGCTGGTCGAGTCCTAGTATGGTAGAGATGTTTTCTGTTAGAGTTGTGAGTAGTAGAGACATAAATGTGCCCTTCAGTGAATCATCCTTCGACTCCCCAGCTCGGGCACTCTCTCGGTTGAGTTGCCCGGCTAATCACTCCTTACACTTCAAAAAATACATACATCCAAAATTCAAAATAACAACCGAATAAAGAACAAAATGCAAATCAATTCGGATCTTTTTTAAAAATAATTTTTATCACCACCCACAACTCGTGAAGTATTCCAGCGATGAAAAGAAGGTGACAAACTGGCCGCTAAATATAGAAGCCCTTTCAATTGAATTCTAATTGAAGCATCGGCGAACCATCTTCTAACTCCCCATCCCGGGCACTCTCTCGGTTGAGTTGTCCGCCTAATATCACTCCTTACACTTCAAAAAATACATACATCCAAAATTCAAAATAACAATCGAATAAAGTACAAAATGCAAATCAATTCGGATCTTTTTTAAAAATAATTTTGATCACCACCCACAACTCGTGAAGTATTCCAGCGATGAAAAAAAAAAAGGTGAAAAACTGGCCGCTAAATATAGGAGCCCTTTTAATTGAATTTGAGTCAGCATAGCGCTCCCCTCCGTTGTCCCTCAGTCTGCTCGAGATAACTGCACACGGTGCAGAAGGGAGTCGAGTAGAAGTATCGAGTTTCTCGTGTAGGATAGAAAGGGAGCCCTCTCGCACTTTCCCGAAATGCGTGCACGCATCGCCACTCTCGCTGCGGCTCTACGTGCGTTATAGGTATCCGGGGAGTTTGTTGAACGAGGGCGCACGCGACTCGGCTGCGTACGGATGTGGCTGTAGCGCCCGGTCTACGAGCTTCGTGCAGTGCGGGACGCCGGAGGAACCCGATGAGTGTAACTCGCAGGATGCACTGGGCGAAGTGACTCATTGAACGAGAGACGCAACTCCGCGCGGCTCGTACCGGGACATCAACTGGAAATTCTATTTTCGAACGAATTTACGAGCCACCGAATGAGGACACGACGAATCTTCAGCGCTCGGCGATGCGTTTGCTGCCGCTGCGAGCAATCGTACGAGATTCGCGCTCGGCGGGCCGCACCGCGGATCTTTTAGTCATCAAAGATAAATACGTCTAATTAGTGCAAATGAAAAAAAAATATATATATATATATATTAATGAAAAAAGTAAGATATCAAAGAATTGAATATGTAGAGACGGTGCGCTAACGAGATTCGTAAAGTGGGTTAATTAAATGTGAATAGAAATCGATGAAATTATTGACGAAAAAAAAAATGAACGAAGCACCTTCTAATGAGATTGGAAATCCATAATCCTATCTCTTGGTTCTGCAAAAAAATGGGTCACGAACTTTTTTTTTGTTCTTTTTTTCAATTTTTTTTTTTTTTTTTTAAATCGGGATATTCCTGTATCGCGAATAGAGGGGCTTTAGATTTTTCGACACAATGGCACACTGGAGAGCCTCTCTCTGCGGGCGGATTCGTTCAATACGGCGAAAAGAACCCTTCGCGCTCGATGACTTTCGAATTCTTGGATGGTACTGACCGTGTGTTTGCGATTGATGCGCGCAACCCGTGCTTACCGTACATATTAAATACACACGAATGGATTCAACGAGGCGTACGGAAATGCAATATTTCTCTCTGCTCACCGTTCCATCAAACTCTCGAGCGGCTGTCTGAATCCTCGAGCCTTTCGCTCGGAGTGCACTTCACGAACGTTTGTTCCACGACTGCTCGACGATTAATCGTCGAAAATCTCAACGCGCATTCCCATATTGAAAACACGAATCCTCTTATCAAATCCCAATGATGAAATTCGGTAAAAAATAAAAATTGTAAAAAAAAATATGTTCTTTATAAAATAGTGGAAATTTGTCCGTAAAAGTTTCATTAATTAAAGAATGAAAATTTGCTCGTCGTTGTTCCGAATTGTCCGTCGCTGGATGGCTGGAAATTGGCCCGAAAAATTCTCAGCGACGAGGAGAATACGGGTCGGTGTTCTTTGCCCCTTGGCCTGAAAAAAAAATTCGAGAAATGGAGCCGGGTCAACGTTCTTCGGGCATTTTTTCTTTCCTTTTTTTTCGTCTAGGACCAGCGTTGAAAAATTACTCGTCTGGTAGAAGAAGCGAGAAGTGCGCTTTATAGCTGCGGCGGGGAGAACGATGGGACGATAGACAATGCTCGGGGACCGCAAGAGTCGATTCTTCTTTCATTCTCTCTTCCCTCACTACCGTTATAAAAAAAGGATAAAAAATAAAAAAAAATAAAAAATTGATGCATCCGCGCTGCGTTTAGACTGCGCATTAGACACGCTTGAAAAAAAAACATCTCGGATACACCGATAAAGGAGCGATATGGAAGTTTTTGCATGGAATGTAAAAGAAGAATCCGGAAACTGTGACGAGACGGAAAATTGCCGGTGACTTTTTGTTCCTTTGTGTTGCTCTGCAAAATCGCCCCCTTTGTTTTATCCCCGGATGGATAATCACCGCTCTCGAGGGATGCGGAGAGAGCGAGAGACCGGCGAAATCTGCCCGTGCGTCGATCACAATTCTCCGGGGCTTTCAAGAAACAATTACATGTATATTGCATCATTTAAATGCACGAGGTTGGGCAAAGACTTCAGGACACGCTTTAAAAATTTACAAATCGACGAAGCTTGTAGGATCTGAAAAATAATTTATTTTACGGACAAAGATATATCCATTTTTATTGAATAAATATTTTAAGCTGCGCTATTTGTGAACCGCTGAGACTACATTTCGTAACTCCAAGATTTAGTCCGGCCTGTACCTTGGAAGAAAATTTAATTGCGATATTGGAACCCATTCGACTCGACCAAGGCACTTTATTGTTATTTGACCGGCTGTTTCAGGCTCAGAGCTTCTCTGACCGACATCTAAACGAGCCTTATAATAATAACTAACTACACAGGTTCCATCGCCATGGTTCCAAGATGTAATGATTCTGGTAGAGATTTTGGTAGAGTTCGAATGTGGTGGAGATGTTTTCTGGTAGAGTTGTAAGTGGTTCGGTAGAGTTGTGAGTCGTAGAGATGTAATGTGCCAGTTATTCCGTTAAAAAAATGACAATTACAATTGTTATTTTTATGAAATAAATATTCGGGGCGCCCGTCAAATAAATTATTTTTTTCCCGACTCCGCTAAAATAACCACATTCATTGCGTGCAATACCGGCGGAAAATAGCCTATTATTGACCGATGATCATTATTAATCAGTGCGCATGCGCAGTACAATTTCATTACTCCCTCTGCAAGCTCTAGGACGATTTTGCGACGCAAGACATGCGGTTATTTTAACGAAGTCGGAAAAAAAAATCGTATGGCAAAAGGGAGGAAGTCCCTTTTCACCTCGTGTGAATTTCTGCCCTCGCTTCGCTCGGGCACCAAACTTAACACTCGGTGAAAAGACACACTTTTCTCCCTTGTGGCATAATATACTAATTTCTAGTTGTGAAATCATCTTAGTTGTTAAATCATCGGCAATCATCTTTCCGCGATCTCTCTATCCGTGCGGGCGACGCGAGCTCGGTCAACGATCTCTGCTCTCGTGGAAATTCTTGGCATCCTGTGTTCCTCATTTGCGTACGTGGGAGTCGATAAGCCTCCCCGCGTGGGACGCGTTGTCAGATAAATAACTTTTGTCACCCTGCATCGGGGAAACACAGGAAGTGCTCGTGAATGCTCGGGAAGCAAGAGAGTCGCGTCGGTCGAAAGATTGCATCGAGGCTTCTCCACCCTGCTGCGACATTAAATGGCCTGGATTCAATGTGTTAACGTGACACAAATTCCCTCGAATAGAACGTTCCATTTTGCATCTTTTTGTTGTTGAGGTCTAAATATAGATTCACGGCAGAGAGAATGAGAGTCGGGTACACAGACGAGAAGTCGTCAGGAATGGTCCAGGAATGCTGCGTGCGCGCACGTGTGAGCTGTGGATGTACGGAGAGCCGGGGCAAAACGGACTAGCTAAGGAATGAAGACCGTTCGGAAAAATCCGGAACCGTAAATAAACAATTCAGAACTTACCGAATTTTTCACATTTTATTGAAGAAACAAATTTCTTACTCCATTTTGCCCCGGCATGTTTCGATTTGGACCCAAATTACGGATTGCCTAATTTTTCGCATTTTATTAAAAACAAAAAAAAAATTTACCCCATTTTGCCCCGAGTGTGCAGTTACCCACATTTATCTTCGCGAACCCATTTTGCCCCGATTTCCCTCACGCCTGCTCGCCTCCATTAACTCGCGTTGAGCAGAATGAGAAAGAGTTCGTTCTTCGTTTTCAGTTTCCGCGTGGTACGCGCGCGACAAGCAAAAGCTTGGGACAGCCTCGGTCGAAGCTCGTGACGTGCTTTGTTTTCCCTATTCGCGATGTTTCATACCGGCATACCGTGTGTGCGCGCGCGCGTCCAAACACGGTTCTCGGGCGTAACTGTTGCGAATGCAACTCGAGCGGTTACAACACACACCGCAAATGCAAACTCCAATTGTTTTCAGACACGACAGAGAGAGAGAGAAAGAGAAAAAGACGCTGCTGACTTCGTTTGTCGATCGAGCGTGGCCTACATCGTACCTGGTTTCTATAGCCTCCTCGCCCGACCACTGTGCACACTCGAACTCGCTACCGACGGTATTGGGTTCCGAGAGGCTGTACGGAACGCTGTGTACAGTGCGCATAAACGAAGCCGCTGAAACGGAACGAGAAAGAAACAAAAACCAGGGAAATCGGTAGGCTCGCTCCTACGGAATCGAAGGGCTCATTCAGCGGCTATTTCTGTCCTGAATTACCGCTCGCGCAGCCCGACGAGTACTAAAACTGACGCTGCAGCGCGAGCAACCGAGAGTCATTCCTTCCGAAGGAAAGTAGGGGAGGGAATGGTAATAATTCAAGTGCGAAGGTCCATAAAGTCGTGCTTACGGATTTTCAGTATAATTTCGAGTTACTTTGGTAAACTTTCTTTTCTTCTTTTTTTGTTTTTTTTTCTCCTCATTTTAGATATTGAACTTCAATTGTAAAGAGCAAGAGCATTTCATTGCAGTCTACTAATTTCAGAGGACAAATCAAATTCTCACACTTTTACAAGACCCCAAAAACTTACGAAGGAAACTCGGCGAGAGCCCGATAAAAATTTAAGACCGAAGGTGGTTAAATTTGTACTTGCGGATTTTCAGTATACTTTCGAGTTACTTTGGTAAATTTTCTTTTTTTTCTCTCCATTTTAGATACTGAAATTCAATAAGGAGCAAGCGCGTTTCATTCCCGCCTACTAATTTCAAAGGACAAATCAAATATATTTTTACAATACAATAAAAACTTGCGAAGAAAACTAGAGGAAAGAATGGTAAAAATTGAAGAGCGAAGGTGGATAAAGTCCCAGTTCCGGTTTTTCAGTATACCTTACATCTACGTTAGTAAATTTTCTTTTCCCCTCCTTTTTTTGTTTTTTTTTCGACTCATTGTGGATATTAAAATGCAATTTTAAGGATCAAGAGCGTTTCATTGCAGCCTACTAATTTCAAAAGACAAATCAAATATATTTTTACAATACAATAAAAACTTCCATTTGTACAAAACAATAAAAGCTTGTAAAGGAAACTAGGGGAGAGACTGACAAAAATTGAAGAGCGAAAGTAGTTAAACTCGTAGTTCCGGATGTTCAGTAAACTGGATTTACTTTGGCGAACCCTTCCTTTCTTCTCTTTTTTCTCTTCATTTTGGATCTTGAAATTCAATCGGAAGCAGCGAGAGCATTTAATTGCAAACTACTAAGTTCAAAGGAAAAATTTAATTCACGCACTTTTACAAGTAATTAAAAACTTTTCTCGGATCTTTCTTCTTCTTTTAATCATTTCAATGTCCACCTCGGCAACTCGTTCGTTAGCGAAGCAAGAACAAGCCTGCCTGTGCGTCACGGAACACTGAGAGGGTGACTTTTTGCCCGAGCTGAACACGTTGGGTAAACACGAGGTCGATTCGCGGGTCTGGCTATTGCGCGAGAACCTCCATCGGGGTTTTTCACGTCCGCGTGTTGGACAACGGAAGATCGCCGAGGTTCGCGGTGCCGAGGGCAAATTCTCACGGCAGTGAGAAATAAAACGCTAACCTCTCGCTTCCCGAGTTGCGAGGCGCTTTTTTTTTTGCGAGCAATACTTTTTCGCCGTTTTCCCTCCGCCTCGTCCCTCGTCCATACGTCTTCGCCAGTGTGCCGGCTGGGAGCTCGGTGCCGACGAGTTTATTTTCGTGCCATACGCGCCCAGCGGCCTTTTCCCTCTCGGCAAAGACGGCCGTAGAACGCCTTGGCTGCCATTGCGTTCGTTCACTCTTTGTAATAATTATAAATAGATTTGTGTTGAGAGCTCCTCGGAGAAAGGAGAGTGTCTCTTGTGAGTGCTTTTCTTCACTCGGAACAGATGGAAAAGGAAAAAAATAATGCGGACGATAGGGAAACGCAAGAGCAGAGAGTTGGAGCTGCTCCTTTATTTACTTGTTATGTTGCACGCCTGGCAGAAACCGGAAGTCCCGAGAAAATATTGTAACGAGCCTCACATGGCCTACCAGCCCTATATGTGTCATTGAAAAATCATTGATTTCGTCTATCCGTCCGTCCATCCATCCATCCCGTCCGTCTATCTATCTGTTTGTCCGTCCGTCCATCCATTAATTCATCTATCCGTCTGTTCCTCCACCCGTCCACCCGTCTGTGTTTCCGGTTGTCTGTCTTTCTTTCTTGCTATCCTGCTATCTTTCTGTCTTTCTATCTTGCTGTCTTTTCGTCCGTCTAATTTGTCTTCCCGTACTTCTTATCTTCTCGTCAAAATCCTAGACCTTGTCTGTCCGTCCATCCATTCCGTCCATCCGTCCACGCGTCTGTGTTTCTGGTTGTCTGTCTTTCTGTATTTCAGTTTTTCTGTCTTTCTGTCTTTCTATCTTGCTGTCGTTCCGTCCGTCTAATCTGTCTTCGCGTACTTCTTATCTTCTCATCAAATCTTTGATTTTGTCTGTCCGTCTATCCGTTCATCCACTCATCCGTCTATCTTCTTTTCCATCCATCCGTGTTTCTATCTGTCTGTCTGTCCGTCCGTCGGTCTGTCTGTCCCTCCGCCGGTCTGTCTATCTGTTTTCCCGTACTTCTCATCAAGATTCTTACAGATACTCATCATCTTCTCGTATTTGGGTTATTGGGTTATTACGCTTGATTGTACCAATAAATTATACGATAAAACGATGTAATAATATCATCTTTATTCGTTTTTGTTACAGATTTTCGGAACACGCACACGCGAGCCACCCCAAAAATGCCGTTTCTTCTGTAAGGTGAGAAAACGGACTATCGTTCGATCGATCGATAACCAATGAACGCGTCCGATACCAATCCCGAGTGAAAATTGATTGCGCCATTAGTACCGTCGTTGTATAGATTGTAATCGAGTTTATTCTTGCGGTTATTAGCCACTCCGGCGAAGACCTCACCCGGTAATTCACTTTGTCACCGCGGTCGCGGATGTTATCAACGAATCTAATGCTTGTCGATTGTGTTGCGGCAACGGGAATATCGCGATCGCGATCTTTGGCAGACGCGATAGTGCGCCGCTCTCCGAGAGGATTCGTCGTACCGATTGTGGATCGATTAGATGCGCAGCGTTATCGTCACACCCGAATGAAATCAGAACTTGTCGGTAAACTGGAAACCGAGCGATTTCGTTTTTTCTCCACGATATTATCAGATCTCAGCGACAAAATCAGTTTAGGTCAGACCCAACATTATTTTCTGATAATCGGAAATCGGAATCGGGCAGTGTGTCGGGCAGAAGCATTCGGCCTAAAGCGAGCACTTGACATGGGTCAATAAAACTCCCTTATAATTCCCTATAAACCGACTTCAAACCTTTCTTCAACCACTCTTATCGAATTCAATCTTTATTTAATCAATCTTTAATGAAAATTCGAAGTCACTTGTCGAGAATGGATCGTCATCATCGTCGAGCGGAAACTCGTCAAAAATTGATGACTTGAAAACTTGACTCGAACACTTAACTTGAAAAATTGATTCGTCAGTATCGAAATAAGCGTAATCAGCTCGCTAACAAACTTTACACTGAACGTTTTTTTCCTCAACAAATTTCCATACTAAAATCGATGCAAGCTTTGAAACAAAAATAAAGTCCTACGACAAAGAACCGCTGTCCCGAAGAGCGCCAGGGTTTGCCAGGGGTTCAGCTCCTGAAGCCTTCGAAGCTCCCCGTCGCCGGGAGCGTGTCCCGCACACTGTTTCCCGGGTCGCACGCGGCTGCACCGAGAATCAGCTGTGCTGCGACAAGGTCATGGTCGTCCGGAGGGCGGTTGGGGCGCGGGCGTAATCGATGTTCGACGCTGCTGCTGCTGCTGCCTCGCGCCGGCATCACCCTCTTCGGCTGCAGTAACCATGGTAACCATCTCTCCTGACCCATTCTCATCTGTTATATCCCACTGCCATATATACATATATATACACAACCCACAGTAGCGCATTATATAGCATAGTGTTATACAAGCGCAGCGGTGTTTCCGGACCTTCACCAAAGTCGCGACCGGCTGTCTCGGCGACGGGACTGCAGTTTGAAGCCCCGAGTCTCCGAGTAACATTGTCGGATCTCCGGACCATCCAGATCCGAGCCGCGGCTCAGACGGAGGCAATCTTCCTGTTGGAATTTATATCGGAAGTTCGATCGGTCCGGATCTTGGTCGATGGAGCGAACCGGCGAAAGGGCCGTGAGTGCAAGAGTGTTTCGCGATTAGGCGACTCATTTGCGCGTGACGGTAAAGCGTGAGGCTAGGGGAGTCGGTAAGAGAGGGCTGCGGGTGGCGGATGAAGAGCCGACCCCACACTAGTGCATTACATGGTACTGTACATACACATACAAGCGCAGCAGTGTTTCCGGTCCTTCACCGAAGTGGCGACTGGTTGTCTCGGCGAAGGGACTGCAGTTTGAGTACCAGAATCTTCGAGTAACATTGTCGGGTCTCTGGACCATCAGAATCCTAGCCGCGGTTCACGCGGAGGCAATCTTCCTGTTGGAATTTAAATCAAAGGTCCGATCGATCGAACCGGCGAAAGAGCCGGAGTGCTTCGCGAGGGTGGTTCGCGATTAGGCGACTCATTTGCGCGTGACGGTAACGGAACAGTAGCGGCGGGTGGTGGAAAACGAGCTGATATCAAATCAGCGCATTATATAGTGTTGTTATACAAACACAGCAGAGTTTCGGACCTTCACCGAAGTCGCTACCGGCTTTGAATTCCCGAATCCTCGAGTAACATTCTCGGGTCTCCGGTCCATCAGAATCCTAACCGCGGCTCAAGCGGACGCAATCTTCCCGCTGGAGTTTGAATCGAAAGTTCGATCGGTTCGATCTTGATCGATCAAACCGGCGCAAGGTCCGTGAGTGCAGGAGTGATTCGCGATTAGGCGACTCACTTGCGCGTGACGGTAACGCGTGACGCTAGCGCGGTCGGTAAAACGAGCGGATCTCAAATTAGCGCATTATATAGTCGCTACCGGCTTTGAATTCCCGAATCCTCGGGTAACATTCTCGGGTCTCCGGACCATCAGAATCCTAACCGCGGCTCAAGCGGACGCAATCTTCCCGTTGGAGTTTGAATCGAAAGTTCGATCGGTTCGATCTTGATCGATCAAACCGGCGCAAGGTCCGTGAGTGCAACAGTGATTCGCGATTAGGCGACTCATTTGCGCGTGACGGTAACGCGTGACGCTAGGGCGGTCGGTAACAGGCGTGTGGCGGAGAGCGATCCGATCGTGCGACTGAGGTCTTCCTCGTCCGGCCTGGAGATGAACGGTAACTGGTCGGCCGGAAGTTGGGACGGTTGGAGGGCGCATATCGGAACCGGCACCGGAGCTAAGTCAACGAAGACCAACTCTTTTCTCTCGGGATGGTATCACAGGGTCAAAGAGTCCTATGTTGCAGCGTGGTTCTGTCGGGTGTTTCAGACGGGGAGGATGTCGAGCACCCCCGGAGGCGGAGGGGCCGGCGCCGGCAGCGGCGGGGGAGCCGTCGGAGGTGCACTGAGCCTAATGGGCTGCGTCAGGGAGGCCTCGCCACCGCCTCAGGATCATCATCCCCTGAGCCTCGGGGACTTTGGCATGCAGCGCAGCGTCGATACGCTTCCTAAGGGTGAGTTGTCATTTATTTCTACCAAAACGCCCAAAACCCTCCCCCGAGCCGCTCCATTCCTCTTCTTGTATTTTCACTACACAGGACTGTGGAGTATTGTGCGCGCTGTACA
Organism: Stenichneumon culpator; assembly: GCA_964017025.1. Taxonomy (NCBI): domain Eukaryota; kingdom Metazoa; phylum Arthropoda; class Insecta; order Hymenoptera; family Ichneumonidae; genus Stenichneumon; species Stenichneumon culpator. The sequence continues at coordinate 16,425,152 of OZ024772.1, read as the reverse complement.
AAGAGCCAAGGCGGAAGAGAAAATAGGAGAGCTGAGAGGAATGGAAAAAATCGCACTTTGAAATTCTCGACGGTCTATTCGCCTCACGGGCTTTGAATTTTTTTCTTTTTATTTTATAGCTTTTCTTTTGCTATCGCCGAGCGCGCGATAACGTTTCAACGTCTGGTGCAAGCACACCTGTGGTGGCTCGTGGGTGTGTGTGTGTGCAGGGCGTCGGGAGGCGAGCCCGGGGCAGCAGTCTAGACGCGCGTGAGATGGGAGTGAGAGAGCGAGACCCCGAAGAGAAATGAGCCTCCCGAAATTCAGACGGTGGCCAGGGCGAAAATGATATTCCAACTTAGCCAATCCGTACGGGAGACGCTATAGGTATGATGTGCGGGAAGGTGGACTATCGTGTGGACCACGTGTGTCTGTATGCTGGCAGTGCATATATTCGTACGTGAGGCGGCGGGCGCAAAAACTCCCTGAGGTACGGCTGGCAAATGCGTCTGGGATTACGACGTCGTCGGAAGACGTCGAGCCAGCCGAAATATGGAAAAAATTTTCCTCCTATATTTTGCGTATGGAGATTCGTTGTGTATTTCGGACGGGATGCTCGAAGAAATATTATGATCTAGGAGCGGAAGGTTCTTGCACCGGTGGGACTTTTTTTTTAGGTAGTCGAATCGCAGACAAGAGGAGATGTGATAAAAATTTTTGGTAATTTTGAAAGATCAAATTAAAAAGTATATATATTTTTTACCGTTTTGGCAAATAATAATAATAATAATAATAATAATAATAATAATAATAATAATAATAATAATAATAATAATTTATTGGATGCCCATTGCATATGAAATTATACATTTAACATTACGTCGGGATTTTTTTTTTGCGGGTTGAGGAAATTCATCTCTCGCCGTGTGCCAACCGACGTATCGATTCGTCACAGCAATAATGTATCGCAAGCTTCAATTGGACATTGATTCTAATACAGATCTCATCACCAACGCTGTATAAAAAAAATAAAGAAATAAAAATAGGTTGTACAAAACTACATGATAGCAAAATGAAAATAATTCGAACAAAACTTGCAACTTTCGCTGCAGCTACGGTACTTCGAGTCTCTTTTGTTTGTCGTTCGTTGAACTCGATTTTAATTTTACGTTATACGTTGCTCCGGACGGGACGTATAAAAATGAAATTTAACAGTCGAAGCGTCGGATCCTTTGATCGCGAATAATCTGCGCTGTGCAACACGGGAGTGCGATAGGAGCGATAGAAACGGAGTGAGCGAGGGATGCACTTCCGGTTCGACGATGGAGCCTCGCAACGCTCCCGGACGGCCGTGGGGGAGGTCTGCAACACTGCAGCTGATAATCGGTTCCGCGTCGCAGTGCACTTCGGTGCAGTGACTGCCCGTTCGTCGCGGGGGAATCGAATAGAATTCGTTCCTGACGAACACCTCTTGGAGCGTTAAACTTTACGGATGAACGATCCCGGCTCTGTCTGTCGGCCCGTAGCGACGACGACGACGAGGACGGTCACGATCGATCTCCGCGCCTTGAAACACTTCTCCGTCCAAGGAATTTATTCTAGGGCTCGGACGAATCGTAAAAACAAGGTTAATGACCCCGCCCGCTCATGGAAACCAAATAACTCCAAAAAATTTATTCGAGATTAATATTAAATTCGGTGTGTTTATGTTATTCAATATGTTAATTATATAAATTAGTAGTCGGGGGGGGGGGGGGGGGGAGCGGGGCAAAATAGTGCAGTGGGGCAAAACGGGATAACGAGACAAAACGCAATTTTCCAATAACGTTTGGGTGGGGGTGATTCGTGGGGCAAAAAGGGGTTGAAAATCCGGATGTATCGTTGGGACAAAATGGGGTATCCAAAAATTATTGGAAAATTGAGTTATGTCCGCACTGTTCCGTTTTGCCCCACTGGCCCATTTTTGCCCTGATGGATCGACGACCGATGCAGTTTTTAAACATTTATATAGTATTTACACATTTATAATTGCATCCACATAATGTCAACGGGCCATCGACCGAAGTCCTTCAGCCGAATATAAATTGTTTATATAAATGATATAAAATTGTCATATATTTAGAGACACAAACACATTCTCAGAAATATATATTCCAAAAGTGAATTGAGTAAAATAAATTTCGTGAGCTAAAATTCGACTATTAAAAAATTTAGCCCGCAGATGGAATGAATTTTGCAATGCTTGAATTTTAGCTTGTGCAATGGAAATTTGTGACAGACACGGGGAGAGTCTGTGAGTGTTTATGGAATGTCTAGTGGCCTTGTGCCTTATTATTGAGTATATTATTTTTAATATTTAATATATCGTAGATCTGCTTTCCAACGTATAACTGAATATACTCTATCCATGTGGATCGTGGCCATTTTATTTATTTATTTCATTTCGTCGTTTATTCAAAATGGTTGGAACTAAGACTTTCATAACATTTAGATGGGAAACATATCGATGGTTGCGCGGCGTGATTATTCAGGACATAATACCGATAAAATATCCTGCCAAGGTATTCATTGATCGATCGCTCGATCTCAGCGCCTTGAAACACTTTTCCGTCCAAGGAATTTATTCGAGGTCTCGAATGAATCATAAAAACTAGGTTAATGAACCCCCTCCGGAAATTGAATGTATTTGAAATTTATATTTAAAAAAATTCGGCGTGTTTATATTACTTAATACGTCAATTATATAAATTGTCATATATTTAAAGAGAAAACATTCTCAGAAATTGAACAAGTGAGTCAAATAAATTTCATTCGATGAGCTACAATTCAACGTCTAAAAAAGTTTGCCCACAGAATGGAATAAATTTTCTAATGGTTGAACTTTAGTTCGTGCAATGAACATTGGTCACGAACACTGATGGTGAAACTCTGCAAGTGTTACGGAGCGTCTAGTGGCACGGCACGTTATTATTGAGTAGATTATATTTAATATTTAACATATCACAGATACGCTGATATTATGCCGCTTATATTATGCCGACGGATATTGAGTATACTATTTCTCCCCGACTTCGCTAAATTAACCACATTCCTTGCGTGCAACATGGGCGGAAGATCGCCTATTATTGACCAATGATCATTATTAACCCGTGCGCATGCGCAGTGCTGTGTCATTACTACTTAGAGAGTAAAAGGGCTTGTTACTCCCTCCGGAAGCTCTATTAGTCCCGGGCGAGTAATGGTTATTGGCGAATATGAAGATTTTGCGACGCAAGCGATGTGTTTATTTTACACGGAGAAAAATGGTTTAGTTGCTCTAACAAAATGAGTTTTGCTGACAATGACCTCGTTCCCGCAGCAAAACGATTAGTAAGAGCAGCAAAAAATTACTACGTAGTAACAGTTGGTTTTGCTATCACGACAAAACTTTCTTGTTACCGTGACGATTTATCCACGGAAATCGTATTTTTGGGATTTAAATGGAAAATATTGGGTTGGGAGTAAAATAATTGTTATATTCGTGATCAGCGGGAAAAAAAACATCGAATATAGCTTTGGAAAAAAAATCGAATGAACAACGATTTTTCAATGCTTAAGCTACTTTTGGAAAACCGTCGATTTTCGTGATTTTCAAACGTCGATATCTCGGCTTCCACTGGAGGTAGGGGAAATCCGAGGTGTCCATCGTGTTCTACGGGAAATAATACACAATATAGGACCTTATTCAAAGTTTTAGAATCGTTTTATTGTGCCGTTTGAGGACGTGGATAAACACCAAAAATTGACTCGACAGGGGTAGCCTTGCAATTTTTTGACGAATTTTTTTTTGTATATTTTTTTTTATGAACTGCCATGTATTCCGACGTATTTTTTCCCACTAAACACGAATCCGCTTGCCCTTTTGGACTAAAGTACAATGCGACATTAAAGCCGGCTAAAATAGTTTGGTCGGTTGAAACGGATTTGCCGGCTAAAATAGTTTCGCCGGCTAAGACGGCTTAGCCGGCCAAACTATAAAATCCATTAGCCGTATAAGATATCTTAGCCGGCTAGGCCGGCCTATCTGTACAGCCCTAGTAGAGATGTAAATGCGCCGTTTTCGCGGTATGCACGGTAAAGATAAATTGTAAATTTAATGTACTAAAACTTGATTTTTTTTACATTACTTATATTAATCGAGCACTAATGTACTTCAATAAAAATACCATATATTGAAATTATAAAGCTTTTGCCTGAATTTTACAAAAATGTTAATGAAAAAAAATTTACTTTAAAATTGCTACGCACAGCTTATAATACCGTTAATAAATTTTCAAACAAATTTTATTTACAGTGTGATTATTTAAGAAACAATAGCGATAAAATAATCTGCCAAGGTCTTCTTTGATCGTGTCCGAAACAATTGTGCAATCTTTGACGATCGTTTATCGATGATATCACAGTGGGTAATCTAAGAGAGTATCTCGAGGGTGAGGACATTTTTATTTGCGTTGAGAGTCGTGGAGCAAACTGCCCTGCCCTGTCTTTCGATCGATCGATAACGAATGTCAAGATCGATGGGCGATCGAAGAAAATCTAAAATGGGATTGGTATTTCTCTGTTGTCGGTGGTCTCGTGAGGGCAACACGCTGACCCCCATTGCCCCCTCCCCTTCTACACCCCCGTCACTACCCCTTCTCTGTCCCTCTTCCGACACAATCCGGTTTTCGATTGCGCAAGCACATTCACTTTTACTTTCTCGCTCAAAGAATATTGAGCGAGAAGTTATCGCATTCAACGATGGATTCGGGTCAGTGGAACGCGGTGAAATATCTTTAATATCCGCGCTGTCTCCTCGCCATCTATAATGACACGAAATAAAAAATAAAAAATAACAATTAAACAAAAAAAAATAGATATTTTTACAAACGGATCAACGACGTGGAGCGAATTATTGTTTCGCGCATATTTCGCGTCTTAGAGGGGTATCTAAAAAAATGATTTACTTACGCCAAGAATAAAGGTCAATTTTTTTTGTACCTTTAGTGTGGAATTTTAAAACGTTAGTTTGAACTTAAGATCGCTCTTGAGATCGAACTAAAGATCGATGTTTGGCCCGAACTTCATTCCGTGCTTAAGATCTATCTTAAGTTCGAACTTGATTTCGTACTTAAGTTTGATCGTAAGTTCGAACTGAAGTCTGGACTCAAATTTGATTGTAGTTCCAGTTCGATCTTAAGTTCGAACTCAAGGTGGATCTTAAGCATGAAATCAATTTCGAACTAAGGTTCGATCGTAAGTCCAAACTGAAGATAGATCTTAAGTACGCAATGATGTCCTAGTCAAACTTTGATATTAAGTTCGATCTCATCTTGAAAATAATGTCTTAAAATTCGACCCTTACCCTGGCATAGATAAAGCTAGTTCGCATTAAATTTTCCTTCGTAGAATTCGGCCCAAAGATTTGATACAATGAAAATCGATGAAATACACTAAATTGACTTCATTTCATAATTTTCTCACCCAAAAAATGAAGATGAAAATTGCAATTTTTTTTCTTCTAGCATAGTTAACACCGGTAGTAATAAAACCATCGCTCATAAACTTTTCCTCCGAGCGATTCGGGTCAAGGATCGCTTTTAATTCGCTGCAAGGCCAATTCCGTGCGTGAAAGTCGGCGTTCCATTGACAATGGTTCGCGAACAATTTTTCGTTAAATTACCGAATTATCATCCGTAATGAATCAGCGTAGTCGTCGGTCAGAGAGGCAGAAAATTGCCGAGAAAATCGTTGTCTTTATACGAATGCATGATTGTACGCTGAGGATAAATTTATACGTTTTCGTCAGACTCTCGTGAGGATTCAGGTCAGTAAAACGTTTCGGAAATCGTTTCTCGTGCGGTGCCCGCAGTTGCCTCGGCGCTCCGCGTTCACCTAACAGATATTCTCGTCGGGCAGAGGAACGTCCGCGATACTTCGTGACTTTTACCATTTTACGGATACGAAGTTGGGCACCGTGGATGAGAGCTTCGATCGTACAGTTTGAACGCGAATTAGGGTCAGACGAAGGCGTATACCGTGTTGTCTGACGCTCGTTCGCGAGCTCTTCCCTCATCGCTGTTAGACACTCGAGCGTATAGGCAACCGCTACCAGCTTCTCTGGGCTCACTTTCACTTCATTTTGCACAATAGGGGAGGGCCTCTCCGCAGCGTACTATCAATTCGCTCGAGTACCGGACTCGAGAACATTAACAATTTTTCCACGCTTCTCTACCGGCTGCGGATTACGTATAGGCTCGACTGATTTCTTACCGATGGAGGAGAGCGTGCAGTTGTTGCTACACGGTGGCCGTGGCGAGAGAAAACCGGGAAAAGTCGGGGAAAAAAATCTTGGCAAGGGAATCAGGGAAACGTCAGGGAATTTCAAAATTCGTCAGGGAAAAAGTAAGTTGTGGCAGAACCTTCTATAAATAAATAAGAAGTACATATGTGGGAGACTTAAAAAAAAATTGGGAACATTTTGAGAAAAAAATAGAAGGCTTGATTCAATTAAATTTATTTAAATGTATTTAATACCAATTATTTAAAGAATTGATGAAGAAATCACTGACCAGTGCGAGTGCGAATTCCGCCCCAATACGATATCTCCGATTACGTATTGGCTCGGCTGATTTGTTACCGACCAATGACATCGTTTCGTCGTCACTAAATTTTTGTGTCGAAATTTCAACGTCCAGCGACGCAATTTTATAGTGATTCAATTAATTATTTATTCATTTTTATTTATTATCTAGGCTCAATTAAATTAAATTTATCGAAATCAATTTTATACCAATTATTGCAAAGCATAAACAAATTAATTAATTAAAAAATTCACTGACCAGTGCAGGTGTGAATTCCGCCTCAATACGTTATCCCCGACTCGAACGTCTCCGATAATTGGAGCTAAATTAACCGATAACATGGAGAGCCTCGACAGTGTAACCAGCGAATAAAAATCTTCGCGCAATCGCGATGGAGCTGTGTCCACCGTGTCTTGAAATCTTCGCGAGTAATTACTGATAATTGTTTTTTCTCGCGTCACGACCGTCGGGAATGACACCGTTGTTGATAATTCACGCGACGACGAAGCACACCGTATAAGGAGATTTTTGCAAAGTGGCGGGGAGAATGGCGGACCTCCCTCGAGATATCGCTCGGCAACGCGATATTACACTGCGAGGGTTTCCAATCTTATCAGAGACCGCACACGGCTCGCGCTAGACTCGACGCAAAGCCAGTCAGGTGTGCGCTAATATCCAGCTAGCAGTGTTACACATCGAACATTCTCGGGCGACAATTAAAAAAACAACGTTCAAATCGATGCTTCGCTTTAACAAATAAATAAATACATTTTTTTTAGTGAAAAATCTGCATTTGCAAAGTTCGAATTCTTTATCTTCTTCATATTTTTCGAGTGTCCGAACGTAAATGTTTAAAGAGTTAATACATTTTTTTTCCTCATATTTTTCGAGTTTTAAAGCGTAAAGGTTAAAAGCGCGAATACAGTGCGAAACTTTCTCGAGTTCCTTAATTTTGTAATTAAAAACTCGTTTTCGCGACTGTTCGGAGTTTGTTCGTGTCGCGAAATATTGCACAAAATCACAGTGAAAATGGAAAGTATCGAGGACTTCGGCGATCTGGAATTTTGCTTCGGTAAAAAAGAAATCGTTTACATTAAAAGTCCATATATTATAGATTTTTTTTTCTTTTACGTAACGCAAATATGGCACTAGTATCGAACGACGCATCGTCGTCGAGCGACGGGCTAGTTTTATCTGCACATCCATTTAGATGACACACGGTCCGACTGAGAAAGATAAACCACTGGGCGTTATCTCGGTCCTCGACAGACCGGCAACGACGGACACTTCTCCAATCAATGTTCCGCCCGTCGCGTGTCTCGTACCATCGATGAAATTCATTTCCCACCTATCTCGTTGGACGTCTCGATGGAAATTGGAAATCGTATTTTTATATACATATATGTTGTTTCCGTATAGATAAAGCTTCGTTTTGGTAAGAAAACATCGAAATTTTCATATCACTTCCTCGTAAAAGTTGAAAATTGAAAATTTCACATCGATTCCTCATAAAAATGAACGTCTTATTATTATTTTAATATTTTAATAATTTTTAAATAATGTTAATTATTAACGTCTCGTTGAACCATTTCCGGAACCAAGTACGTGGAGCTTTCCCCCACGATTGGAAATAGATCTCGGTAAGCTGGGACGGGCTCTACCTAGTATTAGAGCCGAGGGCATTGTAAAATGATCTCCTCATAGGTTACATCATTTTATATGTTATATTAGATCTAAATTACTGTATTTGTATTTTCTTTGTTTTGTGCGATGGGATTTATCTCCTCATACCCGCAATTGGGCGTTGTTCGTGTTGAAATAAAATAAATAAATAAATAAATAAATAAAATTGAAAATTGAAATTTTCAATTTTCAATTTTAGCCAAAAATATGGCACATTTGGATCTCTCCAACTCACAACTCTACCACATGACAACTCTACCGGAATTGAAATAAAATTCCAGGAGAGTGTTATTTCAATTCGGGGCGAGATGTTTTCTGGTAGACTTGTTATGTGGTACAATTGTTAGTGCTATCTTTTTTGGTAGAGTTGTTTAAGGAGAGATCTTTTCTGGTGGAGTTGTGAGTGGTAGAGAATTGTGAGAAAGCGATATGGAAATTTCAATTGTCAAGTTTTGTGAAAAAGCGAATTGAAAATTTCAACTTTTTTGTTTTGGTTCGCAATTATTTTCCATACACGAAGTTCGATCGGAAACCGAAGGCAAGAGTCTGTAGTCGTTTCCGTTTCTCCGCGTCGCACTTCGACACTCTGGAATAATCATTCTAAAGTAATCCGCCCTCGCGTCTGGATGCACGAGATTTTTTTTTTCCCCCGAGCCATCTGAGCGACGATGCCGGAAGTTGCACGTGACGCCGTGACAGGAACTCGTCGCAATCCTCTCTCGCAGTCAGTCAGTCAGACTGTCCGTCGCTCTCCATCCTCTCGCTTTCTCTTCCGTTCTACGCGTGGGCGCGGATGAGCTTTCGCACCCTCCGTTTAATTCTTTCACCGTCGAGGTGTGCCTCGAGCGTGCCTTCGTTCTTTTCCAGTGCGAACCTCTTCCTCAACCCTTTCGCATCAATCTATTCTCTGTACGGGTTGGTCGTAGGATTTTCTCTCACTCCGGGTCTTATCTTGATCGGCGGTGAAGCGACACTTTTCTCGTCGTCACGCCGCTCGGTTGTCACGCAAGTTGTCACACCCTCGCGCCAGAGACTGCCGCAATTACAAAGCCCTCGGGCGTTAAGAGGTGTCTCTCATGGGAGAAATTTCTTCGACCTTTTCCGGTATGTAAAAAAAAATACAACGAATGCCACAACTGTGACCTATTCGCGTAAAATTCCGTTCCATGTGCTGTGAAAACCGACTGAAAATCTAGCATATGGAATGGAATTATGCACAAAAAAAATCAATTGAGTCAACAAAGGGCGCGCTTATGGGTGGAAATAAATGTTTGGTTGATTGAAAGGAATATCTTGTGGATTAAACTAGCAGGCCGTCAAATCGAATGATTTTTTACTTACTAGGACAATTATTTCGTTGGATCAACAAAAATGTTCAACCCTCATTTGGTTGACTCAACCGATTTTTTCCAACTTCAGTTGGAATACACTAAGTTCTTGAAGTACGTATTAAAGTATCAAGTACTGAGTCAGTGCCCAGTACTCAGAACTGCAGCAATTCAGTTCTGCCAGTACTCAACACGTCAGTACTCAAGAACTACTCAGCGCTCTCAGTACTTCAAGTACTCGATACTTCGATGCGCACTTCAAGTACTTAGAGTATTTTCCCAGCTCTGAAATTGGATTATCGATTCATTCCCATATGCCATGAAAACCGACCTGCCGAAAATGTAGCATATGGGATGGAATTGTATTATCGATCCATTTTCATATGCTATGAAAACCGACCTGCCGAAAATGTAGCATATGGGATGGAATTGTATTATCGATCCATTTTCATATGCCATGAAAACCGACCTGCCGAAAATGTAGCATATGGGATGGAATTGTATTATCGATCCATTTTCATATGCTATGAAAACCGACCTGCCGAAAATGTAGCATATGGGATGAAATTGTATTATCGATTCATTTTCATATGCTATGAAAACCGACCTGCCGAGAATGTAGCATATGGGATTAAATTTTGTATACTAGGAATAAAATTAACGCACGTTATATTAAAAACTTAACAAATACTTAACTTTTAATAATTTACTTAAATTTCACTATAAAACCCCTGCAATTTTTCATCAGCAATAGCACATTGAATGTAATATACGAGTTTTTGCAAAAAATCTTCAAGTTTACTACTAGGAATAATATGTTCGCAATTCCAAGTCTCGAGGACAAACTTCACTACCAGCAGGTCGGGACATATCTGTCGGATGACTCATCGAGCCTCAATCAATTGATAAAAACTTAATATTTACCGAAGCTTTCTCTTATTCATTCGCATTTTCTTTCAAACTATTGTATAGTAAATGCAATAGAGAGATTTAATGAAGATCGGACCATGTTTCACTTTTTTAAAGTTTATTTTTAGCCACGATACTGCCTCGTATCTTTATATCCTTTCCGTTGTTTTTTCAGTTTTTATTGTTACCATTCGTTCTTCGACTCCACCTTAATTCAATTATGTTTCCACTCACGAGATTACCTCATATCCTTCCAGACCAGCCGGTCGTACCTCCTAGATCCGATAATCGAATAACTACGAGTTTCTATACCTTATTGTATGTATATCTGTATATATCCTTAGTGGAATGTAGGTGCTATATAATGGTCGGATGAACCATCGAGCGAACGTAGTTTCCTGGTCCATTATCATCGCTCGTCCATTCGCGATCCGTCATGCCGTCCTGTCCAGCATCGACGACCACACTGATACCACTACCAGCCGCTCAATTCCTTCCGTCGCTCGATATCGCATTTCGGTATCGCAGCCGAACCTCCGCTGAGGATACATACAGACCGCGATTGGACTTGGAGCAATTTTATCTTGATACATGCAATCCACTCGACGTCCGACGGCTATGTCAGTTTATTTATTAAATTATTAAGTTATTAAATTATTGAATTATTATTACATTATCAAATTGATTTAGATTTCGTTCGACCTAGCGCTAAGATTGTAAAAAAATTATTGTTACGTGCCGCGTTTATCTTTTGGCGATTACAAACAAGAATGGTGTCCCTACAATTATTTGAATTTTTGCTATTTTGCAATACGGCGTTAGCCCGGAGTTAGACGACTGTTTTCGATAAGTAAAATAAAATAATATTATTCGATCAAATTAAAGATCTTGCGGATTTCGTGTGAATTTGTCCGATACATTTTTCGAAATCCCCATCTAAAGTGCGCTCAACGAAATTTAGGAATAGGACATTTATAATGACTTAAGAGAAAAAGGTTTCATCGGCTCTTCGTTATTTTTTTGGGTTTCACAACTAGCTAACTTGATTTCAGTGCGAAGACTGAGTCGGAAGTCCTCTCAAGCTTCGCGGTTTCACCTTAATGAGGAACTTCTCTGATTGTGATTTGTTTCCTTTTTTTTAATTGCAGAACCTAAGAAGCGGCGTTTCCATCCACTGCGAGGTCTGCGGAGGATTTTTAGGCGGAAAAGCCGGGGTGCCGCGGACGCGCGACTGGCTTCACGGAACGGAGACCGGGACAGCGATCTGATAAACCGTGACCGAGAGGAAGTGACGCTCAGACATCCAGCGGGTCGCCCGGAGGAGGCTCGAAGCCGCAGCGCCAGCGAACTACTTACAGACTCGTGCGACAGAGAGAGGCATGCATCTTCTCATAATAAAATTTAATTGTAGACATTTATTTATTTATTTTTTATAAAAACAAACTACAAAAATTGAGACGTTTGAGAAGTACTGGAGTGTGTCAAGAATTTCATGGATTCTGGCGTAATTTTGCAATACTTTCAGACGCCTCATAGGCTGGCCGAGAAAATATCGAGTCGCCACTACGGTCAGGACGCATATGTCGTTTAATAAGTAAATATATACATAATTCGTGTATATAAAATGTTTTTCCTTTTTTCGGGAGATTGTTTAATTTCTGTGCCGTCGAAGCTTTAGTTTTGTTCGTCCTGCGAATGCGAGAGCTTCGTTGTAAAATAGTATTGTTAACAAAAATAAAAGAGAGCAGCGGTGAATATTGATCAGATGATAATTTAGGGATTTTTATCGGAAAAATGTCGACCGACGGACAGACCGATTAATCGACGGACAAATAACCCGATATGAAATGTACACAAAAATGTATGTCGGGAAAGAAAATTGGGAAATATCGTAAGGGGTTTAAGAGGGAGGAAGTCATAAGGCTATTCACTTTTTACGAGGGCCCTTTGCAGCCGCGCCGTTATCGAACAAAAAAATAAAAGAAAAAAATTAAAAATGAACCCTTCTGGTAATTAAGAACGTCCGGACATTACAAAGCCACAATTACCTCTCGCCCCGTTGTCTTGCGATGCTATTGGGCAGAGAGTCTGAAGAAAGGCACATTTACATCTCCACCACGTAACAACTGTACCAGAAAACATTTCGACCTTATTACAACTCTACCAAAATCTCTACCAGAATAAAAATAAAACTCTACCGGACTTGAAATAAAACTCTACCGGAATTACAATAAAACTCTATCGGAATACGAGGCTATAGTCTAGTCTTGTATTCCGATAGTTCCGAGTTTTATTTCCATTCCGGTAGAGTGTCATTTCAATTCCGCTAGAGTTTTAGTTCAAGTCCGGTAGAGTTTTATTTTTACTCTGGTAGAGGTTTTTTTTACTGTCTGGTAGAGATTTTGGTCGAGTTGTGAGTGCTAGAGATCTAAATGTGCCCGAAGAAACGTTTTTCTATATTGTTCCCAAAAAAAAGAAGAAAAAAAATCCTGCCATGTACTCGGAGATGCTGCAAAAATGCTGCAACTGCAAATTCTGAGAAGCGCAAGGCCACAATTACCTCTCGCGCCGTTGTGATACAATATTACAATAGGTACTACTGGGCGGCGAGTCTGAAGAAACGATTCTTTTATCAAAAATGTATTGTTCCCAAAAAAAAGAAGAACCCTGCAATGTATCTCGAAGATCCTAAAATAATTCTGCAGCCGTGTTGTCCATTCGTGTGCAGTATGCAAGCCCCCGTTTTATCGCGTCTGCATCCGAGCTTTTGTGTCTCGTGCCTATCTCACAATTCACCCGGCGTGCAAGCCCGTTTCCCTATTCGTTTCCGCTCCTCGCTCTTTGGGCTTGTTTTATTGATGAAGACAAACTTGAAATTCCAGTGTGTTCCTGAGGCGCAGCGGGGTGGAGGAGTCCTTCGCGAAGCTCCGAGGAGGCGCCGGTCAACTGTCCGTATCTCACGACAGCGTTTTCCCGGGGGAGGTGCCCCACACTCGGCCGCTATCCTCTCTGGATCCTCTGGCGACCCTCGAGGTACGTAGCGGGACGGCTTCAACGGACTCCGATATTCATCCGCAGCTCCCGGGCCCGCCGCATCGGATGCACAATATCGTGCACAAATTATATCGGTCGCTAAATAATCAGAGAGACCCGGACGAGAAACTCTCGTACATGTAAAATTACGCGGCTGAGGGCACTAAATTATTCGCCCCTGGATATCGGGCGGTGTGGTGCGGATATGGAATTTGTTCGATAAATCTTCCGAAGTCCCCATCGAAGGTGCGGTCGACGAAATTTTCGATGGTCGGATATGGAATGCGTATTAATTTTTTTATTGGCGTTCGCTTAATGGCGTTTTCCCGGAGTTCGTCGACTATTTATGGTACGAAATAGGATAAGATCAAATTCGATTGAATCAGAGGGAATGAGCGATTCGCGCGAATTTTTTGGAGACATTTTTCGAAATCCTTATGAAAGGTGCGATCAAAGAAATGTTCCGTGGTCGGATATCAAACGCGTATTTTTCTTATTTACTTTTTATTTATTTTACCCGACGGCGTTGGCCGGGAGTCAAACGTGCGATCAAGGAAATTTTCGATGGTTGGATATCAAATGTGTATTTTTTTAATTCATTTTTTTAACTTCAATTTGCCCGACGGCGTTAGCCCGGAATTCGTCAACTATATTTACGATGAATCAAATAAAATAATAAAATTCGATTAAATTAAAGGGCATGCGGATTTCGCGCAAGTTTGCCCGATACTTATTTCGCAATCCCTATCTGAAGTGCACTCGACGAAATCTTCCACAGCCGGATATAGTGTGGGTTTTCAAAATTTTCTTATTTTTCTCTCCGATTTTGCAAGACTGCGTTAGGCCTGCGCTCATCGGCTATTTAAGATAAATAAAATAAGATACAATAATAAAGAAAAATAAAATGCGATTACACACCCAGCAGAAAAAATTTGTTTGACTGCCACCGTTTATTTGGTTTAAGTAAAATATTTATTTGATTTAAATAAATATTTTACTTAAATCAAATAAACGGTGGCAGTCAAATAAATTTTTTCTTCTGGGTGCATTATGCGGCTTTCGCGCGAATATGGATTTTTTTATTCTTTATTTTTCCCTTCGATTTTGCAAGACGGCGTTAGCCCGGCGTTCGTCGACTATTTTCGGTATGCATTAAGGTCAACGGTGAAAATAGAATCGCAAGGCGCGTACGCTTCGTCTCTTCTTTGCTCCCGATCTTCTCTATCTCCGTACTTTTCACTCGCGCGCAACGTGTACTTAAAACCAAGTATACACAGCGGGCGTAATCCAATTTCTATTCGCGAGGAGGTCCGACACGGCTATACTTTTAAAGCCCGCGAAAAACCGTACCCGAATGGGCTATTCTCGTTTTCGATCCCATTGAATATTTATAAGAGTTCCCTCAATTTACGCCAAATTCACGCCCACGACGTTTCATTAAATAAGTTATCGGCTCCGGACGAAGAGGCGGATTGAAATGCTCGATAACTTTCCATCGTTTTTTACCACGACCGCTCGCTCATCTTCTTATCGCGTAATCGTTCGTTATTCGGTTATTCGGCAAAAAAATCATTACAACGGTTTGTTTCATTTGTTTATCTGTCATTTATTTGTGCGGTAGTCGGAAAAAAATTGCTCGATACCGAGTCGGACAAGCGATAAAGTAACTGGCACATTTTTTGAAATTCAAAAATGAAATAATTGTTTTCCGCATTAACGGGTTTTCGAGAGCTAAAATAAAAAAAAAAATACGTAAAATGAATCAACTTTATAAATTGAATTAAATCGAATAAACTAATTTTATAAATTTAACAAAACAAACAAAAAATAATAATACAAATTGAAAAAAACGGATAAATTGAATGAATTTATTGTCGCGAGTTTACAGCAATTGAGGAGAATTGGGCGATGTAATCGAATGAAGGGACGATCTCTATTGTCTTATTGGAGCGATCTCTCAATTTGGCGTTATGCACGGGAGTGTTTCGCTTGTTATTCAGTTGCCGTAAGTCGAGGCAGACGGGGAGAAGGAGGACGAGGGATTTACGAACGATATTGCTCGGGCGTTTGAGGCTCAACTTATAAAATACCCTCGGGTCATAGCGTAGACACATTAACGTTGATGTGTGCGACGAGTCGTGCATGTGTGCATCCTTCGGCGTATTCGAGGCACGAGTTAACCGAGTTAAGGCGCGGTTACACGTGTATCGCATTGCCAGCCGTGACTCGTCTTCTAATACCCATGGTTACACGTAGCTCTGCACCGAGAGCGCGTTCCCGTCCACTCGAGTAGAGTGATTGCGGGAGAGACCTTCCTCGCGCACCGTTACCACTCGGCGGCGAGGAGTACCATCGAGGCCTCGCTGGTACGGCTTTGCCCAGACCGCCCCGGTCACTCGGCTAATCGAGATCGTGTGCCCCTTATATCCGTAATACCATCGTTTTCTTTCACTCGGAATCACGAATTGTACCGTAAAAGACGACGGTCTTTCCCGATGGTGTGAGTCAATTAAAACCGAATATCGGTCCTTTATAAGGCTCCGAGTCGTCATTATTGTCGCCGTTGAAACTACTGAATATCAGCTCGATTAGGGGAGGGGAGGGGGACAGAATGGACCCATCCCGCACTTTGGTTGAGACCTTCTTATGTACCGCGTACACCCAGAAAAATAATTTATTTGACGGCCACTGTTTATTTGGTTTAAGTAATATATTTATTTGATTTAAATACATATTTATGTAAATTACGTAAATAGTTACTTCAATGAAATGAATATTTATTTAAATCAAATAAATATTTTACTTGAACCAAATAAACGGTGGCCGTCAAATAAATTGTTTTTGTGGGTGTAGGGCTGTACAGGTTTTTATGTACCGCGTAGGGCTGGCCTAGCCGGCTAAAATATCTCATTCGGGCAATGGATTTTACATTTTCCCCGGTTAATCCGTTTTAGCCGGCCAAGCTATTTTAGCCGGCCAAGTGCGTAAAATGTTGCATAATTTCGTGCATAAAATCGAGCCCCTTAATGTCGCATTGTACTTTAGGCCAAAAGGCCGGCGGATTCGTGTTCAGCGGGCGAAAATACTTCGGAATACGTTGCAGGTAACATGTACAGCCCTAGTACCGCGATCTTTTTGATTTAAAGGTCTAAAATAGTATGAAAAAAATTGTGCGATGTTTTTGGAAAATTGTTTCCCATTTTCAAGGGATTTTTGTGTACACACATCTTCGGTTTGTTAATTTTTAAAATTTTTTGTATATATCCTTTAAATGTCACGATCGTGTGTTGCTTATATCCGTAATAACATCGTTCTCTTTCACTCATAGTCACAAATTATACCGAAAAGGACAACGGTCTTTCTCGATGGCGTGAGTCAATTTAAACAGAATATCACATTATTGTCGCCGGTGGAAACTGCCGAATATTAACTTTGCTAGGGGAAGGGACGTGCATTTGAGATGAGTCTAAAATGATTTAAAAAATGGTTTAGGTCCTAAAAATTGTTTATGCTCGGAAAATAGTTTTCCATTTTGAAGGCATTTTTGTATATCCACTCAAATAATTCAAATAATTCTTCAAAAAAAATGTTGCAAATTTTCTCGATTAGTTTGTAACACAAAAAAAATCAAACAAGCTTTTCGATAAAAAAAAACCCATGCAATTATTCCTATAACAGTTCAAGTTAAAAAAAAATGATATATATAATCACACAGCTCGATGATCGATTGCCTCACTCAATCGTGGTCCAGATGGTGGAACAAGTATCGAGATCTCTAATGTGTCTCCCGGTAATTCCTAGACGCGAATTTAATTACATCTGCGTCACGTACGCGGAGGAACGTGTACCGAACTACGTGATAAACGTGCTACGTGGCGATTACGAGTAGGTCAATCCGGCGAGCCCGAGTCGCAAAGACACTATAACAGTCTATTAGTAATCGTGATATATGTTCGTCATTGTAACACTGCGCGTCTCTTCGTCGCGTCACGTATTTTGTAATTGAAACTCGAGTGCGCGAGAGCAAACGTTGCAGTTTCGATGTTTATACGATTGTCGGAACTGCACTCGGCATCGATCTAACGTGCACTTTTTTTTCGCTCGCATGCACATCACCGTGTTATTACTACTCTGTTTCACTTACGCGCAACTTAAAAACTCGTCTGTTCCGTCCTGATAATTTACGAAAGTCCCGAGAAGAGCTAACTTTTCGTTATTACTAAAGACTCTCGCGTTTTCCTCTTGCACTTGTACGGACATTTCTTCTTCCTTTTTTATCGTTCTTCTTATTCTTTCCGTCCCAATCGGATCGAGCACATCGGATTATTGTAATACGATGATGACTAGAATAGAATAGAATAGAATTTATTTCCACTGTACGGCTTTTGCCTTTTGCATCCTCAACTGGTCTTCGTCTTACACACTAATACTTAGGGTCGAATTATAAGACATTAGTTTGAGCTTAAGATCGTAGTTTGGCTCGAACTTCAGTGCGTGCTTAAGTTCGATCTTAAGTTTGATCTCAAGTTCAAACTAAAGTTTTTAAATTCGACCCTTAATCCTAAACATAAAGTCCATTTTATTCCAAACAAAAAAGAAGAACAATGCCCTATCTTTATACCTTTAATACGATGATTACTATAACCATTTAAAAACATGTGTCTAATCTTTTCTCTTTTGTTCGTCGTTTAGCGACGGCAGTCCAAAGCGAGCGACGAAGGGGTGCACAAAGATTACAGCTCGCGCGTACCGCACAACAGCAGGATATCATTACGGGTAAGATTCTTACGAAATGTTTTTTTTAAGAAAATATAAGATTTACAAGAAAAGTGACTGAAAAGAAGTTCCTAAAAAATATATTTTTGACGACTACCTCAATGTAATATTCTATATTCGGCTACGGTGGCCAATTCCGCGATGTAGTCAGTTGGGCAAATGTGTATAAACATCTTTCAGAAGGGGGTCTACAGATAGGACAGAAACATTAATAAAGAAGTGTATTCGAACGCTCACTTCTCCGCACCTACATCGCGGAATTGGCCGACGTAGCCGAATAAAATATCATATTCATGTTCTTCGTTATCGGTCACTCATCTTTCCGAGAACTTGGTTTGACGATTACAGACTGTGAATTATTACTGAACGCGCGAGGTGCGCTGACGCTGATCTATTCGGGAGAAAAAAAATTGTTAACATTTGTATATTGCTTCCTCGTTGCTCAAGATTACTCGGGAAGCGGGCCGGTTAATTTTTCGGTTTCGGTTAGGAAGATTTGCTTATGAATTGAAAAACCGAATTAAACTGAATTGAATCGAATGGAATCGAATGGAATCGAATGAAAATAAAAACAATTAAAATTACGAGAAAGCTATGCGCAAATTTTGATTTGCAGGGTGGGCAGGAATGTTAATGGGAGGATTGGAGATATATCGTGTGTGCGAATTACGAGAGATTAAAGGGAAGAGAACGTATAAAGAGAGCCCGGTCTCTCGAAGCGAAAGGAGTAAGGAGACCATTAATCTTTTCGCAGGTGCTGGAACAAATAAAGACAGTGATAGAGAACCGGAACCAGCTGGCCTCAGCGACCTCCACCGAGTCCACTCACGCCGCACATGTGAGTAGCTCACTTATCGGTATACGACCTCTCTCGGCTCTCTCTCCTTTGTCACCGGAGGAAACTCATCTCGTGTGTACAAAGTTCAGGACCTTTGAACTACTCGAGTTTCTTGCTCAGCCAGACATTTATTTTCCAGCAAAAAAAAACAAAAAGATTGATACTTTGAAAAAAAAAAAAAAGACAGGGTACAAAGATCGCCAGAAAGTGTTCCGGTAAAATCGCCGGTAAATGTTATTCGAGTCCATTGGCATTGAAATTTGTCCACAATCAAATATTCACAAAATCTTTCTTTGAACAATAAAAAAACATTAGCGCTCTATTAGCCAGTGCGGAGCGTTCCGACCTCCTTAAAAAAAATCAAGCGGTCACGAAAGACTTCGGGAAGTAAATTTCAAGACGAAATCTATAGGGAGCCTTTTTGGAAATAATATTGATAACACATCATTAAAAATAAAAATAAAAATAAAAAATTGTCACAACAAATTGGAAAAAAAATACGAGAGAAAATAAATCCCCGTACTTATTTCCGATACACGCAAATTTGTGATCTCTCCTCGCTCCTCGCGTTTTTCCTCCGTCCCGTTTTTCCGCTATCCTCGACCCCGTTTAGTCACACGTTTTAATAAATTTGTTTTCTCTGTCTCTCCTTCCATTCGTTTACTCACGCCGTCATTGTCAACGCTAATGCCCGCGACGTCACTCTAGTCATGCCTATCACCCCAACTCCCCCCCCCCCTCCCCCCTCTTTCACCGCTTCGCTAACTGATGTCACGATTTCTTTTTGCGTTGCAGGCAGCCGGAGAACGCTATCAGCAGGAAACCACCGAGGTGAGATAATGCGAAAGCAGCTATTTTTTTTTTTTTTTTGCTTCATTTCTTTTTCTACAACGTATCTCGAGTCCGTGGGTCCGAGTGACCGGTGCGCTCGGTTGGCCGTCCAGTGATGCAGCTCGCCTTCCGATCGACGGACGCACCGTCCGATCGCGTCCTGTTCGATATACATCTCTGAACTCGAGCCAGTGACACATTTAAAAAGAGTTTTGCTCCGCGTTAAGACGCCCGTTATTATTTATTTATTTTTTTGTCTATTCTTCGCGATTCTATGATTGTGCACGACAGCTTCGATGGGGGTACGAGATTTTTTTAAATGTCTAAACCATTTTTGTGTAAAATTCTAAATTGTTCCGACAGTTATTGTGATTATTAAACTACAAAAAAAATGTGTGTCGTCCGTTAATCGAATAAATTTCGAATGTGCTTTCAGAATCGTTTCACGCACTTCGAGAAACACGACAGGACAGTCGAGGAATCTCTGACCAGGGTGAGTTCTGCCAATTTTTTTAAATTTGATAGCTTACTTTAGTTTTTTTCTTCTCGGCAATTGAGAAGGAATTTTCGTGTCAGCTGGTACAATGACTAGTGGGTGGAATATACTCGTCGATGCGTAAATACTTATGTGATACTCGGAAGATACGGGTCTGTGAGTCATCCACGTGTTTCTCGAGGCCGCAGCTCGTTTCGATAGCGACGGCACTTTTCTATCTCTCTCCGACTCGAACCAAATATGCTTCTTGATAGATATATAAATATCCATATATATACAAATAAAATAGCGATCTGCGAGTCCCGAAAAGCTTTATACATACTTATATAATCGAAACTGGTCGGATATCCAGTTTGATGTTTGACTCACGCTCGAAGGAATTTTCGCTTTTGTACGGTTTCTTTTACTTTTTCTTTTCGATGCTTATTGTCATTTGGCAAATTGAGACGACACGTTTTCTACTCCGGTACAAGTGAAAATACTCTCGACTTATCTCGACACGAGATCTTGACAACAACGGAGACAGTTTTTATGAGAAGTATCTAACGAATCGGCGAAACGGTAAAAAGCCTTATGACTCTTTCTGGTGCTATTCGTTGCCAGCCGAACGTAATAAACCTCTTCGAGAAACGGGTCACCGTAGCTTTAACGACATTTACGTACCTTTTACGGAACCGCGCGGCGTTCTCGTTCTCTTCTTCATCCGCCCATATGCTACGTAATTATATGAATATATACATATACATAGATGTATATATGTACGCACATACATATATGTATATATATGTATATATACATTTATATAAATATATAAAAATGTATATATAAGTTATAACATATTGTACAGTATATATAGTACTACTATATACTATGTACTATGTTGTACATTTCTGTACAGTAGTAGACGCGCGTCTATTATTTCCGGACGTTCTTCGTGTAATGATAATGTTCCGTTACCGCGATTGCCAGCGGTGAAACGGGATAATTAGCGATAAGCTTTTTCTAACGCGTCTCGCGGGCTAAACGACGGTCAGGTGGTTTTTCGAAGTGGCGAAGGCGGAAATTCTTCACGATGGGAGAGAAATTATCTATATATATATATAGTTTTTTTTCCGTCAGATATATTTGTACAGACATTATATTGACCCTTTAACTGTCTGCTAAGCATATCTGCTACATACGCAAAACAATTATGACAATAACTTTTTTGATTTTTATTTTCGAAAATTCTGATAAAAATTGCCTAACGGTTAATGCGTACAGAAGAACATTTTTCTTTAGTTTATACAAATTCGAAACCTGATTTTTTTTTTGCGAGTGACATTTCCACCAATTTCGATAGAGAGAAATGGCTGAAGGTTGAGAAGAATGAAATATGAAATATTACATTGTTCTAAACGGAAGAGTCATTTGTCATTGAAGAGTCGATGTATTAAAATACACGAACAGTGCGAAAATAGAGCGATTAATGAAAACCGGTCGTAGATCCGGTGAGCTTCGTCGATACGGCCGATCGAGCCGGTTGTATTTCCTGTCTTCATGGTTAGTGGAAGAGAACACGCGACGAGGACGTACCCGATCGATCCACTGCCCCGCTCCGATCGTGTATCGCAGTAAGCCTATCGGTGCATCGAGCCGGTCGATTAAAAACTCCCCTGGACAATTTATAGTTTATTATTATCGCCGTAGCAGATGAATCGTGACGAGGCACATTAGATCGAAGAAGGAGATAGATCGGTTGTGGAGAAGAGAAAAAAAAAAAGTTACAAAATTAAAAATAAAAGAAACAAGGTGCGACGAGTTTGGAGTTAAACGATCCTCGCGCGGCTAACGTTACGTGCCTGCCGTCGTGAAAATACCGTTACTTGTCCCGCGATCCTTATAGTGCGGGCAAAAAGTCTGCGGCCACGCTTTTGTGCGAGACACGCGACGAACGGATCAGGCGAGCATGAAGCGACCCCAGTACGAATCAACTCGCTATCCGCCGGATGGTGTGGCAGTTTTCGCGACGGAAATCTGCAGAATCACTGCAGAAACTTTCGCGCGTCTGACGGCGTACCGCGCGTTTCTACTTTACCGACAGTGGTAACGGCGCTTCGGAACGCGTATAAAGATGTCGACATCGCGCCGCGAACGGCTGTCGCGTGACGCTGGAGGCGAGTCTGTCGAGTAAGTGGATCGAAGACGCGAGACACGGTCGGACAAGTAGAAATCTACCGGCTAGAGCGTTCAGAAGAAATAAGACGAGAAACGAAATTGTAAGCTCTTCAGTTTCTGTTCCTGAATGTGTTGAGTATCTAAAGCTCGATTTGTCCATCTATTGTATAGGCAAATGTAATTTGCTTTTGGAGAAAATATTAGCGCTTCAGACGAAAATAGTAAAGACAATTTGTTACCGACTAAGCGCGGATATGGCGAGAGGCTCAGTCACATGGCCCAAGTGTAGGGGGAACAAACTTTAGGTATGATTCCACATAACAGTATACCTGATTTTTAATTCAATAAAAATGTTTGATTATTCGATGACAAACAGTATAGAAGAAATGTTCTGTTTTATCGATATAAAACATACCTAAAATAGGAAATACGATTAGTTACATTATTTAGTTATGATTCCACATAACAGTACACGCCTGATTATGAATTTAATAAAAATGACTGATTATTCGATGACAAAACGGTATGGAAAGAAATTTTCAGTTTTATCGGCAAAAAAAAAAGCCTCTCATTGCTTTGCCGTCCCAGACTGCGCAACACCCGTGATGCGCGGTACGATTTCAGCAGAGCAACGTATTTCGAGCTCCGGCGGATCCTTACGCAAAGTTTTATCGTCTCGGCTCTCCTGTCTCCGTTCGAGCGAATAAGAGACCGCGCTTGCCTGCTCCCGGTTGTGCAATTAGAAAACGCTACGCCGGTAAGAATTTTTCCTCTCCTACGCCCAGTCGCCTCATACCCTGCGCCTTCTATTCGACAGCCTCGAGCCCAAAGCCGACTCTTGTGCCGGCTTTGGGATAAACAGTGCGAAAAAATAAAAATAAAAATAAAACATCGCAAGCAGCAACACTGTGTCGCCGTGAGGCTCTCGGCGGAAGAAGTGAAAGAGAACCGGCGGTATTTCAACGGGGTCGACGTACCGCGGAGGCGGAAAACTTCTTTTTTTCAATCTTTTTCCTGCAATAATTATCACCGCGGTTATTTATCTTTCTCGTTACGAGTCCTCGGAGAATAATCGGCGCGATTGTACAATGGGAATCTCCGAGTTGCGCGCAGAGTTCCAAATTAATTAACTACTTTCGGAGGTGATTTATAGTACATTTATTTTTTAATTTTTAATTTTCATCTTTTTCATAAGTTCATTGCGCGAAGCTCGTCGAATGCAATTCCGCAGGAATTCGTGAAACCAGCGAAGTCATCGCGGCCTGACAGGTCGACGGAAGCTCGGCCGTCGAGTCTCAGGCGTACGGACATCGACTCTGATATTCGCGAAAAAGAAATCTCGGCGAACCGGAAATGGACCTTGTTCGACTTACAAACTGCGCAATTCCTTTTCCTGTTTGTTCAATTTTTTTTCTATTTGACGGATTTCTCTTTTTAGAACCGATTTACATTGAATCCCAATCCAGAGCTCGGAATTATAATAAATTATATAATAAACATAGATAATAAACTAAGATGGATTTTAACAAAAACCTCGGGCGTTTTACGACTTTATTACATGCATTAAACGTTTTAATTATTTAAACGCGTAGTATAAGAGTAGACTTCGCTTGACTCCTCTTTCTCGGTTTACTACCCCGACCTAGGTGAGAGCGGGGCAAAACGGGACAGCGGCGGCAAAACTCAGTTCTCCAATCATTTTTGGATGCCCCATTTTGTCCCAACGATGCATCCGGATTTTCAACACCGTTTTGCCCCACTTACCATCACCGCCACCACCCAAAAGTTATTGGAAAATTGCGTTTTGTCCCAGGATCCCGTTTTGCCCCACTATCTCATTTTGCCTCGCTCTTTCCTACTCATATTTCAGTCCTACTGTATTGGCCGACTCTTTAAAAGCCTCGAAAGATGAACTCGTACAGTTCAGTGTTGCAAATTCATATATATATATATATATATATATATATATATATATATACAATATATATAATTCCTGCAATTTTGCGAACGCGCCTGCGGTAAAATTCCTCGAAGAGTTAACCGTTCGGATCTTTTTATTTTTTCTTTTTTTTATTCTTTTAAAAAATACTATTTGGAGAGTTCACGAGTCCTCGGAGAATAATCAGCCTGGTTGGAGAATTCGGAATCTGCGCGTTGCGCCCCGAGCTCCAAATTAAACGACTACCTTCATAGATTTACAGTTCAAATTCCTTAAATTTGTAATTCTCTGCCTTTCCAATAAATTCAATGCGTCAATCGCACTCGGTGAATGCAATTCCGCGCGAATTCGCGAGACCAGCGTAGTCATCGGCGGCCTGACATTTCGACGGAAGCTCGGCCGTCGAGTCTTAAGGCGTACGGGCATCGACTCTGATATTTGCGTGACATTTGTCGCGCCTGGCACGTATCTGGCTTCGCCGATTAAGCGTCGGACATCGGCTTGGTCGAGAATGGCACGCGAAGGAGTCCTCAGGGAGTCTTCCGAATCCCTTCAGAGACTCTTCGTTCCGAGCGCACTGGGGGGGAGGGAGAGGGAAGGGAATTTAGGACACACCCGTTAACTTTAGCGGTGTTTTTCGTCCCGAGCGTGAATAAAGTGCGAATAGGCGACAATCCGAGCGTAGCTGCAAGAACGGTCGCTGTAAAGAAGAGCCGTACCGTTCTGTGACGATGCAAAAGCTGCCTGTAGAAAATTATAATACGCTCGGTCGGCAGGCGAGAACTTGCGAAAGACATTTTAATGCCGAGGCAAAGAAAAGTGGCTCTCCGACGGCGAGGTGAAGGAGCCTCTGGCTCCTTCTGCCGTTGCCGCTGCGTTGCCGCGCGCGCACAGTGAGTAGGAAGTTTTCAGCGGGAACGCGAGAGAAAGGAAGAAAGAGGAAAAATTCGCGAGATAGAAAGGCTTCACTCGTGTGCCATTCGTACCTGTCCCAGTTACGGGTCCCTTAAGCACCGTTCCTCGAACGACTCGATAACGAAACTTTGAATACTCATCGGTGACGATCGAGAAACAGTCATTGTGCTCTTCGGCCCCCTTAAATATATGTAGGGTAGGCGGTAAAAAAAAAAAAAATGATGTAAAAATTATGAAGTTTTTAATTTTGAATATTATTTCAAACTTCAATTTTTAAAATAATTTTTAAATTGAAGTTAGATATACTTCAATTTCTTAATTGAAGTATTTTTATTGGATTTAAATTATCCGGATTTAGATCAAATTCATTTATTAAATTAATAGAGACACTTTAGGTGAAATTAATTAAGAAATTGTAGGCAAAGTTCATTGATTAAATGAATAGACTAAGTAGTAGTAGATGCACTTTATTAACCTCACTAATACATGGTTTGGTGGGATTGCGTGTATACATGTGTGGTTTTTTTTCACCTCAGTCTAATGGGCCATTAATCGCCGTCCTTCAGCCCGTATACTTGTATTTATCTGTGGAGTGCCTCGGGGTGAATACACTAATTTTAGGCAAAATTGTTTGATTAAATGAATACCCAAACTTTAGGTAAAATTAATTGATTTGTTAATACGCAAATTTTAGACAAAATTAATTGATGTAATGAATAGACGAATTATGGCTCAAATTAATGAATTTGATTAATACACAAATGTTAGGTGAAATTAATCGTTATATCAGACACGTCTAAAATTCTCGATTTACTACATTTTCCATAAATTTCTTAATAACATTTTGGAATTATAATCATGCAAAATTAATTTTTTCACCACCTTTAATACGCCTGATTATTAAAAGATTTTCATACCATCCAGAAGTGCTTGCAATTCCATCTCATTTTTCTGAAACTTATGCGAAGTGAACACTATTATCAAGAACTACCTTAAATCGATACCACACTTCTACAGCTAAAACATCACCGTCTTTCCAATTCGTCTAAAATTCCGTCGCCGCGAAATACGAAAGGAAAGTAAATTGCCGTTCGACTCCGAACCGTTCGTTACACTCCTTCGCTTAATGAATCATATATTAATAAAAAAAAATAAAACACGTAGAGAAACGCGATCGGTGGTAGATCGGTCGAGGTATGTGCGAAACAGCTGGCAAGCGGTCGCTGCGGACTGGCGAGGGAAAGGGAGTTATCGTGACCGTTACTATGTATCCGCGGTTCTACTCCGCGTTGTGTTTTGGTCCCCACGCCGCGACGATCGACCCTCCAAATCGGTCACCCCTTTTTTTCGTTCGCTCGCCCTTCGTCCAACAAAAAACGTAACTCCCTCTTTCTCGCTCGTTCGACTCGTTCTCGACCCGCGGACCTCTCGCTTCCGTGCGTCGACAGGACGACCCCGTACACAGGAGTGAGGGGGTACACCGCACTGTAATACAACTATCGCGGGTTCGCCAACAGCGGCGGCGGCTCGACGAGGAGGCAATCGCCGCGAGCCCGCGAGCTCCGCGAGCAGTCACCTCGCGCTTTGCCGTACGTTCGGAGTACCGGCGCAAGCACCGACGGTCTACTAACCCGAAGATACGCCGCCGATCTGTGCTTTCATAAGATTTTTTTTTTTTTGTTTTTGGGTTTTTTTGTTGTTACCTGGAATCGAGGAATTTTTGCGTGAGCTACGAAGTGTCTTTCAAGGGTTTGCGGATATTCGAAGGAAATATCGTGAGAATGTGCCGCAATAACCCGAATATACGCTGCCGATCTGTGCTTTTATAAGATTTTTATTTATTTTTATATAGTTTTTGGGATTTTTCTTTTACCCGAATTTGAGGAATTTTCGCGTGAGCTACGAAGTGGTTTTCAAGGGTTTACGGATATTCGAAGGAAATATCCTGAGAATGTGCCGCAATAATCCGAATATACGCTGCCGATCTGGGCTTTTATAAGATTGTTTTTATTCTTATTTTTTTAGTTTTTGGGTTTTTTCTTTTAACTGGATTTGACGAATTTTCACGTGAGCTACGAAGTGTCTTTCAAGGGTTTGCGGATATTCGAACGAAATATCGTTCTATTTGAAAAAAAATAATAATCTTAATATTTTGCCGAATGAGTATTTGTGGTGGAAAACCCGTGGATTTTTAACCGAAATGTGCTGTTACCGGATACATCGACGTGGGGTAGCTAGCATTGTCCTAAGAGTTCGAAGCGGTTCGAGAAAAAAATGTACAAAAATAATAAGAGTCAAATAAAATAAGAATAAGGACCTCGCGGTTCGAAGGCGACGATTTTTTTTTCTTTTCTTTTTAGCTGATCGACCGAGAGTTCCACGCGATAGCCGAGAGTTCCCAAGAAATCGAAAGCGTCGCGGTAGATAAAATGATGCTGGAAAAAAAATGGAAGAACGATTACACAATACCGCGAAAAATGACATAATTTTTAAGGCGACCATCGAGTTTTAGCCACATTTATCAAAAATTCCCGTGCCGAGGAGACCAAAATACCCCCGAATTTTTTTGTCCCCCCCCCCCCACCCAAAAAAAAAAAACAAAAGCCTGCCAAAATATTGAATGATAAGATATTTTCGGACTTTGTCAGAAAACTCGTCGATTTACAAAATTTTTAAGGATCAAGACGAATTAATTGCCTTCCGATGGAAAAGTAGGAAGGAAAAAAATAAATTTGATGCCAATTATTTCCTGTTCTTTTGCTCGGTAAGAGGGGTGATTGGAAAAAAAATGGAAAAAGCTTCCTAGAGACAATTCAACCGGGCAATTAGACCGTGACGATCGGCAAACACGATAATAGCGACGGTGTCGAGGCAAAAGTGGGAGGCGGACCCATACCGTCCGATAGAAATTAGCATGTTTCCTCCTCGAACTTCCTCTCTCGCGCATCGCTGAACAAATGCAGGCCACGGAACCGCCTTCTCCTCGCGCCAACGAGCCCGCGAACTCTCCACGATGCGACGACTGTTTCACAGTCACGATATCTTCGTCTCGTTTCTCTCTATCTTTTTCCGTTCATCATCGGGTTCGGTGGCCTTTTTCGCATCGGGCATTTGCAGCCTTTCGACCATTTCACTCTTATATATATAATCCTGCAGTTCCAACCGATTCGTTCTCCCTCGCCGTAAAAAAAAAATCACATTTAACGAACACTTGGCCACAAAAGTTCAACATTTTTTTCTCTTCGATTTTACAATTTTTTAAAAATTCTTTACCAACTTTATCCAAAATATTCGTCCTACCTTGCGGAAAATTAATTTTTTTCATTTAAAAATAGATATAACGAAGACTTTCTTGTGCACGAAATTAAAAAAATTGTTCTCTTTGATGTTACAATTTTTATTTATGACCGAGACTTATTATAAAAACGAAACATTATAAATTTACCAAATAAAAATAACAGGAATGAAAATAATATATTTACTTTTTTAATTTTTGTGAAAAAGGTAATGTTCGTTAAGCGTGAAAAACCTTTTTCGCGACGTTGTTGCGACTTTGTTGCGGCGATTTTCTGGAGAAAAAGCCACGAGAGCCAAGGTTACTCGGGCGATTAGATACGATAATGATACGTGCGACGCTTTTTCTTTGCTTTCGTTCCACATCTCTCTTTTTTCCTTTTCATCGAGTCGAGGCACGCGCGTCTGACGGATCGATGGATTTCGTGCAAGCCCGGAGCTGCGATAGATCTTATCGCAGTATTTATGTCGCGGCTCGTTCCGATCGATACATCTTCGCTCTCGGATCTTAATCCTCGTGAGTTATCGCCTCGCGAAGCCTCGGCCCGCTATCTCTCCACTGCTCGGAGGAATCAACACTATATCGCTTCCTCGGTCATTTTTTTTTTTTTTTTTTTATTCATTTTTTTTATATTCATTTTTTTCGCTTTCTGAATCCCCGAACTACTCGTCGGCGCGTTGCGACATATCCGTTGCCTCTCTCTGTAACTCAAACACTGCATTTTGCATTGTCGTAATTCTTTAACTCGCACATATATATATATATATATGTACATAAAAGGTTGCTAGGTAATTAAATACGTTGCGTACACGTTCGTTCGGCGAAGGGATAGAGACTGGACGGTCGGCTCTCTCCACAACAATTAAACGGTGCAACGGCGATAACGCACGGTGAGCTCTTGACCGTCACGAAAGAACAACATGTGCCCGAGAATACGAGAAAGAATACGAAAGGAGGGGGGAAAAAAATAATAAGACACCATTTGTAAAATCTCAGCGAACCGGAAATTGACCTTGCTCGTCTTACAAACTACGCAATTCCTCTTGTTATGTGTATACTTTTTATTCCTGAATGCAGGACACCGTAGTCACTGCACTTTTACGAACGCCCCGCTGGTAAAATTTCTCGAAAATTTAGCTGCTCGAACGTTTTTTTTGTTTTTTGTCTTTGTTTTTTTTTTAATTCTTTCTGCTAAAACGCGATTTCGAGAGTTTTAGAGCGCGAATCGTTGGGATATAAAATTTATATGTAAATTCGTGCCAATATAATTCCGAAATGTTGCAATAGAAATTCAATTGAAAGACGGGCACGTCGGTGTTTGTACCTTTTTTTTAAAACAAATATATATTGCATACAAATATATATTTTATATAAATATATTTTGTTCCGAAAGAAAGAAAAAAAATTGATAACACCGTAGCTATTGTCATTTCGCGAACTCGAAGATTTAACCGTTTGGTTTTTTAATTAATTTTTTTTTTTAATTCATTCTGCAAAAATTCAATTTCGAGAGTTTAAGGCCGCGAAACGTTGGGAAAGAATAAATAAATATAAATTCGTGGCAATATAATTCCGAAAGGTTGCAAACTAGGTTCCCGGCGAAGCAATTCTATTGAAAGACAGGCGCGTCGGTGTTTGTGCCTTCTCTCTCTCGACCTGCATATTTTCGCATGTGGCGGGGTAAAACGGCGCGGCGACAATGCCACGGAAACGCGAGCAAAGCTGCAACGGGGCACACTAACGTGGCGTGCCAGATACATCGAACATCCTCTCTCGTTTGCCCGGAGAACGAACGAAAAAAAAAAAAAAAAAAAAAGAAAACGGAAAAGAGATATTGTAATAGACAGGAGCGCACGCGCGCGTTACGCTGTCGCTGCAATAAATTACAAGCGTTGTAGATTCTACGGTTTACAACGAGCCGGCGATTGTGAAAACGACGTGTATATCCACTGTTAACATCCGTCGATTCATAAAAATATCCGGCGGAGCGTAAAAGTTTTGTACGGCCGCTTAACAAATCGAACGCGAACGGTGAGTTAAGCGGTTTAACGTTTCGTCCCGTCTTCGGTGACGTCTCCGACGCGGGACGATTAATGTCGATACACCGCCGTGTATCGGGAAAGCCGAAGATCACATTGCGCATTGTAACAAAAATACGAATATTAAACAATTTATATTACAAATTATGTTCGTAAATAATCGTATATAATTGTATATAATTGTAAAATACAACATATTACAGTTTTTACCCAATTCAGCAAAAACAAATATATAATTTTTTTTGTTATATTCCATTTTTCGTAAGAGATACATTTCTTTCGAAATCATAGATTTCCATAATAATATATTTATATGAAAATTTGTCTATATTGTTATATAGACGAAAAGAAATTTCAACAAAAAAACATTTCGTTGAAAGCCGGACGATTGACAATTGATTCGCGATCGCGTGATCGTTCCCGGATTTGTCTTGACCCGAGTAAAAAAAAAAAAAGAAAAGAGTTCTATGCAGTGCGCACTCGGCAGCAGTTTGGTTCAATGTCGTTGGCAAGAGCTAGGAGCGATATACTTTCACAGGCAATAGTCCTGGCTGGCTGGTTCGCGGCTGTGGCGCGGGGGGAGGGGAGGGGGAAGTTCACCCGTTCGAAACTCCGCTTATTTTCTGTGTTCTCCCCCCTCCCCTGCCCGACGTAACTACCTCGTAACACGCCACGATTTTCGTTCGGTCGAGTCGTAAACCCGTCGATCGACAGCACTGGCCCTCGTCTGGCCGGCTTTATCGCGAAATGATCGATCAAACTCACCGGCAACCCTCGCCGCACATACGACCGCGTATTATTGTTTGATCGATAATTGTCTGTCTCGTCGGAAACCCCCATCTGGAATCTTCCCGTATGTCTCTACAGGGAAGATCGGGGCGACATGGGCCAGTGGGGCAGAACAGAACAGAAAATCCTGATGTATCGATGGGGCAAAATGGCACATCGATAAATGGTTAGAAAATTGCGTTTTGCTTGTGTCCCGTTTTGCCCCACTGTCCCATTTTGCCCCGCCCACCCCTATATATATATATTTTTTTTCTTTTTCTTTCTTTCATCATTCTGCTCCATCAGCAATACATCCATTTCGGATAGCACGAGAATTTTATTATTACGCTAACTGGATTATTCCCCGAGACTTTCTCTATTATAATCCGAGTCTAACCCGTTTATCGCACTTATAAGCTCGGAACGAGTTCCCATATCTATTGTACCGAATAGACTCAGACTCGCTTCTATATATATATGTATTTATATATACAAATTTATATCTATATATATAGACTTCGGTGGCCGAGTGGCAAGTGCACCGCGGCGTGCTGCGTGCACTATCCGACTGATGCAATTAACTCGATCGAGCAACAAGACTCTTCACTTTTTTTTCCTCTCGTTATTGCAATTTAACTCTCGAAAGTGTTTGCGCATTCAATAGTCCACGGCGGACCGGACTGCGCAAACTCCATTGAACCAATTTAGTCGCCGGCGACTGCCTCGTTTTTATTTGTTTATTTGTTTATTTCCATCGCGCGGGTGAAACGAGTCAGCATTGCCAGACAGGAAACGCTTGAGTTTCCGGCTAATTTATTTTATTTATTAATATCTTTTTTTATTTTTTCGTCTACCGCGTCGCGACGTTTCGCTTTCCTCCTCGCGCATGCGCCGTCGGGACCGCGCATGCGCGTCGAGTGCGTGACGCAACGAACCGCCGGCTCGGGTGACGACCGATAATTATATTGTATTCCGCAATTTCCTTCGTTTTCTGTACTTTAACCTACGTGTATCCTGCCCGTGCGCGTGACTCGTCGCCGGTCCGACGAAGGGTTACACCGTAATGTGTAATAAAACAGCACGAGCGACGCAACGTGCGCGGATCACGGAGGCGCCGGCGCGATCGGTGAATTCTACACTGGGCTGCGTTCTTGAGATATATTCGTTTTTTTAAACGCTGCGTGGCGTACAAACTATCAATTTATATTTCACTCGATAGCAATTAAATCGCGACGAGGATCTCATAACCGATCGCCAGTCATCGCGAGCCTTGAGAGTGTAAAAAAAATATCGAAAAATTGCTGGAAAGGTTTCTGGCAATTTTTCGATGTTTTTTTTTTGCGCGGCATTTTTTTTTTTAACTATATTTCGACAATATTTTTCGACCGGAGAATCGCAACGAACGAGAATATTTCGTATCTAAATGTGTATGTGAAAAATGTTACTTTCGAAGAAAAAAATTAGTTTTATAAAATTTTGCAGCCAAAAATAAAATAACAACAATTTTAAGAGTTCTCGCCAGTGCGGGAGATTTTTGTATTTTCTTCGGGGACGAAAACTTGTACCGGTAAAGCTCGAAGAGTTGCACACTCTCTGCTCGCGTACGAAGCTTCTGTCCCGCAGTTTATTAACGGGCTCGCTTTGCTGCTCCGTACGCAGCGTGTCGCACAGGAAAAAAAAATCGAAACGGTCGCAGCGTAAAAAAAAGTATATATATAGATATATACGGCTCGTGTACTCGTCCAGATATCATTCGTGGTCTCGCACGTTCGTCCGACTGTGCGTACCCATTTTCTAAGTTATAATAACGGAGATCGTATTTATACAAACCGGGTAAATTACCCGTGGAGTGTTGTAGCAACGAGACTCTCGACGCTGCGCGCGCACAGCAGGTGAAATATAGATACAGTTTCGCGAAGGCTGACTCGCGATAAACCGGCTTTTTAAAGATTGAATAGAAGTCGCACGCTCTCACTCCCTCTCCTCGGACAAACTTCACCTACGATATATATATATATATATGCGAGTGTAACACAGAACGTTGTAGCGTGTTCGAATGTATGTTTCGAGGATAGAACGAATTTTCACTTTCATTTATTCCAACTCCTGACGGAGCCCTGGAAAATCCGCGAGGGCTTCTCGATACACTTGTAATTACATAGTATTAAAGTTGGCGCGTATATATTAATGTATATACATGTGTGTATATGTATTTATAACTGCATGTTATAACTGGACGGGAAACGCTGGTTGGAAAATGCAAGAGTTTACGCCGTTAAACTCCGGTAATTGTACCAACATCGAAAGGATAGCCAAAGTCACGCGAGACGCGAATCCCCTTTGGTATAAAAATCCTCTTATATAAAGGAGACTCGGGAAGCTAGCCGCGCGTTATATTATATTGGGTTGGCATATAAAGACTGCGGGAGAGACTTATGCGTCATAAGGAAGCCTTATATGTACCTTTTAATTTAATACATACGGCGCCCACGGTTCCGCGGCTATTGAAAGTGACTTAGAAATACACCGAATTACGGAATAGCTCGTGTACGAGACAACATTTTCAATCAGCCAATCATCGGATGATCTTTTAAGGATCGTGAGTTGTCATTTTTAAAAATAGATTCCTTTTTTATTTTACTTCAAAATAACCGTGCAATAAAATTGCAATGAGCGGCATGTTTGCAATTCGATTGGATTCGAAGAGGCCGGGAATTTCTCCTGGTAGAAAAACTTTTTCGCACTAGTATCATAATGTACTATTATATCAATCGGTGGGAAAATATTGAAATACCGCGGTCGGTAATAAACGCTGTATTTTTTTTACTGAGCACTTACGTTCGAAGGCAAATTCTTACATGAACCTTGATTGATATCCGGTCCACGTGAGAATGTGCTTTTGACCGGAAACGGTCGATCGCACTGACGAAAATGAATTACAGTTTATCCAGTATTTCGACGGCTACGGTGCTTCAAAGGTGAAATAAAACGGGTACTTCCCTTCTTCTTAGCTTTAAGTTTCGACCATGAGGATGTTGGCCCTCTTTGGAAACTTTATGTTCCATAATCATCCAATTATTTTTGCTTAACTTTTCTGAATACGTATGAATTTTTTCAGTTTTTTTAATGCTCTTCGAATTTTCTGACTTTCTACACCCCTTTCCCATATTAAAAAAAATCGAAGAGAATTTAAAAATCTGAAAAAATTCATACGTATTCAGAAAAAAAAAAAATCATTTAAAAAAATGTATGTTTCCGGGAGATTCGTTAAACAATTAAATTTTTCATCATTTTGTTAATAACATTTTGGAATTATTATATGCAAAATTATCGGCATCTTCAATACGCTTGATTTTTTCAGATTTTTATACCATCGAGAAGAAGTGTTTACAATTCTCTCTCAATTCTCTGAAACTTTTGCGAAATCAACACCATTCGCAAGGACTACCTTAAGGGAGAGCTTAGATTCAGAAATGACCGATGATGGTGGTTTTTTTTTTTTATGCATCGCCCCCAATGAATTTCAACCCGTCCCGGATTACAGAAACGTTACCGGCACGACAGAGTTGACTGTTAAAATGCAATCCATAGGAGCAAAACAAGCGACACGCCCGCGTTGGTCGCAAATGCGAGCGCAATGTGTGAAGGTAAAAGGCAAACACGCGGGCGGTGACGGGCGAGAAAAAGGAGCCGAGGACCTTAGCGACGTAGTTGCGTTCTCCGCGTGTCATGCGCTCTATCGAGTCCGTCGGCGTTGTCGGCTCGTTGTAACTTGTGGGCGAAAGAACGCTCGCGCTGGTGCGTGGGTCGATCTTTGGCCCCGAAAGGCACCGTCGGCGCTTTGCGAACTACGCAAAGACTCTCGGTCGATTCCGCGCAAAGCGACACGCACCTATCGCTCGCCGCACCGGTACCGTTCCTGAGGCACCGGTCCGCGGGGATCCTCGCGGAAAAACTCGCGACCCTGTTTTACCGACGCGCGCTCGCGAAGAAGGATGATCGAGGTGACTGTGGGCGAGCGTGGGTCGATCTGTTTGTCATCGAAACGCAAACACGACCGTTTCGAACTCTTGGGAACCGTCGAGAAAATTGCATCATTTGTCTCACCGATATGTACAAATATTTACTGTTTTCGATTTTGCGTGGAAAGATTTCTTAGACTAAAATTTTTTGGGGGGGTTTTTTTTCGCGAATAAAGTTAATTCTTGCGATTTGCTTGCCGGCGGGATTCAATGACGACCATTTCGAACTCTTGGGAATAGTCGAGAAAATCTCCTCACTTCTTTCACCGACATATACGAATATTAAGTGCGTTTTCAATTTTGTGTGGACAAATTTAGGACTAAGACTTCGAGGGTTTTTTTTTTTTTTTTTGCGAATGAAGTTAATCCTGGCGTACTAAGAAAAGTTCCTCTTTTCTGGCTACCACGTGCCTGTGGAACGTTCCGGACATGGCGTGCAAATGTCTTAATTTTCTATTTTATTTTTTCAAAATTTCTTCATCCCGATTTACTTGTTAAACTTGTAGGAGTACGTTGGTATTTTGCGGATCCAATTAATGCGATCTTTTAAATAAAAATATCATTGAAATTGCTTAATCACATTTTTTATTCTTTTCTCCTAAAGCACTTAAAATTTTCCGGACTCTCCACAGACCCACATTTAATTTTGATCGCTGTTAACGCTCGATATTTCCAACTCCGCAGCCCTGCAGCTATAATTTTTACCAATACGACAGTTAATTAAAAAAAAAAATAGTTGTGAACAATTGGGGATTCTTCGGCGACGATTTCGGAACACTCGACAAATTTTCCGAGTAAAAATTTGACAGCGAAGTGCCGACGGAAGCGACAGACTCTATCCGCAAGTCTTCCACCTACGACCGCGCCTTCGAGCGCGAAAGTGCAACGTCCTAGGACTGAAGATAAAGAGGAAGAAGAAAAAAAACAACAAGTCAGCAATACGGCGGAGTCAACCGTGCGAAGGCTATCGCATCTCGGACGGAAGGAGGATCGATCGCTGAGCAGTATCTTCGGGTCAGACGGAAAAGATCGGGAGCACTCTCACGCGTTCGATCGCCACGCGAAACGGTGCGCGCCTTCGCATTTTCCACGCCTCCCGACGGAGCCAAATTGCAGCAGCCGCGCCTAAAGGGGGAAGCGCATTCAGTAACGCTGCTCTCTCGAGAGGAGAAGATAAAAGCATAGAACACTTCGCACATATACATATACATATACATATACATATACATATACATATACATATACATATACATATACATATACATATACATATACATATACATATACATATACATATACATATACATATACATATACATATACATATACATATACATATACATATACATATACATATACATATACATATACATATACATATACATATACATATACATATACATATACATATACATATACATATACATATACCAGTACTGTTAACGGTAGAGGCTCGTTATCTTCGGCTGCCAGCGGCAAGGTGGAAGGTCGCGTGGGAAGCGATCGAGATGCGAGCCTAGGTCGCTGAGAAACGAGGACGAGGCGTTGCGGTAGCTCCCCGAAGAGGTAGCTTACCGAGCGAAATCCTGGGATAAACATCAACCGGCAAAGTGTACCGAGTCTCGTGCCGGATCGCACGTTCAATCTCGCAGCTGCGATCGAGAAAAGCTCGCGGCAGCGGTCTCTGGAGTGAACGATCTTTCCCATAAACAAAACTCAACTGACGGCAGCTTGAGGATGATATAAAAAATAAAAACATAAAAAATAAGAACAAACAAGCAGAAAATGGTTTATCGGCGAAATTGAGTTTAGAATAAAAGTGAAGAAAAAACATCGAATCCAAGATGGTCGTGTCCCATCGGGAGACAACGATTTCCTCGAACATCCGAGCGATAATCGAGCAGCTGAATTTGAATCCGGTCGAGCGTCGGAGACTGATAGATCGAACGCGAGAGAACGCTCGGATAAGCTCGGCAGATCCGCCGACGAAGATAACGATCGGCGTTTACGGATGCAACGAAAGAAACGACCGGCTGACTGAATCGACGTCGAAGATAAAAATTGGGGTCTACAAGGAGAATATCGGGGCGATCGATTGCACCGATTCGACGGCGAAGATTAGTTTGTACGAGTGCAAGGGGAAAGAGGAGAAATTCGACGCCGTTGATTTTACGAGCAATTCCGGTGGCAAAGTGACGATCGGGGTTTACGGGAGGAAACAGGAGGAATGCAACGCGATCGATGGAGGAACGAGAATAGAGACGGGGGACTACACGGGCAAAATAACCATCGGTGTTTATGGAAACGGCGAGAGGACGCAGAAGGTCGAGGATGCAGCGCCCAAGGGAAGGGTCGAGCCGAGGTCGAAGTCAAAGGCCGAGATGAGACAGAGAGTTCCGCCGGTCGAAAAACCACTGGAGGAACGCGACGAGGTAAATCCTATGAAACTTAAGGTTCGGTCGAGAAATATCGGATTTTTGATACATATATATATATATATTTGTGAACCTTTGACAAAGTTTTCAAGAATGTTTCTTGAATATCTGTAAATGTAATTTTTTTGATCATCGTTTGCGTTTACCTTTGTATCGAAAACAATGGTCGGTTCATAATCACGCTGATAGCGCGTCTCGGTAATCATTTTTTCGATTACAATATTTCATGTATCGACTTGGAATATGATTTTTGTTTTTTCAATCAGTTACGAATCGTGAACTGTTCTTCGAAATCCGTAATAGTTGTTTTTCAATGGCCTTTACATTTCTTTTTCTGCATTAATCTTATTACGATAAAAAACATTGTTTGTTAGTGCCCACGTTACGGTGTATTAAATTTTTCAACGATACATTTTTTCGGTGTTCTTCCAATTTAAGAATTCCCAATTATTGACATTTATCCTTCAGTTCCGATACCTGTAAATAATCATACTGTTATTACTCGTCAATTTGGTACCCACCTAAAAATAGTTATCTGAAATGTATCGACGTAATCGAAAGTACATTCGGATCTTTATTCATTCGTTTGGTCGTCGCGTCCAAAAACACTAAATCCATACCATGCTACGGTTAGAATTCCCGGAGTGTATAAAAATTCCAGTGCAGAGTCGAGA
This sequence comes from Stenichneumon culpator, assembly GCA_964017025.1. Taxonomy (NCBI): domain Eukaryota; kingdom Metazoa; phylum Arthropoda; class Insecta; order Hymenoptera; family Ichneumonidae; genus Stenichneumon; species Stenichneumon culpator. Next base: position 16,386,433 of record OZ024772.1, on the reverse strand, counting down.
CGCCGAAAAAAACAATCCTCGACAATTTCGCTCGTTAAAAAAATATCAATTTTTTTTAATTCCATTGTTTCCGGTAATGCCTCCTAATTGGATCGCTCCCCCTATAATAAAAAAGAATTCACGCGAGAAGCGAAAATAATATCGATTTCAGTGTCCGCAATTTACAAGAAATTCTGCAGCCCGCCAAGCGTGCTGATCTTATCGTTACGAAAAAAAAATGCTGAAAAAAAATGGCTGGTGCTACCGAGACGGGAAGAGAGAAACATTGTCCCGCTGAGCGATCTCGGAAGCCCGAACAATGCTAATGAAGACATGGGTTAATCGATTCTGGTGTAATTTTCTTGTAACACACACGTGCGTCGGGCTCGTTCGGCTTAATTTTCACGAACGACCTCGGGACGAGACGAGAGAGTGCGGCGCGAGGTTCCCATAGGAAGACGCCGTAGGCACGGGCAAGGAGGCCCGCTCTCGTACGCTCTCTCTCGGTCCTCTCTCCCGGCACCTGCAACCGGTTTAGTCTCGCAACGATCGCGGTTAAGTGGACGGGTGCGCGCGCGCGCATGCGCACTCCGTTCGGGACTTGACACAGTGGATTACCGTTACACGCCGACGGTGGTTCCCGGTGCACTTGCGCGTCACTGTCGAGACGCGGTCTCCCCTCGGTGGTCTCAGCTCGTCGCAACTTCAACGCTACTACGTGTTGGCAATGTACCAAATTATCATTAACATTATGCGAAAGAGAAAATTAAAAAATACGAAAGCAGTAGAAGTAGAAAAATGATTGAGAGGCTCTTCCGATCCACGTATAGGGCGCTCGCGTGTGCGACTTTCGAGCGAGCCATCTACAGGGGGAAAAGAAAAACAAGTGGAAGTCGAGCGCGCCGAGTAAACTGTACACAAACACGAGTCTCGGCTACGAAACGAGGAAGTCTCCTCTGACGTAATCCGAGTAGGCCGAGCCAGTGAAAACTAACGAAAGATCCTCATCTTCTTGCGCCTCATGAATAATTGTAGACTGCTCCGAGCCTCGTGCTCACTCGCTATTAAAACGAAATAGCGTATCGCGCCGTTTTATTAATGTACATATATAGATATACATGCACGGTAGTGCGCTCGGCGCTGTTTCTATCGTCGTCTTTCTCCAATCTTTTCGGATTTACCCGACCGAGATGTATTTCGTTTAGCAATTATTCATTTTGCAACGGCGAATGGCTCGTCACAAGACTTCGACGTCGCTCCACGAAATTGCCTGAGATACTAATAAACATAAAGAACAGAAATTATATAAGTAATTTGCATATGGCTTCCAAATTTTTTCCGTTTTGTGCGCAACTTCCTCTGTGAGAAAAATCGTTCACTTATTTTTGATTCATCATGGAGGAAGTTGCTTTTAATGTAAAACTTAAATGGCCAAAACTTGTCGCAAAACTACTGTAAAAAATCGATAAATTAATTTATCATTAAAAACTCAAAAATCTTTACTTTTACAAAAAAAAACATAGTTTCTATGGGAAAGGAAAAAATATAAAAAAAGGATTCACCGCTTGAATATATCGTGAAAAATAAAATGCTGTAAAAAAAAGAGTTAAAAGATACCGTTTAAAAAAATGTGGCTTATGAATTAAAAGAGTCGCATGCGGGAAATCGTCGACGCTATTTTCGTAACGCTTTCATTCAACCTTGAGGATTAAATTCTTCGACACAGGGCGTGGAGTAGATAAGCCTTTGTAGCATCGGTGCAGAAAGGAGTGTTCAAGGAAAGGAGTTATCGACTGCAGGTGGTTGAGCCGCGGAGTGAAAAATCTCAAAATATTTCCATCTCGGATTAATGAGAGGGAGTCATTCGTACCAGCTCGAGACGATAATCAATATCGAATTCCGATCGATCGAGCTAATCTTTCTTTCTCTAATCGTCGTGTTATAAACATTATTTTCAGGTGACGAGAATTTCCGACGATGTAACTAACCAAGAGACTTCGCCGAAGGAAGACTTGCGTGAGTATTAACAATCCTATCAAATATTAATGCACCATCAAAAAAAAAAAGAAAAAAACAAAAAATTTGCTAAAAGTGGTGAATATGGGCCGACGCGATAAAATCGACCAGTGAGTGGGTTCAAAAAGTCTAAAAATCTGGATGGGAAAAAATGTAGGGGAGAGCGGGGCAAAAGGGGACAAGAAGCAAAACGCAATTTTCCATTCACTTATGGAAGTACCATTTTGCCCCATCGATACATCCTGATTTTCTGTCCCGTTTTGCCCCACTGACCCATCCGCAAATGATTGATAAATTGCGTTTTGCCTCACCGTTCCATTTTGCCCCACTGGCCCATTTTTCCCGCTCTTCCCTATTTGCCCAAAAATTTGCCTAAAAAAAATTCAATAAAAAAACTCCTAAAAACCTTTGCCAGGCCTTCATAATAAAGGGTGTTCTGGAATACTTTCTGGGAGAGTGGGAGATACACTAAAAAAAAATGTCAAGCCGCCCATATTCACCATCTTTACCTCAACACAATCTGCCAAAATAATCATAAATTTATCTTCTCCAAAAAAAAAAAAACAGCCCAACTGGAATGCGCGAGCCTGAATCACACAGCGGCGCACCACCGCATATCCGTGCGTCCGAAGAACCGACGACCTCCGCGGCGCGTCGGAACCACAACAATTTCTGGACCGGCGATAGCGACGATCGCCGAGAGCGACGCACCGGACAGTCTGGAGCCCGCAACGAAGAGCGTCTCGAGTTCTCCAGTGGAAAAGAAGAACTCTCCCGCCCTGAGGAAGTCATCGAGCCGTCTCTCGCGTAACTCGGACATATTCGAGGAGCTCGAATCAAAGTTGCCGCTGAGAAAGCCAGCGAGCACCGCGTCCCTGTCGCCGGACAGTCTGGACTCGATGACCGCGACCGGGAAGATCAGCCAGGATCAATCTCCGGATCAGCCCGAGGAGAGAGAAAGCATTTCCCCGCACGAGATAAAACCCGTCTCGAGAAAACTGTCCAGCAGAGTCTCGAAGGGTTCGGACGTCTACGACGAGCTCGAGGCGAAATTGCCGCGCAGGCGTTCCTCGAGCAGTCGCTTGTCGAAGTCGCCGGACAGCCTCGAGAGTTCACCAGCGTCGTTCTCGAAGTCCACGGAGGGCTTCGACAAGCTCTCGGAGCACGAGGAATGCCGCCACGGCCGGAAGCTCCAGAATTCGATGTCGAAGTCGACCGAGGGTTTCGAGAAACTCGTCGAGCACGTGGAGATCCGACCGGTTTCACGGAGGCTCTACAATCACCAGATGTCGAAGTCCATCGAGGGCTTCGAGCGGCTGGTCGAGGACGAGGAGATCCGCTTGCCGGTGAGAAGATACTCGAACGTCGTGACGAGCAAATCTAACGAGGGGCCGCTGAAGTGCGCGGACAGTCTCGAGGCAATCGAGACGATGATAAGTGACGACTCGATCGAGCGCAGGAGGAGCTCCTTCGAGCTGCGACCGAGGAAATCGCCACCGAAGCTGATGTCGATCTCGTCGGAGAATTTCGAGGCGTTGGAGGACTCGAGAATGGAGGAGCTGGACGTGAGGCCCGAGCTTCAGAAGCGAAGCAGCGCGTCTGATGTTAATTTGGCGCGAGCTCGGAGATACTCGAAGCTCACGTCCAAGTCGACCGAGAGCTTCGAGGCCATGGAGGTGAGCTGCAAGGCCGAGGAGTCCAACAGATCGAGCGTCGACCTGGGCAAGGGTTGCTGGCGATCCTCCAAGAGGGTGGCGCTATCGTCGGAGAGCTCCGACAATCTCGAGCTCGAGGACAGACTCGAGAATCGGCGCGCTCGGAGACCCCCGAAGAGGATACCGAGCACGAGCGTCGTCGATATTTTCCCGACGGAGAACGCCGGCGAGGACGAGAGAAGACCGACGCCGACGAGGAAACCTCACAGGGTCAAAAAATCATCCGAAAGCTCCGAACTCGGCAGCACCGACACACTGGATTCTGAGAGGAGGAACAAATCGTCGGACAGCACCGAGACCCTCGACAGCCTCGAGAAAGACGTCGAGCGCGAGGCGGGGGACGAGGATGTCGCCGACAGCCTAACCGAGAAACGCGATAAGAACGTGAGTCGAAACTGGTTAAGGCTTCCGGTTCTCAGCGAGTCTTATCGGACTCCGGCAAAGTTTTTGGGTGGCTCGGAAATCCACTTTGCGCAAATTGTCGTTCACTCGTGACCTATTGCGATTCGGTTGAAACAAAGGATTTCTTATCGTCGAAGTCGATATGGTGCGGGGAATTTTTTTGCATGACGACGCGTGTGTTAATTAAGAGACAGTTACTATATTTCGTTATTTCTTGAGTTGGGAATGTGAAACTGATTTTGAAGTTTCCTGTTTTAAGTACGCTGTTCTTGGAATTCCTTACAAAAACATATTTTTACCTCTGAAATACTATTAAATTTCACAATTAAAACTTGTAGATACAATCGTCAAACAATTCGGTCTGCGAATAGCATTTTCTTTGAGACGCAAAGATATTTCTATTGTGAAGTGTTCGATAACTTCTCAGGAGAAGGTTTATTAAATGTTTCTTGAAAATCCACGTTGTGAAAATGGTTATTCACTCGTGACCTATTACGATCCGATAGAAAAAAAGCTATGTAGTCGTTAAACTCGATATCGCGCGGAGGAAAAGAATTCATTTTTTGCATCTTGATGCATGTGTGTGAGAGAAACTCACAAGATTTCTTGTGTCGAGAAATTGGTACCGATTTTGGAGTTTCTTGTTTTAAATACTCTGTTCTTGGAATGCCTTAAAGAACATTTTTTTAACAGGCCAACGAAAATACTATTAAATCTCACAAATTAACAATTGTATTTGAATAGTTAACCTATACAGTATCTTCGTCGCGATGCAAGGATATTCTTAGGGTGGAGCGTTTGATAACCACACAAAGAATTGATCCGAAATCAGCCGATTTTTCATTAACGTAAATGATTTTTTTCATCGATTTTTCATGGATTTTTTAATCATTTTTTTTTCCTCAGGACGCGTGGTCGGCGAAGACGATGGGAACCGAGATAGAGTCTGTAGGCGACCTCACTGAGGACTCGAATCGTTCGCCGATAGTGTCACCAGACAAGTCCTACTGGCGTCAGACGTCCGACTCGAAGGAGAACATCGACATTCACCAGCTGCTCGCCATAACCATCGTCACCCGTATGGCGGATAACGGCAATAACCAGCGCAACAATACAGCGGCTTATCCAAAGAAGAAACAACAGCAGATCTCATCGCCGCCGAGTTCGCCGGTCGTGCAGCAGGACGACAACAAAATGATTTTCAACAATTTATTGGCGACGAAGAACGACGAGGACCTGCAGAACATGCTTAACGGCAACATATCCGAGGTCTCGACCGACACCAAGAGCTTCAAGGAGAAACTCATTATGTTCGAGAAGCTCGGCAAGTGATGAGATACGAGTCGAGTCGACGAGCTCGCTGTTGAAAGAGATTTTAGCGATTCATTTTTCTTATTTTTCGCGCGCTCTTCGAGCACAGAGGTACGCGCGACGGTCTTGCTTGAAGATTAAAAACGCGCTGCATATGAACGCAGGTCGTTTCGTCGAGTAGAGATGTCGCGAGTGAGAGCAAAAAAACCACTCGCAATCGAAAATTATCGACATCGCAAACGATCAAAAAAAGCTTCGAAATGAAAAAAAGAAAGAAAGAGTTTTCGATTACTCTGCGACTTTTGATTACTCATAAGTGTTTTGGTCGAATGTACTGAGTGTTTTTTTGTTGTTGTCTAGCTTTGCGCTAACCACGGGAGATTCATCTCGCAGATTGTGGCGAAATTGTGTATGAAAAAAAGAAGATATATATTCGCATCTTTCGTCGATTCGCGCCGAGCGCCAATCGACGCTTTTCGTTAATTTCGTTTTTTTATATTTTCTTTTATTATTTTCCGAAGAAAAAACTTCTCACCGAGCGCGAAATATAAAAAAAAACAGTATGTACAGAATTGTGTCGAATTTATTTATACTAATATCGTTAAAAATGTAAAAAAAAGAAGAAAAAAAATTCTCTACGTGCGTGTAAAGAAAACTTAATTAACTTGTAAGCGCCCGAGGTTACGTAGCGATGTACCAATAATCAACCTTGTTTAAGTGCCTTTTATCTGTTCTGTCTTCAATTTCTGTTATCATAACGTTTGTCTCTTTCATCTCCTTCAGTCCCATAGATAATCTTCAAACTACATTTTTTTCCTTCTTTCCCTCGCATTTCTCTTAAATTCACCGCAATGCACTCACCGAGTTCCGAAGACTCGTCGGGCTCGTAGAATCGTTGTGTGTAAGGAAACTGACTGTACAGTAGCGTAAAAAACGATCACGCGATCTTACGTAATTAATCCTTACATGTAAATAAACGAAACAAACGTAAAGAGAGAATTCGTGCAAAAAAAAAAAATTCTTCGTAACATTTATATCAGTTAATTTGCCCGTTGCACGTTTTTATTTCCGGTAAAGTCGATTATTTAAGGACAGAATGTATGCAACCAGAGAACCAATCGTATTACCATCTATACACTATATATATGTACGTATTATCAAAAACAAACATATACGTAAGTCGTGAAATATACGTAGAAGAAAAATAAAAGAATTTCAACTAATCGAAGCTTAATGATGGATCGATGACGATAGGGTAATAATATTAAATGTATATGAAAGAAAAACAAAAAAAAATTGCGCGTCTCTTTGTAAATAAAATCTTCAACACTATACGCACATTGGTATTCCATTTATTCGGACCCGCAGGCCTGCTGCACGCCGGCTGTACGTGACGAAAGTAACAGGTGAGTGTTTTTTTCGGACTCCGCTAAATTACATTAGGTCATTTCTTTTCATTTATTTTTTTAACGATTTTATTTATTCGTCTCCTCCGTAGAAATACTCCGTGTACAAAAAGAGGAATGTAACAGTGATCCGATATTGGCAATGAAACGGTGCAACAAGTTTTTTTTTTTTGTCATTCGACTCGCACCTCCTATGTATTGAAGAAAAAATCAACAATTCGAGTAAAATCATGTGGTACTGTGGTGCCGCCAAGGCAGTTTATCTTGTTTCTTTTTCATATTTTATATGTAGAGTGAGCAATGACGATCGAAGTCCGTATCGATTCGTTTCTTCGTTTCGCTTCGTTTCTTCTTTTCTTTAATTCTTTAATTATTTTTATTATGCGCTACTTTTATTCAATCCATGAACTTTATGTGCTATTACGTAAAACTCGTCCATTAACTAAAAGACTTTATCCACATGGTCGGTTGTACGCTGGACTCGCGAGGGGCACTGACGGCCATACAAAAAAAAATCACGTATTTTACTTTTTTTTTTTCATCCGCGAGATCTTTTTGTGATCCATCGAAGTAGAAAAATCTTCGGTATCCGGATGCGGCTATTTCGAGAATCACGGGCTTATCAGTCTGTATGCTACATCTCATTGCGATTCGTCCAAATTTCGATGGATATTTTGACGCTCCGCACCCGGTTTGTAATTTGTCTTACAAGATTGTAGTTACGTGCTCGCGTGTACGTGCTGTGTTTTCGACGGTCGGTTACGAAAATACTTCCTTGTTTTATTGGTTTCCTCTTCCTCCTTTTTTAAATCAATTTTTCAGTTTTGTTTGTTCGTCTCTTACAGCTCGTCGTGAACGTCGCTGGTATCGATGTTGGGATTGCAAAGGGCTGGCGTTGTGAATACCATAGTATACTCGCATCTGCTCGGCTCCGAGACCGATATGAGACGATTTTCCTTGCCGCATCGTAGCTCGACAAGAGTGTTGCGAGCCGGACCGTTCCAACATGTTAAGCCTCTGTCGTACTTCATCTTGGAGTACTTGTTGTTTTCCGGTCCGACCCATTCGTGCCAGCTTCCGAGATTGACTTCGCCACCGCCGGAAACCGATCGTTGAGTGGCCTTGCCGAACGGGCATAACGAATAAACGTATTCCAAGTCCCGATGCTCGAAGCATTCACCGTCGAGGGACGAGAATTCCTCTTCGGCTCCGTAGTCCCTCTCGATTCTCTCCTCGAGCCTTCTTATCTCGTTCTGCAGCTCGTGAAGGGATTTCTCGGCTTCCTGGAAACGTTCCCTCGCTTGCGTCGCCTCGTCGATCAGAGCCTGGGTCTCCTCGTCGTAGTGTACCGGCTCTTCAGCCTCTTTTTCCTGCTCCTCCTCGCGAGCTTCCTCCTCGGCTTCCGGATCGTCTTGTCCCCCGACGTCCGACGGCTCCTCGTCGTCCTCGGCGATGTCTCTCTCGTCCGTGTGACTCGGTGGCTTGAAAGAACCTGTGTAGAATTTTTTTTTAAATAAAAATCGGAGTCACGATCTCACAGGGTATAAATCAGGACTGTTAAGAAAGCTGGAGCACTTCACACTAGCCAAATAAGTGCTACATTATTAAAGTCGGTTATACAAACTTTTACGCATGTATTGATTATAGTGAATGGTTATCTGTATTATAGCGGATGTCCTTAATCTAAAAGAAACATTAATTGCAGTGGATTTGCAAAAATATTAACTGGTTTGTGGTAATTGTTGAAATGATACATATTCGTTCAGTTTTTTCAAGAAACAATCCGCACTTTTTGCTCGATTTTGATGTATTACGGTTCATTCTCTTCTGTCAAAGATGCTCTACAAATTCACCACCTAGATATTCGATAGTATTTTCCGTTTAAAAATTACAGGTGCCTGTTTGTGAAAGAATTTCGACGATGGATCAACAAAAGGCTGTTGTTTTTAAATGGAAAATACTATCAAATATTTAGATGGTGAGTTCGTACAGCATCTTTTCAAGGAAGAGTATGAAACGTACTGCATCAAAATCGAGCAAAAAATTACGGATTGCTCTTTGAAAAAATTAAACAATAATGTATCTTTTTGAAAATTATGCAAACCAGTTAATATTTTTGCAAATGCACTGCAATTAATATTTCTTCTAGATCAAGGACATCCGCTGTAATACAGACAAACATCCGCTATAATCGATAGATGCATAAAAGTTTGTAAGGCGACTTCAAAAATGTAGCACTCATTTGACTAGTGCAAAGCGCTCCAACCTGCTTAAAAAAAAAAATACTTTATTGTGCCACCGCATTGCTCCTTGAGAATCTCATACCTACTTTCTTAAAAATAGCAGTTAACTCGATAAAGTAGTATACTATGTATCTGTTCAATAACAACAACATAAAAATTGCTATGAGCAATGCTGTGATAAGATAAAGCCTTCTCTTTTAGCTGTCCCGTTTCAAATGAGTAAGAAAAAAAAAGTAACGCCGACCCTGTTCTCTCATCACGAATGGTTTCATGGTAGCCCACGCAAGATCCACGAAATCCTCGTAGTTGATCTCCGGCTTGTTGTTCAGGAAGAACATGGCTTCCTCCTCGGTGACTTCTCCGTTGCCGTCCTTATCGAACGTGACCCTGGTCTGCAGTTCGGCCACGGTGACAAATCCATTCTGATCGGAGTCCAGCATTTTGAAGTAATCCTCAGCCTCGGAAGCGCGCATCTCTTCCTCTTCCTCGGCGTCCGCTTCCGCCTGTGGCTCCGTCTCTACAGTTTTGTACTTTTCCAGAGCGCTGTTTTCTCTTTCCTCCGCCTGGTTCTTCAGCACCTCCTTCTCCTTCTTTGTGAGGCCAGCCTCTTCGTAGTCACCGCGTAGCTTGACGAGCTTGGCTTGATGCTCGCTCTTGAGCCGTTTACCCAGCGTGAGCATCTCCAGGCGTATTTTGTTGCCCTCCTTGGCGAGTTCGGCGGCTTTTTCGGCCTCCATCCTCGCCTCCCTTCCCAACTCGTGGCAATTGTCCAGGCATTGCTTGCCCGACGCGTACTCGTCGCTCGCGTCGCAACAATCGCAAACACCGTCGTTCACGCGATTCGACGGCAGGTATTTCGCCTGATGGCCGGTGTTCTGACAAAAGAAAACGCCGTTCGAGCAGGCGGCGGTTCCCGGCTCGTCGCTTCCATCGTCGCAGTCGCAATAATCGTCGTTTATGCGATCGTAACGAATTATCCTGCTGCCGTCGAGGCACTCGAAATCGTTGTCGGGATTGTAGAGGGAATTCTTGGATATCGGTATACCGCGTACGCGGGGTACCTGCGTGCCGGCTACGTGGCCTTCGCGGTCGACCGAGAAAGCTAGCACCGATATTACGAGATAGAAGAAACTACAGTGGATCATCGTTGACGCACCTGGCTCTTGGCTCCTGGATGTTTAATTTTCTTGATAAATGCCTCCGGTCACCGCCGCTCCCTTACAATATTTGTATAACTTTGTTTCACTGAGCGGGAAGCAAATTTTTCTTTCGGAGCCTGAGTTTCTAGGTTCTGTTTTACCCGAGCCCGCAAGGCTATACGCACCAACACAATTGCAAACGCAGCGAGTTCCCTCCGGACACGAATGCTCGAACAGATGTAGACGACACTACCACTGTTACCGACCCGTCGCGATCATACACGTCGACCACTTCGACTCGATATCTCTCTCATCGTTCGGGACACGCCATCTTACGCGATGATTCCATTTCGAATTCAAGTTTCGTTTCTTTTTATTCTTTTTATTAGCTTCGAATGTAAAGGAAAGAATATAGAAAATCGTTGATCGGTGCGTTTATATCGATACACTGTGCCTCTTTGTTGTTGAACTAGGATTTTGTTCGACAATTCGGAGCAGTGAGACTGTCAATTGTTATGTGACAATCGTTATCTGAAGGACAGCTACCATTATCGTTGATAACGATTGTCGAGGACGCTCGTACGGCTCGTATAAAGTCGAATGCCAAGAAACCATCTTCGAAGGTGCGTTCTCTTTGGCGCGTGTTTCTGTAGAGAATTTATCTTCTCCAAGCAGTTCTGCCACTGCAACGAAGTTTCACCAAGCCGCCATAACTAACAGCGACGCTGTTTTGCTATTGACAAGCGAAAGTTTGGTTAAGATTGTACGTTTTTATTCAAACACCGTACACTTGTTTTGGTATTATTAAAAATAGAAATATATTTAAAAAACACGTTTTTGTTTCACATTTTCCTAATCGGTTTACAGGCGTCGAGTTATCGTGAGTAATTTCAATTAAAAAATGGTCGTTCAACTTAAAAATATGTATCGAACGAAACGTTAAGGCTCGTTGTATTTTGTTACTGGAACTTGTTTTATTAATGCAATTTTGTTTGCGATACAGTTAAGGAACGGGACACGAGTTAGATCTTCATAATGGCTCTGAGGACGTACGGAGACAAGCCGATAAGTTTTCAAGTCGAGGAGAATGGAGAGTACTACTGCATCGGATCGGAAGTCGGCAATTACTTGCGGCTTTTCCGAGGCTCTCTGTACAAACGTTATCCGGGAATGTTTCGGCGTTCGATAACGAACGACGAGAGAAAGAAATTGGTGGAGTTGGGCCTGAGCCAGCACGTCCTGGCATCCAGCGTGTCTCTGCTGAGAGCCAGTGAGGTGGAGGACATAATTGAGGGCAACGATGACAAGTACAAAGCTGTCTCTGTTCACTCGACCGAGCCACCCGCACCCAGGGAGGGAAAATCCAAAAAGTCAATGGCATGGGTACCGAGTTTGCCCAACAGTTCTCATCTCGATGCTGTACCTCAGGCCACTCCGATAAATCGCAATAGAGTTCACAACAAGAAAGTCAGAACATTTCCGCTTTGGTGAGAAATCTTTAGGCGATTATTAAATTATTTAAATGAAAACATGTTGAGCCCAATGACAAGTTGATGGGAAACCCCATCAAGCGATTGGAAACAGTGTGAATTATTATTTTTGAAACTGATTTTGTTTGTTTTTTACTTGTAATTTGATAATTGAAATGATTACATTATATTATTATTATGCCATAATATATAATATTATATGTCAATTATATTGATTACTCGATCGGACAAAAATGTTGTTTGCTCAGACTTGTCTATTTGAAACTGGAAAAATTTTCGCCGACTAAATCGAAGATGCAATATTAATGAATAATCAATGAAAAGAAACATTTGCATCTCAATGAAATCGAATGCCAAATTTTTCGCGGGCAAATCGTAGTTGGCTCATGATTATACTATCAACGATTGTTTCAGTTTCGACGATACGGATCCTTCCGCGAATTTGGAAAATGCGGCGCAACAGGAGATGCTAGTCCCGATTCGTTTGGACATGGAGATAGAGGGTCAAAAGCTTCGGGACACGTTCACGTGGAACAAAAATGGTACAGAATTTGAGCTAGCAAAAAAAGAAAAAAATAACGCGATCATCACGGAGAAGCAGAAGAGCTAATTTTTGAAATCTACTTTCTCATTGGCAGAGAGTCTGATAACTCCGGAACAATTCGCCGAAGTCCTGTGTGACGATCTCGATCTGAATCCTTTGACCTTCGTACCAGCGATCGCTCAAGCGATAAGACAACAGATTGAGGCTTTCCCGCAAGAAACGTTGATAGAGGACCAGTGCGATCAGAGAGTAATAATAAAGCTCAACATTCACGTCGGCAATACCTCTCTCGTAGATCAGGTCGAGTGGGACATGTCTGAGAAGGAAAACAATCCGGAGAAGTTCGCGATGAAACTCTGCGCCGAATTGGGCCTCGGCGGAGAATTCGTAACCGCTATCGCATACAGGTAATAAAAAGATTAAACGAAGATAATTGATCTTGGTGAAATAAAGATTGATAAATAAATTAACAATCGATGAAATGAAAATTGATAAATAAACTAAAAATCGATTAAATGAAAATTGATAAATGAATTAACAATCGATTAAATGAAATTTGATAAATGAATTGACAATCGATTAAATGAAAATTGGTAAATGAGTTAACAATCGATTAAATGAAAAATGATTAATAAATTGTTAACCGATGGAATGACGATAATTTCACGATCTAATTGTGTTGAATTTTTTTTTAAGCGTCCGCGGTCAGCTCTCCTGGCACCAGCGAACTTACGCGTTCTCGGAGGCTCCTCTACCTACGGTCGAAGTTCCGTTCAGACCTCCCTCGGAGGCCGACCAGTGGGCCCCCTTCCTCGAGACGCTGACGGATGCGGAAATGGAGAAGAAGATAAGAGACCAAGATCGCAATACTCGGTAAGACATCCGACATCGGTTCGGCTTTGGAGTTCTCCAGTTGAATAAAATTATCTTCCGATTTAGAACAAAATAACGTTGCTGGATAAAAAAAAATACGACATATCAATCGAAACTTTTCTATTGCAGACGCATGCGACGACTTGCGAACACCACGCCGGGCTGGTAAGTCACGAGAGAAAGAAAATAGTCAGGATTATCGAATGGGTCATCTATTCTCGCCTCATCGCGGCTGGATCGATGTGGTCTGGGGTGAAGCATCGGTCAAACCCCACCGAGACATATTCCCGCGTACAATTATTTTTTATTCTATGATATAAGTTTCATCCAACGTTGTATAAACGTAACTCCGAAAAGTTTATAATAAAAATAAAATAAATTTGACAAACTCCCGTCGGAAGGTGGCTTTAAGTTTAAGCTGTAAAGCTGCAAACGACAAGAAAATTTGACCTTAGACCAATTCGATCTTATCTCAACGGGGAACGGGCGCGCATATGTAATCGCATCGTTCGTACGAATTACGTAACTTCAGAGGCCCGGAGAACGACACGAGAATTTCCGTATCGCGCCGAATAATCCGTCGATCACGTTCCTGAGTGCAACAGGTGCGCTGAGCAATGCTCGGAGCAGACTTGGAATTTTCAGGATGCAAAAACTGGGCATCTACACTTCGTACATTTTTCATAGAATTTTTCCGAGTCTTTTTTCTTTTTTTTATAGTTCTAGGGTCAAATACATTACCAGCTAATTGCACATTTTTCACGGCAAATTTTTTATTTTCATACTCAGTATGTTGAACACGCGGAAGAAATAATTGGCGATTGATTAGGCGCACGTGATGGATAAAACTATAATATATATAAATAATTGCACAGCCCAAAGTGTAAACACTTGGTCGTTGCCTTGAAACAGCTGACGTTTCATGACACAAAAACTCTGCCTTTCATATTACTCAATCGATATATCTATACGTAACAGATCGGCGCCCGGACTTTGACTACTTTCATCTTTCGTGTTGGTGCTGTCCAGAGATTAGAAAGGCACGTTATAGTATAAAATACAGCTCGAACCATAGTTCGAACGAAAAAAAAATCGGTAAAAATGCAGCCTCAAGGTAACGAGTGTAAATGAAAGTTAAACCAAAATTAATGAAAATTTAACTTAAAAATTCCTGAAAACTTCCTCATGAATTTTGAGTTAAATTCTCATTACAGTCGAGGCTCATTTTGCTACGGCTGATAAATATATATACGAGCCGGTCTGGAGGCCGGGGAAAAACATCAACTAGGCCTCGCAATGTTCCTTGACCCAGCGAGGCCGCTCAAAGGAGGCTCAAGTGCCACGAAGAGCTCGGCGGCATTATTGATAAGAGCATGAAGCAGCGAGAGACGCGAAGTAAGGAAATTCGCGAGCACGAGCGGGTGGGGAGTTCGCGATTCCGTCAATTTCAACGATCACTTCCAACGCTCGTCCAGTCGTGTCGGTTCAGCTTCAGCGGTTGGAAGTGACAAATACATCCCGGTCAACGAACGTTCAACTCTCCACCATCGCCAAAATCACGGGAAATAAAATTTATTTATTATTATTTTAATTCATAAGGAAAGAAAGAAAATAAAATAAAAGAAGCATGGATACCGCCTGGCTGGGACGAGAGTTGCTTCGATCGGAGGAAGTGCGGGGTGTCGCCGGTAATCCGTTCCCCAGGAGACCCTGGCTGCAGGATAAGGCGGCGGCCGCCGTCGGGGCTACCAATGTCGGCGTCAAGGGAATCATTGCTGGTAATAAATTTTATTTTATTTTTTTCTTTATTATTATTACATCGTTCCTTTGCACTGCTCGACGACGGCGTATCGATTCCACCTTTCAGCTTGGATTATCGAGAAGCGATTTCATCGTATTTTTTTTTCTTTCGTTTTTATAACTTTTCCGTTTGTTTGTCAATCGAATTTTCCCGGTTAGATCTTCCTCCCTTTTTTTCACTTATTTAAAAAATTATATTGTGCGTCTGTGGAATTTTTCTGTTGTTTTGCTCGCATTTCGCTACGTCACGCACGCAGTCATATCGACTCGATAAAAATGCCCGGTGTCCATATAACGCACGCGACCTTGGCCCTTGTGGTCCGCAGAAATATGTCGTAGGTCGGAGGGTTCGCGGCGTACGGTGTACACTTAACCTTCTCAAGTCCTTGACAGCCAGAGTTGCATTTTATTTTGTTTTTTTCCAAAAGGTAGTTGCATTAAAATACAATAATTTTTTTTAACTTTCCAGGTGGAATAACTGGAGGAATCGAAATTTGCATAACATATCCGACCGAGTATGTAAAGACGCAGCTGCAGCTTGACGGCAAAGCAGGAGCAGGAAAACAGTACAATGGAATATGGGACTGCGTTGCCAAAACTGTCAAGACCAACGGAGTTCTCGGGCTCTATCGTGGGCTGTCCGTTCTGGTCTACGGCTCGATTCCCAAGTCGGCTGTGAGATTCGGATCTTTCGAGACTGTCAAGAATCAGCTCGTTGACTCGGATGGAAAACTTAACGCGCAGCGAAGACTGCTGGCTGGTCTCTGCGCAGGAGTTTGTGAAGCTGTCTTGGCTGTCACTCCGATGGAAACTGTCAAAGTGAAATTTATCAACGATCAGAGATCAGCGAATCCCAGATTCAGAGGATTCTTCCATGGTGTCAGCCTCATCGTCAAGGAACATGGTATGTCCACTTTTTTACCCGCTTGCCATTTACGATGATTGTTGCCAATTTTTGATGGCAGATTTTTTTGAATGTGAAACACTCCGACATGGTAACTTCCATCAAGATTGCACAGCCAAAAAAGAAATTTTGTAATGTCTTTTGAGGAATTCTATAAATAAGGTGTTATCTATCAAATTCGCTCAATATTTTTGGTCAGCATTTAACAACAACATTTAAAAGGGAAGATGAAAAAAAACAATGAAAAAGATTAAGGTTATTATTATTGAAATAATAATAATAATAATATGTTTGTTTATTAAACGGATTTCTCCTTTACAGTATCTTTTCTTTTACGTATGACTTAGGCCAAGACCTGACTAAAATATGGTAAATAATAATAATAATAATATAATCTTTTTCATTGCAATTTTTTTAGTTTAGTAATTATGATAGATTTTTTGATTCAAGTTGTTGAATTATTCTGTAGTTCAAACGAGTACATTATGTTTAGCAAGAAAACCAAATAAAACCATTTAAATTATAGTAAATTTGTGAGTTGAAGAATCAGAAGAATAACTTTAGTATTAAATATCGGCGAAATTTCGTCCGCCGCATGTTTCTCGACTACTTTGTCGACCGTCTTCGGATTCTCGCTCACATTGATTTACATTTCAATCGCGTTGAACTCGTTTCATTGACTTATGCACGCTCGAATGCTCCTGGTTGCATAATAAAAGTTCGCGAGGGGTACGATAAGCGGCCCTGATTTAACGTTCTGTGATAAACAGCTCATTCGGATTATCGCTAATTTCTCAATAGCGAGGGGTTTTCTTATTATTATTTGTTTATCAGCCTATGGCCTTTTCGCTCCAGGCGGTAAAAATTAAGATATTTGTACGTGAAAAAACTAGCCCGTATGATATTTACCTTGAGTAGCGACAAAGAAGCCGAGATAGAATTAACAATGGAAATCACCAGGATGAAACTAGCGGATAGCATTATTGTTTCTAACGACGACTATTTTTTTGGACCATTTTGCCTCACTAGACGAAAAATCGTTTATCTTCCAATCTCCTGTAGTGTTTCCACGCTCTTTGACCTTCAGCGAAGCGAAAACAATTATATGCGTACACGATAAAAAATAAGGTTTATAGCTTTACCAAACATTTATTGGATTCAAAAATCCACTATTCTTTTCTTATTAATTTTACATTTCTTACAAAAAAAATTGTAAAATAAAAAAAAAGAATGATAGGCTATCGTAGACTGTCTGTTAAGATTATAAAGGTTTCTTACAACGTATGGCTGGCTAGATTCGCCGTTTGAACAATGAAGCGGAACAATTATCGTTTTACGTACGGTCGCGAGGTCGTAACACGATCGCGTCACTTGCGACACATCGTCACGCATTGTAAATACAATATTCGTTTCGCGCAGGATTGAAGGGAGTCTACCAAGGCGTCGTGCCAACGATAATGAAACAGGGTTCCAATCAGGCTATACGTTTCTTCGTCATGGAAACTATGAAGGATTGGTACAGGGGCGGTGACAATAATAAACAAGTACCAAAGATGGTAGTCGGAGTATTCGGTGCATGCGCTGGCGCAGCATCGGTATTCGGTAATACTCCGATCGACGTTGTGAAAACCAGAATGCAGGTGAGAATCTTGTATAAATTCTTCTATAACGACAATTCCTCCCCAGAAATGTAAAAGACACGAATTAAAAATATATATTTATTTATCAACGCGAGAAAATCCTTTTATAATGAAATATAATATAGCCATTATAATTTAACATAGTAAAGTGCGTAAAGTATATTGAGTATTCCTGCCCTGCACGGAACGTTTGTATTTGTTTATTTATTTATTGAGTTATTACGTTATTAATTATTATATAATGAGTATTGAGTGATTAATTATATAATGGAATATAATTTTCTAAAAATTATTCTGTCACAGGGCCTGGAAGCATCGAAGTACAAAGGCAGTGTGGACTGTGCCATACAAGTATGGAAGAATGAAGGACCAAGAGCTTTCTACAAGGGAACAGTACCGAGATTAGGACGAGTCTGCCTTGACGTGGCTATAACTTTCATGATATACGACTCGTTCATGGATCTCTTCAACAAATTTTGGCCTTGAGTACGACAAAGTCCATAATAATTCCATCCTATACAACATTCGATGTACATACATGAAAAAATCCCTACACACACACACACACACACGTTTGAATACACGTTTAGCGTACGATATATATATTATACATTTAAAAAATGAATCAAAGCGTCGATGGCTCAAACGATCGCGATTAACTTTGATCAATTCCAATAATTAACGAGCATTTCGACTAGCCTACACGTAGCTAACTCGCGTTCCATCCTAGGTGTTATATTGTACCGACGATAAGTCTGATAGTATTAAGTAATTCGTGTGCGGTTAAGATGCAGGGTAGATTTTTTTTAGTGTGTGCAACTAATATCGAAAACAATCTTTTGATACGTTCCAAGATTCGTACGTAGCATGTTGGAAACATATCGAGTTGTTGAAGCTTCGAGTAGTCATCGAAAAAGCAACGATACGAATATATATATATATGCATTTTCTTTTCGGTCTCTATCGATCGAATGAATCAGCAATTTTTAATGATTATTTATGTAATTTTTTTTTTTTTTTTGCACAAAAGATATCGCACGCTATCGAGTTATCGATCGCGATAGCCTAATGAAGCTGCTGATAGTAAAAACCTGCTCTTACCCATGTTTCCGATTATACAAGGCATTTCGATTTTTTTGACAAATTGTCGAAGGATGCGAACGAAAGTTTATATTGAAAACGAGCTGTCGGCGTTTGTACGAGTGCCACTGTATCGTAGGAAGAAAAGAAGATTCAAGAGGGTGAATTTGTAAATGTAAAATATGTAAAAAAAAAAAAAAAATATCCCCGCCCCGGAGCGTATACAAAGTGTTGAGTCCCTGAAACAACATTCCAGCACAATTGTCTATTGATGCCATTTTATATACACTGTAAGAGATTATGTACATTTTTCATCTATATTCGGACTTTGTAAAGCCGATAAAATTATAAATATCGTTCTACCTATATTTACACGAGATCGTTGTACAACTTTTATTTAAAACAATTGCGACGTGCTAAAATACTTTTGTGAATAATCGAACCGGCGACCTGAATGGATTCGTGTACTTTTTTTCTCGCTATCCGCGACGTTTAAACGAAAAACTGGATGTTACAATAAAACAGCGCTATTGTTTATGATGTGAGAAATAATTTTTCAAGAATCCCACGATTAGCTGGTTTTTTTTCGACGAACGCGCAAAAGGTCGCTCCTCACCGAAGCCTCTTTAAATGACCTTGAAAGTAAGCGGAGAACGCTGCTCTTGATTTCGTTCAAGGAAAGTGTAACCAAAAAAGAATGCCCCGCGGGTCAATGTACGTCGATCGCGAAGTAGCGCTTTCGAAATGGACCGAGATCTATGGATCGTGAGATACCGCGTGGTTTTCCCGCTAAAGACACCCGGAATTTCATTGCCCCGCCACCTGCAAATAATTGTTCGGCGAATGAACTTCCCTGTTTTACCGTCGTTTCTCGACAAGCTGCGACCTGTCGATTCCCGCACGAGCTTGTCCGTTACGAATATGAATGTCAGCCAGTGATTGTTTCGCAGCGGATCTATTTTTGTCGCAAAATTCCCACGTCGGTTGACACAACAAACGGGTAAATTTTTCACCTATAACAAGGATCGTTCGCAATTCACGCGAAGGATCGTGATCGGAGAAAATTCGAGGATCGACGTCGAGTCTTCGGTCGATTTAGTAATAACCAAGCGAATCACCGTCCCGCCTAAATTTTCCAAACGGTAACTTGTTCGATTGTTCGTGCGTTCTTACATAATTGTCGTTATCGTGGCGACCGATTGCAAACGGTAGTTTAAAAAGCGTAGAGCACACGGTAAATATTATTATTTTTCAGACGGATTGGAGGGGACGCGACGCGCACAATGACGTCGACAATTCCAGCGATTTTGTTTGTTGCTCTTTTGTCGATGCACTGCGTGCAGAGCACCACGCTGTTGAATTGGTTCTGGAGCAAGTCTGCGGACGAGTCCACAGTTGTCGTCGCCGATGGAGTTCCCTTGGTCTCCATTCCATACGAGTCGATGACGGAGGACGAAAAGTTTCTGCAGGAGGCGGCAAAATTCACAGAAATACAAGTTTCCTCGCCGCTGGAAACTTGCCAGCACAAAGTCATTATGAGAATCAGAACGTCCTGCAGCGATATGTCCGAGGAGGAATTGGCCAAGCTCAGCGTTAATCTACTCAATTGCCAGTCGGCCGTCGAGGGAAGAAAAATGTTCCCTTGCAACGAAGAAATGGTAACGATGGGAGAAATGTTTTTTTTTGTCCCTTGCAAAATTAGGGAGATTGAGAGGAAAAAACTCACAGATTGTTCGGGCAAGACTGCAAGGGGCCTTATGAGTAGGGGCTGATTTGTTGGTCGGGGGGGGCTGACTCTCATACGTGTTCAAACCTGCAGAGCTCCCCTCCAGCATGTTCTGTGGAGACCCCCTCAAAGATCACTGCAGTAACTCTCTAACTGTTGAGAGTGCAGCTTCATTCGTGCGATTTTCTACTTCCATACTTGCCTTTTTACTTACTCTTGGAACTTTAGTGCTGATTTTTCAAAGAATATTTTATTTTTTTATATTTAAAAACATTTAAAACAACTGAATCTTCGGAATCGACAATTTTTCCCGTTCATCGCAGTTCTCAACGAGTTTTGTTTTTATTAATTTCTATTACTCTTTTCTATAGTGTTTATTGTAAATTATACGTGTTCAAACCTGCAACTAGCTCCCCTCCAGCATTTTCTGTGCAGACCCCTCAAAGATTATTTACTGCATTACTCTGACTGTTGGGAGTGTAGCGTCATTCGCGCGATTTTTTGTACTTGCATTGCTTCCTCTCGGAACTTTAGTGTCGATTTATCAGAGAATGTTTTATTTTTGATATATTTTATTTTTGTTTCGACAATTTCTCGCATTTATCGCAATTTTCGAAAAGTGTTGTCTTTTTTCATTTGCACTAATTTATCTGTCAGCCTGTTCTATATCGTTTATTGTAAATTTTCGTCCTTCATGTTATATCTGTTTGTAGTTCAATCAATTATTCGCGTCAGAAAAGCAATAATTCAAATGCATTCTCTTATACGCCGACTTTATAAATTTTCATAGTGAATAGTTTATTCTCAAACGCTTTCAACGAATGTTCTATAAACACAATATTTTGAAAATCTTGAAATATGCCCCTTTTTCGGATTTACGATTAATTATTACGATTATTTACGATTAATACCGCGCACGTGCTTTCTTTATAAATTAATTTTATCAATTTTTACTATCGAAACTCTCAGCCGTCTCTACGTTTTTTTAATACACATTTTTGTACTACGATCGATCTTAAACAATTATTGCTGTCAAAAAGAAAAGGCTTTTGGATGCCTCGTTCTATTCGCGATTGACGAAAGTGACTTTCAGACTTCTTCCTAAATTGATGTAGTTAATCGTTTATATTCTTGCAGTCTCTGAAACAATGTACGACCGACATGGACCCGGATATGTGGAACGCTTATCATCTCATGAGCAACAGAGCCCGAGCGGTTTGCTACGCCTCTCGTAGCACGCAGTTCCGAGCCCTAACGGAACTGACGGTCAATAAATTGATGCAGACAGCCCATTCCCAGATAAAAGCTCTGGGTTCCTTGAAGGTAACAATTTCCGAAGATGTTAAAAAAAAATTGCGATCAAATTACAGTGGAGCCTCTCACAGCGTACTTAAGGATATTTGGGCCGAAGTCGCGGGAGGAGAACGGGAGAGAAACTCCGTTGAACGCGTCAATGTCCATGTGCGAAACTCAGCCCAAGCAAGCGGCTAAACAGAGATATAGTCTTCTGTTTATTGAATTTATTTCAGAAACTAAATCGTGAATTTCCTTGAAATGTTTACACAATCTGTCCAGTAGTACGCTCTTCGCTGTGTAGGTTTTTTATTCGAATCGAACAGAAATTGGCGGACAAAATTGGTATGTTTTGTCGTTACCGAACGCTTTCCGAACATTTACACGGAACCTTATATAACTTTGTTACTAAAATTTTTATTCTCATAATTTTATTCATTTTATTTATACAATTCGGGATAGTTATAACTTTTCATTTTTTATGAAAAAAAAGTTTTTTTTTACTGAAAAACTGCACGGTAAAAAGAATCTGAAAAAATTGTAAACGATTCGGCGTGCCTTTCCCTGTAAAGTAGCAAAGTTTAATCGTGATCAAGCGGAAACGCGTTTTGGCCCAAATATCCTTAATGCGGAGACTATGTACGCTATCCGAAGTACCAATCACGAGCCTGAACCGGCCGTAGTCGACCGGCTACTGGCCTTCCATTCCCCTTCCGCCACACTCGCGCAGTCCCCGTGATTGCAGACCGCTTCGCTATGCTCCGCCCTCGTACGCTATGAGAGTGCACGCTACGGGAGGTTCCACTGTATAGCCTTCGAAAGTGATATTTAACGAAATTTAATTATCCAGGAGAGTCAAGAACGTTTGGAGGATCAAACCCTGCAAGCTCTGAGTTCTCTGTCCGATGGGAACAAAGCGTTGCTGCGACAGCAGGATTATCTGCGCGACGCGCAAGCCACGGCTCACAACTTAGTCGCGAGCAATCTCCGCGAGTTGAACAACGAAAAAGCTCTCATTCGTGCCGGCCATGCGCAACTCGCCAGTATGACCGAGGATATAAAAACGAAATTAGGTAAACCTCCGTCGTCTATCTCAGGTGACTCTGGAATTATCTGCATGATATCAAGATTCATCTTCGGCAAGTCTCTGTCGATGCACTGCTTTAAGAGGAAGAAAAAAATTGTAGAATTCTTTTCTCCAAGTGAAATTCCCTGCGCAAGGTTTGTGCGATGCAAAACACTGCCGTTATAAATCGATGAAACTTATTCGGATGTAGATATCTTCAGGGTCATTATCTTAACGCCTTTCGCACCCTGACTTGTACTCTCCTAACGCGTTTTAATTTCAGAAAAAGCCAGTGCAGATTTGATGAGCCAGGCCATGGAGCGTCACGAAAATCACAACGAGGTGCTCGAGGACCTGACGAAGATTCAAGAACAAGCGAAGTTAATATGGGAAAAGATTGAGTCGAGTACAGATCGAATCGTCGCGCAGAACGCCGAGGCTGCCGCCCAGTACGAGCAAACTCTCGAGAAGCTCGGAAAGATCAACGAAACGATTCACTTTATCTGGAACGTTACCGAATCTATGAGAAGCGAGGTGGACGAGAAGTTGGGATGGATTACGGAGTACATCGGTGATACGAGTGCGTAAATGAATTGCAGTTTCTTTATTTTAAACAAATTTTTTTATTGAAAAACCATATCCAAGTATTGTCGATAAAAACGATCAATGAATTTTTCAACAGGCGAGCAGCTGAACAGAGTCTACCGGACCGTGCTTCACATCGTCTATCTACTCGGAGCCATGATAGTCGCGGCGTTCCTGCACGCACCGTTCATAACGAGGGCCACGATAATGGGAATAATACCGCTGAATTTGACGACGTTCTTGAAGCACGGAATGGAGGCTTGCCTCGATTTTACGTCGATTACCGCACTGATATTTCTGATCACAGGAAGTGAGTATTGAATTGAAAAAAAAATCCTATAGAAGTTTTAGTGGATCGAAACTACTATAAATTTGTTTACATTGCAGTGCACTTTTTGATGGTAAGCGTGCAGTACATGTTCGGACCAAGAAGAAAGTCCGCGGACCAAGGAAACCCGAGGACCGAAGATTCCTTCGTAGAAAGAAACGGAAGGACCAAAGTTCCGACTGTCCATCGATCATCCACTCCGGAGGCCGCTCCAGTTGTACAAAGAACGAGACTCCACGTGCAGGCAATCGGAGCCATCAAGGAGTTGGCAAGGAGCATAGTTCAAAAATTGATTGATTGCAAAGGTACAAAAATTGATTTCAACGATGTCAATCGACGTGATTTAGGTAGGATTTTTTGGTCGCTCCTATGATTACAAATATTTATTTTTTATTGCCAGTCAAAACTTTCCTGATACTCCAATCGGCTGCGTCTTGGTGCCGACAAAATTCGACACCGGTAGAAGAGCTCTCGTGTTCTTATCTACCGTCGAGAAAGTCTCGCGAGGATCTTATAAACGATTATGGACGTAATTATCCGAGCATGTCGGAAGACAGTACGGATTTCGAAAACTCCGTTAACGTCGCGCACGAGGGATACGCTAGGATCGACGAGACTGACAATATAGTTGATGCAAGAGACCTGAGACGGCGTTTGACTCAACGGGATTCGCCGGCGACGAGTTCCGCCTATCGGTCGTCTGAGTCGAGAAGGTAAGTAATTAATTAAATATTGAGGCATTGTGAAACCTCCCCACGTCGGGCTCGGGCTCCGTCGGTAAAAAAGACTAATCATTTTTTTTTTTTTGAGAGTGCTAAACTTTCATGAGGCAAAACAAATGATTAGCGTATGCTCAACTATTAAGGCGTAAATAATTCGCGTTCAGCTCAAAATGTCGAACAACCTTTGAAAAATATTGAGCCGTTTTTTTTTCCACTGAGTCTGTTTTGCATCGTCTCGATTACCGAGTCATGAATTCATCTTCCCAAACGTATCTTAAATCCCAGAGGACTTTTTCAGCGTGACACCGAACTACATGAGCCAGCCGCGACTACTGTGCGGAGCTACGACGAAGAGTGGAGCAAAGTGTCGATCGCGGGCGGCTCAGGGTGGATACCTCTGCGCGAGGCACAGAGGCGGATCGTCGATTATGGGCGACTGAGATGAGTGTCAAATGTGGTAAATTCGTGATAATTTTCAAGGTTCGGCTGTAAAGTATCTCTCTCGTCGGTAATTCGGGCCCTGGAGGCACTTTTTAAAAATCGATTTTCATAACATTTCATGTTGAGGCATGCGAAACTTAAGGTGGTCTGAAGGACGGGCCGAAATTTATTTCGATGCCGTCCAATTTGTATCTATTTGTAG
Source organism: Stenichneumon culpator (assembly GCA_964017025.1). NCBI lineage: Eukaryota > Metazoa > Arthropoda > Insecta > Hymenoptera > Ichneumonidae > Stenichneumon > Stenichneumon culpator. The sequence continues at coordinate 16,361,528 of OZ024772.1, read as the reverse complement.
ACGTAAATATGTATAATTTAAATAATTCGCCAACGGGACTACCACGATTGTCGATCTGGAAATTCAATTAATCAACTTTTCGATCGACATTTACCCCTTAGTGTGCATTTGGGGTCATTTTGGTCTCAAGATTTTTCGCCTAACGTTAACTTTAAGCACGGCTTTGGACGGGTAGAAAAGGTTTTTTTTAGAAATCTGACAGCGCGAGCTTAAAGTTTGATCAATTCACTGCGAAAAGTGTCAGTCAACCTTTTTTGTCGAAAAGTGTATAATTGACATATTCGAGATATTCGAGGCCGAAAATTAATAATTCACTACGGAGGTGTGTGCACACTAAGGGTTAAAAGAGCCCGGTACCGCATAATAATTTTATTTTCTGAGTGTTTTTGTAATATACTGTCCCTTATTTATTGTATCGTTCTAGAAAACCGATCGATTCTAGATTTATTTTATATAGATATATGTTTTGGTGTGGCTCCACTCTGTCTACTTGTACCGTGCTCGCATAATTCAGTGAGCCGTATTTTTCGAAAGACTTTTGTATTATCAAAATAAATATTCTTTGTACGAATTATACATGGTGCGGCGGCAGACTTGAACATTGATTTTCACGATCCTTCGAGTGTTCGAGAGTAGATGAAAATTATCGACTCACCCGAACAGCTTTCAAGCGCAGACCGCGGTGCCGAGTTGCGTGCAAACGGCGTCGTTGGTCAGCTCCATGAATCCTTGATCTGTTACGAGACCCGCGCCGTCCACGAGGTTTCGAAGGTTACAGTAATTCGTTCCGTAGTCGAACATCACGTACCACGCCCGCGATACCGATTTAGCCTTTGAGAAACAGAAAATTTGATAAAACGATATAAAATTAATAAAAAAATTAATTGAATTAATAATAATAAAGTAATGATTATTAACACATAATATTGCTATATATAGTTTGGAAAATTGTAGATTTGGGATGTTTAGCCCCCCTCCGTCTTCCAGTTTTTATAGCACATGAAATGGATCTCCACATGCTCTGCCAACGTGATCGCTAATAATTAATGAATAAATTAATCTTTAATTAATTAATTGGTATTTAATGGATTAATGATTTATTTATTGATTTTAATTCATAAAAATAAAGATAATAATAAAATCAATAATTTTTTTTGCATTCAGGAATGAACTGAACGGTCGGCCATTGCGGCGAGTTTGAATAAATGGACGCATTTGGCGCACTCGCTCACCATTGCGATACAGCTGTTGTTTTGTGCTTCCTCGAACTCGATTCGGATATCGTCGACGAGCATGAGATTCGGGCTCAGATGCGTCGCTCGAATAGTACTGTTTTCCCGAGACTTTGATTCTTTCAGCTAATAGAAAAACAACAATAAACGAGCGAAGTTACAGATGAGTTCATACCGCCGGATCTACTACCGGGCGAAAGTTTTTTTTTGTTTAGACTTACCGAATAGAGGCATCTGTTGCCGCGATGCCCGCAGTCAGTGCAGCTCGTCCATTTCATTATCTGACAACGTAAGCGCTGCATGACGAATTTGCACGGCTCGTCGAAGCCCCTGAAAATGCACAAGTTTTCAGTAAAAAAAAAACACGCGTCGTGGCATAATCACTCCCGCGGTTTCGATCACACTGACAAGACGACGGGACGCTCAACGGTCACCTGCGCAGTCGACTTCGACGCACTTAACGCCCGCGGGGTGCAATTGCTTTTTTTCGAGTTATTTTATCTTATTTAATACAATTTTATTGTCCTCAATAGACTCGACGCTCGTAGAATTTGTTCGACTGTTATAGACGAGTAATTTTCATAAACAATCTAAATCATACGACGAGTTTGTTTTGTAATGCGCGATACCGATCAAGCGACCAATGACGCTTCACGATAGAAACGTTACAAAACATCGATGTTGCTGTAGTTCCGTATATGGACTTACGTCGGTTACTCTAGCGCGGCGATGTTTTCTTTACGTCCCAAAGCGGGATACACCATGGCAGTTAACAGCGAAATATTCCCAATGTCACAAGCTCGTTCCCGCAAAGGATTGAATAGACGCGACGAGTATGTTATTCCACGCCTTGCCTTTTCGCCACAGACAAATAAACAAAAGGACCTTCACGACATATAGAGTTACTTTGACTCCGTTCGGTCGGAGATGTCGGTGCACAGCTGACGCGTCGCTCGGTGTGCTTGATTTTTTTTCGAGACACCGGCAGTTTTCGATAAGCGACGTTCGACGGAGAATTTCAAGCGCCTTCAATCGTACACTCGTTCGTTATAACGTAAATAAATGGTGTACCGCAAAAAAGTTAAAAACGTTCACAAAGTTTCATATTTAAAACATAGCCATGTGTTAAATATGAAATTGTTGTGTATAAGTTTTTGATCCGATAATTGAGGAAGTGTTAGGTATTTTCGGTTGTAACTTTTGTTCCGATGTTCGGTTCATTTCGGTTTTAACGAACGAGTGTACAATCGCGCCTCGAGAATTTGGCGAATAATTTACCACTGGACGGTGCACGAGGCTCGCAGGGGATACGGGAAGAACGTGACTGCGAGAAGTGTGCAGAGAACCATCGCGAAGGCGCCGCCGATGCAGTACGAGCAGCAGCGTCCTTTGACCATCTTCGAGGTATCGCCGCGAATCGACGTGCGGACTTCTGGCTGTCGCAGTGCTGGACGTAAAAGGATTGTGATTGTAATAAGCGATCGAGGTGAACGGTGTGTGGTGTGTGAGACGTGAGGAAAGATCGAAAGCTGAAACCATCGTGACAGGAAGGAGGATTAGTCGCGTGGCCGGCCGGCTGATGTTCGTCGACCTCGTAACGCGTGTACGGCGGGGGACAATCCAACATCGTCGAAACAAGGTCGGTGGCTTTGCAACGCGCCATTATTTATTTATTCAATTAATTTATTTAACGTGACCAATTATTATTCCCAGGCACTCGGCCCAACCCCATTCGCGTAACTAACGTCCTGCAAACGTCGACGTCAAAAAAAAATGGCGGATGTAAACAAAGAACGTGCGTCAGAAAGATCGAAGATGTGTTAAATATTTTCTTTTGTTTCATAGAGAAGTAGGATATTCTTAACTGCGTAAAAAAAAAATAATATTCATTTCGTTGACAAAAAATCGACAGGGAACAAGTGTCCCAGTTTTTTTTTTCCATTAAGTCTTACGTAACAGCCGAACGATAATACTGTTTCGTTGTATGTTCCCACACGTGTCTATGTGCATTCGCCTTTTATTTTTCCCAAACTTTTTTTTTCACCCTGCGACTTCAACAACGGGGATTGAAGAGGGATCCGACTATCCTGTACTACCGAAAGTCTGAAAGCATTATTTCTCTGTCTCCCTCTCTCTCTTTCGACGATTCGTGTTACAAACGTTTTCACACTTGGGTTCCTCTTCGCCGCACCGGTGAAGATAGCTCCACCGCAACGTTAAGAGCGTGAATTTTAGTTTCTTCAAAGTTACCCATAGTTCTGTATGCTACCGTACACACTATATCATTTTTTTGGTCTCGTCGAAACCCTAAGAGAATACGAGAAGTAGTGTCCGGACGTTTCCACTTCAACTCAGTAGGGATATCTTTTGAAGAACAGCTCCTTGACGAAAGAAGCTCCGAATATCCGTGCGTCAAAATAATCTCGAGAACAGCGTTCTGCGAGCCGCCAGTTAGACATTAGCCCGACCCTTTTCTCCCCTCAAATTAATCGACGGCGTGTTTCGACTCGTTCGTCAACGTCGACACGGAAATAAACTTAACCGGACGACAACCACGGTTTTATCGAAGAAGAAAAAAATCCCACTTCACGCTTCGCATACACCAAGATAATTTCTGAATTCGTGTGTGTCAAACAATTTCAAAAATAACTCGATTCGAGCTGAACATGTATGATATATATTGTTTCGACGTTCGCCGCCACCCTCAAATTAATCGGCCGCTCTACGGCTCTTTCTTCAGCGTAGATTCTAGAATAACTTTGCCTAGCAACAACGTTAATTAGGCTTCTCGACTTTTTCTTTTTATCGGTTTCCACGTTGTATCCAATGGCAGTGCCGCAGATCCATCGCGCGACAGCTCGAACTCCCGTGAAATATTCTAATAGACTATCTCGAGTCGGGTTTCGAGGGAACCGCGGCTTTCCTTTGCTTTATTTAATTGTTTCTCGAAGTTTCGACTCGTCAATCCTTGCTCTCGAGCTCGTACGCGCGGGAGCATCTCGGCTTCCGAGCTCGGGACAAAGCAGAGATAGAGAATGAACGCGGTGTCGGAGGAGATGCGTCGACGGGTGGCCGTCAAGTCGGCTGTCAGTCGGCGAACGACCCACGACGCGGGCGACCCCTGATAGCCGTTGAACGAGCTCGAAGGTGGGGGACATGTATACAACCGTAGAGCGAGCGCTCGTGAACAGACGACTTCGCCGTCAAAACCACGGTGGTTTGTCGTCCCGTCACGTCGTCGTCACGCTACTTCTTCTGCTTCCTTTCACAGGCGACCGCGCGGCCTCGACGTTACAGTACTATTTCCGAAGCTTCGTTCGGGAGTTTATCGTTGCATACAGTAAGAAGGCTTGGACGATAGACGAGCGTGAAAGTACACACGACGAAAGATATCAGGTCTAACTTCTCGACGTCTAGTACGCAATAATTTTTTAATAATGATTTCATTTATTTTGTTTACCTATTTTTTCTAAGAGACGCGAAGTCAAACATTTTATTGCCGCAGACTCAAGAACATCTTTACAAATGATCGTTGCATTCTGTCAATTGCGAACACACTGTTGCTCGGTATTACAATGCTGAAACAAGCGATAAGGGTAATTTATTTATCGTAAGTGGGGTTCAGATTGCCTAAAAAAATCTGGAATTTGGTTTTTTGATTGTCCATCTATTTAAAGCCAACCATGTTTTTTCCACATTTGGATCCCCATAGAGGAAGCCCTTCGGTGCGAATACACTGGACGGAACCTTTGGCACGGCAGCCCTTCGCCCCGCACATCGATGTGTTCTCGAGCTGCTCGATGCATTAATGAAATTTATTAATGAAATTTTTCGTCTCTCGCTTGGCGATCTATAGTGGGTTAATTGCTTAGTCTTTAACGTACTCTGCACGCTTTTGCAAAACCTTCGTTTCTGCACTGTCCGTCCAACGACATCCACCTGCCAGGCAATACTTCGCCGACAGTTTCTGTCCAAAGTGGCTTATTGTCGAGACACTGCGATTTGTTGGATCTGAAATTTCGTTCGACAAAATTATTATTCGGATATACCTAAATGAGGAATCAAAGTGCCAATGTATTTTCGTACGAGAAGTATTTTGAAAAGAATGTTCTACTGCAATTGGACCACTTGAATGTCCAAGCCCCAAAAGCATTCCATTCCGCCATAACGTGACCGCTGTTCGGAGGGCACTTTTTCGTGCCATCGGCGTCCTCTTCCGTGCTATCGCTTTCTGCACCGAGACTATAGTTTTAAGAAGAGATTGCGTCACATACAAATCACTCATAGGTAAGAAAAAGAAATTTAAAAAATTTAACAAAATAAACAAATTTAAGTCACATATGTGCAGATGCTTGGACTGCAGTGATTATTCCAGTGAATTGCCAGTTGTAACCGACGATGCCGTTGCTCTTGATGGTTTTCATTCTCGATAGCTCGCTTGTCGACAAACAAGCGGTATTGGGATTGTCGTGTTCTGAGATAAAAATCACAATTCTTTTTTTAACCGAGCGATTTAAATTGTCTTGATATTACTTATAAATTCTTATAAATTATGATATTATTTGATATTACTTATAAATTCATAAACTTTCGGAGAAATTTACACTCACCATACATAGCATAGCATTCACTCACGGTGCCCTGCACGCACATTTCGATCCTGTGGAGTTGGAAAAATATTGGTACTAGTTTATACCGGATTGTTAAAATAATGTTCGAATGGCAACGAAACTTACGTAGTCATTGCGATAATCATGTCGTAGCTGTTCATGGGAAATCTGGCCTTTTCTTTGTAGAAATACTCGCCCATTTTCGATACTACAAGGTCTTGATCACCAAGAAAATTTGCAGATGCGTTTGAAGCGATGTAGGGAGTTGCCCAATCGTCCTTTTGCAACGGAAACAAAAGTATTAAATGAAGCAGGGCTACGTACAAATGGATTTTTTTAACGTATAAAAAGTATTAAACAAAGTTTACACCGAATTTTGTGCGTTTACACTCACCGCGGCAATGATCATACCAGCAATGTTGAGATGAACTTTTGGCTTATCGAATGCCCTGTAGATCAAGTCTGCTCCGTTCCAGAACGCCAGCATAAATCTCAGAGCTTGAGTTACAGTGTGATCTCTAGTGGGATCAAATTAACGTGTTATTGAAGAATATGTACCGAAGTGCTGCTAACTTTGTTTTTCCTTGGGTTTCTTTACCTGATGGCGTTGTGATCGAGAACGAGAAGAATTTCCGGATAAACAGCTTTCGGAACCATGTGTCTTTCACGTGTATCGCTTGCGCGTTTCTCTCGTTGAAGGTCATTCGGATCGACTGCACGCAAATCGACAAACGATAAATTCCCGTTGCTCGATTATTCAAACATGCTATTTATTTGGTTAAAAAAAGAAGAAATTAACAGTAACAAAACGATCCGTAACTGACCGGGAGAATCCGGTTTAACGTGGTTTGGTGCGGTCTGAACTTTGAAAACTGCGAAGTGACCCGTGTCTTCCTCTTCTTCATCGGAAATAATAGATCGTTTCTTCGGGTACCGTTTCCGGATAATTTCACGTCCTACTGTCAGAGTCTCGCCTATCAAACGTTTCGGCAAAGATCTTATCGCATAGTACGGAGAGATAATTCCTTCCTGAGAATATTTCATCATTTTGTTGTAGCATTCGCGGGACATTCGAGAGATTCTAAATACGTACAATGATGGTTCCTTCAGTGAGATCCGCGTAAGTTGTCACAGCTGCCTCGTTCTCCACGTCGTGATACATTTTAAATTCACCGATATCGCTCATGGCCTACAAATTCGTTAAACTTTCTTTTACCAAAGGGACCGATCAGTTTCCGTCGTCGAACCTCACCGTTGGCAGTGGATCGTAGCGAATATTTTGGTAAGCATCTTCGTCGCTCTTCGCCGTCCATACAGGCGTGTATTTTGTTGCCAAGTTTCCCTCGGTCGGTGTCAAGGTCAGATTAATTTTCTTGCCACGGAGTTCAATTTCCAATACTATCGCTTCGTTGGTTTCTCGTCTGCGTCTGCTTCCAGGCAGCGACATTTGAAATACCTGATACTCAGGTACTGTAATATTTAAAAGTAACAAATATTTTTCCAACAATGACAAAATGAAATGGAATATGAATGTTTCATAATAGCACATTATTTTGAACATACCCGAATCTTCGGAGCCAAAAACTGCCAATCTCTCAGACCTCGTCATTTTCTCGTGAATATTCGAGGGAAAGGCCATGGTACAATGTATAGCGATTAGCAGAACCACGAATTTGGAATAAACTAAGGCACTGGACATTTTATTCGCGTTATATTTTCAATATTTCGTAGAGGAAATTTTACTCGGTTTTTAGAGACCTTTCGGCGGTTTTATTTTCTGCCACGCAATTAAAACCGGAAACGTGACTAACGTGTTAAAGACACGTGCACAACGCGGCAACCTCGTGACGATCGACGTGTCCAAAACCCGAGGAGACACGATCGCCTCGTGGATAGATAAGAACTAGGAGAAGAATCGCTGCGACACGCGCGTAGAAGATAGGTGTGCGAATGAGCGGTAATGAGCGCGAGCGATTAGTGCCGAGAGAGAGAGAGAGAGAGAGAGAGAGAGAGAGAGAGAGAGCGATTAGTACGGAGAGTGCGAGCAAACTGTAGAACTATCGAGCGAAAAGTCGGTTGCGAGTGTCACGCATGTGGCCGAACGGCAAAACTATTGTGCCAGTGCGAGATTAGTCTCGCACTCTCAAAATAGTTTTACCGTTTTACGTGAGTATAGTTTTTATCAGTAAAAACTGTATATTCGTGCCACTATTATTCCAAGATTATTCACGTAGCCGGTGAAAACCGACCTTGTTTTCGGTCCCTTTCCTGACTCCCCGATTCCGTTCACGTCCCTGAACGTGTCATCAGCTATTATGCAGGTTAACGCTGTTTCGAACGCGTAAAAAAATATAGAATTCTGTTATTTCTCTCCATCTACATATTTAAACCCAACCATGTCACTTTCACATTTGGAACCCTAAAGAATGTCTATACAGGCTTCGCCTGTGCGCTCGCAGCCCAGCGCCGAGCACCTGTTTTTTTCGGAAAGTGCCAGTTTTAAGGCTTCCCTGTGACCTTGGGATCTTTGTCCGTTGTGACGCATCTCGCAGAACAAAGTTTGTCTAACACATTTTAATATTAGAAAAATCGAAGCCCGTACATTTGCACGACTTTGTGCCGAATATCGAATTCAGAGAGGAGTTTCCATGTCGAACCATCTCGCAGATACAATCGATCGCGCATACCTAGTATCACCGAAAGTAGTTATTTCATTATTGGAGATTGTTTATCGCAAGGCGTGTTTCTCGGCGCTATAAATTGTGCGTTAAAAGGACGCGAGGCGAAAAAAAAATATCTGAACGACAGAGAGGATAAGTCGTCCTGTTCGCACCATAGAACCCACCCTCTTGTGTTATCTCGCACGAGTGTCTCAAGATCGTCGATCCTCTCGATGCGTGTGGCTCCGGCACGAAGTATCTACTCTGCCACCCTCTCGTGCAGCTTTGTCGGCGAGATCAAACTCGCCGATGGACATCGACGAAAGCCCCGCCCCCAATTCTGTGGCCTTAGGGTGAGTTTCCATCGGTCAGTTTGACCGTTAATCCGCTGTAAATGACGATATACAAAATTCCAGCTGGTACACTGAGAGAAGGATCTAGTAAAAATTACTGTATCGCCTGAGAGATATTACCATAGCACATGGTAGTAGGGCGCTAGGGCGCCACCTATGGTAGGAAGTACCGGATTTATAAGAATTTTTTCTTAGATATTGTGGTAAAAATTCTTGGAAATTCTTGAGACTTTCTGCCATAGGTGGCGCCCTACTACTATGTGCTATGTTAATTTTTCTTAGATGATCGGTCATTTTTACTAGATCCTTTTCTCAGTGTAGGATGAAAGAAACGCGCGGGAGGATGAAATTTCGGCGAATGTGGGTCAAGGATGCTACGACGACACTGTGTGCGGCATACAGAGAAAAGTATAGCGATGAATGAGGACAGTGTTTTCATATGTGCCACACAACATCGCCTGCGATCCAATTCGTCCTATGCAGTTTATATAATATTATATCATAAAATAGTGTTATGATAATCGCAATATATATATATATATATATATATATATATATATATATATATATATATAATATATATATATATATATATATATATATATATATATATATATATATATCCTCAGTATATTGCACTCAATATATCAAAGCACTCAGATTTTTTGTTATATTATTAGAATTGTGTATAATTATTTGTCATTCAAAAAATGAACTTATTGATCATCGCAGTTTAATAATGTGAAAAAATTCTGAAAAATCTTGTATCATGTATAAAAAAATTCTAACATTTTAACCGGAGTGGGCTGGCGTCACTTTCTATTTTTTTATAATTTATTTTCGAGAAAACAGTGAAAAAAACACATCAGTTGATCATGGGTTATGACTTGACCATTTTTATATGCAGTACTGCATTTTTGGGGATTCGTTTTCAGATTTTTCCGAACAGTTTTTATTTTGTTCCAGTTAAAAATAAAAACTTATTCGACATCGGAAAAAAGTGAATCGACGACTTTGCTCACAAGACTGCCGGTGGCGAGATTGAGAGGAGTGAGTCGAACGAGGCGAGAATGAGAGAAGGAACCGATCCAAGACGGTCATGTGAACCGGATTTTGCTTCGTCTCCGCAGCTGCCGTCGTCGACGTCCCTGATACGTTGTTTCATGCGCTCCTCTTTTTCCGTCGTGCCTCGTTCCTTCCTTCCCGCACGACGTCCGCGAGCCGTGGCTGGTCCGGCCCTCGGGAAGTCGCACACAGGACAACAATAAAACAATGTAGAAAAATTAATGGTCGCCGAGTGTGCATCTTCGAAAGATCATTTGGCCCGTCCTATGCGCGAGATTCTTCCTCCCCGTCGTGGAGAAACAAGTGTCCGGGGCTCGAGAGAGCACAAAAAAAAAGAATGGGAAACGTGGACCTAATGCGGAGATTCCTGGAAGGAGAAGAGGCGAAGACGGCTGCGGACCGGAAGGGAAACGTCATTGACGATTTCACGCTTGGCGAATTGAGTCGAACCTTGAAAAAGCACGCCACGGGTTCCTTATTAAAGCGGAGGGGAAAAAAAACCTAACATGAAAATTCGAAGAACATATCAGTATTATTTAGCTTCAATGTCCGAGAACTCTGTCGATTTAACGGAGGAGAGACTAGTTGACTAAAATCTTAAAATTGTTGATGTACAGAGATTGGCGCACAGGGCTGATAAATCATCGCCATTGACGATTTCACGCTTGGCGCATTGAGTTGAACCTTAAAAAAAAGGTCCGATAGCTCCTCATTAAATGGTAGCAAAAAACAACCCAACATGAAAATTCGAAGAACACATCAGTATTATTCAGCTTCAAAGTTCAAGAACTCCGTCAATTTAACGGAGAACGGCCAGATTGACTAAAATCGTAAAATCACTGGTTTACGCAGATTGGCCCGAAGGGCTTATAAATCGCGTTTTCAGAAGTCGATTTGGCTGTCCGGAAGTCGAGAGAAATGATCCGTGCTGCCTCCTTTCATCTCCTCGACTGCTGGAGTGCTTCGGCGTCGCGCAATTAAAAATTCCATCCGCCTGTCGGCAGCCAATTTCCGTTCGGCGCTCGGTATATCGACGTTTTAGTGCACCGTAGCGAGGAAAGCGAGAGTTCCCGGTGTGCCTCGAGCGGACCCCTCGTAAATCCGAGGGTCGAGGACCCACGAGACTGCGCGGTATCGAACGCGAAGCCGGTTGGTCCAGGGAGAAGTTGATTTTACAAAAATTACCTCGCCGTCTCGTCGTCCCCATCAATCATAGGACAGCTGTCCGATGGGACGGCCCTATATGCTTCCCGCTATTGAAACTGAAGGCAGGAGGAGGAGCCTATATTTCCATTAACGCAGCTCCGAGAACGACACGAATGAGACATTTTAGAGCCTGCGATTGTACGCGATTGATTCCAGTAATTCAGCATCGGGCATCGTTTTGTTTCAGAGCTGGGCAGTACTTAAAGTACATGAGTACTTATTTGGTACTTAAAGTACCAAAGTACTTTTCGGTACTTTAAGTACTTTTGCTAAGTACTAAGACCAAAGTACTTGTACAGATCCTTAAAAAAAAAACAAAAAAAATTCGTTGAAAAATTGCAAGGCAATCAACTTTTCTCACCGGTACTGGCAAATACCGTTGATTGAAAAGTGTCATCGAAAGCTATCCGCTTTGGACGAGACTTCACATTTCATCGTAAATGCCATCGCTCGTCGAAAAAAGATATTTACAGTTTTTATTACCATATTTTACGTACTCTCAATATCAAACCCGTGGACAGACATTTTTTCCGCCAAATTTTATATGATTTTTTTTCTACCACATCGCTCACTACGTTCGAAGATAGTGAAAATTTTATCTCGAGAGAATAAGCAGCGGCGAGTTTAATGACGCAAAAATCTACTCTCGAAGCTCGGAGTGAAAGGGGCGAGCAAGCTCCGGCGTTGAAAAGCCTCTTTGCTCGTCCCTCACCGCTCTCCCTATAAAGCTCGAAGCTCGACTCCCCAGACCGTCATATACGCATAAAAAGAGGAAGAAAAAAAAACACCTTCGTATATTTATGCTTTATTTTATTTAAGGTCGATAAAAAAAAAATGGCGTTGATTTTTTTCATTTTATTTTTCTCCTCGTGAGACAGCAACGCCGAAATCCGATGAGTCTCTCGCGGGGTCACGACGGAAAAAATCTATTTCCGTAACCAGAACGGCTCAAAACTCTACCGAACGCGCGTAAAGAGAGATTTATGAAGAACGGAAGAGCAACTCCTTCCTTCGGGGCTTTCACGCTCTCGCAGCTCCTCTACTCGCTATAACATATTATTATTATTTTCTTCTATTTTTCAACGAGACACTACGCTTTATTCTATTTTATTTTATTTTTTACATTTTTTTTTTTTTTTTTTTTTTTTCATTTCATCTTCGTGTACGGATCGCACGAGCCAGCACGTGGGCAAGTGTGCGCGCTCCTATCACCGTATCTCCATTAACGCTTCGCTTCGGGCTATGTACTTTCGAAATACGTCTTCCGTCCATCCCTCGAGTTTCATGACGCTTTCTCGCTCGACCCCCGGTGACAAACCCCCCTTAAACCGGCTCTACATCGGTACGCACACACACGTGACCCAAAAGAACTCGTAAGAATTATGGAACTCGTAAATTTATTCGCACTTTCGACCGTATTACTACGCGGGCTATTCGCTCCACCTTTTTTGTTTATTTTTTTTTATTCACTTTTTAGCTCTTCGGATACACGCTTCCTCGTGCCGTATATTCATCGACATGCACTCATTTTCTTCACTTTTTTTTTTTGCTCGGTCTTCGAACCTAGCATTTTTTACCGGACTCGACCGCTTTCTCCTTCGTCGTCTCGAGGAAAAGAAAAATCCCCGAGGACCGCTTACGGTTCCTCGTAGCTTCCTTCTCGGAGACCAGGATGCGAGGCGTTTCGGTCCCTCAGGACCATTTCCATTCATTTCGTCACTATCTTTCTTTTTTATTTTATAATACACGGACTTTTTTCACGCATACTTCGAGTCGGACAAACGATTTTTAAGGTAGTCCTTTCGAATCTGACTTTGTGAACTTTGGGGTTCGATTTTTGTAACATTGTAGTCGAAGTCCTTTTCAATTTGATTACGAAGTTTCAGGATTGGTTGTCGAAAAAATTAATGCAAAAAATAAGGTTTTATGCATGGGCTCTTTTATAAATCTAATAAAACTGGCAGTTCAAAATAAAAATTTAAGTGTATGCACTGAAGTTCTGCGCAATATGAAAGGTGCTATGGATTTATTAGAAATTTACAATTTAATATATATTTTTTTTAAAAGACCAAAACTTAAATGAAGTAATTATTCCCAAAACTGTGTCATTACTTGTTAAATCCGAGTCAAATCAACCTTTATAATTTGCTATTTCCAATACAATTGATTTTGTTGTGTATTACTAAACATGCACGACTGCTTTCTTATTTGCACTACGATTTATCGAATATGAATAAAAAGAAATTACTCGTCGATTTACGAAGTTTTCGAAGTTTACGAAGATTTTTAACAAAAAATTTCAAATAAAGATTTGCATTTAAAAACTTGCAAATAAAAATATTCACATAAAATTTTTCGAATAAACATTTTTTAATCTCATCGAAGCTTTTCGTTCGAGTAGATTGTAGTGCGTCAAATTTTTTCCGGTTTCCATTTTTTTTTTGTCGTAGATTGAAAGGTGTGCAAAAATAGAACTGCCTTTTCCGTCGACGTAGCCGATATGCTGAGTTGGATCTTTAGCGGCAGAATTTTATTAATTTTTATCACTTTTATCAATTTTGAAATTCGTCCCCTGGACGGATCGCACCTTGTGCGATTGTCGTTCGCGCCTGCGGGGAGAAAATTCGAGCATCGAGAGCCGGAATGAAAATAGATTGAAGAAGATTTCGTGGCGGTAAATCACCCGGGCGCACCGCTTCGCCGCGAGTGTTTCCGAGCCGGAGTAGTAAACGCCGGGAAGCAATAATGCCACAATCGTAAAGTCCCCGTGGATTTCGCCCGAGATTTCTCCACCATCCGTCTTGATGTCGTATACACGTATATTACAAAAGTTCACCGTGGGAATCGGTTAGAATCTTAAGGAGACGTAAATTTCACTCCCCTCCCCCGGAGGGAACTTATCTCGGTTCTGGTAGGAAGACACACGGAGAAAATAAATGAAGAGAACGCTCGTTAATTTCGACAAGTGAGTACGTAGTTCGTCAGACTTCCAGCAATCAATCTTACTCGTCCTAAAGTGTCCCTTTACAATATAATAATCGGTCGACACTCTGGCCTCGTTCGAATCAAAGTAATTTTAAAAACATGACATCGCTTAAGGTAGTGTTCGCGAACAGCGTTCACACCCAGAAAAAAAAAATAAATATTTATTTAAATTAAGTAAATAGTTACTTAAATTAAATAAATGTTTATTTAAATCAAATAAATATTTTACTTAAACCAAATAAACGGTGGCCGTCGAATAAGTCATTTTTCTGGGTGCACTTCGCATAAATTTCGGAGAAATAAGAGGGAATTGCAAACAATTCTGGATGGTATAAAAATCTCAAAAAAATCAAGCATATTAAAGGTGCTGAAACGATTAATTTTGCATAATAATAATTCAAAAATGTTATCGACAAATTGATGAAAAATAACATTGTTCAACAAATCTTCCGGAAACTTACCTTTTTTTATTAATGAAAATGATTCGGTCACTTTTCTGAATACGTATGAATTTTTTCACATTTTTAAATTCACTTTAGATTTCGTGACTTTCTGCACATTTTTCCCATATAAAAAAAAATAGTGGCGAGCAAGGTCATACGTGAGTCATTGAAATTGTATTGTTTTTCCACGGCGACAACAACAGTTTCACGCTTCGACTTCGACCAGCCGTAATTTTGCAATAATTTTTTTGTGTATTCGTTGTATCAGGGAATATTCGTTTAACGATTACGCTCGCACGTGTAGCGTACAGAAATACCTTTCCGATGGCTCGGCAATGCGGGAGATTAATGAAGACTGGCTTATACGCGGAGAGATTTTTTTCCCCTCGGAGCTTGTAAAATAAAAGAGGTGAGGCCGAATGATTGAGTGCTGTTGTCACGCGTAAGATATCCTTAAAAATTGCTGCCGCTCGCCCCGCGCCTCGGCGTGAATGTGAACCGGAAGTACGCTACGAGTCGACGGAGAAACGCTGCATCCGTGTCTGCGACCGTGCCCCGCGTTACCCGATAGTTTGGTCGGCGACTACAGACTAGCGGGGCAATACGGACCGCCATTTCGGATGAGATTTTATAAAAATTTAGGTCCCTCGAAAAATTCGATGGCATGGTCCATTTTACCCCGCAGTTCCATTTTGCCCCACTCCGCCGTACACGGACTCGCAATGCGAGCTCGAGCTCGAGAGTTTGGTTTATAGGGTATCCCGCGTGGAACTACCGCCCTTCTCACGCCAAACGACCACACCCCTTCGACGCACAAGTAGATTGCTCTTGGAGAAAGAAAAAAGATGCGCGAGTAAGAGAGACTCTAGCTCGACTATGGGAGAGCGGGAAAAGAACGAATTTAAAGGAAAAAGTGAAGAAAAAGATAATGGGACTGGCAAAAGGGGTTGTTCCTCCACGGAGATTTACGAGACGATCTTCCGGAGGACTCTTCTCACAGTCTCCGATGAACCAGCTTCTTAAACGAACCACTCGAAAAATCACTTCTTTAAGACCGAAGCCGCTCTCCAGATAACGGGATAAAAGTGGACCGATGGTGTCTTGAAAAAAAGGGAACTTCTACATGCTTGCATACAATATTTATTATTCCATTTTTTCGGTGCAAGGGGAGGGGCGTCAAAACCGACCATTTTTATAATCTTTCGAGGACGTAAATAATGGAAATCATTGTCCGTTTTGCCCCCAAATATTCGCAAATATTTGCTACATTCGTTATCGAATATATAGTACTGTTATATACTTTAAAAAAGCTGAAAATTGAAATGTTCATATCGCTTCCTCATAAAAGTTGAAAGTTGAAATTTTTATATCACTTTCTCATAATGGCCCCTTTATTCGCGAAGCTCCTTCTATGGGAAAGCATTTACTATATTTTTGGCTTTCTCATACCCTTACGATTTTTTGACAAAAAGCTGAAAAATGAAATTTTTATATCACTTTCTCATAATGGCCCTTTATTCGCAAAGCTTCCTCTATGAGGAAGCCAAAAATATAGTAAATGCTTTCTCATAGAAGGAGCTTTGGGAATAAAGGGCCATTATGAGAAAGTGATATAAAAATTTCAACTTTCAACGTTCAACTTTTTTTACTGTCTTTTGGCAAAGGCAATTGATAATGGTCGATTCCGGTCGGGAGGCTACTTTGATGAAATTCAATACCAAGGCTGGACGTCGTAGTTGGTTATACGGTGTTCCGTCAGGGCAGTTCGGCACATACGAATCGTTGTTCCTTCCTCGTCCGTCCTCCCAGCGTGGCTCATTTTTCTTCCAGCCTGAGCGTCCTCCTCGACCATTTTTGTTTCTCGCTTCCGTCGTGGCGAATCCGAGAGGGTATGCGTACAGAAAGGATCCGACACAGTGCCCGGCCCTCCCCCGGTCATCAGTGCGTGCCGCCATCCGAACGGCAATAAGAAATCCAAGATGAAGCCCCCGCGCTCCTCTCCTTCGCTCTTTTTCCCCTACACCGCGCACCCGAGGGCTCGTGGAGACACGCCTGATTATAAACGAAAGACGAGTAGAGCGAGCGGTCTCGTGAATAGAAGACTTTTTGTCACGCTGGCGCCAACTCGGCGGCATCTACCGGGCCTCTTCGCTTCTTTCTCCGCGCGATCTTCACCCAGAAAAATTATTTATTCGATGCTTAACCCGCAAGTAATTTTTTTTTATTTAAATAAAGATTTATTTAATTGAAATATAGAGAAATTAGGGCAGAAGGCTCTAAACGATCGGCACGAGGTTCACGACTGTCCTCCATCGATATTTTGAGCCCCACTGAGAAAAAATTGCATAGTTGAAGCAACAACCATAAATAATAGTTCCCATAGGGAACGTCTGCATCTTATAGTTAAGACAATGACAACAAATCATGGTTGGAACCATAATAATAGTTTAACCAATTGAATACATAATATCGGAAATTATCTATATAGACCTTCCTGCTGGGAACTTTTCGTTATGGTAGGAAACACGATCTTTTTTCTCAGTGCGCTCACATTTTATAAGACGAGAGACATCTTGTTGATTTTCCTGTTTCTTCGTACCGTCTTCGAAATTACCTCCGAACAGTCAAGCCGAGGTTGTACTTAATAAAAAATGTTATAATAACTCTCGATTCGTTAATTACCTTCATTCATCTCATAACTTAACCTTGTACTCTAAGACTATCGATTTATTTAATCTAAATAAAGCTTTATTGTAATTAAACAAATCCTTATTAGCGGAGCGTCCGTAAAATGAATTATTTTTCGGGGTGCTGCTTTTCCCTCCTCGATATTCCGAGAATAGCTAAAATCATCCTTCTTCATTTACTTCGTTTTGTTTTTTAACTCCCGACTGCCCGCTAGGGTAAAAAGACGGGAGTCTTCTTTCGTTTGTGAAATAAATAGAAACGGATGGTGCGATTGGAAAAGTAACAAATAATAAATTGTGGACGTTTCTGGACAATAAGTTGTTAAACGTCCAAACTTTTTTTACTGTGCATTTTTAAATGATCAATTTTTTTTTTTGCGGTTCGCACCTCAGCGTTGGGATCGAGAAAGTCCGATACACCGGCCGGCCAACGGGAGCGAAAGAGCCGTTAAAGTATGAGAGTCGGCGAAGAAGAGGTCCTCGAGGACTGGCAAGAACAGCTGCGCGCGCAGCTCGGAAGCGAGAAAGAGTCGCGCAGCCGGTCGGGAGTCGTGTCATCGTGTCGCTCACACGTTTCGTGGTTACGTGTGTCTTACGCGCGTATCTGCGTCTTACGCAAAGTGCGTCAGCCGTACGGCGCGTCGCAGCGAGAGTTATGGACGAGAGACAAAAAGTCGAGGACTGCGCGGCCATCGCTGCAGAGGCACGGGAACTCCGTCGAGGAATTTAGCCCGATGGTCGGGCCAAATCGTAGCTCCGCGCAGCTGTTCGCGCCGCGCTCGAGAGAGACAAAGCGGACCCGAGTGGGAGAATCCATGGAGTGCCGGAATGGAGTCTCAGGTGAAAGGCGGAGCTCACCTGCGTCTTACCTGGTCAGCTCCGAGCCAATCAGGAGCTCCGGACGGTCCCGAGACTCGCCGGTCTCCGATTCGCCGGAGCGAATCCTCGAATCCCGGCTCATATTTTCGCACCAATAGAGATGTAGATAAAAAAAATTATCGGAAAAGAAGATGGAAATATAAGTTATATATTTATTTATTATTTATTTATTATAAAATCGTACGGGCAGAACCCAATTATAAGTTGTCAGGAATTCCTAACAACTGAAAAAATATATATAGGAAATATATAGACATTAAGTGTGCATAAATGTCGGATATGGTAGATAAGGAGTGATGCAGGAACGTAATGATAATAATAATGAATAAAAGGTGAAGGGTCGAGTATGTGAGTGAAAGGAATAAACGAAAACGTAGACGTTAAGGTAACTGCACGGAGCATTAGTCAAACGAGTGCTGCTACATTTTCTCAATTGTTTATCCACAATGTTGTGCGTTTATAAACGATAACGGAAGTTTATCTGTATTACTACATAGATCCTCAATCAAGGAAACTATTGATAACGATATTTTTTTGCAAGTGCATAAATTGATAAATACAAATTTCCGTGACGATACATTTTCGTTGAGTTTTTTCAAAGAAGAATCGTTATTTTACAAATAATCTTAACGTACCACGGCTCATTTTGTTCCTTAAACGTTGCTTTACGAATTCAGAGCATTTTTTTAATCGTTTTAGCCGTTTAAAAATGACCCGGAAAAAATTAACCGGTTATATAATGGGTCGTATTTGTCAATCGGTCAAACTTACAAAAACTCTACTAGGTGAATTCGCAGAGCAAAGTTTGAGAAACAAAATGAAACGTGGTACATTAAAATCGGTTAGACATTACGGATTTTACTTTGGAAAAAACCCAACAAAAACGTACTATCATAGAAATTTGCATTTACCAGTTGTTGTTCTTGCAAGACCATCTTGATTAATATTTCTCTTGATTGAGGACCCATGCAATAATACAAATCAACCTTACTTTATCTTTACTGTCAATACATGCATACAATTTTGGATGAACAATTGTAAAAATTTAGCACTCGTTTGACTAGTGTACCACCAACGTAATCACCAACCAAACCAAAAGTTGTACAGTTTATATGTAAAACTATGTTATATTCTAAATAATAAATAATAAATAATAAATAATATATAATAAATAATACGGCAAATCTTTGAGCCGCGCCCAGAAATAAAATTCATTGATAAATGAATTTCAATATCTTCCGAGATTCCGTTCGAGTTTCGAGGAACAACGGACCGGAAGTCGATGAATCGGGAAAGATAGATTTGGAGTTAGGGACGTGGCTGTGGGAGTTCTTGCTGAGAAAACAGCGGTGAATCTTTCAACGGGCCGGTTTGGTAAAAGCGGGACACACACGGAAGCTTCGCTACAGCTAGCTCCTTAAAAATCCGCGGGTGTTCTCGAGCCGAGCGGAGAGACGAGGAAAAAAAACATATAAGAGTCGGATAACGCTCGGGGCACGCTTCCCCGGAGTCCAACAGTGGAGAATGAGCGCTCCGCGAAGAGCCGAACGAATAAGTGTCGCGTATCCCGTGGGGCTTCTCTTTGCCCCGAGCGAGCGCGCGCGCCCGAGACGACTCTTCTCGAAACTTTCTTGGAATCAGGATGGAACTACGGTTGTGTGCTTTCGCTGCCTCGCGTGCGATGCCGCGGCCCCTCGGCCAGCCCGTACGCGAGCTCAGGTCGAAGGTCAAACTTTCGTTCGACACAAAACACCAAAACACCAACTCTGTAATTTCGTGCTGCTTCTTCTTTTTTTTTTTACGGAGCAGTAGACTTTTTTTAATAGTAGTAAACATTTTTGTCTACGTATTCAAATGCCGGCCGAAATAACCGAGTTCACTGTTTCGGACTATTTTTATTAACACCGCGCAAGTTCACGCGGGTCTAATCAAATAAATAAAAAAAATCGATCTTTAAGAATTTTTCCATGTCTCGATTATTTGAGGTTCATTGCGGAATATTTATTATTTGCGGAATACAATCATTGCATTATAATAATAATAAGAAGAAGAAAATTATGAATAAATAATATAATGTTATTTATTATTTCTTTACGAGGAGATGAAAGCGAAATGGCTTCAAGCAAAATTTTTACGAAGCCTCCTTCTCGGAGCCGAGAGAGTTGTTTGACCGGGTCGAGAAGAGCGAGCCAGGGGTCCATCGGCGATTTTCCACCGGCCTCGAGAGTCCTCAAAGACATTCGGGTGCGCGGCACAGCCGTAGAAGAAAACAATCGGAACGTCGGTGGAAGGAAAGAAAAAAAAGCTCAAAACACATGTGCGGGTTCGGAGAGGTTGTATACCGGTAACTACCTCCGGAATTCCAGTATTTCTTTTTTTGTTTTTTTTTTTTTGCACTGCGTGCTTCTCGAACTACAGAAAAACAAAGTTCCTCGGCCAGCCTCTCTTTTTGTCTCTCTCGAGAGGGAGTGAGTCCCACGAATTCAAATGATGACTTTCATATCTCGTGGTCGGTATAAGTTCGAGGGCTTGCTCGTAACGCCCGTTGGTCCCCCGCTGAGGGAGGGCACGGAACGACTGCGCGATCCGTGAGGCCCTTTTTTATTCGTATTCAACGCGGCAGTTGGCAGAGTCCGTCACTCTCCGTTCACCCTTGGATCGGCTACTTAAGAGGCTGCCGTTCGGAGACGAAGGCCGCTCGAGGGGGTCGAGCGATCGAAATTGTGAAGTCAAAAAACGAACCTCGGATGAGCGGGAAATATTTCTTCGCATAGACAAGAATGAAAAAGTCAATAATAAAGGATGGAATTACTATTTAATAATATTTATTTGAGGCAAACTTCACATCAATCAGCTAATCAAAATGTGTAGAAGCATATACAGGTCAACAATTGAGTTTCCCTTTTTTATTTAATTAAATAAATTTATGGTTTAGGCACATATAGGAAGCCTCTTTTCTTTAATTAACAGAAACTACGGCATTTTTTTTTCACTCTCCGGATTCCCGTGACTGGTTTAGGTGGAACGCTTGAGAAGGTTTCGTTTTTTTAAACTTGAGCTGATAATGCTCATGAAGACGTTTTTACCGTTTTTCTAAAAGTTTCGGCAAATATTAGCGTTGGAAAACACGTGCCGGTTTGGACCCTACCGTGCGGTCATGTACACCCAGGTATGACAATACACGGGAGGATATTTGTTTTTTTTTTTTTTTTTTTTTTTTTTCAAGTGCCACATGCTCGACTAGCGAACGGAGTTACCGTTTGCGTTTATCGTACCTTCACGTGTTCTGCAACCTGGTGGCCAACTGTGTCGCCTGATAGACAAGAGCCAGGTCGTCCGGGCACGTAAAGGTACACACCGAAGTATACACATCAGCCAGATGGAGAAGAATTTTCGTACCCGTTGCGGCAATAAACTGAAAATTAGAGGCCGGCCGGTTGGACCTTCCGTACTTCCGGTCCGTTCCTATCAACGATGCTCCACTTGTCCTTCGCAACTTAAAAACAAAATCTCGGGTTCAGATGCAGTATTTATAAGCCCTTTGCACTAATAGAGAAAAAAAATGTTGGCACTTTGTTTTTGAGCATTCTTCGCGCACTTCCGGTATTTTTCCTATCGCCAGGACTGTCTGCTCCTCTATCGAGACTCATTAAAAAAAAATGCGCAGATTCAGAATCTGTCAGCTCTTACATTCCATACTTCCGGTCTGTAACTTTTGACGCAATCGAGCATATCTCCTTCAATAATATTTTTGTTTTTGCTTGCAAACTTGCTTGCTTGGACTTTTTGTTTTTGCTTATCAAATTTGCATCTTCGGGACTTCCGGTCCAGCACTGGCGACGTAAGCCTCTATTTATGAGTCATTAGAAAAATATATATTATATAATAATAACTCATCAATAAAACTTATAAAAAATATATCTAATATAATATAAAATAATACAATATAATAAAATTTATCGTATAATAATTTTGCAAAAAATTCAATAAGTACAGTTTCTCTCGGACACGAGTGTTGATCCACTTTGCACTGTCCTCAGAGCGGGCTGAGCAGATCATGGTCTACTTTCCTACCAAACTCGCCGGTTTTGGGATTACCGGCAATTATCGTCCTTAATCTTTCCCGATACACTCTCGGCGCAAATCTGTTTCGCAAAGTTTGCCGTCCGGTTAACGAGAAACGCAAAGATATAATGTAGACCCCGTGAACAAACGACGATTTAACGCGATGCGCAAAGGTGACACGCAAATACCTACCTGAACCTTATCGTCAAACCGTTGCCCTCCGCTCGCATGTATCGTCGCGACATTCCATCGACGACAAACACATTGCGTGACAATCCTCGAACTTGTCCTGTGTACTCGTTAAAAACGATACACCCAACTTGTCACCAATATTTGCCAAACAAAGGATCGCGAGACTGCGCGGTAAAAGATCAGAGCCCTTATCGCTATTAAAAAGATCGTCATTAAACATATAAACATATTTTTTTAATTATAATTTTTTCACTACCATATCAATAGTTTATAATTTTTTATACAGAATGTATTTCCGCGTGAAAAATTAATTATTTTTGATATATTAAAAAAAAATGTGTTATTTTCAATTATATTTAAGAAATTGGTTAATTTTAATGCATTTAAAAAATTTGCTATCTTTAATATACTTTTTGCGCACATTATATTTTCGCCCGAGTCAATGTGGTTCGTTTCACAGATCGCGTCTGGAGTCCGTCCCTCTCCCGCCGTTTTGCGAACCCGATAAACCGAGTCTAAACGCGATTCCGTTTCATTCTCCGGCGTTCGACCAACCACCTTGGAGACCGCGCGAGAAAAAAAAAAGGAGAAGAGAAACAACGTCGTCGTCGTTGTCGCGCTGTAGTCTCCGTCGTCTGGCGAGCACATGTCCACAACTTCGCATTATCCAATAAGAAACTAAACGCCCTTCCCCACGTGACATTGACTGTCGTCGTAACGCTCTAACGTTTATGACCTCGCTAATTTCTTCATCTCTCCTCCGAGCTCCCAATGCCGGCGGATTCTCCCCCCCCCCTCCCTCCCCCCACCCCTCAAAAATTTCAATTTTGTTGCTCAACGATCAACTTTATCTGCCTGTGTAAATTTCGTTTTTTCACAGCTGTCCCAATATCTATCGTCGTACTTTGCACAAAAGCGATCAATGAGTGTGGAAATTTGAGAATTTTTTATAAAACGATGAGATAACTTTGGGACAAGTTAGACATCTCTTTTAATCAAATTTTATCGGCAGTGAAAACTGCATTTAAAGAATTATAAAAATTAATTATAGTACTCAGGTTTCGAAGAAACGATTAAAAAATAAATAAGCAAATGAAAATAATTTTTTTGTGTTTTATCAGCTCATAAACATTTTATTTTTTCTCACCTCGCCCAAGATCTATCGCCGATAGCCAAAAGCTATCTATGAGCCTGAAAATCTGACAGTTTTCGATAAAAAGATGAGGTAATTTTGGGTCAAGATGTACATCTCACTTTATCGAATTGTATCGTCACTGAAACATCTAAACAATTAAAAAAATGAATAACATTCCTCAGTATTCGAAGAAACGATTAATAAATAAATAACCAAATGAAAATAATTTTTTTTTCTTTTTAACCGAACGGAAGTGTGTTCGGGGCTGCGCAGCGACGCATTTTCCCCGCGTCCCTAAATGTACGGCGGACCACCCCGGGCCTGCCGAACAGTGGGTCTTAGCGCGGTGCCCGCTCCAACAATATACAAAGCTCGACGTTTGCCCCGAGCTTTCTCGCGACGGAAGTGCGAAGAAAGCGTGGCATTCGAAAGCCTCGGACAAGCGTGAGCCGGTGTTTGTTTGATTTCAATCCGGCGCATGCGCACATAGGCGTTTCGCGTTTTTTTCCATTTCCTATGGCGATGCACCGACTAGAGGTGTATTCTCGACGTCTCGAACCGACCGGCGGAGGGGGAAAGTTGCCGAGCGAGAAGAGGGAAACGTCCGCGCTGTGCATTCGCGCCGTTCCTGCATGGAACGCACACGCACGCGCGCGCATGCGCGTAACGCGTCCCCGCGGACCACCCTGATCGCGACACATATTCCGTGATTTAGCGGGCGAGCGGGTCGGTGTGCGAGCCCGAAGTAACTCCCCGGTGGAGCTTCGCGGCTCCGTCGCCCGAGACCGGATATTTTATTGCTCCAATGAAAAATTAGGGCGAGCCGCGCGGCGCATCGCGACGATTCCGAGGTCGCGAGAATTGATGGAGGAACGGCAACGAAGAAATTACACACGAGAGTTTTGTTCGCGAGATTCCTGCCGCGAGGCCAGAAACCGAGAGATCATCCGAGATGAGATCTTGAAACCGAGCGAGGAAAGGGTTTATTTTGTTTTTGTCCTTGTTGAAATCTTGTTTTCTTTTTTAGCTCTCTCTCTCTCTCTCCCAATCGATTTTCTTTTACTTCATTTCTGGTCTCGCGACTATTTTTTTTTTTTTTTATTTTAGCGAAGTTTTTACTTCTGACATTCAATATTTTTGGTTGGCGCGTTTTCATTGATTGCAGTGTTTGATGAGAAAACATCGACGTGACTGGTCATACGAAAGAATATCTCATAATTTTGTTACGAAAAATCGATCAGCTCGATAGACTTTCATTATTACGTCTGCATTAATCAATCAGTATCAGAAAAATTAAATGTTATTTTTTAAAACAAATCAGAGCATTCTGATTGGTGCGAATTCTCTTTCTCTCTCGAATTCATAAAATATAAATTAATTTGGGGAAAAAACGTCGAGAGTATAATAAAAACGGGCCGGCGCTGCCAAACGATTATTACGGGGCTGTGCTGGTGTGCCTTCTGGGGTTTACGGCAAGTACGCCACCAGCAGAACGACAATGACGTCCATCCCATCGACGACGGGTGGTAATTGTTTGTCGCACGGGTACCAAAGAGGATTTGGGAACTTCTGTCCCGCACCGTCGCTCTCGCCATCTCTCTCTCCTTCCGTCTCTCTCTGTCTCGCACAGTGCCCACGATGGATTGCAGGTATCACCCCCTCACGGTTGTTACGACCGACAATTTGGAAATACCCAACACGGGGAAAGTCCGCGATTATATATTTTCGATCGAAGCTTCGATCCAGTAAAATTCGTCCTCCATGAAAATGGCACTCGTACTCACGTACGGCACGTATCACTTAGATACATCATTTTTTAAATAAAATCTCTGTAAATGTTTCCCTCAATTTGGTAAAATATTTAAAAATCCAATAGATTATAAAGTAAATTTTTATTTAAATTATAAATCATAAATTTAATTTCTTAAATTATGATTTCTATTTATCATAGAGCTATTAATAAAAAAAAACATTTAATGATGGATCAGTAAGAGGGAATTTTCTTTTCTTATCACATTAACATATCATTACATGAAATCCCTACAAACCGTTTCTCAAATCTCTCGAAAGATTTTTCAAACAAAATTCCAGCAGGTCATAATTTTCATTTCCTCATTATATTTTTTTTTCTTGATGAATCTATCGATATTTTTTTAAAGTCGCTGATAGATCTTTTGAGCGGAATTCTCTTTTGCCTTCGACGAAACAAAATTCTCGCCTACGACGGTGCGTTCACGAACGTGCTCGAGATAATGGATTGCCGCACGAGGAATGCCCTACGAGGAAAATTAACTAGTGAACGAGGAAGTGCACTGCAGTAACGCGCTCGCGCATGCGCAGTTGGCGGCGAGAGTCGCCGATGCCGTACGGGAACGCCGGGGAAATACGTCGCCCGCATGACCGGTCTTCGTTGGATTACCCGGCCAATAAAGTCCTCATAATCCGTGAGTTCTCGAAGTCGCGCTCTCACTCTTGTGCACAGAGGTGCAGGGTGGGGATGGGCATGGTGATTCGAAAACTTTTCGGCGGGTCGCTCAGGTACACCGAGCTCGATAGATCGGGAGAACAACCACTCCACGATGGTTTTTCCCAAATTACAGATTCAACAATTTAACGGGCAATTCATCGTGCCTCGAAGTGCGAGAAATTTAACATTTTAAAAAATTGTACGCCAACAATTTTTATCGCTAATTAGATTGCACTGATAGTTCGAACGATTGATAAATTAAATATGCCGAACAGATCGAGCGCAGGATCGAATTGTTGATTAAGGGAGATTCGATGATTTCAGACCAAACACGTATTGTATTTATATATTCGTCTAAAAGATATTTTATTTATTGACAATCATCTAAAATCCCATCAGCTCGGTTGTTCGTAACGGTGCACCCAGAAAAATAATTCATTTGTCGGTCACCGTTTATTTGGTTTAAGTAAAATATTTATTTGATTAAAATAAATATTTAAGAGAATCAAATAAACGGTGGCCGTCAAATAAATGTTTCTTCCGGGTGTGTGACCGCGGAAAAAATACCTAGATTCTTGTATAACAAATTGTTGCAGGACTTATATTTTTTGAATCACAGTATACTTTTTTCCATATTTTCAATAAAAAAAAAATACAAATTTAATGAAACTTAAACAATTGTTTGATATTCGCACCTGAGAAATATTTCGCTTGATTAAAAGACCGTTGCGAGCGAACAGCCGCGTGGGATTTTCGATAGCATTTTTTTTTATCGATAAAAAAAGGAAAAATACTTTTTTCTGCAGGAGATAATTCGCCGCTGCTCTCCTCTCGAGAAGATTTACCGAACTTCTCCACTCGGAGAATAAAATCGGTCGTAAAAGAAAGAGACGCTCCAGGAGCGTGAGAAAATTATTTTCGGGCCACTTAGGGCCGAGGGTGAGAGTAGACAACGAAGGGGTACAGATGCTCCGGAGAGGTGGCGGTGACATTGTCTCAGGCAGTTAAAAGGGTCCCGACAAACATCACAGCTGAGCAGCGCCGACACATGTGTCCGAAAAGTGGCGACGAAATATATGGAGAACAAACGCCCGGAGCTACGTGCACTTGATTATTTGACGTGACCGGAATCTCATTAAAGGTGGACACAGGTCGCGGGTACTTGGCGGAGTCCAACGCGGGGCACGTGTTCGCCAAATTTTTCCAAACTCGTGCATTACCGGCGGACGGCAGAAGCGGCAATAACAAGGGTAGCGCGGAAGAGAGCACTGTGCATATATATGTATATATATATATATATATATATAAATGTCTACGAGCGCGGTAGAAGCAGGAACGGACACACGTGTTCACCAGCGCGAGACTCGAGTAAGGTCAGGGTGCACCGGATTGCTAAGCAACAGGACAAACAGGTAGCACGTGCCGTGGTTTCACGTTCGACGAACTTTCGCCGAACTGTGCACGGAAAAAAGCACGTGTGGCGCGATTTTCGGGGACATTTAATTGTAGATTTTAACCCCTCAAACGCGTAACCCCTCAAACATTTTTACCCCCCAAACCAAATTCGTAGATTTATCGGATTCTTCTCGTTTTTACAAGTTTCATAATTTTACAATTTTATTTATTTATTTTTTTTTTACTTGAACGAATTTTATTCGAAATCCCAGAAAGATTTATGTCGAAGCGAATCGTTGATAACATTTTTTTGGATCATAGCGCAAATAGAATTTATTGCATTTGGCAGAATACTTGGCGTGGTCCAAAGATTCGTGATTTTCTGTTCTTGCTTTTATTACCATTTTTTTCTTTTTGTTAACCTAAACGAACCTGAGTCGAAATCCTACAAATTACATTAGTGATCGAATGTTTTTTCTTGAAAATTTTGCTATTTTATTTTTTCACTTGAACGAACCGTATTCGAGACCACTATAAAGATTTCCGTCGAAGCGAATCCGTGATAACATTTTTTTGGATCGCAGCTAAAGTGGAATTTATAAACGAATCAATGGATTAACTTCCTAAGTCCCTCCGTCGTTTAGTTTCTTAGACTTTCTTGTAGGGATAAATCCTAAGAGGATCGTGATCCTCGAATACGTGCACCGATTGTGTGTTCCGTGTCCTGAACTTCGCGGACGGGCAGCGTGTCCGTCGACGTTCTAACCGGATTGACGGCAAAGTCAGGCCACGAGTTTACACGATTCGGATTAGAGGAATGAACCAATATTTGACTTTAAACAATGGACAGATTACTGTGCAAATGGAAGTAAAGGAGAAAATCTCCGCACTCCCCACTCGGCTTTGTCCCCTAGGAAACAGAAAGTTTAAGGCAGATTATTTATTATTTATTTTAATATCTTAAAAAAAAAACACTAAATGTTTTTTAATTTTTAATCTTTTCTTTGCGGATTTTGGAGCGTTTTTAAAATTTTTTGTTATTTTGAATTACTTTTTACATCAATTTTTTATTAAATAATTAAAGATATAGATATAGATATAGATATAGATATTTTTTATTTCTTTTTCGGATTATTTTTATTTCGGATCGTGAGGCAATGATGATAATTTGAGGGAGTTCGAGCACGCGACAAATATTGTCAGCGGTTGCGAGGGGCCAAAACGAGGGATCGTAACAGGTTGTATGACTATGATGCGGCGTACAAAGGCTCTCGTTGGCCCGGCAAGGAAAGGCAAGGACGGGCGTGTCAGGATCGTTGAGCGTTTACCCAGCGCCATCGGCGAGTATAAAGGATCCACTCGACGGAGTCTGCGGGGTGGCCATTGTCGAAGCACTTGTCGCCATTCAACGGCGCATCGTAAAGACTGTTTTGCTCGTGACGTTTGCTATGCGAACGCCTCCGGGGAACCGCAAACGCTTGGAACGATTACCGCGCCCTTCGAAATAATCCTCGGGACAAAAATTACCATATCTCCGCCGCACAATTACCAAATCCAAGGATGTCGACAATATTCGCTCCACAATTAACGCAAATTGATTGAACGCATTTTTTTCCTCACATTGCCGACCTGTGACTAACAGCAAGGATATGCACGGTCGACAAATTTTCCTGAACGACAGAAAACTATCCTGTGACAATATTTCTATTTAAATGAAAAAAAAATTCCAGACGGGGATAAATATCATCGTAGATTTACAGCGCCGATTAAAAATTATTTGTATTTTTTTTTTATACGTACATGTATATATCATTTATTTATTTGTATATCAAGGTAATCATCAGAGATTCATCGGTGTCTTTACCAATTTATTTCAATCGGCGATAATAATTTTTTTTTATACTTTATTTCTCTTACTATCTATTACTCTTAGTATTACTTTTAGTATTTTTATTACCACTGTATTATAGTTAGGTACTTCTCTACGCCCACTTCTCTATCTTACTCTTGTTAGTATTAACCCAGTCTAACTCTGCTTGAATCACACCGGTCCTTAGGCGATTTATCCCTGCATCCAATAAAAACCTATCTATTTCTCAGAGCACATACTTACGATTTACACTAGGACCTCGATTTCGTTCATAGTGGCGGGACCGGCTTCGCATTACACTTAACAAAATCGAGGTCGCGCATGCCCCGCCTATACTAAATGTCCCACATGCCCCATATCCTCCCCCTCCACAAGCCGCGCCGATCAATATTCGCTGCGTGGGGTAAGCACTTGGAAAATCGAGGGCGCAAAAATCGAGGTCCTAGTGTATGCATTTTTTTGATTGCAACTTTTTTTTCTTCGTACATTATAAAGTACATATAGCAGACATATAGGTGTCTTAACAAAAAAAATTCAATCGTCAATAATAATCTTTTTCTTACCACTTTGTTTCTCACAGCACGGGCTGACGATTTTTCATTTTTCTGGTGATAGTCGTAAAGGGTGCGGAAAAAAAACGTGACTTCGGGTACCTTTTTTTTTTACTGTCTCCGGCTCTCACGCCACGCACCTTCTCCCAAGGGCTTTCACCTCGAAATCTGGTGTCCGTGCCATCCCAGCACACCATCGGTGTAACATGCGTTGCTCCGCGGATTTACAATATAACCAGAGCCATGGTCGAGGAGTACCGAAATTCCGGCAACACATGTTGCTGCCTCCACGGATACTGTGTACGTGCGTGCGAGGCGCAAAAATTCTCGAGTTAAGGCCTCATAAATGCAAATTCGCCGGTGCGTTGCTCAGGCGCTCCTGTGAAACACATGGTACGAGAATTGCAGGTCCCCCTCTTCCCCCCCTCTCCAATACTAGCCAGGACATGCTAGAAGCAAGGAATCCGAGGGAACACGTTCGCGCACTGCGTACGGGTCTGTCTTCGAGTTTTATGAGGTACCAGCATACCCTGGCATCGAACACCTACCTAGATGAACTTTCTTAATGACCACCTCGACGTTAACAAAATAACGTTCCCTTTCCGTGCTACTGGAAAAAAAAAATGAGCCCAGAAAAATGCTTCGTCAACGTCAATGAAAAATTGTAATTTCAATTGATTACGAAATCAACGAGTTTCATCATTACAGCAAACTAATAGTGTCGCGCAGCGGCAACGGCAACACACCCACAGAAAGGATTTCCTTAAAACAAAGAAAATTTATTTCAGACAAATAAATTATCTTCTTTATATATGTACCTACTAGCATTTTACTTGGATCAAGTATAATTTTCTGTTTAACTATTGATTATCAACTTAGTGTATTTATTTGTATCTAATGCCATGTTGTAGTTGAAACAAATGCATTATTGATTTACAGTAACTACATTTTTTTTCATTGAAAAATAATGAATTAGTCCTTATTTCTCCACCCTGGTTTTTTTGTTTGGACAACATGCAAATTCTCTGATATATAATGTATCTGTTACTGCTAAGTAACTATACGGCATAACGATATTTAGTTAGTTTTTAGAAATTTGCGGAGATATAAAGGAGTCGAATCTGGCAAGTCTGCTCCCGATGGTTCTCTAAGCCCGCGTTGGTTAACAACAGCACTGTGTCTTCAGCCACACGATATCCCGTTTCTTCTTCACACACAATATCCCATTTCTTCTTCACACACGATATCCCGTAAATCGTTTCCGTAGGCTGACGTAGGCTGGCGGCCGAAAGTGCACAGTGCGTCTGCTGCCTAGTCTGTGAATTAGCGACTTCCATAATTAAAATCTAGCATCTATTTGATCCGAAGAACAGCTTCCTTAAATGTTTCATTTTGAATATCGTGATTATTTGATATTTAAAGAAGTTTTCTTTGCGAATACAGTTATGGGTAAATAAAATGATTTAGTAATATGTCATGTCTCGAATCTTTATATCTGCATTGAACGTATAACCATTAAGTATGACATAGCTGTCCTTATTACCCGGAATATAAAAAAACCTATTAATTAATAATATAAATAACCTCTTAAATGTAATAAACCATTTCTCTGGGTGCAGCAACAGCAATAATGAGTCCATCTGATTTATTTCAGCAGGAAGATTTTCGAACATTTCCTTTCGCGAGTGGCACATGTCGAAGTTAAGCCCTCGTTAAATGCAAATTCGGGCGTGATCGGAGTACTCCCCTGCGGGACACATGCCGCTGTTTCTTGCTGCGCTACCACCAGTAAAGCTTAATAGGTAGGTATGGCACGGAGGGAGTGAGTCCGAGGGTACGAGAACGTTGTCGTAGGTCTGGCGGAGTCCAGGGTGGTTGAAGCACAGCGAGGTGGACGCGCATCACCGGTACGTGCGGGGCTTCGCCGCTGCATGTGCACCTATGGAACGGCAATTCGCAGGCGGCACCGTCTCGACTGAGGCACCGACGACGAGTCTCTCTCCACCGTACGACGGGGTAGCCTCTTCACCGGTCCTTTTTGCCGTGTGTTCGACACATGCTGGAAACGTGGGTCTCTTACATTCGTCGGCAAACTTTGCCTGCCTCGAGCTGGTGTACACTCGAGGCTGTCTCCGCTGTCGGCATGCTCTGTGCGGCTCATCGTCGTAAAGCCAGCATTCATAAACAATGTACCTCCGAGCCTGTGCACTCGTCGTACGTATCAGTACGGTGTATACTCGATAAGCCGCGACAGATCGGCCCGACTAATGTCCGGACGAGCAAAGTGGATCTAATCACGTGCAATGAAACATTCGGAAACGAGAGCAACATCTTTTTTTTAATATTCACGAACAAGGAGCGTTCGAATGTAATTCAATTTTGTTGACGTTTGATTGGTATGTTACAATAAAAATAAATAAATACATACTATCAAACGTAAATTCAAATATTAATGGGGGTTTGGAATGAACCACATTTTACAATATTTATCACATACAACTATCATTAAATTGTAGTCCAGCCGTTGGACAATTCGTAGATATAAAATTAAATTTCCGGCTGATCTATGGACATTGCTTTGGAAAAAAATCTTACAGATGACGAGTAAAAATCTTAGCTGCTTCTATTATTGTTACAAAATTCTGCGATTGACAAAATTGATAAAATTAAATTTCCGACTGATGTGCGGAAACTGTTTTGAAAAAAAAACTTACAGATGACGAGTAAAATTCTTCGCTGTTTCAATTATTGTTACAAAATTCGGAAAATATTGAGGGGCGTTAGAGGAGGGGGCGGGGGGAGCGGGCGAAGATGCGATTTATTGAGGACTGAAGTGGGTTCCATCGTTTCTCGGAGACCCCGGGGCTTCCCCCGCATAAAGGTACCAGCTGTGGTAAAATCCTGCCACCAGCAAGAATTCGCCTCGGAGCGTGCTGGATCGCCCTGGAGGTCGGGGAGGGCCGGCCTAGAGGCGCCCCCGTTTTTATTGTACGACAGGAAAATCGGCGGCGAGGTAGAAAATCAACCGGAGAGCGAGAGTGAGAGAATGCAAAAGCCTCCTAGGTGCTAATTGCTTTGCTGGTGGCATATTCAACGGGACAAGACCTTGCCTTAGCTGCGAAAATCTGCCTGCCCACCCCACACCCCGTATACCCGACTCAATAAATAGTACAATAAAAGAAAAAAATCTAAAAATTCTGGTACGCCTGACAAATTTTAATCGAAGTAGAATTAATAAATTCTTTTATATTCATATATATATATATATAGTCATATCATACTTTATGGTTCTACGTTCGATGCACTGAGAAAAAGATAGTATTTCCTACTATAACGAATCGTTCCCAGGGGGAACGCCTATACAGATAGTTTCTGATAGAATAAATTCAATTGGTTAAACTATAATTATGGTTGCAACCATCATTTTTTGGCATTGTCGTGACGTTCCCCTTAGGAACTATTTTTTATGGTAAAAAGTCAGTATTGTTGCTTGTACTATGTAATTTTTTCTCAGTGTGCAGGTATAAAGATACAAGGCACGGCATGTTATTTTTTTAATGAGATGGCACGACTTCGATAAGTAACAGAAATCCGCCGTTAATTGTGTGACTCAACGTGAAGAAACATAAACTTTTAGCACAAAACTTTGAGTTGCTATGGGGTCTCTCAACCCTCTCACTTCACAGTGCTGCCCGCGTTACAGTTATCGCGTCCAAGGGGGAATCGCAACGGAACAGATCGATGACTCGTCAGTCTCGCCGTAAGGTGTCATATTCCTTTTGTTTGATGCGAGCATGGCGTTCGAGCTATGTTCATTGCCGGGTACGGTGCAGGGTGAAATGGTTGCTGCGAAATTCGATGGATCCGAGGTGGTTATCCGCTTCGACGCGAAACCCT
The DNA here is from genome assembly GCA_964017025.1 of Stenichneumon culpator. Classification (NCBI taxonomy): domain Eukaryota; kingdom Metazoa; phylum Arthropoda; class Insecta; order Hymenoptera; family Ichneumonidae; genus Stenichneumon; species Stenichneumon culpator. The sequence continues at coordinate 16,327,836 of OZ024772.1, read as the reverse complement.
CGGAATAATCTGAATATCTCCGCTAGCATTCGGTTAAACCGCGCTGCAACTTATTTCAGCAGCCAGTTGGTTTATTGATTATTACGGTTTTCTCACGACCGCGCATACTCTCTCCGCACGTACATGTACACACATAGACACAAAAAATTAATGGAAGCTATATTACCTCCACATCCGTACATCATACCTGATGATTATTCACGGGATGAACTTGACTTTTCCGTCTTATGAGTTATTTTCCGAAGTATTTGGAAAAAAATACATCAATGTATCCCATTCGCGATAGCGAAGACAAGGTGCACTCTTTAGCATTGTGGATGGAACGGATATCTACTATCTACTGCCGACGCTCTCACAGTTTCGCAAGCCTCCCCCCCCCCCCCCCCCCGCCCAATCGAAGCACCTCACTGCGTCTGCGCCGTACACGCAGGAGAACCATTTCACACCCGTCACTCAACCGCTGCATTTCAACCCTGGACTGAAAATAATTGATGTTACAAGTGACTAGCAGAAGAATATTTTTTCCAGCAAATATCTACCTGTGCTCGATGTCTCAATGTTTCTATAGTTCTTTGTGAGGCTTGCTTAGGGAGGTTGAATACGTAACGGCAGCTACGGAGGGCAGACTGTAATCATTTTAAACTACATCGCATCGCTGTCGGTCAACTTTGACGTGGGACAATTTAAACGTCCGTCAACCTGCGTCGCTTTGATATAATTCTATGAAAATTCGTATGGAGAAAAGAATGAAGAAATACATGGAAAAGCAAGCCAACGGTGTGTTGTGCTGCTTCTGGGACTGCAGCAGTAGCCTCAACGCCATCGTCGATAACACTTCGAGTTGCGATGGACTTCTTTCAACACCGTTACTATAGATTAACCAAAACTCTAATGACACTCGTTGGCTATTGGCCGTATCAGAGCACACTTACCGCATTTTGTCTGTCTGCTGTTTTAATATTAATCGTCACCATTCATTTCGTATCTCAGATACTAGCTCTTGTGAAATATCGTGACGAACGGGAAATCGTTGTCGAATGCATTATAATATTCCTTTTCGAAGCATCTTGCGGTGTGAAAGGGATTAGTTGTATCTGGTACCGGCAGGAAATAATGAAGTTGCTGAATCGTATTCCTACGGATTGGCTAGTGTGGTCTCGGGAAAGAGAAGTTAACATTCTTCACGAATACTCTGAACAGGGAAGAAAGATGTCCCTTGCGTTTACAGGTTAATCGGGTATGGTAAGTAGTAGTTTAAATGTTGACAAACGTTTTATAGATTTATTGACATTGCATACAGTTGAGACATATTCACTGGCTTTCATTTATATGGGCCAACCGACCATACCGAAGATCATAGACGTCTTGCTGAAGAACGGTACCGCACCCGGACGATTTCCATCTCCAGCCGACTATTATTATTTTGACATGCAGAAATATTATTTTTCCATTATTATGTATACTTTTTTATGCCTATGTATTGGTATGATAATCATTGTGATCAGTGAAATTATAGTTATACTTTTCGTGCAACACGTCTGTGGTGTTTTTGCGGCGTTAGGGTGAGTCAATGACTCATTAATAGCGATAATCAGCAAAATAAAGTTTCAATTAGAAACTTCAGGCGTAAATTACAACGAATCGGGAATAATTACACATCAGTACAATCAGGAGGAACGTCATATGCCCTGGACAAAAGGAACATGGTAGACCTTGCTTTCTGTATCGACAGACACAATGATGCTATCGAGTAAGATAGTTTAGAGAATTTATCTAGTAAAGGTAAAACTGCCCAATATTAGTGATAGATAAACTATCATCAGGTACGCCAACCTCATCGAGGCAATTCACAAATGGAATATCTTTTGTGTCGTTGGGTTTGGCATGATTATATTTAACTTAATAGGACTTCAGGTAAAAGGATCGATCAATATGAATAATCTTCTATAAATTCAAAGATAAATTCCGTGTAAATTAAGATTCTTTGGGGAAGAGGCAATCCCGAAACAACCTTCAGATTCATAGCGGTTGCATTGACCTTAATATTCCACTTATACGTGGAGTGCTACCTTTCCCAAATTCTGATGAATCACAGTATCAGTATTCACTTCTACATGTGAGTAAATAGTTGAAGATTGGTGGCGTGGTTTTATAAAAAAATCTTGTACCGCGCAGACACGAGAGCCAGTGGTACAAGCTGACACCTAAGTTTCAGAAGCTCCTACGATTGATGATAATGCGTTGTAGCGTACCTTGCAACCTAACAGTCGGCAATTTTTTTATTTTGTCCATGAGAAATTTCGGGCAGGTAAGAGCGATCGTTCTTTTATTACCACAAAAAGTCTGTGATTTTCAATAAATTGTCATCGAATTACAATTAATAGGTTATTTTATATTCCAGGTAATAAGAACAGCCATGTCATACTTTACGGTTCTACGTTCGATGCAGATGTAAAGATTCAAGACATGACATATTATTATTATTATTATTATAACAAAGACGCATACCGTTGATTATACGAGTCAACATGTAGTAACATAAACTTTCAGTACAAAAGTTCGAGATGCAATGGGCTCGTCCTTTCAGTCGCGAAAAGAACCCCCAACTTGTGTCTTGAAAACATATTATAGTGCAGCCATTCTTAAGAATAAAAATATATAATTTAACATGAAATTTTAACAATAAAAAGTGAAATTTTCATATCAACCCGAGTAGAAATTTTCGCGCGTTACATCGGGCCCTGATAAGGCCCTGAGCAGGCCTGACAAGGGCCTGATAATGACTCATCAGGACCCCATCAGGGCCCGATGTAGCGCTTGAAAATTTCTACTCGGGAAGGTAAATTTAAATATTAATGGGTTCGTAATGAACCACGTTTTACAATATTTATCACATACAACTATCATTACATTGCAGTCCAGCCGTTGGACAATTCGTAGATATAAAATTAAATTTCGGGCTGATGTATGGACATTGCTTTGACAAAAAATCTTACAGATGACGAGTAAAAATCTTAGCTGTTTCAATTATTGTTACAAAATTCTGAAAATATTAAAGGGCGTTAGGGGAGGGGGCGGGGGGAGAGGGCGAAGTTGCGAAGTGTTGAGAACTGAAGTGGGTCCCATAATTTCTCGTTGACCCCGGGGCTTCTCCCGCATAAATGTACCAGATGTGGACGGGGCGGTTCGGCCTACAGGCGCCCCGGTTTTTATCGTACGACAGGAAAATCGACGGCGAGGTAAAAAATTAACCGGAGAACGAGAGCGAGAGAATGCAAAAGCCTCTTAGGTGCTAATCGCTTTGCTGGTGGCATATTCAACGCGACGAGACCTTGCCTTAGCTGCGAACAACTGCCTGCCCACCCCACACCTCGTATACCCGACTCAATAAATAGGATTACAATTTAAAAAATAATAAAATTCTGGGACGCCTGATAAATTTTAATCAAAATAGAATGATTAAATTATTTTATATTCATATATATAATCATATCATACTTTGTGGTTCTACGTTGGATGCAAATATAAAGATACAAGACATTGCATGTCATTTTTTTTAACGAGATGGCACGACTTTGATAACAGAAATACGCCGTTAATTATGTGACTCATAGTGAAGGAAAAAAACTTTTAGCACCAAATTTTGAGTTGCTATGGGCTCTCTCAACCCTCTCACTTCACAGTGCTGCCCGCGTTACAGTTATCGCGACGAAGGGAGAATCGCAATGGAACAGATCGATGACTCGTGAGTCACGCCGTAACGTGTCATATTCCCTTTGTTTAATGCGAGCATTGCGTTCGAGCTATGTTCATTGCCGGGTACGGTGCAGCCTGAAATGGTTGCAGCGAAATTCGATGGATCCGAGGTGGTTATCCGCTTCGACGCGAAACCCTTGGAATAATCTGAATATCTCCGCTAGCATTCGGTTAAACCGCGCTGCAACTTATTTCAGCAGCCAGTTGGTTTATTGATTATTACGGTTTTCTCACGACCGCGCATACTCTCTCCGCACGTACATGTACACACATAGACACGAAAAATTAATGGAAGCTATATTACCTCCACATCCGTACATCATATCTGATGATTATTCACGGGATGAACTTGACTTTTCCGTCTTATGAGTTATTTTCCGAAGTATTTGGAAAAAAATACATCAATGTATCCCATTCGCGATAGCGAAGACAAGGTGCACTCTTCAGCATTGTGGACGGAACGGATATCTACTATCTACTGCCGATGTTCTCACAGTTTCGCAGGCCTCCCTCCCCCCCCCCCCCCCCCCCCCCAATCGAAGCACCTCACTGCGTCTGCGCCGTACACGCAGGAGAACCATTTCACGCCCGTCACTCAACCGCTGCATTTCAACCCTGGACTGAAAATAATTGATGTTACAAGTGACTGGTAGAGGAATATTTTTTCCAGCAAATATCCACCTGCGCTCGATGTCTCAATGTTTTTATAGTTCTTTGTGAGGCTTGCTTAGGGAGTTTGAATACGTAACGACAGATACGGAGGGCAGACTGTAATCATTTTAAACTACATCGCATCGCTGTCGGTCAACTTTGACGTGGGACAATTTAAACGTCCGTCAACCTGCGACGCTTTGATATAATTCTATGAAAATTCATATGGAGAAAAGAATGAAGAAATACATGGAAAAGCAAGCCAACGGTGTGTTGTGCTGCTTCTGGGACTGCAGCAGTAGCCTCAACGCCATCGTCGATAACACTTCGAGTTGCGATGGACTTCTTTCAACACCGTTACTATAGATTAACCAAAACTCTAATGACACTCGTTGGCTATTGGCCGTATCAGAGCACACTTACCGCATTCTGTCTTTCTGCTGTTTTGATTTTAATGGTCACCAGTCATTTCGTATCTCAGATACTAGCTCTTGTGAAATATCGTGACGAACGGGAAATCGTTGTCGAATGCATTATAACATTCCTTTTCGAAGCAACTTGCGGTGTGAAAGGGATTAGTTGTCTGTGGTACCGGCAGGAAATAATGAAGTTGCTGAATCGTATTCCTACGGATTGGCTAGTGTGGTCTCGGGAACGAGAAGTTAACATTCTTCACGAATACGCTGAACAGGGAAGAAAGATGTCCCTTGCATTTACAGGTTAATCGGGTATGGTAAGCAGTAGTATAAATGTTGACAAACGTTTTATAGATTTATTGACGTTGCATACAGTTGAGTCATATTCAATGGCTTTCATTTATATGGCCCAACCGACCATACCGAAGATCATAGACGTTTTGCTGAAAAACGGTACCGCACCCGGACGATTTCCATCTCCCGCCGACTATTATTATTTCGACATGCAGAAATATTATTTTTCCATTATTATTTATACTTTTTTATGCCTATGTATTGGTGCGATAATCGTTGTGATCAGTGAAATTATATTTATAATTTTCGTGCAACACGTCTGTGGTGTTTTTGCGGCGTTGGGGTGAGTCAACGATTCATTAATAGTAATAATCAGCAAAATGAAGTTTCAACTGGAAACTTCAGGTGTAAATTACAACGAATCGGGAATAATGACACATCAGTACAATCAGGAGGAACGTCATATGCCCTGGACAAAGGGAACATGGTAGACCTTGCTTCCTGTATCGACAGACACAATGATGCTATCGAGTAAGATAGTTTAGAGAATTCATCTAGTAAAGTTAAAACTGTCCAATATTATTGATGGATAAACTATCATCAGGTACGCCAACCTCATCGAGGCAATTCACAGATGGAATATCTTCTGTGTCGTCGGGTTTGGCACTATTATGCTTAACTTAATAGGACTTCAGGTAAAAGGATTGATCAATATGAATAATCTTTTATAAATTCACAGATAAATTCCGTGTAAATTCAGATTCTTTGGGGAAAAAGCAATCCCGAAACAACTGTCAGATTCATAGGGTTTGCATTGACCATAATATTCCACTTATACGTAGAGTGCTACCTTTCCCAGACTCTGATGAATCACAGTATCAGTATTCACTTCTACATGTGAGTAAATAGTTAAAGATTGGTGGCGTGGTATCATTAAAAAAATCTTGTACCGTACAGAAACGAGAGCCGGTGGTACAAGCTGACGCCTAAGTTTCAGAAGCTCCTACGATTGATGATAATGCGTTGTAGCGTACCTTGCAACCTAACAGTTGGTAATTTTTTTATTTTGTCCATGAGAAATTTCGGGCAGGTAAGAACGATCGTTCTTTTATTAACACAAAAAGTCTGTGATTTTTAATAAATTGTCATCAAAGTACAATTAATAGGTTATTTTATATTCCAGGTAATAAGGACAGCCATGTCATACTTTACGGTTCTACGTTCGGTACAGATATAAAGATTCAAGACATGACATATTATCATTATTATAACAAAGTCTATGCCACTTTGTTATAATTAGAGTTGATTATACGAATCAACATGTACAAACATAAACATTTAATACAAAACTTCGAGATGCAATGGGCTCGTCCTTTCGGTCGCGAAAAGAACCCCCAACTTGTGTCTTGAAAACATATTATAGTGCAGCCATTCTTAAGAATAAAAATGTGTAATTTAACATTACATTTTAACAATAAAAAGGTGAAATTTTCATATCGCTCCCTCATAATATCGCTTTATTCGCAAAGCTTTTTCTATGAGACAGCAACATTAAAAATATATATATAAAAATTAGAAGAAATAAAGAAAATCGGTGCGAATTTACACGCGAAATTGTCGTCTAGCTCGCGCGGCGTTCTGACGGAACAATTAACTCTACACACGCGTGAAAATTTCGAGGGGATTTCCTTCCGTCCCTCTCTCGCCAAAGGCAATTATATCATTTTCTGCAATCTTCGCGTAATTAATATCTCACTTGTGGTGCGTCTTGCCGTCGTCCCATCGCTCCTCTCGGTAGAACAGTCCCTGGCAAGATCGCTCTCAGAGACACATGCTAGCGCCTCTCGGCCACGCAACGTTTCACGATATTAACGCGGATTTAATTATGCGTGCGATGCACTCTCGTGCAATCTTCCCGCTCGTGGCCCGCGCGGATGCTCGACCGTTCGCGTACGCGTGATGTACACGTTACGCGACTGCCGATGGTCCACGTGCGCGGTCGTCTGGACGGTTGTCTCATCCGATAAATCGCGGGGTGCAGACTCGAATCAAAGAACCCGCCAACCCTTGGATTTCCGATCGACAACAATCCGATCGGTATGACTGACGATCATTTGAAAAAAAATATTAGCACAGAACTTTCACATTTGTAATTTTTTAATAGCGTAAGATAAATTTTACATCTTCCGGTTATTGAACTAAGGTTCGTAGACGGAGAGCAGGCCTAAACGCACCACTTCTATTCAAGGTTAATTTTTTTTTTTTGCGCATGCGCAACATTTTTTTAATCGATGAAAATAGTCAATTTTGGCCCGAACTCCCCCATAGCTTTTTCCCACTGGAGAGCGTGCCGCACGGTCGAGGAGTATTTAATCGGAGCAAAATGTGTAAAACAAATATTGGACAAGAGATAGTATATACGTTTAATTATTATTGTATATATAATTATTATTGAACAAATTAAATACAGTAGTAGTAAAAGAGATTTATTGCCAATGCTTAATATTTATACAGTGATCTTCTTATACTAGTTTTATAACTAATGATAATTAAACATCTTGGCAGAAGGCCATCGACTCACTTAAATTATATATATTTATATTCATAAATTGGAAATCGTTCGATTTTTGATTAATTTTTGTTTTTCGAAAATTCTAATTGTTTTAATAAATGTAAAAGAAGCACCGTGCTCCATAAGCTCGGATAAGAATCTTTTCAAAGCGTGAACGAGCTGTTGGCGACGATCCAATATAAGAAGTTCAATGAGGGAAACGATAAATAATGGAGCGGAGGCTCTCGGTGGGTTTTCCTCGCCCGAGCTCGTCCGGATAATTATTCTCCGACGGCGATGATCAAAGAGAACATACTGAGTCACGAGTGGGTCTCTATTTACCACGGCTATAGGTATAAAGTTTATCCACCTTTAGTTATTGGGCGCGCGATCTTACCAGAGCGCGTCAGCTGTGAGAGAACGGGCAAGCAGGTGATACGGATACGAAATTTAGGAACTTTATTTCAACGGGAAATAAAGAAACTCACGCGATTTATCGTTGTCAGTGAGCGGACCTTTTCCGTCACAACAAACATGAGTCCCCAATCCGAGGAGGCCATCGATCAGGCGCTGAGCTTTACTTGTCGCGACGGAGAAAAAAAAGCGCGTTTTCGGCGTTCTCAAGCTTCGCAATAGAATCCGGCGGTTTCAAGAGCCACCGGAACGTCGACTCGGCGTGAGTGCGCAAAAATTAATAGCGCCCACGGAAAGTTCAAGTTTTTTAATTTTTTTTTTTTTATTAATTTTTTTTTAGATATCAAACAGCAAGATGAAGAGAAAGGAGTTCTGTTTTTGAGAAAAAATTCTTTAAGACCGAAATTTACTATTTTTGGCATCCGGAGGGCGGTAACTCATCGCCGTTACTTCCCCCTCGGTCAGGAGCCTTGGAATTCTCGTGGTGAATTCCTTTTGCCTTCCCTCGTTCGATAGCGCGGAGAAATAATTCCGAGACCCTTCTGAAACTATAAGAGTTCATGCGTGTCCGAACTGTTTCGTAAAAACGTAGAGTAAGAAGTAAATATGAAATTGTACGCGACGAAGTTGGCGGTGAAAAAAATTGTGTGGAATATCTTGTAAAAAAAAGTTACAAGAATCGATAGCACAACGTAGATGATGAATTGATGAGAATGATGAGAGACCGGAGGTACTCGAAGCACTCGATCTTTCAGCGTCGACGGCCCGCACCAAGAAATTAAATAGGCCGGAGGCTTCGTAATTTTTTTACCACCATACAAAGTCCATCGAGCAATGTGGGTCAAAGATCTACTTGAGTCACCTTACGGTAACAAAAAAATAAACAACAAATTTGAAATAACGAATCGGATGGCCGACAAAATTGTTTGGACCACAAAAATGATTGGACCATAAAGATGATTGGATCACAAAGAAGTTTGGACCACAAAAATGATTGGACCATAAAGATGTTTGGACCACAAAGGTGTATGGAGCACAAAAATGTTTGGACCACAAAAATGTTTGGATACCAAAAATGTTCGAACAATACAAATTATCGGTCCCCAAAAAACGATCGCACTACAAAATGCCCCTACATATAAATTTGCAGGCGACGGATCCGTTATCGCGACCAGCCCAACCAGCCCAATTGCTTTACCAGCCCAACCAGGTCAATCTTCGCAGGGTATTTAGCCATCCATCTCGTTGTCTCCACCGATCCTTCATTCTCCGCACCCGACCCAAAGTCCCCCCTCGCATATCCCCCAAACAGTCGAACATCAACCGTGCAGCGAAGAACTCTAAGATCCGCTCGAGAATCGTTCTCCGGTCCAACCGAGCTCGTCTCCTCTCTCCGCGACGATATAAATATTCAAGATGGGTCTCGGCTCTCTCTCCCGCTCACCCCTTCCCTCCCCCATTCCCATGCGAATTTGCAAAGCTGCGAGAAACGGACGTCTCGTCTCTTTCCCTTCCCGCGAGGATTCACTCTCGTGGCGACGCGCACCCAAGTTCAAGCGACTAGGCGCGCTGAGCCAGAGAGAGAACTCGTGGTTTCTCGTTATCCCTCTTACTCGCTCATCCGTTCCGTTCCCTCGTTAATACAGCTCGCCCTCCTCGACTCCTCCGTCCCTCCCGTGTTTGCCGGGCCGGGGGGCGGAGGGGGAGACTGACAGAACGGATTCAAAAGAAAACTCCTGGGGTGGGGCCAAAGCCATCCGAAGGAGTGGCACCGGCGGAGGGGAGGGGAGGAGACAGGGAGGGGGGAATAACGAAGACTTCTTCGGGCTGACATCCGCAAGACGCCGAGCCTCGACCATCAGACAACTCGTGCCCCTCAGACGAGTAGCACAAGGTCGCTTCTTCATCGTCTCCTTCGAGTAAATCTTGTTTTTTATTTTTACAATTTTTTTTTTCGCACTCAAGTATTCAGTCAAGACTCCGTAACGTGAATCACGAGTTGTTTTTTTTTGTTCCAAGTGAATCCAAGTGAAATTCGCGTCGCGTAAGAACTTAAAAAAAATTGCGCCATAGACAAACGCGAGTGAATCGGTGAATTTTTAGTTTTAACTCACCGAAGAGAACAACAATAAAAGATAAAAGTCGAGCCTCCAGATGATGCAGGCGCAGCAGCCGGTGGCCCTGCAGGCCCAGCGGGTCCAGGGAATTTACATGCTGAACGACAGTTCCGGCATTCCTCACAGCGCCGGAAGTTCGGCGTCGAACTCGCCGGACCACTACGCGCGTTTTTCCTCGCCGACCCACTTGATGGATCTCAGCAGTCCGACCGAGCACCGCTTGCCGGTTTTCAATCCTCACCAGTTGCACCCGAGCGCGCATCATCATCAGATGTACGAGCCACCTGCCTCGTATCTCGTCTACGACCCGGTCGAGGATAAAAGGTTCCTCCAGCAGACGCAGCAGCAGCACGAGCTCGAGCACCACGGAAAGATGCTCTACGATCGGGAGCTTCACAATCCGGATTACGAGAGAAGACTCAACGACAATTCGCCGGGTTTCATGTCCGACCACAGCCACAGCCGGGACAACGAGCAGAGCCTTTATCTCACGCCGTCGCCGTCGCAGATGTACTCGTCGTCCGGCGAGGAGATCACGAACTCCCGAGTGCCGAGTTACCATCCGACGAGCGAGCAGGCTATCGAGTACAAGCACGAGATCGATTACAACAAAGCCTCGTCGCTGGGCGACGAGTACGAGAGCCCCAAAAGACTCGTCGATCTCGGTGGAATTATCGAGGCTTCGTCGACGAGAAACTTCGATCGGGACATCGGGAACTCCAGCTCGAGGAGCGCCAACGGCGCCGGCAAGAGAAAGAGAAAGTCCTCGTCCAGTTGCAACGAGAACAACGACTCGGAGGGCGAGAGCAACGCCAGCTCGTCCGGATCGAAAACAAAGATACGCAGAAAGAGCGGAGCCACCTACGAGGAGATACAGAATCAGAGAGTCATGGCGAACGTTCGCGAGAGACAGAGGACGCAGAGTCTCAACGAGGCTTTCACGTTGCTCAGGAAAAACATTCCCACACTGCCCAGCGACAAACTCAGCAAGATACAGACATTAAAGCTCGCGACCAGGTACATCGATTTCTTGTATCAGGTCATTCACTGCAACCTGGAGAACAGCGAGGGAAACGAGGAGAGCGGTAAGCGAATGATCTTTTTGTTTATTTCTTTTTCATTTTAATTGTTTGGATATTGAAGCCGAGTCGCGCGAGTCCGAGTAGCCAAAGTTTTTAACCATTGGGGGGAAGGACTTAAATTGAAGCGTGAAAATAAGATTTGTACGTTACGTAAATGTTTATCGTCCTCGAGCGTCCTCAAGTTGTTTTTAGAATTTATTTTAAGGATTCTCAAGTTTGCTTTTGGTTTTCTCGACAAAGCGGATTTTTAGCTGATGAACTACTGAAAAAAAATTGGGTATGTCTTTGGAATAGAATTGTTTGCTGAACAATTGGGCCTCTTCGACCGCGCAACTTGCATCTTGCCGTTTAGCGTCCCGCCTAGACCGAGAAAGCATTCCTGAAAAAGTATGTAAATGAAATTTATTTCAAAGATTTCAAGATTTGTTTTTATTTTTCTCAACAAATCGTATTGTTAACGAAACGAGAATGGTAAACGAAAATTACGGAAGCTTGTGGACGATAATTGTTTGCTGAACGTACGAGCCTCTCCGCCCACGTCATTTGCATCTTCCCATCCAGCATCCCGCCCAGAAAGTATCCATGAAAAATTCAATCCGAATTGTGCATTATCGTAACCCCTCGGCGTTTGATCGCGACAGCGAGACGATCGCATCGAAATGTTTTTGTACAAGATAGTTCGAGCCGGTTGTCTTGTTTAACATTTTTCCTCGAGTACTCGAGAGACGAAGAGTAACGATGCGAGTCTCAAAAGCTCAGAGTGTTCACTCTCCAGAAATGAAAAAAGAAACAAAAAAAAACTAAAAAAAAAAATCCAATCCGAATCGTGCAATATCGCGATCGCTCGGCATTTAATCGCGGCAGCGAGCATTTAGTCGCCGCATCGAAATGTTTGCCTAGCAACATAGTTAGAACCGCTGTTTTGTTTAAGAAATTTTCCTCGAGTACTCGAGAGACGAAGATTTACGGCAGAGAGTCTCGAAAGCCCGGAGTGTTCGCCCTCCAGAACCGAAAAAAAAAAACCAAAAGAAAGAGGGGGAGCCTTCTCGAGAATCGAACGTCTTCTCGTGCGTTACACGTCTCTCGGGTGTTTGTAAGAAGCGATCCTTCCTCGGATCTCGAGCCTCGATCCGTTGATTGCCTGTTTACACGATCCTCCGTTGCACGGCAGTCTCGCTGTGTTTACTCTACACGAGCAGTGTAATTAAAACAGACCCCCGGGTCGCCGTAGCTTCTTCGCTTTTTTTTTATTTGCTTCCCTCACTGCTTCTGCTTCTGCTCCTCGTATAATTCAGCGCTGTTGCGCATGCGCGCCGCCTTCCCTCGGCTGAGCTTCTCCGTACTCGCAGAAAATTATTATACTCGTGTATCAAGGCGTACGAAATATTTGGCCAATTAGTCAACTCTCTCTCTCCCTTCGTGATTAACAGTTTTCGAGACCAAAGAAAATCCCCCTTCCCCCTCCCCTCCTCCGGACGCCGAAGAGCGACGGTTAATCGAGTCTCCTCGCTATTCTTGCCCGCAGGAATAACAGTAGGGATGATCGCGATTCCGGTGAAAGCGAGCACGCGCGAAAATGTGCATTCGGTCACTCGTGTGGGAGAGAACGTGAAAATTCAGCCTCGAGGCGCGCCTTACGAATCATTAAATCATCCCCCCCCCCTTCTTACTTCTTCTGCTGGTCCGGATATCTCAGAGTCCGTTTGACGAGTTACAAGCTAGCCCGCTAAACCCGCGAAAAACGATTCTCGTAAGTTAGCGTGACTAACGATATCGAGACGCTAAGTACCCGAGGACGTTTATGATTGGTCGGTGTCCGGCGTTGTAACGGCTACGGCGGGCGAAGAGTGATCCCGATACCGGCGATGGAAATAGAGCGTCGTCTCGCACTTTCGGTTGTGATGCTTTCTTCGTTTTTGAGCTACCTACGAGTTTAAGAACCGATCGGGGAGTCTCGTAGATTTTAGAGGCGGTGAGACGGTCCTTCCTCTCCGTTCAGACCTGGCTCGTTCGGTAAAGGAAACTGTAATTCATTTTTCTCGCGGGTGCTGAGCGTTTCCGGATAAGAGTAAATTCTCGCGTGGAGCGGATATCGATGCAAGCTTATTTAAGAGTTTATTTTTGAACGTTGATGGTCGGCATGGTTAGGCAAAGTTGATTGTTAAAGTTGATTGTTAAAGTTGATTGTTAAAGTTGATTGTTAAAGTTGATTGTTAAAGTTGATTGTTAAAGTTGATTGTTAAAGTTGATTGTTAAAGTTGATTGTTAAAGTTGATTGTTAAAGTTGATTGTTAAAGTTGATTGTTAAAGTTGATTATTAAAGTTGATTGTTAAAGTTGATTGTTAAAGTTGATTGTTAAGGTTGATTGTTAAGGTTGATTGTCAAAGTTGATTGTCAAAGTTGATTGTCAAAGCTGATTGTTAAAATTGATTGACTTTAAGAACAGATCGAAGAATCTCGTAGATTTTAGACGCGAAGCGACAGTCCTTCCGGAACGGTAACGGAAGCTGTAATTAATTTCTTTCACGGATGCTGACCATTTCCGGTTACGAGTAGATTCTCGCCTGAGGCGGATATCAATGCAAGAACATTAAAGATTTTGTCTTTGGGCGTTAACGCTCGAAATGGTTTTAAAAAATTGATTACAGTTTTCATTGCCGAGCGCGGTAATTTAAGTTGGTTCGAGCCTCGATATCGTTATACGCCGAATGTGCTCTAATTTATTTCTTTCGTTTTCTTTTTCAGGCGAAAGGAGAGGCGCTCTGCTGGCGGCGAGAGAAATCGCATCGTCGTCCTGCAGCTACATGACGCACGAGAAGTTGGCGTACGCTTTCAGCGTCTGGCGAATGGAGGGCGACTGGAACACGACGCTATAGACAAAATATTCCATTGCTTTTTTAATGATCGCTTTCGACGATCTTGAGAAGAACTTTTTTATCTTTCTGCCGAGACGCGGCGAGAAGAAGACGTGATCGACGGGGTGACTTCGAAGAAACTTTTTTTTATCAAAAATACTTCGAAGGTTCGTTTAAAAAAAGAAGAAAGAAGAAACGTTAATTTCCTATTTTCGCTGGAACGAAAGTACCGAAATTGCCGAAATATCACCGGGGAATTGTCCACGTTGCGAGCCTCGACCTGCCGATCCTGAGCTTATCGCTAGTTTCGAGAACTCGAGTGGAATTCCTTACCGAAGAAAGTACCAGCGGAAAATACATCGGAGCTCGGACGAAACAACGCTCCGCCCACTCGGGGATTCCCTCGGCGGGGTGGCGCGCGCGCGCACAACAATGACATTGTGAGGGAATGAATCGACGATTATTGCCGGATTTTCCAGGGCCCGGGGAAGTTTGCTCTGCGGAGGCAATCGGGTCGGAAACCCTCGGGCACTCGAGGCGTGCGGTTACGCAGTTTGACCCCGGGAGAAAATTTACGAGACCTCCTCGGCTACCTCGGTACATCAAATTTTTGCCCCAAAAAAACCTTCGTAAAAAAAATCAATTTTTCACCATCGAAATTAAATGCAAATTGCGTAAAACACAAGGAAATAGCACGACAAGTATGCCGAGGAAAAATTTAAAGCAAATTATTTCAAACCCCCTTCGAGTTGTTTCAACTCATCAGAAGTGTTCGATGAATCGTCCCCCAAAAAAAAAAAAACTAAAAACAAATATTTATACGAGCATTTTGGCGCCCGTCGTCGTCTCTGTCCGCGCACAGAGATCCCTCGTCGTCGAGCTCTTTCTCCCGAGTCGAGCAAAATATTATTTTTTCCCCGATGCCCGAGGGTTTTCACGGCGAGGGCTCACGGACGTTAACAGTGATCGCCCGAGGACCGCGAGACCTCCCGGTCATAATAGTTTACGCAAGACAGTGTACGATCTTTCGCGGTTGCACGAGACCGTGTGAATATTTCGTGCCCCGCCCGATAAAGCCCGAGCCCGACGAGAGCCAGCGGCCCCGGCGCGAAAGCCGAGGCGGAAGATTTAAGTTAGTTATTTTAAAGCAGCCAAAGCAAACTTCTAGTCGAATTTGCCTCGCCTAACGAACGCCGCACGCCGCCCGTTAATGCCCCCTCTCGGGCGGCGTTTCTTTCTTTATATTAACTGCGGTGAATCTTTATGAGAGCAGGGGAGATGGTAAAGAAAAAAAAGCGTCTCGAGCGGATGTGACCGCAAAAGAAACGCGGCTTTTCGGCAGCCCAGCGAGAATCGCCTTGGCGAATATCGAGGGACACTTCGACCATCTTAATTATCGCACGCAAAAAAAAAAGAAAAAAAAACTTAGTAAAAATAAAATCAAAATAGTGTCGAGCTCTCGAAGGATTGTCCTCGGAGCGTGGATCCCTTCGCGGATGTGACGGCAAAAGAAACGCGGCTTTTCGGCAGCCGAGCGAGAATCGCCTTGGCGAATATCGAGGGACACTTCGTCCATCTTAATTATCGCACGCAAAAAAAAAACTTATTAAAAATAAAATCAAAGTAGTGTCGAGCTCTCGAAAGATTGTCCTCGGAGCGTCGATCCCTTCGCGGAAGTGGAGGGGGTAAGGGACTTTTTTTGAATATTCATTCATAATTACCGGAGTTCCTCGCTCTCTTCTTCTCCGCCCCCCTCGACGAGCGACGGAAAGACCGAGATCGTAAAAAAAAAGCAAAAAAAAAGCTTGTAGCGAGCCCGACGAAACGAGACAGTTTTTTCTGCGTAGTCGACGAGAAGCCGACCGACCATAAATCTCTTTGAATTCAATTAGAGAAGAGTCGTTGTAACGTTTGGCGCCGTTTCGAGATAGAATATGGGCGAGCGCTCGGCAGTTCGTCGGACTTCTATGCACGGGGACATTCTATCAACCCCGAAAAAATAAAGATTTTTTGGGTCCTCTCCCAGCCTGCTCGCCGGCGGTACTACAAAAACAAACTCAATATGCGTAATCTCCAACGTCACTAAACACTATTTTTCTTTGAGCACCGAACTGCCTGAGATCTTTCGACGGCTGAGACAATTTTTGAATTCGATTTTTTTTTCCTTTTTTTTCGTTCGCTCCAATCAAATTTATAAATCAAAGCTCCAAGACGAGAAACATTCTTTCGCCAGCAGGCCATCGATATTTATTTTCTTCGTTCGCTCGTTGATATCCTGGTTTCCCTTTTTCACTCGCGGTTTATACGTTACTAAACACTATTTTTCTATTTTTCTTACACGCCGAATTTGTAGGGATCTTTCGGTGGCTGAGACAATTTTTTAATTAGAATTTTGTAATTTTTTTTTTTCGTTGGCTGCAAACAAAGCTCCAAGACAAGATACATTCTGTCGGCTGTAGGCCGTCGATATTTATTTTCTTCGCTCGTACATTGATATCCTGGATTCACTTTTTCACTCGCGGTTTATTGCCGTTGCGTATTTATTTCTAATCTATTTGTTTGTATTATCGGATGTATCTATATATATATATATATTTGTATGTGTATATTCCACGTAGCAATATGTGATTTTTATTGACGAGAGTGTCGAGCATTCGCGTTCACAATTATTTCGTTAAACGTTTAAGATAATCGATACTTGCTTAGAAAATGGCTTAAGTGCCTTTATCGTGCCTTGCCCATACAGCTTAAATACCAAAGACCATTTAAAAAAAAAAAAAATCATCATAAAAGGATTGTACATAGAATCGAAGATATATTCGTTTTAGTGGTTAAGATTCATCAACGATCGAGTGTTCGACGATCCTGTAAATTTTCCGATGTACAGTACGTGGCGCGCGTGCCTGCGAGGCCGGATAATGCAATAATTTATTTTTTAAATAAAACAAATCGAGATGTCGATAAAAATTAATCTTACGTTTCGACGGTTCGGCATCTCGTTCTCTATGTAAATACATGTGGTATTTAGAACATAAGAAGTGTATATCGCGTGTTTCATCCTGTAAATATCAAATTTCTCACGCGCAACAGTTGCGGCTAGCCGCGGACGTTCTAGCTCGTAAGAAACGGAGCGCACGTCTCTGCGTTTAAAGAAAATATTAGTTTTCCATTCCTTCGACAGCTTTGCGCATGCGGGTAAAGCGGGGCAATTTTTTTTTGTACACGCTCATCCGCAGGCTCGCTGCTTATACGTTTAGTTATCGATATAAACACGTAGCATAGTATATATATATATACATATTGTACAGTATTTTTATATAAAGATGGCAATTGTAATAATAAAAAACATCAGTTATGAGAATTACACACTTGTGCCTTTTTTTCAATCCGGATTCCTCGCTCGTCGCAGATGCGTGCGTGTGCGCATGCGCCGTGGATCTTTTTTTCCGACTACCCGAACGAATTCAGGGTATTACCTACTATATTGCGCAGCTACATGGAAATTTACGCAACGAAACGGGAGAGAGCCACGCTCGTTGCTCCCGGCTTCGGTGTATCTTTGAAGATCGTGAATCAAGCGTCTCGCTATGCGGCAGAAGTCACGGGCTCGTTCGCGAACGTCGCTGGATCGATAAACAATTTACAAGACGCGCACTTCGCGACGTCAATCTATTCATTCTTTTTTCGTCGTCTCACCCCCGGCCCTGATGTTCCACGCGCAGAGTTGTACGTACTTAAGGCCGGCATTTCATACCAAAAAATCATCGAGTAACAACAATGTCGATCGATATATTTTGTTGAACTGAAAAAGAAACTTCCATTAATTTTTTTTATTTTCTGCCTTAAATTTTTGTACAAGAGATACCGTTTTAACATTGTCGAGTACAATATTTCGTTAATTTTTTATATAACGTTTTTTTATTCGTATACTTTTTTGATAAAAAAAAATGTTTTATTGAATTTTTGATTTTGACTTTCGTTGATTTATCGTTTGATTGCCTTGAATTTTTATGAAAAAAACGAAGGCAACGCGTACGGAAGTGAGACCATTTCGATGTTATCGCGGTAAGAGTCCAAGAATCTCCGCCCATTCGTTGATCTTCCATCGGTTCTGAAAGATGTCAACTACGCAACGTCCGAGACATCCTTTTTCTGCCTTCAATTTTCATACAAGGCACATAAAAGATGTTTATACAATTTTCAATATTTTATTTTTCATATAGAATTATTTTATTATGCATAAACTTTTTTAATTAATAAAATATTTCATTGATTTTTTTATTTTTATTATTCCTGATTTGTCGATCACCTTGAATTTTTACGAAAAAAATCAAAGAATGAAGGTAAGGCGTGCGAAGTGAGACAATGAGGGGAATTTCGATGTAATCGCGATAAGAGCCCAAGAATCTCCGCCCATTCGTTGATCTTACATTGGTTCGGAAAGATGTCAACCACGGAGCGTCCGAGCCAATCCAAGCGAAGCCCGATTTCGTGGATACAATGCGGGTAACTCGTGCAGGCGGTGGTGCGGGGACGGCAGAGGCGCGGAGCTGTCTCCGTTCTCCAGCAGCAGCATCTGCCGTTCCTCTTCCGTCGTCCCGTCTCGCGTCGTTTATCCCGTGTAACGATCGAGCTTTACTACTCGTTTACGATCGCACTCGCGACTCCTTCACAAATGTAATGCCCCTATATATGCCCCGAAGATTTTATAGATGGACAGATAAATAAAGAATGTGACGTCAAAGTTTCAATAGCCAAGGCTTCGCTTACAAAATATCCAATAATTCGCACATCAAAGTCCAACCTCTGGAACATCATTTTTGTTTTTTTTTTTCGATCCAAGATTTATCGAGCCACGGTTCGTTCTTCGAATTTCACCATAATTTTCTTCGGACCATCCTACACTATAATAATGAAGATAACAACGAAGATATCTACTCTATGATACTGAACATAGTGAATAACTGTCGGAAAAGCTGTTCCAATGTATTATGGTTATTTTTAAAGACATGAAGAAAATTGTATGCGAAAATATATTTATCATATGTTAAATACTAGCGGTTATGATGGCTCGCGCTCTCGCATGGATTGCATGGCATGTGGAATGGAATTTCGGATTTCCAACATACACTGGTATGAAAACCGATCTTTTGAAAATATCGCATATAGAATGGTGTTTCGGAATTACGAAATACATTCTACACAGTAAAATAAGTACCAACGTCTTTTGTCCACAAACGTCCATAATTCTTATCATCATCATTTCACAAAAAAAAAATCTTGTCCATTTTACAAAAAAGTCTGTTAATTCTCAGAATATTTTTTGCAAAATTAGCAACAAAATAATAGTGGACGTTTGCGAAAAACAAAAGTTTGTTAGATGTACACATCTTTTTTACTGTGCATATGGTATAAAAACCGAAATTCTGAAATTATAGCATATAGAATGGAATTTCGAAATCTATTCTATATACTATTAAAAGCCGTAGAAGGGGGGGGGGGGTGTCAGCTTCACCGAAAGGGGGGGAAGCACAAACACGCAAACCAACAAACGAATCCCCAATTTTCCAAAATATCTTTAAATATACTTTCACCGTATATTTATAGTAAACAATGATGATGAACCGTTTCTTCACGAATTGCATAAGAACTGGAGATTCACGTTTTTTTCCTTATCAGCAACAGATAAAAAAAAATATCCAAATTCCGTTGTTTAGTACGCGATGTTAAACCGGTCGTACTTCGGAGCCCGCGAGCTTCATTTTTGAGTACCGCGGTCTGCTATATACCGAGAGACTTCAATCGTCGCGACTCAAAGCTATTTAGCCGTTGTACGCAGCTACTAAGTAGCCCGGAGTCCGGAGAGTTCCCGTCGAGGGTCGTTCGGGGATCACCCAAGTCGGCTTCGGCGCCGCTCGTAGATCACTCGAGCTCGTGATCGAGGGGGTAGTAAACCCGCTCGAAGGAATCGACAACAGAGACGAGAGTGTACTTGCTCTCGTATATTTTCCGAAGTCCCTCGGCGTTTCTCTCGGTGCTTCGTTCCTCCTCGTTATACGCTCGGCGCCGGGCAACAGAAACTCGGTCTGGGATATCCGAAGAGAGTAATGTAAATCGTTCGGTACCGTAGGACCGGGGGAGAGAGCTCGAGGAAAGAGCGCGTTACGTTACTCGATCGTAAAACGGTCGACCGAGAACCGGCAGCAGCAGCCACAAGAAACAAGCGGCAGAACTACGGTAGGCGACCTGTCTCGCACTCTCTCACCCCTTGTTCCGTCCGGCAAGGCTTTTCACTCACGGAAATCCGAGAAAACCGACTAAAACTAAACATAGACAGTCGAGAGTGAGCTCGCCGGGCGGAGAGCCCAGATAGGTCGAGACGGATGGTCGAATGTTAAAAAATGCTCCGTAAACGACGCACCGATAGGGGTAAAGTGGCCAATACGAGCAGAACGGGTTAAATGGACCAGTCGGACGCAAAGGTGGGACTGAAAAAAATGTATAACTTCATTCAGTTACTTGAGGTATTTTAAGTGTTGAATTTTGCTCCCGATGGGATTTTTAAAATGTCCGCGGAGCTTCCTTGATTTTTATGGATCATCCTTAGTTTGGTAATATGGACTACGCTTTTATCTCGTTGCGATAAAGTAATTTACTTCAGTTACATACAAATTTGAGATTCCGAAAAAAGCTTAAATTTAACTATGAGGATCCAAAGCCTCACCGAGACGTTATTATAATCCAAGTCTATCATAATTCATAAGAACAAGTAACCGAGCCTAAATTCCCCCCAGAACAGAACACATCTGGATGCAATAATCTCATTAAAGTTAATCCCTTCTCAAATCAGCTTTTTATTTCTCACCAGTTGTATTTCATTTCCTTCTTCCCCGCACCCCTCCAACGACGCGATGGTTAACACATCCCCGAAAACCCAATGTCGAGAATGTAGTAGCAAAGGGTTGAAAAAAACGGGAACTTATTGTAGGAAAACATTGAGACGGAACGGGTAGAATAGATGTAAGGCAGGATTTGTGTTCTAGGTGGTTAACATCTGCTGTTATACCTTCCAAGTCGCCGGGGCTTAATTTTCTTCTTTTTCCATCATCGTCTTCCTTCATCCCCGAGGCTCGAAGCGGCGACGCGTTCGCCGTCAGTTTTCTCTATCTCGCCGGAGTCTCGGCTAAATCAGCGCAATTTCTGTCACTTCCTCTGTTTTCACTGGGATGATGCATCGTCCGTCGTTAGTGCCGCGACGGCCTCGCCCGACGTACGTCATATTTAGAGCCGATCCATAATACCGCCCCGACTACTTATTCCAACAGCTTCACCCGTCTTTCTCCCGGTATCTCGAACGGAGTCTCTCGCGATCGCGAGCCCGCTTCTCCGCGGGCTCCCTTGTGACCGTTTTATGCGCGGCACTAAAGCTCCGACTCACTGAGTTACGGAGGCCTCCACCGGGAGGAGCTCCGACTCTCCGTCCCGGCTCGCTGTCCCTAAAACTGAGGTAAATAGTCTAATGCGGGGCTGTACAGTTGGGTCGTCTTAGTCGGCTAAAAAATATTATCCGGCTAATGGACATTATAGATTGCGAGGCTAAATATAGTATGGAAATAAAAAATAAACGAAATAGTATAGAAACGAATAAATAAAAGAGGTAATGTACCACGCATAAATATCTCATTCATTTCATAGTAGGGGAGAGCGGGGCAAAACGGGACAATAGGCCAAAACGCAATTTTCCAATAAAAATTTGGACACCCCATTTTGCCCTATCGATAGATCTGGATTTTCTGCCGTATTTTGCCCCACAGTACCATCCAAAAATTATTCGAAAATTGCGTTTTGCCCCACTGTTTCGTTTTGCCCCGCTCTTCCCTATAGAAATGAATAAATAAAACAGGTAATATGCGAAATATAAATATCTCATTCATTTCATCAGTTTCCTTGTAATTCACAACAAAAATTAATAGCCGGTTAAACTGCTGCTAATCTTTAGCCGTTTAAACGATCTTAGCCAACTAAGCCGCGGCTAATTCCCTTTTCCAGTCCATTAGCCGGATAAGATTTTTTACAATAAAACGATAGTTCGCAAGAACCGGCAGCGTGAGCTCTCGAACGCGCATGCGCAGAAGGTGAAATATGGGTATTTTAGCGGTTATTTTATCGGTATAAAGAATTACCTGAAATTACCGTAATTGTTTTTCGGTTGCTCAAGCCTATAGCAGTTTCGTGTTTCATTATTCATTACAAAATTGCTTCTTGTACCACTTTTCTTTTTCAGTTTCACTTGACGACTATTTTTGATTAGGCTTAAGTTGCTTAGTATTAATCTCTGCACGCTCTGGTTCTTAGGTGATTTATCCCTCAGTCCAATAAATTGATATCCATCTATCCATTCATCCATCTATATTTTTTTAACTAATTTTTTTTTTGATCAGTTAATAAGGACAGTCAATAATACTCAATAAAATAACACTAACTCGGGATTCATTAAATTCAATGGCCATTGTTTATTTCACTATAAATCTGTTCATTATTATCTTTTTTTAATGTCATTGTGGATTTTTTTTTCGTCGAGGGAAGAAAAAATATCGAGTACCCATAAGGTTTCTCCCAGAGTTTGTAAATATGAATCCGGCATTCGTGGACCAGCGTCTGGATGGTCTAAGGAGGAGAACGCACGGGGTCAGTCATGGCAGCTCATTAAGACCGGTAATGAGGTCGTCCCGACACAGTTAATTATCCCGTAGCGGCGTTGCTGCTCCATACCGGACTCCGTAGACTCCAGAGTGCAAGGGTGGCTGCAGCGATTCGGGTGAATGAGCGGGCGGCGTCGTCTCTCGCGCCTCAGGAAACCGGAGGGCGTAAAATGATTCCTCGAACCGAGAGATTTTTCCTCACTAGCGTGCTGGGCGATGATACTGGGTGTGGATGCTCCGAGAGCCTCTCCGGTCCGACTTCCTACTGGTGCAAGCCGATGACAAAGAAAATCTGAACGGCTGCACGTCTCTCAGCAATTTAACGATTTAAAAAATATTTTTTCTCCAATTATTTCAAACCCGATATATCAATCGCAAACCAAAATTTCCATTGCAAACTATTTTTCCAAAAATTACGGGAGATTGCGATGGAACCAAACACTATAATTCAATCGGGTAATAAATATAACGACGAATATTATTGATTTTAGACTTTTAACATCAACATGTCAAGTTAATTTATAATATTGTAAGAGTGGCTAACACTCGAATCCAAAATAGTAGTGCAATCTGATGACAAAGTAAATGTGAACGGCCGCACGTCTTCCAGCAATTTATTAATCGATTTAATATTTATTAATAGATAGACTTACAATTTATTGATCGATTTTATCGATTCGATTTAGTTTGCGATATACCAATCACTAACCACAGTTCCCATTGCAAACTATTTTTCCAAAAATCACGGGAGATTGCGACCCATTAAACCACTATAATTCAATCAAGTAGCAATCATTTAGAAAATTAATAAAAATTTGTTTTGGACTTTTAATATTAACATACCAAGATCAATTTATATAATTTAAATAAGAATTGCAATTTTAATAAGAGTTGCTAACACTCGAATCAAGATCGCAAGCGATATATCGAAACTATAGTTTTTATTTTTACGTATTTTATTTTTATGCTTTCGTACGACGAAGCATTCTCGTTGCAGCTTTGTGGCAATAAAATCCACGAGTCCAGGAAATCGTATCGGCGAAAAAAAAACAAAACAAAAATTATCCGTCAAACAACAAAAGTTCGTGTAGAGCGGATGATTTAACATCGGTGGGTGCGTTTCGTCGTCCGCGGGTCCTCGTAAATCGCCGTAATCCGTAATCACACATCCTGCCGTCGATTCCGATACACGTGCATCTTATTTGGCCAGGATCTCAGCCGAGACGCTCCGGGTCGGCCGGTGTCCTGGCGCCTGTGACTATACGATGATTTACATCGCGTGGGCGTGAGTTCCTAAATTTCGAGGGTGACGCCGACGGCCCCTGCGACACCGAACGTGATGCTTAACCGGCGACGAGTGCCGGAACCCCGCACACAGGGAGAGTACCGAAATCCTGCTGAGAACTTCCTTGTTATTTCGCGGTCGAATTAATTGCTGTTTGCTTCTTTAGCGGGATGTTTTCGAAGACTGCGAGAACGAGCTCGGGAAATGCTTCCCGAGAGCAAAAAAAAATTACCGAGACATATGTTCGAGCATTAGATACGATAACATAAGTTGCATCCGCATTGACCCTTCGAAATTTGTCCTACGATAAGTTCCATACATTTTTAATTTTTTTATTCTTTATTTCACAATAAAGAGTGAAGTTATGGGATATCGGAAATTTTCTATTTTTATACTATTTTACGTGGATTTTTTTAGTTTTATAGAGAAATGTCTAACATGTGTTCTTTATTATGATTGAAATACTACTGATGTATATGTAAAAGGCCAACGCCCGTTAGTCCAGTAAATGAATTTATCATTATTTATAAAATTATATACTAATATATAGGTAGAGTACCGAAATCCTGCTGGGAACTTCCTTGTTATTACGTGGACGAATTAAATGTTGTTAGGTTCTTGAGCGGGATGTTTTCGGAGACTACGAGAACGAGCTCGAGAAATCCTTCTTGCGGACCAAAAAAAAGTCCCGGAGACATATGTTCGAGACTTGGATACGGTAACATAAGTTCCATCCGCATTAACCCTTTCAAATTAATCCTATGATAATTTTCATAAGTTTTCAATTTTTTGCTATTTTTATTTAATAATTTATTATAAAATGATTTATCAATATATCTATGACTTTTATTTTTACAATTCTTAAAGAGAAGGAAAAAGAAGCGAAAGAGCAAACATGCTGCATGGGGAAAACAATTTTTCTTCGGACAGTATCCGCCTCATTTAACTACCGACTAACGTAATCGATCGATCGATTCATCGAAGGATCCACCCCGGCCTTTTCGGATGGTCAAAAAAAAGAAACCAACTCGACCAACTTCTCAATATACAATAATAACATTATCTTAATAGATGATAAAATGAATGAGCCATGGAAGAGAATGTCAACTTTAAATATCATATTTTATTGTCCCGCTACAAGTATTTTTCTCGAATGGTTCGATGACATATTTTCTTTCATTTCCATCAACGAGAGCTGTCGATCCCTCGCGTGGAACGACGAGTCGAGAATTTCAGGAGACAAGAGTAAGGACGCGAAAGTATAATATACGCGCTTCGAGCTTCGCTTTACATATAAATCCGACCGAGATTCGCACAGGAGCCTTCGAAGTCCTTCTCCGCGAGCGCACCCGGACAGACGCTGCATTGAATGAAAATTCTAACAGTTTATACGTCGCTGACGGTGAGCGCACACGCGAGTATGTAAACCGAGTGAAGCGAGTGTCGTGCTGCCTGCCGCTGCTGCCGCTAACGCTGTCTACAGTACCAAGAATAGTAGTCATCTCTTCCCCCTCTCACTCTCAATCGCTCGACGCTCGTTTTCCAGCAACGACGTTCGAACTGCCTGGGCGAGCAACTTTATAGGTGTAATACGGCTATGTACAAAGAAATAATCGTCCGTCGCGAGTATGTACGACGAGACACGGGTCGGACCACGGAGGTGCGGATAAACTTGTGAATACCACGACGGCCAACAAAATTAATCGAATAAAAAAAAAAACAAAACGTACACTAGAACTTTGCAATATATATATATATATAAGAATATGCGAGACGATATAGCAAACGATACTATAATTTAGATTTTTTTTCTCTCATTTTGAAGAAAAAAGAAAAAGAAAAAGGAAGAAAACAACCGCGCAATTCGCATCACGATTCGAATAGACAATTTTGATGCCTTGCGACGCGAGTAAATAACAGGAAGCCCTCAAAATAATTCCCTACTTATGATTATTATAATCTCGTTTTATGATTTTTTTTTCTTTTTGAACTCCTAGAGTAGCATTATTATTACAAAATGTTTCTTTGCTAATATAGTAAGTAGGTGGATATTACTATATATATATATATTTTTATATATATTTTTTTATCCGACGTGATGTAGGCTATTCAATTCAAGGAAAACCGTGCATCCACAACTAAGAACCGTGCCGTATTTCGCAGTTCTCATGCTATTTATTTACATTTATCCGTTGCGGAATTATATATCGGAGAATCGAACCACTGCGAAACTCATCGTGTGCCATCGAGCGACAAGCTTTTGTCCCTGCCCCCGGTTCGTCGAAGCGTGAGACGCCCCGAGAACAGCCCGACGAGAACGTGTCGGGCAAAACTCGGAGCATCGCAACTTTGGCGTTTGCAAAATAGTACAGCAATATTGTTCTCCCCCCTTTCGTCGCCTCGCCCACTGACGAGAGAGAGAGAAATCGAAACGCAAATCGGAACGTTTACCACGGCAGTTTCTTTTTCTTTTCTTTTCTTTTTTTTAGTTTTCTTCCTTACTCCATCGCGATACTCCAGAGAACGTATTTAACGCTGTAGGCGAAAGCCGCGAAGCCTATTATGACGAACAGATTCGTGAGGGCGCTGTGGAGTGGACTCTGCTCACGCTGCAACTGATCTCGTATCAGCGACGATACCTCGGCGGTTGTTGACTGATGCCTTGTCTGTTTTTCCGTCTCTTTCCGCCGCTCGAGCTCTACATTTATTTCCTGGATAGGAAAACAAATTTAAAAAAACATTGAGACGTAAGACGATGAATCATAGAGTGACGAATTTTTCATATAAGATCGGAGAATAAATTTCTGTTTACCGCAACGGTCTCGGGAAACAGTTCGCAGAACATTTTGTCTCTCAGATTAAAATCCAAGCTCTGTAAGGCCCATTGTCTTTTTTCCCAGTCCGTTGTGTTGATGCTGCCAAGTGTTGGACTCTTCTCGATCTGGAATTGCAGATACAAGTTTGAATCGATGACGGAATCATATAGCCAAAAATTTGTTAAAAATTAACGTAAATTAACTTAAATTAACATAAAATTAACTTAAAATTAACTTAAAATTAATTTAAAATTAACTTAAAATTAACTTAAAATTTACTTTAAATCAACGTTAAAACTTGAGTGGATAAAAAAAATTTGCACTCTCTGATATTTACCATGAAGCTTAGGAGGCCGGTAAGTATCGTGGAAACGCTCCATGCCGGATTCCACGTGTCCGGATGAAAGTCGGATATCGAGAGACACAGCCTCGTGTTCACCTTGAATCTGCCGTTCGGTGTCGTCATGTAGATGCTCGGTGGTTGGAAGGGAAACTCACCTGGGAAAACTAGCTTGCCGTGATAAAAACCACCCTCGTACGGTGTGTTCTCTGGACCCTTGACGACATAATGCCTGTAACATTGAAAAAAAATCGATCAACCAATTTATCTTTCCGAACGTTTTTTTCATAGACCTCTGGATTTTTCACTTTTTTTTTGTCGGTTAAATAAAACATGATCATAATAAAACTCACGTTATAATTGTAGATACAGTTACGCAAAGTATGTAAAAATGAAGGCACCAGAAAAACATTTACAGAGTAGAAGATGCTAGTCAGATTTGGGCATAATTATCCCAGTTATAAATGCGACTCCTGTGAAACTGATAATTTCCAATCTTGTCTGATAGTTATCTGTATGTAGAGTGACAGTCGTATACAGTTATTTGAAGTATGTAAAAATCTTAGAAGAAGAAAAACCTTTACAGAGTAGAAAATGTTAGTCAGATTTGTCCATAATTAAAATATAATTATAATAATTATAATTAATCTAGTCGTAGCATCAACTGCACTCTATATAATAATTACTCTTTCGTATCTTCTGTTATTGTATCAATTCTACTGCTGCAAGGGCACATTGCGCATTTGCGCATACTTGTAAGTAGTAATATTGTAAAAAAAAGGCTTGACCCGTATTATAAATAAATAATTATCTCAGTTATAAATGCGGCTCCACTGAAACTGATAATTTCCAATCTTATCTGATAGCTATCTGTATGCAAAGTAACAGCCGTATCTGTGTATTTCAATATAACAAAGGAAAAAAAAGTAATCAGTACCAAATCAGTATATTGGCTGGAACTGGCTCGGCGACCACGTATGGTACGGGATCTTTCTTCAGCCTCAGATAATCCTGCTTTAATCTGGCAGTGGCGCTGTTCGGCTTTCTGTTCATCCTCACCATAGGACGGGCAACCTTGAAACCGGCGATGTTTTCTCCAATGGAGTTCAATTTTTGGAGTTTTTTTTTTATGGCCTTGGCTATCGAGTACCGATGAGTAAAAATTCTTCGTGGACTCGACGGATACGGCGCTCGGTCAACCTGCAAGAAAAGAACGCAAAACCCATTGCCAAAACTATTCTGAATCCAACCTTGACGATGAAAAACAAAAGTTTGACTTTCGAGTTTGTCGATAGATTCTTCGATCAAACGATTGTGTACGAAATAACAACGGTCTCGATATAACGTGTCTCCGTTGAATTTCGCCGAGGGGTCGGTCTAAATCGTAACGAAAAGACAAAAAAAAATAGAAAATTTTCCAAGTAACCTGTATAATCGACAAGTCGAAGTTTGCACCACGTCAGACTTTCCCGTTCAGGAAGCGCATCGGTGCGACGACACCATTAAATGTAAAAACACTCCGACAGTTCGACAGTCCGAACGCAGCGGAGTTACTTAATAAACGAAAAAAAAAATGTTTGTAAGATTGTGCGTTATTACGATTAAAAATATAAACGATAGCCAACGATTTTGACAGACCGACGTCGTTTCTTCGACAGAAAACATATGACGATAAGGCGACTTCTAACTACCGACTGCGGTGCGCCTATTGGCTGGATTGTTCCTCTCATATTCTCGACCGAACGTGCTCGAACTTTGAGCTTTGGCGAAGGATAAGTACATCATTATAAGACGTTACAAATGATCCAAAGAGCAGCATCTAAATACACAAAATTAACTCGTATACGACAATCCGACGAAAATAAAAAATTGTCGGAGTGGGACTGACGTATAAGTATGAAATATAAATTGTCGGTAAAGTAACCGCAACTAGCCCGTTCCGGAAGTGAGCTGCATTTGTATGTATTCTTTCGGTGTACAATTGTCAGTGTGCGCGTATTTCTTAACGTATGAAACGTTTCCGTCAATGGCGAAGTACACTTGAAATACATTTCAGCGAGAAATAATGAAAAAATCTCTGTTACTTCATGTCCTGATTGAAAAATCTAACTTTTAGACCGAAAGTGACGTCACACGGGAAAACGTTATTTCCGGTCTGAAAATCTGACTTTTAGACCGGTATACCACTTCTGGTTTGGAAATCTCTTTTTTCGACCGGAAGTTCGGTTATATCGGAAATACAGCACTTCCGGTCGAAGAGTGAGATTTCGACACCGGAAATGCAGCAGAAACGGATGAATTAAGGAACACACGGTTCTCGTGGTCGATTCGTGGTTGTATTGAATCGCCGAAACAGACCGTGGAGCGCGACGGTAGACTTGGACGTAAAACTTATTTAATTTATTCCGTTTACACTCTCGGCACAGTTTCGACCGAGCCAGTCAGGAGCGACAAGCTTTGTAGCACTTTGTAGCCTTCCCAGCAGCTACGGTTACAGTGTTAGTGTTTTGCTTCGTAGATATCGTAATACTTGTTTTGTCAACGCGATATAAGGAGCAATGGCTGATTCGTCGTACGAGAAAGGGCTCAGCGAGCTCTCGAAGATGAAGGCAAGTGTACTTCAACAAATTTGCTCGACTATCCGGTGCTCTCATTCATTCCGAGTCACGTCTAACCCTCAATTATTCGCATATGAAAAAAAATTGTTATTCTTCGGGATTTTTCTTACGCTCATCCATTCGCCCTATTCCTCCACAGGTTGCCGATCTGAAGGTCGAATTGAAGCAGCGCGGTTTGCCTACCACCGGCAATAAAACCGAACTCGTCGAGCGGCTTCAGTTAGCTATTCACGGTGGTATGTTTTTTTTTCTCTACGCGTAACGGAGCAGGAAATGGACAATCGATGTACATTTTTTTTTTTTTCGTAAACAAATGTAAATCTTTTTTTTTCACGTGTTTTAGACTCAACATTGTCTCTGGATGAAACGACAGATGAGATACTCGACGAAGATGCAGTGCTCGGGGTAAGAGGGATTCGACAAATATAAAAGGAGTTTCTGTTTTTTTTTTAAAGTCATTGATTTAACAGGCATTGCCCTTTTATATATATATATAAGTAGACTTCCATCATAATACGGAACATACATTAGAGATTTTTCTATAAAATGAACATCTCCACGTGCAATAGTATAAAAATAAAAAATGTCCAATATTAATTTTCTAAGATTTCATAACTTCAAGTAAAACGTAGGTTCCTCTCAGCCGCAGTCTCCTTAAAGACCTCTTTTAGTTTAATTTTTATATATAATATATATAATTGCTTTTGCTGAATCACCCTTGGAGCACTCCTTATGTACTATTTCTAACACTTATGTCTATATATTTTCCTACATGCTTATTTTGAGTCTTCAGAGCTCCCTAACTTGTAATTTGATTCTGCCCATATAATTCTATAATAAATAGATAAATAAATAAATAAATATAATACATGTTTTTTTTTTTTTTAATGCAAGAATATGTTTCATTGCTCTGTACGTGTAGGACGAGGAAATTGAGGAACTGTCCAGCAAGCCGGATTCTCAGGAAGTGGGAGAGAAGCGTAAACTTTCGACCGAGAGCACCACCGGAAGCACCAAGAAAATAGTTCTCAATCGTAAAGCTATAATCGAAGAGGTCAAAGTCGACGAGGCTAAGGAGGATGAAATAACGACAAAGATATCGGGCGACTCGCAGCCAGAGAAAAAAGTTATAAAATTATCGGAGTTGGGTGTGAAGGAGAGACTCGAGATGAGGGCCAAGAAGTTTGGTCTACCGCTGTCTGAATCGGCCAAAAAAGAGGCCAGATCCGAGAGATTCAATGTCAACAATCAAAACAGCAAATCATCGGCCTCCATCAAGACGCCGGTGGTAAGATAAACATTAAAAATTTAATTCAGCCTTTGGTTGGATTCGTGAATTGAGGTTACGTTGCATCAATAGTATGTTTCCATCTTTCTAGAGTCATCTTTGATCAATCGTTGATTTTTTGAGTAATTTTTGGATCCACTCTTTTGTGCATTTGTTGGATAGACGATTTTTATATTGATCAATTCATGCATTAAAAAAGAAAAATTGTCGGTTTCTCGTATTGCCTATGTGCAAGTATAATACTGGTTGGATCAACTTTTTTAAAAATAGTAATTGCTAGGTAAATGCCAATCATTTTGTAGCTTAAAATGCTAATCGATATTCCAACGATTTTACATATCCGAGATTTTTTTTATATACGGTTGTTTGCCAGCTATTAAATTGCCGGTATTCAACCACTCTGCCCTACAGGGAAAACTTAAAGAAAAACATAGCATTGTACAAATCCGAAGTTTCCTTTTTGTAGAAACAACCGGGTAGATACATTTTTTTGAATAGTAAATGATGCCAATGATTGATATGAATTGCCAATCATTTCGTAGCTTAAAATGTTAATCGATATTTCGAAAATTTTGCGTATTCGAAATTTTTTTTTTTTTTTGTATAGCGGGTTGTCCATTAAGTGATCGGCATTCGACCACTTTTCTCTGCCGGAAAAACGTTAAAAAAAACATCGCATTTTACGAATTCGAAGTCTCCGTTTTCGTAAAAATTCGTTTGATTTATTTGATTTACTTTCTTGCAGCACGTGTCCTACGAGGTGTTGAAGAAACGTTCCGAACGATTCGGCACAACCGCGTCCAGTATTATGGAGAAGGCTGAGCGCGAGGCGAGAATAGAAAAGCGCAAAGCACGATTCGGCGAGGTAAAGCCGATCGAGAAGGTATTCCAAAGTAGAGTTAAGATCGTTAAATGATACTCAGTGTTATACGCTGCAAAGGTGATCTAGATTACAGTAAAAATATAGTATTTAAGATTTTTTCAACAAAAGCGAAACGATCATTATGGAGGGTAAAAAAGAGAGAATCACAAACGGAGAGATTTCCCCATTGATGGACTTTCATGAAATTATTTCGAATATTTTG
Organism: Stenichneumon culpator; assembly: GCA_964017025.1. Taxonomy (NCBI): domain Eukaryota; kingdom Metazoa; phylum Arthropoda; class Insecta; order Hymenoptera; family Ichneumonidae; genus Stenichneumon; species Stenichneumon culpator. The sequence continues at coordinate 16,295,565 of OZ024772.1, read as the reverse complement.
TAATCGAAGCAGTTTAAACGCGGTACGACTTAGCGTATATATATATTCGTGTGTGTGTATATATATATATCGATAATGCACATGATTTAGTTATGAACGAAGAAGGGAATCATACGAGTAAAATAAATAATCATTTACACAAAAAATTAATTTTATTTTTTTCTCCCTATATATAGTCAGGCTTGGTTTTGTTTTTTTTTTCAGAATTATGTTTATCGAAATAATAGTACGTCTACAAGACCGAGGTGTTTTAATCACGTTTGTTTGGTTTTTTAATATTATTTTTATCAACGATCAAAGAGCAATAGATTCTTCGGAATCGTCATTATTATGCCTGTTAGCTCGTGTGATATCAAGTATACTTGTATTAATCTGTATTCTCTCCCTCGCGGCGAGTACTTGGTTTTTCTCTTTTTCTTTTTTCTTTCCTGAACCAAATATTCCAACGTATTCGTCTAGTATCGATATTAAACCTTTCGCGTGTATCGTATCTTGTGCATTCCCGAAAGCCCAAATTTCGGAGATGAAGATGTGTTCGTTATAATAGAAACAGAAGGACGATTAAACGGGAAGCGGATAATACGAGTGACTAACGGTCTTGAATAAAGGAAAAACAAGAACAAAAAACAAATCTTTCAAGATCAAGATCTCAGAGCTTTCTCTTCTAATATAAAAATCTATTAATTTACGGGAAGTTAACTTAAAGCTTTATAAAAACCTAATTTAAAAGACATTATCACAATTGCATTTTATCGCGCATTGAAATACATAAAATTTCTTCTCTAGTATATAAATGAAATATCACGCGTCGCGTTGTTGTCTTCATTTTATTCCGTGACATCGACAAAGACCTCGCCAACCCAACCCAGCGCTCGGCGAAGCCTCGACAAAATTTACTCGGAGCCCTTTATAATATCTGCTGTCCGTTTTTTTTTGTTTTTTCTTTTACCACCGTACTATAAAGGCAATGTTTAAAATGTACAATTATTAAACTTATCGGGTGAGACATACATAGATGTGCAACATACCCGGCACAGCGGTCTTTTATGGAATTCGACGAGGGTTTTTTTTTTCATGTACGCACGTCCATGCCCCACCGTTGTACTAAGAGTATCAAAAACACAACGTAATTCTATTCTGTAAATCTTGTTTACCTTTGAAATAAAGACGCAAAGAACATTATTTTTTTGTTTAACAATTAAAAGCGAAACATTATACAATAAAAAAACGCAGTTGAACTACTACAGATCGACAATGGATGTTTGTACAGTTTTGTAAATCACAATTTAAGAATCGATCGTAGCTATCGATAAACTCTAAAATAAAATAATAAAAAAAAACTTACAACGAGGCAAAGCGAAGATTTCGGAGTCTTACTCCGGCTAATTAATATTTAACGTACGATATATATCGATTGCGCGTCTTTCTTTTTTTTGCAATTCTCAGGCATAAAAAGCGTGTGACCTTCGTCTTGCGACTGCGAGTCGTTCGAGTACTCGTTGAACGTGTCATGTTATATTTATCTAGAGATATTAAAAGTGTGTACTTGGCAAGGAGGCCGAAAAAAAAAAATGTTTCGAAAAATCTCTTAATGTTCCACGAGGCACTAATAAATTGTACAGATTTACAATGTTCGGATGCTTGACTTTGCGTCTCAGACGTAGCAAATACTTCCACGGATTAGCTCGAATAGGTCCCTGTTCGCTACGGGTCAAATTGGAGGCTATTTTTATTGCCATTACCAGGTGTATATATATATGTGTGTGTGTGTCTATTATCATTTTTTTTCTCACATCTCTTCTCATTTAATCAGCGACAGACTTTACTGCGTTCGAGCGGTTCCTGGCCTAGGAGAACCCTTGAATAGATTTAAGATGTGGGTCAGAACCTGCTTCCGTTATTGGCCTTTTTTTGGCGATAATTACTTGGGCCTCAGACCACCGACGGCAGTCCCGAGATTGAAGCTCGTCGGCGCTGTTAGACTCGTAGGTGTCGGAGTGACGGTCGTGGTCTCGCCTAATCCACCGGTGTTCACCACGTTGCTCTCGCTCTTGTAACGGATATTCGTGTACTCGCGACCCAGCTGCAGCGATTTCTGTAACCGTATTTGAATTTGCCAAAAACACATTCCTTCGCTGTAGTTTTAGTTTCCTATCTCAATTCTACGCAAAATTGGGACACGATACGATCGAGATTAATGTTTTAAAAAAATGTAAATTCAATGCACCAGACTGGAAGTTTTATGCAAAAACTTGTACATTGCATTTTTAATGTGAAATTGTGAAGAAAAATGGATGAGCTTTTGCCTTGAAGTTAAAGTAAATTATTAAAAGTGAAGTATTTTTAAGGTTTTTAATATAACTGTACGTTAATTTTTCATCAAAATTGTATGTGAAATTTAATATACCAGTTTATGCATAAAAACTTTCAGTAACAGTCTACGGTTACTGAAAGTTTACTTAAATTTGATATGTATTCTTTTTTAACAGTCTGCGACGAAAAAAAATATTATCAAATTTCTGCTCAATAGGCAAGTAGAACAGTGAATTTTTGATGAAGTAGAATCGTCAAAAGTCACGTAACCACAAGCATTATCAGTTTGCGAAATTCTACGATTCACCGGTGCTCCATGCCAGAGTGGTAGTAAAAGTGTGAAAGTAATTGGACGAACCTGCTGAGCGATTCTCCGGTGCGACACGGTTTCGATGTAATGCAAAACCGCGAGATAAACGAATTTGTATTGCGCTTCCGTCTGCACCATACCGGAGCGTTGGGAGCGAACCCGTTGAATGGTGCGCTGAATGTCGATTTCGCAATCCAGACCTGCAGTAACATTATAAATCCCAATAAAATTCTCAAAATTCTATTCTATTCCCAAATTCCCACTGAATCTCACTTTTGGCTGAGAATGTGAGTTTAATGCATCCTTAAAAAAAAGAAATAAATCCTACCGTGTCGTTTTATTTGATCCAAGATCATATCGATGACGATAAAAGTTCCGGTGCGTCCGATACCGGCGCTGCAATGAACCAGGATCGGTCCCACGGATGTCGGCGATTGATTGGTCGAGCCACTCGGGCTAACGGCTGCGGCGATCGATTCTTGTCTCGCGTTAACGTCGTGCAGAAAGTTGAGAACGCAGCCTGGATCCGAAGGTACACCGTGGTCGGGCCAAGCCTGACACGAACAAACGATATTCATTAATGTTCTTTTTTTCTTTCGGCCCTTCATAATTTAACCATAAATTTAACAACGCGAATAGATATATTACTTGAAAGTGATAGTGGTAGATGCGTCGCGGCTCGGAGAAGTTCGGCTTGTTTCCTTGCAGGAGAAATTCGCGTAGGGTATAGTCCGCTGTGGATGTACGCCCGAGTGCTCGCACTTTCCATTCGCCTCCGTACTCGCTGACTTCCCCTTCCTCCGGCCAGTATCGTGCGCACTTGTTCTACGAGAAATTCACATGAAGACCATCTTGATAGTATGATAATTATAAAATGGATCTTATCGCCAAAGAGCTTTCTCGGATGTGTTGTTTTTTTTTCGTTTCTTTTAAATACCTTTCCTCTCTCCATCTCTTTGGTGGTCATAACGATAACCTGAGTATTCTCCTGATAGACCATGTGCCAAAAGTCTTGTACAGTGTTGGGAAGGCAACCTTGGGTGGCTATGTAGCATTTATTGAATATACAAGTGTCGCCCGAAGCGGTCGTACCGGTGCACGTGCCTTCCCCCTCCTCATTCTGCAACATAGTAGTAGCAGTGTCAATTTTTTTATTTTAATTTTTTTAATAACAACGCGGAAACAATCGTCTCCGTCCAGTAGTTCGATACACCACTCACTTTAATATAATTAGCATTAATGTAATCTGCCCCAGGAACGTTAGGATCGACATCCTTCAGTCGTACTCTCGTATGATCGACTGCAAGGCACAAACATTGATAATTCGCATTTCATAAATATCGATGCTTCGCAAAGCGCATAATTGAGTTATGAGAAACGAAAAAAAAAAATTGAATAAAAAAAATGTGCTGTTCTCACAAGGCAGAATGTTCTTGTAACGATTCTTGGCTCGATTCTCCGGCCTTAGACCTTCCTTCCTCGAGAACAAGTGACGACACTCGAGCTGCTGAAGAGATTCGAATTCTTCCCAAAAACCAGCCTTTCCCTTGGCACGACCCGCGCCCGACTCGTTGTCCGCTGCTGCTCCGTTCCAACATAGCCAGCCGTTCGAACAACCGTTCTCTTTGTGCAGTTGCCGCACGCGACTCTCAATACCGCTCGCATTTATACGCGTCGCATTGAACGGTTGTCTGTAAGCCATTTATTATTATTATTAGTTTTATTATTATTGTTGATCAACAGAAAGTCCCCGTTTTACAGTTACTAAGCATAAAGTGTATCAGCTTTAAAATTCGTCAATTTATTTATTTATGTATGCACAGCAACCACTGTTATTGTCATTTACGAGTACAAAAATTACGTGAAAAATGTTGAGAATTGAATAATTGCGTTTGGCAGACAAACCTGAGATGAACGACGCTCCCGCTCGTTTCGACCATCGGATTGCGTTTGTAGTGCTCGATCAGATCGCTGAGACTGTCGAATTTCTCGCCCCCACCGACGTCGTACTTAAGATCCTGGAACGTTAATGATCTTTCCATCTGCAATTTAACGACGTTGAGGAAAACCCGCCTGAGGTAAAAACACATACGACAATCTCTCACCTGTGATCGTATCATAACGTGTGTGACGCGATCGTCCGTTCTCACGGACAGAACGAAATCGCCCGGTTTGCTTTGGGATTCGCGTACGAGAAAAGATCCGTTTTTTCCACGCTCCAGCATCAGACGTTCGGCCTCTTTGGCGGACAGATGGCCGTGAAACCACCTCTCGGTCGTCGGATCCGCGCAGTTCAGCGGATACTTCAGTTCTATTACCTCGCCGTTTTTTTCTCTCAACTGTCCGCCATTCTCCATGTAAAATTGCACGAGCTCCGAGAGCGTGGCGAATTTTTCGCCTCCATAGAGATCGTAAAAATCCCCGGTGTTCTGAATCTTGATGTGAGTCACTTCGCTGTTTCTCCTGGGAATATTTTCTTAAATGAATTCTCATTAAGCAATAATAGCGCGAGGCACCCAATGGTTTCCTCTGATTAGAGACATTGCATTAATGTGTTGACATACAACTTATGTATCCATATATCTATATATATATATATATATACATATGTAATTCTAGTGGTTATATCCATGGTAGTGTCAGTTCAATCCGTGAATGGTAAACTTAAGATTTTTTAACTTCTATAATTCGTTATTCAGGAAATGGTAATATTTATGCTTTACTATATACGATTGTAAAGGAGAAATCTGTTGAAGTAGTACTTTATTAAATTATCAAATAAAAATCATCTACATTGATTTATTTTTCATGAATGTATTGTTATTATTAATGTTTGCAGAGAGCAGGTATAAACTTATATGATCTACTTAAGAAAATATATATATATATGCGATATCACATCAGAGTCTGTTTTTAAACCAGTTCACTGTTTCAGTGTCAATAACATTGCTGAACAAAATTTGTATGAAACTGAATGCGCTGGTTTTGGAAGTTTTTAAGCATAAGCTGGTATATTAAATTTTATGTACCATTGTGATGAAAAATTCACGTACAGTATATTGAAAACATAAAAACCACTTGCCCTCTTCATAATTTACTTTAATTTCAGAGTAAAAGTACTTTTAATTCAATAATTTACTTTAATTTCGCTGTAAAAGTCCATTCATTTTTCAATGCGATTGTTGTCGATATTTATATTTTCTCTCTGGCAAATATGCTATTGTTATTAGATGAATTCTTCGGCATGTTATACATTTTGCATTCCACCCATGAGACGGATGGAAAAAAATTCCAAAGTTAAAGAAAAATTTGTAATTTCAGAAAAAATGTTTTGGTCAAAAATATTTCAACCTCCGACTCACCTGACCGAAAGAGTGAAGTCTCCCGGATTTGAGGAGCTCGGTCGAGCGAGAAACGAACTGTCGTATCCACGTTCCATCAATAGACGTTCGGCTTCTATTCCAGATATGTTGGGATGAAACCATCTGCGCAACAACCAAAAAAAAAAACCCAATATTTTCAGATTAAAAAATTCGCAGCAGGACCGCAAAGTTTGTGAATGAAAGAAAACCAAAAGACTCTGCGATGCAAAGTTTTAATAAAGCCGCACCTAAGGAAGATCCGACTGAGCTCGCCTTAAACATATTAGTACTAAAATATCCGAGTATAAATTTCCAAATAAGGATTTTCTTTTTGACGTCTCGCAACCGCGACCGATATCAACGTTGACCGAGTGACGAACGACGCGATTATTTCCGCGAAACCGTTGGAGACCGTGGCACGATTAAGATCCAAGGTGATCGCGAGAGCTCCATTCAACTCTAATAAGCCGCGAGACTTTTTTTTCCACCTGTAAAAAATTTAACGCGACTTACTCGCGAGTGTTCGCGAGATACTAATCCTAATCGGCCACGAGAATCGCGAGAGCACGACGAAGTGCAAGGAGCCGCGGTGTGTCCGCGCTCGGTGTCCGTGAGTTATGATAATTGTGCTCTAAGGTGGGGGACTTTAAACTTTTTTTTCCTTTTTTCCTCGTCTTCCTTTTTCGCCTTATATACATATATATATATTTCATCTCTTTCCATTTATTCCTCTCGATAGGTAGGGAAAAACGCGTCTCACCTGCGGGATGCCATGTCGCGATAAACAGTTACGACCACCTGGCAATCAATAATTTATAATGTCTCATCGAAGCCTGCACGGAGTCGGACAGCCACAGTGGGCAAGGTTTGCTCCGTACACCACGGCGTCTCCCTTTGGGCAATTGTCAACCGAAGCCGCGCCACCGACCTGACATTTTTAACACTCCTCGCACGACGGTTATCCCGGAGTACTGTGTATGTATATCCTCGGTGGGCCGGGACAGTGCTTGACGGAGGGGCTTTGAAGTGCGACTCTCGGCCCGTGAAGAGGCAACTGAAAATTCGGGACCACTGGAGCCACTCGTGAATTACTGCGGGATACGGTTTAACCCTTTGCTTCGATCATTCGTACCGCGGAGATCAAATAGAACGGGACACAACGAAAGGAAAGTGCGGCCGTGGTATTGGCTATCGAAAATTTCCTTTCCCTAGGTCCTGCCTAGTTACTTTCTGGTGAGGCGGACGTTGAAGTTTAAGAGTCGCAGATAACTTCGTGCTCTTCAGGGACTTCGCTCACTTCCTAACGTCCTATGGGAAAGTCCTCGAAACACCGCGGAATAGCTCACGAGAGGTATAAGCTTATAGTTACAGACAGGTAGACAATGTAGATATGATTAATTTATAAACTTGATGAATGTAAAAAAAGGTGAATCGAGAAGATCAATGCAATTGCGACGTGTTTTATGTCCAGCGGATAAAAAACAAAAATGCGGACGAACGACAAGTTGAGAGCCGATGACGAAGTTTGAGAGTCGTGGATAACTTCACGCTGTTCAAAAACTTCACCCACTTCCTATGGCAAAGACCTCGAGACGCCGCGGAACGAGTTAACGAGAAGTATAAGCTTATCGAGATAGGTAGATAATATAGATATGATTAATTTATTAACTTAAAGAATGTAAAAGAATCAAAACGAAACGAGAAGATCAATGCAATTGCGACGTGCTTTATGTCCAGTGGATGAGACAAAAGTACGGGCGGACGACAAGTTGAGAACCAGTGTTGAAGTTTGAGAGTCGCGCATAACTTCACGCTGTTGAACCGCTTCGCCCACTTCCTATGGAAAAGTCCTCTAGAAGCAGCGGAACGAGCTCACGATAGGTATAAGCTTATCCAGACAGGTAGATAATAGATATGATTAATTTATAAACCTGAAGAATGTAAAAAAAAACCAACAAAACGAAGAGATCAACGCAATCGCGTCGTGTTTTATGCCCAGCGGATGAGAGACAAAAATGCGACTGAACGATAAGTTGAGAACCCGAGGAGATAAATTATCTTTACACGAAAGTGTTATACCACGTTATACATCTCGATACATCGGTGTATTTAGTAGCACACATGAAATCATTGACCTTGATGGCCTTGGTGTGTAAAAATCACACACATCGACCCAACAGGCAACCGAACAATCGAGAATCGTTAACGTCGTACAGGTGTAATCCGCGTTACGATTAAACACGTTGAAAGGGAGGCAAACAGCTACGCTAAAGTTTATCTAAACCGCAGGTAAATGAGATAAACGAGTTTCATTCAATTTCGCATTCATATTAAACAGGCATACGAATAATCATTATCGTTTCTTCATTTTTTCGCTCAACGAGTTTTACAATCGGAATGAAAGTTACGATAAACGTAATCTAGAGAGGCTAAACAGTAAGGCGGCACTGCTGCGTTGCCGTCGAGCTCCGGGGAGAATCTCTCAGCTAAGATACGTTCGTCGTAACTCTCGCTCTCTCGTGGAAGAAAAAAAAAACTGTACGACGGCGAAGCACGTCGAGGATACCGGCCAATGGCCGACGCATCGTTGTCGCCGCGTAGATTTTGCCCGCGCAAACGTCCTTAACCGTAACGTAATCGTGTCAATTTCTCAAACATCACGTTCATCAACGCCGATCGCGGTGAGTCCCGAGATTCGTCGAAAGTTTGCGTTTTTCATTTAGTTCCAAGGAGGAATATTTTGCATCGTTCGTAAAAAGTGTTCGCGGGGGGAAACACACATCAGGCGGCGGGCTATACAGCTGGATTTTCTTAAGGCCGAACGTGAGATTGTTTGATTGCGACAAACGGGAAGCTTTGCCGGGAAAATCGTTTCGTCGTAGTTTTCAGTTACTCGTCTACTGCGTCGCGCATCGCAAACTCGTAATCCTGGTTTGTTCGTTAATCGTTCTTTTCTCGTCTCGCAACGCATATATACGTTAAGTCGGTTTTTTTTTTATTACGCGAAAGGAGTCTATAATTGTTTACAGGCAACAGTGCGTCCCCGCCCCTCCCTCCGCCCCCGCGCCGCTGCCGCTCGGCAATCTCCTTGAATTCGGCGACTCGCTCGAGCCGCGCATAGTCCATCATCCGCATACGGGGTTATGCCTTGCCCGCCCGTGTGTTTTAGCGTCAGGTGACCCGGCTCGGAAAAAAAACTCGTCGAATCGTTGCCAGTAGAGATTATTGAGTGCGAACGTACGGCGATAGGGCGAACGCGCGAAGACGCCGCCGATCGCCGCCGTTTACTCTCGATCGTCCGAACGATATTTCGCACACTAGTCGTATTAATAATTTAACAGCTTGTTTACACACGCGCGTACGTTCGATACACGATAACACGCTTTATGCATATGCATTCGTGAGCACACGAGAGATATGCAGTTTTGCGGTCGCGCAATCTTGAAACTCAGTATGTTCTTTTCTGTAATGCCGACGATGTACGGGAAATAGTTTTATCATTGAAATGTTGTTTTCTTTCTTGTTCCATGGGGTTGCGTAATAATCTTGTTGGGGTGTTGTAACGGAAGACAAATTTTTAGGTAGCAACGTTGAAGTAAGGAAAGGATTGGGTCGTAGATACAACTGTATATTGTTGTGTTGAAAAAAAAAAAAAAATCGTTTTGACGAGCATGAAATCGTAATCAACGTAACGTTAAAGAGAATTAAAACTGAAATTTTTTTGTTTTTTGTTTTTCTTAATAATAATCTTGTTCGGGAGTTGTAACGGATAGAAAATATTAATGTAGCAAAGTCGAAGCCAGGAAATGACTGATTCGTGGATAAGACTGTATATAGATACAGGGTTGAAAAAAAAATGACAATGTTTTGACGAGTGCAGCGCTACAAGCGATGTAACAATGTTTATGAGAAATTAAATTTTTAATAATAATTTTTTGGTTTTTTCAGAATCTTTACCAGAAGTTTTGATAGAAGTTTGTGAGGATGGTCGAGTCAGATCACGGCGAGTCCGCAGAGGATGTTACGACTTCGGTGAAGTCGGGCGGAGTTGACGCCGAAGCAAAGAAGGTCGACTTAGTCGGCAAGAGGCAGCGAGAGGATTCGTCGGAGGACGAGAAGTGCGAGCTGCCGAGCAAGAGGCCGCGCAGTGAGATCAAGGAGTTGCCTGGCGAGCCGGAGAAAGGCTCCGAGGAGCCGGTTCACAAGGCGAATGGCAGCACAGCGATAAAGGAGGACACAATGGAGGTCGACCGTCAAGACGGCTTGCGCGAGAACTCCAAGGCTCCGCTGTCCAACTCCGACGAGAAAACAGACGAAGACGATTCGTCGGTGCCCGACGAGAAGGAGGACGAGTCGAACGCACAGAATGACACAGCGGTCAACAAAGATAAAGTCGAACAGAAGACAGAGAACGAGGAGAATGACGTTGAACAGCAAGGGGATTCTGAAAAGGTATTCCGCTGGTCCTTAAAGGCGAAACATCTGGTTTTGTTTTCCTGCGATTGATTTAATTTATTTGTTTATTTAGACGGCAAAAACCTTTTCACAAATAAGATAAAATAATCGTCTATTAAATTTTATTTGAATTCTATACTAATACTATAAATGATATACCAACATTCTGAAGAGATTTTTAATGTATTTGTCGCATCCTGCGGGTTGTTTGTAGCATATCACTGATCATTTTTATATTATCCAAATCACATGCAAGTGTAATAATCACAGATGCTTTTGTTATAGTACAAATCAGAAGTATTGCAAATTTAAAAGAAACGTTAATTATTATTCTAAAAGTCGCGAGCGGCGCTCAGATTGCTTAGAAAAGAAACTATTTGAAAATACGAAACTAACTGGTGAATTTTAATCCTTAGAAGGATGCGAGCTCAGAGGACAAGGACGATGCAGAAGAGGACGATGAGGCGGACGAGGAGAAGGCTGATTCGTCGATCGAAGAAAAAGCATCGGACGACAAGACCGCGAAGCCAAGCGTGAGCAAATCGCGAACCAAAGATCCCGAGGTGGTCGACGGACTCGAAATGTCGGTGGAGTGCGCGAGCGACAAAGAGGCTTCGAGTTCGGACGGTGAGAAAGATGAAGAGAAATCAACGAAATCGAGACCGAAAACGATAATCGTAAAGGCGAAGCCGAACGATTCGGAGCTCGAAGTGAGCGGGTCGGGAAGTGAAAAATCGGATGACGACGACGAGGAGGACGAGAAGGAAGAGAAAGAGTCGAAGAAGTCAAAAGCTTCGGCGAAGAGTGAAAAAGGCTCACCGGAAAGAAAGAGAGGCAGAAAGAAAAAGACATTCTCGAAACCAATGAGCTCGGAAAGCGAGGAAAAATCGTCCGACGACGCCTCCGACGACGAGGATTACAGTCCGCGAACTAAGAAGAAAATGAAGAAAGCCACACCAGCGAAGAAGTCAATGGCGAAGACACCGGCTACCGGCAAGAGGCGTGGAAGGGCTCCGAAGAAACCTGCTAAAAAATCGGAAGACGAACAGTCCGACGAGGAGGAGGCTGAGGAGGAGGAGGATGTGAATCTCGCGCAGAGATCGCAAAAGGGCAAGGACAAGGCACAGAAGAAAAATTCGGAGAGCGAGAACGAGGAGAAGAGCGAGGAGGAACAAAGCGATGCAGGACGGAAGAGTACGAAGAGGAGCAAAGCGGTCAGTAGTTGCAATCATTTTTGCCGACACATCACTTTTTTCCATCACTTTTTCTCACATCATTTTTTTCCATCACTTTTTACGGAAGCGTCGATAGAAAAATGTCGTGATTTTCGAATTCACGCGAAGTAACGTTACAATTTTGATTTTCAGCGTCCGGAGGACGACAAGAGAATACAAGCGCTGAAGAAGTACATGCATCTCGCTGGGATCACAGTGTCCAACTACGAGAAATTCTGGTCCGGTTGTAAGACGAATACCGCGCGAGTGGCGCGCCTGAAGGAGAAACTAGCGGAGCATGGAGTAACCGGCAGGCCGACAATAGACAAGTGCAAGAAGGCAAAGGCGAGAATGGAGATGCGCAAGGACGTCGATTCATTGGATCCATCCGCGGTCATCGACGAAGTCACCGAAGGTATGTTTGTAAATAAACATTTATCCGGCCAATCAAAAGCAGATCGTCGATTTGAATTTATCAATTTCATTTTTCGTAAAAAAAAGAAATAACACTGCAAGGTAAATCGATTGATAGTCGATCGAACGAATTGAGATAAATCTAACATTTTTCTTTTTTTTCTCCCGAAGGACGCGTGACCAGAGCGAGGGGAGGTGCTGCAAACAAGAAGCCGACGACGAAAGGCGAATCGTCACCGCGACGAGAAGCCCGCAAGAGGGTAATGAGCGTCGTCGACAGCGACTCCGAGTGACCGCGATATCGTTCGCACAGAACCGGGGATGCGGGAATTCGTGAAACGAAAATGCCCAGAATTTAATATTTTTGCTCTGCAAGTACCTAAGTATAGAACCTATAATTATGTATAGATATATACGATGAAACAAAAGAGAGAAAAAAAAGAAAAGCATAATTACCTGCACACTCGGGCTCGTGTCCACGATGATGATTGGTTCGATCCGATTATTCGCATAATAATACGCGCGAACAGAGTGGTCCATAACGATCCCCCGATTAAATAACTTGGCTCGACCCTCCACGATCGTTCAAAATTAAGTTTAAAAAATTTTAACTAGAAAAGCACGGGGTCGTGCCCCGTTTTCCAATGTGTGTCTGTTTGTGCGCGCGCGCGTGTGTGTGAGTGTATATTCACGATTGTTCCTCTATTTCCAAATGTGCATATAAATCTTGGCCGATTCCCCCCGGCGGGCTACAATGTTAACGTCGAGTGATTCTCGCTTCGACCACAACCGAAGCGATTTAAATATTTTGGTACATATTCCGAAGGAAAAAATATTAAGAAAAAAAAAGAAAAATGAAAAACGAAACCTTTTGTACTAGCTTCGCTAAGGATATAATGGATGATTCACATTGACAAAAAATAAAAAAGAAAAAAGGGCGTGGACGATTTGTCGTGGAAGATATTGAAACGCGATTTAAAAATTACTGACCATCCGATGCATGATTAAATAATCGCGTTCGATAGTTTGTATCTTGAAGAACATTGGTATGACTGCAAGTGCGTTTTATGTTCGTTTTGCCCGTTTATTACGAAAAGAAACAAAAAATAAAAATAAATAAATAAAAATAAAGATTTTTAACGCCACATTTACCATGGTTGAGTTGTGTTGCACATCGAGCATCCGGGAGACTATATCACTCTGCTCGGAGATGGGTAACGTTAAATGATTGAACATAAATGTTGTCATAATTATTTTTATTTTTTTCCGTCAGTGTAAACAACCGTATTCGAAAAACATTTGCCGTTCGGAATGAATGAATAATTTGTTACGAAATATTATGATTTATGACTTATTGAATCGAATACACTAAAAAAGGAAGATCTCAATAGTCGGACTTAGCGGTAGATTTATTTGTCGACGATGTTATTTGAATGACGATTCAAATAAAAGCTCGCCCATCTCTGTACACAATGACTATTTATATGTTTTTTTTTGCGTACGAGCCGGTAGGTCGTATTCGTCACCTCACCGTATTATCATAGATACGAACGATAGTATAACTTTTTTTTTTTACTTTAATCGAGACGCTGCCAGCATCTCTTGCTATTTTTGCGTTCAGCTCGATCGTTCGTTGAGAAACTTCGTGATGCATTCCTTGCTGCAGAATGGCCTGTCCTCCTTGATACCCATTTTGCCGTTGAGTAAACTCTTCTTGCACGTCGCGCAGCAGAAACATTCGTCGGTGGCGTGAAAGTTTAAATTTTTTATCGCGACTCCCTGCTGATCAGCGGCTATGACTGCCTCGCAGGTGCGACAGGTCTTCGCGTACGTCCTCTGGTAACACGGAAGACATAGAGGACGATCGTTTTCGGAGATGTACTGTTGGCCGGCCAATGGCACGTCGCAGTCCCAGCAGCAAAAGTGCTTGACGTGGTAGTTGTGTCCCTCCGCTACCGTGTACTCTCGCACGAATATTAGCTGCAAAAAATATTATCAGTTAATACATCTGATTCTTCGATTTTTCTTTCAGATCTAAGCCAGCCAACAAGCAGCGCAGATTGGCAACTCTTGAATAAGTAATAAAGTGTTAATACTTTCAGAAAAGAAAGTCTTTTCATTTTATTTTTATTAGCAGATTCTTGTCACTCGGGCGCTTCGCAACCTGGTTATGGAATATGGAATTTAAAAAACGGGGATTTATATTTCCAAAAATGTACCGGAAAAATCTTATTTTTACAGAAAAAACCAGAAATAACGTCATACAAGAAATACGTCACATCCGGTCGAAAAATGAAATGTTCAACCCGGAAGTGACGTATTTCCGGTATGACATCACTTCCGGTCGAATAATTCGAATTTCTAACCGGAAGTGACGTATTTCCGGTATGGCGTCACTTCTTGCAAAATTAGATTTCCGAACCGGAAGTGACGCATTTCCTACGACAACCCAGGAAGATGTCCCTGCAAAATACCGACGTCAATGCTATTTTACTGACCTCGTCGCAAGCGAAGCATCTCGGTATCTCCAAAAGCGTAGCGAGATCCCTGCCGCAGTAGAGTTTACCCTTGTAATAGAAGTAAACGAGATCTGCGAGAAGTTCGTCGCAGACCGAGCAAACGAAGCATCCGGGATGCCAAACGGAGTCCTTGGCCTTCTCGGCCGTGACGACGACATCTCCGGCGCGGATGCCCTCCTGGCACTTGTGACAATTTTGTGTCCTCGCCTGGGCGAGGCTCATCTCCTCCATCGCCCCTCTGAGACGATCGACGCTCACGGGGTTCTGCACGATACCCGAGGACACAACCGCCTCTTCGGGGAACGCCGGATTACGAAGACCCTCCGATCTCACGACGCTCGAGTTTCCAGTTCCGTAGCTGGTCAACTCCGCCCTCAGAGCTTTGCCGCCCAGCGGCGCGGCTCCGGAAGTCACCGAAGAACCACCGGAAGTGCCGTTCTCCAAAGATGGATTGTTTCCCTCCCGAACGCCGCCTTGGCTCGGCTGTCCCGGCTTCGTCAGATAATTGTCGCAAATTCCGCGCATCACCTGCCTCCAGGGCTCGTTGCCCGCGGCGTCCTTGAGAGCTCCGCCAGGGAAATTGGTGTCTTTCGCACCTAAGACGCCGCGCGAGTACTGCGAGTCGCCGGGCGTCGCCGAGGCGGAATATCGAGCTCTGTTAAGATCGTCCATTCCCGAAGACGAAGGACAAGCTTCTCCGTAATTCATCGACAACAAATCCTCGTCTGACAATTTATTGCCCGACGGATTTCTCATCGCAGCGATAACGTCCGATCTCGTCTCGGCCTCTTTGTCGAAAGCTCCTTGCCTGCGAAGCTGCTCGGCGCGTTTCGACTTTGCGCCGTTTCCATGCTGGTCTCTTTTTTCGAGCTCGCGCGATCTCGTCGGACTCTGCAGATTTCCGGGCTCTTCCTTTGCGCTGTACTTCGAAGCCAATTTCTCGCGGATGAAGGAGAGTCCTTTCACGTCGAGCGTGCTGCCGATTATGTCGGCGGCGTGAACGGCGCTTGGCGGCAGAAGCGCTTCGTTCAGCATCCGTTCCGCCAAGAGGGAATTCTCGATCTCCCGGGATTTGGCGAGCTCGGAGTCGCTTCCGGAAGTCTCGTCGATCCGACGATCTATCAGCTGCTGTACGTTTAATCCAGGATTGTATGTTCCAGGTGTCTGACTCGAGGTCGCGAGATTCTCGTCCGCAATCCGTGAGGAGTGGAGCATCGAATCGGCCGAAGAGGCGAGCTGATGTTCCTGATCCGAGAGAGTGTTCGACGTGGCGTAATTCAGTCTGCGATTTCTGTCGTCCGCGAGCACAGTGGAAGTTCGGTCACGATCGGCCAGCATGTTCGCCGCTGCGAATTGAACTGCAGGGTTAAAACTACCGCCGACTGGATCGGAAGTAGCGATTTCGGAAGTTTGGGAGCCGAAGGAAGTTTCCAGGCGCGGGCGGGTCGATTCGTTACGTCCGGCGAGGGGAGCGCAATCGGCGATCCTGTTGGTCGTGGCGAAGTGCATCGGTGGATTTATCGCACCTGCTACCGGCTTCGAGTTCGTGACTTCGCCGTCGTTTCTCACGCTCGAGAGAGCGTGATGGTATCTTCCCTGGGGCGAATTCTCGTGCGACGATCTTCCAAGGGCCGGAGAACGAACGGTCTCCATCCTCGCCATCGAAGCCGGACTTCGATCCCGGGCAAGGGAATTTAGACCGAAATTTCTCGTATCGTTTACACCTGCGGAGGTGGGAAGAGACGATGGTAAGGAAGACTTTTGGACGAAGCTGCTTGGCGTACGCAGATTTAGGCTGTGGCTGGTTTCCGGAACTGTTAGCTTGTGCTTCGGGCTGAAGCGATTCATGTCGGTTGCGTTCGCTGGCGTCATCAAGGAGATGTCGAACGGTCGTGCACCCATCGCCTGTAGGGGAAAAATAATTATTGTTAGCTGACGTTGAAAATCATGAATAATTAAGAGACGTTTTGAGGATCCATCGCTCATTTATTCCCTACCGGAAGTGAGATTTTATGAGCAATTTTGCATACTTTGCGATGGGATTAATGTCATTTTAAACGCGAGATTAATTCCTTCCGGGCACCGGATCAGCGCCCGGTCGGCAACAAATCGTTTTCCCTATTTTCTTCAACGCTGTTAATATTTTGACGAAAGGGAAATTAGGTTGTCGTAGGCAACGGGTAGACGCGTGAGAATCTAATTTACTTTTGTTAAAAATATTAATTTCCGAGAATTTAGACGATTTGTTACCGTTAACGGTACTGCGTAAAATAGTGAATATTTGCGATACAATTTGAGGACGCATCGCTCACGCGTTCCCAGCCGGAAGTTAGATTCGATAAGTATTTTGGCACACTTCCGCTCAGCGGCCAGCGCTCAGTCGGTAACAAATCGTTCTCTTTATTTTTTTGACACTATTATTAGTTTGACGAAAAGCAAATTAAGTTTTCGTAGAAAATCTACTTTGCTTTTGTCTACACTATTAATTTCGGAGAATACAGGGAAGACGATTTGTTACCGATCGCGGTATTACGCATGACCTTGAAAGGTGAAAAAATAAAATAAATGTGCTGTATAGTGATGTCTCACCTTCGTGACTTTTCCTTGACCGACGTACTTCTTCAAGTTCTCCAAGTACTTTTCGAACTGCTTTCTCTCGGATTCGCTCAGTTCGTCGCAGACCTTGTGATCGATATCGTGAAGAGGCAGTTGTCGCTGCAACTGTTGCTTTCTCAGAACCGCACCGGCCGTTCCTTTTATCGGTAACTTATCCTCGGGCAAGGCTTTCATGTAATCCGCGGCGAGTTCCTTCGTCGTGTCCGGCGGTGCCCACTCGAAGGTCATCTCAGCCTCGGCTTGCTTCTTGTCGACTTTCAGCACTGTCGAAGCAAATAAATGGCAAAATTATTTTAAAGACAAGAAATCCTCGTGAATTGTGCAAACTTTTTTTTTAACGCGTAAACATCCAAAGACGAGAATTTCAATGGAAAAAAGTTCGTTGATTGATTTTGGCTTCCTCATAGAGGAAACAATGCGTAAAATTATAGTAAAAGAGAAAGCCATTTGCAGATTACATTGCACCTTTGTTGTAACATTTACAAAAATTCGAAAAATTTAAGTGTTGAAATCTCAAAAAATGTTCACCAAATGTAAGACCAAACATTGTACAATGTTAGTTAATTCCCATGTCAAATTTAAGCTCCATACTTTCATGGCAACTCGAATGATACCGTTTTTAGTCATTAAAAAAAAATGAAAAATCCTGTAAAATTTGATCGCGTGAATAGATTTCAACGAAATTCGATCAAAATATTATATTAGTGTGCAGTTTTAGGGGGGTAGATAAAAATGTACAGAAGTTAGAATTTTCGAAGAATTTTCAGAGAAATCAAAATCGCTTAAAATCTCCAATCGGGCCTCAAACTTTAAGATAATTGCACTGAATGAAACGACATGACCACTCTACTAGTGGACCAAATTTCATCTTGTTATCTCAAGCCGGCTTATAGTCGTTTGAAACGATGCACATCGTTTACACACACACCCACACATGCAAAAATACATGCATCCGGACGCCAAATAAAAGTAACGTTTCTCGACGTTTCAGACTATTTTATAAGTACTGTGATACTAAAATCTCAACTTTTTTTTTACGAAAAAATATCGTTCTTATAAGGAACAAAAATGATTTCAAAGACAAGAAATATTTGTTAATTGTGCAACTTTTTTTTAGCACTTAAGCATCCAAAGACGACTTCTTCAATATAAACAAAAAGTGCACAATCGGCAACGAAATTCGCAACAAAAGCATACCAATCATCTTTCTGTTGGGTCTCCCGGAGGGTCCGAAGAGAAGATCGAATTGCGGAAACTCGTCGTTCGGCACGTCGTGATCGTCCCGGCTGCACTTGCAGTTCTTGCATATTTTACGCCAGAAGTGTAGATCGAGACCGGGGCACGATGTGCTGCACTTCATGCAAGGCGCGCCCGCGCCTACCTCGTGCGCTAAACGCGGCTGAAAACAAGAAAATCATGATTCGCGTACAAATTTCGTATTAAGTTTCACCACAATTTTTCACTTTCAGCGAGCGATCTCATAGTCTTTCACGTATAGGTGAGCGTGTCGGTGAGTCCCGAGGTGCGAGACGATACGATAAATATTTGTGACCTCGCACATCGCTGCTCGCTGTCTCTAATCTCATACGGTTTTCAGATACCGATCTACCGACAATTCATCGAAGCGCACACAGGCAGATAAGCGAAAACATGTCATTTAAAAAAAAGAACAATAAAATATCGAAGCATTCGAATATATTTTAAAGAATATTCGATTAATTTGTTTAATATAATATATTATATTACATTATATTATATTGCATTATATTATATATTATATTATATTATATTATAAACACGTGCGGTTGACAAACCTTTCGTTTTCGGTTCTCCAGTTCCGTCAACCACTTCGGTCTATTATCTTCCTGTTCCATCTTCTCGCTTTGTCCCATTTTCACTCTCCGTATTCTTTGTATAAACTCGACGAAAACTTTTTTTTCACTTACACCGACGATTTCCTTACACCAGCACGTGCACGCGTCAACGTTTCACCGAATACTCGCAGACTCGATTTTGTGTGCGCGTTTTTTTTAATCTCGACGAGTCGTGCCCGACAGCGAAGTTCCATCGCACGAGTGACTAAAAAGCCCCTTCGAGACTTTGTTTCATCCGCTGCTCAGCGGACTGCAGTGATTCGGGTCTGCGGTAGTCACCACTTAGCGAGCGACTGCCTTGCCCAGGACAAGGCTCTTCTGACTCACCAGCCGCACTGTCGTCTCGTCCCCCCACCCGTGCGACGAGTCACCAGCTGCTGGAGAGTCTCGCTGGAGCACGCTGGTGGGGCCGTACAAGATATCTTCGACCCCGCCTCGCTAAGAGAGAGAGTGTATAAAACCCACGCGAGCCACCTCACTCCAGCCGATCGTGCCTACTCGCCTTGAAAGAAAACGAAAGAAAAAAAAACAAGATTTTTCTTTGTAGGAAATTCGTTCAATGGCCCGCGCCGCTCCGAACGAGGAACAAAATTTTACGTACGTAGCGATAAAATTCCAGACTATTTCGTCGCCAACGTGCATCTATCGCTCCCACTCTACAAACGTGTGCGAATATGTGTGACGATCCTCATAGCGAAGCATGACTCACGCTCCGTCGCAGGAAGGAGCTCGTACCGCAAATTTTTTATTCCCCGCGATATCAGAGACGTTATACGTCATCGCACTAATGTTTGTATTTTTTCCTGCTTCGGTAAAAAAAAGCCTTATTCCATGTAAAAAAGTTGCTGCGAGTAGTACCGATTTTCTGTTTTTTTAATTGCATCTAAATTTTAATTAATAATTTAGTTGCAACATTTTTATTAAATTTCTTTTTTTAGTCTTTACATAATTTTGATTCTTGAACGAATCTTTGATATCCTCGAGCTGAGCGCGTCCAGCCGGGAACGCTGCGACTAGAATCGCGAAGCGTGCGCATAGCTTCGTAATGTAGTTGCAGTGTCGCGCAAGGGCACGCGTTTATGTGTGTGTACAAGCGATCTCGATCCCCTTTCACGAAGGGCGGCACAAAGCGGCCTGTGGCTTACAGAGAACAAGCCGGAAAGCATCGAGTGGAGGGGGGAGAGCCGTGCCCTCTTCGGTGCCCCAGGCTCCGCTGAGACTCGACGAGCTACGGCAGAATCCGTTCAATTCTTTTTTCACTCGTGACTTCGTACACGCCCGGAATAGAATGGCGCACACTCCTGCACGCTCGCTAAGGGCACGTCCCCGTTAACGAAGAATACTCCGGAAGTCGAACAAACAAAAAAAAGGCTTCCGAGATATTCGTCGATGGATTGATCGCTCGTCGAGAATTTATAGCCAACCGGCGATATAAACTTTATTACACGAAGATATTTCGTTCCTCGAAGATATTGAGCAGATGCCGTTCGAGAAACGGTTTACGCGATGCCGAACGCCTCGTCGAATTCCTCCCGCGATATCTGCAAAAGACGAATCGATTATTAAATTGTTTTCGAAGCGCGCTCCGAGTTTCGCGAGAGGATTCAATTTAACCTTTTTCTTCTTTAATTTCTTCATCAGCGCTATGTCTGCGGCCAGCTCGTCGATGTCCTCCTGGCTGACGACACGTTTTCTCTTAGGCTTCTTGATCGAACCCTCCTCGATCTTCCTGCTCTTTCTCTCCTTCTTTTTGCCGCGTTTGTCCTGTCTCTCGGCTTTTCGCTTCTTCGCCTCGGACCACGGCTCCGTTTGCTTCGCGCGCCGCTTGCCCTTGCCCGGCCACACACCCGTTTCCCGATACTCGCTCAACTTCGCCAGTCTGTTGATCTCCCGGTGCTTGTCCTTGTAGCTTATCGCGTTCAGGTCGACGTCCGATGCCCTGAACGTCGAGACATCGCGACCCTTCGTTTCCGGCATTCGGGGCATCTTCAGCAAACCGAAGCCCATCGCCACTTCGCCCAGGTCGAGGTCCTTCAGACGCAGAATCAAGCTGCACTCGTGCTTGTTGTACGACTGTATGTACGAGACGAACGCTCGGTTCGCCTTGTCGAAGAGGAGTCTGTCTTTTTGCTGCAGACTTCGCATTGTCTCCAGACACCTCGAGGATGTTTCAGCCGAGGCTGGTAAATCGAGCTTTCGCAGCTCGACCTTTTGATTTCTCTTGATGAACTCGATGTAAGCGTCCTCCGTCTCGAGCAGAAAGAGTAACGCGTTTCCGTCGTTGCCTATTCGAGCTGTCCTGCCGCATCTGGAGGGCGAAAGTGCAATTTGTTTCATTAGCTATTTCAAAATCGGCGAAGGGCAGTAAATAAATCAACGATCCTTGACGCGAGGGAATAAGCAATTTTTGAAATAATATAACTACTTTACATTAATTTTTGGTTTTTATGTATTTTCATATTAATTATGATTTGTTATTTTCATTGAATAATTTTTTGCTGCGCCTTTTTGTTGTTATTCGTCGTTGTATATTTGTTATAGATTCGCCGCAGGACGTGAATAAAATAACACTATTCAATTTACCTGTGAACGAAACTGCTCGCCGTCGACGGTGGGTCGTACTGCAGAACCCAGTCTACTTCCGGTATATCGATACCTCGAGCCATCACGTCTGTGCAGACGAGCAGACCGCTCGGTATACTACGAAACTCGTCGAAAATCTTGTGCCTCTTCGACTTCATTTTTCCGTGCAACGCCAGTACCTTCGTGGTTGGCAGCATTCTGCAATAATTGCAGAGATACATATTTCTGAGAGCATTTCTGCGAGCTCGTACTTCGATAATTTTTCCATATCATACGTTCGATACGATAAGATAAAATCAAGAATTTTTCATGCCGACAAAGTGAAAACCTCAACTAGTCGATCGAGTTAATTACTCGATCGGCGATAATCTTGTTGTGTAAAGTGTAAAGTATTTTGTCTAACTCTTGAGTGCATCTGCATTTCTGAAAATCAGTCAATGGTTTCGCAAAAGGCCATGACCCGTATGATAATAGCAATAAAAATAGCAAGGTAACTTACGAGTTCATAACGTGACTGAAGTAATCGACGCAGGCACACGTGGCAAAGAAAACCATGTACTTAAGGTGATCACCTTGGAGTTTGACGAAGTCTATCAACGTAGCGAGTTTGTTTTCGGCATTGACGAGAACGTAATTGTTGCTCAGTGTGATGGGCGTCGAGACGCTCGATTTTTCTCTGACGCACACGAGCGACGGATTTCTCAAGCCGGCTCTTATCAGTTGCTGGAGCTCTTTGGTCTGCGTAGCCGAGAACAGGCCCGTTCTTCTCAACCGCGGCAGAAAGCTCAGTATCGTGTTCAGAGTTGCGTAAAAGCCGAGATCAAGTAGTCTGTCGGCTTCGTCCAGGACGAGCAATTCCTTTGAGAACAGAGTACAACAAAATAAATAGAATTTGAAACAAACATTTACGCGACATTAATTTTTTGAATGTAAACAATCGATTTGGTAAATTACCAGAGATTTAACTGCTCCGGCTAGATTGATGCTTTTGCAATTGGTTAAGAGATCTTCCAATCTTCCGGGTGTAGCTATGATGATATTAGCACCCTCCTTCAGTCTCGCAACGTCCTCCTTCACCGTCGTGCCGCCGACGAGAAGCGTCTGCTTCAGCGTCGGTATCCTCTTCAGAAAATGAGACAGCACTTCGCTTATTTGCGTCGCCAGCTCTCTGGTCGGGGAAATTACTATACCACCGATTTCCGTTGCTTTCCATCCTTCCTCGCGTTTCTAAAATATTTTTAATATTATACAATAATAATAAATAATATGGCTAAAGATCTTTGGGCGATCGCTAATTGGCAGTATTTATGTGATTTCAGTTTCTTATATATTGCTAACAAATTCATTACAAACCATAAATATTTATTTAACAATAAATAATGAATCGGTGAAGAAATTGGTGAATAATATTGAAAGATATTTTGCATGAATTTGGATGTGATTCCAATACCTGCAACAATTCCAGCATTGGTATGAGGAATGCCAGAGTTTTGCCACTTCCCGTGACAGCCTCCGCTGCAACATCTTTTCCAGACAACAAGAGCGGAATGCAGGCAGCCTGAAACACAATGTTTTTTCTAAATTATTAAAATATCCAAAGCATCAGCGAGCGCCAACATTACTTTGAAAGTACTCACCTGCACCGGCGTAGTCGTGAAAAATTTTAGTTCTTTCAGAGTTTTGGAAATCGGAGTGCTCAGCTCTACACCCAAGTCCGTCCACTTTTTATCCTTCAAACTATTTTTCTTATCTCCAGAAGTGGCCATATTTTCAAACTACTTACTCTACATTTGTACCTGCGGATCCATTGATGTTGTATTTTTTAAAATTTGGTTTCCACGAGGGTGTGGTTGACAAAGGGTTAAAAAAATACTTACCTTTTTTTCGACCAAAAGTACATCAAACTTCATCGGCAGCGTAAGCTAATTGATTATTGTAAAGTTCTATTCGAACAACGATATGAATTAAAATTTTGTCAACAACAAACCACGAGCTCTCGAGGTTATGATACGCAGAAGCACGTGAATGCTACGGAATGATCGCCAAAGTTAATCTTCGCCAAAAACTTACATTATAGACAACCATGAGGATGCCGCTTATGCACGTTAGATGGCGCCACCAGTCTACTGTGAAACCGTCAAGTTGAATTAGCGAGTTGACCAAGTTGAATTAGCTTCTCCTTCCCAATTTTTCAGATGGTACGAAACAGTTGTCTGTTGGTTGACTTACGATTGCAAAAATGTTATCCGTAAGCTATGACATGTCCCAGTTGGCTTTCGGATTTCATTTTACAAAAATTACTCTACGAGTATTGAAAAAAATTTATAATTAACACGAACACGGTGGATCAGATATCACGATTTGTTTTATTTTTTAAGGATAAATAATACTGAGATCAAATATTACATAAGAAAAATCTATACAATAGTTTAAGGCCGGAGTTAGGCCATTTATCGCGCAATCGTTTGCTCGATTATAGCCAATACTCAGCCTACTTTTTTCGGGTTCGCAAACTTCGTGTACTCGTCGAAGACGTTTGGGGCGGTGGAGTCGGCGGAATTTCCTGAAACAGAAAATTCCGTAAGGTAATTTGCATCGACCGACGAATCGTGAGACAGTCGAATAAGTCTTACATCGCAAGATTCGAGATCGACGCACATCTCGTCGACGTGCTGATACAGCCGCTTCTTCCGTGTCAATCTCTTCGGTTCCGGCGAGGGACAACTGGTGGGTGGCGGCAGTGCAGTGCGTCTTGTCGCGCGTCTGCAATAAATAAAGACAAATAAATAAATTGGATCGAAAATTCGAAAAAAAACAATATTTTACTGGTCAGGATAGACTCACTTAGTCTCGGAGCTAGACAAATCGACAACCGGAATCGAATGCTGTGAAGTATCCTCTTTCGCTTTCGCTCCCTTATCTCTCGGCGTAGTTGGCATTCTGTGAAACAGCTCTTGGAATCTCTTGATCTATAAAAATAACAGAAAAAAACAAAAATAAATCCGATGAAATCCTAAAAGAATATTAAAGAGTTAAAATTATTTAAAAAATGATATTATTATTAAATATCTTATTATTATTTATTAAATTAAATTATAAAAATTATTTTAAAAAAAGGAAATACGAAAAAAGACGTAAAGATCGTTCACCTCGTTCTTCGAGCGTTCCAATTCCTCTTGCTTGGATTTCATCAAATTCTCCCATTTGGCGTTTGTTTCGTCTCGATTTTTCTTGAATGAATCCATTTCCCGATCCTTTTGACCAATACCGATAACGAGCTCTACGTTCTCCTGTCGCAAGCGTTCCAGCTCAGCCTTCTCGTGCTGAGCGATTGCTTGACGCGATTCCAACGATTTGATTTTAGACTGTAACGAGGATATCTGCGTCTCGAGATTGTTGATCTCCGAGGTTGAGCTGATTTTTACCCTCTGATACAGATCGTCGGTTCGACGGAGAGTCTCCCGGGTTTCCAATAATTCTTTTAGGGCCTCCTTCAATTCTTTTTGCATCTTTTCGTCGTGAATATCCGCGGAGAGTTGATTCTTCAATGCTGCAAAACGTCAACAAAACTGTTAATTAAACACGAAAGGGCCTAAGGGAAGAGAAATTATGAATAATAAATTTAACCTTTTTGCAACTGTCGTATCTCATCGTCCTTCTCCTGATTCTTCTTATTGGCTTGACAGATACGCTTCTGCAAAGCCTCGATCTCCGTGATGTTGTTAGTCAATTTCTTCTCGAGCTCTTCCTTTTCTACAGCACATCGTTTGTAGGCCTTGTCGAGGTCGTCAATTTGCGCCTCCAGTTCCTTGGTACGGCATTGCAACTTTTTTTCGAGTTCAGTTATGTCACTCGAGTGGGCTTTCGCGAGCTCCGTTATTTCACTCGAGTGGGCTTTCGCGAGATTCGTTATTTCACTCGCGTGTGCTTTCACGATCTCCGTGATTTCACATGCATGGGCTTTCTCGAGCTAAACAAAATAATAAATAAATAAACGAAAAGTTGAGCAGTGAAGTCTGAAAAAGTTATTTGAACTTGCCGAAACTTTTTCCTTATACTCCGCTTGTAGTTCGTCGTACTTGAGCCGAAGACTTTCCAATTGTACGTCGTTGTCTCTTGACTTATTTTCGTCGTCTATCGTTGTCTGGACGCATTTGTCGTCGGAGCTGGGATCGACGAAGCTCGTTTGGCTTGTTTGATCGCTCTCCGAAGCAGCGGCAGTCTGAGATCCGCTGTCCATTCGATCAACCGCAGCTTCTTGGACGTCTTGGACCTTAGCTGGCGAGGTCGCTTGATCGCGCATTATTTTGACTGGCAAATTTGCTGTCTTCTCCGTCTCGATGTCCTGTGTAGCTTTCAATTCGAGCAGCTTATTCGTGATCTCTTGGCATTGATCTTTCGTCATATCGAGATCCAACTCCAACGATCGAATCTCCTCGATGCTTCGAGACAATTTCTCTTTTAGTATTTCATTTTCGGCCTCGGTATCGTCGAGCCTGGCTCGCAGTTTTGTCAGCAATTCGGACTCGAACACGCTGTTATTCAAGCTCGACGATACTTCACGAACCTCCACGAACATCTCGCTGTCCTGACTGTTCCGGAACGACGCTGCAGGAATTCTCAGAATTTCGTCCTTGTCAGTTTTTATTATTACTCCACCGGGAAGCGAAGTTTTTTGTGGGTCTATCGACAAATCGGCGTCCGATTCGGAGAATATCTCCTCCTTTATCCTCGACCTTGCGAGCATGTGATCTTCGGAAGTCGTAGTGGAATCGGATTTTTCATGTTGGCGCATCATCGAGTTCTCCAATACGAGTATCTTAGCCTTCAATCGCTGAATGGTGTTCTCCGATTCGATCAATTTCGCCTGCATGACTTCCTCCTTTTCCTCGGCTTCGCGCAGAAGATTTGACTGTTGAGTCACGCGTTCCTCGAGAATCTCCTTCTCCTTCGTATTTTCTGCGAGACAGGCGTTCACCTGGTCGACGAGCTCCTCCAAGTCCCCTATGCGTTCTTGATAGTCGATCAAATATTCGTCTCCCTCCTTCAGACGGCGTTCCATTTCCGCGGCGTCCGTTGTTATTCTGATGTATTCCTCCTTCGCCTCGTCCAAAAATTTCTTTAAACTCTGAAAAATAAATTTTCACAATATTTTTCGCCGCTGTAAAAATGTATTGTAAATTTAATGTACTGGAACTCAAAATTTGCTTATGTACTTATATTAATCAAACATTAATTTACTTTGTTTTGTAAAATAAAAATACCAGATATAAAAATTATAAATATTATAAATTTGCGTAACATTTCCAAAGATTTTCATTAAAAATATAAAAGTTAACTGTAAAATTGCAACGCACTTGTGTTCGAAATATCCGAAACAGTTTATGTCCAGAAGCTTGTAACACAGTTCATTAATTTGCAAAAAAAATGTTATGTTATTTACTTATATGTTATAAACTTATATAACTTATATGTTATAAAAGAGTTTCGACCTCAAATTTATTTACCTTTATACGATCCTGCTTAGCGTCGAGTTCGCTCCGGAGTGATTCGATGTACGTTGTGCTCTGCTCGTCGCTGTACAGTTCCTGCTGCGCAGCGGTAAGCAGGGTCTTCATGCTCTTTACCTCCTCTTTGGTCAGGCCGAGCTCGAAGGCCAATTTATTTTTTTCGGCAGTGGCGGCTTCGCTCTCGGCCCGGATGCTTTTGATCTTTTCCTTCGCGGTCTGCAGTTTCGATGTCAATCGTTCATTCTCGATCTCTAGTTTGCTGATGCTTTGTCTTTCGTCGTCGTCCTCGTCGTCCTCGTGCTCCGAGCGTCGCCGCTTGCGCGAGGTCAGCTCGTTGATTTTCTCTTGGTAAAATGTCTCCACCCTTTTCACGCTCCACTCGTGATAGTCCTCCTGCTGCTCCTCGACATCTTTTATACGATTTTTCCAATCTGTCTCGAGCTTCCTCATCATCGCCGTGTACATGTCCGCGAGTTCCTGACGAATCTCGAGATCTTTGTTGAACATAGATGCCTTCAGCGCGCTGATCTCTTTCTTCAAGCTCTTATTCTCGTCGAGCAACTCGTCGTACTCGTCCTGATGCACCAAGATGCTGTCCTCAGTTTCTTCAGTCGTTTCGGACTGCTCGATGCTGATTAGCTCGCTCTCGGTCCAATTTGTGCTCGACTTTATACTCTGAGCGACTATTTGTGAGAATCTTGAGCTCGAGACGCGGCGCTTTATCTTCTTTGGTTCAACGACGATTTTTTTCGCGATAGCCGAAAAATTCAGAACGTTTTGTGTCTCGACGTACAAATTGGGCAAGGGATTTACGTTTACGATAAGGACTATCTGCTCCTTGCCGGAGAGGGCGCGTTGAAAGAGCCTTGTGAGCTTAGACTCTCGAAAGGGACCAACGAGCTCGTGTCGCTGCTTCATGGACTGTCCCTCGTAAATTGCTTTAAGACAACGGCCGAGCACCAGCAGGCTCGTGTTTATATTTTGCGCTTCTTTCAGTCTTTCGCCGACGTTAAGCGTCTTCTTCAAACGCTCCGACCCCGCGAGATCGCAGAACGCGAAAGTGCTCACTTCGACACTGTTCGGCATATTTTCAACGTAA
The DNA here is from genome assembly GCA_964017025.1 of Stenichneumon culpator. Classification (NCBI taxonomy): domain Eukaryota; kingdom Metazoa; phylum Arthropoda; class Insecta; order Hymenoptera; family Ichneumonidae; genus Stenichneumon; species Stenichneumon culpator. The sequence continues at coordinate 16,267,296 of OZ024772.1, read as the reverse complement.
TATTTCAATAATCTTATCGTAAATATGCAGTGAGATCTAGAACTGCGAGCGTTCAGGGCGGTCGCTGCGACTTTCAAGTTATATTGTCCGGCCATAAGGACTTGATATGCCTCCGAGCCGGAATTTACACAAACGGTCTTCAGACCTTTGATGAAAGCCTGTCCCCGACTGTCCGTACCTAATTTCAGAAGCGGCCGGCGTTTCTGACAATCATTTGACAGCAGATCATAAATGTTCTCATTGTATATTTCGGCGAACGACACCCATACGCTGTAGTGCGCGTCGCACGCCTGGCTCGGCCTAATCGGCGACTCTTCCTGCAGCAACTTCTGCATTTGTTTGTACGCGTTTATGTACGCATGCTTGTCCACTGAGGCAAATGTCAGAAGTTTGTTCTTCGATTCGAGCTCCTGGGCACGGTCGACCGGCGATAAACTCACGACATCGCTGTTGTGCGTCGGCTTGTAACTGGGCGTCGGTCTGGTGTTTATGTTTGAAAATACGAATTCTAAACTGCGCGGTATTATGCCCGGCGATGTGGTCGTGCCCTGGAGCGTGTACGATTTTCCGGAATTTGTCGTTCCTGCGAAGATATGTGAATAATAAATAAATAAAATTGGTGATAAAAAAATCTTTAAATTAACTGAATTTTAATATATGGAAAAAAACGAGTTAAAAAAAACGATTCAATTTTTGGACGATATGTATAGATATTTAATATTTCTATATATGTATAGATATTCAATATATATTTTTTAGGATTTTGTTCAATCTTACCATAAGTCATGACGGTGGCATTTTGTCCCGCCAGAAAGTCAATAATTTTCTGCTGTACAACTTCCTCGAACAACTGGAATTGCGTTGTTTCTGGACCAAAAGTATGACTGAATGTGAACTTTCTGCATACCGTGTCTGCCAGCTTGCCTCCCTGGAGCGAGCTGATTGTGTGATCCAGACTGGGAAGCTTTGTCATCAGAGTTGTAGAGTTTAGAATTTGATAAGCCTCAGCCTCTTCCTTTGTAAGTTTGATTTTGCGAGGAAGAGGCTTGAGCCTCAAATAAACTTTCACTGTCTGAAGATTCCCTGCATTAGGGATGGTTGAGCAAGTTTCGTCTGCCGCACATATGCTCTCCTCCTCTTCGTACAGTGATATCAGATTCTTTTTTTCTGATGGGATAGGCCTCTGAGCATACGTCAGGATACTGGGGTCTCTCGCGTACATATACGATAACTCATTGTGCCCCTCTAACGGCATTATGGAGTCCAGTGTTCTATCCATCTGTAGGATAGATAAAAATCATGTACATTTTTTTTTAACGGAACTGATGCGTTGGGGTAAATAAGAATGGTATACATTTTTTCAATGGAAGTTGATTTGTGAGGGTAAATAAAAATCGGATAAAAATTTTTATAATCGAACTGATTAATAATGATAAATAAAAATCGTGTAAAATTTTTTTTACGTAACTGACTCGTGAGAGCAAACAAAAATTGTATTAAATTTTCTTTTAATGAAACTGTTTTGTGAGGTAAATTCACTGTGAGGTAATTTCATTGTGAGGTAATTTCATTGTGACATAAATTCAGTGTAAGGTAATTTCATTGCGAGGTAAATTCATTGTGAGGTAATTTCGTTGTGAGGTAATTTCCTTGTGAGGTAATTTCATTGTTTCGGAAGCAGTCTTACAGTACGTCTCAATAAATCCAATATTATTTTTAAAACACTGCTCACAAATATTTGTAAAAGCGATTTTCTCGATTTAATTCGTCAGTTTATTGTTGCAGAAAAAAAATGAAAAACCACCAACTTCGTCGCCAGCGGGACGCCGGATTAACCTGTTCCACGAGTGAAAGATTTATTTTCGAATCTTACCTGGTTTCCCGAAGTTTCGATTTCTGTTGCACGAGTTTTCTTTTTATCAGTCATTTTTGTTGTTATCGAATAATAATTTATCAAATTGAAATGGTCGGGTTTGGTTGACTCTTCGCACGCGTCTGATCTCGCAAAGACGGTTCAAATACGGTTGACGAAAATACGTTTGATTTTAAGGACCCTTTCTGGGGAGACGCTCAGCGATTGGCCCAAAATTCGCACATCCGGTTATCGACCAATCGCTTAGCGAGCGACTCTTTTCATTCGTCCAATGAGCGATCGTTTCGCGCGCTTTCGGTTCCCATTTCCGCGCAGGTGGCGTCACTCACTCGAAAACGGGTTTTCGAGGGAACCACTTGTTTTTTTGTTGTTTTCGACGAAAACCAGGCTTGAAGCGGGGTTATTTATGAGTAAAAAAAATGTGTACAATAACACGGACGGATAGATACGGAAAAAATTAGAGGACATGTCGTACATACAATTCGAGAGCTCGAGGGTCAAGGAAGCCGAGAGACAGGCATTGAGAGAAGCAAGAGAAAAAGTTTTGATCGATGTGAGTTTTTATTTACAATTACGAGACTGTCGCGGTTTCGACGACCTTGGATATTCGCTGTCAACCTGACAGTAAACGATCCTGACAATCTGTCAACAATAAAAAATAAAAAAACATGCGCTAAAAATATAATCTTCCAATATCCACTCGGTTATCGACTAAAAACCAAAAGAAAAAAAAAATTAACATCTTTACAGTGTAGCAATAAAATATATAATTTGTAAAACTGTACAGGCGGAAGCTGCTCACAACAGAAAACGGGAGCAAGCCGAGAGAGCTAAGGAACGTGGGGATGACAAATGGATGCTGCCCTCGGTCGAGGCTAGACTGTCTACGAGCGATTCGTCTAGGAAGAAGAAGAAGAAAGAGAAGAAGGCCAAGAAATCTAAGAAGCGCAAAAAAAAGCATAGGTCCAGTTCCAGTAGCGTAAGGGCAATTTATAAACAATTAATGATTTTCTTGAAAAAATGTATGCTAATTCATAAATTTAATTTATTTTTATTCATAAACAATAATTTATATTTACTAATACCGAGCTTATTGTGTAGGATTCATTGTCGGAGGAAGAGGAATGGATAGAAAAGGGATCGACAGCTGATGGCGAAAATTCACGAGGAGTTGAAAAATCTGAGCCTGAGAAGCCTCTCGAGAGAGACGAGTGGATGAGCCTGCCTGGATCTTTCCTGTGCTCTTCGCAGGAGAAGAAGCAGAAAAGGAAGGACGAGGAGAAGGAGAGAGAGACTTGCATTCTGAGCAAGCCCGGTCAGAGTAAAAACGAGCTGAATCCATACTGGAAAAACGGTGGTACTGGCTTGCCAGAAGTTGACGATTGGGAGAAGAAGAAAAGCCAATCGGCGGATCCGACATGGTTGAAGAAGGGTCTTCAGAGGGCGCGGGAGCAAGCCGAGGAGGAAGGCAGGAGCTTGGAGGAAATCGCCGCTGAGAGATGGGGTGTAAGAATTGATACTGTTTTATATTTTTTTAATATCGCTTGCAAAAGAGATGGTGAAAAATATATTTCCCAACTTCAGGTGAAATGTAATATTTTTTTAAATTATTTAATCTATATTCACGGGACGAACCCTTTTTACAAGAATGTACAGTATGTGAGTGCGATTGCACAAGTAAGTTACATTACTAGTTTGCTCCAGCTGCATGTTTAGACCACCGGAGACAGTGGTGCGCAGAAAATGGGTAGAACTAAGAATCGGAAAAATAAACTAGAACTAAAACTGAAACTGATATGACAATAACTGTGATTTACACTTTACAGTCACTGGACACTATAAACTCGATGATTGCGGAAGCTGAGAATAACTCGAGGAACAGATACGGTTCTGAGAACAACTGGACGGACCGGAGCCGTGGAAGAGGAAAAAATTCGGCGTATTCTCGAAGAGACGAAGACCACGATGGAAAGCGTTATCGTGACGATAGCAAACGGCGCGAGGATCGTCAGACGAACAGTCCAGATCGTGGTAGACGATCACAACGGCGAGATCGCGATAGATCACGATCGAGAAGCCAAGATCGAAGGGGGCGAAGAAGTCGCAATTTCGAGAGCGAACGAGAGTTCTCTGGAGAGAGAAAAAAAATGGCCTTTCGCAAGCCCGATGAGCGCGAGCACTCTTCCGCGTCGAGCTCAGGTAAATCCCACCCGGCTGTTAGGAGATGGCAAAAGCCCGAGATAAAAGAGAGAATTATTGAACAGCGATTGGAAGAGCGGAAATCAATGTCTTCGACGAAGCCCGAACGATTAGAAAAATCTGATAGCGATCGGAGTGATTCTGAAAATGAGGGGAAAGAGATTTCTGGCGGAACGCCTGAAAAAACTGAAGGCGAACGGGTATTGACCGAAGCTGAGCTCAATAAATTGGGAGCGAAGATCGTTAAAGCGGAGATAATGGGTGATACGGTGAGATATAATTTTTCACATAATTTTTTTGCTATGGATTTTCTTGCATTTTTTTAACCAGTCATGCACGACAACACCGGCGACGAGTAATGTTTAATTTTGATGTAAATGTCTTTCTTCAGGAACTGGCATCGAAGCTGAAAGCACAGTTGGACGAAGCCCGAGAGATTCGCAAGAATAAGCCAAAGCTGTCGGAGGAAAGAAAGCCCGCGGAGGAGGAGAACGTGATCCTGACGAAAATAAACTCTAGAGGTATGGCGAGACCGTTGGAACCGAGAAGCGCGTACGAAGAACCCGCCGGGGGCAGACGGAAAGCCAAGAAGGTCGGGACTCACGAGTCGGGCCAGAGAGTCCGTTATTTCGCTGATGACGATAAATTCACTTTGCAAGAGATGGTAAGTTAATAGTAATTTACGATGCTAGTGCGATAAAACTTTTTCTGACGAGCCGAAGGCTCGTGCTGCAAGTTATACTAAGTTAAACTAAGTTAAATTAAGTTAAACTAAGAAAAAGTTTTTTGCTCGAGTATCGTACCAAATTGTACTTCACAAGGTGTGAAAATGTGCCACTTTCGCACCGAGTGAAGAAAATTTCACTAGTGAAATAATATTCATTGTTCGATAATTCACACTTCTAAATTTGCAGTTTCAACGTGAAAAGGGTCAGACATCGGCTGAGAACGACGCGACTTTCGTTAAAATGGCCTCGAAGGTAACACTCAACATTCAATTTCTTTACTCGTCCCTCCAGATTTTCCTCAACGAAAAAGTTGTTCAATCATTGTCGTTTATCAGAGCATGGACATGGACGAGTTGTTCGAACAACGAATTACTCGGGAGGAGTCGGACGCCAAGCAAGACGAGAGGGATCGTGCGCGGGCCATCAAGGATCACAAGAAGCTCGAGAAGAGTCTGGATCATTGTCGCATGTGTTTCGATTCGAAGGAGATGTTGAAACACATGATTGTCGCGATGGGAGCAAAGAGTTACGTCAGTCTTCCCCCTCATGTGTCTCTGACAACAGGGCACTGTATATTGGCTCCCATACATCACGTCTCATGCCAGACTCAGTTGGACGAGGATGTCTGGGAAGAGCTGCAGGTAAAGAGGAACCGGAAAAACCAAAACTTTTTTTGCTTCACTCGGTACGAATGGCAGTTTTACGCACACTTCGCATAAAACCCCCGTTTTACCCTGTGAAGTAGAATTTACTACGGGACTCATGCAAAGAACTTTTTCCTAATTCGTGTGATTGCAAAACTCGTTAGAAAAAGTTTTATCGTACTAGTATCGTGAATGATTATTTCCTAACACACGCACGTAAATTTCCGCTTTCCGTTCGTGTAAAGTGAGAGCAGGAAGGCACTTTTTTGCATCGGCTGCGAGAAAAATACCACGCATGCCTACAAACGTAATATGGTATTTTTTCTCGTACTAGTGCGAGTAAATGCTTTTCTGCGCATACTTCCAGAAAACGAAAAGCACCTTCGGGTCGTGCGTCATTTTCACTGTCGTCAATAACTCCCTTTCTACGTCCTTTCCATACAAATAACTATCGTATGAAAAATTATATCAGTGTATAATTGTTTGTGCTTTTCAATTGTAGAACTTCAAAAAGGCAATAACGAAGATGTTCATGGACAAAAACGAGTTTCCAGTCTTCTTCGAAGTGTCCGTTGGCCAGCACAGATTTCCTCACATGCAATTGGAATGCGTCCCTCTACCCGACGAAGTCGGCAGCATGGCGCCGATATATTTCAAGGCGAGAAACGAATAATATATATTTTTTTTGCGAGTCTGTAAATAATGTAACGTTATTGACAATTCTTTTTTTTTTTTTACAGAAAGCTCTTCTAGAATGCGAGACCGAGTGGTCGACGAACAAAAAAGTCGTCGATCTCACCGGTAAAGATGTTCGCAGTGCGATACCGAAGGGCTTGCCATATTTCGCGGTAAACTTTGGAAATCACGGAGGTTTCGCTCATGTCATAGAAGATGAGAAGTTATTTCCTCGTAACTTCGCTCAGGAGATTATCGGAGGCATCCTCGATGTCGATCACAGTCTCTGGCGTAAGCCGAGACGCGAGAACTTCGATCAGCAGAGGAAGAAGGTCTTGGAGTTCGCCGCCTCGTGGAAGGCTTACGATTTCACGTCGAGGAATGATTCCGATTAAATTTCACCGAGTCTCCGGTTACGGGACGATGTAAATTATTCACCGTCGCGATATGTTGTACAGGAAATAAATCATTCATTCGATCAATCTTATATATATTTTGGACATTTTAATCACCAGTTTCGATTTTCAAAATCGAAATTTCCGGTTTCGTTTTTTCAAATTCAAATTTCCAGTTTCTATTTTTGGAAATCTGAGCTCCCGGTTTCTGCTAAGTCTCCAAACGCGGCAAAGTGGACGGTCATCTGGAAAATGGATGAAAAAAGAACTTATTCTCGTTTAACTTATTCATTTTATTTTGATGATTCTTTTTTTTTATCTTCGATATAAAATTTGTGTCTAACGATGCCACGCAGCGAACAATCTCATCCAGAGGAAAAATCGTTAACCATTAACTGGTTCGTTCCGTCGTCCTATTTACACGACTAGGTCTAAGGCCGTAGACGTCGAAAACTCTCTTCGTTTTATTCTTCATCATCTTCGTCTTCGGAATCGTAAACACACGATGATTTCCGCGACTCTGCTTCGGAACCTGCCTAGATCATTCGAACTCTTCGACCAACGCCGAAGATCTTCCGTATCTCCGTCGCCCCGACTCTTTACATGTCTCTCGCATGTATATATATATAATTTTTTTTTTTCAAACATTATAAATCCCTCGCTAAGAGTCTGGCGCGCATCTTGGCCGTACATCTCTCTCCGACAAATAACTAAAACAAACAAACGACATCTCGGAAAAAACTCGAGTCCTTATGCATTTTATCAATGATGCCATATCATTTGGAATAGCGACTTTGGTAAACTGATCGGAGCGATCGATATAACATTTTTTTCTTCTCGTAAGCGGTTCGTCGCAAACTCCGGCACGCGAAAAAATCGATTCGTTTCCTCGCCTGTGATATCGTTCGAGCTTCCTGTGTTCGTCGAGGATCGACGGTTACTCTCGGCGACCCGGGAGACCGTCGATCCCGCGATCCTTTCGCTTCGGCATCCCGTAACAAAAAAAAAATCTCAGTATCAACAAACTGCAGAGCCACGAGCTGTCGGACGCTCCGCGTGTACGCGCGTCATCACGTTATACATTTTTTTTGTTCTTTTTTTCGATTTTTTTTTAATTTCTTTTTTTCGTCTTCGTAACATTGCGACTCGACATCCTCGTCGAGTGAAAAATCGTCAGGAGCATTTTTCTTTCAATTATCTCTTCGTCCTCTTCTCGTTACTTCCTTCCGGCTTCCTCCTCCCGAGGGACGATCGGGAAGATACGTAACGCAAGAAAAAGAAGAAAAAATATAAGAAAAGTGACGAACAACGACGAGTGAGACGCACTTCGTTATTCGGATACGTCGGTCTTTCGCTCCTTTGTCGGCGAATGTTCTTTTTTTCCTTTTTTTTGCTTAATTTTTTTAAAATGTTTTTTTATGTTTTTTTTCTTTTTTTTATTTTTTTTTCTTTTTCGCGAAAGAGAGTAAAATTTCGGGCCTGCGCGATGTTTTATACAATATCGTGTAACGTTCAACGTTGCGTTCTTGTTAACCCGCTCTTTCCGTTTCGTTTCTCCCGTTACACAAATGTTTCGACGACCGCTCGGCGCGCGAACCGATTATCAATTCGCTTCCTCCTCGAAGGTCCGCTTCGCAGTTTTTGCCCGGTCGACGAACAATCGGCCGCGAGCTCGCCGCTCTCCCGACGAATAAAGCTAAGGGTTCTTCTCTTGTGTTGTTGTTCTTCTTCTTCTTCTTTTTTTATCCCCGATGTTACGGACGCGACAAGCTCGCGAAATTCTTTGGGCATCGAGGCGTTTTGCTCAATGGCAACAGAATCGTAAAAAAGATCTGCGTAAATCTATGACACGTACATCAAAATTCAACGCTTATCACGCGAGTCGCTCGAATTTATGTATCTCTCGTATCGTCTGGATGTTTCCGACGAGAAAATAATATTTTCTCTACGCTGTGAATCGTGTCAGCTTGGGTAAGGAAAAGAGGGTGAGGGGGAGGGGGAGGTTGTGTGAAAGGAAAAAATTAAATTCCCCGAAAATGATAGACGCATGCAGGGGGGGAAGAAGTTGTCGTATTACGATGAAACGGTGGATACAATATGTATATAAATATAAAGAGCTATGGAGAATTTGGAAAAAGAAAACGAATAAAAAAAAAGAAAAAAAATGGATTGATATTTCTTCAGAGTCCGAGGAAAGGACGGACAGAGCCTCTGGCCGCGGAGATACCGGAGTTGAGAGGCTTCGAGAGATCCGCCGTGGGGCGGATCTCCACGTGTTATTCGGCGATGTAAAAAGTCAAGTTCTTTTGCGTCGTTGAAACGCGAGAGTAACGGAATCGGCTATAGAGATATTATGATCTGCCGTGGAGCTTGTTTTTAAACGAAAAAAGATCATTGAATTTATCTGTCCGGCGAAGAACAACGAGTGATCTTACGTAGCCGAGCGTATCCGGGAACGATCGTCGAAGCGACAAACGACAAAAACGAGAGATCTCCGAAAGTTCTGCAAGCAGTAGGAAAAAAAAAAAGAAACTCGATCCATCGTTTTTTTCGTCACCCGGGCTTTCGGTACTTCGCGAGAAACATATAATATACGGTACATGATCGATTGCCTCGTGGGTAACGTTAGACGCGGGTTTCTTCTCCCACCCCACTCCTCCGACTCCCGCCGTGTCGTAGAACAAAATTATTCCAACAGCGGCTGTTGCAGCGATCGCTTCATCGAAAAATCGTTAACGTTATATTCATCGATGTAAAAAAAAAAAGAGAAAATCGTGCAAAAATCGGCAACTTTCTGCAGTTCGGGAATCGCTCGGCTCGTTTTTGTCTTCCCGCTTCCGCGCTCCTCGACTACAAAATCAAGTCTATAGTGCAATAATGACGCTCGAGAGATCTTCGAATATCGGCAAGATCGGGATCGTTCGAATAATATTTCTCTCAGTTTCTCTCTCGTCTCTCTCACGTTATCAAAAATTGAACGCCCATCGCGCGTGCCGCGATTGTTTTTTTTTTTTTTTTAGTTTACGTCTTTGCGGTCAAAAATACTAACAGTCCTCTCGTCTCGGTCGTCGCCGCGGCTACTGATTGTGGGGCAGAATAATGGTCTGTTGAGCACCGGGAGGCGGCTGAGGGGGCAGATACTGCATGTGTTGCGGCGGAATCGGTATGTGAGGGGGAATTATCGGGCACATTATCGGATAGCTAGGCGCGTGTCCCTGGGGAGGGGGTTGTGGATAGGAGGGTTGCGGTGTGCCCGGCGGATTGTAAGCGCCCGGTGTGTGCTGTTGATTTTGATTCGCAGGCGATTGGGCCTGGCTCGGCTGTTGCTGGCCGACGTGAGGATGAGGATGTCCGTGCGGTCCCATGTACTGTATACCAGGATTCTGGGGACCCGGTGACTCGTGATGATGATGATAGGGCGAGGCCATGTGAGGCGGCGGCGGAGGCGCCTGTACCATTCGCACCATTTGCTGATAAGCCGGCTGACCCGGATAAGGCACCTGGAACGGCGGGTGCAGCGGCGCGGGCGCCAGCAGTGGCTGGCCCGTTGCCGCTGCGACCTGCATCTGCGAAGCTATGTCCGGACCACGGTGCTGCATCATTGGCACTGGAACAATCGCGAGCGGATACAATATGCAGTGGTCCGTTGGAAAAGCAAAAAACAACAAAAAATGATCGAGTGTGCGTGGGTGGAGACGGCAGAAAAGCTTCGTACGTTTCGGGCGCGGTTTTGAACGTGGAACTGCTCGGCTATGTGCGTTGTTTTATTTGTGACTGTCCACTGCTGGTGGATTTTTAAAAAATTGATAACGGAGCATTAGATTGTGAGATACGTGTCGTTCGTTTTGATAACAGAGGCTTAACGGAACAAATTTATGTCGAAAATAAAGCCTGAACTGAAAATGGAATGGAATATAAGAAAGCCCATTGCAACTGCGTGTAGGTGCGAATACGGAACGAATGTATCTGGATTTAGTCGAGCAGAGCAGAACTGCGTTCATGAACGCACCCATCTTGTCCACAAATATTGAGTTCTTTCTTGCGAATTTACAATTCTTTTTTTTTGCTGTTTTCGTCAACGATTCGTGTTTTGAGTTGAAAAATAACATTTAAAAATTAACAACATTTTTTAGTTAACGAGATTGCTTTCGGCTATGTTTATGCAAAGACAATGTTCGTTAAATGTACCAAGCCTTTTCGCTACCGTGCAGGTTTGTACCGGGTGATGTTCGAGCTTCGCAAGCAGGCAACGCTTATTGTTCTTTGGGAAGTTTGCTGGAGGAAAAAATGTACATGGCATGTGGGAATAATGTAAAAGCACTGAAAGATTCGAGAAAAAAGAAATGCAAACGCGTCGATCCGAGATGGCTTGAAAATTCACCGCTCAAACTTATAATCCTTAACGAAATACTGGAAACAAGCTTTGTAACAAACGATAAACTTATCTAAACGCTAACGAAATGATTTTAGGACATCCGCCTTGGAGATAAAAATGGAATTACAATGGGATCAGCATTGTGTAAAAGTGGTCCACTGTAAAAAAAAATTTGTCTGAAAATTAACGAATGGTATTGAAAGCTTTTTGGCACGAAGTGTTTCCGACATTTCAAATCACACGTGCGTTGCAATGCTACAGTAAAATTTGTTATTTTAATGAAAATTGGTGTAAATTTCAGGCAAAAGACTTGTAATTTTGTTATGTGGTATTTTAATTTTACGCAAAGTACATTAACGTTCAATTAATGTAAGGAATGCAAGCAAATTTCAAGTTCCAGGACATTAAATTTACAATTTATTTTTACAGTGTAACCGTGTTTTGTCTCTGTGTGTTTCGAATTAGCTTTATGATAATAAAATTTGAAGAACGATCGGTGGATTGCTACGATACCTAGATGATACTGACCCTTCCGGAACCTGGTCACGGGTTGGCCTTGAGGTTGTGAGAACGCACCGGGTGGCTGGCTGGTCATTACGTAAGCCGGCATTACAACCGTTGTCGGCATAGCTGCGCTCGAGTATTGCGGTGTCTGGGGTGTATGAGGCCTGCTCGGTGTCGGAGTGCTCGGCGAACGCTAAGATAAACACACAAAAAAGTAAACACGAATATTCGAGAATCCATAAAATTATATATAGTGTCGTGCAAAATATTAGACGACAATTGCCGTTACGGCAATTCTGCTCGACCTGCAAAGACATTAAGGAGGTTGGAGCGCTTCGCACTAGTCTAATGAGTGCCAAAATTATGAAGTTATTCATAGACACTTTCACGCATCTATTGATTAAAGTGGAGAGTTATTTTTTTTCAATGGGTTTGCTTGTTAACTGATTTGTGCTGATTTTCGAAAGGTATATATATGTTCAGCTTTTTTCAAAGAATAATTCGTCATTTTTTTTTCTCATTTATCACGTCTCATCCTCTTCCTTGAAAGATACTCTACGGATTCACCGTCGAGATATTCGAGAGTATTTTCCGATTAAAAATGGCACCTGTTTGTTAATGAAGGAATTTCGGCGATGGCTGAACTAAAGGCTGCAATTTTTATACAGAACACTCTATTGAATATCTAGACGGTGAATTTATAGAGCATCTTTCAAGGAAGAGAATGTGCCGTAATACATTAAAATCGAGCAACAATTACGGATTATTCTGTGAAAAAACTGATCGAATATGTAACTTTACGTAAATTGGCACAAACCAGTTAATATTTTTGCAAATCCATTGCAATTTACGTTTTTCCAGGGTAAGGAAATCTGCTGTAATACAAATAACGATCCGCTATAATCAATGTGTAAAAGTTTGTCTAAACGACTAATTTGACTAGTGTAAAGTTCTCCTCCTTTATAGGACGTTCAAAAATACTAATTGACATCTGGCAATTTTCGAGAAGAAATAAATAAATCTCTCACCGGAGTGAAAGGTTTGGCGTTCGGGTTGAATTCTTTTGCGTTCGGATTCAGCGTAGACTTCTTGAAGGCAGTGGTGATTTTCTCAACAGCCGGCTCGACCGGTGTTTGTTGCATCGGCGGTGTCGTCTGCTGTTGCTGTATCTGTTGCGGCGGCGTCGAAGTTCTCAGTGGAACCGGACCCGGCGGTGGTTTACTCGTCAACGGTGCCTCCTCCTGAACTGGTTGGTGTTGTTGCTGATGCGGGGTCTGATGCTGCTGTTGCGGCTGTTGTTGCTGCTGCTGCTGCTGCGGCGGCGATGGATGTTGATGAACCTGCTGGTGATGAGGCTGCGGGATTTGCGGCGGAGGTTGTGACTCTTGATGATGTTGTTGTGGCTGCTGTTGCTGCTGCTGCGGCTGTTGTTGTTGTTGTTGCTGCTGCTGTTGTTGCTGCTGCTTGCGAGAATGCGGTACAGAATCCTGCACCGTCTGTGAGTCGGCCAATTTGAAGTCCGACGAGAACTGCCTCAGCTCCGAGTGCTGATCGTCTCGGCCTCTTGGCGCCGGAATCTTTCTGTGCTCGGGCTTCGGAGTCAAAATTTCGCAGCGCTGTCCTTCGACGGAGTTCTGTTGCTGCAGCGGAGCGTGCGGCGGATGGGGCTGCTGTTGCTGGTGCGACGCGGCGACGTTCGCTTGTGGGAAGGGCGCAGGTGGAGCTTTGTCCGCTTGATAAACTTGCTGCCTCCCGGGACGCTCCCGCTTCTCCAAATTTAACTTGTTCGGAGGCGGTGGCTGTTGCTGGGACTGTTGCTGCTGCGGCACGAAGGGCGCTTGCGGTATCGCAACGGGGATCTGCTGACCCTGAGGCTGCACTTGTGGGATCACTGAAAATTTAAAGGGAACTAATAAAATATATATATTTTTTCTTTTTTGTAAGAAAGACATGGTGTCCAGTAACAAGTCCGTATGAAATTCAAAGACACTCGGGGACAATTACCAGGATATTTTCAGGTTGTGTTGGGATATTTATTTTTAAAAATGAAAATATGCATATCGCGCGCGGTGTACGAAATAACATTTAGTTCGAGACGCGTTTTCGTTTACGTTGGAATCGCTTCAGAGAACAGAACAACTCATTATGCACAAATTAACGGAGAAATAAAAAATTCAAGATCCAGGACTTCAAGGAAGTCAACGTCCGCTGGATACGTTTGTAGCGAAAAATGTGTCTCGAGGAGAGACTGAACCTCACCGGGGATCGCCGCACCTGGAGGAGGCTGCGTCGTAGGCGGTGGCACAAAAGGGGGCGGCGTGTTGTAGGCCACGACGACACCACTCGGCGGCATTCCCATGCCGAGCGTGCCCGGATGCTGAACCGGCGGATGAACCGGCGGACCACCGACTGGAATGTTGCTCGTCTGTGGATTGACGTTGATCGGAGGTGGCGGCTGATTGAAGACATTTTTACCGGTCGCCGGACCCGGCGACGGTGGCGGCGGTGTCGAACGCGTCAATTTTCCTACGTTCGTATCTTTTCTCTTGGCCGGCGGCAGATATTTACCCTCGTGGGGTCGGACCTGCGGCAGCGAACGTGAAAAATCGTATTAATTTTTTTTTGTTCTCTTAAATCGACATCGTCTGTATTTATTCAACAAGATTTTTAATTATCCCGCACGTGAGACGCTTTATTACATCCTTGGATGGATCGAGTTTGTGTCTATTCATTTGCTCGTTCAAAGAGAATGATTCATCGTTATTCGAAGGCCAATAATTACCACCGCCGCGAATCTCTCCTCCTCATCGCCGTTCTCAAGTTCCAGTCGAGCTTTGTGGTTCGGCTGTGATTCAATCTCGCTCGCTATCTCCGCCGCTTTTTGCTCCTGATCTTTGTAATCCTTGGTGTCCTTGCGCTGCAGCTGCAGCGTGTAATCACCGAGCTGAGGATCAAAGGTCGACGTTACGCCGAACATTTGCTCGTTCGTACGGAACATTTCGATAACGTCCCAGCCGTTCTGTTCGCAAAATTAAACAAAATAAATAAATGAATAAATAAATATAAAACTGCGGTTAGGCTACAAAAATAATTGTGCGTATCTCTAATTGACGATTTCTTTCCACGATTTCATTGATTTTTTGTGGAAAAATCAATTAATCTTCGTTAAAAAAAACGCTTTTTTTGCTCGTCGCTGGTTCGTACAGAGCTCGCTTTTATTCTCGAATAATCGGGCGACTCACGGATGCTCCGTCGAGGGTAAGCTCATCGCCGTTCATGGCGATCGAGTCGACCCACGGTTCGAGCTGCTTCTCGCCGACGAGCCCGTTGAACTTGCTGATTGCCGTGTCCGTCTGGAAAGTGTCCTTTATCGCGTAATCCAAATCGACGTCCTTCGCCGACATCGTTATTATATCCTGCGGCTTGAATATCAATTTTTCGACTACGCTCTCGACCGTTATCTTTCCCGTGCCGTCGACACGGTGCGCCATTTCCAGCACTACGTCGAACTGGCTCGAGAAAGTTCTGAATATTCCCTCGTACAACGAGCCGTTCTGAGTTTGAATCTGGGGACGAAAAAACAGAAAAAATTATGTGAACGTTGTTACTGTACATCAATGCGGGGGGGCATGCGAACCTACTGAATGCAGTTTTCGCTTTACCTGAACTACGTTGCCAACATGGCTGGTAATGGCATGCATAAAATGAGCGTTGTTGTAAATCCCTTCCGCGACCACGCATCTTTCTTGGGGACCCCGAGCCCGCGGGGATCTGAAAATATAAACACAGTTTACAGTTCTGTTTGTTTGTTTATTAAGGAATTTCTCCTTAACAAATCATCGAAATACAAATGTCTCTTATAACTACTTTTATATTTCTAATTTTTTTTAATAATACAAAAATAAAGTCAGTACTATCTCCTTTAAACTTAGCTCAGTCTTGAGACTTTATTTATTTATTTACTTATTTACAGAACAAGCCGTTTTGCAAAGGAAATCCAGATGTAAAGAAGAAAGTATGATTGCACTTAGTACGGTGTAATCCGGATAGAAAAAAATAGAAAATGGCAAAAAAAATATAAATATTTATAGAAAAAGAAATTTGGGAAATGAGTTAACAGTCATTTTGACGAATCGTCGTTTTTTTTTTGCTATTTAAATTAATCCATCGGTACTGTAATCGCGTTTCAATGCTAAAAATGTTCTTAGAATAAAAAACGTGAAAAAAATCGAGTAAATACTATATGGAAAGCAAACGAATTTCTCATTAAAATTTGTTGTGCATTGTACATGCAGCATAGAGAACATCGATAAGTTTTTCAGATAAAAGAAATTAAAAAATATTTATAGCAATGTAACATATTTATAGAAAAAACTCCATCAACCCTGTGATGTTTGTACCGAAGATGTGTCAAATGGAAAAAACATATGTGTGTTACCCGCAAACTAATGTAAAAGCTTCTGTGGACAAAACAGATGTGTTTAAATACATTGTACTTAATCAATGAATAAGGAATTAAATGAAAGTTTGGGAAATGAGTCAACAGTTATTTTGATAAAATAAAATTCTTTTTTTTTTGCTATTCACATTAATGCAGCAGTAGCGTGATCGTGTTTTGATGCCAAAAAAGTCTTCGAATAAAAAATGCAAAAAAAAAATCAAATTAATACTATACGCAAAACAAACGAGTTTCCAATGCTAATTTTTAGCATATCGTACACACAGCGCAGAGTACGTCAATGAGGCTTCCCGTCAAGTACGATTGGCCACCGAAGCGGACGACGCCTGCGACTCACTGACGAGGAACCATGACCGACGAGCAAAAGTAAACAAAAAAAAGAAAAAAAGCTCACCTAGTGGGATTGGAACGATTCTTCCTCTTGCTATTCATCCTGCTAGTCGACGACGTTTCTTCGCCGGTTCGCGGATACTTGTCGCCTTGTCTCTGGCCGCCTTCGCGTTTATTAGCGGGGACTGGAATTTTGACTAATTTACCGGTTACTCCTTGACGCCAAAAGAAAAAAAAAATTATCTTCAACTATATATATATGTCTGTCTCTCTATATATATCTAGAGGGAACTCGTAAGAAATTCACCAAAACATTCAACAGAATTTTTACGGAAACAAAACGAAACACAAAAAAAAAACCGATATCAGTTGGAAAATCTCGACGACAGTGGAGTTATTTGAATTTCGCGGGCGACGATACGATACGTGTGACGAGCAAAAATTTAACGCGAACAGTTTACGCCGGAGGTTGACAAGAAGAGTCTCCGGTTCTCGTTGCGAGAGGCGAAAAAATTTGCGACATCAACCAGCCCTTCTAGGTTATGACTGACAAGGGTCGCGCCGAGTTTCGTCGAGCACACACTTGGTCCGCGAGAGAGTTGGTTTCGACCTCCGTGCGGCGGACGAACGATAATATCGATTGTTGACTGTTGCGACGATGATTTTTGTCTCGACGAGGAAAAATAAAAAAGTGGTTTGATTTCTCGGGTAAAAGCCCGAGAGATTGGACGCAACGGACGAGAGTCGTACGGACTCTCTCGCGTACACGAGAACTTCGTGTCGTGTGACGTAACTCGAGGAGGGGGGGGGGGGGGGGAGGGAGGGACGGTGGTCTCAACTCTACCCTTCGCACTCTCTCACGGGGAAACTCGTTGTGTTTCCGCGCTTGTCGCTGGGCCCGCGGGATCTTCGCACTCGCGTAACGCAACTAACGCACGCCGATTCCTCGCCAATGTTGTCGAAATTCGTTCGATTAATCAACATGTGGTGAACGGGGTTTGTTGGAGGTAAACTCAGCACAAGTCGCCCGATCGGCCCGATCCCGGTGACTGTCCGATCCGTTCGCCACCTGGTAATCGACCAATCGGGGACGCGAACCAACGGTCGGCCAGTGAGAGAGACAAAGATTTTATAGAGAAGGATAACTTTGTCGGAGAGGCGCGTTCCGCTCTGTGTACGTGTGTTTCGACGAAAGTGATGCACGAGAAACTCGGAAATTAAAAGCTCGTGCACCAAAGCGTCTTTCTGTCGGTTCCGTTAAGAATTTCCTGAAAATTTGACGATTTTCATTTCGTTTCGTGAGGCTTTTTGTGTTTACTTACGCGATTTTATTGCCGAGACAATTGAACCAATTGAACGATGCAGGTTGAGTCAGACGAGCGACCGTTCGCCGCGGCGAGGGGAACGGAGCGAGGGAAACCTTCGCGCTGTCGTGCCACTTGTAAACACGAACGGATGTGTACCAGCCAATAGAAGGACGAGGTTATTCGTTCGATGAGAGAGAAAAATAAGTCGTCGGGGCTCTTTGGTGCGGATGGAATTTTAGCTTTGAAACGAAGTATTGTAAGATTGTATTTTCAACGTTGCGAAGTTCCGTCGTGTGCTACGTGCACACGACGGCGTTTCCCAACGTGAATCGAGGTACCTGCTTGTAAAAACGAAAAATGAAACAAATGAGTAGCACAAAATGCAAAAAAAGATTTTACCATTTTTGGGCTATTTTGTTAAATTTTTTTTGTCGTCAGTTGCTACTGAAACAATGTGAACGAATAATTGTGTGAACGAAAAACTACAAATAACTGTTTGAAATTGTAGACGGGTGTAGCTAATTGTAAAAATGTGTATGAATGTTCTATAACAAAGTACAAAGTATAATATTATAATAATTTAGTACAAATTACAGTAGAACCTCGATCATCGGAACCCGCAATTATCCGAAGTACATATTACTCCGGTTATCGAAACGCTCGATTATCCGGACGTTAGCGCGAAACATTGCATATTGTTGCTTGCCGCGGCGGAAGTCGCTCCCGTTACCAATCGTGTTGAAGCGCACTCTTCCGCTTCCAGTGTTAATCCGCTTGCACACTGGCTTTCCCAAGCATTTTCACCCACCCTAGCGGAGTCAGACGGCGCGCATCAGACTAGTTTCAATACCAAATCGTTGGAATCGCCTCACACACGTGTTTCTCACTGAAGAGGCTTCAATATTTCGCTGCTCAAAAGCGCGTAGTGTTTGGCAATTACAAACCATTTTCTAATTGCCGAACACTACGCGCTTAAAGTCCATACGACTTAAAATGAAGTCGTCCATACGACTTAAAATAAAGTCGTCTATACGACTTAAAATAAAGTCGTCTATACTTTATTTCACGGAATCCTTGAAGTAAGACCTCGATGTTGGAATATTGTTAAAAATATGTTTCGAAGTTAAATATATGCTGTTATTTCATCGACCGATTTATGCATCGATAAGGTTTTGACGAGCGTGCACTCAATACGAGCATTCATTATCGAAACGCTTTAATTCCTCACATAGTAGCAAATTGTTGTGGCTCAGGCGCTTATCGTCCTTGCTATGGACTGTACGATTTAGAAACCGGAGATGGAGATTACCGGAGATTTTCTGAAAACACGCCACTTCCGGTTTTAAAATCTCACTTTTCAACCGGAAGCTACGTCATACCGGAAATGCGGGACTTTCAGTTTGAAAATATCGCTATTCAACCAAAAGTGACGTCATTATCGAAAATAAGTCACTCTCGGTCGGAAAATTAGGTTTTTGGACACGACGATAGTTTTTGGACACAACTAGTCGGGACATAACTAGTCGAGTATAATAGTGGAATAGTTATCAGGTCCTTGGAAGAGTTTTTCTAGGAGAACTCAGATTAATAAGGGCCTGGAAGGCACCTAGAGAAAGACCCTCGATTTTTGAAAATTGGGACAAAAAACAAACAACTTTCTATAATATACATAACATTATATTTGGTAACAATCACAATAGAGCATTTAAACAGTCGCACAAAGGCCATTCTGGCAGTTTGTACCAAGTGGACATTTAGAGCACGCTTCGCCCTCGATGTAGATCGGTTGGTCCTCGTAATTGCCAGCTGGTCCGTAGTTGCAAATGAGTATCTGATCAATCGGAGACGACTCGACCGAATGTATCGGCTCCTTTACCGCATCCACCGAAATTCTTCTGCCGACTCTCTTGTTTTTCCACTCGGCAGACGGAGTGTACAATCGTTCGGGCCCCGTCTCGGCAGGTTGCAAGGGCACATTTTCGTCCGCCTCACCATTGAAGAAACCGAGAGCTGCCGGTCTATTCGCGAATCCGTTAGTTCCCGCGTATCCGGTAAAATATGGCACGAAACCTGCAGCGTTAATAAAAAGAAAGAAAAAAAAAGATTAATATTAAATATCCTTTCGGCATTAAAAAATGTTTCAGCAGAAAGAATTTGCTTGTTAATTGCAATATTTTCGGAATTAGGAAAGAATATTCGTCGGTTCGGTAGCTTTTTTTATACACTTTGAGGATTAATCTAAAGGCTAAAAAAAAAATAAATGAATTACCAGCGGGTGCAAAGAGCGGGTACTGCGCGCCGCCTTGATGGTACGCAGGATGCGACTGGTAGTAAACTCCAGGATAATAGTATCCTCCTTGTCCTGTGTAGTATTCGGTGTCGCTGTCCTCATCGGACGATTCCGGATAGTCCGGATAACTCGGATAGCTCGGATAAGTAGGTTGGTAACCGGCACCAGGATAATTCGGTCGATTTCCGGTCACCGGGAAATTTGGTCGGTTTCCGGCCGGGAAACTCGGACGGTTTCCATTATTTCCGTTGAATCCATCGGCAGGAAAGTGTGCCAAGGGTGGTCTCGAAGGCCCGTTGGCTCCCGACGAACCCGCAGTCTGACGGACAAATGACAAAAGAAAATTAATCGAAGAGTCGATCACCTTCCATAATAACCGTTACCAGTTTCGTCCACTTGTGTCACTGAGAAACGAGCATCGATAGAGTGAAATAAGGGTCGAATTTTAAGACGTTAGTTTGAATTTAAGGTCGCTCTTGAGATCGAAGTTCAGATCGAAGATTGGCCCGAACTTCATTGCGTACTTAATACCTATCTTAAGTTCGAACTTAAGTCTGAACTTAAATTCGATCTTAAGTTTGAACTTAAGTCCGAACTTAAGTTAGAAATTAAGTTAAAATTTAAGATCAAACTCAAGTTTCAACTTGAGATCAAACTTAAGCACGAAATCAGATTCGAACTAAGGTTCGATCTTAAGTTCTAAATTGAGATAGATCTTAAGGATGCAATGAAGTTCGCACCACACTTTGACATTAAGTTCGATCTCAAGTTGAGACTAACCGTCTTAAAATTCTTTAAGACTAACCGTCTTAAAATTCTTTAAGACTAACTGTCTTAAAATTCTTTAAGACTAACTGTCTTAAAATTCGTTCCTAAGTGTCTCTTACCCCACCGGAAGTGCCGGTGATAGCGCCTTGTGCGCCCGCAGGGTTGAAACTCGCGCCACCGAAGAACCCGAGATGAGATTGTTTCTTCACTCTTAGATTGCCATTTTGCCCTGCGGTCTCCGCTTCCGGTCCCGAGGGCGAAGCCGATAGGACGAATTCTCGAGGACGATTTTCTTCCACCCTGCGTGCCGAGTTGAAAGTGGTGCGCGCACAGCCGACGAGAATCGTTGTTGCCCAGGCCAATTGAGTGTAATTGCTTGTGTAGCGATCGAGACGGAAGTTGGCGACGCGGTGGCCGTCGAAGTCTTCGACTTCGTCGAACCACGCGCCGATGGCTCGTGTCCAGTTAATGGCGGGTAGACCCGAGCCGAAGTACAAGTTCTGGCCGACCTTGAAACGAGCTGATAACGAAAGCGAAACAAGCAATTAAATACCCTTTCGCGAAGATGGAAGTAAAAAATTAGAACTATGCACAGCAGTTTCCTTCTTTGCCGACCGATGATAAAAATAAATTTAATCTTTGAGCGGCGACTTTTTGGCAAATATCGACGGAATTTCGATTGATAATAAATCTTCGAACTCACGATCATTGCGACACCGGTCGTGCTGGAAGGTGCACTGATCGGCCCATCTCTGAGCGACCTCGGCCAATTTTTCGTCCCACGCGAGGGCTCGCATGTTCGCAGCGGGCGGCTGAGACCCCGATTTTCCACGATTTCCGAGCCCGTTCGCGATTCGCGCCCGATAGTCGTTGTGCAATTTGACGATGTGCGCGGCCTCCGCTGAAGACACACCGCTCACGCTGTTTTCACCGCAGAATGCGCTCTTGCCCTGATTTAAAAAAAAGTTGATTATTAATATTCGACGATAACAATTTGCTTCCTCATAATTTGAAAAATTAGTAAAAATTGTTCAATTGGAGTAAACATGAAATTTGATACGGGAATCGAGCGATACTGCAATGTTTGGTATCAAATTTAGGGAAAATTCGTCTAACCGGTTTTTCAGTGGGGAAAAATACATGAGCCATGGCCTCAAAATGACCAATAGTCGAAATTTCAGTTTGCATTTTTCTGCAATAAATTTTGCGATAACTTTAGACCGTCTTAATTTTTATGAGATATAGAAATATATTTATGTTACGAAAAACGATGCAAAGTGATTTGCACGCGTCTTCTGCATTTATTAAAATTTTGCGTATAGCTTCTTCTCTGAGGAAGCCAAAGATCGATCAACAAAATTTCTCATAGAAAGTTCGTTGAACGAAAGTTTCTGATGGAAACGCTATGCGCAAAATTGTAATAAATGAGGAAGTGCAAATTACTTTGCATCTTTTGATCTACGTAACAATTTTTTATTGATCTATCAAACGCTTACCTTGAAGGCGCACATGGTGTGGTTGCTGCAGACCGAACAATAATCCTGTGCGAGGACGAGTGGCAACAGTGTCAGAAATAGCCATTTAACGAAGCTTCCCATTTTTATTCTATGACCGTTGATAATTTTTTCTTCGATACGTTTTAACCGAGAATGACCGAAGAGAAGCTAATGCGAGCCAAACAGTGAACAACTCTGTCGGAAATCTCTGTTCCTTCGATGCAAAGGTACCAAAGGCGATTGACGCCCTCGATGCTTTCGTCCGGGTATTTATAGTGGATCCAAAATCGCGCCTGCACGCAAAGTGCGGCGTAGGCGCTTCCGAAGGGATGAACGAAGAGAAGCTAAAGGGAGCTAATGAGTGTGCGCTCTCAGCAAAGTGCGGCGACGGGTTGTACCTGAATACTACGATTCCCGGAATGACGACTTAGACGATTTGTTGGAATCCATTAATCCATCCTATTCCATTACTCCATTCCATTTATGGATTATCCATCCATCCTGCATATTGATCGTCGGACGATCGGAGCCACGTAACAAGAGGCAGTTACGAGGGCTAATTTATTTTACACTTAGTACACTATTTTCGGGAAGAAACGAAGCGATAATTAAATAATAATTACACGGCTGTACGATATAAAATCGATGCGTACAACACTTAGGCGTTGTACGATTTGTGCGTACTAAAACGATAAAAAAGGGAGGCAGTTACAACAGCTAATTTATTTTGCATTTAGTTAACTATATTCGGGAATAAATGAAGCGATAATTAAATCATAATTACACAGTTTGTGCGATAAAAAATTCAGCAGAGTACATGGACAAGTAGTGAGATATGTTTTTTGTACCGAAACGCTTCCTTGAGGAATTGAGGACAATCTAAAACTGATCGATAATATTTTCCGATAGTTAGTTATTCATTGTCCATTGAATTATATTAATTGAATGTTTTACATATATATATAATTATATAGAATTTAATAATAATACAATGGAAATTCGAGTACAAAAAAAATGTCGGAGGCAATGCCGAGAGCTAATTTATTTTGCATTTAGTAAATTATTTCTGGGAAGAAATAAAGCGATAATTAAATGATAATTCACAGTTTATTGTGCAAAATTCAGCACAGTGCATGAACAAAGCACAGCAAAGTTGCGCGAGATTTTTTTGTGCACAAATGCTTCTGTGGGGAATCGAGTGGATTCTAAAACTGATCGATAATATTTTCTTATCGTAATTTATTCATTGTCCATTCAATTGTATTAATTGAATATTTTACATATATATAAATATATACAATAACAATAATGCATTAAAAATAACGCAATGGAATTTCGAGGATAAAAAAATGTTGATCATTCGCAGAGACCCGGCTAGGTATGAATCATTTTTACTACGGAACTTTCTTATCAACTTTGCGATACATATAATAATTTTTCCGTCCTACTTTTTTTTTGTTCATTTATTTAAAAAATGATATATTCACAAACTCGAACGTCCCCGTCTCGGCTTATCGCCGTCGTCAATGTCGTATACGGCGTGTAATTTTTTCACCACGTTTCTCGCCCTGTCCGTGATAAAGCTATCGACCTGTCCAAGTACGTTGACCAATTGAATCATTTTTTCGAAATTACGATTTATCTTCTCGGCCCTCTCGAGCGGTGTTTCCGCCTTCAGCAGAGCCGCCTTAGATTTTCTCGCCGTCAGGGCAAGCTTCGATTTTCCAGATGCCGGGGCGTCCGCTAGAAGGGCTGATATCTTTTCGAGAATCTCCCTGTGATCCTTCGTAAATTCTTCGGCAGCCATCGATGTTGCGATCTGAAAAAAAAAATTGTACAATAGTCAGCCGGGGAAAATTGTAATCGAAGTACTCCTAATTAGTTTCAGGGTCTAGCGGTTTATTTGGAGAAAAAGAAAAGTAAAATTAACAAGGAAATAAATTTCGGAGATATTGTGAAGAAATGTTTGTTAAATATAAAACTTATGAACCGGTACAAATCTTTTTTTTTTGCTGTTTACGAATTTCTTTATAATTAACAACTTAAAAAAAGAAATTAAATTTTAATTCTTACAGTCCACAAGAAAATGGTACATACCGTAAACATAAATACGGAGATCAGCAAAATTCGTGACGAGGATGTCATCGTAGGGATAAAGGTGATTTAAAATTTTTTGTTTTGCGATCTTTCCATCTACAACGATAAAATTGTAATTAATACGAAAAAAAAAGTAAGACCAATCGACGATCGCAAAGTAACGAAGCGGACTGCGTACCCGTCTACTCGACTCTTGCGGCCGCAGAAGCGCGACAAAAAAATGATTCACGGCGCATTTTCCTGATGCAAGAACGAATTTGCTGACGTGGATATTTTTTTGTTGCCAGAAATTCACCTCGACGTTCAGTACTCGTAAGAGTCTGCTGACTCGTCGACGCTTGACCGCACTCGTCAGGGAAAACTCAAAAAAATCGAGAGCCACCGGTCGCGCGCATTTCTTTCCTGAAGGCCAACAATCTCTTTATGTGAGATCTCAAGATTTTTATGTCCTCGGATCTTTTTCTCGACAACTCCGAGCATCGACTCGTTCGTCGATCGATCGTTCGATCTCTCTTTCTCACCTGCAATTTTCAACAATTTTATTAAACTTACAGGCTAATTATGAAGCTATTTCATTTACGTATGTTTTACATTATATTTATATCGTGCGATAAAAAAAATAATACATTTATATATTCCGATAGTTAATTTTTTATTTATTTTTCTTGCATTATTTTAAAATAGCTAAGGTCGAACCTGCCCGATTGGCGGATGATATCTGAGTATTTCGGTATTGAATGCCTCAGCTTGTACGATTAAAAGATAAAAAAAAATGAATGCACATAAAAGGCTGACTTTTGAGCCGGAAATCGCGAAACGAGGCATCCGGTGCAGAAACCGAGTGTGTGCGTGCGCTTCTTTCTTAAACCGAGATCACCCGAGCAGTCTTTCCACTCGTGAACCGATTGTCCTATATGTAGGGTAACAATTAAAGATCAACAGCTTACTGTTTCTTTATTCATTCGCAAAACAAATTACGCAAAACGGATATAGCAGCGTTTCCGGGACGCGGAGAAATAAAGTTTAACGGGTCTGCGCCTCGCACAGTCGACCTCTCGGTTTCTCCTACGCAACATTGTCGAAAAGTTTCGACCAACGATCGAAGAAAATGCAGTTCCCGAAGATACTTCTCCTTTCATTGGCGCTGGTCCTTTTGACCCATGCGGTAAAATTACACTTACTGAAAAACATAAAATAAAATAATAAAATAAAATTTCATCGTAGCCGTTTCTGTACCGCAATTATTATTATTATTATTATTTTGCAGTACGCTACAGCAGCTCCAAGTTCGATTTTCACCACATCATCGAGATGCGAAAATCAGCAGCAACCTTACAGCCCTCTGAGTTACGTCGCCTCGAAGGCGATGGGTGCGATCGTGAAGTGTGCCAATTTCGCGTGCCAGTGTCTTCCGCTTCCGGACTTCATAAAACCGTCGAGGCCGACCTTGACAATGGGCAGAAAATCAAATCTCTGCGCGAGGGACTCGTCGGACTTCTCCTCATTCGAGAACTATGACTGAATATTTATTACGACCACTGTTATTACGACAAATAAATCCTTTTCTACGTTCGTTGTTTTCTCTTACTACACGTTTCCGGTACCCTAAAATTTCTTCGCTTTTCAAGTATAGTGAAATGTACAATGTATGAATTAAATAAGAACTTTATTGTCGTTGGCTTTAATACATGTCAGAGGATCGAAAATTGATCTCGATTAATAATTGGATGCGTTAAATTCGTAATCGCTATCGTATGACGTTATCTCTTGCGAAACACGTCAACAGTTGCTACAGAGTTTCGCAACGTTTCTCGAATATCGTTTGCGTTTACATAATTTTCTTCTTTATCAATGATTCACGGTCATTCTTTCGATCATAATTTCGCAATGCTTTCGACATAGGTGTGCTTCGATGTGTGTTTGCTCTGTGCACTTCCTGTAGCTGCATTCGTATCTCTGGGATCTAATTTTGCCCTGACGTTGATGATGTAATTTTTAAAAGTCCACCATTTAGGCAGCCTTCGCTGCTGCCTGCTGCAGCTGGTTGTTCAAATTTGTCGTAGCTTGAACAGCGATTTCGACGGCCTGTTTCGTGAATTTGGCGATGTCCTCCTGAGCCTTGGAGGAATTCTGGCTTATCGCCTTAGCCGCTTTGTCGGACTCGCTGACGAGGACGCTGACGCCTTCGTTGAATTTAGCCTGCAGCTGGGCAGCCTGCTCGGAGGCGTTCGGGATCTGCGCGTTGATGTCGCTGACGACCTGGTTCAGCCTTCCCTTGATGTCTCCCCAAAGTCTCTCCAGCTCGGGGCTCTTAGCCTTGATCTATTCCAAGTAATCATTAAAAAATATTTAATTAATTTCACACTCAAATTGAATTTGATTGATTGATTTAAATTTTATTTCAATCAATGAAATATGATTAATCGAATGATTGGCCCTAACAGCTTCAGCAACCGTATAATAATTAATTAATTAATTAATAATTTTTTAAAAAGATAAAAAAAAGATTTAGATATACTGACCAATGCTAAATTAAAATTAAAGTTAAAGTTAGAGATACTGGCGTCGCTAGTAGGACTTCAGGATCCCGGCCCAGACGTTGGAATACGATTATTTTTTTCGATTATTTCTACGGAGTAAAAAGTGACCTAGCTGTAATATTTCCGGTTATTCTACGGTTGTTCTCTTAAAAAGCAAAGTTTACCCAAGTTGCTAAGGGGTCAATCGTTCAAGCGATAAATGAATCCATCAATTAATCAATCGATCTATCGATCCATTATTGATCCATCGATCCATCATCGATCCATCGACCCATCGGTTAACATATAGTAACTCACATCTTCAGAGACTTGGGTGATGTAGGAGTTAACGTTGTTGACGAGAGTGGTGCTCTGCGCTTTGATGGTGTTCACGACGGTCTCCTGATCGGGAAGGTTCAGTTGTTCCTGAATCTGCTTGCCGAGATTGTTAATGTTGGTCTGAGCGTCGGCGATGATGTCGGCAAGTGGGGTAGGTGTCAATTCATTAGCCGGAGCTTTCGGTTGACTGGGTGAACGGGGATAGGCGGCGGCTAAAGCCACCATAGCGAACACGGCGATTGCAGTTGCACTCTTCATCTTGATACACGATTAAAAATTGTGAAACACCGATCAAGGTCTCTTGACTGTTGTAGATCGAGAGAAAGACTGATGAAACTCGCAACCAAGTGACTCCCTTTTATAGGCAATTCTTATCGGTGACGCTGGGGGCAAAGTGCTCAGCTATCTTGCTTCTCACCACAGCTCCGGCTAACGGGCTTTATAGTTCGTCGTCACTTTCTTTAACGACTTAATAGAGGAAGGACCCGTAAAATTCAATGACCCCGACGAAACAAATAGAATAACAGCTTCATTGATTTAGATGATAGTGAAAAAAAAACGACAAAAAAATCGTAGAACACCGAAATTAGTATGTTATGCCACAAGGGAGGAAAGTGCGTCTGTTCACTGAGTGTGAAGTTTGATCAGTAATTCATACGAAGTGAAAAGGCACTTTCTCCCGAGTGGCATACGCTATTTTTTTTCCTGACCATGCTAAGAAGTCGCCATATTTCTGTGCCTGCAACGGGGATGGAAAGTGGCCGATTCTTGACGAGCGGGAGGAAAAGTACTTTTCCTCCCGTTCGTCAAGAATGGGCCACTTTCTATCCCCTTTGCAGGCATGAAATAGGGCCTTTTTAGCTAAGTCGGGAATAGTATATTATGCCACAAGGGAGGAAAGTGCGTCTCTTCACCGAGTGTGAAGTTTGATGCCCGAGCGAAGCGAGGGCAGAAATTCACACGAGGTGAAAAGGCACTTCCTCCCTTGTGCCATACGATATTTTTTTTCCGACTTCGTTAAAATAACCGCATTTCTTGCGTCGCAAAATCGTCATAATCGCCAATGACCATTTCTCCCCCGGGAGTAATAGAGCTGGCAGAGGGAGTAATGAGCCCTATTACTCCCTAGGGAGTAATGAAAGTGTACTGCGCATGCGCACTGATTAATAATGATCATCGGTCAATAATAGGCTATTTTCCGCCCGCATTGCACGCAAGGAATGTGGTTATTTTAGCGCAGTCGGGAAAAAACATTATTTTCGCTGTAGATTGTATGGGAGAATGCACAAACACAGAATTATTGGAGCGTCGAAGTTATTGTGTCCCAAGCCGGGGACTGCGGAGAAGCCTCGTAATCGAAAGTCCGGGAATCATCGTCCAATCTTGTGTCAACGGGGTTCGGGTCAAGCCAGAAGTCGAATTTATCGATGGGTCTCACATTTATGATACAAGGAATCGGACTCTCGTTGCGCTTCATGAAATTATCATTATACCTACAGAGACGTCATTTGCACCAAAAGTTCTCCAAAAATTAGCGGCGCTTTTTTTTTCTTCACTGAGAAAATTTTTTGGTTGAACGAACAAAAAAATTGTCGTAGTACGTAAAGATACATTTGATTCGACGGACTGTTAGATTGATCAACGAGGTATTCCTTTCGATCGATCAAACATTTGTTTCTCCACCCGTAAGAGCACATTTTGTCGAATCAATTGATTTTTCTTTCTCTCCGTTGACTCCTTGACTCGTCGATCAAGATGTTTTTCACAATCGATTTCACAGGGTCGAAGGTCCCTTCAGGAAAATTCTGTCGTTTCGTGAGCACGGAAGATAAGGCTCGGCAAATAAATACACAAAACGTTAGCTCGTGTCTCCGTATCTGGTGCGGTAGACTGTGGAAGTTCGAGAAGCTTATCTCGCTCCCTTATCGGATTGAACCGTCCGGCATTAGACACCTTGACCCGTGGTCAGGTCAATTTTTTCATATATACTTCTTCAAATTTTTTTTTTTAACCACGAGTCTCCATCTTATTATTATTATTTTGTATCTTGTTCTTCTGCTCTCTCATATCTTCTGACTAAAACCGGATGGACGTGTTCTCTGTGTATGAGCATATAAAATGTTGTCCCCTGGTTTTAGGTAACGCGATATTTATGTTTTCTTACGATACCCTGTGGCTCTATAGAAAATTACTCGATTCGA
Source organism: Stenichneumon culpator (assembly GCA_964017025.1). Taxonomy (NCBI): domain Eukaryota; kingdom Metazoa; phylum Arthropoda; class Insecta; order Hymenoptera; family Ichneumonidae; genus Stenichneumon; species Stenichneumon culpator. The sequence continues at coordinate 16,238,097 of OZ024772.1, read as the reverse complement.
TTTATAAAAACATTGACTACTGACCACATGCGCTGGGTGCGAAATTGCACCTTCATCGGTCGAGGCATTCTCGAGTTATAGCGGTTTGAATTTTTCGCGACGGAATAACACACACATACATTTTGTCTAAATTCGATTTTTTGATGTTTTCGAACATTCTGAAGACGTTTTCATTAAAATCTCGAATTATTATTATTTTTTTTTTGTTACCAAAACAAGCAAAAAGCAAATATCGATCGGGGAAAACGGAATTGCGGGAAATTGGATGATAGAATAAAAACTGCAGAGCTCGTCGAGTGATAGCTGTACTTTCTATTGTATTATTCTACGAGACACAAAAGTATACAATAAAATTATACATTGCTACAATTTTGGATAGTATTTATAATTCAACGATTAAATGTTCAAAAACAAAAAGGTACTATTTTCCGTCGGTCTTGGGCATCATCTTGGCAGCCTCGTTCTGGATCGATGTAGCGGCGTTCTGAAGCAGCTTCGTGCCGTCCTCCACGAGCTTGGTGATTTGAGGATCGTCCATTATATTCTTCAAGCTTTTTTGCAGTGATGCCATAGCTTCGCTCAAAGCCGATTCGATGTTAGCGGCTGCCTGGGCAGCTGTGGGTGCCGTGGTTGCTGCGGAATCCTGGGGATAGCCCTGAAAATCGAACGCAAAGATTATAGACGAACATCAACTTTTCTCTCGCAAATGCAATGCCTAAAGTCGCGAATTCGTTACTAATTTTTAATTTAAAAAAATTGGATCGAATAAAAAAAATTACAAAGATAAATAAAAATTGAGCCTGAGATCAACGATTGCTTAAACTTTGAACCGATGAACCGGAGTTCCGAATCCAGATAAGCGGAATTCGTCGAACCAACGAGCCGTTCGATCTGCTCGAAAATAACGATTAACATTCAGAGGCAAAATTGTCCCGATGAAAATGTATAGACTGCGCGGTCGGAACGTGGTTGACTTGGATTGTTATTGGGTCGAAAATTTTCGTTCCAATCCTTGACCCCATCGAACTCGCTGTTAATCCATGATAATCCGATAATTATTTACCTGAACGAAGACGAAGAGGCAAGCCACCACCAAGGAAACGACGAACCAGCGTGACATTTTGTAACTTCGGAGAATTTTCTTTCCTCGATTTATCGACGTAGTAAAGGAGAATCTCCGGTTCGCTCGGCGTCTTCGACGATAGTAACCGACTGAATGAAGAAGCGTAAGATTTTCTGACGCGTGAAGAGTGAGCGCTATCGGATAAGTACGGGAACGAGTGTCGAGGGTCTTATTATCTATGCTTCTTTTATATACTTTTTTCCAATGTATAGTACATGTGTGAGTTTACACTGCGGCATTGTGGGAGAAATAACGGATGAGGCAACGTAACGTTCCAATCTTATGTATTATACATATGTAATCCACAAGGCATTATGTATTTCATACAATTTATATATATATATATATATATATTTAACTTTTGAGTTTGCTCATCCTCATCGGTATTGAAGTACATATTAGTATTATTGCAGTTAGCTGACGTGTTCCGCATACGCTTAATTTTTATCAAGTCTTCATGAATCATTCATAGCTTCGTCGCACTTGCATACAGTGACTGACAATAAGCATAATTTTGACGCTCGTCATGATAAAGTTATGTTTACGACAGCCGTGATCTTTTTCGCCGCCGCGACCGAGCTCTCGAACGCGTTATAGGTCATTAGGGAAAACGACATCTCCGGTTTCAAATTCGCGGTTTCTGACCAAAAGTATCGTCATGGGGAAGAACATCACGGCCGGGTTCGAAATCTCATTTTTCAACTGGAAGGTGACGTATTCCCGTACAACGTAAGTTCCGGTTGAAAAGTGAGATTTTCGAACCGGAAGTAATGTTTTTCCGCATGACTGACATTCGGTTTAACAGTGAGATTTTCAAACCGGAAGTGACGTATTTCCGGTACGACGTCCCTTCCGGTTGAAAACTGAGATTTTCAAACCAGAAGTGACGTTTTCCCGCACGACTCACTTGCAGTTTAAAAGTGAGATTTTTATGTTAATATTTTTATGTTTATTATATTTTTATGAGATATTTATGAGGATATATTTTTAATTTTTCTGTGGAATGTATGTCGAGTGCCGCCAGTGAAGGAATTAAGGAACACGGGTTTGAATAATGTATCGTACTTTGGACGTAGAAAAATGAATCGGTCATCACATTCACGAGAATATATTATTTTTTATTTATTTATTTATCAAATACGAAATAAGAATGCATGAGCAACATAACATTTTTAACAGCAATGAGTAATGCTTGACAAGTACATTGATAAGTGTCACGAAGACTTCGTCGGTTCTTCTGGGAACGGAATAATGGTGTTCTTCTCCAGTCTCATTTTAACCCTTTTAAGCTCGGCCTTCGTGGACGCGTGAAAAGTATCGAGAATCCCCAGGATAAGTTCCAGTATCGGTCTGTGCTGAGAGGGATTATTGTGAACAGACGTTGATCTTTTTCCGTCGTCCCGCCGTCGAACCGGAATTTCGATCGATTCCTCGGAACTCCGTGCGTCCGAGCATCGAACTGTTTTCGGTCCGGTGATTATTATCGAGTATGCCAGCAACAGGCAACAGAATACCAAAGATCTTGGGAACACCATGTTCGTTTGATTGGTACTTTTTTGCAAATTTATTTCGGAGCACGCCGTCGAGGTTATTTAAGAGCTCGAATATGATTGCGAACGAATCATTAATGCTCAACGTAGAAGAGTCGCGCGGGCGCGAATCGAGCAGTCGGTTTTACAATCGAAGAGTAGGAGCGACACACGATCGACCCAAAGATGTCGAGCTTTATCAGCAAATTCTTTTTTTTTTTAATCGTGCAATAATATTCACTGACCGGTAAATCCATACACAAACTAAAGTGTGCCTTACGCATTCGGAGGAGATTCCAATTATGTAGGCCACGATCGACGTTACGACGAAATTCTTGTCCACGCTACTCGCGTGCGATTAATGAGATTTTAAGGCGATGCGACAGCTCGACCTGTCCGCCCAAACCGGCCACGGTCGGTAACGATGAATGTAATAAATTTTTTGTCAATAGACAAAAAATAATGCTTTTTTTAACTTTGGAATGCTCGTTTTATTGTACAATAAATAAAGTTTTTTAAGAATAAATAATACAAATATCGTATCACGCTATTATGCATGCGTGATTTTTAGTCTTCTCGTACACGTCTCGGAATCGAACTTCGAGTGTCTCAACGTTTCGTCTTCGAGTCCGCTGTCTCTCGCCATTCAAGCTCATCCGCAGAGCATTTCGAATGCTCGTATGCATTGGGGGTCACGAAAGTCCTGGCTACCGACGTTCCATGTCCTGCCGCCGGGACGAGTTCGAGCCTGGGAGGGCGAAACGAATCTGAAAGAGATCGGGCTGACCCCGTCGAATACCCTGCCGATGAGAACGGCTGCGTTCTGCAGCTTGATGGTGATTATATCACCGGGATATAATTTATCGGTGCCGAGTGCCTGAACGATTGATCCTCTCGGCAAAACTAGCGGTATGCTTCCAGGGTAACGAGCTGAGTTCAATGAAGACGGAGCCGCCGAGCCAGCGCCAGGACGAGTGCCGTAGGGATCGGTGATGCGCGGATAACCCTCTTCGTCGATGTTCTCGTCGTGGCCGTTGTAAGGACCGGAGTCGGGTGAAGAAGAATAGCCGCCGGGTGTAAAACCCTTGGATCCCGATGGACTCATTCCTAAATGATTTCTGAAATTATCGTGATGAGCCTGAAAGTAGGACATAATCTGTGGTATGAATCCGGAGTGACCTGGCGATTTTGGTAAAAACGAAGCCGCCGAACCGTCATCGTCAGCGTATTGGTCGGCATCGAGGTTTACGTCGTGACTGTCGTAAGCTCCGGAATCAGGCGAAGGTGAAAGACCGTCAGGTGTATAAGGTTCGGGTCCCGTGCGACTCTTTCCAAAATGATTTATAAAATGATCGTGATGGCCACGCATGTAGGACATAATCTGTGGTATGAGTCCAGAGTGATCTGGCGATTTTGGTGAAAACGGAGCCGCCGAACCGCCATCGTCGGGTAATCCGTCTTCGTCGATGTTCTCGTCGTGGCCGTTGTAAGGACTGGAATCAGGTGAATGAGAATAGCCGCCTGGCGTGGAACCCTCGGATCCCAATGAGAAAAGGCCAAACGGAAGTCCGTTTAGGTGGTGACGGTTATAGTGTCTGCGTAGATGTTCAATCCATTCTGATATCAAAAACCCATTATGAGAGCCGGGAGAGTCGTCGGACGCAGTGGACATCGGAGCTTCGGAATCATCTTCCACACCAGAAGAGTCACTGGGTGTGGAATCCTCAGATCCAAAGGGAAAGATGATAAAAGGGTGACGGCCGCGATGGGCATGTTGTCTGCGTAGATATTCAATGAATCGTAGTCCCACCGAGCCATCAGGAGACCCGGAAGAATCGTCGGAGTTAGCTGACGTTAGAGCATCGGAATCATCCGCAGAAAAAGAGTCACCGGGTGCGTAATCCTCAGGTCCCAATAGGATTAGGCCGAACGGAAATCCGCCATGGTGGTGTCCGCCATGTGGTTTGCGTAGTTTTCCGATCAATCCTGACCCCAACAAGCCATTGGGAGACCCGGGAGAGCCATCGGAGTCAGCGGACGTGGGAGCTTCGGAATCATTTGTAGAAGAAGAGTCACTAGGTTCAGAACCCTCCGAGCCCAATGAAATGCTGTCGAACGGGAATTTGTTATGGTGGTGATGCTGTCGACCGTGGTAATGGTGACGATGGTGGTAGTAACGGTGGTGATGGTGGCGATGGGTTCCGTGTCGATGTCCGGTCAGTCTCAATCCCATCAAGCCGTTAGAAGATTCGGAAGAATCTTCGGACGAACTATCGGGGCTCTCAGCCGAGTCGTCTGACGATTGCGATGGACGACGCGCGATGGCGAATAGCGGAGTCGAGATGATGTTCTTGCCGGAAGAAGCAGGAGAGCCGGACGCTGGGTTCCGAACAGGGAGTGATGGAATGTCTACGTGATAATGTCCAATCAATCCCGGACTAAACAAGCCGTTTGATGATCTGGAGTGGTCCGCGGGTGAATGGTTTGGGTCGGAAGGAAGTGATGGACGATGTCCGATAGAGAAGTGTGGAGTAGTGATGAAATCTCTGCTCCATCCTGTGGGTCCATGGTGGTGGTATTGTCTGCCGCGGTGCCCGTGGTGTTCGGAGTTTGAAGGGAAAGGTGAATCCTCGTCGGATTCAGAGGACGATGAGGTATCGTCATGACGATTCTCCGATGAAGAATCAGAAGACGAAGTGGAGTAGGGTGAATAAGAATCCACTACTGGAATAACTGGAGTAATAGGGCCGATTTGGGTTCCTGAGGAAGAAGATGAGGAAGATGAGGATGAAGACGATGAGCTTGAAGAGCCAGTGGATGCGCAAGGAACAACAGGGAGTGAGGCAACGCTGCTCGCACTGCTCGAGGACGATGCAACGGGTCTCAAAACGTTCGATGACGAAGCGGAGGAAGATGATGAAGATGATGAAGAAGATGAAGCAGACGAAGACGACGAGTCACGGGATGCGCAGGGATCACCAGGCATTACAACAATCTTGCTCGAACTGCTCGAACTGCTCGAGCTGCTCGCGGATGTCGCAGAGGAGATTCTAGATTCGTCAAGAGGCGAGGGACCGGGTACCAAAACTTTAGATTCTGATACGGAGGATGAAGAAGATGAAGCAGACGAGGAAGATGCAGAGGATGACGATGTCGATCCCAAAGAGCCTGATGCACAGGGAACAGCAGCTGAGAGAGCGCGACCCGAAGCGGCCGAAGAGTCTTGATCTTCTCCGCTCGACATCTGGTCTGATACCCTCGGTCGAGTGGGTCGAGGAATATCGTCTCTAGCTTCCGGATACGCCGATGATGGTTCGTATCCAGCGTAATTCCTCGAAGATCCGAACCTTCGATCGAACGGTTGTAGTTTAGCCGAGAGAAGGCGCAGCTTGGCGTCCATCAAACTACCGTCGTGGGGAGCAATTCCATCAGGTTGATTCAGATATGGAACTCCGAGGATCGGATGCTCGTCGACGCCATCGGGAAGCGTCGAACCGTGGAGCAGCTGGACCTTCTCGTGGGCGATCGTACCGATTGCCTCCTTGGCCGACATGCACAGCTCGTTGACGAACTTTGGCACGTTGCGCAGGAACGAGAGAAGATTATTGAACTTCCGGAACTTGTAGAGAGTCTTGCCGTGAGCGAGATCATTGCCGGAAGAGCCCGTCGACGATGGCGCATCACCTTCTTCCTCGGGTCTTGGCATGTCGTCGAGGATGTCCAATCCCTTGAGCTCCACATTCGGCATCTGATTCTCCAGTGGGCCATCCATTCCAGGCTCACCGTATCCCAGCTGCCTGTGGCCTTTGTGAGCCGAGAGCCATTTGTTCGCGAGGGTTACGAGCTCGTCTATCGAACTCCTCAGACGGGTCGTCGAAGCGGCGATTTGTTGACTGGGGACGGACGAGCGAACAATTTCCGGTATAGCGAGCATGTGACGCGGCTCGTTCAGCAACAATTGAACGAGTTTCGGTCCTCTCTCCAGGAATCCAGCGAGCTCGGACTGCGCAGCCGCGTAACTCGACTCGCTCTCCTCGGCGGCCTCTTCGCAATCGTCTTCCTGAGGTCCCGTCGACATTTCGCTTCGCAGATTTTTGAATACGGTCGATGCGTGCTGCCGCAAGTTTTGGAGCTCCACGAGAATTTCCTCGAGGTGCGTGGCCACTTGTTCCTTGAAGATGAGAGATTGTTCGTCCTCGTCGGGGGAGATGTCGGCGGGGGACGCCGGGCTTGAGACTGATGAAGCTGAAGATCTGGCTGCTGAAGACGATACCGAAGACGATGCCGATGAGAATGCTGAAGATGATGATGAAGACGATGCCGAAGACGATACCGAAGATATTCCCGACCCAGCGTCATCTTCGCATCCCGGATCGTATCTGCGACCATAATGTCTCTTTACCAAAGATCGGTCGGGGCTCTCGAAAAAGGCCTGGAAAAATAGAACATATTTTTTTTTTTTTAGTATTTCATGAAAATTTTTCGAATTTCGATGGATCAGAAAAATGATATGAAAACTTTTCCTTTACCTGTTTCGACGTGGCTTTTGGTTGCGCGTCCGATCCAGGCTCAAGGGCTCCTTTGTGCGACTCTGCGGGAGTTTGTTCCTCGACGGCCGCTCTTTGCATCAGAGCTGCTCGAGGGACTTCATAGACCGGGCTCTCTTCGTCATTCCTGAGGGAGCCTCGAAGATCTGTGTTTCCGGTGGACTCGGGATTTCCTTGACAGCCGAGCCAAACCGCGGCCAGACAGATCGCCACCAATGGCGAGAAGAGACGATGCGGTGTTTTCATTGCGACGCCGGTGTTGCCTCTGCCAGCATCAACGACCAGATCGGCCTCATATACCCGGGTCATCACTTCGTCGAGGCGACATTCGGCACGTAAGATCGTGCCGCCGAGTGACAACAATCGAGCGATTGCTCATCGAAATCGCACTGCGCCATCGGATTATCGTCAGCGATTTTGATTGTTTACCTTGATAAACCTTCGATCCGTATATCCGAACGCTCGCGCGTGCAAAGTCACATCCGTGTCTCCCATGGATTCACCGCTGTTATCTTCGCTTTGCGTTGATTCGCTCGATTATTATCATAGCGGAAACGAGTGACGATTTTTCAGCGAAGGCCATTAGTTTATTACTGAAAAAACATTAAAATATTTTCTTTTTAATTTTTATACCCGTGAATTAATCGATAGATCATTCATCCTTTGTCCTTTTTTTATCGCACGCAAATAATGTACTCTTTGTTTTTCATGATACTTTATAGAAAAATTGGAAATCGCCATTGTAAATAAAAGAGACGATGGCATTTTTTTAATGACAACCTACCTTATCGTAACGGTTTAGGTTGAGACAGAGACATCTTTTAACATATTAGTGTTTGAACAGATTGTTTATTGTTTCCTTCGTTAAGTTACAGTTTTAATGAGCGCATCCACAGGTGGACGGATGACTGCCGCAGTTGCGGTTCCGATCGCCCATGGGCAGATCGCATGCGGGAATCAGAAGTCTGTCGATCCTGGATGACAGTCCGGTGAGGCGTCTCGTCGGTACGCCTGGCGAGCCTTCCTCGTTGCGTGGCTCATAGGCCGGGCGCTCGATGTCGACGGACAATGGTCCCCAAAGCGGTCGGTTGTATTGTATCGGACCTTCGACCGGTTGAATTTGCACCCTCAAACGGCTCCTTGAAGAGTGGCACAAACAAATGCATAACAAATTAATAATAAACTCGTGAAAGGTATAATAAAAAAAAAGAAGTAAGCGATGGAAAGACTCACGAAGGATCGCTGGGAGCCTGGTAATATCTCGGTCCAGGAACGGACTGCTGAACGTTAAAGTCAAACGACCCCAGAGACGGCGTGTGCTGCGGTGCGGAAGGTTCGTTCTGGATCCCTATACTGTATGTTCTACCCCGAAGAGGATCGGACCGTTCTTGATTCTCCGAGTGCCGATAGGGAATTACAGGCTCCTGGACGCTAACCGGAAGCTGAAAACCTACGTTCGACGAACGCCATTGGGTGCGCGGCTCGTCGATGCCATAGCAGTAGGATTTCCCCCCCGGCGGTCCAACGTACGCAGCTTCCGACGATTTCGGGACCGTCAAAGGTGTCTGATAACACATAAATAATACGTTATACACTCGAGAATTTGATAAATCTGCGGTTTTACCTATAAACCGGACATTTCATCCGCGAAGAATTTTTCTCGTGAGGGAAACAAAAGGTTTTTTTTTGGTCGTTGTAATTACCGATTTCTGAATTGTCTGTGGCCCAAGACCAATATTTGATACGAATATTATTTTTGCTTAAAAAAAAACACCAATGTTTTGAATTTTGTCAAGACAATAATTGGCTCTACCCAACTTGTTACTCATTAATGTTACGCATTACCCATTAATGTTCATACTTTGCAACATTCAAGGATCTTGTATTCAACCCTTTATGCGTTACACCTATATCCCCACTCTTGGGTGCGTATCCCCACTTTCCGTACAGTAACGGGCAGATGTTAACCCTTTATAAGTCACGACTCATAAAGGGTTAACATCTGCATGAATGCGGATAAGGATCGGCAGTTACTGAAGCAATAGTCTGAGGGATTTGTATATCTCGTTAGTATTGACCTTTTGCCTTTTGATATTGTTATTATCAGAGCTGGCCAGTACTTGAAATACCGGTTACTTGTTTGGTACTTCAAGTACTTAAAGTTTAAAAGTACTTTTTGAGTACGCACAAATCCATTTAAAAAAACGAGTACGTACGAAGAGAAACCCTTTTCGGTTTTTTAAATACATTTTTCAATGGACTTTTTTTAAATAAAAAAAGTGAACAACAGATAAAAAAAATCCGCCTCAAAACGACGCGTTACGAAAATTCCAGTTAACGATTTTTTACAATGAGGAAGCCATGTGCGAATCACTGTGCACCTTTTTTTTCAAACCTAGATAACGCTTAACGCTACGAACCTAAATGCGAAAGGGACTTGGAAGAAGTACTTTGGAAATACTTCAAGTACAAAAAGTACTTGATAGTGTTCAAGTACTTGTGATTTTTGGTACTTCGCCCAGCTCTGGTCGTTGGTACTCTCTGTACATACATAAAAGCGACTTGTTCATAGGAGCTTGTCCCGAAAATAAATAAATAAACACTACAATACAATACAAATACCTGAATTTGATATGGAAGATTCTGAGGGTGTCCCATAGGGCAGGGTTCGCCGTAAGTGATAATTTGTGGTCCGCAGTTTTCTCGAGCCTCAGTGATCGCAGCCATCAAGATCGCGATCGAGACAAGAAGCAGCGGCGGAAACCGCCGCGGCTGCATGCAGGTCGAGCAAGGATAGTCGAGCATCGCGCGCGATTCCCGGATTCTGATGCCAAACTGGTCGAGGTCGGCATTCCTCCCAGATATAGACTGGCTTGGAAACTCCTCGTTCTCCGTTTGTTCGAAAAACCCCCATACAACTTCGGCGACGCCGCTTCCTGTTTCACGCTTGTTTTTACTTTTTTCCGTTAAACGGAAACGGAAACACGACGAAGATCGGACCCGCGGTTTCCTTCCGCATATTCCGCATTTGTGCCACTTGCGCAATTCCATGTCGGGGCACTCGACCGGACTTGCGACGACGGGCGCATTGCGCTGCGCGCAAAATTATGAAATACTTTCCGTCACGATCGTGAATACTCAGGCGTGGACTGCTCGCACGAAAGAATCTTCTGGATTCTACGCGGACCCGCGTATTTTCGCAGGAACAACGACCTTCGATCTTGTGGTACCCGATTTGTTCACTCAGCAATATTTTACCGTCGCCGCAGTATCCAAAAGTTCGTGACATAATTGGATGTTGAAATAAAAAAACAAAAAATTGGAATGTCAATCCAATTTATTTTTGGGTGTCAACCGATAAATACACGCATTTGATAGCATTCAAGCTGCGTTATTTGCTTAGGTACCCATTTACGCCGATCTTCCTTCATTATTGGGGTACTCAATTAATTATTGAAATTACTTTCAATAATGAATTAGGCCAATAATTTAAATGAAACTTTGATACAAGTTTTATTTTGTTTCAATAAACTATATAATTACTTGAATCTTCATAATTCATATTTATATTCCTTGCATCGAACGCATGAACGCAAAGTATGACATCGTTGTTCGCATTGCCTGAAATATAAAATTATACTACTAATCAATGACAATGACCATTTATCGGACGTGAGAAAATTTTTATGCACAACTAATGAAAGAATGATCGTTCTTACCACTCCAAATGTGTGCAAGGACATGATAAGCATATACCCGGCTGTTAAATGACAAGGTACGTTACAACGCATCGTCATCAATTGTAGGATTTTCTGAGTCTTAGGAGATAGTTTGTACCATTGGCTATTGTTACTGTACAGAAGAAGCCTTTTTTACGAGGCTGCGCCACTAGTCTTTACTTCTATACTTACATATAAAAGCGAATACTTATACTGTGATCGATGAGAATTTGAGAAACACCGCACTCTAGACAGAAGCAAAGTACTGAAGCCAATGATAGGGCCATGAATGTTAAGGTTGCACCAAGATCGCTTGTTTTTAGTAACATCTGAATTTACAGTTAGTTTATCTGACAGTTTCGAAAATTATTCATTATTGGTCGCAACTTTTTACCTGAAGTCCTGATGCGTTAACCAGAATCATACCAAACACGATGGTAAAAAATATATTCCATGAGTAACTTGCATTGATGATATTGGAGTATCTAAGGACAGTGCATTTATTAATAATATTGGTTAGTCAAATTAAATACATTCTGATTTGCTCGAAAAGTTATCCCACTCTATAGCGTCATTGTGTCTGTCGATGCAAAAAGCTAGACCCCTGTCCGTTTTAACAAATCCATACGGCGATTCTCCTGTTTTTGCTGATTTGTAATTACTCCCTATTCGTTTTAATTTCTGCCTGAAAGTTTACGCTGACAATTTAGTATGGTTATGATTAGGATCGATTGATTATTGGCTCACCCCACCGCAGAAAAAATACTACAAACGTGTTGCACGTAAATGATTAACATAACTTCACTGCTTGCAAAGGCCGTTTCTATTATAATTGCGCATACGGTAGCATACATAATGAGGTGAAAATAGTATTTCTGTACGTCGAGATGATAATAGACGACGGGAAATAGAAATTTTCCAGATTCAGTACCGTTCTTCAGCACACCGTCGATTAACTTTGGTATCATCGGATGGATCGTAAAAACGAACATGGCGAAGTACAACGAGGCTGTACGCAATATCGATAAACATATTTTTGTTAAATTACCCTCTAGTATCCTTGATTTACCGTATTCTTGAACTACCGTCCAGTATCCTCGATTTACAGTATCCGTGATTTACAGTATCCGTGATTTACAGTATCCTTGAACTACCCTGTAGTATCCTTGATTTACCTGTGTATACGATAATTATATTTCCTCCTCGCTCAGCATACTCGTGAAGAATCTTAATTTCTTGATGCCGAGCCCATACTTGCCAATCCATACGAATACGATCTACCAACTTTAATATCTGTACGTATTAAATAGATTTTCATTAGTAAAAGGTATCGAATAATTGGCGAGCTTTAATTATGATAGTATTGAGATTTACGAGAGTAAAACTGACCTTTTGCGAATTGCATATAAAACAAAGGTACTTTGCAGCGCAAACTGTATCGAACACGTTTGGCACAAGGCATTCCAAGAGGATATTCCAGTCATCCCCATACTTTATAACAGCCAGTATCTGAGCTACCACTTGATAGGCGATGATCGAAATGACAACGGCAAGAATGCCGCGGCTGGCACGGATGCTTTGGTACGGCCACGTTCCCGTGAGCAACATCAAAATTTTGCCTAATCTGTAGTAACGGTGTTGAAAAATGTCCATCGTGACTCGAACTATAATTCATGCTAGCGCTGGGGCTACTACTGATGTGGCCTACGATACACAATCCACCGCGAACTTGTTTTTCCACATATTTTTATTGTTCTTTTCTCAGCACGAATTTTCATGGAATTAAGTCGAAGTTATCACACTCTCGACGGACATTTGAATTGCCCTTCACGGCGTCAAGTTGAGCGACAGCGACGCCAGGGTGTACAGCCTATGCTCGTCATATGGGTCATTACATATTCATCTTCCCTTCACGAGCCTTACACAGAGCTGCAATGAAAAATGTTTTTCTATCACAGTTAATTGAAATATAAGGTTTTTTTTCTACCCTTGCCTGAAATGGGAGGGTGCTTGACGTGGAAGTCGAATCGTGTATTTATGCGTACGGCGCAGCCGCACTTGAGGGACGAAAACGCAGTGCGGCTAGCGTAGTGCCACGAGAAGGTTGATAGTCGATATTCTTCCGTCGTACCGTAAGGCTTCTGATGCATGCGTACATCAAGAGATTAAGCGAGACGCTACCAAGTGTACTTACGCTAATACGCACGAAGTAAATAGTTGCTTTCTATAAGGTCGGAAACGGAGCATCGGATCGAAATTCTGACGACATTTTTATGGTATAATTCAGACCCAAGGTTTCCAAGGCGCCCAGTTACAATCATAACTGTTCGGCGGATCCTACGATATAACCATCGTGACGCGCGAAAGATCCGAAGTACGTGTGACTTGGGGTGAATTGGGCTGCGTTGACCACTAACTGAGATTTCCTTCATTCATCATTTTGAGATTATGTGTAATGTATTTTTTCCCGCTGATAACGAATCTGCCCATTATTGTACTCCCACAGCGACATTTGATGCATAAACTCGTCTCGGACAAAAAATATAACTTTTCCAAGAATTTCAAAATCTCATAAAATTTTAACGTTTTGATAAACTTTCGCTGAATGTAATACCAAACGTTGTTTAATTTAAGTCCATTCCCGTGTCAAATTTCAGCTCGATACCTCCATGTTCCTAGACTTGAACCGTTTTTAGTAATTGTTCAAGAAACTCAAAATTCCGTACAATCTAACCACATGTATATATTTCAGCCAAATTCAATACCAAATGCCTTTGATCATAGCATTGTGTTTATATGCAGTTTAAGGACGATAGCTTAACATTTGCGCAAGTTATAGCTAGCACGACCTTTTTTCAAAAATTTCAAAACTGCGTAAAATCTGGAAACGGGGCGTAATCTTCATAAAAATTGCACCGAGGGATGAGACATGACAACTCTACTAGTGTGTCATATTACAACGCGCTATTTCAAGTTCTAAGTAGTAGGTACTGACTCAGTACTTGATACTTTAATACGTACTTCAAGTACTTAGTGAACTTGGCCAGCTCTGCTACATACAGACATAAATCTTCCCAAGTAGCAAAAACACATCTGGTACGAAATAGTCATCCTAATGGGTTAAATAAGTGTGCTCGAATAGTAACTATAAGCTATCCTATGTCTAAAAGTTAACTTTTGGATGTAGGACAGCTTATAGTTACCATTCGGGCGGACTTGTGTGACCCATTCGGATGACTTTTTCGTACCAGATGTCTGATTGCTACTTGGGTTTATATATCATGTTTATATTCCTTGCATCGAACGCATAAACGCAAAGTATGACAAACATGTTCGCATTGTCTGGAATATAAAATACTAATTGAATGACAATGACAATTTATCGGAAGTGAGAAAATGTTGATGCAGGGCTGATGAATGAACGATCGTCCTTACCAGTCCGAAAGTTTGCATGGACATGATAAGCATATTTCCAGCAGTTAAATGGCAAGGTGCGTTACAACTTATAGTCATCAATTGTAACATTTTCTGAGTCTTGGGGGGCAGTCTGTACCATTCACTATTGTTTCTGCGCAGAAGAAGAATTTTTTATAAGGTCACGTCACCAGTCCTAACTTCTATACTTACATATGAAAACGAATACTTATACTATGATCTATGAGAATTTGGGAAATGGCGCACTCTAGATAAAAGCAAATTACTGAAGCCAATGACAGAATCATGAATGTTGAGGTTGCCCCAAGATCATTTGTTTTCAGTAACATCTGAATTTAGAGATACTTTGTCTGTCAATTCGAAAATTGTTTATCATCAGTCGCAACTTTTTACCTGAAGTCCTGCTGCGTTAAACAGAATCGTGCCAAGCACGACTGCGAAAAATATATTCCATGCGTAACTTGCCTTGACGAGATTGGAGTACCTGACAACGGTTCATTTGTCAATAATGTTGGTTAGTCTAATTAATATATTCTGACTTGCTCAATAAGTTAGCTCACTCGATAGCATCATTATGTCTGTTGATGTAGGAAGCTAGTCGCCTGTCTGTTTTGACAAGTCCATATGGCGATTCTCTTATTTTTACTGTTGCGTCATTACTCCGTATTCGTTGTAATTTGTGCCTGGAAGTTTATGCTAACTGTTTAATATGATTACTATTAGGATCGATTCATATTTGGCTCACCCCAAGGCAGAAAAAATACCACAAACGTGTTGGACGTAAATGATTAACATAACTTCACTGCTTACAAAGGCTGTTAATATTATAAGTGCGCATACGGTAGCATACATAATGAGGTAAAAATAGTATTTCTGCATGTCGAGATGATAATAGACGACGGGAAATAAAAATCTTCCAGGTTCAGTATTGTTTTTGAGCACGTCGATTAACTTTGTTATCATCGGATGGATCGTAAAAACGAACATGGCAAAATACAACGAGGCTGTACGCAATACCGATAAACATATATTTGCTAAATTACCCGCCAGTAACCTTGATTTACCTGTGTACACGATAGTTATATTTCCTCCCCGCTCAGCATACTCGTGAAGAATTTTTATTTCTTGATGACGAGCCCATACTTGCCAATCCATTCGAATACGGTCTAGCAATTTTAATATCTGCACGTGTCAAATAGATCGTCATCAATAATAGGTATCGATAAACTGGTGAGCTTTCGCCTTAATTATGATAGTATTGTGAGTGTAAAAATAGAACTGACCTTCTGCGAATTGCATATAAAACCAAGGTACTTCGAAGCGCAAATTGTATCGAAAACGTTTGGTACAAAGCATTCCAGAAGGATACTCCAGTCATCCCCATATTTAACCGCAGCCAGTATCTGAGCTACCACTTGATAGGCGATGATCAAAATGATAACGGCAAGAATGCCGCGCCTCGCACGGATGCTTTGGTACGGCCATGTTCCCGTGAGCAACATCAAAATTTTGCCTAATCTGTAGTAACGGTGTTGAAAAATGTCCATCGTGCCTCGAACTATAATTCATGCTAGCGCTGGGGCTACTACTGATGTGCACTACGATACACAATCCACCACGAACTTGTTTTTCCACATATTTTTATTGTACTTTTCTCAGCATGAATTTTCATGGAATTATATCAAAGTTATCGTACCCTCGACGGACTTTTAAATTACCCTTCAGGGCGTCAAGGTTGAGCGACAGCTACGCCAGAGTCTACAGCGTACGCTCGCCATGCGGATCATTACATATTCATCTTCCCTTCACCCGCTTTACAAAGAACCGCAATGAAAAATGTTTTTGCATCACAGTCAATTGAAATATACTCTAATCATTTATTTACGCGTACGGCGCAGCCGCACTTGAGGGATGAAAATGCAGTGAGGCTAGAGTAGGGCCGCGAGAAGGCTGATAGTCGATATTCGTCTGTCGTACCGTACGTTTCTAATGTTGCATATGTACATCAAGAGACGGTAGTCTCTCGACGACAAGTACTTAAAAAAAGAAACGATGTTTTGTAAACGAGATTTATAAGCGGGACGCTACCAAGTGTACTTACGCCAATATACCGGAAGTGAATCTTTGCTCTCGATAACTTCGGTCCGTCGTACCATACGTTTCTAATGTAATGGCGAATGAGTTCACCGACCCAAACCAGATTTTCGATATTTCCTGCGAGGTGTTTCAGACGGCTCGTCTTTTGCGTTCGAGACCATAGAATTCTTTGTATTATCTAAACACTTCGAATAAATGAAATCGTGGAACTCGGAAAAAAAATCAAGAATTTACTGTCGAAGTACTTAAAAACACCTCAAAAACACCATAAATGATCCATAAAATGTTATGTAATTAGATGTTCCTACTTTGCAAAAAGTAGGTAAACATTCAAACCTCTCTTCATATGTATTTCCCAGTACATTCAATTTTTCAAATGAACTTGGTGAAAGCTAATTCATACAGTGACCATAAAGATTATGAACTGAAAACTTTTTTTTTTAATCGTCCGGCCGTAGACGACGGGCTAACTTGACGAGTGAACATAGAAACATGTATAGTGGTTAAATAAAACATTCACGGCATTTTTCATCACCTCGAAAAACAGTACATGTATGGCCGGAAAGTTTTTTTTTAGATTTCCAGTTTATCATCTTTATGGTCACTGTATGAATTAGATTTCACCAAGTTCATTTAATAAATTGAATAATTTATTAATTGATACTTGGCAATACATTAAAATTTATTAATTAATACTTGACAATACATATGAAGAGCCGTTTGAATATTTGTTTACGTGGTGCCAGATAGAAACAACATCTATGCACGTCAAGTTTTTTGGATAACGTGTAGTGTTTTTGAAGTGTTTTTACGTAAGTACTCTAACTCTAAAATTTTGATGTTTTTTCGCGATCCACGACGTTATTTATTCGACGTGTTTAGATAATACAAAGAATTCTATGTATATCCTATCGATCGCCTACAGATAGACAAAATGAAATATTATTTTCGAGAATTCGAAGCCACGTCATTATCGTACGACCGGAATAACTGCGTTTCGCTGCGACCCGAAGTCTCTTCGAAAAGTTGTTGTTTTTTCAGAAGGTCCAGACCTGCTGTCAGACAATCAGATGGCAATGGGAAAATGTTCTTTTGCATTCTGGGACAAATAAAACATGTTTCTAGACTATAATTAGATGCTGTAATCCAATCAAAAATTAGAATATCTAGATTTTTTTGTGATTGTCAATCAATAAATAGACGGGGTTAGTAGTTAACCGGCGTTATTTGCTTAGGTACCCCATGTCCCTTAATTCCCCGACGTCCCTTAATTATTCGCGTACTTTTATTAATTATTGAAAGAGTTACATTTTTTTCGAACAAATATATAAGTCACTACAGGACTTATATATTTGTATATCATTTTTATAATCCTTGTGTCGAACGCATAAACATTAGGTAAGATATGAAAGTCCGCGTTGTCTGAAATATATAAAAATGAACTACTAATTGAATGTCTGTAAAAATTTAACGAATGTGAGAAATTTTTAAGGCTGTTCTAATGAAAGAACGATCGTTCTTACCAGTACGAAAGATTGTAATGACAAAATAAATATCTTCCCAGCTGTTAGATGGCAAGGTCTGTTACAACGCATTATCATCAATTGTAGGATTTTCTGACTTTTTGGAAGTACTCTGTACCATTGGCTATTGTGTCTGCGCAGGAGAAGAATTTTTTATGAGGTCACGCCACCAGTCCTTACTTCTATATACTCACATATAAAAGCGAAGGCTTATACTGTGATTGATGAGCATTTGAGAAATGCAGCACTGTACGTAAAAAGTAAGTAGTGTCCCCAATGTTACACTTATGAATGTTAAGGTAGCCCCAAGATCATCGATTCGCAGGAATATCTGAAGTTAGAAGTCGTTTATCTGTCAATTTGAAAGTTATTCTTTATTGGCGATAACATCTAACCTGAATTCCTGTTGTGTTTATTATAATCATGCCCCAGACGATGGTAAAAAATAAATCCCACACGTAAGTCGCGTTGATGAGATCGGCGTATCTGATAAGAGTGCAATTATTAATAACATTGGTTCGTCTAACTAAACGAAGTCTCACTAGCTCGATAAGTGATCTTACTCAATAGCATCATTGTGTCTGTCTATACATGAAGCTAGATATACCCTGTCCGTTTTGTTAAGTGCATATGGAGAATCGCGTATTTTTATTGATGGGCCATTAATCCCGATCCGTTCTAATTTGTGTCTGAAATAATTTACGTTGACACTTTAATATGCTGACTACTACGATCGATTAATTATTGGCTCACCCCACGGCAGCAAAAATACTACAGACGTGTTGCACATAAAGGATTAACATAACTTCACTGCTTACAAGGGCTGTTAATAATGTTAGTGAACATGCGGCACCATACATAATGAGGTAATAATAATATTTCTGTATATCGAGATGTTCATAAACGACTGGAATTGAAAATCTTCCAGGTTCAGTACCGTTCAGGGCAACGTCGATTAACTTTGTTATCATCGGTTCAATCTTAAAAACAAACGTAACGCCATAGAACACGGCTGTACAAAATATCAGTAAATCTATTTGTTAAATTTGAACTACCCTTCACAATACTTGATTTACCTGCGTACACCGTAGTTATATTTCCTCCTCGCTCAGCATACTCGTGAAGAATCTTAACTTCTTGATGCCGAGCCCATACTTCCCAATCCACACGAATACGATCTAGCAACTTTAATATCTACACGTGTTAAACAGATCTTCATTAATAATAGGTATCTTATACCTATTATTTTATTGTTGTATTAGTATATTATAGTAGGTATAATAAATTGGCTTGATTCCGCCTTAATTATGATAGTATTGTAATTTTCTAAAATAGAACTGACCTTTCGCGAGTTCCACATCAAACCAAAATACTTCGTAACGCAAAGTGAGTTGTAAGCGATTGGGAAAACGCATTCCAGGATATTCCAGTTACCCCGATATTTTGCAATAGCCTGTATCTGAGCTACTATCTCATAGGTGATTAACAAAATAATAGCACCAAGAATGCCGCGTTTGGCATAGGTGCGTTGGTAAGGCCATGTTCCAATGAGTGACATCAAGATTTTACCTGATCTATAGTAACGGTGTTGAAAAATGTCCATCGTGACTCGAACTATAACTCATACTAGCATTGGAGCTACTACTGCTGTTCCATACAATACACAACACACCACGAACATGTTTTTCCACGCATTTCATTGTTCTTTTCTCAGCATGAAGTTTCATGGAATTATATCAAAGTTATCGTACCCTCGACGGACGCTTAAATTACCCTTCAGGGCGTCAAGGTTGAGCGACAGCTACGCCAGGGTCTACAGCCTTTACTCGCCATGCGGCTCATTACATATTCATCTTCCCTTCACCCGCTTTACAAAGAACCGCAATGAAAAATATTTTTGCTTCACAGTCAATTGAAATATAGGCTTTTTTCCTACCCTTGCCTGAAATGAGGGAGTGCTTGACGTGATACTCGAATTGTTTATTTATGCGTACGGCGCAGCCGCACGTGAGGGATGAAAATGTTGTGAGGCTAGATTAGGGCCGCGAGAAGGCCGATAGTCGATATTCGTCCGTCGTACCGTACGTTTCTAATGTTGCGTATGTACATCAAGAGACGGTAGTCTCTCGACGCCAAGTAGGTACTTAAAAATAAAACGATGTTTTGTAAACGAGATTTATAAGCGGGACGCTACCAAGTGTACTTACGCCAATATACCGGAAGTAAACCTTTGCTCTCGATAACTTCGGAAACGAAGCATCGCATCGAAATTCTGGCGACATTTTTATCGTATAATTCGGACCCAAGGTTTCCAACGTGCTCAGTTACGATCATAACTGTTCGGCGGATCCGGGGATATGAAAATCGTGACCCGCGAAAGGTCCGAATTACGTGGAAGTTACTCCGTCCTTCCCTACTAGCTACTACTTTCTTCTCGATTATTTCGGAAACGAAGCATCGGATCGAAATTTCAACAAGTTCACAATATAATTCGGACCCGCCCTTTCCAAGGGACGCACTTACGATCATAACTGTTCGGCGAATGCTGAAATACGGACTTTGTATCTCTCACGAAGTTCGAAAATGCCTACGGCGGATGCGCTCGCTGTGCTACCTAGGTCGTCTTTCGGCTGCTGCAGTTAGTAGGGCAGTTACGATCGTTTAGAGAAAAGATCAATGTTTCGAGTAATTGTTATTTCGGGAAGAAACAATAATGTCAGTAAAAAATTGTTATTAAAAACTGTTTAAACTAATGCTAACTAATTTCGTTTAAACGAATTATTGTCAAATATGAACCGATTGACGGCGAACTTGGTCAAGATTTTTATTGTGGTAAAGGAACAAATTCTCCAAAAAATTGTTTTTAAATTTCAAATTTTATACGTATTGGATAGCGTGTAAGCGGCCTTGTTGGCTTAGGTATTCCATTTTCGCCGGTCTCCCTTAATTATTGGCGTACTTCTGCTACTTCAATAATTAATAGAAGTACGTCAATAATTAAAAAAATATTCTTATAATAGTTTCATTTTGTTCTGATAAACTATATAATGACTTGAATCTTCATATATCGTCTTTATATTCCTTGCACCGAACGCATAAACGCAAAGTATGACAAGGCTGTTCGCACTGCCTGGAATATAAAAATTAAGTACTAATTGAATGAAAATGACAGTTTATCGGACGTGAGAAAATGTTGATGCACCGTTAATAAAAGTACGATCGTTCTTACCAGTCCAAAAGTTTGTATGGACATGGTAAGCATATTCCCGGCTATTAGTTGGCAAGGTATATTACAACGCATTGTCATAAATTGTAGGCTTTTCTGAGTCTTGGGAGCTAGTCTGTACCATTCGCTATTCTGTCTGCGCAGAAGAAAACTTTTTTGTGAGGCCACGCCATCAGTCCTTACTTCTATACTCACATATAAAAGCGAATACTTATACTGTGATCGATGAAAATTTGGGAAAAGTGGCACTCTACGTAGAAGGCAAACACTGTCCCCAATGTTAGACCCAGGAATGTTACGGTTGCCCCAAGATCGTTTGTTCTAAGTAATATCTGAATTCAGAGGCTTATCTGTCAATTCGAAAATTACTGTTCATTGATCACAACGCTTTACCTGAAGTCCTAATACGTTCACCAGAAACATGCCACATCCGAGGGAAAAAAACAAATTCCATTCCCAACTTGACTTGATGAGATTGGCATATCTGATAATAATGCATTTATTGATAACAGTCGTTAGTCTAACAAAATACATTCTCACATGCTGGATACGTTATCTCACTCGATAGCATCATTGTGTCTGTCGATACATGAAGCTAGGTATACCGTGTCCCTTTTGTCAAGTGGATATGGGGATCCTCCTGTTTTTGCTGATGTGTAATTACTCCCAATTCGTTGTAATGTATGTCTGAAGGTTTACGCTGACATTTTAGTATGCTTATCAGTACGATCGATTGATTATTGGCTCACCCCGCCGCAGCAAATATACCACAGACGTGTTGCACACAAATAATTAACATAACTTCATTGCTTATAAATATTGTCATCACTATAAGTCCGCATGCAGTACCGTAGATAATGAGGAAAAAATAATATTTCTGCACATCGAAGTGATCATAGCTGACGGGATATGGAAATCTTCCGGGTTCAGTCCCGTTCTTCATCACAATATCAATTAACTTCGTTATCATCGGTTGGGTCAGAAAAATGAATATGGCGAAATACACCATTGCTGCACACAGTATCAATAAAGCTATATTTGTAAAATTCATGCTACCGTTCACGATACTTGAGTTACCTGTGTACACAATAGTTATCTTTTCTCCCCGCTCAGCATACTCATGATGAACCTTAACTTCCTGATGGCGAGCCCATACTTGCCAATCCGTCCGAATACGATCTAGCAACTTTAATATCTGCACGTATCAGACAAATCTTCATCTATAATAGGTATCGATTACGTGGCGAGCTTTCGCCTTAATTATGATAGTATTGTAATTTGCAAAAATAGAACGTACCTCCCGCAAATTACACATAAAAATAAAGTACTTCATAGCAGTAATCGCGTCGAAAAGGTATGGTATAATGCATTGCAGGAGGATATTCCAGTCATCACGATATTTTACAGCAGTCAGTAGCAGATCTATTACACCATAGGCACAGAACAAAACTAAAGCAACAGTAATTCCGCGTCTAGCATGGATGCTTTGGTACGGCCATTGTCCAGTGAGCGACATCAAAATTTTTCCTAGTCTATAGTAACGGTGTTGAAAAATGTCCATCGTGACTTGAACTATAACTCATGCTAGCATTGGAGCTACTACTGCTATTCCATACAATACACAACACACCACGAACATGTTTTTCCACGCATTTCATTGTTCTTTTCTCAGTATGAAGTTTCATGGAATTATATCAAAGTTATCGTACCCTCGACGGACGTTTAAATTACCCTTCAGGGCGTCAAGTTTGAGCGACAGCTACGCCAGGGTCTACAGCCTATGCTCGCCATGCGGATCATTACATATTCATCTTTCCTTCACCCGCTTTACAAAGAACCGCAATGAAAAATGTTTTTGCATCACAGTCAATTGAAATATAAGCTTTTTTCTACCCTTGCCTGAAATGGGGGAGTGCTTGACGTGATACTCTAATCATTTATTTATGCGTACGGCGCAGCCGCACTTCAGGGACGAAAATGCAGTGAGGCTAGAGTAGGGCCGCGAGAAGGCTGATAGTCGATATTCATCCGTCGTACCGTACGTTTCTAATGTTGCATATGTACATCAAGAGACGGTAGTCTCTCGACGCCAAGTAGGTACTTAAAAAAAACGATGTTTTGAAAACGAGATTTATAAGCGGGACGCTACTAAGTGTACTTACGCCAATATACCGGAAGTAAATCTTTGCTCTCGATAACTTCGGAAACGAAGCATCGCATCGAAATTCTGGCGCCATTTTTATCGTATAATTCGGACCCAAGCTTTCCAGCATGCTCAGTTACCATCATAACTGTTCGGCGGACCCGGAGATATGAACATCGTGACCCGCGAAAAGTCCGAATTACGTGGAAGTTACTCCCTCCTTCCCTACTAGCTACTACTTTCTTCTCGATTATTTCGGAAACGAGGCATCGGATCGAAATTTCAACAAGTTCACAATATAATTCGGACCCGACCTTTCCAACGGACGCACTTACGATCATAACTGTTCGGCGAATGCTGAAATACGGACTTTGTATCTCTCACGAAGTTCGAAAATGCCTACTGCGGATGCGCTCGCTGTGCTACCTGGGTCGTCTTTCGGCTGCTGCAGTTAGTCAGGCAGTTACGATCGTTTAGAGAAAAGATCGATGTTTCGGGTAATTGTTATTTCGGGAAAAAACAATAATGTCCGTAAAAAATTGTTACTAAAAACTGTTTAAACTAATGCTAAACTGTTTAAACTAATGCTAGAAGTATGCCAATAATTAAAAAAATATTCTTATAATAGTTTCATTTTGTTCTGATAAACTATATAATGACTTGAATCTTCATATATCGTCTTTATATTCCTCGCACCGAACGCATAAACGCT
The DNA here is from genome assembly GCA_964017025.1 of Stenichneumon culpator. Classification (NCBI taxonomy): domain Eukaryota; kingdom Metazoa; phylum Arthropoda; class Insecta; order Hymenoptera; family Ichneumonidae; genus Stenichneumon; species Stenichneumon culpator. Next base: position 16,214,043 of record OZ024772.1, on the reverse strand, counting down.
AAGTATGACATGGCTGTTCGCATTCCCTGAAATATAAAAATTAAGTACTAATTGAATGAAAATGACAGTTTATCGGACATGAGAAAATGTTGATGCACCGTTAATGAAAGTACGATCGTTCTTACCAGCGCAAAAGTTTGCATGGACATGGTAAGCATATTCCCGGCTGTTAGTTCGCAAGGTATATTACAACGCATTGTCATAAATTGTAGGCTTTTCTGAGTCTTGGGAGCTAGACTGTACCATTCGCTATTCTGTCTGCGCAGAAAAAAACTTTTTATGAGGCCACGCCATCAGTCCTTACTTCTATACTCACATATAAAAGCGAATACTTATACTGTGATCGATGCAAATTTGGGAAAAGTGGCACTCTACGTAGAAGGCAAACAATGTCCCCAATGTTAGACCCAGGAATGTTACGGTTGCCCCAAGATCGTTTGTTCCGACTAATACCTGAATTCAGAGGTTTAAACATACCTGAATTCAGAGGACAGATAAACATCTGTCAATTCGAAAATTACTGTTCATTGATCACAACGCTTTACCTGAAGTCCTAATAGGTTTACCAGAATCGCACCAAATCCGATGGTAAAAAACAAATTCCATGCCCAACTTGACTTGATGAGATTGGCATATCTGATAATAATGCATTTATTGATAACAGTCGTTAGTCTAAAAAAATACATTCTCACATGCTGGATACGTTATCTCACTCGATAGCATCGTTGTGTCTGTCGATACATGAAGCTAGGTATACCGTGTCCTTTTCGTCAAGTGGATATGGGGATCCTCCTGTTTTTGCTGATGTGTAATTACTCCCAATTCGTTGTAATGTATGTCTGAAGGTTTACGCTGACATTTCAGTATGCTTTTCATTACGATCGATTGATTATTGGCTCACCCCGCCGCAGCAAATATACCACAGACGTGTTGCACGTAAATAATTAACATAACTTCATTGCTTATAAATATTGTCATCAGTATAAGTCCGCATGCAGTACCATAGATAATGAGGAAAAAATAATATTCCTGCACATCGAAGTGATCATAGCTGACGGGATATGGAAATCTTCCGGGTTCAGTTCCGTTCTTTATCACAATATCAATTAACTTCGTTATCATCGGTTGTGTCAGAAAATTGAATATGGCGAAATACACCATTGCTGCACACAGTATCAATAAAGCTATATTTGTAAAATTCGTACTACCCTTCACGATACTTGATTTACCTGTGTACACAATAGTTATCTTTTCTTCCTGCTCAGCATACTCATGAAGAATCTTAACTTCCTGATGCCGAGCCCATACTTGCCAATCCATCTGAATACGATCGAGCAGCTTTAATATCTGCACGTATCAGACAAATCTTTATCAATGATAGGAATCGATTAATTGGCGAGCTTTCGTCTTAATTATGATACCATTGTAATCTGCAAAAATAGAACTTACCTTCCGCAAATTACACGTAAAAATTAAGTACTTCATAGCAGTAACTGAGACGAAAAAGTATGGTATAAAGCATTGCAGGAGGATATTCCAGTCATTCCGATATTTTACAGCAGTCAGTAGCGGATCTATCACACCATAGGCACAGAACAAAACTAAAGCAACAGTAATTCCGCGTCTAGCATGGATGCTTTGGTACGGCCATTGTCCAGTGAGCGACATCAAAATTTTTCCTAGTCTATAGTAACGGTGTTGAAAAATGTCCATCGTGACTTGAACTATAACTCATGCTAGCATTGGAGCTACTACTGCTATTCCCTACAATACACAACACATCACGAACTTGTTTCTTCACGCATTTCATTTTTCTTTTCTCAGCATGAATTTTCATGGAATTATATCAAAGTTATCGTACCCTCGACGGACTTTTAAATTACCCTTTAGGGCGTCAAGTTTGAGCGACAGCTACGCCAGGCTCTACAGCCTACGCTGGCCATGCGGATCATTACATATTCATCTTCCCTTCACCCGCTTTACTAAGAACCGCAATGAAAAATGTTTTTTTCATCACAGTCAATTGAAATATAAGCTTTTTTTTACCTTTCCCTGAAATAAGGGAGTGCTTGATGTGGCACTCGAATCTATTATTTATGCGTACGGCGCAGCCGCACTTGAGGGACGAAAACGCCACGGAGAAACGAGGAGGATAGTCTAGCGCCGCGAAAGGGGGGATAGTTGATATTCGTCCGTCGTACCATACGTTTCTAATATTACATGCTTACATTATTGTTAAACGCGTCATTGCATTTTCGTAGTACTCTTTGAATATATTTTTTTTTTACCTACTCGCGGATAAAAAATAAGAAAGTGAAGCGCATCTTTTGAAGATGTATAGCTATCAGCGATCATCGAGTGGTGCCACATGGCCAGATATTCCAGAGAGCATAAAGACGTTATACTACCCTCGAAGCTCGCGTCCCATCTTCTGGCTCGAAGAAGCTATACGGTCGTTTACACTGCTTACGAAGCAGTCTATAGATATGCATACAGCTGCAGTTCGGCAAGCCCCGCGTCTTTCTTTACGAGCCGACGACAGGCCCGCTTTAGACTCGGAAGTGTACGGCGGCCGATAAATTTCGAGATCTGGACGCGCGGTTTCACGCACACGTGCGTAAATTCGTACCGCCCGAGGGTACGCGTGCCCAGGGTACGCGCGCGCCCTCGCTAAAGGGGAAATGATCTTCTTGTCGCTTTTTGTCGAGTAAAGTTATACGCGCTCACGTCGACAGCCAGCTCGCACGGAGAAAGAACACAGAGAGATACAGAGAAAAGTTTACGAGCGTTGCAACGCGCACGAGAGAACGCGTGCAAGCTGCAACTTCCTTTCGAAATCCGCTCACTCGAAACTTCACGAGCTGAATGTCGAGAAGACATTTTTCTAAGCTTTTTTTCCTTTATTAAAATAAATTTAAAAAATGTATTTATATTTTGGTAAAGTACTTTTCCTTAAAAAAAAATGATCTATTTTTTTAGAAGATTTTTAAAAAATATATATTAACGATTTCATTAATTCCAAGCAATCAAATAGTACAAATAATTGTTATGACAGCAGGAAACATTATATTCGAGAATTCGGAGCTACGTTATTATCGTACGGCTTTGCGAGGCTTTGTTTTCGCAAGAGCTCCGGTAAAATACAATGATAGCGATATATCGTCGCTCGGTATTATACTGCACCGATGACAAATTCCATAGCTTCGGGGTTTTGGAAAATACGAATAAACTTGTCGGTGATATCATATATCAGTTTTATTAATTTATCGCGTTCGAAGTCGCGTTATTATCGTAAGGTTTTGCGAGGATTTGTTTTCACAAGAGCTTTGGTAAAATAACATTCGGTGAGTAAGAGACATGTATCTTCACTCGGTATTATATATAGTGTATCGATGACAAATTCTATAGCTTCGGGGCTTTGAAAAATACGGATTAAATTGTCGGTGATATTAAATAATAAAAGTAAATAAAAATAAATATTGTACATCATTTTTATTAACCCATCGCGGGTGTAGCTTTTGGAGAACAACCAAGTGGTTCTCCAGTCCGACGAACTCCGTTGATCTATCGACCTTGAAAAGTTGGCGAAATTCTGATTTCGTCGTTTGATTCGTCGGTTCGCTTGTGTCCTCCGGCGAATCCAGACTTTAATAATTTAATAAGATAAGATCCGGTCGATCGCCGATCTATCTTCGATGTCTTCACTGAAGCGCGCAAGTGGCCGAGCTTCGGCAGCCGTCGCTGGACGTGGACCAGAGTCGCCTGAGACCGCCGGCGGAGGAGCGGCTCGTTCCGGAACTTCCTCCGTGTCCGCGGCCGGAAGTCTCGGAACTCGCGTCTTCTTCCTCGTAAGAAGCGATCGGGTCGTACGAGTCTTCTTCGACTTCCTCGTCGGCACCGCTCGAACCCTCCGCACCGTCCCATTCGCTCTCCTGACGAACTATCACGTTTCCGGCACGATAACCGGGAATCGGCTTTCCCAGAGGACCGCAAGGAATTTCGTCGTCGTAACTCGTCGAGCCCGAGGACATCGAGTCAGCGGAAGCCGTCGAAGCGTACTCGGTCTGAGTCACGCTGTTGATGAACTTGTTACCGCTCGGCGCTACCGGTCCGTAACCCAAATCGCTGAAAAATATTGAAATACAAAAAATATTACATATAATAATTATAATAACATCGCAATATTTCATTACAATAATTAATTGGATCGAATTGGATTAGCAATTACTAAATGGAAAGAAAATCTTCCTTCGATTATCTGTTAATTGACACTCCCAAAATAATAATAATAACAATTATTATTATTTAATTCTGCAGACAAATTTAATGTATGAAATAGTTTGTCCTCAATCAAATAGTAATAAATCGAATGAAAATAAATGAAAATGAAATTTATATATTATGATTCTTTTTTTCTTCAGATATTTGCGATTTAGATGCATTATTATTTTTATCACCTTCTCAACGATGTCTCGATTACCTGTAAGTGATGTAAGCTCCGGGTCCTTGATTGGCCTGAGCCTCAGATTCCTGTTCCATCCTCTCCCTCTCGATGGCCTCCTGCTCGGCGAGATCTTCCTCGTCGTCGGTGGAGGACCCAGTGCATCCGCCGCCGCTGCCGCTCCTTCCGGTTGAGAATGCTTTGAGCTCGACGATCGGTTTGTCGACGGTGACGAGACGCTCCTCGGGAATGTCGGTCGTCGGCGCCGGTCGTACCTGGCCGTCGGACGGGATCGTTCGCGGACCGAAGGACAGGCGTTCCTCGACGATGATCTTCTTCTTGTTGCTCACGTTTCGGGGCAGCTGGGATGTGAGTTTCTTGTAGGCCAGAGAGACGGAGACCGCGTCGGCCGGCAGAGTCGGCAATTGCTGGCCGTTGTAGATGCTCTCCTGTTCGTCGAAGGACAAGCCTGAGGGCAGGAAAGAAAAAACGCTGAGTCACGTTACTTCCACGCGAAGAGATCCGGAAGAGATCGCCCGATAGATCGAGAGAAAAATCATGCAGACTAGATCGTTTGTACATTTGAGAGGAGGGACCATTTTTCGTACCTTCGTCCTCGGACTCGAAATCGTTCAAGTTCGTGTTCGCGGTGTTGAGGCTGTTGTACGTGCCGGAAGTTCCGTAAGATCCGGAAGCTCCGAACGGAACGGAAACTCCGAAGGCAGCGAGAGCGGCGAACGGACCGGAAGCTCCCGACGTGCGACCACTGAAGGACGAGCCGTGGCCTCCCGCGTACGAAGATCCATGCTGGTTGTAAGAGCCAAAACCGGAAGTTCCGGAATTGCTGGAAGGGTAGCCGCCATTGAAGCCTTGGGAACCGTAGGCAACACCGCCGGCGGATCCGTAAGTGGCGGACGAAGATCGCGAGGACGACGAAGATGCCGATGAAGACGAAGATCTCGAGGTCGAGGATGAACCGTAGCTTCCGAGACGGCCGTCACAGGCGAAGCATCTGGGTCTACCTGGATACGCGGGAATGACGGTCGTCGAGGTGCGAACTACCCCGGCCGGTCTTGGCTGATGGCACAGATCACCGATCGGCCTGAATCTGCAAATTGAAAGGAATGTAAGAATTACTATTATTACTATCGGTTATGTTGGCTCCCGCGCGCGCAGTATCTCTGTGAGTATCTGTGAGTACCCACATAGGATGGAAATATTTTTTAAATCTTTCAAAAATATTTTCTTGAAATATTGAAAATATTTTACCAACATCTAAAAGTATTTGTAAAATGTTTTTAAGAAGTGAAACGTTCAGTGCACGCTTACTAATATTCGCTTTCAAGATATTTTTTCACCGTCTCAGAATTATTTCGGATTTACCCCATCGTTGCATGCCGATTGTCGATCTGGTTTGGCCCCACAGTGCCGTTTTGACCCGCTCTCCTCTATCTGTGAGTATCTGTGTGAGTGTCGAATCGACATGAACTTTTTTAGTACGTAGATTTTACCTTGGTGCGATTTTGCTGCGCGGATCCAAGGAGAGAAGATCCCGAGCCGTGAGGCCGTACTCTTCGGAATTACCCGAAGAAGACGAAGAAGAAGAAGAAGAGCGGCCGACCCCGCCGCAGCCTCCGGTACGTATCACCGTCGAGCCTTGAGAACGAGCCGCGGCAGCGGCCCTCGCAGCCGCGGAAGCCCTTTCGGCCGCTGCCTCGTTGATAGCCGATTCGGAAGCGAAGTACGAGGGTCGCAGAGATTTAGCTGCCTTGACGTGTGTAACGCCGGGCGCTTCGCCACGGCACTGATTAGTGCCGGCGCCCAAGCCACCGCAGAGACACGCCGGCCTAACAGCTTCCACGAGACCGCTCGACACTACAAACGCCACCAGCAAAAAGCCCGCGCTCAATACACCGGATAACTTCATCTCATCGGCTGTTTACCGATTATACAGTTTCACGATCAAGATTCAACTTCTTTCTGTCCTCGGAGTGAACGACGGTGCGTCTACTTATACGCTGCCCTTCCAACGTGGGTGAGACTCGCGAGGCGTCGATACGGATTTTGCAATAAATGACGATGATATACAATAATATAAACGGGCCTCGAGGATTGGAGGAAGAGAAAAAGCGTCAAGCCGGAAGAAGAACGCGGTGAAGCTATGCCGTGTTTCTTCCTTTTTTTTTTCATCGACGCATTTTCCGGATACTTCAGGTAAGAGAAGCGAATAATTCGGTTGACTTCCTGGTGAGAGAGGAAGAGAGGAACGCATTTTTTATTACTGTCGAGGAGTTTCGGAGAAACGTTGTTTTGTCTTTTGGCAACCTGATGTTTTGTCCGCTGCTTCCGTTTGAGGCCCCGCGATAAGTCGTTCGCCTGGGAGGTGTTGCGAAAGAATCGAGCAAGCGTTTTATAACTTTGTGCCGAGCGGTGTTTGTTTTTGGGAATGTAAACTCGAGAGATTCGCGAGCATTGTCGTGCAGTTTGCGGACGACGTTTGCGGTCTCTCGGCCACCGGAAGTCATCCGAGGAGAAAACAACCTTGGACTCGATAGTCGAACACGGGTCAAGGATAGTCGGGTGTTTCACTGCTACGATGAATTCGCATCTCGATTTTTCAACGATCATACTCAGTTTTTACTGACTTCCGATTCGGAAAACTAATTTTTCGACCGTTAGTGACGTCATAACGGGAAGACGTCACGTCCGGTCGCGAAATGGAATTTTCAAACCGGAAGTGACCAATCTTCGGTTGGATTATTTATATCTAATAACAAACCAATCCAATTTCAATATGTAAACAGTGAAATCTAATTTTTCTATCTAATCCAATTTGATCTTAATATATAATGAATCCGATATAATCTTCTATCTAATCCGATCTAATCTTAATATATAAAGAAAGTGAATGGGTTTACTTGTCACTGCAGTTTTTTTTTTTTTTTACAAAAAATTGTTTTTATTTTATTTGTTTCTACATAATCGATTAATCACAGTCGTATTTCGAAGTTCGTTTTTGCGCGTTTGTGCTCTTTCCTCAAGCCATTCCTTTCGCTCTTGGGAGTGGGGCTGTCTTCCTTGGGGAATATATTGACGATGAGAGCGACGTTGGTTATCACATCGCCGATTCGTATCCTCGCGCCGCTGTATTTAACGTTTCCGTTCATCACGCCAAGCCTCACAGCCTCGGTGTTCTGCAATGTTAATTAAATTTGTTAACTCTTAATCATTTATCATTTCGAGGAGTTCACAGGTGCGGTTTGCCCGCCGAAGACCGAAGCGGCCCTTGCGACGCGAATACAGTCGATCGAAGAAACCGGAAGTGAGTCCTTGCGATGAGTTTACACGTACCTGTTGCATTATTAACACTAGTAGAAACATCAATGCCAACGTGACTGCTTTCATGGTTCGTGCGATATCGACTGTCTCCTCGTAATACGCTTCTGACTGGACGATTTTTCTCGAGGTGAGCCTCGAACGAACGTGACTTCCGTAAAAACATTACCCGATCGTATATACACTTCGTTGTGTTATCTTCCTCGCCGCTGCTCCATTCAACTCTCCCCCGCAATCTCTTTACCTCGCAGACATGAGAGCCGGGCTGTTGCGTCGAGAATCGAGACTTTTTAATGACGATGCGGTAATTTTTCTATAGGAAGAGTAAAACGATGACGATAATGCCGAAGCGATGTAGTGAGCTGATCGATCGTTTCGTATGCATTTGTCCGATAAGAAGGAAGAAATGAGACCGGTGCGGCAGTGAAAAGTCTCGACTGCAGTTCGGTGTAAGGTAAACAGGAAAAAAAACACTCTCGGAGTTGAAAAAAGTCAGCCGAATGTATAATAATCTTGGCGTTAATATAACATTTCGTTTACTGTCAGTAGAGAGGATCTCGAAAAAAATATATGTATGAAAGTTCCTCTTTAACTTAGATGCAAGATCGTTAAAGCTAAAAAAAAGTCCCTAGAGAATATTTGTACAAATGCGAAAATATCGTACGGCGAAGAGTACGATAACGCGGTTAATATTTCAATTGTTAAAGAAATCCGCTGCTCTCTGCCTCTGGAGCGGTAGATTGAGAAGATTGTCGGTAAGCGCGAGACCTGCCGATCGCAGAACGTGATCGGATTCCGATGTTCGAACGGGCGTTCCAGCGGGGGTGTTTATTCTCGGTGTGTGCGGAGTCTTCACCCCGATGGAGGGTGTCCTAGACGGAGCTCGTCTCGGACTCGGCGTCGCACCGGCTATCCTGAGCTTCTGCGTCGCGAGTCTTCTCGCCGCTGGTGACATCGTGCTGAGTCGGTCGATCGTGGATAGGCAACGGGGCGATGGGCTGTATCAAAAAGTTTATGGATCAATTCGACGATCGGATTGCAAAATAAAAAAATCAATTTCACGATCCCAGAAAAATTAAGATTGTACGTACGATGCCAGAGATCTTCTCGCAGCTTCCAGAGCTTTGTTTTTCCTGTCCCTGTGACGTTCGCCTGCCTTTTCAGCCAACTGCAGGGCGATCTTCTCCCTCTTTGGTGGTTCGGCCATTCTGAACGAGGGTCCCTGACTGGTTTTCAGCATAGGAGTGTCCCCGCCGTCGAGTCTGAACGGCGTGCCCTCTATCTGTCCCCAGGTCATCAGAGGGCTCTCACACTCACCGGGTCTCGGGCTCGGCGTCATCGGGACGAATCCAAATCCGTTGACCCTCGGCGTAGGATTTCTCGCTACCTCCTTACCGTCGACACCGATTTTTCCGTCGTTCACCTTCGACTGAGTCTTCGCCAATTCGCTCATCTCCTCCTTGTTCTGCTTCTCGTTGAAGGGATTCGCGGCCAGTCTCGTATTGTCGTGTATCACCTCTTGTCTCCTCCTTGCCATTTCTATCTTCTCCATGGAGCTGAGCTCAACGCCGTCCGGTACGTACATTATAAAATTACGATTTTTGTAAGTCCAGCCTGAAATTACGAATTTAAATTGAAATAAAAATATTTTCATCCTAATGAGCATCATCTCGATTATCATTACCATTTCCATTATCGTTACCATTTCCATTATCGTTACCATTATCATTACTATAATCATTATCATTACCATTATCATTACCATAAACATTATCATTATCATTACCATTGTCAGTACCATTATGATTACCATTATTGTTAATAATACCAACCATCAACAGCCAGCGGTCTCTGAGTGGGTGGTGCACCGGCAACCGGCAAAGCAGTTTTCCTAGCTTCGATCGCCAGCGCCTTAGACTTTTCTTCCGCATCGTACAGCCAAGAGAATTTAGCTCTTCGACGCTTCTCCGTCTCGATCATTATTTCCTCGAAGCTGGCATTGTCCTCACTGGTGTGACTGCTCAGATAAGCGTCCAGGCCCGTTCTATCCTCGTCCAAGTCCTTGCACGATTCGGCCCTACGTATTTTGTCCGTAGAATCCGACCTTTCGGACGCCGAATCTCCGATACTGTCTCGGAGAGGAGTCTCGAAAGTGGCCGGACTAGCCTCCCTCTCGGTAGCCGGACGGCCTGAGCTGTACTTCGCGTACAGCTCTCGCATCTTCTTCGCGTCGTTCTGCTCGAGCGCGCTCAGATAGTCGTTCTGAGCTCTGAGCTTCTCGAGATGAGGAAAGAAGTCTCTCTGAATGATCTCACTCATTCTACCGATGTAGGCGTCCTCGTCGAGAATCGTCGGCCGACCAGGCTTGCTGCGTCGAGCCACGCTCGTCGGTTTCTTGAATATCGTCAGATCCTTCATGCTGCGCGCCGTCTCGAGGGCTTGCGAGCCCGGAGTGTCCATTGGTGAACACATTTTTACTTTTTTTTTCCTTTCGGACAATCAGATTCGCGTCGAAGAACGGTTTGAACTGGTGCGTCAATCGGGTAGGAAACTCGCTGGACGGGACATCGCTCGTTGAGGAAAAATTTGCACTCGCAAAATCTCCACGGAATTTTATCGGATTTGTTAATTTTTACGACACTTTCCGTTTGCGAGAATCGTCTGGCTTACGAGACAGCGCCTGGAGAGACCTGGACGAATAATCGTTCGACTCCTGTACGAGTAATCGCTGTTTGTTATTGTTTTTTAGGTTGTGTTAGGGAGCAAGCAAGAGCAAGTGCGTATCGCCGAACGTAAGCGCGACGTGACTGACTCTCCGCTTCATCGAGCCGTGCTGCTGCGCGACTGCCAGCGGCGAAGCGGCGAAGCTCGTCGGGGTTACGACCGTCGATAACACTCTTACGGACGATCTTGCTTTATTTTCGTTGACTGGACGATGCTCGGAATTCATTGTTGTAAACAGGTGATAAACGAACGCTGGCGAACAATCGCGAATTATTGCTCAGCTGTTAATTAAGAATAGTTGATAAGAATTGATAGTGATGAGGATGCGAAGGAGCCTCGAGCAGATTTGGCGGAATCGATCGCCCAGAAAAAAACCAAAGCCTTCATCGCCTCGCACAACGAAATCGATGGCATTTCTTTTTGTTCTGTTTGCGTATAGAATCTTGCGACGAACGAAGATGCGCAGAGGCATTAAGGTAATAAATAAAAATAGTAATTTACGATTCTAGTGCGATAAAACTTTTTCCGACGGATGCGAGTTTGCAAAACGAGCCGAAGGCAAGTGTTGCAATCACACGAGTTCAGAAAAAGTTTTTCGCACGAGTATCGTATTAAATTTTACTTCACGAGGTGTGAAGATCGGAGTTTCATGCACGCGAGGCATGCGTTTGCGTGAACTAGCAGTGTTTTACTCGTAGCATATGAACGTGTGGAAGCCGAGTTTTTTTTCGAGTCTCTTAATCGATATAATTGTAGATAAGTTAGTTCGTCTCGAACAAATATCGAGGAGAACGATTAATGTCGTAGAGGGAAATCCACACGCCTCCGATCGTAGACGAAAACTGGCTCGAATCGCGAGGTGATATTTCGGTCGGGCTGCTCGGTTCGGGACGAGAAACCAGAGAAACGGGGAGAGAGAAAAGCGAGTCCGAAATGCAAGAGAGACTAAGAAGTGATCGGTGCCGCGGGCGAGGGAGAGGTGTCGGTCCGTCCCGTTGACAGACATATGAGGATTCCAGCGGCGAGATAGGATATGCGCGCCGACTACACAACGGCCAAACTACGAGAATCACGAAAGTCACCGATCCCGCGCGAGTATTAGTCGTTGCAGCCGATACGTCCTCTTCTCTATGCAACTCCTCGCCGGTAAACATTGTAATTCGCAATCTCAATCGGTCGGTTCAATATTGTTCGCCCGCTGTCCGGAACATCTTGCTCTTGCATTACAATACTTTCTAACACCTTTTGGCATTCTATCGTTTCGTACACTATGTAGTTGAGGTGATGTGAAATAGTGTACGGAATGCCGTTTTGAGATCGCAGACGACCGAGGTAAAAGAAAGTTGTCCTTCACTGCGTCTGCCGATTCTCCAGGGAAAGACAATTTTCTTTTTCATCGGCCGTCTGCGGTTTCAAAAAGACATTCAGTTAAGTTTTTGTTACCAACTGGGCGCCGGGTTAGCCTCGTTATTACTCTATTTTGCCCCACGTCGATATGACATTTCATGTCCCCATTTTGCCCCGGTTTCCGTCGTTTGTTGGCTATCGATTGATTCGATTTATTCAATAATTTTGGGTACCCCATTTTCCCCCACCTCGACATGACATTTCATGTCCCGATTTTGCCTCGGTTCCCCCTACATTAAAATCGGTTAAAGAAGTACGGATTTTACTTTGAAAAAGAACCAACAAAAACGTACTATCTTGGAAATTGGAATTTATCAGTTGTTGTTCTTGCAAGACTATCTTGATTAACATTTCTCTTGGTTGAGGACACTTGCAATAATACAAATCAACCTCCTTTCCTGCCAATAAATGCATACAATTTTAGATAAACAATTGTAAAAAAATCAGCGGTCATTTGAGTAGTGCCACACAGTAGCTACTTTGTCAGTGTTCTGTTTTGTATACTTCGTTGGGTGGGCATGTGCGTTATACAAATAAAATGTTCCATTCAATTGCAGCAACAGTATCGATTGAAAAAGAAAGTATCACGATCTTTAAAGAAAGTATTTACGATCTTTAGCCACTCAGCTTTTCGTTACCACTATTTTTTTTTTGTTTTCATCCAAAACTAAGTGCTACTTCCGGTTTGCACTTAAGACTGACTTCCGGTTCGTATCTCCTCACCGTCTAACGTTTGCCTCTCAATTATATTTCCAACGATAAAGAATCATCGAACTTTGACGACTGACTAAAACTTTCAACTTCCTTCCAAACAATTTCCGATGACCTTTGCCAAGTTTGTTAAAACCGGCCATTCTCGTTTCCGCACGTGCTCTGGTCAACACTGTCAACCTTTCGCCCCCTCCCCCACCCGCGCCCCCATAAAGACGGTTTCCGTCGGTAAATTACAACGAACCGTACGGACCCCCCTTATTTACATCGAGTTAAGGTAAACTTCTTCCCGCGTCTCAATGGGGTTCCCGGTCAGCGTCTGTCTTCGCCTCGTGCCGAGTTACACGCCCGACGGGTCGATCGCAAGTGGCGATTGACGTCTTCCTTCCTTCCCTCATTCTATCGCTTTCTTCCTCAGCTCGCTGCTGTGTCGCGTTTCCATCTCGCAATCTATATAAGTAACCGAAGCTATATATAAGGGGTCCGATCAACTTTAAGATCTTTCAAACTCAATACGTTCCAACATCATTTTTAATAAAAAAAAAAAAATTAGTAATAGTAAAAAATAATCAAAAAAATGTAAAAAAAAAAAAGAAAAAGCCTCGAGGCCTTTCTCTTAATTATTTCGTTCGTCGTTCTCCCCTCTTCACTGTCGAAAAACTTATCCAGCCGATAAGTAACTCGGAGCCTCGGATCGGTGATGCCTTCACCGATCCGAGTCCCGACAGCCTTCGGTGGTTTAAATGTTCGTAAAACCCTTCGCTCACCCGAGCGCCCCGTGAAGGTCTGCGGACTGTTGGCTTCTGGCTGGCGCACAGCCGCGAGCGAGGAAAGAGCCTCTTCGTGCGTAAAACATAAACAGGAGAGGTGCGATTTGATGGGAACGCCGAGGGGCATTCCCCTCGTCCCTTTCGCTCGCTTTCCCCGCGCATACGGTTTGTCCGTGCGTTATAGTGTACGCTTTAAGAATCAACAGCGCCCAAGAAGAAGAAGAGGAAGAAGCGGGAGCTCGGTGGCTGGAATCTGTAAATCTGTCATTGCGGCCGTATTCCTGCGAGAGCCGCTGCTGGTTCTGCCGCTTGCGTCTCCCGTTCGCCGGAGCTTCTTCTCCTCTTGAGCAGCCGGTTTCTTCCACGGCGCGAGCCTCTGCGCATGCGCTGTACTCGGCTCCCAGCCGTTCGCCGGTACCGGGAACGCACAGCTCGCGTAGCTTCGCGCGCTCTCCCGGTTTGCCCACTTTTCATAGACCGGAACCATCGCTCTTTGAAACACGAGAAGTCTCAACGCGCCCCGTGCGTTATCGCCCGTCGGGACCGCCCGTCGTAACAACCGATGAGATTTTCACTCGAAGGCGAGATATATAGTTGTACATACATTCTTGGCGAGCCGAAATTTTCTCGTCGCGCCGACGCTGTAGCAACGAGAGAGAACCCGCTCGGAGAACACACGCGAGCTATCGACGAGGACTCTTGTAAATGTCCGAAGGCTTTTAGTTCCTCGGAATTGATGCGCATCAAACAAAATAAAAGGACGGTGTAGAACTGCGTTACTGTTTTTTTTGTGTACTTGTAAATAGGAAATACTTCGCTTCCGGTAAAAAAAAGATTTTCAAACCGAAAGTGATGTACTTCGGTATGACGTCACTTCCGGTTGAAAAAATGAGATGTTCAAACCGGAAGTTAGGTATTTTCGGTCGATAAATGAGATTATTAAACCGGAAGTGAAGTTTTCCCGTGTGACTTCAGAATAATAGAGTAAGTAGCCTCGGTTGGTATTACGAACAGATCGGATTCCACGAAACGCAACGCTGAATCATTTTACTCCATACGCTATTAGGCGTTTAATTATGTTGCCGCGATGATTTCGGATCTCGGACGAAAAATCATCTGAACCGGTAGCTTTCTACGAAAGTAGCTTCGCGAAGTGCGTCTCTGCTCTGCCTTTCTCTTGTACAGCACATACGAATTCATATATATATATATATATATATATATATATATATATATATATATATAAACACACATGTGGGAGAAGAGAGCAGGGAGAGAGATGTAGAAACGCGGACGAGTTTAGTTATAGCGGGAGCTGGATGGATATTATTCCCTCGGGGGAACGGTGAGCTCGATGACGGATTCACGGCCCGTGGGAGAGCGGAGGACGCGCGCTAAGGCACTCACGCGCCACGCAGAGATGCGTTTTCATTCTTGCGATTCATTTGTCGGCCTTTGATCCGCGAAGAAACGAAGGAGCGAGTCTTCTCGGCGACGATCTTCAGGCTTGCATGAAAATTACAGAGATTTATAGGCCGGCACCCTCGTTTTCTACTCCTCACCCTTATTACTCGCGTTTTTACGCTCGATTTTTCCAAACCCGACGGTATTTCTTCATTTTATTTTTTCTTCATTCCTTCATTTTTTTTTTCATTTTTCATCCAGCCGTCTCAGCTGTTTAGTCGCCGTTCGCTGCGGGCGTGACATTCTTTTCTTGCGACGAGGTCGTGATCAAATGTTGTTTTCTTAACGAACTCGAGGCATCTTTGTTTATGGAAAAAAAATAATATTAAAAAAACAAAGCTTCCTCTACGAGGAAGCAATATTAATGATGAATATAAATGCTCGAAAAACGCTCTAGCTTTTGGAGCAAAAAATAAGAATTATTTACGAAAAAAAAAAAAATATATAATAAAAAATATGAAAGTTCGAAAAACGCTTCATTTTTTTGGAGCAAGTAATAAACTGAAAAATGTTCCTTTGCCACCTCCTCTAAGCTGTTCTCGTCTTCGCTCGTAGGGCTGTTAGCCTCGGAAGAGAGGGATGATAAACTCCAGACTACTCTCTCTATGGGTGTTCTCGAGTTGTGTGTACGCGTGACCCCGAAAACCCGAAGAAGAGCGCTCGGATGGACCCTTCGTGAAAGTCTCCGAAACTCGTATCTCGTATCCCGCACACATCGTTCGGTGACATAGTGTTACACAAAGAAGAAAAAAAAAATACCAAAACAAAAAAACCGCAGTTCGGAGCCCCCCCAAGCGAAATCTTTTGTGCGCGCTGCTCGCTGCAACGTAACACCCCGAATACTTTTACGAGCCGCGACGGACGCAGCATCCCTCTGAACCTCCGCAGTGGCCCGGCGGATCTTTCGATGGCCTGCATCGGGCACGAGTAGATGAAGGAATTTTTTTTAAAACCTCACATCGGCGACAAAAATTGACGGAAGGAAAAATCAATTCTATTCCGCGAAGTTGCACTGTCAAAAAAATTCGTATGAAATTTAATGCACCGAAATGGAAGTTTTTTTGCAAAAACTTGTACATTAAATTTAACGTACAATTGCGATGAAAGAATTGATGTTCAATGTATTAAAAAATTGGAAATACTCTGTTTTTTAATAATTTATTTTATTTTTATTGAAAAAGTATATTAATTTTTCAACACGATTGGAAATTACATTTAATGTACCAGTTTTTGCGTAAAAACTTACAGTCCGGTACGTTGAATTTACAATTTTTTTTTTTTTTGCAGTGTCCAGATAGGCCACACGCAATGTTAGCAATTTTCTGACTGAAACAATTTTTTTGCCGTCGATTTTTAACTCCACCAAACAGTTTCTTCGCGGATAGCCGTCGGGTTTTTCAACTTTGTCGCGGAGTCAAAGCGCCGAAAACCCCGCGCGACGGTGCTGGCCCGAAGGGTTCTGAACGAACCCGGTGCACGGTTGGACGAACGAGCGCACCTACAAAGATGAAAGAATAGTACTCCCGTGCTCGGGCCTCCGAAGGTTTACTGCCGGCGCCGTTACGCCGACGCTTTCTTCGCGTCCCATACATTTCTGTATCTACATTTCGCTGTATCACCGTGTCGAGGCTCTTTGAAAAAAATAAGCTCACAGCTATATTTAAAAGTAAAGACCCGTCTTCAATCTTCCGTTTCATGATAATGATAATAATAATGATAATTTTTAATGATCATTAAGTTATTATTATTAGTATTTATTTATTTACTTAGTTTTGTTATAAAATCATATGGGCGGAATCCAATTACAAGTTGTTCGGAAGCCCTAACAGCTAGGAGAAAAATGAACGAAATTTGTAAAGATTCGGTGTATGTGGATACGAATATGAATAAAGCTGTGAAAACCTGTAAGAACGATTGCCTGATAGCGAATCAGTCCCTTATGATCTTTCAAGGTTGTCAAGCCTAGGTGCCTCCAGTGGGAAAGATTGCAGACTTTGCAATATTGTAAAAAAAATACAAAATATTATTAAATTGTTATTATCAATTTTCGGTGATTAAATTATGATTTAAAAAAATGACAATGATAATACCCGGTACCGATTTGCCAAGAGCCATTAAGGCCGCCGGTCACCGGTGGCAGTCGTATGGAAAGCGAACAGAACGAGCGGGCCCTACGTGGTCCAGTCGGCCAGGGGAAGTGTCCCATGGACGCTAATATGTTTACACTGGGTCGTTCTTCACGCTCGCATCAATCACTGCCACACCACAGGCAGTAACTTTTCATTCTCTCTTTCCAACTCATCCTCCTCTTCTTCTTCTCCCTTGACTTCCCGCGAGGCTTACTCGGGCTCGCTGCAATGTCCCGTTTCCCGAACTCCGGGAACACCGGATTTCGACGGAGCGGAGAACCCCCGTACAGTGCACGAGGCCGCGCGACACTCGTCATTTTCACGGTGGCGCTTTTTTTTGTTTTTTTTTTTTTTTCGGTTTCCTGACATCCGTTTGTCTCGCGCGGGTATACACAATCGGTGCGGATCAACCGACTCGCTCACCGCGAAGACGACACTCGAGCCTCACTCGCGAGATGTTTTAAGTTTCGTCTGTCGAGGCAAAATAAAATGCCACGTAGCGTTGACAAACATTTATTCGGAAGAGACTGAGAATACATTTTTTATTTTTATTTTTTTGCTATAAATAGCAGAAAATTGCATTTCGTTTCCGTTGAGCGTTAAAGAGCTGAAGAAATGCGATGATTATTTTTTAAATATATATACGGGAAAGGGCAGAGGATGCAAACAAAATAAAAAAGATAGTCATTGTACACGAGTTTGTGTGTCGCGGAAAAATCAAATGCCACGTAGTGTCAACAAACATTTATTTCCAAGAAACTGACGCGAGAAATTTGATTTTTATTTTTTTTTGCTATTAAATAGCAGAAAATTGCATTTCGTTTGCGTTGACCGTTAAAGATTGAAGAAATGAGATTCTCATTTTTTACATAAAAATATAACACGGGAAAGGGTAAAGGATCGAAAAATAAAGAAGATAATCATTGTAAACGGGTAATCGTTTCGTATATCTAAATCCGTTTATTTCTTCTTAGATTCTAGAGCAGTCCCAACGTAGCGACTCAATATTTTTTCTTCTTTTCTTTTTCTCCTTTTTAATTACTCTCGTTATATACGCATGCGCGATTTAGGTAATAAGCAACAGGCGCGAGTCCACTATACGCTAACGCGGTATAGCATTTCGCTCGCGTATATATAATTTATTAAGGCACTTAGCGTTCGCTAAGGGGAGATTTTGTCACGGGACGTTTACGTTCTCGTCTTGGCGCTGCTCTCCCTCTGCCCCTCTCTCCTCGCGAGGATAGCCCGTTTAGGCTCGTTTGGCATTTGAGACACCCCGTATAAATAGAAGCGCGGTGTTCGCATTTGTATGTGTGTGTCTGCGCACACGCGAACGCGGCGGCTACTTCTATCTCGACACTTTGCTAATAGAAATGGTACTCTGTTTGCCATTTGTACCATTCCATTTTTTTCTTCTATCGAAAATTCAAAATTGCATTTTAAAAAATTCCAGCCGTCTCGGACGATCCGAAAGACATTTTTCATTTTTCTCTCGCACAACCGTAACAACAGTTTCTTTTCTTTATAGTCATAAATAATCCTAGTAATACACTGCGATATAAATATCTTTTCGCGAAAAAAAGGGCACTTTGGTTCAAGTTTCTTAACAATGGTCAATAAATAAAATATTATTTTTATAGCTAATAAGTACACGCATATGCTATAATCGAGGATTAAGTAAATCTAACAAGTATTATTGATAATGTTTCATAAAAAAAGAAAAGCTGATCGCATGTTTCGTATTTTATTCAGACAATTCTCTTTTTATTTGTTTTCTCGCGAGGTATAAACTAGATTATCATTAAATAATAATAGTAACTGCAATTTACTGCAACTGCGAGTTGCCAACGATAAATATAACTATCGCGTGGGACAGTTTTTAAGTACGCGGTACTAAATTGACTTTGGCATCGTTATTTGGCAGCGCTCGATGAGCCGCAACGATATTCTGTATGCGCGTGCTTCGTTCGGTATTATTTTTTTAAACGAATAATCTTTGGCATCGTCGAGTGCACCGTCGTGCCCACGGGGATGACTAATTTTTGCGTGCGTATGGCCGAACACACTCGTGGGCGTAACCCAACGGGGTCACAGACTTTGGACGTTGCAAAATTTTGTGTCACGAGGCGCCCGATACGCTGATCGATTATCACACTGACCAGAGATCAAGATTTCGGGTTGACTGTACATTCATTTTTTTAAAGTTAAATGTTAGTGATTTAAAAAATGATTCTTTTTTATGATTTAAATAATGATGTTTTTAAAAAGATTAAATTTTTTTATGATTTAAGGTTTAAGAAAGAAAAGGTTTTTTTTAGTGAAAACTACCACGGCCCACAGATCGGAACTCCAGGATGGCCATGATGGACTGGGTAGTGTCCAGGATTGACGTGAGTGATCTGATGATGTCCCGGCTCAAGCACTTCCGGTCGCGGCTGTTTTTTTATTATTTAGAAAATGATTTTCCTTTTTTTTCTAGTGAAAACTACCGTGGTCCGTAGATCGGAGCTCTGGGATGGCCATGATGGACTGGGTAGTGTCCAGGATTGACGTGAGTGATCTGATGATGTCCCGGCTCCGTCCGGAACACTTCCGGTGTTCCGATGACTCAAGCACTTCCGGTCGCGCCTGTTTTTTTATTATTTAAAAAATGATTTTCCTTTTTTTCTAGTGAAAACTACCGTGGTCCGTAGATCGGAGCTCCGGGATGGCCATGATGGACTGGGTAGTGCCCAGGATTGACGTGAGTGGCTTGATGATGTCCCGGATAAGCCCACGGACCGGCGCCGGTCTCGTAGAATCGATGATGATGAAGTTCCTGACCATTGCCTTGCATGCTCGCAGTCAATGTTGATATTCCGGCGCCGCCCGGGACACCGACCGGACTTCCGTAGTTGCTGGCCACCGGGACGCTCGCGCTTCCGGTTGCAGGTCTCTTCGCCGGATTCTGAGGAAGCGAATTGGGCGATTCGCACTCGTCTGGCTCGCAGTCCCGGAAACCCTTGGCGAAAGGATTGCTCGCTATCTTCAATTGCGTTATCCGGTGATTCTGATAGGCGGTGACAGCCGTGAAGCGCGTCTCGGCGAAGGAAAACGTCTTGAAGTTCTCCGTACGGGGGTCCGGCGCTGAGCCCGGTGGCGATGGGGCCAACACCACGTGACAACGGGGCTGGTACCTGTGCATCGAATTTAGGATAATCTGTAATCAGATGAAGAAAAAAACGAAAATGTACATATCTCTCGTGGGTGCTCAGAAACTTAAAGGAATAAAAAAGAAATCAAAATAATCCTCAAACACGTAAAGAAAAACAAAGAAAAAAAGAATGGTCGGAAACTGAAAGAAAAGAAAAGAAAAATATGATGCTCAGAAACACTATAAAAAAAATTCGTATGAAAATTAATGTATCGGTCTGCAAGTTTTTATGCAAAAACTGATATATTAAATTCATTGTACAATTGTAATAGAAAGTTAATGTTCATAACATTGGGAATACTTTATTTTTAATAATTGACTTTAAATTCACTATGAAAGTACTTTATTTTAAATAATTTACTGGAATTTCAATGAAGAAGTCTATTAATTTTTCATCACAGTTGGGCATTCAATTTAATGTACCAGTTTTTGCATAAAAACTTCCAGTCCAGTACATTAAATTTACAATTTTTGTTTAATGTGAATGTAAAGAAAGTAATTTTTTAAAAATAATGCTCCGAAACTTAGGGGAAAAAAATAATGTTTAGAAAGTTGGGGAAAAAAATAGAAAAAATTGAAAAAGGGAAAAGACACATGCACGTGAGGTCGAATTCGAGTAGGGAAGGATGAGGCCCAACGGGGGGGCGGTCGCGATGTTTGACAGCCAGAAGAGTCCCGGTGACTAATTAGTGTAAAAACTAACCCCCGACCCGACCCAACGGCAACCCGACACCCCTGTGCTCGTCTTCCTTCCATCTCACTTTCGTTTCTGACATGTGGATGCGTGCACGCATAAACGCCCGACGCACGCTCGTGTATCCGAGTTCATGCACACAAATTCGTGAAGTGCGTGCGTCCCTCACGGATATCTCTTGCGGAGACTCACATGGATAAACGTGTACATAATACGATGGAGCTTCGTAGAGAACACGTGTCGTTCGTGAATCCACGTATAAACGTGTAAAGAATTCTTTTGGGTTCGTGAACGAGCCAGCGGAAACCCGGCAGAATGCAATGGGAGAAACACGAGTGGGTTTGAACAGAAAGATACGGAGAGGAGTAAAAGAGACGTCTTCGAGTAAGAAGTTCTCGTTCCCGCTCGACAGACGCGGGCTTAACATTGTTTTTTTTTCTTCTTTTTCTGCGAACCACTTGTAAATAATAATTTTTGTTTCTTTTACGTTGAACTTTTATTTTGTGGGGAATTGATGTAAAGTTGAAGGGTGTTTGAGATTGAGAATTGGAGAAGATAAGACTCTCGATTGTTTCTTCCGCGTTAATAAGGACTCAAAGCCGAAAACCGCAAGCTTCCTTTGTATTTTTCTGTACTACCATATGCTATTACAGAATAATACACTCTTCCTACAGAGTCATGAAAATTCGTTAACATTTAATCTAATCAACAAAAAACAGTGTTTGTTGACAAAATATAATAAAATAGAAAAAAAATGGAGTCCTTTGCGAAAAGGAAGAATTCGTTAAATGTACTAACCCTTTTTATAATTTTGTTATACCGAGCAATACCACGTAGATTAAACCGACACGCCCTTATGGCTCTGAGTCATCGATATACATTTTTTTTATCTAAGAATAATTAGTAGAATTTGATTCTACTAATTGATGACCTAAAAAAAACTGAAAATGAAATGGGGAAAAGCAATAATGCAGAAAAGCGTCAAAGGATCGCCCACATAGTCGTCGCCGGCGATCCGGAAACGCCGGGCGATACAAAGTGTCAATTAAAAGGAACGAGCTGCTGTATCATCGTCTCAGGAATCTCCGTACACTCAACCGCCCCGAGACCCGACACTCTAGTCTTGCCTCCTCCCTGTTTTTTGTCCCGGCGTTTCACGGGTCGTCTGACTTGGCCTCGCGTATGCCACATTTTTCAAGAAGTTCGTAGAGAAAGAGCAAAGCGGTCCTGAACGAGAGCGAAGGAAGAAGAAATAAAGATTTTAAAAAGAAAGAAAGCCAGCCGACGACGCGCTCGGGTATAATCTACGAGCTGATTTGTAACCAACGAAATTTTGGAATTCCCGAATTCCAGATGTTCGTGACGATCGTGTCCCCGATACCCCCGAGACGCCGAGATTTGTAAATTGTACATTTGTTCCCTACCCTCGATATATATTTTTTTCAAACAAAAGTTCAGAGTACATTTTTTTTCTCCACTCGCGATATTTTTTTTTTCATCGCAATTTTGGAAATATTTTTACGAGCATTTTTTTTTTTTAAATTTATACTCTCGATGATCCTCCTGCAATATTGTAGATCGCAGCGTTTCGCAAGGCTCTTTCTTAAGTATATTTATTTTGCGAGCTCGCGAAGCCGGTGAGGAAGAAAAAAAAGGGCTGTACAGATAGGCCGGCTTAACCGGCTAAATTATCTTATCCGGCTAATGGATTTTATTGTTTGGCCGGCTAAGCCGTCTTAGCCGGCTAATTTTTATTTTACTTTTTTTTCTAATGTTACCTGCAATGTATTCCGAAGTATTTTTTTTTCCCGCTGAACACGAATCCGCCGGCCTTTTTGGACTAAAGTACAATGCGACTTTGAGGGGTACGATTTTATGCACAAAATTATGTACGATTTTATGCATTTGGCCGGCTAAAACGGATTAGCCGGCTAAAATAGTTTAGCCGGCTAGGCCGGCCTATTTGTACAGCCCTAGAAGAAAATCAGGAGATATTTTTTTCCCTCCCCTTGATATTTTTTTTATAGAAATTTAGCAAAAATTGTTCCAAACGTTTTTTTAAATTTATACTCTCGATGAGTCTCCCGCGATATTGTAGGTCGCACAGTTTTGCAAGGCTCTTAATTAAGTATACATAGTTGGCGAGCCCGCGAAGCCGGTGGGGAATAAAAAAATCCGAAGTCGCGCGATCCCCACCGCTGGCGAATGCGCTGACCGCTGCTAAATTCCTTGGACTCGTTCCTATGCGCCTCGTCGTCTTCTTTTCGACAGTACGACAAGCTTTCCGTGTGCAATACCGAAGTTCCCAAGACTCGCGAGACTCTTCGGTGTCCCACAAGAGTAGACCGTACGCCCCGCTTTCCCTCTCACTGTTTACGACGTTTACGTTTACGTTATACTAACTTCTCGACGAGGCTCCGTCGAGGCACTCAAGGGTCTGCGCGCCGGTCCGTCCAACAGAACCACGGAGATTTACTAAATAAATTTCTATAGCTGCCAGCGAAGCATGACCGGCGGGTAACAAGAGAGTCTATATTCCGTCGGTCTCTTTGCATATATTTATACGAGGCCCGATAATTTATTACCACTAAGAGAGCGAGTATATCGCATAATTTATAAGCGGTGGAAACTCGCCGACGTAACATCATCGTCACGAGATACTATCAAATTTCTGCTTTCTTTTTATATTTATTTTTTTCAAACCATTCGAGTCCGAAGCCAATTTCCGGTTGAAAAAATAATAATTTTTCTAAACTGATCGGACAATTTTTTTAAGCAATTTTTTTTGTTGTATATATATATACATATATATATATACTTCTTTACCAATGAATCGTGGGAAACTTGACTTATCCACCGTATAAACGAACGCAACGAACGTCACAAGATACTATCGAGTTTCTTCTTTTTTTTTTTAATATTCATTGTTTTTTCAATCCCTTCGAGTCCGAAGCTAATTTTCCGTCGAAAAAATTGTCATTTTTCTCAACCGATCGGACAATTTTTCTAATCATAATTTTTTTGTTTACTATATATAAATACTTCGTTACTCATGAACCGTCGGCAACTTGACTTGTCCACCGTATAAACGAGTGCGACGAGCGTCACTCTCGAACGTCATAATATTTTACTTCAGCTGATGCGGCATAATAACTCGCACTCTTTTTTTTTTATTCTTTTTATCATCTCAGTCCCTCTCTGATCGTGAGTTTCTAAACGGC
Organism: Stenichneumon culpator; assembly: GCA_964017025.1. Classification (NCBI taxonomy): domain Eukaryota; kingdom Metazoa; phylum Arthropoda; class Insecta; order Hymenoptera; family Ichneumonidae; genus Stenichneumon; species Stenichneumon culpator. The sequence goes on along the minus strand of OZ024772.1, from coordinate 16,189,953 downwards.
GTATCGCCTCGTGAAACGTTCACGAGAGACGGCCACGCGCGCGCTACCCTTATAATTTTCTTCGTTCTGTGACCGAGCGCGGTGTCTCGTATCTCAGGTCAATTAAGGGGAACTCGTCCGAAACGACAAACACGTGGAAGACGGGGAAACGCGCGTGGCATCCCGCACTTCCCGACTGCCACCGATCTACTTTATGTACCCCGTGCACTCTTCGGTCGTGCAACACCGGATTATCCCGAAGAAATAACTCTTCTTCTTTTTTTTTGTCTTCTTCCCGCTCCGTCGCTCCTAGCGGATAAGCACAAATTTTCTCACGCTATTTTACTTCCCATTAGCTGTTAATAATTCACTCACATGAAATTGCAGAATTATCTACATAATAATAGAATTCATTTTGATTAGATTCGCATACCGATACTCACGAATCTATTGATCTATTGATCTATTGATCTATTGATCTATTGATCTATTGATCTATTGATCTATTGATCTGTTGATCTGTTGATCTATTGATCTATTGATCTATTGATCTATTGATCTATTGATCTATTGATCTATTGATCTATTGATCTATTGATCTATTGATCTATTGATCTATTGATCTATTGATCTATTGATCTATTGATCTATTGATCTATTGATCTATTGATCTATTGATCTATTGATCTATTGATCTATTGATCTATTGATCTATTGATCTATTGATCTATTGATCTATTGATCTATTGATCTATTGATCTATTGATCTATTGATCTATTTATCTATTTATCTATTGATCTATTGATCTATTGATCTATTGATCTATTGATCTATTTATCTATTTATCTATTTATCTATTTATCTATTTATCTATTTATCTATTTATCTATTTATCTATTTATCTATTTATCTATTTATCTATTTATCTATTTATCTATTTATCTATTTATCTATTTATCTATTTATCTATTTTTATCTATTTTTATCTAACGATTAAAGTAATTAATGTTATTCGTTAGTTTACTGGACTCACGTGGCCGTTATCGTCGAGCTGATTGTTCGTAAGTTTGAGCTTGTCGAACGAAACTGGTTGTTTCATCCAGTGAGCACCGCTCTGAGGACTCTCGGGATGCACGTGGATCCTGGGCGGTGAAACGGGATCGGCACGGCCTGCGACCACCCACGCGCTGCTGTGAAAAGCGTATCTGTATCTCTTGTCGTCACAGGGCACGAAATCCATGACGAGAAGATAATCCGTGTTTGGATCAAGTCCGAACACGCGACACTTTGGAGAAAAAAAGGTAAAATGAAAAAAATGTTGATTTTTATATAAATAAAAAAATGTAATTTTTTCAATATAAATTTAAAAAATGTAATTTTTTCAATACAAATACATTTTTTAAAATGTATATGAAGCAAAAAATATGAGATTTTTTTTCTGTTGAACGAAAATATCTACCTGAAAGGTGGGAAACATTCGTCTTCCGGCTTTGGTGACTATCATCTCCGTGCCAAGTTGATGAAACTCTTCCCAAAGGGGTCTGGCCTCGAGAGCTGCACCGGCGCCGACCAGAGCCGGATGAAGAGGCCTCTTCGAAGCTATCTCTTCCGACGGCGAGGAAGCGGTTCCGTCCTCGTGACGGTGGTGATTATTGTTGTTGTCGTTTCGCGTTTCGATCGACGAGGATGACGATATCGCCGATGACACTCGAGGCGACAGCGACGCGTCCGCTATGCTCGGACTTCGCGAACGTTTCGCCCTTCCGGCGCTCTGAAGACATGCTAAAAGAATTTTTTTTAGAATAAAGAATATTTTTTACAGTAAAGAAATATAAGTAAAGAAGTTATTTTTAGATCACAAAATATAAGTAGGGGTAAAATTGGGCAGTGGGGCAAAACGGGACAATAGGTCAAAAGGCAATTTTCCAATAAAAATTTGGACGCCCCATTTTGCCCCATCGATACATCTGGATTTCCTCCCCCGTTTTGCCCCACAGTACCATCCAAAAATTATTGGAAAATTGCGTTATGCCCCACTGTCCCATTTTGCCCCGCTCTTCCCTACAAGAAAAAAATCCAACGCGACGATCCCGAATAATCTTCTTCACTTCCCGGGAGACTCCGATAGCTCGAGACTTAAATTGGGCTTGAAGATAATTCCGAGAAGTGTCTCTGTGCAGAGCAATGTAATACAAGCAGATTAATCTTCGGCACGTCGAGGAGAGTTTAATGCATCTTGGTTTAGAGGGTTTATAATTCACCGCAACGCAAGTTCGTCCCAGACCTGTCCGGCAACGAAATTTGGAAAACGGGAGAAGATCGGAGCGAACGTGGCGCAACGGAAGAAGAGAAGATGAAGATGAAGAAGAAGATATAAATCGTGTTGGGGTTTGCGCGGATAGTACATAGTTCAAGTCGCAAGTCGGGAGTGAGGTACGAACAGAGAGTCTTCCAAGTTTCGGCATCTTTGCACATGGGAAAGTACAAGAGAAATTTTGTTTCCTCGCGCCTCGGCTGCAGGTAGTCTGCGCGCGCATCTGTCGGTGTAGCTTCTTCTCGTTCACCCCTCTCGAGAATGCAATGAAACTGCTGGAAGTACTAACGTTAAGTGCCCGGGGTTCGGAGGGCCCCTCTGCTGCATCAGCCACATAACACGGGGATGCTTACGAACAAACGGAACTCGGTCGAGGCTAATAAAAGAATAAAGCGAGTCCCTCGGCGAGAGTCTCGGCTTCGCGGCAAAGTTAAAATTGGCCGGTACGCCGATCTCTTCACACCCGAAATCTTCGTTTTTACCGATTCACTTGCGATAATGCTCCATAAAAAGTCGAGTATCTTGGATGAAGTCACTAGAAAGTACTTTTTTGATAACTGTTATGAATTGATGTAGTATTAATTTATACAGCTATACAGCTATACAGTTATATTCAAAGTATTGTATGAAGCAGAGGAAGATTAAATAATTTAAAAAATTCTCGGCACTGATCAACGGTTTTAGTTAATAAGCTTAAACGTTTCGTATTTTTTCTTTTTTTCTTTAACGTGGCTGTGTCACTCATCGTCTTTTTCTTTTGTCGAGCAATCAACCCTTTTCATCTTTTCGCTGAAGCGGTGAGTCTCGTCTTGGGGGCAAAATTAAAATGCTCCGTAAAACGTCGAGTACCTTAGATAAATCCACGAAAAGTATTTTTTATTTTATATAACTATTGTCAACTTATACTGTATACTGCTATACAGCTGCACTGTTACGCTATAGATATATTAAGCAGAGCAAGATCAAATAATTTTTAAACATGCCCGAAACTAATCAACCGCTTTCGTCAACGCTTCGTAAAATGTTTCTTTGAACGTCAATATTTCACTCATTGTCTTTTTATTACGCCGAGAGTCAGCTGTACAGTTATATTCAAAGTATTATATCAAGGAGAGCAAGATTAAATAATTTAAAAAAGCAGACACTAATTAAGGGTTTTTGTTAATTAGCTCAACGGTCCGTAATTTTTTTTTAACTTGGATAATTAACTCTGCGTCTTTTTGTTTCGTCGAGCAATCAACCCTCTTCATTGTCTCGCTGACGCGGTGATTTTTGAAGATCTCTCAACCCCTTTGCGACTCCATCTCGCACCAATCGTCGCTCTCGTCACTCGCAATTTCTCGTTACACGATACGCACAGCTAACGAGTCGGCGAATCTCGCTTTTTGGTCTTTCAACTCCTCACCACTTCCGATAGCTTTTAAACCACCGGGGGTGGGGGGGGGGGGGGGGGGGGGGAAGGTGATAAACTTATCAAGCGCCGCTGTCAGCCTGTCAGCGGCCAGTTTCTCTAACACCCGGTCCTATAATCCTCTCAGCCACTATCTTACTATGTAAGCCCCGAGCAATGCGCGAGCCATTGCAGGACAAATTATTTCGCGCGTATCGTAAAGCATCTTATCACCTTCCATTTGCTGCATCGGCGAAGGTACCGTCGCCAATTGCTGGGCCTGCTGCTGCTGCTGTTGCTGCTGAAGATGATGATTGTGATGATGATGATGGTGCTGATGAAGGTGCGACGGCCATTGCTGGTAGCAACAATCCGTCGCCATGTCGTGCCTCGGATCGTGCTGCTGCTGCATCGTTGCTCGATTCGCCAGCAATATTTGCTTATATATTTTTAATATCTTCCTTTTTTTCTTATTAAATTTCGCAAAAAATCGTATCAACGAAACACGGAGTTTCGCACTCTTCCTCGACGCTTCCGGTGTCCCCGGCGAAGAACAATCCCTGTTAGAACACCTTCCCACTCGAAGCTTCGACCATCAATTTAATAAATGAAGTGCAATATTTTTTGATATATTTTTAATATCTTCTTTTTTTTGTTCTTATTAATAAATTTCGGGAAAAATCGTATCAACGATAGACGAGCTTCCGCGGTCCCAGGTGAAGAACAATCCCTGTTAGAACACCTTCCCACTCGAAGCTTCGACCATCAATTTAATAAATGAAGTGCAATATTTTTTGATATATTTTTAATATCTTCTTTTTTTTGTTCTTATTAATAAATTTCGGGAAAAATCGTATCAACGATAGACGAGCTTCCGCGGTCCCAGGTGAAGCACAATCCCTGTTAGAATATCTTCCCACTCGAAGCTTCGACGACCAATTTAATAAACGACCCGCAATATTTTGTTCATATTTTTAAAAAATATCTTCTTATTTTGTTTCTTCTCAACAAAATTGCGAAAAATCCTATCAACGAAATACCGAGCTTCGCACTCTTCCCCTAAACTTTCGTGTCGCCAGGTGAAGCACAATCTCTGTTGGAATATCTTCCCACTCGAACCTTCAACAATCAATCTAATCGTTTCGATTGAATCGATCGGACTCTTCTTCAATCATCACTCGCGACACGCGGCTCTCGACAAATCCATTTAAAATCACCATCGCTAATGTCTCTTCCGCCGAGCCGTTAGCACGTAATTATCGTCTTCGCGATTTACCGCATCGGGCTCGTGCGTGCCGTACAGGGTACATCGCTAACGGGCGCGCATCCTGGGAGTGACGAATGCCAGCGAAGACAAGCCCCACCTTAACAGTCACCCGACACGACCTCACGAAAAAAAAACATACGACAATCCCGACGAAATTCGCGCACCGGCCGCGAAGATAGAGTTCTGAAGGATCGCAATCAGCGGCATCGTCGCTCGTCCGCCGGTCGGCGTCGAGGACGTCTTGACCGAGTATCCGACGTCGGTCTCGGGTTCATGATCGCCACCGAGGATTCCGCGGCTTAACTCACGGATCCGCGAACGCGACACGTCCTCACCTCGATGCCGGTTCGCTGACAGGAAGCGAAGATTCTCGGTCCGCGGAGCTTTCGCGCACTCCTCCGTATCGCGATATTCGCCGCCCGGCCGATAATCGAGGAGACAAACACGAGGGTGGAAAACCGCGACGGGAAGAGAAGACGACGATTGAACTAGGAGGAGATCGACGACGTACCGACGGACAGACGTTCTCCGCGCGAGTGACTGCCCCGAAGATCTTATCATCGGTCCATCAGTCTCTTCTCTCCCTCTCGGTCCTTCTCCCTCAAGCTTTTCTCATACTAATACCGTAACCGCGTATCCACCACTCTTCTTCAGCCTCTTTCCGTCGGTCCGACGATTCTCCTCCCTCTCACACTCCTCTTTTCCCCGTCTCGTCTCTCGGCTCTTCTCGAGCGAGCCTCTCTCGCTCGCTCCTTCTTCTTCGCTTCCGTGACGTCCGCGTCGCGGCATCTTCCTCCGGCTTCGGGGAGTCGTCAGCCCCGAAGACGCATTCGGGTGAGGACCGCAGAGGCGTGTTTTCTCCGTGAAAATCATGGAAAATAAGGCTCTCTGATTTCAGTCACTCGACACAGTGCGCTGGTCCACACAGCGAGGAGATCCGCGTCGTGTGTCGGGAGCGAAGATACGCCCTTCTGGCAAAGAAGATATACTTTGAGGCGGCGAGAAGGGTACAGCAATTGACCGGTGACAGAAATTAGCCTAAGAAACGGCGTATCGGCCACTCTTCTTCAGCCTCTTTCCGTCGCTCTCACGATTCTCCTCTCTCTCGTAGTCCTCTTTTTCTTCTAATCATTCGGCTCTTTTCCGTCGCTTCTTCTCTCCTTCCTAGTAGAGTCATTTTAAACTATAGTGACATGTGTGTAGAGGCGCTACAGAAAACGCAGAATGGGGCAATAAGAACAATATTGACGGTGAATCGATACACACGAATCGAAGACATGCTGCATGTACTAGAATTCATGAGTGTAAAGCAGCGAATGAAATACAATTTTAGAAGTAGAAGTACAAAGTATGCAAAGAAAACGTTCACAAAGAAGAAGAATGAAATACAACGTTCTATTGCTAGTTTATAAAATGAAAACCGTATGACTCCAATGTATCTTGCGGATGAAGTGAAATTAATTGAGGAAGGGCATCGATATCCACCTAGAAATAGGCATAATATTGATATTAAAGCCGCGCGAACGACAACCGCGGAGGAATCTGTCGTATATAAAGGGTTTGAAATGTTTAACAAACTGCCGAGAGGAATGAAAGAAGAAACATGTTTGTCGTTTCAAATGGAGTCTCAAAGAGTACGTTAAAAATGAATCACCAGTGTAGGAAACGACGAATAGCGTATAAGAATAGTATGTAAAATGTATGAACCTTTTGTAGTATGTAAGATGTGTGAACCTAAGACCAAAAGATGTATGAACCTTTTGTCAAGTAACTCAAAGCTAAATAAATGCATTTATTCATTCATTCATTCCTCGTCTATCAGCAGTGAAGATACGCCTTACTGGTAAAGAAGATATACTTTGTGGAGGTGAGAAGACTACAGTAATTGGCCTAAGAAACAGCGTATCCGCAACTCTTCTTCAGCCGCTTTCCGTCGCTCCGACGATTTTCTTTCCTCTCGCACTCTTCTTTCCCATCTAAGCTTCTCGCTTCTGCTTCTTCTTCTTCGATTCCGTGGCATTCGCATCGCAGCATCTTCCTCCTGCTTCGTGAAGTCTTCAGTTCCGAATACGCATTACGCTGAGTACTCCCCTCAGCGACGTTATGGTGTGTTTGCTCTCTGAAAAACATAAAAAATAGACCTCTCTGATTTCAGTCACTCGGTATAGTGCGCTGGTCCATACTGCGAAGAGATACGCGCCGACAATCAAAGAAGATACACCAGTCTGGTAAAGAAGACATACTTTGAGAAGTGAAGATACGCCCGTCTGGCAAAGAAGATATACTTTGAGAAGTGAAGATACGCTCGTCTGGCAAAGAAGATATACTTTGCGACGGCGAGAAGACTTCAGTAATGGACCGGCCACAGAAATTAGCCTAAGAAACTCCGACTAAAGGAAGCTAACGCAGTATGCCAATAACCGGTGCTCTGGCAGTGTTCTAAACTGCCAATAACTGTCGAGAAGCTGCAGTTTCTCGAACATCTGGGTGTCTTTCGCTCCGGTTCGGATTCCGTCTCTCTTCTCCGCGTTTGATACCCGGTGCGTTGTGGAAGAGAAGAGATCGGAGTTCTGTCCGCGAGAGACTTTGCCTTCGTTTTGGCTCGGTTTCGTCTCCGTCCTTCTCCTCGGCGTTGGCTTCGCGGTGCGCTGTGGAAAACAAGAGATCGGGGGTTCGCACGCGAGAGACGATCTCCGTCTCCGTTCGTCGGGCGGACGAGGAGAAGATCTCTTGGCCCGCCAATCGCCATCGTCGTTTTCTTCTTCTTCTCTCGCTCTCGGAGCCATTCGGGTACAGCGTTGTGGGGGTGAGAGCCCGGTTATCCCCAGTGGCGGAAGTGCCGGGAGAGAGAGGGATGAATCTAGGAGTGGTTTGCCGTGGAACCTCCTACGAAAAGTACACCCACGCGATACGCATTCATCGGCACGGTGTGTGTGTATCCGCTTTGGCACGCACTCTAAGCGTCTTGCTCGGAGCCGTTCGGTTTGATCTTGCGGCTGGGCTCTCGGGGCTTCGACTATCCCGGGGCGGAGCCTGGGACACCGGAAGAAAGCTCGCTCACGTGGGGGTCCGTTAATTTTTTATTATCTTCCGCGCGCGAGGTTGAATCGCTGGATTGCTTCTCTTTTTTTATTATGTTCAATACTTTTATCTTCACGGTCGCGCACCGATTGTCACGCTGCTAAACAGCTCGTCGCCTCGTGGATAGTCTTCCTTTTTATTACGTGAGAATAAGCCGGGTTTGACATTAATCGGCCATTCGTACTCACCATTTACTCGATGGCTTTCCGGTTCGAAGATATGTTTCGACTTTCAAGCTATGATAGGTTCGCTTCATTTTTTTTTTTTTTTTTTTTTTGCCACTTACAATGTATAGCTTCCTTTTGTTTTATCGGAACGCTTTTTTATGGAATACCGATTTGTTGTTGAAGAAATTGATCGAAGTTGGAGGAGAGATTCGTCCACGTCGCGCCATAATGCGTTAAAAAGCCGAACGACGGGAGAATGAAGATAAAAAATAAACGCTTGGTAGCTCTCTTGAAACGGCTTGTAAGACTCGAAGCTATTTGGCTTTTGGCTTGGCAGCCAAGGGAAGGCGGGGTCCTCAGGCTCGCGAAACTCTCGGCCCAACAAATTAGTACGCATAGCGTACGAAACTTACTCCGTTTCTCACCTCCTTCCGTTCCTCTCCTCCTCATCTTTCTATCTTCTTTTCATCGTCTCTCCTTCCGAGACATCGTCGTTTTTTTTTTTTTCTCGACGCATCCCACGCAATCCATGCGCTCCACTCGAAACTCTGACTAATTCGTCCGATTTATTTCTAAACGAGTGACAAACGCAACCAGATGCCGAAATAATAATATTATTATTATTCGTATTCTGTACGATCGTCGGGACAGTTGCTTACGCAGGTCGCGAGAGTTGGAAATTCGTGTAGGTTGCAGTTTGATAGAAATGTACTGCGTGGAATGGAATTTACGTTTGCGAACGGCATAAAATACTTGTCTATGAATGTATAATATTGAACATATCATACCGGTGATACATCACTTCCGGTTCGAAAGTCTAATTTTTCAACCGGAGTGACGCCATACCGGAAATACGTCACTTCCGGTTTGAAAATTTCGTGTAACAACCGGAAGTGATGTCATACCAAAATTACGGCACTCCTGGTCGAAAAATGCGATTTTCAAACCGGAAGTGACGTATTTCAGGTATGGCGTCACTTCCGGTTTGAAAATTTCATTTTTCGACCGGAAGTGACATTAGACCAGAAATGCGTAACTACCGGCTTGAAAATCTCATTTTACGTTCGAAATGACGTCATACCGGAAATACGTCACTTCCGTTTGAAAAATCAAGTTTTTAAACCGGAAGTTACGCATTTTCGGTATAAATTCACTTCCAGTGAAAAAATGAGATTTTCAAACCGGAAGTGAAGAAATCGGCCTTGCAGCGCCATCTGTCGTATGCAAGGGTCATATAGTGTCTCTACGTCCTAGTTAATTTTCGCCGGAAATGAGTTTCAGCTGAAACAAGTTTGCCGCAAACTATAACATAACCTACAGTTCCACCGGACTGGTTAGGTTGGCGAAGTGGGTTAAAAAAAATAATAATAACACATATATTCGAAAAAACGTCGCGAAGGAATTTATAACTGGACGTCATTGACACTAAGGAACGTTGCGTTACATTTTGTCCCATTCCCAGTTTTCGATCGAATGAACTACCCAGACACTCAAAATTCGTGACGAATCTTTTGCGTATAAACAACGTGCGAAGAGCCTTGTTGTCCCGACAGTCACGTATCCTTCACGTTATGCTGAGAAACATTGTCGTTGGGTTGTCTGGAGGTGTGGACAGCGCCGTTACTACTCTTCTACTCAAACGAAAAGGTAACATCTTCACCTGTTATTTATCGTACAATACGAGGCAGAATTACGTCCGCGTCGTCTGCGATTCTCAACTTGACCTTGGGAAGATTTAAACCAAACCCCCCCCCCCCCCTCCTCGGTTTTCACAGGTTTCAACGTTACCGCCGTTTTCATAAAGAACTGGGACACCATAGACGAGACCGGCGAATGCTTCGCGGAAAAAGAATACAAGGATGCAGAATGGGTCGCCAAGAAGTTGGACGTTCCACTCGTCCGTGTTGATTTTGTTAAGGAGTACTGGAACGATGTGTTCAGGTACATAGGTAATGTGAGAAATGTAAAAAAGAAATTTTATAGGCCGGACAGTGTAACGAGCTTCATAATTTTTTTAGCTACCTGCTCGACAGCTATCAAAACGGACATACTCCGAATCCGGATATAAAATGCGATAGCAAGATAAAGTTTGGCTCTTTCTATCGATTTGCAAGAGACAATCTCAAGGCAGACGCAGTTGCGACCGGTCACTACGCCAGAACATCTTTCGGACCTTACCTTGAAGGGTTCAAGCCGAACACCGGTAAGTTTGCTCTGAATGCCTACTTCGGCGATCGTACAATCGTACATAAACTGTGAGAAGCATTTTGTGTGGATTCCAGATGTGAAACTGCTGCAGGCCTTCGATCCTGACAAGGACCAAACATTTTTCATGTCTCAGGTGGAGCAGGAACCCCTCAGAAGATGCATGTTCCCTCTGGGCGAATATCAAAAGCGGGACGTGAAAAAAATCGCGGCCGAAGCGGAACTCGACGTGGTGCTGCGAAAGAAGGAGAGCATGGGCATCTGTTTCATAGGATTGCGTAACTTTCAGCAATTTATATCAGAGGTGAACGAAACCGTTTATCGTGAACTGGCTGTAATCATGGTGTCCCGTGGTTCCTGAAATTCTAAGACCGTTAATAAGCCTGAATATGTCCATGATTTTTTTTTTTAATCCTGGAAACGTCCTCGATTTTCTTGTTTGTTTTTTGTAGATACTTGGAATTTTTTTTCTATGTACACAACCTAATTATTCAATGATTTACCGGTGCAATTGAGAATCAGTATTCGTGATCGCGCGATCGAAGCCCGAGTACCCACGTGGTACGAAATATTTTCAATTACTTCAATGATACGTTCGTTAATCTTTCTGAAACATTGAAAATTTTATTGAGACTATTAAATAAAGTCATTCTGAGTGGTTACTTTTCGTACGACTAAAAGTTTCGGAAAAATTGTATAGTGTTATATTTGGAACCTTTACCTGACATCATGCAGTGTTGGAGAGAGAGGGAACTCTCGGAGTTAACTGGGTTTGTTTTTTTTTTTTTTGTTGATCCAAAGTACGTGGAGAACAAGCCGGGTAATTTCGTTGACTTGGAGACCGGTTCCGTGGTCGGAAAACACGAAGGTATTCATCATTGGACTTTGGGACAGAGGTGTCGGATCGCTGGCGGTTCCAGGCCATACTTTGTTTTCCAAAAGGACGTCAAGACCAATGAAATATTAGTGGTGAGTGGCGACGAAAATGTACGCGATTAACGAAGATTGTAACGTACGATATTTGCATAGTCAAAGTTTCGTATAGGTCCCGGGAACCGACCATCCAGCGCTGTACACTCAGCTGGTTGTGGCGTCGAAGCCTCATTGGATCTGCGAGGAGCCGGATGAATTCAAGAACGGTCAGGTGCTCCGATGCGACTTCCGATTTCAGCATCGACGTCCCTTAAGCTCTTCCATGGCGTACAAAGGTTCGAATGATACATTGATCATTCGCGTGGATAATCCGCAGAGGGCTGTTACACCGGGACAGGTGAGGCCTGAAAATCCAACGTTTTAAGACGGGTGGAGCGCTTGACACTAGTCAAATGAGTGCTACATTTTTAAAGTCATCTGTACAAACTCTTCCGCATGCATTGATTATAGTGATGATTATTTGTATCAAAGCAGTCCTTAACGTTGAAAAATCATTAATTGCAATGAATTTGCAAAAATAGTAACTGGGTTTTCTAATTTTTCGAAAGGGTACTCTCAGTTTTTCGAAGAATAATCTGTCATTTCTGCCCGATTTGAATATATTATGGCTCATTGTTTTCGTTGAAAGATACTCTACGAATTCAGGATCTAGACATTCGATAGTGTTTTCCGTTTAAATTTCCGAATAATTTCGTAGATGGATAAACAAAAGGTTGTAATTTTTAAACGGAAAATACTATGGAGTATCTGGATGGTGAATTCGTGGAGAATCTTTCAAAGAAGAGAATGAACCGTGATACATCGAAATCGAGCAAAAATTATAGATTATTCTTCGGAAAAAAACTGAACGAATATGTACTTTTTTGAAAATTAGGAGAAACCACTCAATATTTTTGCAAATCCATTGCAATTAATGTTTTTCTACATTTTTGACATCAGCTGTAATACAAATAAACATACACTATAATCATCAGATGCGTAAACGTTTGTATAAACGTCTTTAAAAATCAAGCACTCATTTGACTAGTGTGAAGTACTCCAATCTCCTTAAATCTTCAACGATAAGACTATTATTATTGTGCATACGATCTACGTCTTTTTTGCAGTTCGCCGTTTTGTACAAGGGCGAGGAGTGTCTGGGCAGCGCGACGATACTCTATCCAGGTCCATCGCTCCATTCTCTTCGCCAAGAGCTTCCAGCGTCTGTAAAAACGGTTGAAACACCGGTTGAGACACCGGTTCAAACACCGATGCAGAGCGTGAAATGCAACTAGGACTCAAAGTTAAAAACAAATTCAAATAAAATAATTGTAGATAGTCGAATGAGATGACAAGTTTTATTTGTGGTCGACAAATCAGATGCTGCTTGTGGAAACGTTCGAAACTATGCCGCTGACTGGAGATACGTCCGTCGCAACTATTTCATGAATTTTCCGAGTTGCAAAGACTCGGCCCAGCTCGAGCTGGTGACTCGAAGGCATCCGCCGGTTTCCACGTGCAACGGAACTTCACCGTTCGTTTCGAACACCTGCCGGTTGCCCGAAGACGGGTACGTTCCGTCCAGGCTCTCGTCGATACACAACTCGTGTCCCTCCAGATTCAATTGCACATTGTTCTCCCTCGGAACAACAAGATGAACAGGACCTTCGGAAACGATGCGGGATTTCCCCATGAGCCTGACGAGCTGAATCTTCGTCCCGCCGTTCTCCAGTCTTGCTTGCAAAGAGCCGTCCAGACAAGCTGCGGATAAACGGTAATCCGGAAATTATTTTTCGTAACGCATGCGCGTAAAATTCCGCTTTCCGTTCGTGTGAAGTAAGCACAGGAAGGTTCTTTTTCCATCGCGCGCGCGAAAAATACTGCACATGTGTACAAACGCAATATGGTCTTTTTCCCGCACTAGTGCGAGAAAGTACCTTTCTGCGACTATTCCCAAAAACGAAAGGCGTGATTTTCGTGAATTAGTGAATGGCACAGAAAGGGGAGTCTTGACTCGTATGAATGCATTTCCACACTCGTCAAGAACTCACTTTCCGCGCTCTTGCCATACAAATAATTATTGCCAACCCTCAATGGACCATTAATTCGTCCCGCTCATTACTCACTGATATTGAGGAAACCCTTTCCACTTATATCAACCGTGGAGTCCATGTGGAGATTGTTCAAATTCATATTTCCGTCGACACTAGTGAATTTCGCTATTTCGCAATAATTGCTTCCCAAGGTCACGTCTCCGTTTTTCGTCGTCATTTCCAGACTCGTTCCCAAGCATTTTTCGGCTGAGATGGACTCGGAGATTAAAAACATCAAAAATAATTGTTTCATCATCAATTTAACCGACCCGTTTATCATCCGGCATAACTTACCCCGTTCTCGGTGGTCGCAATCGCGATATTTCCTTGCAGACTCCCGCTCAGATTTACGGAGCCACCGCTCGTCGATTTCAGTGTTATTTGTTTGCCCTGCAACTTCGCACCAGTTATGTTCCCCCTCTCAGTCTCCACGTTTATCGAGTCCGAAACCATGCTTGAGACCTTGACACTCGAGTCACCCACGGTTCGCACATCCACGTCTGCAACAGAGACATTACGAGTCGACGATAGTTCGTTTTTCTTTTCTTTAGTGTTAGACACCAAAGATTTTTTTTTTTTTGCTGTAAAAAAAGGGCAAAGTATATTTGCATATGGCTTCCTCATTTATTACAATTTTGCGCATAGCTTTTTCCATGAGAAAGTTTGCTGGTCAATTTTTGGCTACCTCATAGAGGAAGCTAGGTACAAAATTGTAACAAATGAGAGCATATGCAAATTGCATGTGCAAAAAAAAACAAAAATCAAAATTCCGTACAATTTGATTCGCTTGGATAGATTTTGGCCAAATTCAATACCAAAGGGCTTTATTATTCATGTTTTTATATTTATGCAGTTTTAAGATCATAGCTCAAAATTTACGCAAGTTGGAATTACCACAGACATGTTTTTTTTTTCAATTTCAAATCGCGTAATCTCAGGACGGTACCGCGACCGTTCCGGCGCGGTGCCGTCATTTTTCTATCTGGGTTTGGTATTAAATTTGTCGAAAATTGATCTGACCGATTAAATTTTAAGGGATTTTGAGATTTGAATGTTTTGAAAAAAAAATGTAACTCATGACCCGAATTTCTGAATAAAAAATCACGCTGACAGCATATAACGCTATATAATAAATAAATAAGGTCCAGTTTAGTAATCAGCGGTGAAGAACAGATTAAAAATTGCCTCGAAACGACAAAATCCGCAAATTTCAGTTAACGATTTTCTACAATAAATTATGCCATAAATGTTGACGGTTTCAATTATTTTCTCGCAAAGACGTAGTTAGTACGAATCGGTGTACGATGTTTAAACATACCGTACTGAATCGGCGCTTCGACGAGAAAAAACGCGTCGCCGGGGCAGTCAAGTTTCCCGAGCTCGCTCGCCTTTATCTTGCAGCAATCGTCACCGACTTCGATCGATACGAATTCATTATCGTTCCGCTCGCCGATCTCCCTCCTCGTCGAGAGATTGACGAGAAGAGTGTCCATGTCCGGATACTCGTGCGGATCCGTCGGCTTGACTTCGACGTTCCACGGCACGTCGATAACCAATTTTCCATACTGCTTTACTCTCCTCGATGTCTCTTGGACGACAAACGGCGAGGAGTCGCAGAGACCGCGCTTTATCAGCCCGACAAACGGCGCGTTATAATTCAACGTTCGATCGAATCGACCGGAACGTAAAAACCACCTCAAGCAGGCTAGGTTCGGCTTCATCGTTGCATCGTGTGTGAACCAGTGTGAACGATAGCCATGTGCGAAGAAGGTCGCCCTGTACAACATTCGTGTGTTCAACAGTCGGCCACATATACGTGGAGGGGAGCGGTAGGTCGGGAACTGCGTAAAGCGGTAGTAACGAGAAAGAGTGGGGGGAGGAGGAGGAGTGGGGGAACGAGTGGGGATGTAGCGATCGGACATTTGCCGCGAATCCGGGTAGAGCGGATAGCGTCGTTCTCGTGTTCGTTCGTCGTGCAGTTTCCTTTGCGCGTCGCGTACCTTCGCTTTCCCTCTCATCCTCTCGCGTTCCCTCGTCGCGCTCGTCGTGTCTCTCTCCGACTCGCACGCTCGCGCGCCACCGTACTTTCTCGATTCACCGCAAAAAAATCCCTCGCGTTCTATCGTGAGAACAAATAAATAAAAGTAAATAGTAAACATTATCGTTTAATCTAGAACTACAAGTGCCGGCCGCGTTTAGTGTTGACCGCCTCGCGTTGTATGTTCGAAATAAAAGCTGCTACTGTTTGTTGTTAGACTTACGATATATATATATATATAGATATACATTATATATATATACACACGGTTGTAATAATGGCAGTGGTGAGCGAGGGCATTTTGTATCAAGCAGGAATAGCGCCGTCTTACGTGTCGTCGAGCGGTTATTACGGTTACGTGCCGCCGTGCCCTATCGCGGATTACGAAAACGTTGTACGTCGTCAACAGCTCGGCCGACTCGTAGAGGCCAACGACCAGACAGCGTCGATCGCCGTTTCAACGGGCGACTGGACACTGTCGTCAGCCTCGTTCCCAATGCCGGTTGCGATTGACAATCGTCACCAGCAGCAGCAGCAGCAACAGCAGCGTCAGCAACTGAATAATCAACAGCTCATATGCCTTAACGGTTCCGCTATGGAAACTGACGAGGATGATAACTGTCGTAGCGAGTACCTCGGTGTCTCGCGATGCCAGAATAACCATTGCGTGATTCCAGAGGCCGCGGGGCGTCCGTACGGGAACGGCTGCGAAAGATTCTACCGGGTGGCCGAACAGCAACGGCCGGAGGCGTACGGGCGCGGGAACCGGAAGCGCAACAGTGCCGGCGATCCCGCGCATCTCCTCGCCGCCGGCCAACCGGCCAATCACGCAAAAAGATCGCGACAAGGTAGGAGAGAATTTAAATTTGCGCTTTGGGAGAAACTGTACGGAAATAATATTTTAACCACCCGATGACTCATTTGCCGATCGAATTCTATCTTTGTCCACCGAGCGATTCGCCGGGGTTAACTGGCTGGACAAGGTGGTTTCGTTTTGTAAGGAACGGACGAACGCGATTTGCCCACGGAGAAATGTTACGAAAGACCGCAGGTGTGATCTCGATGCGACCACGAGCTACTCTCATTCGTCACGATGTTATTAACGATTATGTATGGGGCGCTCCGTACCATTTCGACACGAGTCTCTAAGTTGCTTTTTTAAGTTTAAAAAAAGTCTGGAAAAATCTGAAAAAAAATTCTAAACACGCAGCGCTGCGTATAAAAATTGTCAAGCCATAATCCATAATCGACTGATTTTATTCTTATATTTATCTTCAGTTTTTTTTTTTTTTTTTTTAACAATTAGAAAAAAGAAGGTGATGCTCGCCCACTCAGGTCATAACTTCAAATTTTTAAATATATGACAAGATTTTTCATAAGTTTTTAGATTTTTTAATTGTGACGATCAATAAGACCATTTTTTTTACCACGAATAACGTTTTTAACTCTCAAAGAGTTAAAACTGGCCCAATGCAAGATGCGAAGGGTTGGGCCCAGGTCAAAATGATATGGAAAGCCCCATATAAATTATAATTTATTTATTTTCGACAAATTTGATGATAAGGTAGTGGACTTTCCTTTCAGAGACGGTGGTAACGGCAATGTTCGCAATGGTTCCGGGTATTCAGGAAAGCGTGGATCGTCCTCGCTGCATTATGAGCAGGCACGACTGAGCGATATCGGAGAATTTGGAGTTTACAGGCTGAGAGAGAGTTTCAGCGACTCGACGAGTTCGATCGTCGAGGGCGACTGCCGTACGGCGGCCGGTAACTATGATGATATTGGTCGATCGGAACCGGAGCCTCCGTGCATCGTAGCGACGAATTGTTGTGACGAAAAATTCGGCGATAGTTACTTAGATTACGAGATAATGTTGATGGAGACGCACGGATGCTCCTCGTATCATTATGGTGAATGCCGACGCTTAGATTACGATTTTGCAGAGGCAGAATTCTAAAACTGCCTTGGAGTTGAGTGGACGAACTCTCTGTCTCGCTGTGCCTCGATAGAGGGACAGAGAACCACCCGCCTTTAAACTACAAAAATAAGTTCACTGTTTATACCCGACTAGCGTACCAACTCCGTTACGGAATTTATGAGTAAATACGAAATATCTAACATTTAAGCGTGTATGGAATCAATAAATATATACTTTTCTATTTAAATCGCTTTACCTTTTGTTTCTCATCACGAGCAAGAAGTATCGGTAATGATTATTGCGACGACGACGTTAACTTGTCGACGATTATTGTTTATTCGATTTTTTCACGTCGATAGATCGATGATACTTCCGATGTTCCGAAACACATTGTTACAACTCATTAACGGCGAAACGGTTGCCGAAATTGCCAAACGGGCCTCAATCGAACTCTTCTCTTACGTAGCGCTAAAAAAAAAAATAGTTAAGCTCGATGAACGCGATAAAAATAAAATGCACGATTATAGCGATGCTATGCGATGCGATGCGAAGCGAAAATCCGCGAGACTTCGTGAATAAGTACCCCACCGATGCGGAACAGTAGTATAAAAGTTTGAAGTCGTCTTCTGGTCCTATCATAGTGAATAGTTGATTGAAAAAACATTTCTCAGCCGCACTCGACGCGATGGATTATCGCGCGTGTTTTGTTTTGTTTTTTGTTGTTTTTTGTTATGGAATTTCGTAAACGTGCACATCGCAGGCTAGTGATGGAAGAGACGAGTGGGTATTCTGTCGAGTATAGAATTTTCCATCATCGCTCCCTCGTCGTCTACGTCGATGCAGTTTGGTGCTTCTCTGGCAGTTTCAAGGGCGACCGCACCCTGCGCCATGGCTCCGTGACTCTCCCCATTCTCGTCGCCCTCGTTATTTTCATTTTCCTGAGATCCCTGAGGAAACGCATTTGTCGAACAGTGACGAGTTATCTGACCGCCGAGACGAGTAAGAAAATGAATAACTTACTTGTTGACTGCTCGTTGCTTCGGGTCTCGACTGATCGGCCTCGGCCAAGTCCTCGTTGTACCCCGGTGTGAGAGACGATGCCACGGAAATTGCGTTTATATTCTCGAAGGGCATCGCAGCCTGAGAACAAAAAAAAATCGTTCGATTCTTTTATAATAATAATAATAATAAATCGATTGATTTACAATAATACCGGTAGTGCCGAGTAATTTGTAGTTCTGGATAAAAAAATCACCTCCAGTTCGAAGTGATCCACCGACGGTGGAGGCCCCGACTGCTGCATCTGTCCCGAGGAGTGAACGGGCACTAGGAACTCAGTAAGCAGCAATTGATTCGCCGCGTTTGAGGGCGGCAACGCGCTCGCTTGCGCCCCGAAGTCCGAGTCGGAGTCTTCATCACTTGACTGGCCAAGAATACCGTTAGTAAGGATTTTAACTATCTTTATATATTTTATTTCAGTCGGTGCGAAAATGGGAGTTTTACGCACCGGAAGTGTGCGTAAAGCCCTAATTTTCACACCATAAAAAAATGTTCGCTTTACCGCACTTGTATCGCAAAGTATTATACTGGTTGTTACCATTTAGATAGTAAAAATGTTAAATAAATGTTGATTTTTTCATGACTCCCGCTGAAGTAGTGGCATCTAAATAAAATTAGCCAGTACCGAAATATCTGTGACACAAATATTGCTAAATTCTCACTGTCTATTTTGCCCTGTTCACCTACCAGAGGATTCCTTGGCGGTTGGGCGTCTTGAAGGTCTCTCAAAGATCTCAACAGGCGCACGCGCAGTCTGTAATCGTCAGTGATTGTTTTTATCTCCCTGAGGATGTACACCAAGTATTCCGGCCTTTTTCTGTTCGCCGCTATCAGAGATCTGAGGGTTTCTCTCATCTCCCCGCTGAAAAATCGATAAAACGATAACTCAAAATGCATTCTCGTTGAATTGCAATTGTCGACGAAGGATTTTTCTTGCCTCATGTGCCGCATCGAATACACGTCCTCGTTGCTCTCGGGCACCGGACGGAAGGAGGAATGAGCTTCGTCCCAAAAGTTGTCGACCTGTTGCTGCTGAGAGGCCGCCTCGTTCGACAAAATATTGCTCCGCGCAACGGGAGTTTCCCTCTCTTGGGTCTGCAAGTTCGACTGAAGTTGAAGATTCAACGAGTACTGAGCCTCCGCGCTTGAGATCGATGGCAGTGGCAAGTTGTCGGCTCCGTGGTCCCGATTACGCTTGTCCCTTCTAAAAAAAAAAGAAAATGAAGAAAAATGTTAATTTTTTTTTTATGTGTCAATCTGTAAATTGTTATCAGGCATTTTCATTAATTTTGCGGAAAAAGGTACTTACACGATCGAACTGTTGACACTGCCACTTGCTGTGTTGGTGCAGCCAACCGAATTGCCCGACGGACCTTGCGCTGCATCCGTAACAGTCTTGAGATTTCCCGACAACAGATTTTGCCTGGAATAACTGGAAAAGCGGAAGGATGGAGTGCGAAGACCACGTCACACATATTTTTTTTTTTTGTAAATCAATCATGCCTCTCGATTAATTGTCGGAGTATGCAAGCTCTCGCGGACGCATTGCAATGGGGTATCTATCATGGCAAAAAAACGAAAACGAAAAAATTGTTTTTTAAAAAAAGATCAAAATAGTAATCACGATTTTCGTTTTGATCGCTTCGCAATTCGTCAGGAATCTTGTTAGTCTCAAGCGTAAACGAAAACTAAAACACAAAGCTTTGGGGCAGTTTTCGATTAGAGTGCTGGGAAATTTGTGAGTGCCTTCATCTCTGCAAACTCACTCTCTCTCTCTCTATCAATCAACCCGTTTACGTACCCAATATCTACCTACCCGTCGGTCTTTCGACTGTCTCCTACCTGCGATCGAGGAGGATGAATTTCGCGGCTGATTGATTCGTGAATGGGTTTAACAACAAACGATGAAAAATTTAAAAATTAAAAAACGGGCCGAGAAAAAAAAAGATGACCGTGAATGAGGATAAAGACCGTGAGAACGTTTATTGCTCAACGTGAAAGATACAGTTAATTTAATGATCGGGCTTTTCTGTTTCACACCGAAGCCGGAAGACCGAAAAATCCGTGTTGATAACAAACCACGAAGAACGAAACGAAACCGGAGAGGATTTATTTTATTTATTTTTTTTTAATTAAATGAGAATCACGTATAAGTGTTTCCTTGTCATGACTCTAATCGCTTTCTGTTTTATTTTACCTTCTAAAATTGTCCCAGTAGTTGTTTGCTCGATTGCCCGGCGGCACCTGATTGTTTAACTGTTGGTGACGATGATGCTGTTGTTGCTGCTGCTGGTGCTGCTGCTGGTGTTGCTGCTGCTGGGGCTGTTGCGGTTGCTGTTGCGACGAGGCGCTCGCGGAAGCGACGACTGGAGTGTGCGAGGGCGCCGGCGACGAATTCGGAAGCGAGACGAGATTCGGCAGCGACGAACTCGGCGGCAGCGAGACGTCCAACGTGCTGCCGAGATGATGGACCGATCTACTCAGATTCGAGTATTCCTCGCGATTCTCACGATTCTCGTTGACCCGCGGCTGACTCTGTCGAAACTGCTGCTGCAGTTGGCTTATCGCGCTCCTCATCGACTGTAACTCGCGCTGCTGCGCCCACAAGAGCTGACAGCACTGTTGCATCGTTGTTCCCATCATCTGCAATTGTTGAGCTTGCGAGCCCATCAACAGCTGACGATAATATTCCGCGGAACCGGCCGTACCTACCAAACATTCGTCGATTTTTTTTTTTTTTTTTTAATACCATTAATAAATTTTGTCGCAAATTGTTCGGCCGCGTCTGATCCGATATTTTCCGACGAAACTTCGAGCTGACGCGAATGAAATTATTTTTGCAACGCGGATTGAACGGGATCTTCCTAACTTTTTTTTCTGTCCCTATCCGGACGTGTTATCTAATTTTTCATTACCGTTCTGGGGTTGGGTCACCGGCGGGGCAGGATCGTTCCACCAATTAATACCAAAACCGTTCTCAACTGCCGTTATCTGGGGGCCGATGTCTAACAAATTCTCCGATGACGATATACCGTCCACGCTCGGCTCGTTCGAGCCTCCTGCAAGAGGAGTTCAACGATCGTTAGATTATTCGTCGCAGCGATGACGTGGCTAAGATAAAAAAAAAAAATCGAGTCAATGCTCATTGCATACCAGCGACGTTGGGATGCGGCCAAACGTTCGCCGGTGTACTCGTGTGACTGAGCTGCGAATTTGAACCCCTGCGACTGCTCCATTCCGGGCCGGTGACGTCGCGGTTCACGCTGGAAGAATGGCTCTGCTCCTGCGCAATTGAGAAAAAAAATATAAGCAAATAGTGTGGCTATTTGAAAATACAAAACATCTCTAATTTTGGAAATATTGACTACAATGATTCCATACAAAAATTATAGTTATTTGTCGTTTCGAGGCCATGTCTGATGCATTTTTTTTCCATTGATCACGACTTTGCTACTTATTTTACTTTTAACGCGATATTTGACACGGAAACTCGCGTTAGAAGAAAAATATTAATTATTCGTAAAGTTCAAAAATGTCAAGATATCTTTAAAATTAAACGGTTCGATCGAATCTCGACGAATTAAATAGGGATCGTCGGAAGATGATAGTCCCTTTGTGTACAACTTTTTAGCCCGACAGCTGCAAAATTGTATGAGCTAGCGTTCGGACAGACTTTTTTAGCAATCTTCAAAACCGCATAAAATTTTAATGACCAATAATATGTTACTAAAAATTTTGCCAACTATGGAGGATCGATAGCTCAAGCAGTTCTCAACTTAGTAAGAGTTGTGATCAAGAGTTTTGATTTTTCTGGTCTGAAACACACATAGACATCAAGACATTTTTTCTCAATATTTTCCGATGGTTTCTAATGTGTTGGAACATTTTGAACACGTTTTCATTAAAACCTCGACAAATATTTTTTTCACGGAAACAAAGCTTTTTCTCTAAAGGAGCAAGAAACAAAAGAAAAACCATATTCGCCAACAAAAATCGTACATTCGTGACAAATGGATCGATACCTTTCGAACGAGCTCCTCCATTTGGCGCTTCTTTGTCTGCGCGTGCTGAATATCGCCGTTCGAGTGATTGTGATTAGCGTTATTGTTGTTGTTGTTGTTATTGTTGTTGCTCTGTTTCTTTTCGGGAGGGGGAAAGCCACCGACGGACGGTGGTGGCGTCGATTCCGGAAGCAGCATCGCTGCGGGTGGTGCATTGTTCACGCAATGAAGACCGCTCGATTGTTTCAAGCGTCGGAGTTCGGCTCTCGCGGCTTGCAGCAGGGTCGATTGCTCCTTCAGCTCGCGAGTTACGGCCTGAAAAGCGCGATCGGACGTTAGCGGGGATTTACCGGTTGGGAAAACGAAAAAATCGAAGAAACACCCAGAACCGGTCAAACCTGAATCTGTTCCACCGTAGGCCTGTCCTTAGAATTTTGCGACTTTCCCTGTGGCGATTCGTCGGTTTCGCTTTGGCGATCGAAAGAGTTGTACGAAGCTCCGGCGCCACTCTCGTCCTCGACAACGTCTGCCATGTCGGAACCGGCAGCGTTTGAATTCGACTCGTGTTCAGGTTCGACGGTGGAATTCGAGACCTCGCGCACCTTCGTCGCTTCCTCCATCAGCGACTTCAAATGCGCCAGTTGGGCCTTCAGAACTTCGAGCTCCGCGGATTTGTCGCGCTCGGCGTTGTGCGAACTTTCGGAGCTCTAAAACAGACGAGTACACGATCACGAGATGATCTTGATGTACAAAAATAAAAAAAGAAATCGGCATCCGAGATGAAAAAGCGGCGCCGAATTGTGACCCTGAAGATATCTGCACGAGATTAAGTTTCATTGAGTTATAACCGAGCTTTGCATCGCACAAACTTCACTCGGGGAAGTTCATTTGGAGAATAAAATTCTACAAATGAATAATTTTTTTCATCCTAAAGCAGCGCACTGACAGAGACTCGACCGAATATAAAATTTGATGTCGTGCAGATATCTTCAGGGTCATCGTATTGTAACTCTGAATATATCTGCATGAGACTAAATTGTATCATGCTACAACTTGATGAAGTTATAACGACTGTGTTTTGCATCGCACAAACTTCGCATTGGGGAAGTTTTTTTCGGAACAATTTTTATTTCTTCCTAAAGCAGTGCATTGATAGAGACTCAATCGATCAGAGATGAAATTTGATATCTTCAGGGTCGTGTCGAATCGAGAGCTCACCACACTCGCCCGATCCGAAAGTTCCACAGCCTGCAGCTCGACCATCAGCTGATCCATGTGTTTCTTCTTGTTCTTGAGAATAGCAAGTTTGCTTCTGAGCATAGCGGTCTCCGAGTCGATCTCATCGGTCTCAGCCTGCGGTGGCTGAGAGCCGCGGCTCGAGGTTTCCCACGCAGGCGCCGGCGCGACCGGCGCGATGGCGGCTTGGGCCTGATTCTCTTGCTGAAGAAGCTCCTGCTGGGCCTGACGAGCTGCGTTCAGTCGTTCTCTCACTTGGAGCTGCATACCCACGAGATTGGCCTGGTGCTCCTGCAGCTCGGCGAGCTTTCGCTGCGAGGCTTCCATCTTCTTGCGAAGCTGAGCCTCGAGAGGCTCGTTGCCGTTCTCCTCACCGTCGTCCTTTCCGCTCTCGCTGTTCTGCAAGACGCGAGAGTACATTCGACGAGATTTCGCCGACGTTGGCAACGGGGCTACATCAATGAAAATGCAAAAGGCTCGAGAATGCGATTAGACTATTACGTTGGACTTTGGTAAAAATAAAACACACACCCGACGGTTAGAATTAGTCACGAGGAAGCGCTCCTGGGAGCCGAGAACGTCGAGCAACGCCACGAAGCGTTTCATTTGATCCGATCGCAGCGGTTGATGATCGCTGGACTAAAATTGCATGCGAACAGTTAGTAATAAGAAAAAAAAAAAAAATGTGTGCTGTTAATTATCAGTCGTGTTGAGCAGTTTCGGTAACCTCGTCGGAAATTCCTCGGACATTGTAATCCTCCAGGAGCTTCGCCAGCTTTGATTCGCTATCGCAGAGATCCTCCACCATTCTGGTTAGTTTTTCGTGTTGGGTCCGAGCCCGCTGAAGAAAATTCGTAGGAAAGTGTATTAATAGGGGAGATCTGCGCGCCCGGCGAGAGGAAAACTCGGGTGAGAGACGAAACCGTTAAATTACCGGGTCGGCAGATTGATTGAGCGACTCCATCATTGTCGACGTGACTCTGATGTAATCACGGATCTGGTGAAGACGGCTCTCGACCTGACGCCGGTCCGGCTGTGTACAAATAAAATCGCAGGGTCAAATCAAAGTTCGTCGAGGCGCTCGCGGGCTCGCTCATCCGCTCACCATTTTGTCGACGTTCGTGGGCTTCGTTCCCTGAAGCTGAGGGGGCGATTGGGCTCTCGAGTCCACGGGTTGAGCCATCTCTTGCCACTGGGAATAATCGTCTCCCGTGTAATTGTACTGGCGACCTCCGCCGTACGAAACTGCGAAACGAACGAATCGATGATTTTCTCGATTTAAAAAAAACGATAAAAAAACGAGCTGGAATCTACTCACCGATGTCGGCAAAATCCTGATAGGATATCGATGGAGCAGAGGCCGTGGATCTCGTGTTACTGTTCTTGGTCGTCCTCACTGGCTCGCGGTCGCTCACGGGCTGCCAGTCCAACTGCAATACATTTTTCACCCAGTCAATCTCGATGAAAACTTTCAGTTTAAAAATTTTTTTTTCTAAACTATCCAATCAGAAATGGTCTCTCACGTTTTTTTTTTGTTTTTAAAGGGACACAGTAGTGGCGATGCCGTCTCTGCTGCCTCTAACGAATCGACTTAGAAGTCTCTGGATATGTATTCTTAGATAGAAACCCTCCCCACCGTTTCGCGCTTTATTTATAGACCTCGTCGATCACAAACCCCCCCGAAAGTGAACCATCTTATTCTCAGACCTATCGAGACTATCGGCGCGTGCCACAGCAGAGCCGCACAGACATTCGACCCACCGATTGTCCACGACTATCGACTCCATAATCGTGTAATCGAATTATCGATAATTGTGCATTCCAAACTAGTTAAATTTCAATCTTTCGGAACTATAAACGTCGTTTACAGTCCAGGCCATTAATTGATTTTGATAATCCTTTGCAGTGGCTATTGTTACGTCTCGCGAGCGTCGGAAGAATTATTGTTCCTCCATAATTATCATCCTCCTCAATTTCCGAATTTGTTAAACTTTGGCATAACAGAGGGATGTTCTACTAGACTCCTTCAATAACTCGAAAGCTAATAATTATAATTATAATTATAATTATAATTATAATTATAAGTATAATATCATTATAGTTATAATCATTATTATTATTATTATTATTATCTCTACATGAACATATGAGCATCTAGCATGTTCTTAAGCCAATTTATCGATTGCGAGTTGATTACGACTCTCCAAATTATTTTTTGACATTAACTATTTGTGCTTCCTCCATTATTCGTAAATTATTTTATGTCTCCATTGTTTTTCACCTTGCATCATATGATGTCCAGTCATTCTCACTGTTTCATATTGCTTGGTGGGGTTTCCCATTAACTTGTAATTAGGCTCAGCCCATTTTCATTCAAATAAATAAATAAATTTTAGGCGAGACAAACAGCGAGCAGGAATCGGACAAATTGGCGCTGTACCAGATTATTTGAATGCTGTGTTCTTCCATGGTAAACCGATCGAGACGGAGGCTGTTGATTTACTCCGGGGACATCCCTGTTCCTGTTGTTTCTCCTGTTGCTCTTCGGCAGTGTGCCGGTATTGCGCGGGCCGTCATTCACTCCCGGGGCCATTGTCCACTCACCAAGGAATTCCTCGTGCAGTAATATTTTGCTTTTGTATCCAAAAGGCTGGCAGAAAAATAAATCAATACGATTATCATTTCACACGTGACGGTACGAGCGGCAGCGGTCTTACCACGGATGACGACAATTTTTGTAAGTTTTCTACATTTTTTATGTAAAAAAAATTTTTTTCGGCGAAGTGAATAAATTCTGTTCGATTTACCGGATTGTCGAGTTCGAGGGAACGGATGCGTCGGGTTGAACGAAACGGCCCAGTGACTTATTGAGATCGACGACGATTTGGCGAATATCGACGAACGGACCGTTGCACGAGCGGCTCCGCGGCGACTTCGAAATCCGTCGGGACGTCACTCATGAATCGCTTGCGTCAAGATACTTGGCAATTGGATCGTAAAGAATCGGTATGGCTATAAATAAGTACGGACGTTGACGCATTTCGTTGGCGTATATGAGACCCTTTCGTCCTATCGGTCGAAAACACTTCGTGACAGCGGTACGACTATACGAACCACATCGCGGCCATTTTTAAATGACGCCCTGACATCTGCCAACTTCGCCGATGCGACGGCGACAGGGTCGGTGATTAAATTATTGTTTATCTCAAGAATTTCGGCCCGGACGCGGGGATAACCGACGGGGAAAAAATTATTTATGGATTTATCGACCCCCAGGCCGCGAGTCTTTCCCTTCGGCCTCGAGAATTGTACGTGCGAAAGAAATATAACAGGAGTTTCGTCGCGTCTCCCGTGCATTGAAAAAAACGCTACGAGTCGTCCGAGGTGAATCCGATCGCCGCTAGATGGGTCCACCGGGTTAATCTGTCGAGTCCTCTGTCATATTGTACCATCGGCGTTATGGCAAGGTGAAACAGACTTAGTCGGTAACAAGCACTGTAATGCATGGCATTCGGAGATGCTAGACATTTCGCGAAAAAGCAAAGTATTCTGATGTAGAATTCAATACTACGCTTTTGCCCCAAATATCAAGCATTTTAACATGGTATAGATTCAAGAAATGCAACCTTCTCTCTTGCACTCATATGTCACGTGGTACATGTTTCACTTCGTCTTAAAACCATATAAAACACCTCCCTCCCCGACCGTTCCGGACTCAGTCAGTATAAAAAACTGTAATAAACTTTTCTCACAGATTTTCGTATGTATGGTCAAAAGAATGGTCTCGTGGGAAGCGGATATCAACTCGGCTTTCCATGAGCTTTTTCTTTTGATCGTGGATGCAACAATCCGTGAGAGAAGTTGACTACAGTTTTTATTACCGACCGCGCTATTGCACATACTCTGAAAAGCTATTAGTAAGTCCATAAACAAACTAGATATTTTTATTTTATTTTTTAAATGATTATATGTGTTTTACTCGACTGGACTACGATTAACTGCGTTTCTGATTATTACTGTAACAAGTTCCTACTGCAACTGTTTCTAGAAATAAGTCTCAGGGTGAAGTTGAGAAAAAATCTTCCCTTGGAAAGTTTTATCGGGCGTTGTGTATTATATCTTTGTTCATGTATCTAGAACCGATAAACAAAAATGTGCTCCATGTATATAGCGACTCGATAGGGCAGTGACTCCCAGAGCCATCTATTTCGTACCTTTCTATCTTGATAAAAAAAAGCGTTCTCTCGCTCGGTTTCCTCAACCGCAGTCAGTCACCACTTCCACTCGTTCGGTGTAAGGCCATAATCCGGGGTTATGCGTCCGAGAGCGCTGCACGCTCGAACACATATACTTGGTACACCCGACCGTCGATTGATATTCTAACTGCCAAATACCCTTCGAGAATTCGAAAGAGTCCCGGAATGACAATCATTGGAGGATCGACATTTCTCCCGACGAATAATGCCGAGGAATCCCTCGTATCGTACAGTGCCGAAAATCGAATATACGATTTGACAAACAAGTCGCAGGACGCTACGCATCACTGATACGACGACGACAAACGATCGCCCAAGGTTCGAAATCTTTCAACTAACGAGCACATATACATATGTATACACGCATGCATATTAACTACAAATAAACTTGCACGGTTTCCCGTGTAAAAAAAAAATAACGCTCCTTCGGTGATGCAATATTGTTTTCGAATCTGGTATGCATCCGTCCGATTATCTAAATTCCCGATCGAACAATTCCACAGCCGCTTTTCCCGTGTGTTTTCTTTCCAAATCGTAAACGTATTTTTCCGAGCCCAAACGATACGCTCGATTCGGTGCACCTGTTGAGGTGTCGCGCGTACGCTTCGACCCTCCTACGCGTTGCATTAATATTTTCTTTTTTTTTTTTGTTCTTTAGCCTTGAACACCCAGCTCCAAAGCTGTACCTATTTTTATAACGCAACCGATATATGCCCATCTGCATGGAGATTAACGTAATCTCGTGCGCGTCGCGTAGCTATCGCGACACGACCATCTCACGGGCGAGCGTTTGCCATTGTCCTCTCGGTGTTTTTATCGCCGCTAGCGATCGTTATTAAATTCGATTTTCCTTCCAGGCGACCAGTCCGGCCGATCGCCGTAACGCTCGCACACGTCTGCCGCGAATGTCCGCGCCGTTGCGCGACAAACCCAAATCGAGTTTGTTTTGTTTTCATTTTTCTTTTTTTCTCTCAAAAAAATTAAAAACAAAACATCGCGTTTTTCAAGCGATTGTCGTCGAATTTGCATTGTCATAAATATTACGATATTTTTCGATGGTTTGTTCTTTTACAAAGTTTTGTCTCTGTCCGTTACAGGAGAACCGATGCTGCCTGATCTTAAAAATTCATAACGCACGTGAGTCAATAAAGGCTGCATGCTTCGGCATTGCGCAACAAGTCATTGTGGAATTTAGCATAAGAAAAGCATAAGTTTGTAAGTTCTGTTCGACGCCTCAGTTGCATCCATGAATGAACGCATCTTTTTCTTCTTCTCAAAAGGAGGTTTCCTTTTTTTTTTCTCTTTTACTCCACAGATTATTGTAACTTGGAATTATGCACTGTTTCAGGCGAAGGACAGTGGTATGAGCAGTGGCTTATCCATGTACGATGGCTTGGAGAAAGAGGCGACTGCTAAAAATGCCACTCTGGAGAGCGGCGGAGCAGCCACCAAGAAACTGGCCAGAGGTATATCGAGGGCCACGGAGAACGCGGCCATTGTGTCTCACGCTCGATCCCAGTTGGCTTCCATAGGGGCCGTCGATACTCCCGAGTTCACATTCTCTCTGCCCGATCTGTCCATCTATCCTGGTACGATTGAGAAAGACTGATATTTTCACCAGACGAACTTTGCTGACAGAGATATTTATAATGTTAATGACAATGTATATTATTTTCATGCAAATGGACAACCAACAGATATTATAATGACTTATCAAAAATTCTTACTACTTTTTAAACTATCTTTTTTATTATTTTAAAAAACTTATTGTTATTATTATTTATGGCTGCTAATTTGCATGAAAATAATACACTTACATGTACAATAGTACATTTTTGCATATTATGTTCAGTGCGGAATGTCTTCAATTATGGCCCTATTAGAAGTATTTCCATTTTACCAGAAGAACTAAAGATATTATTATTCTTATATTATATTATCATTCTCCTTTTAAGTTTCACGCTCATTCCACTTCACGTAGGTAATGTTTGTTTTCTGTTCGTATCAGATTCGTTTCGTCAGTTCTTGGAGAAGGATTTGATAGAGGGAGGATGCCTGAGTTCGTTGGAATTGGCGGGGAGGTTGAATTGGTGGTGCGGAGGAAAGAACAGCGGTACGAGAGTTCTCTGGCCACTGGCTACGACCGGAGATGGAAACTGTCTGTTGCACGCGGCCTCGCTCGGCATGTGGGGTTTTCACGATAGATTGCTCACGCTGCGAGACGCTCTTCACAATACTCTAGCCCGGGGCGAATTCCGGCATGCGATATTCAGGTAACGCTCGATTGTCGACGAACTTTAACCCTTCACGTACGGGATTCTCGCTGAGCGAGTACTTACATTGCGCGGTATAAAAATCGCTATATCCCAAAAAAAATATTTATGATATTCCAAATACCGAAAAATACTCTTTGAGGAGTAATTGTTCACGATGTTATATTTGTGTAAAGTAATATTTTTAGCGTCAATATATGTAATGTGTTATTGTTATGAGAAATTTGTATTTCGAATAGAAAGCTAGAAAGGTCACGGAGCTCCCGTACATGAAGGGATAAGGATATTCTTATCCGACCGGGCAGCCCGACCAGTTTTCCCCGTCGTGATTCTGTTAAGACTCTATGAAATATCTCGCTCCCCGCCCATCCCGCGCTCAATCGGTATCAACTTTTCTCACGGGTTCTCGCATGTACGACCAAAAGAAAAATCTCATCGGAAGCGGATATTCCCATGAGATTTTTGATTAAAGTTGTTTACAGTTTTTATTACCGACCGCGATATTGCACATGCTCTTAAAGAACATTTAGGCATTTTTTCATTTGCGCCGCTCGGTCATTTTCCACATAACGGTCTTAAACTTTCGTAATTCGTTAAATTTTGACATCAAAATTTAAAAGAATATTCTTGATACTATAAACTATTAGAAAAAAAAAGAAATTTTACTGTGGCCTAAGCCCTTAAGAGCATGTGAAACACTATCGAGTGCGACAGAGATAGCATCAGCGGCGCTCTCGGCGGAGCGAGAGAGACGCGCGGAGAACGTGTTTCACATGCTCTTAAGGATATTTTCCGAGTGCGGAGTTACGAATTTTATACGCGATGTTTCACAGGCGCTGGAAGTGGAGGCAGATGGGACTAAACGCGACCGCCGGTCTCTCGTACACGGAAGCCGAGTGGCTCACGGAATGGCAGAGTATCGTCGAGATGGCATCGGCGAATCCGCGGAATCAGACCGCAACATCATATCAGAGTCTGGAGGAGGTTCACGTACTCGCTCTCGCTCACGTTCTGCGAAGGCCGATAATAATTATCGCTGAAACGATGCTTCGCGACTCGGAGGGTGTTGCCCTCGCTCCGATACCCTTCGGGGGCGTTTATCTGCCCCTGGAGGTCTCGCCTTCCAGGTGCCACAGAACACCGCTGCTGTTGGCTTATCACTCGGCGCACTTCTCGCCTCTGGTCACCGTCGACGGCGGAAACGATTTCGGCGAGGGCGGCGGCGAGGGAGTAAGCATACCCCTCGTCGATCCGGACTCGGGTCAACTACTCCCGGTTCACTTCGTCGTCGATCCCGGACCCGACTGGGACTGGAGCGCGTCGCAGGAGTTGCTAGCTTGCGAGCAGGATACGGTAAGTACACTCCAAGTCAGTTGCAATTGATCGTCGGTAGCCTAGCTGCGAAGGGTAGTATTGATTTTACTTATTTATTGCGGGTTTGCTGCCAATTACAAGACAATGGTACAGCCATCATCCACACAGTTATAAAATAATATAAAATTGCCAACACACTAGAGTAACGTCGTATATATAAGTCGAAATTAAATTGCACGGAATAAAGTCTATAAGTGAACTTAGAAAATTTACCCCGTCGGAATATTTCCACAAATCACAAATCACGGTATATTTACCGTGATATATGTAATTTTGAAGCGAGCGACTGAGACTTAAAAAAGGTTGACGCATTCGCATGATTAATTGAACGTTATTTTTCGTGCAGATGGAAATTTTGGTTCGAGATTATCTGGACTGCGAGTACCAGACCCTGACGTCCGAGGACCTCGACAGACTGTCCGACGGGGACGGGACGTCGTCGAACAAGAGCAAGGCGGCAAAGCAATTACTCGGTGTAGCGAAGCAATTTGGCTCTATCGGTAAATCCGTGAGCAAAAGACTGTGGTCCATGGCGAAGAGGCCGAAGAGTCCGCCAGCCTCGACAGCCGGACCGTACGGGGCTGGCGGGGTTCTCTGTGTCAGGATAAAGAGCCGGCGTCATCAGTACGTTGATCAGATGTTGCAGAATTATTTGCAGTGCGCTCACTCCAGGTACGGCGTTCTTTTTTTTTATTTTCACGGAATCGTTCGATATTTCGGTGTATTATTTTCTAAATGAATACACCGCTTATTTGAATCGCTCAGGTATCTGGACGACCATCGGAACGATGGAACTGGCGCCGAGATGAATTACGGGGCGGGCAAATCGAGATTCTACGCAGCCAGCGACAGCGGGAGCCACGCTAGTGTCAGCAAGCTTCAACCAAAAAATACAAACAAAGATCGTACGCTCTATCTTTCTAGGTAGGTACAGTATCGACGGAGCGTGCGCACGACGCGCAGAGACGACGAGATCGTTCTGGTACTCATTTATTTTATTTCACCCGCACAGATCAACGTTCTACAACAATCAGACGACGTCGGAGGCGTCCCAACCAGAACTGTGGACGGGTCGAGACGCTTTGGATGTACGTTGCCTCTTTTTTTATTTGTTTGGTTTAGGGGAAAAAACTTATAAGGAGGTTGGAGCGCTTAACACTAGTCGAATAAGTGCTACATTTTTAAAGTCGTTTGTACAAACTTTTATGCATATGTTGATTGTAGTGGATGGTTATTTGTATTACAGCAGATTTCCTTAACCTAGAAAAAGAATAATTTCAATGGATTTGGAACAATATTAACTGGTTTGTACTACTGTTCGAGAAGGTACAGATTCGTTCAGCTTTTTTTCAAAGAGTAATCCGCAATTTTTACTCGATTTTGATGTATCACTCCTCGATTTTGATGTATCATTCTCTTCCTCCAAAGATGCTGTACGAATTCACCGTCTAGCAAATGACAAGTTGTAATGAGTATTGTAAACAAATTTCAGGTTCCAATACATTAAATTCACAATTTACTTGTGCAGTGTAGCGTGAAGCGCTCCAACCTCCTTCAAAAATTATAACCAATATAAAGAAGTGGCCCGCAGATAATTAATTTGCCGATGATTTTACATAACATAAATCGCAAGATTTTTCGATAAAAAATTATTTCACTCTCCCACATTGGTTATTAATATTTAGTAACTCATGCGAACGCTGAAATGTTTCAGGGTATTGTACGGGAGTGTCGCAGCGAGCACTGCCAATTCTTCGGCGCTCCGGAAAACCAATACTACTGTTCGCAGTGTTGGGCCAGCCGCAGACAGCGATAATAACTCTTCTCATCGTGGGAAAACTTTGAGTTGGTTTGACGATTTTTGTTTTTTTTTTCTTTTCCCGTCCGTGCGCCCGCTCTCTCCTCATGACAATAACCCGAATCTCAAAGGGATCCGCGCCGACGGGCCGAGTCGCCGATGATAAAATCGCTCGATAAAATTATCCTCGCGGCCGGACCGCGCGCGACACGAACGAATACTTATTCCGTCTAGCCGAGATTCTCCCGATAATACTTGTATTAAAACGTAGATTAATCATGTTGCCTTCCGCGTTCGAGCACCGAACCCATTTTGCCCCTAACTTCTCCCCCACTCTCCTATCTTTTTATTTTCTTTTCGCTTTATTTATTAACATTGTCACCCGCGTGTAAAAGACGCTTAGCGCGGAATCATCGCGGATGCTCGACCGGGACAGCTTAACGGACGTTACCCACTGATGCTAAATGCTATATACAAACTTACCGATACACGTACATATATATATACAAAACATATATATATCTATATATATATATTTACCAGAGATAATGTATTTTCGAGTTTACGCATTTTTTGCCTTCGAACATATCGCACCCCCCCCCCCCCTCCCCCTCCGCGCTCCCAGATAATGCGAATGCAAACGAATATATCAGAACAACGCAAAAAAAAAGTTGCCGAATTCGACAACGTGCCTTGTCTCGCGCGAAGTTTCAGTGAAGCGCAATACTCAACAGCAACGTTAAACAAAAAAAAAAGAAAAACAGAAAAAGCAGATTTATATTTATGATCGGGTAGATGTCCGCAGTATCATTATTACTACTATTGATTATCATTTTTTTTTTAATTGAATAATTTACTACTACAGTTCTCGGCGCTTTCTCATCGCTGTTATATCCTTTCGATCGATCGCCTTTCTACATACCGCTTCGATTAACTCAACGCTTACCGAGTTTAAACGTATTCTATACGTGAACGCTTCTCTACCAGTCTAACTGACGAACGTTGGCAGCTTGGGGGAACGCATACATTCAGCGCGTTGTTCAGGACAAGCAAGCGAATGACTGACGTTAACAATTGTTTATTGACCACGAAAACTCGAGCTCGAGTCGTGCGGAAAATAATAAATCGTTCCTTTGAACGATATGATACTTTAATGGTTTCGGGTTGTTTTCATCTTTCGTTCGTTTGTCTCGCCAACTACGATGTGTCCCGCCGATATATAGTATTGTTGAAAAAAAAAGAAAAAACGAGCCATCGTATTTAACGTTCTAATGTGAAAACTGTGTGAAAGAAATAAAGGAATATTTTTGTAATAACATCGTCTCTCCATCCACACACCTCAGCTCCGCGCGTTAGCCAATGAGATCGCCCTAACAGACTCTTCCTTCCGTTGTCCAACAAAAAAAAAATATTTACCTCGTTTGTTCTTGACATACGGCACCCCTGTGGCGTTGCCGGAGCGTCGGAGAGGAATGTAAGTGTAGCGAAGCTGAACAAAAAAAGAAAAGAAGGAGGAATTGCGTACGACCAAGGTATGTAAATAGCGCGATAAATTGTTCGAATATTCCGTGTGTAATACGATAATGCGTTTAGTCGGCGGATAAATAAATGAGCTGGCGAAAGGGGCTGAAAGACAGGCGGCGATACGAGGCCTCGGATGGCCCGATTGTGGGTTGAGTAAACGGGACGAGGTTAGGCGTGTTTTTCGGTACGGGGAGGAAGCGGCGAAGGTTGCGGCAGGATGGCTTTTCTCTGCGTATAACGCGAGCTGCCGCTGCACAGCCCTGAGGGCAGAGCGGGCAGAGTCACGTAAAATATACAAGAGGCTGCCCCCCCCCCCCCTCCTGTATCGCGGGGGTTCACTATGACTTTTCTCCAGGGTCCCACACTCGTAAAAACTAATGTTACGTATACCGCATCCGTACCGTATACGGATGTATTATATGGGTCGGTATAGCGTATCGCAAGGCTAACATGTAGTATACATAGGGGGAGAGAGAGGGGGGGAGCGAAGAAGCGCGGCCGTTGCGCCGTAAGCTCGACGCGAACCGCTCAGAAATTGCTCCGGTCCTTTCGCGCGGTTTATACCTACTGAAAGTATCCTCGAGCGCTGGCAGCGGCGTCCCCCGCGTCGCTCTCGCTCGTTCTCTCAATTATTCATCGTTGTCCCGGAATCATAGAGACGAACCCGTTATTGACTCTCGCTTTCCCTCTTCGACTCTTCTCTATCTCATTTTCTCGCGTAGCTTGCACAACGGAGCTCCCCCCGCCCTTCCGCCTTCGCTCTATCGCGAAGGCTCACGGCACGGACGCCTCCCGAGACGACCGGCCTGTCCTCTCGTGTCCGCCCGTTGTATACACCATCCAATTTCGTTGTCTTACCGGAAGAAATTGGAAGGGAAATAAACGGGTCGGCCCTCGCGAGACTATCCAATGGATTTTCTCATTCTTAAGTCTCTACTGAATATTTTACTTTTATTTTTGTTTTATTGGTACAAATGGGCGCGGCGTTTTTTTATAGAAACAATTGTACGTTAGTAAGTGTGCGGTACGAAGAATCGTAATTAATAATGGCTGTCTAGCATGAAAATGCTCTAGCCTATAGTCCAGCACGAACTAAAGTCGTTGCCGGAGCAAAGCGACCTAGAAAATAGTACGAGGCAGACTGTTTCGACAACGAACTACGTGTATGTGACTTGAGACGATAACGAACAGCTGTTCGACTGTATCGTGAGGCACTGAGCAACTGTAGCTATACAACGATTTTGCGACTGCAATAACCCAGGTAGCAAAAAGACATCTGGATTGAAAAAGTTGTCTAAATGGGTTACATGTGTCCGTCCTGATGGTAAATATAAGTTATCCCACGTCCAAAAGTTAACTTTTTGGATGGGTGGTAACCTTCGAATACCGTCCAGACGGACACATGGAACCCATTAAGATCACTTTTTTTTATAACTAATTTTTCGTGCTACCTGGGAAGCACTCCCGAGTTCGAGTTTATTTTTGTTGTATTGTATTTCTTTTTGTCCGGGCGCGGTTTGTCTGTTTGTGCGTTAGTTTATTTTACTATTTTTGCTATCTTGCTTATTTTCTTATTTAAAAAATTTTTATGCGGTTTTTGTTCAGTGCGTTAGTAGTGTGTTATTTTTTTTTGCAATCATTCGGTTTGTTTATCGTTGGGTGATGTGCCTGGAAGACCTCAGGTCCTAGTGTACAATAAATGCCATGTATCTATATCTATCTATCTCCACCACGGGTGGCTACACTCGTACGGGGATTGCGATCTCTTCAGTAGATACTGTCGTCCGAAAAACCAAGTTTAATTGAGTCGATACCAGCTGGTCCAGTTACATTTTCGAAAATGCAAAGTTCCGCAGGACTGGGCGAAGACGGAAATTCCAAGTCGAAGGTCACACAATTTGATTCTTAAGCCTCGGACGTTCCGATCTTTCGAATAACCGAGCCCGGAGAGCAAAAGGGGAGCTCCCGCGATGCCGTTTCCTCCCGATAGCACGCTTGTTCGACGAACGGGCATCAAATCGATCTTATCAATGGCAAAGTATTCCGAACGATAGTACAGCGGAACATATCCTACGAGAACAAAACGAGCGCCGCATGTCCGCATATGAAGAAATTGTGATTGACGAAAGAAAAAAAAAAAGATGGCCAGAGCTTGATTACGCGAGCAATTTGCCATGGAACGAATGATATCTTGAAATTGTACGAGCTCGGTTGAAACAGCGCCGTGCCGTGTTGCGTTGGGCGAGACGACTGTACGAAAGTTCCCGAGGGATTGTAATCCGCAGTCTCCGAAGGCAAGCCGTCGATACGATACGTGATTATTCGACGGGTAGAACGACGGTAGTTGTGTTGTATATACTCGCAAAGCTATATACGTATACGTATTCGCCACAACCGCACGAATATACGTGCTCCCGAGCGCATAATGTAGAATGCGCATTTCAAAGTCCCTGTCGGTAATAACATCGAGGCGAAATTCGCTCGCCTCCTCTCCCGTCGTTGTACCGTCGGCGATACACATGCATAGACACTATTGGTATATTATATGGGCAACTGTTTCACTCCATCCTCTCATTTGCCATGCCCTCGGGGAAAACCGCCGTAATACATGCCCGACTCGCTGTAACGTATAACGGTGCGTTACACAAGTAACATAGCTATAGTTGCGGACTCGAAACATCGCTATTCTGGTAAGGGCACAGAGGTAGGATTTGTAATAACTCTCGATTCGGTACACACGCACGGTCGTCTTTCCGACCCTCCGGGCGTAAACGAATTCGCTCGTCGAGGACTTTGCCACTTTGCGTACGAAGTTTGATTGTCGCCCACCAGTGTCATAGTAGTTGGCGCTGGTGTGCGATCTGAGGTAGTGTCAGTGCGCGGTCGGTGACTCGCCTCGTACTCGGCGTGTTCGATTTCCGGCCAAATCATCTGTAGAATTATTCGCCGAAAATTTTCTACAAATGTCTTCCGTGGTTGACGCTGATCCCACCGAAAAAACTGAGAATCAATACGAGTGCTCTTCTTCTAGTTAATTAGTTTCGACTGATTAGTATCGTTCATTACGAACATTCGCCTGGAAGACGGCGCCATCTGTGAGCGCCTTTCTGCCTCACTAGTAGTGGGCTTTACAGCCTCAAGGAATATCTAAAAATCTACAAAAAATACTATACACGCTCTAAACATCCGCGAATAATCGGTGTACAATCTTGGCCGGTACGGTTTACGCAGTGGCTAGTCCGAATTACCTAAAGTGTGATGCTTCAGGCGCGGTCTAATTGATTAAAGAAGAAGCCTCGTATTCGGGTAGGAAAACATGTGCGTCGAAAGCTCGTCGGATTCGTATAAGATCTAGGGCAAGTCGAAGTTCGAGGATACGCAGTATCATATAAAAAATGTTCAGAAATCGCCTCGAAAATTCTCGAAATAACGCCGATGAAACCGTCGACGAAGCATAAGCGCAAAGATCCAATTTTAAACTCTTCTTACACAGCGTACGTTATTTATGCCCAGTTGGCGAACGCACGTAGTTTTTTTCGCTGGATCGTCGATAAGTCGTCTCCGTGTATCAGAGGCATTCGGAATTGCGTGTAGTTTAGAGGGGGACCGAAGTCTACTGCGCCGGAGGTAGTTGTAAGTAAGTAAAATTTATTGGATTCGATTCGGAATAGTGTGTATATAACCTTTATGGGTGAGGGAGGTGTGAGGAAGCCGGACCGAGAGAACAGAGAGTCGATATAACCTCCAAGGAAATGGCCGTGGTGTATGCGAGTGGGGAGAAAAAAAAGCACACAAGCAAACAAACAAACAGAGAATCCTCAGGGCGCGTAATAACTCTTCTCTTATTTCACGTTGCGCGGAGATAGTGAGACCAATATCCAGCTCGAATTCCGTCGAGTGTACAAGGATATCGCAATACTTCGACGCGAACGAGTGTGCGTGTTGTACCGTACGTGCGGATACGTACACGAGCGTTTTCGTATGTCCGAGTCCAAAGTCGGATGAGGCCGCGGGAAGGGTTGGGGGAGTGGCTTTATGAGCGCAGGAAACGCGGGCCATCCCTCGACGAGAACCACAGACGGAAAACCCGGGTTCGCGCGCGATATGTAATAACTCTCCATTCTCGGCTTCCCGGCCGACGGTATTAATTTTATAATGAATTTCCGGACGATGAGAGAGATTCTTCTCGGCGCCGTGAAACGGAACGCCCGAGAGCGAGAGAGATTCCCGCAAACACCACAGGGGACGAGCGAACGTAATGCATACGAGAGAAATATTCAACCAGGCTACCGATATTGTTGTAATTTACAGCGCGAGCCGGGTGTGGGGTCGCAGTGTTTACAGGATTCGTGCCGATACTCGGGATGGAAGTTAAAAATGTTTTTATACGTTTTTGTATACGTCGACATAGTCGTACTTTCACTGCAGTGGGAACTGGACTGGAAATGACTAAAAAGTACATGATATACGTATGTACATCTATATGTATTGTTTTTAACCATTATCCCATGAGAATCAAATGTATACAAAGCCATACCGGCAATAGATCAAATGCAGCGTTTTTATTTATTCATTTATTTGTTTATTTATATGAACACTATCAATCGCCCAATTACAGGTACTATGAAATAAACCCATCGCGCGATGCACTTGTCGATAAACCGCAAAAACAAACCTCACCAATAAAGGAAAACAAAAGCAAAAACTTAAAAATAAAACAGTATAATTTGAAAAGAAACGAATTATCCGTATTCGTAACCAAGTCAACGCAAAACAAGGTTTAATACGATTAATACATTAAACGACATAAATCGCTAAATATACCCGGAAGTAAATACCACAGTTCATCCGACCTCTAACATTTTTTCGGCTATACTATAAACTATAATTCGCAATATCGCGCATACACTTTTCGATGCCAGTCCACTATCGATAAAGAAGAGTCAAGAATACACCGCCGAATTCCGACGAGTTCCGCCGAATTTGGCAAAACGCTTTATCACGAGAACCGGCACCTTCGGCAGCAGAGAAACGATTCGACAATGAAGGTACCCTCGGCACAGAGGAGGGCGGTAACGCGCGAGTCCGCGAGGTTATCACTCGACCGTGGGCGTAATTTGCGGCTCGTAATACCGCGTGCCCGTCGTTTGTAACCTGGCTGCGACAGCTAGGCGAGGAGAACGAGCGCCGGGGCGGAGGGAAGGGGACGGATTCGCGGGTACAACTCTCGAGGCCGAAGAGGTCGGAACCCCCCGGAGCGCTGGAACAGAAAGGGGTGCACGGATGGTGAAAAAGGGAGGGGGGGAGGGAATCCAACGTTGAAATACATAGACCGGCAGCGGAGGAGTAACTACGTAACCGCATCGTCTAATCGAGGGGGTGTGTTCGTATCCCATTGTAGCAGCGGCGAAATAGAACGGAGGTTGGCGCGACTGGCTGACGTGGAGATATAGAGAAGGCGGGCCCGCGCCTCGTCTCCGGTCCCGAAAATTTCTACGTTACCGACGAACGGATGGAGCATTAATGCGCGTAAACGCCATGGAGTGTAAAGGATCTTTCTCGCTCCCGCTGAGCTTGTTCGACGATTTCGCACAACCAACCCGTTAATCTAACCGTGGCAATTAAGGCTAATGGTGATTCGTCGGGAGGGTTGACGAATCGCCCGACCGCGTTAATTTAATTGTAGGTAGCATACAGCAGTTTCTATCACCCGCGATTAGTTGGATTTAACATGGTTAACAGGTAAGGGGGGGGGGGGAGAGGCTCGGCACATGTGAGGCACTGTAATCGACCACTGGATTACGAGCTATCGTATATCTTCTATTTGCTAAGAGCATCGTTTTTTTTTCCTTCCTGTACGCTCTCCGTAGTTTAATATTTCATTTTATATGCAAATCTTCCTCGTATGTACGTGTTTCACAAGCGGCAACGGCTCGGGGCTCGGGCTTGATTCTTGAGCTTTTTCGGCACTAGTTTTACGGTTTATTCTCCACTGAGGAGACGCAGAGGGGGGGGGGGAGTGAGGGGAATGTGTCTCACTCGATTTTAACCCTTTTCTTCCTTGTTGCAGGAGTACCGGGATGCAACGGTACTTGGAGGGGGGGGGGGGGGGGGCTGGAGGATCTTCTTTGTGGAGACGAACACACGACGCTGGGCGAATAAGGAGGAGGCAACAGCGGGGTTGGGGCAAGACGCACCGCCGGGGCAAGACGGACCAGTATGTTAGATTGGACGTTTTAGTTAAAAAAAAAATGGAACAATAATATCACGCTCTTCGTATGTCCCAATCACTTCTCGATGTGGTTTTGTTATTTTTCACTCATCACTACTTTCATTGAATTAAAAATTCTCTCACGACACGTATCGTTCTCTATTATCTCTCTGAATAAAATAATTCCTAAAGTTTGTATTGATTGCTTCTTCAGCTTTTATTTGTTGGTACAGTTAAACATTTTCATTTTTTCATTTCAGCTGTAATGATCGGGCGGAAAGTTTGGGGACCTGCAGATATCGGTATTGCAGATGGACGGGTGAAGTATCGAAGAGAGAAAACAGATGGTAATCACCGGCATTCGAACCCGGATTAATCGGTTACTGACTAAGAGCACTAACCACTGCGCTATGTCACCTATATATTTCCCTCATTCGAATTGTCCTTATATATGCAATGCACGACCGTCACACAGCCAAGAGTTACGGAGTTTCGAATTTTCACATCTTTTTTTCCAACCAGTCCGTTTTGCCCCGGTCTCTCACCCTCCCGGCCCTCCGTGTTCTCGAAATTCCCAAGCTTCGGCTTGGCGCGGATACGCTCGATTTACCTGCTTGCGGTATGCCGAGAGAGAACGTGAGGAAACCTGAGAGATGCAACCCCCCCCCCCCCCCCCCCCTCCTCCCCCTCCTCGAAAGCACGGAGTAAACGAGCGCGAGAGGTGCGGCGCGGGGAAGTGAGGGGGCATACATTTTGCACGGGTCATAAGGTCCTCTCCTATACGCTCCTCCGCCACCTTCTCGGCGCAAGAGAGGTGACTCCTCTTTCGCCGAGGTTACTGCACTTCGGGGACGAGTTATCCACCCCGTAGCCGCCTGGAGCCGCCAATCTTCCTCCCTCCGCCCTTCCTCGCCCTTTCCCTCCGCCGTTTCGAAATCTCTCGCGGCTCTCAGCCTTCTCACCTCGAGTAAGTATCCTTACGTCTTCGCGCCTTTCCTCGCCCGTTCCTCTGGAATACCCTAAGTTTTTCTCACTTTATATCCGGCACGCAACTGCGACTCGCTCGTCGGTTCTCCGGCCGGCGCTTTCGACCGTCTCCACTCCTCAATTGTCATCCACCTACCCACTGTCCCCTCTTACCTCTCTCACCCTCCCTCCCTTGCACTCGACCAACTCCGCAGCAGAATTCACCGGTGTAACTTGTCTCAAAAACTTTTGACATACCCGGGAAAATTGGAAATACTCGGACAGCTTTATACGAGAGCCTCGGGGGCGTTCGTCGTTCGCATGTATAGTTAGACGATGAAAACTACCTTTGCGACTTCTGTCCCTTGGGTTGCTTCTTCGTATAGTGCATATATAGACACAAACATATGTATTCTGTATTTCATAGACTTTTATAACAAAATGATATAGAAGGGAGAAAAAGAAATTGATATGGAGTCTACGTAAATGTGTATATCGAGGGCAACAACGGAATATTCTAAATATTATATTAATAGAGAATTTTTGTAGAGTAGCGTTTGAGGACGTTCGACATGCTCAAAATAATTAACTAGTGGTGCGATTGTCATAAGTTTGAAAAATAGGAAAAAAATCTTTCTCTTTGTTTTTAGGTAATTAAAAACAGGAACGCTCGGAAGTCTGAAAAATGCCTAATACAGTTGTGCGCTAATTCTTCGAGCCAATAATTCGAGATGCCGCTTGAAATGTGTAAGGCAATTAACAAATTGCCTGCGATCTTCTTCTGGATGGATCGGGGCACCAAACCATCGGCGTCGGAGAGATGTCCCTTCGACAATTTAATTATCGTCGGATATCGCATTGTG
This sequence comes from Stenichneumon culpator, assembly GCA_964017025.1. Taxonomy (NCBI): domain Eukaryota; kingdom Metazoa; phylum Arthropoda; class Insecta; order Hymenoptera; family Ichneumonidae; genus Stenichneumon; species Stenichneumon culpator. The sequence continues at coordinate 16,147,027 of OZ024772.1, read as the reverse complement.
CCTTGGAGCATCGCAGATTCGATAAACCCGTTTTAATTTCTCTTTCTTTTTCCAGTTACTCCGTCCGTACCGGCATAGATTTTCATCACGAAGTTCCTTTCGTTCGGGGTCCGAAAAAAAATCCGGGACGTCGTTGGCCCCGGATCGAGCTCGTTACGGAATTTCATTATCATCGCGCCAATTTCGTGGCTCCTCCCGGCCACCTCTTTTTTTACCTGGAGCGTGAAACAAAAAGAAATACGGGGGGAGGGGATTTTCCCTGGAAAAAAGAAAACAGCGGAACACGATACGGAAAAACACAGGAGTGCATATATTTAACGAGACCGTATGGGCTGTAGCAGTTTACACAGCCGGAGGCTACGAACTCGTTGCCGGTACAGGTATGGAAATACGTGTGGGTCTGTATATATATATGTATATACACTGTACACTTGTATCGTGCTGTACGTGCATACGGCGCGGACTTTTGCATTTCGAAGTACGAACGTTAATAACTCGCTCGTGGCAGCGTTGCCCACCGTCGCGAGAAGGGGTGGTCGGTCGAGAGCTTGGGTGTGCAGTGACTGGGTCGAGAGAGCGCAACCGGAGCCGGAGGTGTGCGAGGGAAGGAGAATAATAAAAATAAAATAAAACACTAACAGAGTGCATACACAGCAAAACTGTGCGGGGAGCGGGCGAGCTACAGAAGGAGTCAGGGTAGTCGGACCGAGCGGGGCAAAACGGACTAGTCTCCGCGGTTCGAGAAGTCAAGTTCCTCTTCGGGTCAGGCAAAGAAAAAATACTTTGTTAAAATGGTCCGTTTTGCCCCGCTTGCCCCCCTACGGTGCGTTCTCCATAGCGAGAAAATCCATTCGTGTTTCCCGTCAACGGTGTTATTGCGGAACGAATAAATTTCCAGTACAAATGAAAAAAGAAAAAAAATGATAAAAAGGGACACGAACGTCCGGTAGATTCGCAGGTGGAGGACAGAGAAGACGATAATAGCGAGACGGAATGAAAGAGTTGGCACGAAGTGAGTGGAGAATCGAGAGAGGGGTTTGAAGGGAAGAAGAAGAGGAAGAGGGTACGTGGCAAGAAGAAATTGGGATCGCGAGACGTTCCCGGAGACGGAGGAGAGAGGAAGAAATAAAGAAAGGCAAGAAGAAAGCGATAGAAAAAAAAACGAAGAAAATAAGCGAACAGGGTAGGAGAAAAGAAAAGGCTGCTTTATGAAAGCATCTTTTGCTGGAGCGCGGAGGGAACTGCAGGCGAGATGCGGTGGGGGGGGGGGGGGGAAGTCGGTATACGCGGACGAAACTTTGTCCGGGCGCGAAGCGAGTCGCACAGTGAGTTTTGCCCCGGTGGCGCGTTACATCGCCGGGGAAATTGATGACCGGCCATTTCGGTAAACGCTCGAGGGGGGACTGGAGAGGAAACGAGCCCGGGGGAGTAACGCCGATCGGTATCGAATCGAGTCTTCCCACTTCGCTTCGACCGACACCGATCGGCTATACACCGTTCTTTTTTTTTTCGTTTTCTCCAATGGCGATGGCTCGTCTCCGCCATCGCTCATTCTTTTCATTCCTGGCAGGTCATCGGCTCGTTTCTCAATCGAGGGGTGTCGAAACTAACGAAGCATGGCCGATGATGGTCGGGTAATAAAGGAAGGTAGACCGTGCGCGGTTGAATTACCATCAGCGAAGAAGTCGCAAGTAGTCAGGGTCAGCATTGTTCAGCCGCGGAGTAATCGAGCCGTGTCCGAGTCCGAAAACTACTTCACGGAGAAATAAAAATTTGTTGGTATAAGATTTTTGTTATAGTAACGAATTTAGTTTGTTAGTATTGGGATAAGAAAACCATCTTGCGATTTGCTACCGTAACAGAAGAGCCTTTGTTGCTGTAACAAAAAAAATTTGTTATATGACTGAGTGGGGCGCGTATATATGCACGGAGAAGAATAGTTCTGTTTCTTTAACAAAATGTAGATCGTTAATAATTTATTGTTGTGGTAGCAAAAATATTTGTTACCATAGCAAAATATTTTGTTGTTCCTATGTTAACCAGGTGAATCAGTTATGGTAACAAAATTCTTGTTGTCCCAACCATTTTTTTTTCTCCTCGTGATAACACTACGTCGAGCTCGAGAGGCTCGACGTGCAAAGTGAAAACAACGAGACGCGAGGAAACACTTCTCTAATATTCGAGTAAAAATAAAAATAGAGTGGAACTGCGAATTCTTAAATTTTTTGTATATGGATGTGTATACTGCGAAAGGTGATACCCCTCGGAGTTTGATACATTCATATACCGCAAATTTCAAGAATTCGCTATTGCAAATGCAGAGATTATTTGCAATATAACAAAATGATAAAATAGAAATGCAGTGAGTTAATCTTCAAATAAATGTATGTTCGTATCTATAACTAGCCTATTAACGACTATCCCATTAACTCATTCTTTCTATTCCCGGCAGGTCGTCGGCTCGTTTCTCGTCGAAACTAACGAAGCGTGGCCGATGATGCTCGGGTTATAAAGGAACTCAAGCTGTGCGCGGTCGGATTACCATCAGCGAAGAAGTCGCAAGTAGTCAGGGTCAGTATTGTTCAGCCGCAGAGTAATCGTGCCGTGTCGGATTTGGTACTCGACAGTTATTAGACTCCTGTTTTCATTTCTCACGCTTTCAACCGACTATAAGACTTTGCGGATTATTTAATAGTTCATTACTCCTCGAGGGCGAAAAACGTTTTTCGCCCTCGTGGAGAAATGTACTATTTCATCATCCGCGTCAATCCACATCGCTACTTCGACCGATACCGATCGGCAATGCACAGTTCTTTTTTTTGTTTTCTCCAATATCAGTTCGTCTTTGCCATCGCCATCGCTCATTCTTTCGATTCCCGGGCAGGTCATCGGCTCGTTTCTCGTCGAAGCTAATGATGATGTCCGGTAATGATGGAACGTAGACCGTATTCGAATTACCATTAGCGAAGAAGTCCACAGTAGTTAAAGTCAGTATTGCTCGGCCGCGGACTAATCGAGCCGTGTCCGAGTCCGAGAACTAATGTTAACGTTCGAACTTGGTACCAGAGTTATTAGACTACTTTTTCTTGTCCCACCCCTTCTTCCAGCTAAACGACTTGCGGGATTTTTTTCGCCATTCATGTCAAGGTTGACTCCGCAAAGCTTCGAGGTCGAAAAGCGTGAAGAAGCGAAGCGACCACCACTCCAGGAACGAATGTATCCCTCGTAGGATTTAGAAGACAGGCAACAAACGATGACCCGACAGGATTTTAACGGATCACCAGCGAACAACCGTTTGCACGGTACGATCACAAAAAATGAGTTCTTGACCGCACCGTTAACAGATCGCTCGGATGTGCGAGACCAGTTAAAGTCTCAAAAAAAAGTTGTGAGTGCAAAAAATATAATTTATTAATGTAAGCGAACATAATTAAGAAGATCCTACGCACTTATATATCTAAATGCATTGATCTATTAATTACTATCTCTCTAGAATATAAAAAGTTTTCGCTGCCGCCACTTCGAGGATCGAGAAAGCCGCGGTCAAATCACACAGGGAGTGAAACATTTCAAGGGTCCAATTTTAAGACACTTGCTTGAACTTAAGATCGCTCAAATTTTAAGAACTTGTTTGAACTTAAGATCGCTCTTGAGATCGAACTTAAGATCGAACAGCAGTTCGACGTTGATTTCATGCTTAAGATAGATTATAAGCACGTAATGGAGTTCGGGCCAAACTTCGTTCTTAAGTTCGATCTTAAGTTCAAATTAATTACTTAAAATTGAACCCCAAGTCCCTTTATGGGGGCACTGAAACATTTTGGGTCCTCTTGGTGGCGCCTCAACCTGAAATATTATAAGTCCTTTTAGAGAGTAAAGTATTGAGGAGGGAGCAGTTGGATCGAGAAGGAAGGGGTTAGATCGAGGGAGAACTGACGTGTCACTCTAATTTCGTTTATCAACTACTTTACGGAAAACTCTGTCCCGTGGATCCTTTGGTCTTCATTATTCTAAGTCGCTATTCTAAGTAAGTTCACGCGCGACCCACCAGAGGCTCCAAGAAATTAACGATTCAAGTACGGGAGACTTTCTGCCGGTCGCAAACGACCATGTCTGCTCTCAAGCACAAAAACGATACGGATGCTCGTTATAGATTTTCTTCTGCCCTATCAAAAACAAACAACACTTCAAAATTCAAGGTACATCTGTGAATATTTACAGATTTTTTTTTTTGGCGCATCAACTTGTTATTCGAATCGTTCGAACGTTGCGTCTTAGCAAATTCTAGCTCCTCGTTGAACAAGGATCCGCGAAGGGTTAATAATAATATTAATAATACTAACATATCCATCAACGAGATCGGAGTTCCAATGGAACTTTTCACCAGGCGACGTCGATTGAACGAAAGCTTTAGCACGGTCGTGTGCACGACGGGGTTGGGTGAATGGAGGGGTGGATGTACGAGAACCGCCGATAATCCCAATAACGCCCGATTGTGTTCTCGACGTAGCCATAGGTTCACGATTGAGGTATAGTGGCTGTTGGAATTTGGGAATCGATAATATTGGGCGGAAGCCAATGTTCGACGAGGCTCCTGGCACGGGGGAGACGCGCCGGAAAGGACAGAGATGGTGAATAGGTCTGACAATTGGTTGGGCGCGCGTGCTGGTGGCAATGATTTCCGACGAGGCCGACGTGTCAGGGGTGTGGAGGCGGGCGTAGGCGCGAGCGGACCAGAGGATAGATAACGCTCTCGCGCCCTCGCGGCCACGGGACAGTAACACAAAACGATGCTGTAGCCGCCCGAACGCAGAGACCGACGAAGAGGAAGTGGAGGAAAACCGAGAGCAACGAGGAACAGCGACCGAAAGGACGGAGAGAACCCAGAGAGAAGTGCACCGATACCACCGAAAGGGGGTGACAACGAGAGAGATCCGGCATTTGCGGCTGGCCGCACTCGAATTGCACCCCTCGATTCCTGCGTCCGCTCCCCTATACATACATACAGATGTGTATATCCAAGCGACTCTTAACAGTGAAACTCGCTGTTACGCTCTGTCCTGGGCTGTGATCGTTCACTTTCGCTCTGTCTTTGCTACCCAATAATTTTGCAAACGTCCGAGCGCGTTTGACTCGCAGCCGGTAATTCCGGCGTTTACTCGGTGTTTGGGTCAACAACGATTTCATGCGCAGGTTAAAAGGTACAATTAACGGTACTTTCGGAGCAGGAGTTCGATCCAATCGAGATCGCTGCGACTGATGACACGATAATTATCGGTGATCACCTATTTATCGTACCATCGAATCGTTTCGCAAATGGCAAAGACGGAAATAATGTAATGGAGAGCGGGGCGTTATGGACCAGTGTCCTCCCATTTACGGTCGGACTTCTTTCTCGCGTTAAACGCGCAGACGGGATGTTATATCTCGTGTAATTCACGTTTTATATCGTTCGGTGGAGGAAGTTTTTCGATTCGCAGGGAATGGTGGAGGGGACGTCGTAGACGTTAATCGAACGGGAGATGGGGTCGTGGGGAAAGTTAGTTACAACGGTGATTAGAGACTTTCTTGATCATCCGCCTCGCCGTTCAGCCCGCTTTGCTTAGCTCACCGCCTCTCTCGGCTTCCGCTTCTGGTCGCTCTGCGCCTTACCGTTTTACTTCCGCTCACTTTCGTTCGTATCCCGTGCCGGCCAAATGAAATTTTAATTTTTGATAAGACGTCCAGACGTCTTATCTTTCCCCTGTCTCCCGCCCTCCCGCGATATTTTTTCGCCAGTTTCTCTATTTTTCTTTCTATATACTTACGCCCGGCGGAGGGCAAAAGTGCCGCGCGCCGCCTTCCTGTGTGATATTTAATATCGTTGGCTGCCGCTGCCGAGGCGGTAACGGGCCGGCTTCGCCTTTCCTCGGCTTGCAACGCGCGGAGAGCTACAGACGCCGCGAGGAATGGAGAAGCTCGACGTCGGCAAATTCGTGAAAAACTCACCGGTGCACACACAGAGAGAGAGTGCCGAGAGGGTGAGAAAGATAGCGCCGAGGCGAACGGGGACGAGCGGATGAATAAGCTCTCTCCACTGCGCTCCATGGAGAGAACTCGATAAAATTTTGATACAAGCGGAAAATATGAACTCGCTGTATTGTCGGAGCTATCCTATCCGCGGAGTCTGTATCGTCTTTCTCGTGCACATCCACCGGATTATGTATCTCCACCGGTAACAAAAAACTATACTATTCTGCACTATCGAATTCCCACATACGTTGAAATCCTGGAAAATACTTCGGTCGTTATTTACCCGTGCGCGTTCGGATCGTATATCCGTTGCCTCTGCACTCTTCGACCAAAGCTGACGCCCAACAACAAACCTCGGGCCCGATTTTTGTCCGCCAGATGGCGCACCACTGCGGCCTTTCCCGCAAGTGAAACGCCGCGGCGTACGCTATAAATTACCCGTCGTCGACAATTAAGAATAGTGAAATAAAATCTATACGATCACTTCCAAATAGACTAGTGAAGTTCCTTGTTTATTTATTGAATATATCCGGGCTGGGCCCGTTTAGAGGGCGATAGGTAATCAATCGTCCGAGTATACAATGTAATTGCGAGTCCTATAATACGCATTTGCACGTAATGTAAAGAAACAAATAAAAAAGTGAAAGCCGTGAGCGATTCCCAGATAATCGAAGATAATACAACGAAAATAGAAAAAGAAAATACAAGACTAAACGCGTAGTGAACTCAAATAGAACCTGATCAGTGACCCATCGTAGAATGAAGTGTGAGCCAAAGTGAATCGTTTACGCACAGTAAAAGCAAAACGAATTCATGGAAAATCCAGCAACTATTCCTGAACTTATAGGCGAGTAATTATTCAAGACACCAGACAGACGATAGTTGATTAGTTATAACAATAAACGTTGCACGTGAAGCGTACATCGCACTTCCGATTTCATACGCCGTTATTTCGACACGTCCGAGTTTTCGTACAATCACGCCGGGGGTATTACGGGAAATAATTTAATCAGTAGCCGCTGGCAACCGTGAATATAGGCACAGAGAGGTGGATGGTTATGGCAAGGGCGGCCGATGGCTGCGGTTCGTGGAACATCCGAAAGACCGGAGTGCCCGGCGTGAGCGCCGGTGTTCTCCGTTGCTCGGTGCAAGCGCGAGGGAGGGAGAACGAGAATTTATTATATTACCGGACGGGAGGTCCGAAAGAGAGAAAGCCTCGAGGAGACGATAGGATCCGCGAGAGATGGAAGAGAAGCTCTTTCCTGCGGTGCTGCTCTCGCGGAAGCGTACACAGTACGAACGAGCGAGAGGCCAGCAGCCTACCGGGCTCGAACGAAAGCAAAGTGCCGCGCGTACGTGGGACAGGGGGGGGGGGGAGGAGGGGGGGAGGAGGGTTGAAGGGTGAGTTACGTCATGTGTGAAATTACACTCACCCTCTCTAATGCGTTCGCTCGACCCCGTCTATGCCTCGACTATGCCACACACATATGTTTCCATGCACACACCCACTTGTGTTCTCCACGTAGGTGAAGAGCCGAAGCCTCCGCTTCGGCTGCGAGGCTTTTCCCAGCGAGCATAGATGAGTGCGTCTACGCACTCTTCCTCGTCTCCCTCTCTCACCCACCTACGGGCCCTCCGTTTCTCACAGTGTTTACGGAAGTACTGTATTACCGGAGAGAAAAGCTCCGCTTTCACAATGCACGTACATTGGGCCTTTGACAAACTTTGTCTCGCAACTGCTCTAAGACCAAACGCGGTGAGCTCGCGAGTGTCTGCGCGGACCAAACTCTCGAGAAGCGAAGTGGGGGCGTACGAGAGACTCTTCGTTTGAAATGCGAGACTGGGACGATGACGCATCTATGCAAGCGCGCGGAGGAGGATGGAAGCGATTTGTAATTACGCCGATGATGATTGTAAACCGAAATTCATGAAATACACGGGTGTTAATTAATGCGAGATATTAACTCGTTGGCCGGGATTATTATAGTACACGCCATCGTTCATTGGATTAAGCGAGGGCGTAATTCACTCGGTGGGAGGATTGCGGATTCGCTGTGCTTTTCGGTAAACTTTGACCCGGGGAAAACCGGGGAGAGGGGTTTGGGTTGGCGCTATTGTTCACGGGCTAAACACAGCTTTCCGTCGCGGCTGTTATTTGTTTTTGTCTGGCAAGCCCTCCGGGTTTTCGGCCCGAACCCGCGCCACACCCTCTCGCCGAATAATAATGGTGAATAAACATCATTATGCTTCGAGAGAGAGAGAGAGAAGGGCGCGGCTCGATCCGAGATGTTTTTCACCCCATCGCGCTGATCGCGATCGAATATCATAGTGGAGTTTTTATAGTTCTTATTTTTTTTTTTTCTTTGGGAACTCTGCAGGAATCTTCGCATCTTTTATATTGCGTTGAGCGAGAGAGGAAGAACGATAATTGGCGAGCTCGCGAGAGGGAGGAGAAAGCGCGAACGACGCGCAATCTTGCCAACTGGGTCGCTCGAGACTTCTGGATGGAAGTGAGTGTGAAGCACCCTTCTCTTCGTATAATTATATGCGGTGGCCGGGCGTTTGTGGGCTTTGCGAGGAAAACAGAGTCCCGCTATACAAACGACGTCGTACGTTTCCAACCGAGGACAAAACGGAACCGGAACCTCTTCGCAGTTCTCCGTGTCGTTGGCTTTTCCGAGCTACCTTTTATTCTCAGGCCAAAACTTTTTTTTCCTCTCAAGCCCGACTCTCCAAACAGGCCAGCCGACTGTCAACCCTTCTTCGTTGTATTTTTAATTCATCATTCTCGTTTGTTCGTCCTAACTGCCGTGTGAAAGATACGCGGTTCTCATTACCGAAATATGAACGCATCGAAGTGTGTCATAAACTCCACCCCTTGGACGACGCGTATCGGAGGGTTTCTTACGAATTAATAAATTAACTACGTAGTTTGGAATTATACTGTGTTTTATTATTAGCCCATGCTCAGAATGTCACGGGAAAGGGTGAAAGCTGTTTGCATGGGACACGCGCAATTCCGCGTGCGTGTCTCTGCGCTTTCATCCCTCGAGCCCGATCGTGCATTGTCGAGGGAAAATGAAAGGATAGAAAAAAAAATGCCTCGACAATGTTTCACGCGTGCTGAAGCGTCGAGGGGCTTTGATACCGTCTCCGAGCATGAGATTCATTCTTTCAGTCGTATTAGCTTTATCTATCTCGACAAAGTTTTTACTATCGATTGCAAAAATTTGGTTGGGCCGAAAAATCAATTGCTTAGATGTTAAATGTTTTTATTGACATTGGTGTTTACAATATTGATGGTGGGACTTGTGCAAACGATATGCAATACATATTAATGTCTAGTTTACTAATTTAATGGCATAACCAACTTTTTCTGAACGAACTGATTTGTCGCTGCAACTAAATAAATCGACTATGGTGTATTCAATCGCGAACTCGGTTTCATAAGAAATAAATGAAAATTATAGTTCGCAATGATATACTATGGTTTTTACATGTGAGAAAAAAATAATTTCGATGCACAATGTCTCGCGGATGTTAATAGAAGGATACAAAAAAAATCCCCCGATGACGTTCCACGCGAGTTGAAGCGTTAACTGGCTTCGATACTGACTCCGAGCGTGGGGTTCATTCTTTCAGTCGCATTAGTTGTATCTATCTCGACAGAGTTTTTGCCATTTAGTGCCGTAATTTTGCCGAAAAAATGACTGCAGTTTCGGCTGGTTGGACCGAAAAATAAATTGGTTGCTTATTTTATTGGTTGGTTGTGGATGAACCAATTTATTGGCAAAACCAAATAATTTTCTTGCAACCAACTGATCTGTCACTCCAACCAAACAAATCGCCAGCAGCGCATTTAATCACGTAGTACTTTGTTATGACAACTAACTTCAGAATTGCTAGATCATTTCAATGTTCGATCGCCCATTCGTTTATAACAAACAAACGTAAATTATAGTTTGTAATAGCACGCTATGATCCGTGCGTGTAAAAAAAAATGAAAAGAAAATCTCGAAGCACAGCGTCTGGCAGATATTAATGGTCCGCGAGGATAATACTCTACATCGGATTACGAAGCTGGAGGGTTGGTCCGGTAGGATAGGAAAACGAGTGCAGGGAATGAAAAAGGGAGAGACGACCGGCGAGCTATATGAAGTGAATAAAAGAGAAGTAGAAGCGGAAGGAAAAACAAGTGAAACGAAAAGAATAGAAGAAGAAAAAAGTGGAGATCGGAAGGGTGAGCGGCGAGGGCAGGGGAGAGCGGAACCGAAAAACGAATGGTCATCGCTTAAGTCCGCGGCGCACGTACTTGCGCTATCGCGGCAAACTTTTCGTGGCCAGCCTTGATTCCATCGGATTATTCTGCTCCGATGCTTTTATTCGCGAATGAGATTTGCAAGTTCTTTTAATTTTTTTTTTATTTCTCATTTTTTTCCATCCTCAAAGAGCCGTCCCATCGGCAAGCCGCAACGATCCTGAATAATTCATCGACCAGGAATATTCCATAACGGACAGATACATCCGCGGAATGTCGTAACGGATCAGCGAGATAAATGATTGCTCGGCGGGAGTTCGTCGACAGGTGCATTTGCGAGAAATGATCAAAGGCATTTCCCTCCGGACCGAATCATCGGTCACGGAACGATCGGACTATTCAAATTCCGTCGAATAATACAGGAACTCATGGTAAATGGCCACTTGGCTACGGGCTCTGTCGCCGAACGGGAGCATCAGTGGCTCAATCGTAGACAACGAATTTTTCTTTGTCAGACTCCGGTTGTGTACAGCCGTTGTGCACAGGCCAGTCCTCAGTGAGTCAACACTTGGCACGCTTCCCCCTCGCCTCGACGAATGTAAAATTCTCGTCGTTCTCGCCGTCCCGCTCGTTTTCACGTTCTCCAATTCTTTCGCAAAGTTCCCCTTTTGTCACCCCTTTCGCCCCCCTTTCGTATCTCCCAACGGTGACACGATGTCCGGTGATTCGATGACATATCTACATGTCTATATCTACATGTCCGTATGTGAATGTCCATATCTAAATGTACATATGCAAATGTTCGTATTTAAATGTTCATATCTAAATGTCCATATTTAAATGTTCATATCTAAACATTCATATCTAAACATTCATATTTAAACATTCATATCTAAACGTTCATATCTAAATGTTCATATCTAAATGTTCATATCTAAATGTTCATATCTAAATGTTCATATCTAAATGTTCATATCTAAATGTTCATATCTAAATGTTCATATCTAAATGTTCATATCTAAATGTTCATATCTAAATGTTCATATCTAAATGGTCATGTCTAAATGTTCATATCTAAATGTCCATATCTGAATGTTCATATCTAAATGTTCATATCTGAACGTTCATATCTAAACGCTCATATCTAAACGTTCATATCTTAACGTTCATATCTAAACATTCATATCTTAACGTTCATATCTAAACATTCATATCTAAACGTTTATATCTAAACGTTCATATCTAAGTGTTGGTATCTAAATGTTCATATCTAAATGTTCATATCTAAATGTCCATATCTAAATGTAAAATAATACAGAAACTCAGGGCAAAAGGCCACTTGGCAGTGAGCTCTGTCGTCGAACGGGAGCATTAGTGGCTCAATCGTAGACAACGAATTTTTCTTTGTCAGACTCCGGTTGTGTACGGCCGTTGTGCACAGGCCAGTCCTTCGCGAGTAAACACTTGGCACGCTTCCCCCTCGCCTCGACGAATGTAAAATTCTCCTCGTTCTCGTCGTCCCGCTCGTTTTCACGTTCTCCAATTCTTTTGCAAAGTTCCCCTTTTGTCACCCCTTTCGCCCCTCCCCCGCCCCCTTGCGCGCCATCCCTCCTGTGACACGATCTTGCTCCAGACAGCTCTTTTCCGACCGGCGTTTCTCTCGCTTTATATTTGCCGCTCTTTTTCTCTCCCTCCACCCCCTCCCTCCGCCCCCACCCCCTGCCTCCTCCTCCGACCGATGTCGTCGTTCATCCACAGCAAAACGAGAAGCGTTCGACTCCGCTTCGTGGCAAGTTACCTCCATTGTGCATTAACCATTATTAACGAGTATTTCATTGTCGACCAGCGATCCGAGAGTCGTCGAGAGCCCGCCCGTTCCCTCGCCCCCTCCTCGGCCTCCACTAACCTACCCTCTGTACCAGTATATGCCTTCGATATGAATTTCCAATTACGCCCATTTACTCGTCGATTACCCGTAAACCGTCACTCTCGTCGACCCTCCTTCGCTCCCTTCCTCCCTCCTCCTCCCTAACTGTGACAAACGTAGATACAGCAGCACCACTAGCGAGCAACGTCGATCGACGACCAACACGGGGACCACGAAATATCGGCGGGCTTTCCTTCTCGTCCTGATGATTTGATTATTTTTAAATGATAAAAAATTCTTGTGACCGCTGGGAAAATTGTCCACACAAAATATAAACCGCAGCGGCAAATATCCAGTGTGCACCGCGGATGAACAACATGGGAATGCGAAGTGTACATGTTAACTACCCACATAGCATGGAAATACTTGTACTATTAAAAATATTTTAGGAATACTGACAAATATTCGTGAAATGTTTTAACAATATTTTGAAAATATTTTCTTGTTCGCTCGTTAATATTACATTGAAATGTTTTTGAAATGTTTTTTTAAACGTTTGAACGAAATATCAAAGATTGCATCGCCAGTCCGATTTGCATACACACACCCACATAAACACGGAAACAGTCGTAGAAATATTTATAAATTTTCATATTTGGAATTTTTTAAAATGTTCACTATGTTTCAGAACTGTTGAAAGATTAAGTATGTTTCTAAAATGTTTGAGGAACGTTTCATTGGAATATTTCAATTTTTTTTTCGTATATTCCAAACATATTTCGTAAGAATCGAAAGATTGAAAATATTTTTCAAATAATTACAAAATATTGCGTGCTACATGGGTAAACTCAAAAGTAAAATTAAAACAATTCTTTCCTACTGAAAAACTAACGCACCAGTACAATAAAAACAAATCAGAGGCTGAAAGACTTGATCGATGGTCCATTGGCAATAGAAACATGAATATGTACTGTAAATAATCTTCTAAATGTATTAATGTCCGTACGATGCAAAACATTGGCCAGAAATTCAATTACCACTACTAATAAAAATCTAAACGGAACGCTGAAACGCAAGTCATTCTCCAGACGATTTTTGTGACTACGATCTCGTTAGACGATGCTGCAATAAAAATACATATTGTAAATAATCGTCTAAATGTACAAATATCCGTACGAATCCAAAACATTGTTAACAAATACAATTACTACTACGAATAAAAATGTAAACGAAAGTCGTTCTCCAGACGATTATTTGTTACTAGGATCTCTGTCGACGAAGCTGAAACACATATATTTGTTTTTTTTTGTTTCTGTCGGATCGAAAGAACTCTGTTGTCGCCGTTCAATTATGGGCATTCCGGTGGTGAGCACGGGCATTCGGGAAACAAATGGATCGCAGTGAAAGAAAACCCGTCTACGTAGAGGAACGCGAAAATTTAGGAATGCTTCGAAAAAAACTGGAGGGTCCATGGCCGGGGATATTCGTCCCTGGATTTCTGGCGAGAGCGTCATGGAGGGGTTGTTCAGTGTTGGTTGGTCGTCGCGGGGTACTCCGGGGATAGTTCGTTTGGCTCTCTCTCTCGCCCGAAGACCATCGGATCGAGGCCAGCGCGGCCCGCCGGCTTCCTCGGGAACTAAACCGCCGAGGCGCTCACAGGCTCTTATAACCTTATCCTGGGCTGCGTGCTTCGGTGCGAAGCGACACGTTTTCCGTGTCCCGTCCCGCTCGCTCGTCGCTCGAGTTTCGCGTTTTCGTTTCGGTTATTTTTTTTCCACGAGTTTCTTTCGAACAACTCGAGTCCCACCAGACCAAAGAATTTCATCGTAATTGACTACTGTGGCGGAAGGTTATTTCGTGTTCATTAATCGGCGCGGATTTTCGAGTGCGATAGACGGAACAGTTGAGAAACGAACGGTGAGGAAACTCGAGTGGGGCTGTTCGCGCCGTGAGTTTCGTGGTAGGCTGGAGAGGGGAAAAAAATAAAACGAAAAGAAAAGACGAAAAAAAAAAAAAAAAAAAACGAAACCACAACGAACGAAGCGGTGAAACTCTACAGCTCTACCCTCGTGCTGTGTCGAACGTAGGACACACGCAAGTACGCTCTGTGGTGCGGGGGAATCTCGAAAGGTATTACTACAATACAGTACCAGTAGTAGAGTGTGCGGCAAACTGGAAAGTCTGAAGAGGTACGCGGTGAACGAGACTGAGGAGGGAATAAGGAAAGATAGAAAGCCACATAAAACGAGGGGGTGAGTACTCGGTTGTGTGCGAATGCAAAAGCGATTTTATATTCGAAGTCGAGATGAGAATAATATCGTGCGCCAAGGTTTTTAAGTTTTTGAATACGCGTTCGATGATCGTCAAGGTTGTTGTTATTATTATTATTTTTTAGAGGAGTTATTTGCCTATCGTCGCTAGCTTTTTCCGGTCCGTTAAGTTTTTATGTTTCGTCGTCGGTTCTGATGGGGTAGGGTGGAGAAAAAAACGGAGATTCGAAGACCTCCAGCATAAATCTCTCGGGCTATGACACACGTGAGCCGTTCCTTTTCGATCGCGTTAACAGCACCAGCGTTGCGGAGGGATTATTAATTCTTTGGGTTCGTGCAGTTGTGACATTTTCTCGATGATCCATTTGCGTCCACACATTGTCGAAAGAGGACTTTCTTCTTTTTTTACTTGATCGAATCGGTTTCGATCAAACCGAATTTCGAGCGATTTATCTATAGAGAGTAATTCATATTTAATTGACGGTCTCGAGGAATGTCTTTTTTTTCTTTGAGTATCGTTGATCGAATATTCGTCTTCAACTATCGACCGATTTATTTATAAAGATTAATTTATCTCTAATCGTTAGTCCCGGCGAATGATAGACTGTTCAATAGGAGAGTAAAAAAAGAACCAACCAACAGCACAGTACGCTGCTAATTTGATCTTTCGAAAAACATGCTTGGTTAACAAAATTCCTTCGGATAAGAGTTTCCGATCGATCTACGACTTTTCCTCTTATCGCCCCACTATCGTACACCGCAAGCGAGCCCGTTACATCCTTAGGACGTTTTCTTTTTGACTATTTTTTTTTTCTTTTCTCTCCCAGGACTTCGGGCTCGTCTCCTTAGAAACCCACGGGTAGTTATGCGACGTTCGGCACCAACACTTCGGCATCTCCGCTAGCCCGGACGAGGCGAAAGCCAGGATCCAGAGAGCGCGGAGAGATGTGTCGGTGAGGGAGCGGGGAAGGGCGCGGAATTGCGGATACGGTCCGGGAACGTGACTTGGATGCAATATTTAAAAGCAGCCCCCGACGTCAATACTCTTCTCTCGCGACATCCTTACGCACCTCGACGAAGGGCGGAGAATAAAGTCTAAGATAGAGGAAATTTCTGCTGCGCTTACGAACCCCGCCAATTTTTATCTATTTCGTCGATCTCTCTATACACTTATATCCATGTCGATGTCTATACATGACTACATATCCATACCTATATCCCCATATGTATATGTCCATACCTATATCTCCACACCTATATGTTCATATCTATATGTCCATATCTGTATGTGCATATTTGTATCAATTTTAATTTCTCTTCACTACTATTAAGCTTACTTTGTCTTTGCTTTTTTTATGCTCTGGTTGTTATTATTATGATCCTCTTTAATGCACTACGTGAACTGCAGCCTATTCTGTACTGAAACTTTTCTTCGCTTTGTTTCATGTACCGTCTATCTGCATAGTTTGGTCCTTAGGGGTTTTATCCCTGGACGCAATAAATAACCTACCTATTCATCTATCTATATATCCATATGTATATGTACAGATATGTGTATCCATATTTATACTCAGAAATTGCTCGTCGTCCGGCCTTGACCGGAATCGACGGCGCTGAATATTCCGAGGGATTTCGGTATTGACGGAGGCGTTACGGGAACGTTAGAGATTCGCGAAGTTATGACAATCACGAGGGCTCGAAAGGCGGAAGTGTGCGAGTTTAAGAGTTACCAGCAGAGGAAGGTACGTCGAGTCTCGCGGGTTTTCTCGCGTGCTGTATTCGCCGTCATTCGACGGCGGGGAATAACGGAAGGGGGAGGAATGGAAAGAAAAACGGCAAGGAGCTGTAGAGAGAGAGAAAGAGAGAGAGAGAGAGAGGTCGCAGGAAACGAGCCGCTGTGCGACGGCTCGTGAAATGAAATCTTTGGAACGGGAGATAAACGATCGTTTATAAAATTCGACAGACACGGCTTCGGGACGTTTGGCGGCGGGTAGTCTGGCGATGTCCCGGCGTGACGGTAGTTATATGAGACAGGGTTTTTCGCATCGATTGCCTAGCAGCAGAGGGGCGCAAGTCACTCGACTCCACACGCTCAGCAACGAGACTCGGGCACTTCCGTCGTTCGGCGCTCGGATACACGTTCGACTTTGGGGCTATCGAGTTCAAGGTCAAATGCGGAGCACACTTCTCATGTTTCATTCCGATATCGTATTATTGTTTTATTTACATTGCACGGAGAAGAAACGGGCGGTGGGATTTGAGCGACCTTTACGTTTCTAACATTTTTTACAGCTATTAGGATTTCGATTTTTAAAAATTTAATTTTTTTAAATCATTGTCTGATCTTCATGAAACCCAGTTTTTTGGCATCTTTTTCCTTCCCAATTTTGGAATTCAGTGTATCGATGGAAACAGATTCTAATCGGCTTGTCTCGTGAAGAAATAGATAAATAAATAAATAAATAAATAAATAAACAAATTAAAAAATTCATAACTAAATAAATCATACTATGCAGTACTATCTAGATGAAAATAGCTACTATAAAAATATCTAGAACATAAATATCGCTAAAATCTTACTATACATTTCTTACGATTTGCTTATGACGATATTCATCAAAGGCGTAGAATTTTATTCTCCGGGTGCTCTGATCCTTTTCGCCAGACGCCTAAAAGCCGCTCAGTCGAAATCCGCGAGTTAACCCGTACCGGCATGTGAATTTGATGGCCAAACAAGATAAACAAATAAATATATAAATAAGTAATTGAATAATAGTCATTTATTATACTCGGTGCGAAAATGTCAGTTTTCCACACGCTTCGCGTGCACAAAACCGCCATTTTCACACCTCGTGAAGTAAAATTTGGTACGATACTCGCGCGATCAAACTTTTTCTGACGAGTGTGACTTTGCAGCACGAGTTCACGACGTATCGAACCGAGTGTAATAAAGAAATAAGTGAGTAAATAAATAAATTAATTAATAATTAAAAATATGCAGTACTAACCAAACAAGAATAGCTGCCTAAAATGATCTAAAACTCGAATACCGTAAAAACCTTACTGTACATTTTTTACGATTTGTTTTTGAGGATATTCGTCGGAGGTGTAGAATTGTATTCTCCGGGTGTTCTGATCTTTCTCGCCAGCCGCCTAAAAGCCGTACGGTCGGAATCCGCAGGTTAACCCGCGCCGGCATGTGAATTCGATGATCAAGCACTCTCCGCATCGTTTATTGCCCAAGTTTCTCGTTTCCGGAATCCCGAAGAGCTCACGTACGAGCAAAACACTCCGCGGCAGCAGCCCGCATGCATGCACACAAGCCCGATGGCGGAAAACTTCTGTATCATCGCGTTTCCGGATAACGAAGGCGTCGACGAGAGAAAAGTTACCCGGTTCTCGTCGACGATGCCACCGCAGCCCGAGCGAAGGCTCGCTATTATTGAGCAAGTTTCAACCAGCCAGTACGACGATTTTTGTCAAACTATTTTCATATCTATTTTTTTTATACACGTTCAAAAACAACTCGCCGAACGCTGAAGTATGCAATGAGAGCCGGCTAATCGATCTAGAGATGTCCCGTGACGGAAATTTTTTGTAAGCTTCAATTGACCAAAAAGTTACCCTCATTTGACCGTTTTTGTTTGTTCCAGAAAATGTTCATTTAACTTGGACCATCATTTTTGTTCGGTGTCACAAATAGGGTAGAGCGGGGCAAAATGGAACACCGGGGCGAAACGGGATAATGAGTCAAAACGCAATTTTCCAATAACTTTTGGATGGTGGCGATGGTGGGGCAAAACGGGTTTGAAAATCCGGACGTATCATTGGGACAAAATGGGGCATCCAAAAATTATTGGAAAATTGAGTTTTGCCCTCACTGTCCCGTTTTGCCCCGCTGTGCCATTTTGCCCCGGTCTCCCCTATGGTCAACACGGCGCAACAAATTTGACCAATTTTTAAACGATCTAGGCTAATTTCAATGGAATTTCCCTCCCTCATTGACTTCGTAACCATTCGTATTTGATTTTACAACCAATTATAATTCATCGATGAAACAAACATTAAACAACGAATCCAAAATTAATTTTTTGTCTAATTAACGATATCGATACTTTGTCATTTCCAGACCGGTCAATTGACGGTCACGTGACAGTCGATTAAATGACGCCGGTCTCTAAACCGATCCAATTAACCTCCCCGTCCATTCGTGTCAGTATCAGAGACGAATGACCAGGAAAAAAAAATGGATGATAAATAGCCACTGGACTTTGAATCCTTGAGACACGCCCCTACCCCCGCGCAGCCCTCGAGCCCTCGCCGGTCTACCCTCGGCGGTCCCTCGACCGCGAACGACCGGGCCGTTAAACTCACCTTGGCCGATTAGCGTCAATTAAAATAAATATTTCAAGGCTCGCGGGATGATGGAGAGAGTGCACTGGGCTAGTCTCAACGGTAACTTATCGTACTGCACGGGGTTAAAGCCTCAGTTGTACGTGTTACCAGCGCCCCGCGCCCTCCCGACCCTCGGCGAGCTCTCGGGACCGGTACTCGACGTCTCGGCGGAGGTGCGAGATGGCTCTCCACCGAGAGACGGTTCTCCAGCTTCTCCGGCTTCACCGATGTACGTGAGCACAACTCCGCACACAAAGTGTACGTGTGTCTATATAGCTGAATACGTCCGAGGGGTAGATTTATAGAGGGACCAGGGTGTTCCCGGGGTTCCCATCGTCTCCCCGGAATTCGCAGAAATTTCCGCAGCTCACCGAGAAGGCAAAGTGGTCGGTGGCGTGTGTACCGCTGGTACTCGCTTTGCTGGGCCTCCTTCCCTCCTCAGCTTAACCTACGCTCGGATGAAGCCTTCCTCACGCCCACCCTCCCCCCCACCCGTCCGCTACTTCTCTCGCTTTGCCGGAACTCTCCGGCCGGGACCAGCTCCGGAGGAAAGGAGTGTTGAAACGTTAACACGCCGGCCGCGCGAGCACCTCGAGGAGAGATCGGCCTCGCCAGTTTGCCCACCGGCTTTACCACCTTCAACTTTTCCTTCTGGCGCTTGGAAATTATTTGAGTCAAACGCAACCCCCTCCCAAACGGGGCGGACTCAACCCTTCCGACCCTAGAATTTAATGAGACACCCGCCGGAAGAGCATCGCCTTCGGACTGCTACCCTCTTCTGACGGTGTAGCTCTTCCACCGCTGCACGGTTGCCCGGGGACGATAAATTAATTAAGCGATCTTTGTAGTGGAAACATCGGGAATGAATGAATCTTCTCCTGCCTCGCCGCCTTTCGCCTCTGGAGAGAGGGGGTCGAGGAAAAAAAGGTTTCCCCCGTTGGGTGCGGATTGGCTGCTGTGTGTCGGCTGCCCCGGAAGGACCGGGAGATAGAGGGATTAAGGCCGCCTCGATAAATCACACGAACGACCTTTGCAAATAACGAAGGAACGAAGGCGGAACGGAATGAAATATTTATTCCCAACCGGTGGGTAATTACGTATCACGCCACGCAACTACCATCTGGCGATTTGTTACCGCGGCACGGTTGTCTCCTCGCTCTTTCTGGATACCCTGGTGCGTTTGATACTCGATACACAAACTGGCGTGTTAGAAGGGGGAAAGTTGTTTCTGGTGTTCTGGTAGACATTTCAGAGCATTACATCAGACTCTGATCGGGCTGTACCCAAGCCTTTTCAGCACTTCACCGGGTAGTCTCCCGCCTATTTCTGGACACTCTAATGTTTGATATCAAACTACAGTGCCAGATCGCTGAAAGAAATTGTTTCTGGTGTTCTGGTAGAAATTTTACGGCACTACATCAGACATTGGTACAACGCAGTACCGAGGATTTTTTTGTACTTTATTAGGTAACTATTCTGCCTATTCCTGGACACTCCAATGTTTCATATTTGATACGCAAACTACAGTGCCAGATCGATAAAAAATTTGTTTCCACTGATATGGTAGAAATTTTAGAGGATTACAACATTAAACTCTGTGAAGAGCCCACCAAGGCCTTTTTAGTACTTCATCAGGTACTTTCGGGCTATTCCTGGATACCCTAATAATTGATACTCGATACACGAACCGGCGTGCCAGAAGGGAAACAAACTGTTTCTATTATTTCGGTAGAAATTTTAGAACATTACATCAGACTCTGATAAGGCCCTACCAAGGTCGTATCAGTATTCCATCACGCAGTCTCCTGGTTATTCCTGAACACCCCGGTCTTTGATACTCGATTGGCAAACCGGCGTGCCGGAAGGGGAAATAGATTGTTTCTGGCGTTCTGGTAGACATTTTGGAGCATTACATCAGACTCTGATAAGGCCCTACCAAGGTCTTTTCACTATTTTATCAGTCGCCTTCAAAACGGTCTGAGGCTGTTGGACTAAAAAAAAAAAACAAAATACAACTTGGTGTAGGAGGATGAAGGAGTGACGCCCCAAGGTCTGGCGTCTTGTATCCTATCGCGGGGTTGCCTACATATAATACGCAATACATGAATACGTAACCGTAGCACGACGCGGTTCTAACGTTCGCGTCCGACCGTACTAACTGGTACGGTACCGTCGCGTCTCCGCCGGTTCGCGCAGAATAGAAAACCACCACCAACATCACCGCCACAACGACAACAAGCCAGCCTCCCTCAATCCAACTCGTGTCGCGGGGTTCTGCGTTGTACCGTTCCAGGTCTCACGTACCGAATGGAGACGAGGCCAGCGCGCGTGCCTCCTTCCGACGGCTGAATACATGCACGAGAGGATAACGCCACTTTATGTCCTCGGGTGGTCATAAAGATACCGGCTCGTGTCGCATGTTGGACTGAGAGAAAAACACACGCTCGGCATTGTGCCGCAACGTGAATACAGACGCGGACTGAGCTGACGTGAAGCTCGAGTCAAGATCCTACAGCTTTTTAACGTTTCCCCAATCGTTTTATCCTGAACCCTTTATCGTTTGGACCCCGTGCCGCCCTTTCGACTGATGGCTATGGATTCGTCGTCTGCGAATTACAATTTTTATCCCTTTCATACCTCGCATCGAAGTCCTTAAGAGGACTTAACTCTGTCGTTCGGCCGAGAGCGCCACTGACGCTATCTCTCTCGCACTCCATAGTGTTTCACATGCTCTTAAGGCTAAAAATGTTGGGATTGGGGTCGAGGATGGATTGGAAAAATCCTCGCGCCGCGCTCCCAACGTTTCGAGGTCCGATCTCTCGTGAACAAAAACGCCTTCCGTCAACGGAAGGCGTTTTTATTCTAACCCTTTTAGCTTAATCGCTCGTCCCCCCTCCAATAGGTTCTTCGTCTGTACTGAAAAAAATATCAATGATTCAAGTGTAATTCGTTTGCGGGCTGCCCAAGACAAAAATTGTTATTTCACATCTACTTTCAATTCTTGCAATTCCGTGCGGGATTGAAACGATAACATGTCACGTCGAAAGTCTT
The DNA here is from genome assembly GCA_964017025.1 of Stenichneumon culpator. Classification (NCBI taxonomy): domain Eukaryota; kingdom Metazoa; phylum Arthropoda; class Insecta; order Hymenoptera; family Ichneumonidae; genus Stenichneumon; species Stenichneumon culpator. The sequence continues at coordinate 16,125,174 of OZ024772.1, read as the reverse complement.
GTCGCAGTTGTTTCACTATCATATGGAATTGTAAGGATTGAATGTAGAATTGGAATAAAACGAATTTCTTTGGCAGCCCGCAATTGAATTTCTTTTTAGTGTGCGAATGACAATTTTTCGCTCTTTCATCCCTGACATGAAAACCCTTCAGGGTGAACATTTTTCGAGGGATTGGCCTCGAGGACAAATTGGAAAAATCCTTATTACGATACTCGCAACATTTCGACATCCGATCCCCCCCTTTAACGGAAGGTGTTTTTAACCTCACCTCTTTAGCCTAATCGTTCGTCCCCCACCAGTCGATTCTTCGTCCGCGAACCACAATCTTTACCTCTTTCATACCTCCCATCTTTCGTCCTTGAGGGTGAAAACTTTGGGATCGGCCTCGAAGGCCGTTAGAGAGAATTTCAATTAACGAGCTTCGTATGTACATAGCAGCCTCGGATTGGCATACTCTATATCGAGGCGCCGAGTAGCAGGATGGCGAACGGTGCAGAGAGTGAGAGCTGCAGCATTAACTGCCGGTACAAACAGCCCAAGGTAGGAAGATATCGAGCGGGAACCGCGGGACTTTCTGGGGCACCGAGATAATTTCGGCCGGGGCGTCGATGGACCCGTAGGGGCTTGGGAATCCCGGTCCTCCTCCCTTCCCTTTGTGTATACCCGTTGCCGCACAGACGTGGGTTAATGTTTCGAAACGGTTTACTTGGACGGTGGGAATTACTGTCGGAAGGAAGGCCTCGCCGTTGGTCTAGTTCGCACTTCGCCCCTTTCGGTGCGCGTCTGCGCTCGTCCCTGTGTTTCTCGGGCTTCGTTGTAACAGCGTACAGTGCACGAGTGTAGGTCGACGAGGGACGGGGCGAGGAGGGAATCGGCCAGATTGGCAGAGGAACAGGAACGCAGCTAGTTCAGCCCCGGCAACAAAGCCCGATGCTCCTTTCCTTTGGGCACCTGTCGGCGCTCGATACTCTCTCTCTTGGCTCGATGGCTCGCTCGCTAAAGGATATCCGGCCGAGCTCTCACCGCTCCAACCAACCTCCGCCCTGGCGTTCTCCTTCATGGCTGACTGTACTGGCTCGTTTCACTGGCTCGGACAGCGCGGCGGCAGAACCATCGCCGGCCACCACCCCAGTTATATTCTCCGATAAAACGAGGAATGAAAGTCCTCACTTCTTCTGGCGATCTCGGCCGAGAAGAATCCGCGGTCATATACTCGATGGCTCGAAATCGTCCGCCGGCCTCTTCGTGCACATACGGGCGATCCATTATCGTTATGATGGAATTACCTGTCTCGGGTGTATCGCGCTTCATACTGTGCAACGGTGTCTACAATATTGTATATTTATGTACTTGATGGTCGACGATGACCCGAGCGGAGAGTGTCTATTTCGTAGGTTCTTACGCGGAGAGGGGGGGGGGGGGAGGGGAAGGGTGTGGAGGAGAGACAAAACAAGAGATTATTGGATTTCTCGGAGGGAAGATGAGATATCAGTTTCCTGCGGTTATAACAGGGCCGAGCGGGGCAAAATGGAATGGGGCAAAATGGACTGTTTTTTTTGGAAATATTTTTTGGGGCAAAATGGACTACTTTTGGAAATCTTTTTTGGAACAAAGTGGATTACTTTTGGAAATCTTGTTTGGGGCAAAGTGGACTACTTTTGGAAATCTTTTTTGGGGCAAAGTGGACTACTTTTGGAAAAATTTTTTGGGGCAAAGTGGACCTTTGGAAATATTTTTTGGGGCAAAGTGGACCTTTGGAAATATTTTTTGGGGCAAAGTGGACCTTTGGAAATATTTTTTGGGGCAAAATAGACTACTTTTGGAAATTTTATTTGGGGAAAAATGTACTATTTTTGGAAATCTTCTTTGGGGAGCATAAAGTAGAGTCTCATAATGTGTGGAGAGCCCTGGTCCATCGTGCCCCGCTCTTTCCGCAGGCGGGGTTCTCCGGCAACTTTATCGAATGGAGGGCATGCCGAGCGAATTACCGAGATTAGGGCCATTGTTTCCGGGAGGTCATCGAGCTTGAATATGCCCCACCTCCCCCGTAGCTCTCAACTACATCCACACCGATGAGTGTGCTATAACTTCCTTGCATTCCCGGTGAGAATATGGGAAGCTGCACACGTTCGATCCATTCGCTGGTTGGAAAAGCGGGCTTCGGGGAGATCGCGGGGAAAAAAATAGCTGGAAAAATCTGCTGTTTGGTAAAGCTCTCCCTTGTGAGATCGACGAATATGAAAAAAAAGTAAACGATGGATTTTTTTTTTTTTTTCGCAAACAGAACGTATTCGGTAGTCTGCGGCTCATACGTTTGCGATGAAACGAGGATCCGGGCATGCCGGACTGATGTGCGCACAATGGCCCACAGATTTTAAAACGTCGCTCGCGAGGGAGAGCAACGAGCGTTGGCTCGTGCGAAGGACACAGGACTGGGAAGCGTTATGGAGTGGTCGCCGCTCCCGTTTAAATGAAGCTCTTGAATCACTCGAGCCGAATTTATTATAGTCGGCGCACTGTCCGGCGCGCATCCACCAAACTCAACTCCACCCCAGTCGCTGTAACGAGCGAAGCTAACGCACGAAACAAGTAAAAAAAAAAGAAGAAAAAAAAACACATTGGTGTTTGTCCGCTGCGTTCCTGCTAAGGAGCATCCGCACACTGAGAGAAGGATCTAGTAAAAACTACCGATCTTCTTCTTTTTCGGTTTGACTGGGCGCCCGGGTGGGCAGAGCAATCTGGCCACTGGGAAAAACCCACGCCGGCCAACTGTCAAAACTACCGATCATCTAAGAAAAATTACCATAGCACATAGTACACAGTAAAATAGGTACGAACGTTTCTTATCCATAAATATCTACAATTCTTTTCATGTTAATTTTACAAAAAATCTTGTCCATTTTACAATAATGTTTGTCAATTTTATAAATATTTTTTGTGAAATTAACAACAAAATAATTGTGGAGGTTTGTGGACATGAAAGATTTGTTAAGGGTACAAATATTTTTTACTGTTTAGTAGGGCATTAGAGCGCCACCTTGTAAGATATAAGAAGAAGATATACGAAGAGAGAATGGAAGGAATAAGAATCCGCGTGCACGCGAAATTAGAGCAATCGTTCTCTTTCCTTCAAATCGGTCTCTTTCCTTTAAATTGTATTAATATTTTTATCTTACGTCCTATGGCAGAAAGTCTTAGATTTTCCAAGAATTTTTACCATGACATCTTATATCCTACTAGCTAAGTCCGATTCTTTTAATTTCAATTCTCAATTTTTATTATTTTTTCTTTTCGGTTTGTTCTGAGTCATGTGAGCAGCCTCCGCAGTATCCGCTTTATTTATTAAGCATCGTTTCATGGCATGTAATATTATTATAAAGGGAGTGTAGGGTAAAACAATCAATGAATAGACAGGGCCTAGGAATGAACACTTTCCATAAGAGCACGTGCACAAAAAACGTCTATTCCATTGGCTTTTTCGTCTACTTAACTGTCCATTCATTGGCTGGCTTACCTTACGACTCTTCCATGCACCAGCACAATTGGTTGGCCGAAACGCATATATCGACCTGCAAATGGGTTTACCCGTCAATAAAATAAATAAATAAATAAATGAATAAATAAATAAATAAATAAATAAATAAATAAATAAATAAATAAATAAATAAATAAATAAATAAATAAATAAATAAATAATATCTACGAAAAATTCTTACAAATCCAGCACTTCCTAGCATAGGTGGCGCCCCAGTTCCGTACTGCAATGTGCTATGGTAATATCTCCCAAGTGACACAGTCATATTGACCAGATCCTTCTCTCAGTGCGCTCTCCTCGACTTCGACATGAGACAAATATCCCGCGAAAATGGTTGTTCATTCGACAGAAAAATGTCGAAGAATTCCCAGAGCCGGCTCGTTTCTCAACGCGCCGCTTTCCATTCCTTCGCGCGCGGTCCCCGAGGCGATGAAACGTCCTCGCTCATGCACCGCCTTACCAGCTTCCGTTTTGACAGCGGAGACATGGGTGTCGAGGGCTCTCACGGCTTTCCCCGGTGCTTGTACCTGTTGATCCGAATGCACCGGAGCCGTCTAGCTGTTCCAACCCCCCCCCCCCCCCCCCCCCCTCTTCCCCCTCCCGATAGGAAAAGTACAAGGGGAGACACTGGTGCTCTTCGAGGGCCAATCGGAAATACACGAGTCAGAGACATATGTCGATAGCAACAAAAATAAAATACTGGAGCGCCCGGCGGAAAACCCGGAGCTGGAGAACCGATGGAGAAAAAAAAAAATGAAAACACCAAGTCGTAGAATTATGCGTGTCGAAAGGCAATAAAATAAATCATACGCGCCTAGAAGGGAACGCATCGGACCATACGCGGAGCTCCTCTACTTGCTGCTACTCGATAACCTTCCCCCCCCCCCCCCCTCCGCCCCGCCCCCTTCGCCGTGTATGCTCGTAGTCGTTCGTTCGGTCTCACAGCGATCCTCGCCTTCTTCCCTCACCGCGACGTTTTTTTTTTTTTTTTTTTCTGTTTTTCTTTGCCGCTTCCACCACGATATAGAGTCGGCGACGTCGGGCAAAGCGAAACTTCCCTCGGGAAATCAGAGAAAGATGCACTGCGAGGCCGGGGTAGTTTTCAGGAGCGCCCGAGCAGCGCCAGCGAGACTCGCTCGCTTCTGTGCTCGTCGACGCTCGCGGGTCGCGACGTGGCTCGTCTGTGCGAGCGGTTTTGCCGAAGCCCGCACAACGCTTCTCGGCCCCCAACCCGCCGATTTCGCGGTCCTCCCCCAGACACAATCTTCCTGCATCGCTCCGGCGCTACGGTCGCTAGGCGTGAAAAGGAGTGAGATGTGCCCCGAGACGAAGTTTGTAAGGGTGAGGCGTTTTTGACCTTAAGGGGAAGTGAAAGTCACGTGACGGGGCCACGAGTGTGAGAGAGATAGTTGCAATTTTTAAATTAACTTTATTCAATGGTGCTAATTTTTTTGAGAAAAACAAATGAATTCGATGAAAAAATGAAAAAAAAAAAAAAAAAAAATGAATTCGGACCGGATAGGAAATTACCGTGCGCATTCAGCTGGAATTTGGTTTTTCCGCAAAAAAATTGGCAGCCTTGAAAAAAAGTTCATTAGAGTTTTCATTACCGACCGCGATATCTCACTTGCCCTTAAGAGCATGTGAAACACTATGGAGTGCGAGAGAGATTGCATCATCGGCGCTCTCGACGGAGCGAGAGAGACACACTGAGAACGTGCTCCTTCACATGCTCTTAAACTCTTTTCGCTACCGATCGTGCGAATTTCCGGGCGACCGATCGGTCCGACAAACGCATATCGCAACTCAATTAAGTTTCCATTTTACGCACTTTTGTAAATTCATGTCGGAAAGTTCGTTTCCTTTTTGAAACGAACACAATTTTTCTTCGAAGGTTCGACATTTTTTTTTATAGAATGCGATTGTTAATTCTGGTCGAATTGAAAAAAGAAACAAAGACAATTTTTCTTCGAACGCTTGACACTTTTTATTTACTGTAAATTCCAAGAAAAGTTAATCTTGAATTATGGGCTTCTTCAGTCTTTGCAGCTATAATTTTTTTTTATTCTACGATGAAAATACGATGGACACATTCTTCAATGCGATGCGATTGTCGATGCTCGTCGGCTTAAAAACAAAAAAAAGAATCCTTCGAGCGCTCGACATTTTTTAAAAATCGAAATTTCCGAGAAACGCCAAACTTCAATTGTGTACTTTTACGGTCTTTACAGCTATAATTTTTTTTATGCTACGATGAAATTAGGATCGTCACATTTTCTCTAATGAGACGTGCATGGTCATGCTCCTCGAAAAAAAACAAAAAACTTCGAGCAAAATTGAAGAAGACGTTCGCTCAAATTGAGACTTTGAAAGTTGCTTAACCAGGTTGGCGAACATGGTACGTTGGGCATTGAAGGATATCCGGCTATTTAGCGTTACGGTCATCGGACCCGAAAAGGATGAGAACTGTTCGCGACAAACTCTGCGAGGAGTTTTGAGTCTTCGATGAAAAATTCAATTTACCGCCAAATTATACCTTTCCATGGTAGGAACAAATATTAATTTGTGTCCGCGCTGCCGTTATATAAGTTTCCCGACTCGGGACGTAGTTCGTTATAGGATAGTTAGCGAGATAATTGGGTGTACATAGAATTAAATATGAAACCCGCCGAGGAACCGTCTCGAATATAGGTGGACAGAAATATACACGTTGCCGGTTTGCCGGAGAGGAGGCGGACGGTATTATTAAAGGAGCCGAGAAAGGCAGGCCGAAAGAATACGCGGATAGACGACGAAGAGGGGAGGAAGAAAGCTCTCATAACTTTGAGATTAAAAAAGCTTTTTTTTAAAAGAATTTCATTCCAGAACGCGGAGAGGAGCGAGCTAGGAAACCGTCTCGAATGCCTCGGAGATGAAACTCTAATTTCGCCTTCTAATTACCTCCGCGACACGGCTTCGCTATATCCTGAAGATATCGGTGCATAGGCAAGAGCGGGGCAAAATGGTGCATGTTTATTTATTCTTTACGAATTAAAAGCCAAAAAAGGAAAAGTCTTATTGGAGGTGAAGGACACGGTCCATTTTGCCCCGCTCTCTTCTTTCGTCCATTTTCCATTAATGGCGCGGATATGAAACCCCAATTTCGCGTTCTAATTACCTTTGCGACGCGCTTTCGTTATTCCGCGAACATATCGGCGCATAGGCAAGAGCGGGGCAAAATGGTGCATGTTTATTTATTTTTTACGAATTAAAACCCAAAAAAGGAAAAGTCTTATTGGACATGAAGGACACAGTCCATTTTGCCCCGCTCTCTTCTTCGGTCTATGTTCCATCAATGGCGCGGATATGAAACCCCAATTTCGCGTTCTAATTACCTTTGCGTCGCGCTTTCGTTATTCCGCGAACATATCGGCGCATAGGCAAGAGCGGGGCAAAATGGTCATCTTTTTAAGAATTTTAACCAAAAAGGAAAATTCTTATTGCAAATGTACGAGACGCTTCCGTTTTACCCCGCGCTCTTTATTCTTCGATATTCCATTAATACAAAGGGCAGTTGGGGTTAATCGAGACGCATCGAACGTCGCGGACAAACTGGGGCTAAATGCGCTGGCAACGAGAAATAAATTGTTTCCCTTGTACGAGACACTGCGTTAATGGTCGGGAAGGAAGCGAGCGAAGCCGAGACACGGCTGCCTTTTTTATTATAAGAAATACCCGCAGAACCAGGTCGACGAAGGAGTAACGCGTTAAGAGAGTCGCGAAGATAGTGGATAGCTCTTCTTGTACGTCAGTGACTTTATCCCATTGGCCCGGCTGAGTGGTTTTCCTTGTAGCTCCGTCACCACTTACATATCTCGTCTACGACGGCGTATATAATGTCTACCGTGCGCAGTCATCGCTATACCGTTGTCGCGAAGTATATTAACTGTACTCGCGTTTACACGTGTAGGAGGTAAAAGGAAAATGACTGAACACGGATACGCATACGGTAAATCAATTTTATTGATATACTTTAATATTTTATTTACATGTGTCGATATTCGTGTTTGACAATATTTTTTATTATGTTGTTATCCTGGAGTTATCAAAATTGTTATCGGTGCGAATAGCGCTTACTATACTTTACATGTGTGAATATTCAACATATATTTCATACAGGGTAGTCGGATTGGCATATAAATCATTTATTCACGGAACGGTCTACGGAACCGTTTTCACAATTTATTTTCTATGCGGCACATATATGAGATATAGAGTTTTTTGGGTAATATATATTACATACATATTTTACGTATGTACTTTTCATTTTTTGTACTGATGTCCAAACATATTGGGCTTCACCTCGTTATTCGATTATTTTTTAATAATTTGTGTTTGTCTAGTTGAAGCTTGGTTAAATTTTTTTTTAAATTTTTCGGAACGAGTGAGAGACGAGAGCCTGGTTATCGCAGCTTGCCTGTCAGCTTGTGGCTTCCGGGTAGACAGCTGCACTCGCTGCTGACTGGCGCGCGGCCGGGTTTCCGGTAATTATCGGAAAACTCTCACTCACTTGTTCGCCCGCCGGCTCGGCCTACTCTCTGAGTGCGGGTTCGCCCAATAATTGCGAATTCGTAATTAGCGGTCATAATTTATAAGCTGTTGTGCCGCTATTCGCGGTTTTTCCAGTAAAACGCAGACAGACTCTTCGCCAACGGATGCGGGCGGAAAATTTCCTCACGGTGTGCTAGCGTTAACAAATGAACGCGACGATTCGTGGCTTCAGAGTCGTTCAACCGTTCATCAGTTTCCATTCATCTCGAGGTCGACCCTGGTAGAAAATTTTGAGCGTTACATCGGGCACTGATGAGGCCCTGGCAAGGCTCGGACAAGGATCCAATGCGCTTCCTGTACTCCGTAATTCACACGTTTCTGTCACTGGTTGCATTCGATATGCATTCCAGAGAAAAATCGAAAGTTTTCTCTGTAACTTTACTTCCGGTTTGAATATCTCACTTTCGAAACGGAAGTGACGCCATGCAGAAAAATATGAACAATTTCGGTGTGACGTGACTTCCAGTTCGAAAATCCCAGTTTTCGACCGGAAGTGACGTCATTACGGGAAAAGTTCAGGTCCGGTTTGAAAATCTTGGTTTTTTTACCGCTACTGGCGTCACACGGGAAAACGTCACATTCGAAAATCTTGGTGTTTGACCGGAAATCATACCGGAAATTCGTAATTTCCGTTTTGAAAACCCATTTTTTCGACCGGAAGTGCCGTCAGCGGAAATCCGCCACTAGCGGCCGAAAAATTAGATTTCCAGACCGGAAGTGACCGCACAAAGAAATTTTTCATATTTGTCTACGTGACGTAATTTCCAGTTTAAAAGTTTGATTTTCAAAGCGGAAGTGACGTTACAGGGAAAGCGTTTCATTTTTCTTCTGCAATGCATCTCGAATGCGGCCCGTGACAGAAACGTATGAATTAAGGAACACATGAAAGCGGGTAAAAGAACGTGTGTCGATAAGTCTCAAGGTGTATTGGGAAATTCATCCCGAGTGTAGCCAGCGACAGAAGCGGATGAATTAAAGATCACACGATATCCTAAAAATGCAACTTCTCGAACGCTTCCTCGTGGAGGATCGTGACGGTGCAGCTTTATCAGCGACGGTCGGACAACCCATTCTATATTTCACTTTCAGAAGGTCTCACAGAGTCAAACTCGCAGCAAAATAGTATATTGTGCGACAAGGGTCGAAAGTTGGTGATTGCGACGAGTGTGAGGTTTGCTGCCCGAGAGAAGCGAGGGTTGCAATCACCCAAGTCGCAATTCCCAATTCGACCCTCGTTGCACATCACACTGAAAAAAAAAATTTGCTTGCGGGCTGCCAAAGCAGAAAATTCTTATTTCAATTCTACTTTCAATTCTTACAATTCCATATGGCATCGAAACAACGACAGCAAAACTGCCAGAATGACATGTTATCGTTTCAAACCCGTATGCAATTTTAAGAATCGAAAGTAGAATTGAAACAATAATTTTTTGTCGTTGGCAGCCCGTAAGCGAATTTTACTTGAGTCAATGATATTTTTTTTCGGTGGCATACTTTTCGTAACGAGTGCATGAATCTGCGGCAGGTGGAGTGGCAGTCGCGCGAGACGAACACTAAAAAGTCGCACGAGTCGCAATCGCAAATTCGACCCTCGTTGCACATCACACTGAAAAAAAATTTGCTTGCTGGCTGCCAAAGCAAAGAAATCTTATTGCAATTCTTACAATTCCATATGAGATTGAAACAACGACAGCGAAGCTGCCAAAGTGACATGTTATCGTTTCAAACCCGTATGCAATTTAAAAAATTGAAAGTAGAATCAAAACAATAATTTTTTTTCTTTGGCAGCCCGCAAGCGAATTTTACTTGAGTCAATGATATTTTTGTTTCGGTGGCATACTTTTCGTAACGACTGCATGAATTTGCGGCACGTGGAGTGGCAGTCGCGCGAGACGAACACTAAAAAGTGAGGTTATGTCTCTAGGGACGAAAACGTCGAAGGTAAAATCCCAGGGGACGAAAGTGAACGAAATGCGAACTGCGCATGCGCGGCTCTGTCATTCAGCCACAGGTTCACGACTGGCATGCAATTATTGGTACTGAGGATCCAACTAAATCAGAAAAATAAGAGGAAATCTGGCATGCAATCGGTCCTTTTCGGCTCGCAAGACTGCCATGTAAAATGCCGCGATTGATGCACGTGTTGAGAAAAAAAAAGATGCTGCATAATCGAGAACACCCACGAGTGCGTGTCCGCAATCTTTTTCCATCGAAGTATCGAGTGGCCGCGAATTAAGCGATCGCCGAAGAGCGGGCTGCAGAGGAAGAGTTTTGTTGCTCCCGGAGAATCTTCGCCTCCGGCAGATTTAATGGCCCCGAAGAAGAGGTCTTCTCGCGTCGATTAATCGATGCCCTCACCGTGTAGCCTCACTCCCGTCCGACGAGCCATCAAACTCGGGCATTTAGCTCGAGCTAGTTTCGATAAAGCACTCAGCGAGAGGCCGTCAGCGGGGCTGGGGCGGGGGGGGGGGGGGGTTGGGTTTGGAGGCTTTCACAGCGTTTGGTAATTAAGTCGAGCCCGAAGCCCGACGTAAGCTTCTATTGTACCCGGCAAATGGCCTATTTAGGCCGGCTACACGTCTCTCACACGGGGCAACCCTGTCATTGTCACTGCTAGGTACAAAACGACCGTCAATGCACCACGAACAATCGATGCCGTTCCAGCTGGTAAAAGTACCGATCCTTTGGTAAAGGATCGTTCCCTTACCGATCAGCTGGTAAAGGACCGTTATGAGCATCCCCAGATTCCAGTTATTAATTGGTGGGGAAGACATGTTTCGTGACAATAAGTGAAACTAATGTCAAGCTGATCGTTTCTGGTTTGCCAAACACATCGATCGATTAGAAAAAGATGATTTTGTTTTCTATTACGGAAGGAAATAACAAGAGTGTTCGAATGTAGAAATCTCCGGAGGCGTTTTTTTTGGCACGTGCCTGTATTCGGATACCGTATGTTTGGGACGATCATAGATTTGGAGAATTGAGATGTATGCAAACTCAACTAGTTCATACTTAAATCCCGACTGCCCGCTAGGGCAAAAAGACGGGAGTTATGCGTTTCACTGAAGCCTCCCGATTGTGCTGTTTTCGTTGTCTACAGTGTTTGATGGAACGGCTCAATGTCTCTTGACAGAATTTGGCACACTAGTTGCGTGGTTGGGGGAGTGTGTTCGTAGCGATGGATTAGGAAAATAAATGCAAAGTGGGAGAGATAATTAGCTTTGAAAGAACGGGCAAAAATTCTATTCAGATATATCGAGAGGCGGCCGCCATTATCTACTTGGTAGATAAAAAGGCAATAATAGATTATACTATTTGGGATTATTTTAACTAAAAAAATTTCTTCGTCTTTTATTAATAAAGTCAACAAAAAAATTATATTGACGCAAAACAGTACTGACTATAAGCTATGTAGAGTTGGCTAATCTTACTTCATCGAACTGTCTGATTATTCGGTCGCGTATGTAGTAACGCTTGTACCAATTTCCGGACACTGTACCATTTGTCTTTTAACAAACTGCAACGCTAAAAAATAATTTAGCACTCTTATTGACATCTGCTCGGTCAATCGTCCACGATCGTACTTCCGTTTCGTTGAAAGTGCCTTGTACAAGCCTTGTACAACTTCTTTCTGTGCATAAAATAATGTTTGTAGATGCGATTACAAGTGTAAAATTGGATTCATAATACTTGAATTCGGAATAAATCAAGTCTGTATTGGTGCTGTTAGGGGAGAGCGGGGCAAAATGGGACAGTGGGGCAAAACGGGACAGTGAGGTCAAAACTCAATTTTCCAATAATTTTTGGATGCCCCATTTTGCCCCAACGATGCATCCGGATTTTCAACCCCGTTTCGCCCCACCGACCACAATTGCCATCATCCAAAAGTTATTGAAAAACTGCGTTTTGTCTCGTTGTCCCGTTTTGCCCCGCTGTGCCATTTTGCCCCGTTCTCCCCTACCTTACTTATTTTGTCCATCTCTAAATCATGCGTTACCGCATCGATATCGTTACAGCACCGCACACACATTTCAGCCGGAATAATAAAAGAAGCTATCGAAGAGCTATTGAGAAAAAGTAGCGGCACGTGGAATAATTATTCTTATGATCGATCGCCGTGTCTGCATGTGTGCACGCGCCGGAGAGCTGTCCCTCCGCACGGAATATCTGTAACGATGGATGTAGCAGCCGACTTCCTTTTTCCCCCGCGTACCCGATCGATCACCCGGACGCACTCTTCTCTTCTTTCCAATGCGCGCTCCATCAGTCTTCTATACCGGCACGATGGAAAATCGAACTCGCGCAAAGATGGGGCAGACGAAAAATTAACAGATCACCTTCCTTTTCTCGCTCCTACCGAGAGCGTCGATTTATCTCTTACCATTTGAAGTTTTCATGGGATAGAGATTTGAAATGGAGAAATATAATAAACGAATGAAGGGGAAAATGAAATTAACGGATCACGTTTCTTTTGTCACGTTCGAGGTGAGAATATTAATTTATTATTTAACATTAAAAAATTCTCTCCAGACTCACGGAACCAGAAAACAGAAAACAAGAAACAGAAAACAATAATTAAATGATATTAAATAATAATGATATCAATGGATCAGCCACGTCATTATTATCTGTATATTATTATTATAGCAATTTTGTAATAGATTGTAGGAACCTCAACAAAACAAAATTAATTATATTCTATTCTAAATGGATCAGCCATTTGTCGTGCTCTTAGCGACAGCTCGAATTTATCATTTTGTCATTCACAATTTCTTTTTTCCACGGTCTCGCGAACCAGCGAGAAATAATAAATCCATCGCGAACTCGATTTATTCTTTCCGCCGAAAGATCTTCCTCTCGAATTAAACGAATGGATTCGTCCCGAAGAAGTCCTCCCGAGGAATGCTGCAGTTTTCATGGAATAGAGATTCGAAGCACAGAAAATAATAAACCAATGAAGGTAAAGATGAAATTAACGGATCTTTCTTTTTTTTCATTTCACTCGGTGCGAAAATGCCAGTTTTACGCACGCTTCACGTACGTAAAAGCCCCATTTTCTTGTCTTATGAAGGAAAATTTTGTGCAACACTCGTGTGAAAAACTTTTTCTCGACTCGTCTGATTACAACACTCGCTTTCGGCTCGTGCAGCAAACACACTCGTCAGAAAATGTTTTATCGCACTAGTATCGTAAATGACTATTTCTCACATTCTCGGTGAAAATGTTAAGTTATCATTTAACATAAACCATTTCTCCATTTTCGTGGAGCAATTTAGCTAGGAAATAGAAAACAATAATTAAACAATAACAATGATAATAATAATATCAATAGATCAGCCATTTTGTCTCGCTCTTATCGATAGCGCCATTGTGTTATTTACAATTTTCTTCTCCTCAGCATCGCGGACCAGCGAGAAATAATAAATCCATCACGACCGCCTTTTCCTCTTTCCGCCGAAAGATCTTCCTCCCGAATTAAACGAATGGATCCGTGCCGAAGAAGTCCTCCCGAGGGATGCTGCAGGGATTATTCCACAGCCTCAGCTCTCCTATCTCGGTTCTACTCCGCTCCTTCTCTATCCTGAGCCTCTAGCCTTCCGCTTTTTTTCCGCTTTTTATCAGCCCTCGGGATGCTGCCCGGTATCACGCAGCATTCCGAAACTCGACCGGTAATCGGACGATAAAATATTTGTCCACGACGCGGAGGGGTCGAACTTTTCGCGCTGCACGGGTGTCGTCTGAGATACCGAACGTGTATCCTCGCGGTCTCTATTTTCCGGTTTGGCCGAGTACAGAGAAACACGGAGGGTCGAGCGGCGAACGAAGTCCCGCGGCTCGTAATCCTCCCTCGGGAGTGAGAACTCACTATCACCGCGTCCCCGAGATTTTCGAGTCTCGCGAAAAGCCGATGCAGACTTCTGCTTTTTTTTACCCTGGCGGATTTATAATACTTACGGAATCTAGCACGGATAGATGAATTACACCCAGAAAAATAATTCATTTGACAACCATCGTTTATTTGATTTAAGTAAAATATTCATTTGATTTAAATAAATATATTTATTTCATTTAAGTAACTGTTTACTTAATTTAAATAGGGTAAAAGTGGGGAATATGGTCCGGTCCATATATCATTGATTTATGTGTTAATCGAGGTGGGCCATATTCACCACTTTTACCCTAAATATTTATTTTAATCACCTAAATATTTTACTTAAACCAAATGAACGGTGGCCGTCAAATAATTTATTTTTTTCTGGGTCTTTTACCACAGGACCAGCAGTTCGCACTATCGATCCGACCCCGTCCAAAAATCAGATTAATCACCGCGACTATTCGGAAATGCATTTCTCTTCTCCGTCTCGTCACCGGTGAAATTCAAATTTCGAAGCTCTCGAAACTCCGCTCGTTCGTCGCCGGAAAATCGTAGCGGTCACTCGACTTTCCGGTCGTAAATTTTCCGAATTCCTACCTTACCGACCTTCTGTTTAAAGTCGAAGGTAAAAAAAAAACTGAACATTTTTAAGTCAACCTCGCGACTGTTCCATCGCGCCGGGGCCATTTTCTCTCGTGGCATTGAGAAATCGCCGTTCGCCCGGGAGCCCCGAGTGCGAAAGCCGAGATGATATGATGCGGCGCACCTTATCTTCACAGCTTCCGCTTTCTTCTCCCCCTTCTCTCCGCGTGCGCGTCACACTTCCATTGTCACGCGCTTTACCCTCACCCCGGGGAACACCGGGAATCCTCTCGAGTTCCCACTCACACACGCGCGCGCGCGCCTTCGTTCAACCCCGCTCGGGCTTTTGATAGTGCAATTGTCTCTTCTCCGATCCTCCGTGCTTTTGTTCCTTCGAAGCGCATATAGAGAGCATGCGGGGAGGGAACGCCTTCGTGTTCTCGAATACGCCCGATTTCCTTCTGCGTCCTTAACTCTCTTTATCCTCCGACAATTTCTCACCCCCGCTCGTTCCATCGACTTTGCCGCACTTCCGTCGGCGCTGTCGAGGCACTCCTTTTAATATCACGCGTGGAGCGTAGAGTCTTTGGCCGCGTACAGAGTACAGGGTTGGAATTGGAGAGCAATGGTCGAATTTAAAGACTTTAGTTTCAACTTAAGATCGAACTCAAGATCGGAGTTTCGCACGAACTTCATTACGTGCTGATGATCGATTTTAAGGTCGAAGTTTCGCCTGGACTTCATTCTGTGCTTATGATCTATTTTAAGGTCGAAGTTTCGCCCGGACTTCATTCTGTGCTTATGATCTATTTTAAGGTCGAAGTTTCGCCCGGATTTCATTCTGTGCTTATGATCTATTTCAAGGTCGACGTTTCGCCCGGACTTCGTTCTGTCCTTATGATCTATTTTGAGGTCGAAGTTTTGCCCGGACTTCATTCCGTGCTTATGATCTATCTTAAGTTCGAACTTGATTTCGTGGTTAAGTTTGATCGTAAATTCGAACTTGATTTCGTGCTTAAGTTTGATCGTGAATTCGAACTTGATTTCATGATTGAGTTTGATGGTAAGTTCAAACTTGATTTCACGGTTAAGTTTGATGTCAAGTTCGAACTGAAGTCTGAACTCAAATTCGATTGAATTCAGAGTTCGATATTAATTTCGAATTCAAGTTCGGATTTAAGATAGATATTGAGCACGCAATGAAGTTCGGACCAAAATTTGATCTTAAGTTCGATTTCATGACCAATCTATCGTCTTGAAATTAAATCCTAAGATCCATTCCCACATTGGTAGAAATAATTTATACTTTGATTTTAAAAAAATTCATCTAAGTTTGATTATACATAATTAAATAAATAAATAAATAAAAAACTAAATAAATAAGAGCCAACTAAATAAAAATAGGTCTTAATGATTGCACCAAACATTGTCGAATTAAACAAGTGTTTGGTGCGCTTGCGTTCGATCGTGATTGCAAGTTTATCAAAGAAATTGCAGGCCATAGAAATCATGCGAATTAAAGCTAGAGTATTTAATTCAGCGCACTTAAAGAAGTAATTAAAAAAAGTGGGATATCAAAAGACAAAAAGAATCCAAGGCAACAGGAAAAAAGAAACGAACGGACGGAGGCCTGGTGCATAAACAGCTGGTGGTCAGCTGTAAGGGCAATCGTTGCGAAAGTTTTGTATTTGTACGTGTTGTTTATGGCAACCAAGGTAAGAGGGAGGAGTCTAAGCAGAGGGTGCTTCAGGGAATGGCGGGTTGGGGAAGCTTTGGAAGCTTTGTGTCCATGCTGTGACTTCGTTGCTCGGTCAGTATCGATAAAATACCTCAGCAAAGCACTGTCGCGAGGCTCCACTCCCGCAATGCCGTCCGGTGGTTCAGCAGCAAGTTCGCTCCTATTTTGCATAACGCTCGCTTGTTTCATGCTTCTCGCGCGCAAGTTAGGTATACGCCTTTACAAAACGTACAATTTGGGCGGTGGAAACGGACCGTCGACGTACGACGGCGAGAGAATGTAGCCTGACGACAATAATCGTTAACGAAAGATAAACCGTCGCTGGGCGAAGAGGAGGACTGTTACGGTACGGGGGAGAGAAACACCGGGCACGGAGAATTTCGGCTCCGTTCCCCTTAATCCGGGAGCTCGCTAATCAACCGGCACGCACGTAACGCACGTTATACCACGCGTGAGTGTTACAAAACAATTACGTAATATGCGACGGGGTAAATATGGACCAGTACGTGTATCAATTGCGGGCTAATTGGGGTGGGCCATATTCACGCCTTTGAGATTAATTATCGAATGGTTACTGTAGAACGCAGCGGGGTGAATATGGACCAGGTCTATGATTCACCTATGATTCGCGCGGCAATCGTAGTGGGCCATATTCACCCCCTCGACCCTAATTATTTAATGGTTACTGCACAAAGTAAAAAAGTTTGTACTATTTAGAACAACTTATTGTCAACAAACGTCGACAATTTATTATTCGTTGATTTTCGGATCGCACCACGCGACTCTAGTTTTACAAACGAAAGTACAAACTACAATTGTTCATTAACAATTACACGGTCATCACACGGGAAATAGAAGGACGGGTTTGTATAATCAAACCGGAATAAACGAGTTTGTCACTGATTTAGCAAAGTTTTTATTACGAAACTTCGTATTCTGATTTTACGAAATTATTTTTTACTTTGTGGAACGAAGAGGGGCGAATATGGACCTGTCCATATATAACCGATTCGCGCGCTGATAGTGGTGAGCCATATTCACCCCTTGAAACCTATCGTATGATTACCGCAGAACGAAGAAGGGTCAATATGGACCAGTCCATATATCACTGAAATAACGGTGGACCATATTCACCCCTTCAAACCTTAATCATCAATTGGTCAGTGTAGAACGAAGAGGGGTGAATATGGCCCAGTCCACATACCACTGCTCCACCCGCTACTCGTCGTGGGCCATTTTCACCCCTCCAACCCCCGTTATCAAATCTTTATTATTCTCGTAACAAATTTTTCCTCCCTTCTTCTCTTCTATTCCTCCAGTCACATCGACTTCACCGTGCAACAAACGACTCTTCTCGCAATGCCAGCAGCCGAGCGAATGAAAATCGAGCGAGAACCGCCGCGGAGACGCCGAGAGGAAACGAATAAGCAAACGACGGTTAATCTCGACTCGCGAACAGGCAAACTGTTCCTGAGTGACTCTCGCCGAGTTTCCACTCGGTCACTCGGCCTGTCTCGCCCTCCGCGGCCAGCGCCCGGACAGCGTAACGCTCGCATCCACCGGCGAGTCGAAGAAAGACGGGAGAACGGCAAAAAAGTTTTTCGGGCCTCCTCGCTCATCCGGCGTCGCAACACGCGACATGCACTCACACCGAGAGGCCCGAACGAAAGCCCGAAGAGTAACGGAGCGCGCGTACCAGAATTAAAGGGCTCCGCGTGGGCTCGTTTGAGAACCGTCACTCGTGTAAACTAGACCAAGCACTCCCACCTCACTCTTTCCAGACTTCCCTTCAGCGTGACGAAGTGGTCTACGCTCCCTCTCGCCGGCCTCCCACGTTCGGCCTATCCGTTTCCGCGACTACCGCGTTTTTTTTCTCCCCCACACACTCCGCACTCTTTCTCCGTCTTTCTGTGTCAATCGTGTTTTTTTTTTTTATTCTCTCTTCGGCTCCCTCGAAATCCTCAAACTACTCCGAATTCCGGTTTTTATTGTAATTTTTTTTTTGCTTTGTCGCCTCCGGTCTTTCTCTTACCCGCGAGCAAGAAACAAGACGCTCTTTCTCGGGTGTTTCCCCTCGGCTCACACTTCTCACTTTTCTCCGTCACGTCTTTTCTTCGCGCCGCGACCGGCTTACAAATTCCCAACCGGCGAAACCCGACGGAACAGATGCAGGCGACTGCAACTTCTTACCGTACCCTACTTCGCGGGTCTCTCGGTGTCTCGTGTTTCGACTTTGAACGAGCAACTGTAATTACCGAACAACGTACGGCCCGCACTCGCTGCAACGCGCCCGCTCCCCCGATCTTCGTTGTTAACTTCCTGTCCGGTCTGCGGTTGATCGGTTCATGGGGTGAGAGAAAAAAAATTTCATGAAATTTTAAGAGTCGAGGATTCAGATGGGAGAGAGCGGGGCAAAACGGAACTTGCAGATGCGATGGGACATTTTTTATGTCTGGCGAAAAAAAAAATTGGTAAAATGGTCCGTTTTGCCCCGCTTTAGCTTGTAGGATCGGGGCGTTGAAATTATTTATTTGTGACGTAACTGTTCAACGCTGAGAGGGAGAATAAATTTATTTGAATTGTGAGAGCCGAGGGTTTGGACGTAGGGAAGAGCGGGGTAAAGCGGAACTTGGGGTAGGACTATTTTTTTGTACTAAAAAAAAAAATTGTAAAAATATTCCATTTTGCCCCGTTCGCGGTTGCACGATCGGCGCGTTGAAATTATTTAGTTGTTGTGACGCAACCCTTCAACGGGGAGGGGAAGAATACATTTAATTGAATTGTGAGAGCCGAGGATTGCGGCGTAGGGGCGAGCGGGGTAAAACGAAATTTGCGGTGAAACTCGATTTTATTGTACTGTAAAAAAAAAATAATAATAAATAATTGGTAAAAATTGTCCTGCCCGACGTGTTCCGTTTCCACCCGCTCTCCCCTCGTGCGATCGGCGCATCGAGATAATTAGTGATTAACGATGTAACTATTTTTAGACTATTCAAATAAAAATAACAATTAAAATCGATACTCGTTACGATTACTCGTTCGACCCTTACTTTCGCAGCGGAATGAATTTTGGACGGGAGCAGTGGATGAATGCTCGTAACATCGAGGGCCATCGAGCAGGATAGGATGCGATCGGGCTGCGACGTAAATGAAAATATTGAACCAGGCCCGCAGCCATTTTTCCACATCGGCTGCCCCACAGCTATTTTTATTTTTATCTTTTTTTTTTTTTATTTCCACCGATAATTCGTGGAACGTAAAATACAACATCCCTAATGTCACGTTTTCAGGCTGTATGGTGTTGTTTTTTTTGCCTTTAAATTTTTTTTTTTTTTTTAGGCGTTACTCTACACGTTATGAATTTTTGATATCCAGGTCGATCCATCGATCGAACCGACGCAACTCGCCTAGAGACGGAGTTCTCTACACAATAGTTTCTGCCCTGTATACAGTGTAGATGGAACGTGGGTACGAGGCGGGTTGTTCGGGAACGCGGCACGCGCTGTTTACTCTGTTTTTTCCCGTGTAAACGCGAACGCGAGAGGAAAATCAAATAGAAGAGTTCGCGAACGAGTTTAAACTCGATGCAAATCCATTCCGCGTTATAGTTTTTTTTTCATTTTATTTTCATTCGCGCACACATACGCTGTAAATAACAATAGAGAAAGTTTCGAGGAACGGATCGAACGGAGTGTTTTTCTCTTGGGCACTTCGCCGGAGTCGTTAAAATACCATAGCAACCGGGCGAGGAGTTGAAAGGGCTGCGCGGTTTCGTTTCGATTCGCAGCCAAATCGTCTGAGTGCAAAAATAAAAAATAAAAGAAAATTCAGAGGCTTTATGATTTCTTGCTTTGTAGGTACAGCGCAAAATTGCACCGCGAGCAGTTTTTCCTGGGTGCGGCCCGTCATTTTTCCTTCTTCATTAAGAGCGTGTTAATTGCCGCGGTCAGTAATAAAAACTGTGATTAATCTTCTTTTAACGTCGCCGAGGAACCACGGTCGGCAGCAAATTCTTGCACGAAGCTGACTTGATATCCGCTTCATGTAAGAGTTTGCATTTAGTAACAGCTGGTCTGACCCGTTGAAAAAATTAATTACAGTTTTCTTACCGACCGGGCAGAAAACGCAGCCAAATCGGCTGTGTGCAAAAATAAAGATACATTAAAAAAAAAGCTAAGTCTTGAAATTTTTCGACGAAATTTTTTTTTGTTTTTTTTTTCAAATGATCTGCCATATATTTCGACGTATTTTTTCCCGCTGAACACGAATCCGCTGGCCTTTTTGGACTAAAGTACAATACGACATTAAGGGGCTCGATTTTGCGCACGAAATTATGCACTATTTTATGCACTTGGCCGGCCAAACTATAAAATCCATTAGCCGGATAAGATATTTTAGCCGGCTAGGCCGACCTATCTGTACAGCCCATCTAGTCAACAGTCGTACTCGCGAAAGCTCAATTTCCATTTGTCCGAAACATCAGCAGTCTCGCAGAAAGTAGCGAAGGCCATTTGTTACCGACCGTGGTATTTCGCCTTCCCCCGTCGGGAACCGAGCATTCCAAGCTCCAAAAAAAAAAAAAAAAAAAAAAACTTCCACCGGTGAAATAAAATTTATCCATCTCCGATAGCGAGCGCGAACGACGAGCTCCACAATAACGGAGCCATAACTGTCTCTCAGCACTGGAGTACATACGTACATTCTCCCGGTGAGGAACGAGTGATAACAAAGTGCCCGGCACTATGTACTCTCTACAGATCCTTCGCCGGCAAGGCTGCCCCCTCCCCCGCCCCGACGCAATGATGCACAAGCTATCCTGCCTCTCTCCTACGTACACTTCCCACCAAAAAAAAAAAAAAAAAAAAAACAAAAAAAATTACATGGGCTCTTCTCAAGGCAATTGCCCCCAAAGAACGGAGGCGAGAACTCCGAAGCTTCCACGAGATCGTTTCGGCCCCCGTTCCTGCCCCTCTGCAGCTGTACTTACCGCACCCACTAGTTTCGTTATTGGCGAGAAAGACCCCCGGTATCGTTTCGTACCGTGTTCTCCGGGGGGGGGGGGGGGGGGGGGGGGAAGGGAGAAGGGTGCAGTCTCGAATTCCCCGGAGTTTCGTATACAGGCAGTGCTTTCGCGAAACGGCACCGAGAGTCTTATCGTAATTGCATCGTAATTGCGGGACATAAAGCCGGGAGAGCCACGGCGAGGGGGCGGAGTGGGGGGGGGTTGGTTTCTTGAGTGTCGGGAGCTTCGGCGGGTTGATGTGCCTCGACGCCATCATCATCAGGTTTTCTCGCAGGGCTCACCGGCTGATGAAGAACCGCTACCGGGTCCGATTCTGCCTGCTCGGGGGTGGTTTTTCACCTACGGTTCCCCTACTCTTCGGCCCCGAATGAGACCTTCCTACCGATTCCATCGAGCCCCGTCGAAGCTCCCGCTGAGCACCCCTTGCGCACGGCGCCAGGTTGGCTGGAGCCTGACGCCCCCGATCAATCAACCTGCTGCTGGCGGTGCCTCGCTCGACGGCCGGCTGGGCTCTCTCTGGCCGCTACGCCTCCGCTGTGTCCCCTGCACCCTTTCGCTGCTACTCCGTACGGCCGCCTGCCTGGCTCGCTACACCCCCTCGCGAGGGCACCGAGACTCACCTGAACATCGCCGAGTCGATATATCCACGCCGGGGGCGGGGTGAGGCCCAGCGACTCGTCGCGGGGGCAACTTTGCCGGCGATCGCCCGAAGCGGTCAGGGTCGATGCACTCTCGATCGTCGTCGGTCGCCTTATCCCTTATCGATTGCCCATGCGGGTGCGATGTTTATTTTATTTATTTATTTATTTATTTATTTATTTATTTATTTATTTATTTATTTATTTATTTATTTTTTTATTTTTTTATTTTTTTATTTATTTATTTATTTATTTATTTGGTAGACGGGAAAAGTCCCTTTTACAATTCAACAATCAATCAATCTTTGATGTTCTTTTTGTGCGTATAAGGAAAGAAACAAGACAATATTTGGAGTGGAGAAACAAACAGTAAATCTTTGACTGGCAATTTACTCGAAGCGTAGAATTTGGTTTGACACCACAGTCTGTAAGTTTTGGAGGGACCCCCCGAGGAAGATTTGACGGTTTAGGCTGTTGGCCTGACTGGCGATACGATTTTATTTATTTTATTTATTTTATTTATTTTATTTATTTTATTTATTTTATTTATTTTATTTATTTTATTTATTTTATTTATTTTATTTATTTTATTTATTTTATTTATTTTATTTATTTTATTTATTTTATTTATTTTATTTATTTTATTTATTTTATTTATTGCCATGAGAAAAGTCAAGAAGATAAGAGACCCGAACAACCCCTCCACAATCCTTCAAATCGCCTACTATACGAAACATCCAGAATAACAGTTACAAAGGAGCACATCAATCTAAGCTCAGACTTTGCGCAAATACGCCTACAAACTATTACAAGCCTAAGCAATAACCGGTCTCCAAATGTTAGACCCAAAGACAAATTTCCAACGCATAGAATAATAGAAATCCTGAACATTCTCGCCCGTTCCGTTCTGGCGACTTGCAGGGTAGGAGGAGGAATTACACCGAAGACATTCGCATTTGGTCGACTGCTTTGGACACTCGACCTCGACTATTTTTTTTTTTAATTCACTCCCAGGTGATAAAATATTGTCCTTGCCGTTTGCTCGCGATTCATTCGACCCCCGTGTGTTCCCTCCCCGGCCTCGACAAAAAGGAATATATATATATGTATATTTAAAAAAAGAATCTTTTTCGCGTTCACTCGCATAGACGATCAATCAATTCCCGCCGTCCGTTCCCCTCACCCGCCCAATATAAAACAGCGCCGCGCTCTATGATGTACATCCATCGGTGTATCGATTATATTTAAATAGATATTGGCTGTGTGCTGTGCGGTGGCCCGAGTGCGGGTGCGCTCTAGCAAATCCTCGTGTAAATCCTCCCTTACGAAAATAAGCCCGCATCTCTACCCCTTGCCTCGAAAGCGCGCACGGCCACGCGGATATTCGATAGGCGTCACACAGGCTCGTCCCTTTCACTTCTTTGGCGCTCGCGCCTGTACATTGGCCTCGAGGATCCTCCGAGCGTCCGTCATTTCCGGTAAGGGGAAAAACACCCCTCGCGAAGAACGACTTTCATAAATTAATATATATAAAAAAAAAAGATTGTGTCATTCGATACTTGATCCACTCGATCGATCTTTATTATCGCGACTTTCATCCCCTAAGTCGTAAAACTCTGGGAATCCGTTCGATCTTGCAGCGGATAAGGCGGGCTTTATTACGCCTATCATAATCCAATGCTCTTGTCGAAGAAAGTTAAAAAAAAGTCTTTCCAATCTCGATGAAAAGTGTTCTGGGTAACAATAACATTGAATCGATCGCTCGCGAGGGCGATCGTGCGTAAAAAATTGCCACTTTTGAATTTTAAGAAAATTTGGATTTCCATTTTTTTTTTTCAATATTATTACTTTAAATTAATTCCTTCTTTTGGAGGGCTGAGGGACTCAGGTCGATGACCCTTTGTCAATGTGTATAATCGTCACCACGTTTAAAACCAGTATAAGATGATAACCGTAAATGTATAACATTGGCAATAAATTTCTTTCGCTACCACTTCTTTGTTTTTTCACTTTCTACTTTTAACAGAATGAAACTACCCTTACAATTTTTCACATCCGTACCTGGAAATTTTTTCTCTCACCGAGACACCCTCGCGAACGATCGATATTGATCGATATCCGAGCCAATACATAAAAAAAAAAATTACTTATAAAAATAATTCATCGAATTGAACACGTTTCTTCCTAGCTTGAAACGAACGAGGAATCCCTGTCGACGATTAAACACGATAATTTCATCACACTAATCCCTCGTAGCTTTCACCGTGGAAATAAAAGCGCCCTCGGTGAGATTTTATTTGCCGGGTGGATGTGACGGAGGTTTGCCGAGAGCTTCCGTCGTGCGAGCGTCAAATTTTCATTGGACGAAACGTTAAATCCTGCCGGCGGAAGCCAGCACGGAGAAAATACATTGCGGCGTTGCGCCGGCTGAAGCTCCGCGTATGGGCGAGAAGGGAGGCGCGAGTCGATCCTCTCCTGTTCGCCAGGTGAGACGAAATCCCATTTGCCCGAAGGGGCTGCGCGCCTATGTACGGCGATGTGATTACCGCCCTGATGTCGTGACCGGGTCGTTCGCGTCGGCTCTTCGGAGAGACCTCTCGGCGCCTCTCTTTGACGTGACGACCGCGTAACGAGCGGAAACCGGTAAATTACGTTCTTTCTCCTTAATTCCCCGCAACGAACGGAAAGCGCGGGCGGCGCTCTTTCGCCCAGAGGGTCGCCGTCGTCTTTTCCTGTTTCTCTCCGGTAAGCCTCGGCGCAGCCGACGCTGAGAAACACTCGAGAATTCGGAGGAGATGAGGTAATGGCTTTCTTTGTTACGATAACATTGTATCTAATCGAATTCGTAAATGTCGTCGGTAGATGGGAAGCGAAAGCTTATTCTGGAGTTATAAATGCGGCAACTGAAAGGTAATCCTGGGTAACGTTCTTCACCCCTTTGTCGTACAAAAATTCTATTACTGTTGTTACTGGCATATTGTAAGATTGTATGAAGGAGTTTTGTATGAATTATGGAATTTCGAAGCCGGGAATTTAGATTTCCGGAGATTTACCGGAAACACGTCACATCCGGCTTGAAGAACTCATTTTTCGACCCGAAGTGACGTCATATCAGTAATAAGTCCCGTCCGGTTTTAAAGTCTCATTTTTATATGGGATGTGACGTCATTCAGAAATTCGTCACTTTCGCTTTAAAATATCGCATTTTTATACCGGAAGTGACGTCATATCGGAAATACGTCACTTCCGGTTTGAAAATTTTATTTTTCGATTAATCGGGGCCTGGCGGAATGCCGACATTTCAGTAATTTTCTGTTCTCAGAGGATTCTTCTTATTATCTTTAATTATTACTATAAGTTATATAGTTTAAGCATGGTCATTTTGTGGCAAGAGCAATTGAATTGGGTTTACACGCATGACCTGTGCATCCGATTTATATATATATATATATATATATATATATATATATATATATATATATATATATATATATACACATATGTATACCAGGGGAGGCTTGGGGCTCGCGCACTCGCACCCCTTCATGGACTTCAGCCCTTATTATTCCAAGTCCTTTAAAGGACGTATGCCCTTACAATTCTAAGCCCCGCTATCACGCCCATCCAAGTACTGACGTCGCCTTAAAAGAAAGACGGGTTCAATACTTGGATGAGTGACCGCGGTCACCCATCCAAGTACTGATCCCCCCCTCGATTCTTGACACGGCGGCGGCGGCGGCGAAATCTTTTTATATTGTAGAGAGATATTTTATAGAATGACAATCTTCGTGTAAGCTGGAAGGATGCATCAACCCGGAGCGGAGATCGACTGCTCCGTTTCCGCTTTCAGCGTAGTCTCCGCCTATGCAGCTTATTACGGCGCATATCTATAGTCGGGGTTCCGATACGTCTGTCTATATCCCGGAACCGGTTTCCATTACTAGTTTCACCAGTGATAGAGCCGCCATCTCCGCGAGCGATGTTGGCAGGACTCTCGAATCTCCGGCAGGTGATATCGAGAGCTTCTTCCGCCTTCTTCCTCGAGCATCCCCGCATTCCTGCTCCGATCTCAACTTATACTATATCTCCGGCGAAACCACCTCTCGACTGCTACTTCCGCCGGTGGAAAATCTCGAGGATTCGCGGGTGCTTCCATCGGTGAGGTACCGAAGCTGAGATTGGGCGCCCGAATTCGTACCATAACTAGCGAAGCACGATGTTTACCCAGACGCGAACGGAGATGGGATGTAAGAGAAAAAAAGAGAAAAGAAAGAAATATCTATAGGACGGGACGTGAAGAGGAGATGCAAGAAGACGCGAAGATTCGACCTCGTTCAAGATTTATATTGTGGGCGAGGGGCTTTTCCTTTCCTTGCCGTGAAAACTTATGACTCCCGAGCCGCGGCCGGAGAAGAGACATCCGCGAGAGAGAGACGTGGAATCTATGCAAAGAGAGCACGAAAAGATAAAAGAGCGGAGGAAATATTCGGATACAAGGGGAGGCGAAGGAAATGGAACGAGAGGGTGGAAGAAAAAGGTGGGATTTCTTTTCTTTTTTTTTTTTTTCTTCGGTGAGGAAGCTAAAATTGTGGGAGTCCCTTCCGAAACGAGGGGCTCTCGAACGTCGCGTAAAAGTGACGTATACGATGTCGAATATCTCTAACACCGTGGTACGGATACGAATGCGCGTGCACAATAAAATTCGATGAGATAGGGATAGGGTGAAATATGCGGGGTGTAGCGAGTATAGGAAATTCGGTGTACTGCAGACGAGGGGTAAAATGGGCGCGAAAATTTTCCGGGAAAAAGTTCATTGGGAGGCTGGAGAGGTATTGGTAAGACGGGAATTCCGGACATAGCGAGCGTACCGGTTGCAATTGTGGTCCGTCCTAAATCGAGGTCAATGCAAAAAGAGAAAAAAAGTTGATTCTCACGGTCGCAGTAAAGTCGAGCCTATTTCTCCCCAAACGGTATTTTTTTATTGAAATTTTCGGAATATTTATTACGAATTTTATTTTTGTCGTCCTAGTCGGTGGACAGTCAATTCATAGCTCCAAGCTCATCCGAGCGATCTTTATTTTTGCGATGCTCCATCTTGCCCCAATCTCGACCGTCGAGCAGTCGGATAAGGAACTTTTCCCCAACAGCCTGTTCGGCGGTGACTCGCCCCTGCGGGTTCGATCCAACTCCTCAGTAGACTGTCGTCCAACTTCGGAAACAAGCCCCTTACCGCTGCTCTAAGCTCCCAGTCACTCACCAAGGCGGATTCATTTCGATTCGTTGATAGGAAAAAAATTGCCACCCGGATACTATCGTACCAACCGAGTTTCAAGATGCTCACCAATGCACACTCATTTTAATTCGTTTATTGTTAACAAAAAAAATTGCTTCCCAACGGATACCCTCCCAATGCGAAAACCTAACACCAGACTTAAAAAAAAATACGGAAGCACTCTGGTGCTTTGTCAAGGCTGCATTTAAACCTAAGCCCTATTCGCTCACCAACGCCGATTCACTTCGATTCGTTGATAGGAAAATATTGTCCCACGACAACTATCCTACCAATCGAGTGCCAAGTTGTTCACCAATGCTGACTCATTTCAATTCGTTTATTAACAACAAAAAATGGCCTCTCATTGGATACCCTCCTAATCCGAAAGCCCAACACCAGACTCACAAAAAACACAAAACAAAAAACACTAAAGCACTCCTGTACTTTGTCAAGACTGAAATTAACCTGTCCTTAAACCACTCGGTAAACCTCCAGTCGCTCACAAACGCGAATTCATTTCGATTCGTCCATAGGAAAAAAAATCGCCACCTACCAAACATCCTACCAACCACGTCCCAAGTTGTTCACCAATGCACTCATCCCGATTCGTACATTTCAAAAAATGAAAAATTGCTTCCCAACCATACCATCCCAATCCGAAAGCCCAACACCAGACTCACAAAAAACACAAAACAAAAAACACCAAAGCACTCCTCTACTTTGTCAAGACTGAAATTAACCTGTCCTTAAACCACTCGCTAAACCTCCAATCGCTCACCAACGCCGATTCATTTCGATTCGTCCATAGGAAAAAAAAAATCGCCACCTACCAAACATCCTACCAACCACGTCCCAAGTTGTTCACCAATGCACTCATCCCGATTCGTACATTTAAAAAAGTGAAAAATTGCTTCCCAATCGATACCCTCCCAATCCGAAAGCCCAACACCAGACTCACAAAAAACACAAAACAAAAAACACGGAAGCACTCCGGTGGTTTCTCAAGGCTGAATTTAACGAGAGACCATCCACCTCGCCAAGGATCTTTCTCCCGCCGACGTGTTTTTTTTTTCCTCCTCTCTTCAAGAGACTCGACGTTTTGCCTACCACCCTCGTTCCCATTCGCGAGAGCAGCCGGTGGGACGCCGGGTTCGTAGGACGACGGCGCCCTGGCGTCTGCCGGCCCTGGGCTGGCCTTCTTCGACCCCCTCGACCGACCGTCTGCCGCTGTCCTCCACCTCTTCCACCTTCTCTCTCCGTGTGATATCAAGCGACTAGTCGGCCCGCGAGCGGTCTCAGTACCGGTATCGCAGTACTCGCGACCAGCTCGATTCACCGGCAGCGCGAAGCTGGCTAGAGCTTTGTCGCGACCTTTTTTTTCTTCTTCTATAAATTACCACGATATCGAGCGATAGGCGGCGAGCGGGCCACGTGGCTTACTTGACCGGCTCTGAGCGCGCTGCTCTTTCTGGAACTGCCTGTAACGCCTTCGTGCTCTGACACGAAGAGAAACAAGTTTGTTTCTCTTCATTTTTTATTATTATTTTTTTTTTCATATCATCGAGTGCCGCCTCCGGAAAAGGCGATAGCATGAGCCACGTGGTGCCGGTTTTCGATAAGCGCGCTGCGACTGTTCGACGACGATCGTCGATTCGATCCTGTTGGGAATCTGAACTGTAGATCAGCCAGTGGAAAAGGACGTTCGGGAACGGAGTCTGTTATTTTGTTACAACGATTAACGTCGATCATTGAGGACAAGCGACGATGAATCGAACGTGGATCTTTGTGACGGACTCAGTGTCGTGAAGTTTTTGGGCATTTTTTTAGGCACTGCCGAGCAAGGGAATTCCGGAGGAGTGTAAAACAAAAACGTTGGTTCGTACCGCATTTCGATCGATTATTTGTGTCCCTCGAGTCACGGAGCTCACGACTCGATGCATCGATTCACGCCTTAAATGTTGAACGAGTCGTGTCGAGTCGTATTACTTAAGTTACACGGACCGCTTTTATTATTCGGGAATTTTAGACCGCATTCGAACGACGATTACTGTAATTCTGTAGTCTAACGCTTTTGAAATAATTATTGTCGATTTATTACCATCGGATAGTAATAATAATAAGAACGATAATAATAATTGATATTATTATTATGATTGTTCCAGCCAAGCAAATGTATCGAAGACGTATCAATACCAGTTTATTCTCGTTTTTCTAATTTTATACGTTTGCGTTTTTTCGAGGCCGAGTTACGTGAGTAACACGGCCGGCTTTTATTATTCACGTCCGAAAGACGATTACAATAATTCTATAGTCGCACACTTTTGAAATCATTCTTGTCGATTCCTTGCCGACGGATAATATTAATAACAATAATAATTATTATTTTTATTATTATTGCCGGCATTATTGATACCATTTATTCTTTAGGTACCTTAACAGCCATTCTCATTTCATACATTTGTTTTTCGAGATGGAATATTGTTTCCCTTTTTTAACCACTCAACGATTTACCTGCAGTCTCCGGCCAGGGTTATTGACTTCTTGCGCACGGTGATTCTTTGCGGATATATTTATTCCTGTTAACCGCGTTCGAATGATAATTACAATAATTCTATAGTCGGACACATTCTACATTTTATTTCGATCCCTCACCAGCGAATAATACTACATATTATTATTATTATTATTATTATTATTACCACCAGGCTAATGTATGGAAAACGTATTGACAAAATTTACTCCCAAGTTACCTTAAGCCATTGTTTCCAATTTCATACGTTTGTGTTTTTTCGAGATAGAATATTGTTTTCTTTTTTGAGCACGGTAATTCCTCGCGGATGTATTTTTTTAAAATTATTTACAAATGTTAGCCAGCGTTCGAATGACGATTACAATAATTCTATGTATAGTCGGACACGTTTGAAATCATTTTTCTCGATTGCTTACCATCGAATAATAATAATAACAACAACAACAATAATAACAATCATTGTTATTATTTTTATTGCCAGTAAGCAAATGTATGGAAGACACATTGTCATTTTTTAAATCCTTAAGTTGCCTCAACAACAATCGTCTCTAATTTTCATACATCTGTCTTTTTTGTTCGAGACAGAATATTGTATTCGTTTAAACCAAGTTTACGATTTACCTGCAATCTCGGGCGAGGCTTATTGAATTTTTCAGCACGGCGATTTCGTCGCGGATGAATTTATTCCTCGATATACGTTACAAAGAAGGAATATAAAAAAATCAACGAGACACGAAGCGTAAAATTATTCAGGTCTCGGTCGAGGTACCTCGAATTTTTATTGTAATCGATCGTCGTCGCTGCTCTCGGGACGGAGGACACGCGTGACCGTTTCCTTGCCGTTCTCGTCCCGAAATCGATAATAGGAGTTTCCCCCCCTGCCTCCCCTCCGGCCAACCGGCTTGACCTATATTTACCGACCAAATTAATATGAAATCGAAGAACCCCACTTGCAATATGCCGACAGCGATAAAAAAAAAAAAAAGAAAAAAGAAAAAAAAAACTGAAAAAGAAAAGAAAACCGGCAAAGCGATACACTTCCCATCGCGGCGTACGAGCCACTCTTCAGGCCGGCCCTCGTCGTGTGCTCAGCCACTCGTCCCAACGTGCCTGTGCGGTCTCCGGCGCGCGCCCCCGGTGTCGTCTTACACGTTTTTGCACAGTGCCGCTTTAACGATGCTCCAGGCCCTTCAAGAATGCCACTTGTACCTTGCAAGGGCACCGGAGGACTGTTTTCCGAAAGTATTTTAACATTTGCATGGCAGGCCTGGCTTGACGATTTATTACATTTCAAATACGGCGTCCCAAGGATGCCAGCGGGTCATCCCGGTTGCGGCATTAAAAAAAAGGGTCCACTGCGATTTTCCATACCGACTGTGCTATCTCACTTAACGTGGCTCCAAGGCTCTATCGTCGAAGATACAGCCAATGTGTATCCTTAATCGCTATTTAAGTCATCGGGCGTTCTTGGTTGGCGAATGAATCGAATAACTTCAGGATGACGATTCGTTCCCATTCTTTCGTCGATTTCAAGGACTCCGTGGCTTTCTTTGACGATAATAAGCGATCGGCTTTAAATACCTTAATTCGAAGTAGTTACGCTCCTGACTGGTCTGACATCATTCCATGAGCCGCGAGCGTCCGCACCCACGTAGCGCGCGCGGGCTTTGCTGTCCAGCAGGCGGCCGGTGACGTCACTCCCTCTCTTTCGTCTCGTTTTTTTTTTTATTTTTTTTTTTAGTGCGAGAAACAGAGAAAGAAAGAGAGAGAGGGAGAGGCTGGAGCCGTGAAAGCATAGGAAATTCAGGAGAGGAGGAAACGTGTTCGCGTCAAGGCGCCGATGTGCCGCACCGGCTGTCGCGCGATCGAACAGTTTTATCGTCAGGCGCTCGCGCCGGTGCCTCGGCCAAAAGCGAAGTCACGCGTTCGTCTTCCGGACCGAAGTCCGCGAAACTTTTTCGGCAAGCGGCCGTCGGACCAACCATTCACGGAAGGAGGAAGAACAAAATGAGCAAAGCGATGGAAGAAATATTACGGCATGGAAGTTAGCAACGCCGTTCCAACGAAATGAATTCGCTACACCCCGAGATAAATTCCAAACACATTTTTCAAGATTCTCAAACCGGAAGTAACGTACTTCCGGTTTGAAAACTTCGTTTTTCGACCGGAAGTGACTACATACCGGAAATAATCTAATGAAAACCTCATTTTTTAACCGCAAGTGACGTCATACTGGAAATACGTCACTTCCGATTTGAAAATCTAATGTTTCGACCGGAAGTGACGTCATGCCGGAAACACGTTACTTCCGGTTTGAAAGGCTAATTTTTTCGACCGGAAGTGACGCCATACCGGAATTACGTCACTTTCTGTTCGGAAAATGAGATTTTTCAAACCGGAAGCGACGTATTTCCGGTATGGCGTCACTTCCGCTCGAAAAATGAGGTTTTCAAACTAAAAGTGACGTCACAGCAGAGATGTTTGTTGTTATTTTTTCGTTGCTATTATTCCCATAATTAATTTTTTCGCGAATGCTAAATTAGAAATTCATGGGTATTTCAATGATTATTGCTAATTTTTATACTTTCCATGAGGCTGTTCTTGTATTTACGTATTTGTGATTTGTGATTTTAATTAAAATCAATTTCCTTCGATGTTTCGCAGTTGCAGAGAGGTCAGAGATTCCGAAGTGGCGGGCGGGGAGGTCCGACGAAGAATCGACCGTGATAACGAGCGGTATCTGCTCTGCTACCTATGTTGTGCGGTGAACTCTTGAACGGTGGCTTCGTGAGCGCGGGAGCAGTACCCGCGGTGCCCTGCGGTCTTCTCGGGCTCTGGTTACCAGGTTGCCTGCGTGCCACGAGTCCACGCCTGTTGACGTCCCCGTATCTCACGCTCCTCGCCGAGCTTCTCGCAGCCGGCTATCTGGAGCAGCGACAGCAGCGCACCTCCGGCGAGCCCGAGGATCATCGACAGAAGGGCGATCGGGATTTCACAAATTTTTACGAAGCTATGGATCTCGCGATGAGGAATCAACACTCGAACAGCACGAATTGTCAGTCCGAAGATCTCGATCTCGATCTCGACAACGACGAGAGTGCCTTCCTCGGTGAGTCACGCTGTTCACACATTTTCGGGAGAGCGGGGTGACTTGAATTCTGAAATTACGAGTAACCCTACATGACTGGGCTCCGAACGCACCCCATGCGGACGCGAAAAAACTAGCTTTTTGCTGATTTTTTTTTTCGTTTCGCAGTGTTTGAATGGGTTTTTTCATTATTTAAATAAAATTAGATTTCTCGTAGAAGGTTTTCTTCCTTATGAAAAAACGAAGAAACCGATGTATGAAAAAGTCTGTTTATCAGTGTAGGAGCGGTTTTATGATCAAGAAAGGCGTGGGGTGCGTTCGGAACCCAGTCGTGCGTTTGAAGGTAGACAAATTTAAGTCGTGAGTTGTAGGGTTAAGAAAAAATTTTGAAAACTTAAATTTTGAGAATAGATCGTCCAGTTTGCCCCACGCTCCCTTAATCTAATTGTCAGTCCTCCGTTTATTTTACAACGTAGGATAACCAGTATAGGCGAATCGGTTAAAAATGTTGTAACGAGACAAATTTTTGTTATATTGGCGTTTTATAAGACTTTTTATTGTTATTCTTTCACTATGTTCAACGAATATATTTACTTATTGCTGCGCCGTATTCTCTTAATCTGGTCGTCGGTTTGGCCGATACTTTTGTGAATCGGGCCTGTAATTGGGCTCGATCAATATATCAATAAATAAATAAATAAATTTCGAAATTCCAAATCGATCGTACTTCGTTATCCAAACAATTTTATTATTTTTTTCCTAAAAAAAAAATAAATAAAAATTGTATTGGATAGACGAAAACTTGCGAATTGTCGTTTATAAAATCCGGAATTTCCAGTTCGAAAAGTGGTAATCCGGGAATCTTCCAACAGTTCCACACACAAATATAAAAATAATAATAAGTGTCGTCTTCCACAAATAAAAATAAAATAATGAAAATGATAATAAATTTGTAACTTCCTCGCGATCTTGGACAGGACTTTCGTTGCGGGGTGCAGTAACTGGCCGTGCGGTGTGTCGGACATAGACACGCGGTAGATGTATGTAAGAGGAATGCGGAAAAGTTTGTTCGTTCGTAATAGGTGTCACAAGCTGTCGTGACGTTGAAGCGAGCGGGTTTGGTGGAAGGGAGTTTTCCACGGCCTGGAAACCCGTCACCTTGCATGAAGCTCTCCCGGCCGGGTACACGACGAGTCGACTGCTATGTACCCCGGCCGCGACCTCGGGGCCAAACTTCGTCGCTACCAATAGGTGTCGTGCTAGGGTGGCGAGACTCGGCCGAGGCCGCATCCACGACCGCCGAGTACATTTCACCCTGGCGCACCCCGCAAGCCTTCCCTCGCAGCACCGCGAGCACGGAGACGACACAGCACCGTCAGGAGTCCGCTTTCTCTCTCCGAGCAATATCGGACGAACGCCTCGCAATATCACAGCTTCCTCGTGGCCGTCCAGCGTGGCCGAGCTCTCCTTTAAATTTATTCGAGGACGTGGCGCGGAAAGGTATACGCAATTCTTTTTTTTTTTCGGGCTTTAACCTCCGCCACCTTCGCGTTCCAGCGGACGATCGTCTCTGCTCCTCGAGGGGGCGTTTGTCGATTTTGGGAAAAATAAATAAACGTGTTTTGCTTGTTTATTTATTTTTATTTAGCATGAAAAAGATCGGATCGGGAAACCCTCGGGACCGATCGGGCGCAACTCTTCGTGGTCATACGGAAGTAGGGAAGAGCGGGGCAAAATGGGGCGGCGGGGCAAAACGGGACAGTGGGGCGAATCGGAATTTTCCAATTATTTTTCAATAATTTTCCAACCATTTTTATACTCCGATTTAGGGTTTTTTTTTAAGCCGCCATTACATCAAACGAAATTACTGTTCGATTGATATCAGTTAATATTCAAGATTGAAATTTAGTATTTTTTTCTTTCTTATGTACAAAGGAACAAACAGACGAGTCAATTTGAAGCGAAGAAAAATGCTCGGGAGCGAAACGTTCGGATAGTGAAATACGACGGTAGAGGCAAATCGGCAGTACGTAACACCGGAAATAGTAGCGGTAGTAGCGAGCCATAAATCTCCGTGCGACTCCATACTTCGGCAAATAACAAGTTCGATAACCTCGAAAGAGCATTCGTTGATCTCAGAAAAAAACGTGTTTTATATGTTTATTAATTTTTTTTATTCGGCACAAAAAAATCGCAATTTCGCGGTCATCCAGAAGTATTTCCGGTTACAAGTTTAAAAATTATAGGCAGTTCCATGAAAAAAATTCACATTTTTTTCTAATTTTTTATTTTCTACCTTTAAAACTGAGACCGCAGCTGCAATCCTTTACACCCCGTTCTAGGGTTTTTTTTTAGCCACGATTATATTGAACGAAATCACTGCCAGATCGGCATCAATTAAAATACAATGATGGGCATTTTTCATCCTCTTTTCTTACGTACAAAGGAACAAACGTCTAAGATAACTCAACGCGAAGAAAATGCGATGCTTTATATTCCGATCCAGTGATTTATTTAGCCACGATTGCATCGAACGAACTTACCGCTCGATTTTCATAAATCAAGGAGGGTCGAGCGCGAGGCTCGGTGGCGCGCAAGGTGCGGGGCAGGTCGTGTGCGAGTGAGAGGTCCGCTATGCGGCCTTTAACTCGCACGTGCCAAGCGTGCTGAGATGAAGCCGTAAAGTTTCATGTAATTGCTTATTGTTAACTAACGGTGAAGAACAAGTGTCTACATTTTTGTGCAGAGGTACTTGACAATATTCTTTACAGTTTTCAATAATTTGTTTGCAACGTTTCCGACCTGAACTACCCTAGAAACATTAAAATTCATCGCTTATTTTCAATCTGCCATAAGAATCAATGTTAAATGGTGCAATTAAAAAAAATGTATTTCTCGAAAACGGTGAAGATGAACACATTTAAACATTGCATTTACACTTGGACCGTTCACATCAATGCGTAAAAAAAAAATCAGCATATTTTTCTTGATGACTTTGCAACGCTTAACCCTCCTTAAGATTCAGGGATGGAATTTTTTTCCTCATATCTTACGTTCAAAGGAACAAACCTCCGAGGTAACTTGAAAAATTCATCGCTTATTTACAATCTGCCATAAGAATCAATGTTAAATGGTGCAAATAAAAAAAAAATACATTTCTCGAAAACAGTGAAGACGAACACATTTAAACATTGCATTTACACTTGGACCGTTCATGTCAATGCGTAAAAAAAAAAAACATCGGCATATTTTTCTTGATGACTTTGTAACGCTTGACCCTCCTTAAGATTCAGGCGATGGATTGTTTCCTCGTTCCTTACGTTCAAAGGAACAAACCTCCGAGGTAACTTGAACCGAAGAAAAATGCTCGGGAGCGAAACGTTCGGATAGTGAAATACGACCGTGGAGACAAATCCGTAGTACCTAATACCGAAAATGGTAGTAGCAGCAAGCGAGCCCATAAATCACCGTGCGATTCCATACTTCGGCAAATAAAAAGTTCGATAAGCTCGAAAGCGTGGCTCCGAGCATTTCCGAGTTACGAGAATTTATTGCTAATTACTTTCCACTGCCGCCGTTCCATGCATATACACACGCACACATGCATATATACACGCGCCTATGCGAGTGTGTGCGAGCCTTTCGATGCTGGCCCCGAGTCTTCAACCCCCTCGCTCACTCACGGCACCGAAACGTTCGCCAGTCAACTAAAATATGTATTTCCCGAAGCATACGCGAATACCGTGAAACAAACGGAGCGGGGAATAGATTGCCGGACGGATAGATGTGGGCGCGTCCAGAATGGTAGTC
The DNA here is from genome assembly GCA_964017025.1 of Stenichneumon culpator. Taxonomy (NCBI): domain Eukaryota; kingdom Metazoa; phylum Arthropoda; class Insecta; order Hymenoptera; family Ichneumonidae; genus Stenichneumon; species Stenichneumon culpator. The sequence goes on along the minus strand of OZ024772.1, from coordinate 16,088,493 downwards.
ATAAATACCACTTGCAAAAAAAAAAAAAAAAAAAATCAGTACTGGAAATAGGCAGAAATAACCGTGACAAAGAATGAAAAGAAAAAAAAAATGAAAAAAAAAAGAAAAAAAATTACAAGCCGAGCGAGAAAGAATGGAGAGCGGAGGCCTCGCGAAGCACGACAATGGAGGGATGATGGAGGAGTGCAGTGCCGTTGGGCTTGCGGTGCACTCGGTGTAGGTGGGAGGCTGCGTGGGGCAAAATGGACACTTTTTTAAAGTCATTGGAAAAAAATTGGCAAGAGTGGTCCATCCTGCCCCGGCGTTTCGCCCGCTGCCGCTCTACACACAAGGGTAGCGCAGGGCGGAAGTGACACAGCCGGGCAAGCCCAGCGAGTATATGCCGAGTGGATGAACCGGGAGATGAGACGACGACGAAGCCAGCAGCGGCATCAACTAGAAACGGGAGAAACACAATGGGCCTCGCGGTATTATTTCGCTGTTTGCTGCGTCAGGCGTGCGCCGCCCACGCTATTACCAGTGCAAACTTCTTCTTCAACCCCCGCCGAGCCGCTGCGAAACTGCACACCGTCGCTTAGTTCTCGTCTCTGCCGCGGCGCTCCCCGTTTGTGCAGAGCTTTATCGATACTCGTGAAACTTCCTCGCATATCTGCACGGAAGGCTGCAGTATCGAATGTTCGAGATTATAGTTTCGTCCGCGGCGCCTCGAGCGAGGGATTTTTGGGAACGCATCACCGCTTGTACCGTCGCGAGTGATACGGAGAGATCGGTACGGGCAATCCTCCCCGGGTTCGCAAAGAGCCCGAAGGAGATGGTTACACTGAGAGAAGGATCTAGTAAAAACTACTATGTCACTTGAGAGATATTACCATAGCATATAGTAGTAGAGCGTTAGGGCGACACCTATGGTAGGAAGTACTGGATTTACAAGAATTTTTCTTAGACATTATGGTAAAAATTCTTGGAAATTCTGGGACTTTCGGCCATAGGTGGCGCCCTGGCGGAAAGTCCCAGACCGTACTATGTCCTACGGTAGTTTTTCTTAGATGATTGAAATTTTTTTACTAGATCCTTCTCTCAGTGTAGAGATGGCTCGTTAGCCGTCTCATCCAACTCCGGATCTTGGCCACCCCTCCGAGGGCCGAGCGAGTCATCGATCTCCCCCTCCACCCTCGCATCGTGTCGAGGGGCCGAAGAATAACCAGCTCGGGAGAAGAAGAGCTAGATCGAGCAACATATTGCCAATGAAGCCGAGAAGCAAATATTGTTCCACCGGTTTCCGAGTGGGGTCTCGCTGGGGTGATGAACGATACATTCGCCGGATATAATTCATTGATACTGCGCTTTTTCGTCGGCGTTTCAGGCGTTTGCGCCCTTTCGGCACCAGGAGCGCGAGTGCAAATGGTGAGGTTTACGATGCAAGGCGTGAATTTTCAAGGTTTCACTGTTAAAAAAAAATCTTATGGAATTTAATGTACTGGACTGGAAATTTTTATGGTATGACTGGTTTATAAAATTTTATGTACGATTGTGATGGAACATTAATGTTTGGTGTATTAAAAACATTGAAAATACTTTGGAATACATTGGAAATACTCATTTACTTTAATTTCAATGAATAAGTATATTCATTTTTCATCACAATTGTACCATAAATTTGATGCACTAGTTTTTGCATAATAACTTCGAATTCGGTACATAATATTTACTTCTTCATCGAATTTCAGTCACCGGTCCGTATTATCCTCTCCGCACTCGGAGGATTCGCTCAACGCGCGAGCAACAATATGCAACGCTTGAATATTCAACGTTTCCATTCACCAAACAGTTTCTGTTTTAACATTTCCTCTCCGGCGATGGGATGGAATAAAAAGCTTACATTTTTTCTTCTTTTTTTAATATACATCTCAACGTCAAAGAGATGCGCGACCCTCTCGTTTCGTTCTACAGACCAACAGTGCAGATTTGCACTATCGATACATTTCCCGATATAATTCTCAGCGATACTTCGCTTCTCCTTCGAACCTCACTCGTTTATTTGATTTACCGAACTGTTGTTTTTGGATTTTAACTTTTTCTACCTCGCCCGACTCATCCGCGCTGGGATGGAATAAAAAGCTGTCATTTACAGCTTTTTTTTTAAATACATTTCAACGTCAAAGCGATGCGCGACCCTGTCGTTTCGTTCTACAGACCAACAGTCCAGATTTGCACTACCGATACATTTCCCGATATAATTCTCAGCGACCCTTCGCTTCATCATCGCATTTCATCCGTTAATCTCCAGCCTCTCCGCACCAGAAGCATTCGCTTTACTAGCATTCCGCAAGGCTCCAAAGTTTCAATATTCAACCTTTCCATTCACCAAACTCCCGTTTTTCTCTTTTAACTTTTACTCCCCCGCCCGACTCATCGGCGATGGGCCGGAATAAAAAGCCCACATTTTCTTTTCCCCTTCTTTTTTTCCCAATTTTTTTTGTGTACATCTCAACGTCAAAGAGACGCACGAGTCTGTCGTTTGGTTCTACAGAGAGACAGTGCAGATTTGCACAGAGAGCAGCGGTTCGTTTGACTTTCAGTAGCACAGAAGTCTTTCGGTCTTTCGTTCGTCCTCTCGGCTCTCTTTATCCCCCCCCCCTCGTTCCATTCTCCGCTCCCCTGCAACCCCCTCTCTTTTTATATTCGCCGTCTCCGCCCGTCTGTTCCGTGGCGCGGAGAGCTCGATGGATGTCAGCGAGTCGCCGTCGCTTAATCACTTCCGCGAGAGGTCTGTCTCTCCTCGCGCTTTCTTCGTCCTCTCGGCGCTCCGACGACAGACTCGTCGGGAAACGAGACTATTCTCGCGATTGGTCATATTCAAAGCGCGCCCGTCGCCTCTCGAGATTCCACCTCGAGCTTCCCTCTTTTCTTGGTTCGTCGTAGCTGGGACGAGTCGTCGGTATTTCTCAGCGGAGAAAGCTCTCATCTCGGTTACCCGGGAACGGAGAGATCGAGGAATGGAGCTCTGAATATGAAAAGAAAATTAGAGGGGGGGAAGAGGCGTATTAGTTTCCCACACAGAGACTCGCGTCGCAACAAGGACGGAATTATCCCCGATCTACTCGTGCGATCGTCGTCTGTATTATTCAGTGATTAGAGGGAGGTTCCATCGCTGTTGAGTTCCGTAGCTGAGGATGGGCCGGGGACGTAATGGCAGTGAGGATCTCGAGATTTCCTTCGGCCCCCTCGAGGTCGCCTATCCGGAAGGGTCGAAGAAAAGCCGATCTCTTTCACGTCGAACATGGGCTATCTGTCCCGCATCTGGCGACGTCTCGAGACTCGATTCTCGCTCGAATCACGTATATGCGCAGTTCTTTCTCGCCCCCGTAACGCCACCCGTGCGAGTATTTATTTTTCGATTAATGACCTCGGCCCTCGATAACCCACGATTGTCCCTGCGATCTCGTGCCATTGACATACATTCCGGAGAGACAGGGTCGCACTTTAATGCGGTCGAGAGCTCACGTTCGTTCTTTCAGAGTAGCGTTCCGCAAAGGTAATTATTCTATCGTCTGTTCGGAGCCTTTTATATACAGGGCTCTCGTTTCCTCGATCGCAGTAGCGAGTTTGATGTTATACTTGAAGTACGTCACTTATAGTTTGGCAATAACATTTCTCAACGGGAAGTGCCGTCATCAGGAAACACGTCATTTTCGGTAGAACAATGAGATTATCAAACCGGAAGTGACGATTTTCCCAGATGAAATCACTTCCGGAGGAAAAATGGGATGTTCAGACCGGAAGTGAAAATTCTCTTAGATAACGTCACTTCCGGTAGAATAATGCGATGTTCGAACAGGAAGTGACGATTCCCCTAAATGACGTCACTTCCTGTCCAAAAATGAGATTTTCAAACCGGAAGCGCCAATTCCCTTAAATGACGTCACTTCAGGTCGAAGAACGAGATATTCAAACCGGAACTGACGATTCCCCTAGATGACATCACTTCCGGTCGAAGAATCAGATGTTCAAACCCGAAATGACGAATCCTCTAAATCACGTCATTTCCGGTCCAAAATTGAGATGTCCAAACCAAAACTGACGATTCCTCTAGATGATATCACTACCGGTCGAAGAATCGGATGTTCAAACCCGAACCGACGAATCCCCTAGATGACGTCACAATTTTTTATATAACCGTTCGAGCTTGTAACAATTCGCAGACCCTACTTCGAAGATCGTTTTAACTTTCGGACAATAACAATAGACTCGAACTGGCCTCCTACTTCACTAGTTCGGCCAACTATTCGTCGAGAAAATTCCTCTCCGCTAATACTATCGAAACTCTCGAGGATCGTTTAATCGCGCCCATTCCTTAACACGTCGAATCCAGCGGCTCCGGCATCTCCCGGTGTATTTCGCGAAGCTCCTCACGGGATGACCCAGGACCGTATTATCCAAATTCCGTTCGTAAATTCCTTCTGGCTGCCCGGGGCAGCCCCCGCCTCTGCGAAGTCCATTCGTCGATCGACGGGAGAGAGACGAAGACTCTCCTCTGGTTCGTTCGTCGCAATCCCGTCGAATCAACGATTTCTCTCTCGCTGTCTCACTCCTTCTTCCCGCCTCGCACATTCGTTCGTTCTCGTTTTTATCCTCCTGCCTACTTGCCGAGAGAAGTCTCGCCGTGTTGGAGGAGAGAGAATCCATGCCGACCCCGAGGTTAAGAAGCAATTCCCGCCCGATGAATTTATGGGTGCTCGGGATTAGCGCGCTCGGGTGCAATAAAAGTCACCGCGAGTTCTTCGCTCTCGCCCACCGAACAACCGTATAGCCCGACCCTCGGATCAACCTTCTCTTTTTCCTTCGTTCTCACGTCTCGCACTTTTATCTACGATTCTTTCTTCCTTTTTCCTCGTCTCTAGCCTACTCTCGACTCTCGATTTTTCATACGGTCCGTCCATTCTTCCCGATTTTTTGCCCGTTCCTCGGACTCTGCGTCGGGTTGAAATAACATTGCGAGACGCGCATGCGCGAACCACGGAGAATCCGATGAATTAACGAACGAGAGATTTATACTTTCATTTCGGAGAGAGCCGGACGATTGCCGACTATCTAAGTGGGAACGATAATATCTCAGCCGTAAAGCTGAATTTCTTTGGGTGGTACACGAGGATTGTGAAACAACTGCGATGCAAAGCATTTTGCTCTTGCGGGGAAACGAGAAAGCAGAAATTGTAGACAAATGTTTTTATGACTTCACTTCCGGTTTGAAAAAATTTCTGTTTTCCTTCCGAAGTAACGTTTGTCACCGGAAGGCACGTCAGCCATGAAACTGTCACTTCCGGTTTGAAAATCTCCGTTTTCCTCTTAAAGAGACGACAGGAATGAAAACCTCACTTCCGGTTTCAAAATCTTAGTTTTTCGTCGGAAGTAACGTCAGGGATGAAACCGTCACTTCCGGTTTTAAAATCTTTGTTTTCCTCCGGAAGTGATACAGAGATGAAACTGTCACTTCCGGTTTGAAAATCTCTGTTTTCCTCCGGAAGTGACGCAGATTTGAAACCGTCACTTCCGGTTTGAAAATCTCAGTTTTACACCGGAACCGACGTCAGGCATGGAACCGTCACTTCCGGTTTGAAAATCTAAATTTTCCACCAGAAATGACGTCATGAAAGTAGAACGTCTCTTCCGGTTTGAAAATCTGTTTTTCACCTTAATCAAAAACGAGTAGCATTGAATATCATTGACAAACGAAAGAATCCAAAGGTCATCCGCGAACAAACTCGCTCATTCAAAGGTTGCGTCAGGAACGAGTAGTAGATAAAGCGTTTAACTGTCGAGATGCGCTTGCCTCGGTTATTTCAATGATGAATCTGCGCTCGATGTCCCTTTTCCTCTCCCGAACCAGAATTTGAAATGAAAGCACGGAGCTGATTGTGGGACGGCCCGAACGGAACTTGTCTCTAATGCAATAAAAGTTCAATTCGACGACGGAAATTGCTCGAGGGATAGCGTTCGTGATGACTCACTCTGGAAGGATTCACGGACCGTCCATTACACGAAATCTCATCACCGCAACAGCCAAAAAAAATCCTCCAATTCTCGTGCCCCGGCCAAAGATTGTTCGTGCGGAAGTTTCTTGCTCACTGGCACGTACTGTTTTTTCGTGTAGTTTCAACAACCTGCGTTTCGTTGACTAACGGCATTTCTCAAATGAAATAGAATTGAAAGTGGTCAATCGAGCGAAACATGGATCTTGTCTGCGGTGCAGTTACGAATATTGCGAATTACTTTCGGAATATTGCGAATTACTTTCCGAATATTGCGGATTACTTTCGGAATATTGCGAATTACTTTCCGAATATTGCGAATTACTTTCGGAATATTGCGAATTACTTTCGCAATATTGCGAATTACTTTCAGAATATTGTGGAATAGAAAACCAACTGTAGTAAATACGGATGGAAGGTTCGTAGAGAAGCTTCTTGTCCACAGGCACAAACAATTTTTTCTCGTTTCAACAATCTGTCTTTCGTTCACTAAATGCATTTCTCAAATAAACTATGATTAAAAGTGGTTAACCTGGCGAAACCCGGACTTTGTCTGCGGTGCAGTTCCGACTTCGCGTAGCAACTTTACTGCAACATTGCGAATTACTTTCGGAATAAGAGACCAGCCGTTAGTACATACGGATGAAAGTTCCGTACACAAGTTTCTTGCTCACAGGCACGAACAATTTTTTCTCGCAATTTCAACAATCTTTGCTTCGTTGAAACAGGATTGAAATTCTTACATCTAGTGAAACATGAATCTCGCCTGCAGTTCGAACTCCGCGTCGCGATATTTCCGCAATATTGCGAATTACTTTCCGAATAAGAGACCAGCCGATACGGATGGCAGGTTTATTCCTATCAACGAATCTATAAAGAAAAAAGAAAAAAAAACAGAACAAACATCCGCCAGCAAAAAAACTATATATATAGTATACATGCCTGGTAGAAGAAACGAGATAGACTCCGGGTAAGCCGGCTGCTGTTGGAAATCCCGTAATTGCAGCCGGAGCCGAGTAATGCTACGGCAGGAAGAACGCCAGCAGGGGTTGACGGTGTACGTAGCTTTAATTAATGCGACATACTTTTCAGCGATGAAAAGTGCCACGTTCTCGTAATGTGGCCTGCGGGTGGGGGGGGGGAGGGGGAAGAGGAGGAGGAACGGCGCGCGATTGCTCTCTCGCTTTCCGCTTCTCTTCCCGGAGTTTTCGCAAGCGAATCGACGGATCTCTCGTTTTCCTTCTGGCCTCATCCTCCCCTACTTTTCCTGCTATTTCCACGGGCACTCTTCGCTCTCTTACCCTCGTCATCCTCTTTTCTCATCTCACGGGCTGCAGCTTCGTTAAATATATACGCGGAGTTGTATATATGTATACATACATAATTGTATGAAAGAGGAGTTGGCGGAAGCGAGTCTACGGTCGCCGACCCGCAATTCCGGGCAATGCCGAAGTTTCGAGCGAATCCGATAGGATATCCGATGGCTCGGCTCGCGATCCTTTTGCCTTTAGAAATTCTTCCGACCTCCCCCAATTCTACCGTTTCGGCCGTCAATGTTGCAGAGGTCGGTCGGTGTTAACAGGCTGAATTGAAATTTAACACCTTTTGTGTAACGCACACGGTGCCTCTGCCAACGGTGCAGCGGGCCGGGGCAAAACGGACCGGCGTCTGAGATTTGAGATCCTCGGTTTTTTCACTTTCTGATCCTGTGCGATGTGTGTGAGAGAAGAAATTGTTTTTCCTTTTGTGACACGGAAAAAATTCGTGAAAGTCCATTTTGCCCCACGTGTCCCGTTTTACCCGCGGCTCTTCCGTCGCATTAAACCTCGACGGTCAGAGTTGATCCGCATTGAAATTTCGTATGAAATCAAATCTTGTTCATCGCTCTTGTATAAATGACTCTCTGTACACAATTTCGTTCGACCTGTATATGAAAGCCAATAAATATAAATACTTTAACGAATGGCCCTGTCTGCAATGCCGCAAAATTATGGCGACAGTCAACCGAGAGGGAACAGGCGGTATTTATTGGTTGTCACATTTCCATAACCGATGCATAAGCGGAAAGGGGTCACGGGTCGATATAATATATTAATAATATACATATATTATTATTAATATACATATATAACTTTTATATATATATATATATAACTTTTATATACATATATTACTAGTAGGTTATTGTGGCTCGCTATGAAGTAGGACATTTTAAATCCGAAAATTTAAATTTTCAGAGATTTATCGGAAATACGTCACTTCCGGTTTGAAAATTCTCATTTTTCGACTGAAAGTAACGCCACATCGGAAATATTTTATTTCCGGTCGAAAAATGAGAATTTTCAAACCGGAATGCCAAAAATACAATTTTTCTTGCATAAAATTGTGATTTTTAATGATTCACTATACTTTAGGCCCAAAAAGACCAGCGGATTCGTGTACAGCGAGAAAAAATACGTCGAAGTACGTGGCAGATCATTAAAAAAAAGAAAAAAAATTTCGTCAAAAAATTCCAAGGCTACATTTAGAGTCCATTTTTTACGTTTTTCAACGTCCTCAAACGGCACGACAAAACGCCTCCGAAACTTCGAACAAGGCCTCATCTTATGTATTTTTTTCTGTAGAACACGATGGGCACCTCGGATTTTCCCTAGCTCCACTGGGAGCCGGGATATCGACGGTTGAAAATCCCGAAAATCGACGTTTTTCCAAAAATGGCTCAAACATTGAAAAATCATCGTCTCATCGATTTTTTTTGTTGCAAGTATCTTTCGGTGTGACGTCACTTCCGGTCGAAAAAATGAGAATTTTCAAACCGAATGAGACGCAATTTTCGGCGTGACGTCACTTCCGGTCGAAAAGTGAGAATCTTCAAACCGGAAGCGACGTATTTCCGGTACGACGTAACTTCCGGCGCCGCCAATTCCGAAAGATTTTACGGAAAAATATATAATCGATCGAACTCCCGATTCTTTTCAATCGATTCGAATCGACCCTATTCCGTTGCCTCGAGCGTATAATTGAATTCTCGATCGAGCAGCGATTTCGAGAAGACACGTCCATCGAACATTAACCCGTTGCACCATGTGTCTCGCCCGTGTGTCTCGCGTGTGTACCCGAGCTGAGTAAACTCCACGGATCGTCACTTTCACGGATAGCCAGAGAGATAGAGCGGGTACCGTTGTGTATACCCGCATTATGGCTCCCACGCTTTGCCCGCGGAGTATAGGTTTCAAATTAAACTGCCGGTGACGTGATTAAACGCCGGAGAGCTGTGCGGCTCTCGCGCCGCTTTTAATTGCGCGTCTACTCCGGCTCCAACCCTCGTCGTCGCATTCGCAGCTACGCCCGGAGATCCCGCACGTTCCCCACGCTTTCAACGAAACCCCTATTTTATATATCCGACGGATCTGGCCGAGCTCTTTTCAACGCTTCGCCCTTTCATCCTCGCCTTCGCTTCGCTATTTTTCTTTGCAGTTTATTTTTTATTTTTTTTATTTTTTTTATTTTTGTCATTTTTTTTTTATTTTATTTTTTTTGTTGTTTTTTTTTCCTCTCGAAATCTCTCTTTCGTTGTATCTCGGCTCAGACCGCTATAATGCCTCGTATCACCTCGAGGCTCTCCCGTAGCCTCGTTCTTTACAACGGAAGCCGAGAGAGAATCATCCTTCTCGGATTTCAGTGCGGCATAGTTGGCGAGCGGGTCAACGAGCGCGGTCATAGCCTGTCTTCACGTCCGACGTATCAGGTGGCGCGGTCTAGGCCAACGCGTAATTAAATTTCAACCCTCCCTCCCACACAGGGCTCTCACCGATGCGTTCGCTGTCACGTCAAGGCGCGGCTGAATAACCGGGCGCACTCCGACCGCTAAATTTCAGCGCAATTTCGATACAGTGTTCTTCCACGGCAGAGCCGGTTTAATTGCAAACGGCGCGGGGTCAACATTGATAATGAAAATTTAATGGGATCGAAAATTTATTTAAATTCTGAGACTATAAATCGTTGTTATCGAATCAACGGAAGCGATAGGCGAGAGGCGGTGTGGCGAGTCGTTCAGTCTTCATTAAAATCCTTTAACTGCCGCCGTAGCATATTCGGCTCGGTCGCGATACACCCATTTTTTTTTTTCATATCGTCGTTAATGGGAATAAAAAAATATTTTTAAAGTCTGAAAAAATTTTGCGCGATGTGATTTATCGAGGAGAAAGTTGTTCGATCGGGATTTCGTAATTTTATTTTCTTCGCGCGGGTGCGCAAGGTGAATGTGGTGAATATGGCCCGGTTCATGTATTACGGAATTACGGGTTAACCGAGTGGTCCATATTCGCCACTGTTACTCTAAATTAAGAAAAAACAAAAAGCAGAATTTTCAAAAGCGAAGTTTCGCACGTAGGTTGCAAAGTAGAATTCGTTATAACATCAAACTACGTTGACCGGTCTGCTTCACCCAGGTGTTCCGTTTTGCCCCGTTCTCCCCTTATCAACACTGTTAAAGTCCCTGGCGCTCGAGTAAAAAAATAATTTCCTTTCCCAGAAAAAAAAACCCCTTCAAAGGGTTAATCGATGTCTCGTTAATTCTCAACCCCGGTTCTCTTCCTCATCGTTCCTCCGTCAGGCGAGTGCGGAATGTCGCTCGACCGCTCCAGAACCGCCGCCGCCCAACGTAAGCGAAAAGAAGAAAAAAAAAAAAAAAAGAAGAAATTTAATCTTTATTAATAAAGCCATCGATCAGAGACGAGGGAACGCGCGAATTTCGAGCTCGATAATACTACCGGAGGGAGTTGCCGAACGAGAGACAGCTGAGAGCAGCGAAGGGGAGTTATCGAACGGCTCGGTCACCCTCGCGGGCTACGATAAGCCACCGCGATGCCTTCGACGTCTCCCGACGAGCCGTCTGTTGCCACAGTGTGGCCCACGCGAATTACTGGGCTATATGCGAACTCCACCAAACCCCCCCCCCCCCCGCCCCAACCCCACCCCCACCCCCCACCCGCCTGAGGCCAAGAGACTATACCGAGAAACAGGGGATGACTGCTTATCCATAGCTATACTTATTCACGTGTACCGAGTTCCCACATACAGTCATACCGGCTTCTCATCTGCTCTTCTCTCCTCGCAATCTCCTCGACTGTTCCTCCCGGCTTGCCGCTCGCCCCGTGCAGAGCCGGTATGGCCACGTGCCGCACGATCCGCACGCATCCCCGGCAGAACGATGTAGCGTAATGGGCACATCGCTTCTCTGATGCTTCTCTGTACTTTCATTCGAAGCCCGTGTTCGGTGGAGGATGAAAAAATATGAAACATGAAATAGGATGAACCGAAACGTGCGGTTTGTCGGCCAGCGATAAGAGAATTTTTATCCGCGTGGGTGATGCGGAGTCATTTCGGTTGGTACGACTATATTTGGAGACAAATATTGCCCGAATTTGTCATTTTTTTCTGACAGGTCAGTTATTAAAACGCGCTCACGCCGTCGATGCGGCGCAGCATGCGCGGTCGGAAAAATTGGGGGTTTGGGGGAAAAAAGTGACGTTGACGTCCGACCGGAAGTGACTTCATACCGAAAAATACCTCTCTTCCAGTTTGAAAATTCTCACTTCTCGACCGGAAGTGACCTCGTACCGAAAAGAACGTCACCGCCCATTTGAACATTGCATTTTTCGACCGGAAGTTACATATTTCCGATGTCACGTAACTTTCGGTCGAAAAATGATGAAGAAAAAAAAATGAAATAGAATGAAACGAAACGTGTGATTTGTCGGCCAGTGATAAGAGAATTTTTATCCGCCTGGATGATGTAGTGTCATTTCGGTTGTTACGACTATATTTGGATACAAATATTGCCCGACTTTGTCATTTTTTTTTTCTGACAGGCCAGTTATTAAAACATGACCCTTTGCGAGCTTTATGACGATTTATATCCGCGCTCACGCCGCCGATGCGCAGCATCCGGGGTCGGTAATATTGGCGGTTTGGGGGGGGGGGGGGGGGAGGGGGGGGGAATGAAAAAAATGAACCGGAGATTCGCGGCCGATCCGACGAATAATTTAGTCAACCGGCCGGAAAACGGATGTTTACCTCAGGATTATTTATAACTCTTGGGTTTGGGGGAGGAGGGGAGGGGTGGAAGGGGGAGTGGGTTGTTGCATGACTCGCGAATTTGAGGCCCGTTATAGCGGAGAAATGTAACGATATAGCGAGAGCTTTACGAGCCGGGGAAAAAAAGCGGCGGCGGGCGACGTGATTATTTATCGCCCTTTGGCTCGTAACTTCAAATTTTTTCGCGAGAGTTTCTTACCGTCTTTGTAACTAGGGTCGATTTACACACACAGCTGTAAAAACTTCCATATTTCCGGAGCACGGTGTGAAGGATGCCGCGAGCCGATCGATAAAACAAAATTCTCCGCCATAGCGAGGATTTTCACCCGATCTGAATATTTCATTTTAATTCGATTAGACTCCGGCGAGCCATCGATCGGGTTGCAAATAAATGATACCTACGTCAATCGAGGCCAATTTTATTAACTCCGAGGTATTCCTCGAAAAATTATTCAATTGGATACGCGAAAAAACCATACCTGATATGATTTACAGGGTAAAAAAGCCGATTGTTAAACCTACAGACATTTACGAGCGCATGCGAATTACCGCGGTCGGTAATAAAAACTGTAATCGACTCTATTCTCTGTAATTGATCCAGCGAGAAGGTTTACACAGCTTTCGCACAAACTTTGCCCCAGACCGTACATGTCCAGTAGTCGTGAAAAAAGTTTTTAACAATTTTCTATACCAACCGAGCGCGAGTTTCGCCCGTATGAATATTTCATTCTAATTCGATCCGACTCTGCCGAGCCAAAGATCGGGTAGCCAATAAATTACGACTCGGACAATCAAGGCTAATTTTATTAATGATCCGGCGGTCCTCGAAAAATTATTTAATCAGATACACGAAAAATGCTCCGTGCTATGATTTGCACGATAAAAAAGACGATTGTTAAATTGCAGATCTTTCCGAGTCTGCGCGAATTATCGCCGTTTGTAATAAAAACTGTAATCAACTCTATTCCCAGGTCATAGCATGCGCGTTCAAGCGAGAAGTCTCACAGAAAGCGTATATAGCGTCAGCTTTCGCCCAAACTTTCCTTCAGACCGCACACGTCCAGAATAGTCGTGAAAAAAGTTGATTACAATTTTCTGAACCGACCGAGCTTGGGTTTAGCCCATGTGAATATTTCATTCAAATTCGATTAGACTCCGGCGAGCCAAAGATCGAGTAGCCAATAAATTACACCTCGGACAATCGAGGCTAATGTTATTAACCATTAAGCAGCCCTCGAAGAATTATTCAATCACACACAGAAAGCCCGTACCGTTTTCCGTGTGTACGATTAAATAATTCTTCCAGCTCTGCCTCCCGATGAGCAAAACGTATGCAAGTAATTGATGCAATTAATAATAGTGTTATGATCTGCACGATAAAAGAGACGGTTTCTTAAACCAACAGACCTCTCCGACTCTACGCGAATTACCGCCGTCAATAATAAAAGCTGATCGACCCTATTCGCAGGCCCTCGCATGCACGATCGAGTGAGAAGTCTCACAGAGCGCCTACATAGCCTCAGCTTTCGCCGAGACTCGTCCCCAGACCGTACATGTCCACTGGGCGTGAAAAAAAGTTGATTACAGTTTCCTATACCGACCGAGCGCGGGGGGTTGAGCCGTGAGAGAGGTCTTTCACTTACTCCTGAGCGTGCAGCGTGCTCCTACGCAGGCGGTCTCTTTACGACCCTGCATTCTAGGGCGCATTGTGGAAACGTTAGCGGCGCTCGGCCAGCGCGCGAAGACGGAGGTTGAGCGCCGCTGACCGGCGCAGACTCGGCGCGCCATTGGACGATCCTCGCGTCACGTGGCTCGCCCCTCGCGGGCGGCTCCGGAGGAGTGGGGAGCGACGCGCAAGTGCGACAGCGACGCCGAAGAACGGGACGGAAAGAGAACCCTCTCTATGCATGTGTTCCGCCGGTGCGTGCAGAGGTGGTCGAGCAGAGTAGGCGGTACAGTCGCAGTGAGAAACACTGGCCGAACGGCTGCGAGCCCGGAACGCGTCCCCAACGGTCCGACATCGAAAACGAGCACCACTGCGATCTCCCCAGTGTGGTCGCGGAGGGGTGGAAAGGACGGATGGAGAACGAGGGAGAGAGAAGGTTAACCAGAGAGGGAAGGAAGTATAGACCGGGCGAGAGAGAGCGAGGGTGAAGGGAAGAGGGCGCCGATGTAGCTCGCCAGTCACTGCGACGCCCGCGACGCCCCAACGTCTCCGGGGTTTTATTGGTCCGTTTTACTTGCGGGACTTGCGTTTTCCCATCGACGGGGGCGCATACATACCCCGAAGAGTTTCGCGAGCGAGCTCGTTTTGTTTTATGTGTGTTGTTTTTTTTTCCTTTTCTTTTTTTTTTAGTATTCCACATCGCAATTGCGCAAACTGTGCCGCCGCGCGAAAGCCAGGGCCGCTTAACTTTCGAGCGAGCTCAACCGCGGCACGCGACAATTATTAGAGGCTGCGATAAAGAAGCCGACGCGCACGGGAGAGAGAAAAGAAAATAATAATAAACATTTTTTAATATATATATAAAAGGTTCGAAGGGGGGGAACGGGAGGAGAGGTGCTGCGATCGCGATATGCCGATTACATTGACGGGGACGCGAGAGCCGCTGTGAGGGAACTTTCGGTTTATTGTTTTTTTTTTGTTATTGTTTTTTTTTTTTATAATTGAGTTTGAGAGAGTGAAAGCAATCTTTCAACAGCTTCTCGAGAACGCGTGATGATTCTTACAGTGTCTCGGCCTCGTCGACCCGGAGAACGAGACCGGGATTGATTCTAAAAAAAATAAAACACCGGCAAATTTTTTTGCTGCTGTCTGCCCGGAAAAAAAACGTGATTATTCGCAGTGCGAGTTTATCGCTTCGTTGCTGATCCCGGCGCAACGCTAACGCCTGTTGTTTGACCCGTTTATTCGGTTTTTTCTTTTTTGTTAATTACGTTACGTGATTTAAAAGGTGATAATTAAAAAAAAAAAAAAAAGAAAAGAGAAAGCATAAAAATAAATTAAAACGTTCGAGTTAAGCGGGCACGATGGTACTCCACGGAACGAATCGTAAGTCTATGAAAGCACGATAAATGTCCACCCCTCCGTTTATATATATATTTTTTTTTAGACCCCAATTTAGAATCATTGTCGTAGAAAAAAAATGTATATACGTATGTATATTTTTAAATAAATGTTTTATCGTATTAGAATTTTCCGAAATGCTCGACGAGACAAGTTAATTAAATTAGATTTGCGGCGAGGAGGAGTAACTCGAAATCTCATCGCGCTTTTAGTTCCAAATCCGCCCGGCCCGATTTTTCCTCTCTTCCATTTCTCTACTTTCGTCCGCGCAACCCTGACCAGACTTACGAAAAAAAAAAAAAAAACACACGGAAAGACAAAACGCGACCGTACACCCTCGCACTGTACGTACAGCGTGGAACAGCGTAGAACCGTACATGGGTACATAACGTCGCGTGACGACGGACGTGCTGGCCTCGGGCCACGAGCAAATCACGCGAGATCCCTCATCCACTTTTCCCGAAAGATCGTAAAAGACACGAAAGGCGATACTTTTACAACGACCCGCCGTTTCAATTATTCACTGCAGGATAAATGAATAAATACGAAGGCGAATCGACGATGTTGCATGCACTCGCGGAAACGATTTTTTTCTAATTGAAATAAAAGTCATGCATTCGCTCAATACATTTTAATTATTATCTTTTTTTTTAATTGGCGAAAAAGGACTTTAACAGAAATACCGTTCGACCGATCGTTCGCAGCCGCCTCGCTGTCATGTAAAACAAATCCCCGGGACGGAATGCACAAAATTGTGGATCCATTTTTTTTATATGGACAGAAAACGAAATACTATTGACGAGGAAAATTGAGCTTCTCCGGCAATTTGCGGTATTCGAACCTGCGAATGTTTTCACATTATCCGAACACGATTATGAACAATAAATCCTGTGGAATTTTTGCACGGGCTTCAATGATTTAAAAAAATTAATAATGAAAAGAAATTATAATAAAAAAATATATTAAAAAACACCTTTCGTCGTCTAAAATCGTTCAATTCCCGTCCCGCTTGAGCAAATTCGATTGAATTTTTTAAAAATCAGAAAAATCGCTTCTCCCCGTCCATCAACAATGGTAGTTCCGTCGACCAGCTAGTCCAACGAACTCAGTCGGTAATATCGCCGTGCAGTTAGAACCATGAATCGGTTGAACATTTTACACAACTTTTATAGTTTTTGTCACTGATAAAAAGATAATAAAATACAATAAAAATTAAAAAAAAACACCTTTTTGTCGCCCAAAATCGTTCAATTCCCGTCTCGCTCGAACAAATTTAATTGAATTAAAAAAAAAAAAAAAAATCGCTTCTCCCCGTCTATCGACAATGGTAGTGCCGCCGACCAGCTAGTCCAACGAACTCAGTCGGTAATATCGCCGTGTACCATTGTGCACGCAAAGCGCCGTACAATTATAGTCATGAATCGGTTGGCTCGAAGAGTGCACGACTCACGTTCGGCATTACGTCCGCCTTCTGTGCAAATCGAGAGGGGTTGTCGTGCTGAATTGGACTTCATGGGCCGCAATTATCGAGAGCGGTGCGGCAGTCCCAGCGGGGAGCAAAAAGAATTTTCCTTCGGGGTGAAGAAGGGTCGTGAACGAAAAATACTCCCGCTCCTAGAGAAACAGTCCAGGGTTGCATGCGAGGGTTATAGGTAACTAACGGGTGCAGAGAACTTGTGTACACGTAGCGGAAGCGCAGTTACACCCGCCGGTACGTAAGCTACGTGTAGGGTCGGTCGGCAGGCTCGTAAACTAGCATCGGCATCCGGCGCGCCGGACAGAGATACGGCGAAGAGAAGCACGCCCCTCGATGCATTAGCTAATTGTCGTGGCCCGTTCACCCTCCGCACCGTCCCCGATATACAGCCAATTTGTCCAATTTGTTCATGCGACACGTCGCGATTCGGCCCGCGCGCCCACAAATCTCTCGTCGCTCGATCGGTAAGGCACATGCGGAACACCGAAGCTGGCACTTTTATGCGACGGCGCTGCATCCGAGGATTTACGGTAGCTACGTCGGTAGGCCGGAGTCATAGAAACCAGCGTCTATGTGACGTAAAACATTGATTATACGACCGACAGCGATAGGTTGGTGCGTTGCTCTGGCGGTCCCCAACGCTGGTGCGGTTGGTGCGTGGCTCTGGCGGTCCCCAAAGTCAAGCAGTAGCGGTCGCGGTCAGTACTTGGATGGGTGACCGCCTGGCCGCGCGCTAGCTCGCGCGTCGAATCGTGGAGCGAGAGGCAATTTTCTCGGAGATTGGTGATGACCCTGTAGGAACGCCAATCTCTGGGAGAAGAGCCGTCTGTGTGTGACCAGGTTTTCCGCCGTTTTCCTGTGCCGCTGTGCGAATGCGACACAGTAAGGGGGTAAGTCGGCTGCGGAGGCAATCCGTGATGGGAGGGGGGGGGGGATTTTCGCGATTAGATTGAATGGATTATTTGTAAGCAGACTATTTGTTTAGTGTGGATTTTACGTCTGTTAGTCCCGTTTCGGTACGTTTTCGGGCGGTGCGACTTATAAAGGGTTAAATATAATATATATATATTAAATTCGATGGAACGTGTTCTGAAAAATAAAGTTCTTTCCACGGAACTACAAATATATTCCACGTATCACAGTAATATTTTTTGGACACGCGCCGCGCAATGGTTTTAATCATTTTTCTTATAAATAAATAAATAAAAACTATGTATAGTGCACGAATTTTTTTTTTTGTCGAAAATGTTGAGTCCTCGCTCGATGCCGGCCGACCCTTGCCCTTCGCCGGGTGATTTGTCCGTCGAGTGTACGTCATATCGCGCAACGCTGCCCCGAGAACTTTGCAACCTGGCATTGCCTCGTCCGGCGTTCCGAAAATTACCCGGAAGTTAGGCACGAAACGCGCAACGTAAGGCGGCCCACGCTACGTTAAACTATTACGAACCGTACAACTAATTAACTCGCGGTTGGAGGTACACGCTTTCCCGAAACTTCCCCATTTTACTATCCGCGCCTCGCCGCCTCCGCATCAACCGTGCAGACTCGCCTGCGCGGCGCGCGAGTCTTCCACGCCGACGTTATTGGCGTTCCTCTGCCTGTATCACCCCAACCTATAGGTTACACCGTGCACCAACTTATCGCGGCTCACAAACGCGAAGCTGCACCACCTGCACCGCCGGCAGCCTTTTCTCCCCCCTCCCGGAAGCCGATAAGTGTCACAAGACTGATAGCAAAATACGGTTGAATAAACTAAAGATTCAGGCAGGCACGTTCGAATAAATATTTTCACGATACAGCTAAAAGATTGATCAGTGCAAACAATTTTTTGATGATTTCAACAAAAAATTTTTGAGCCATTAAAATATTTTGTTCGACCTAAGTATCTAATATTTAGGTGAAAAGTAAAATATTTATTATATTCAAATAATTATAATATATTTGGCTGAAGGACCTCGGTCAATTGCCCATTAGCCTGAGGAGAAAAAACAAATAACAAAAATAAAGATATACGTAGATGTAAACACGCAATACCACCGAACCATGTATTACTGAGGATAATAAAGCGCATTTACTACTACTACTATAATATGTATTTATTATATAATATATGATTATTCTATTCAAATAATATAATATATATTCTAATGAATATTTATTTGAATCTTTGCCCGAGTAGAAATTTTCAAGTGTTACATCGGGTCCTCATAATATCCTGTATTATCTCAATCTATAAGTTACACCGTACACCAACTTATCGCGGCTCACGAACGCGAAGCTGCACCAACGGCAGCCGGTTTCTCCCCCCTCCCGTAAGCCGATAAGCGTTCCAGGACGGATAACAAAATACGGTTGAATAAACTAAAGATTCAGGAACGTTCAAATAAATATTTTCGTGGTACAGCTAAAAGATTGATCAGTTCAAACAATTTTTTAATGATTTCACTAAAATATTTTCGAGCAATTAAAGTATTTTGTTCGACTTAACTATCTAATATTTAGGTGAAAACTAAATATTTATTTGAATCTTTAGTTGCCCGAGTAAAAATTTTCAGCGTTACATCGGGTCCTCATAAGATCCCGAGGAGGCCTGCCCAAGCCTGACCAGGGCCTGAAACATTTATTCAAATCAAACAAACATTTATTTAAGCCCAACAAACATTTATTTCAACCATTCAAATAATTATTTACGGCACACCCGTAAAATAAATAATTTTTTTGTTCGTACTATCCGCGCCCCAGGCAGACTCGCCTGTGCGGGCCCGCGAGTCTTCGACGCCGGCGTTATTGGCGTTCCTCTGCCTGTATCACCTCGCCCTATAACTTACTCCGTGCAACTTATCGTGTCTCACAAACGAGAATCTGCACCACCTGCACCACGAGCAGCCGTTTTCTCTCCTTTCCGCTAAGCCGCTAAGCGTCACAAAGAGCCCGGGCGTCTCAGGCAACTTCACCTACCCTTCTCAACCCCCCATCCACCCCCGTTTCTCTTAAAACCGCCCTCGCCTTCTCTTCTTATAAAACACAATTACGCGCCTTAACCAAGTTGCGACGCACTTAATTACCTGAAAGTTAGCGTCGGTAGACGAAAAGCCATCTGAAACTTTGCGTTTGTCCCCCCCCCCCACCCCCGCCTTCCCCGCCACCGCACCCCTTCGTTCCCCGTCGGTCGAGCCGGAGGGTGAGGCGCTCGACGGGTCGGGGACGGGTTTGTTACCAGCAGACCGAAGGGAACGCGTTCGCTTCGGTCTCAACGTCGGTTCAGCTTCCGTCGCTGCGGAAGCCGGTCGGGGGTTGGGGGGTGGTTTTCGCGTCACAGACGATGTAATAATAAGTGGTAGGTGTCTACGACACCCCTTCAGGCCTGACTCGCGACACCAAGCGGCAGCACGCCCCGACGCCCCGATCTCATGCACCTCGCGGCACTCGCCCCGCTCTCGGTAATGCGTTTGTATGGCGGGGATGATATAATACACCGGAGACGCTTACGAATGTCGCCCACGTAGACGCATCGGGGCATGCATGAACGAGGACTGCATAGTTATAGTCGGAGGGGTGAATAGAACGGAGAAAATTACGAGGGCTCCGAGCCGCGGAGGATTTATAGTGGTCTTCATTAAAAATAGACGTCAGGTGGACGAACTATCGGTGAGGTTGAATGAGCGATTTTTGGATTTTTTTTTTTAATTAATACACTCAGAAAAATGCATGGTAAAAGCAAGAATACTGACTTTTCAGCATAAAAAATGGTCCCCAAGAAGAACTTCTACATTAAAACCAGACTTCAGGTGGACGAAGTATCGGTGATCTTGAATCAGCGATTTTACGATTTTTTTTTGTTTATTTGTGTGTGTGTTTTTTTAAAAATAATACACTGAGAAAATAGCATAGTAAAAGCAAGAATACTTACTTTTTACCATAAAAAATGGTTCCCAAGAAGTGCGTCTACATTTTGTTGTTACGACAATGACAGAAAATGATGGTTGCAACCATAATTATAGTTTGACCAATTGAAAATATACTATCAGAAACTATCTATATAGACGTTCCGCCTGGGAACTGTTCGTTATGGTAAGAAACACTATCCTTTTTCTCAGTGTACTTTAATAGTTATTTTTTTTATTTCTGCTGAGAATTGGCAACGAGTATTTTGTCAATACTGATAACAATTAAACTAATTATTAACTGTTTCACTTGAACAAATAAATGTGTAAATAAATGATTTAACTGACAATACGAACGTACCAGTGCGGACACAGATTTCCGGAGCATAAGCAGCGGCACGCTCGAAAAGAAAAAAAATTAGCGGACAAAAAAAAACTGACAATAATGAAAACATAAAATTGAATCGATATAGAACGTGTTTCGACTATTTTTTTATACGTGTACAGTCGCGGTCCATCTCACCCCCACTCGGCAAGAGAGCAGCGTAAACGATTGCCCGGAAGGTAAAACAAATCCCCAGTTTCGGATCCTCACTTTTCTCGACCGGTGAAAAAAGTCTGAAGCTCCAAGCGCTTGCCTTCTCCATTTGGAGCTTCGCCGCGGAAAGCCCTTCGCGCTTCGCGTGTTCTACGATAATGGCCATAAAAAAAGAAGAAAAAACAAAATAACGAAAAAGCCTCCGTATGCATTCCACTCGGACCGCCCATAGATTTCCGCGATAAAGAATAATCAACTGTCGTGCAGCGGAGGCGGCCGCGACGGCACACCTTTCGAATTATTATTTGCATCAATTTCAATTATTCACAGGCTGCCCGCAACTCCTCGTTTTCTCGTTCTTCCTCTCACGGCAAATTTCGATATTCCCCCGGATGTCGTTGAAATACCGCAGGCATACCGCCGATGTGACCTCAGAGGGGTTGGGGAGGGGGGGGGGGGGAGCGTGTATTGTATCGGTGTTGGTGGCGAAAAAGTAAAAAAAAAAAAAAAGAAAAGAAACATGAAAATAATAAAAATAAAAATGTGTGTGTAGAATATTGCAATATGCTCTGCTTCGCTGGTCGAATAAAAATCTGATACATCGCGGTCTACTCCCATTGTGGATACGCGTCTCTCGTCCCCGGGGTATATCTGTATAGTCGCGTAAAAAGAGAGGAAGAAATGTCGGGGTTGGGCCCTTTCCCGTAAATGCGGAGGTCACCAGATAGGAACAGACCGCTCGAGCCAGCAGCGGCGCGACCGGCAGAGGCAAGCTCTTTTGCCTTCCCCCCCTCCAGCCGCGCGACGACATTATCGGTT
This sequence comes from Stenichneumon culpator, assembly GCA_964017025.1. NCBI lineage: Eukaryota > Metazoa > Arthropoda > Insecta > Hymenoptera > Ichneumonidae > Stenichneumon > Stenichneumon culpator. The sequence continues at coordinate 16,066,580 of OZ024772.1, read as the reverse complement.
TCGCATCAATCCTACAGTTTACACCGGCAGCATGTGTGCATGTTGTGTTCCCCTCGGCATCCGCGATATCCTTCCACTCGCCTTTCTTTCACGTCTCTTTTTCCTATTTTTTTTTCTCTCTGTTTGTATCCCCTCTCATAATTCCCCGGAGGTCCTCTATTCGCGTTACGACAGGGCGGGACGGTATTAGATAGCCGCGTTTCTTTCGCGTTCCGTTTATCTCGAAACCGAGGGAATTTCAAAGAATCGAGTTGTAAAGTCGAGAGAAACTGTTGAGTGCAATTTCAACGTTTTTGAATGGTTGAGAAAAGTTTTTGGATCGAATTATACATTTGGATCGAATTATACTTGGAAAAGGAACCATGGAAAACAAAAATCTATCGGTTATAAAGTGACTCATGTAAACGTTGCGGAATTGGAAAAGGGTTGAACTCAAAACCGCTCGAATTTTTCCTAGTCCTTTATCTGTTTTTTTCGCCCCCTTTCATAACTCCCCAGAATTTCTTCTATTCGTGGTATGATAGTGCGGAACGATATCAGATAGCTGTGTTTCTTTCGCGTTCCGTTTATCTCGAAACCGAGGGAATTTCAAAGAATCGAGTTGTAAAGTCGAGAGAAACTGTTGAGTTCAATTTCAATGTTTTTGAATGGTTGAGAAAAGTTTTTTGGATGGAATTATCCATTTTATATGGTTCTTGTGGGTAGTTGCGGGGTATTTTGGAAAAAGAACCATGAAAAATAAAAATCTATCGTTTACAAAGTGACTCATGTAAACGTTGCGGAATTAGAAAAGGGTTGAACTCAAAACCGCTCGAATTTTTCCTAGTCCTTTATTTGTCTTTTTCGCCCCCTTTCATAACTCCCCAGAATTTCCCTCTACTCGTGGTACGATAGTGCGGAACGATATCAGATAGCTGTGTTTCTTTCGCGTTCGGTTTATCTTGAAACGCGAGGAATTTCAAAGAAACGAGCAGTAAAGTCGAGGGAAACTATTCAGTTCGATTTCATCGTTTTAACCGATCGAGGAAAGTTTTTGGATCGTTTTATATATTTTATCTGTTTTTCATGGATACTTTCGACGAATTCCGGAAAAAGAACCCTGGAAAACAAAAATCTAGCGATCACAAATTGATTCACTTAAAATGTTGCAGAATTGGAAACAGGTTGAACTTATAATTTTTTGTACCTTCCAACTCATGACTGGAGTAGAAATCCGTTCCAGGCATTTTTTTCTAGTTAAGTGGATTTCTCCGCACATGAATCTCTTTGTTTTTTTAATAAGGAAGAGAATGGCATACCGCAAATTTGATTTCATTACAGTTTTTGGCGTCAAAATCACACTTAAAGCCCAAAACATAACGAAAATTGGCAAAATTCGCATTATTTCAATATCGCCTCGAGTGGTTTTCTACCTCACACATGAGTAGGTTCAAGACCGCTCGCTTCAATAAAAAGCCATCCCTAAGTTCGCTGATCCTTTAGGTGAGGTCGTGGACTAACTCTCACAAAATAATTTTTTAATAAAAAAAAGAATTGCTGCCTAACATTGAAATCGATGATGGACAACTTTTGGCAAAAATTCAATTCCGCATTCAGCCCTCATACGTATTCCTCCTGAGGGCCGGCTGCGCTTCGTATAAGTTGCCGGAGAGAAGCTTGAGAATTTCGCCGTTCCTAGCCAGCCGAGAGCCGTGGCAAAGGAACAATTTTTCGAATTAATAGACCTCCTAACGGGAGGCCTCTCGTCCCTTTCCGCCCTCGCTCCTCCTCTCCTTTCCCTCTTGTTCTACTCAACCTCATGCATAATACATGGAGTGCGCCGGGCAATATGTCCTTCCTCCGCTCTCCCTACCCTTGTTTTATGAATCTCTTTCTCCACCTTGTTCACCATCCCGCTCCGCTCTGCTCCCCGCTTCCGCCGTATAGTCGGCTGAGAAGCAGAAGGGCGCATCTCGCCGCTCTTTTCGCGATAAACGCTGCGGAGCGCGGCTTTGCGTTTCTCAGCAGCCGCTTTACGAACCCTCTTCTCCCCTTTCGCTCTAGCCGTTCCAGCATCCCTTGTGGCCTTTGTCGACTGCAGAAGAGCTTCTCTCGCTCCCCCGCTACAAGAGTACCTTCGCTTGTTTCGTGGCGTTTCGTCTCCTTAAAAATTATCCAGCAGAGCTGTTTCTCGATTGATACGATGCTTTCTCCTTTCCGAGTATCGGAGCTTTGATTTCGTTACCGTATCGAGTTCCATGGAAGCTCGCCATTGGAGTGCAGGTCTCGAGATGAACATTTTTGGCAAATTGATTCATCCGTGTAAAATATAAATAATAATAATAATAATAATAATAATAATAATAATAATAATAATAATAATAATAATAATAATAATAATAATAATAATAATAATAATAATAATAATAATAATAATAATAATAATAATAATAATAATAATAATAATAATAATAATAATAATAATAATAATAACGAGCTTCTCCTCTATAACCGTAGCTTCGCTTGTTTCGTGGCGTTTCGTCTCCTTGCAAATTATCCAGCAGAGCTGTTTCTCGATTGATACGATGTTTTCTCCTTTCCGAGTATCGGAGCTTTGATTTCGTTCCCGTATCGAGTTCCATGGAAGCTCGCCATCGGAGTGGAGGTATCGAGATGAAAATTTATGGCAAATTGTTTTATCCACGTTCGCGGACCGCCACCTGGTGTACCGCAAAATTTGTGGTTGAAGGCTGGAAAGGCGCACGGAGCGCATTTCGAGAAAGACCAAGGGGCGGTCTCGTGAATTCTCGGCGGAAAAGCCGATTTTCCCGTGAAAAAGGGAGTAAGCACACGCGCTTCGGCAGCCACGAAGCTCGAGCGAAGCTAGAAAAGTCGGCGGAGGTTGAGAGAGAAATATCTATAGCGAGGTAATACCACTCGCTACAGATATAGATCTCAGTTGGCGAGAAATAACCGAAGAGAATCGAGAACGGAGCCGCGAGTTGGCCGAGGGAGGATAAAAAAGGGAGCCAGAAGGAAGAGACCCTGAAGAAGAATGCGAAGAAGTGAAAGTCTTTCGCGTGCCTGAAAACGCCCCTATCTCTCTGTTTCCAGTTTATTGGCCGGGATTACAAAAGCCCGCCAGACGAAAGTGTCTCCTTCGGGCGGCTCGCACTTCTTCGCTCTCGACTCTTCGAGGAGACCAAAAAATCCGACACGGAAATGTGAAAAACATGCAGGTCTCGTTCATGGGAGAAACGCGAATGTGAGGCAAGGTTGGAATTTCTGCAAAAATGTAAAAAATGATTTTAAGGAGCTTAAAGTATCGGAATATATAGGTAGTGAAGATTACCGAGAAATCATCGAGAACTTTATATATTAAATAGCTTGCAGTTTGTGCCACAGTAATTTAGCAATGGATAACTTTTGAGTGAGTTCTGACCCGATGTAACGCTCGAAAATTTCCACTCGGAGAGTTCTTGTAAGAAAGCAGATGCTTATAAGAAAACGGGGCAAAAGGAAGACACATAGATGAAGAGTGCGCGAAAGTGAAAGTCTTTCGCGTGCCTGAAAACGCCCCTATCTCTCTGTTTCCAGTTTATTGGCCGGGATTACAAAAGCCCGCCAGACGAAAGTGTCTCCTTCGAGCGTCTCGCATTTCTTCGCTCTCGACTCTTCGAGGAGACCAAAAAATCCAACACGGAAATGTGAAAAACATGCACGTCTCGCACGCTTTGCCGTCTCGTTCGTGGGAGAAACGCGAATGTGAGGCAAGGTTGGAATTTCTGCAAAAATTTAAAAAATGATTTTAAGGAGCTTAAAGTATCTGAATATATAGGTAGTGAAGATTACCGAGAAATCATCGAGAACTTTATATATTAAATAGCTTGCAGTTTGTGCCACAGTAAATTCCCAATGGATAACTTTTGAGTGAGTTCTGACCCGATGTAACGCTCGAAAATTTCCACTCGGAGAGTTCTTGTAAGAAAGCAGATGCTTATAAAAAAACGGGGCAAAAGGAAGACACATAGATGAAGAGTGCGAGAAAGTGAAAGTTTTTGGCGTGCCTGAAAACGCTCGCATCTCTATTTCTACTTTATTGCCCTGGATTGCAAACCCGCGTCAGACGAAAGTCTTTTCGTGCGTTTTACAAAACGTCGCACAGAAATGTAATCGAGACCACTGGCGCAAATGAGTTCAAAACATGCACGTTTCGCGCGCTTTGCTATTTCGTCCGTAGGACTCTCGAAAAAGGCGAATGTGAGGCAAGCGTCGAAGTTTGGAAAACATAAAAAAAGCTTAAGGTATCTGAATATGTAGGCAGTGAAGATGCTTATAAGGAAACGGGGCAAAAGTAAGACACATAGAAGAAAAATGCGAAGAAGTGAGAGTTTTTTGCGTGACTGAAACCGCCCCTGTCTCTCCGTTTCCACTTAATTGGCCTGGATTACAAACCGACGCCAGACGAAAGTCTCTCCTTCGTGCGTCTCGCATGTCGTCGCTGTCGACTCTTTGAGGAAACCAAAAAGAAAGCCTCGCACAGAAATGTAATCCAGCCGACATGGCGCAAATGAGCGAAAAACATGCACGCTTTGCCGCCTCGTTCGCGGGACTCTCCAGAAAGGCGAATGGAGGCTTGGGATAAAAAATGATGAAAAAAAAGCTTAAGGTATCTGATTATGTACGTAGTGAAGATGGGTACAAGGCGAAGAGGCAGAAGCTTTTTCCATCGGTGGGACGGGGCAGAGTTTTCGCAATCTCGAACAGCAGAAGGAAAATTGTTGGAAAGCGTAAATGCGCGGAAAAAGAGAGATGGAGAGAAGGGAATAGCTCGGTGTTTGCAGAAGGAACGAAGGTATTACGTGCTCTTTGCCTTTGCCCGGACGAAAATTGAAAGATAAATAAATGGGTGAGCGAGATTATGTTTTGCCCGGGCTCCTGGGTGGAGGGAGGCGGAGAAATGGATAAAGCCCGAGCGAGAGTCATGTATATCTTCCCTTGCAAGAGGGAGCGAAAGGGGTGAACGAGATTCTACGAAACAGTGTGGGCGCGATTCTGACTCTGGAAATTGTTCGTCGGGTGAAATTGTTGGGAAATTAACTCTCCCGGAGGGCTTAATTAGATAGCAGGAGGGAAATCTTCGACGAGCAGACTCGCGAACTTCAAACACTCTACTTTTGGTGGTCACTCTACTTTTAGGTGGTTCGCGCTCTACGGTGGAGCCAATTGAGTACCGGATTAAAAAAATAGTTTGAACACGTTTTGAAGGAGAAATTTTTGCGAACTAAGGTGGACCTAGATTAAAGAGTTTGTATTTTACGTCGAGCAGACTCGCGAACTTGAAACATACTGATCACTCTACTTTAAGGTGGTTCGCGCGCTACAGTGGAGATAATTGAGTACCGGATTAAAAAAATAGTTTGAACACGTTTTGAAGGAGAAATTTTTGCGAACTAAGGTGGACCTAGATTGAAGAGTTTGTATTTTACGTCGAAGAGACTCGCGAACTTGAAACACACTTGTCACTCTACTTTAAGGTGGTTCGCGCGCTACAGTGGAGATAATTGAGTACCGGATTAAAAAAATAGTTTGAACACGTTTTGAGGGAGAAATTTTTGCGAACTAAGGTGGAACTAGATTGACGAGTTTGTATTTTACGTCGAAGAGACTCGCGAACTTGAAACACACTGGTCACTCTACTTTAAGGTGGTTCGCACGCTACAGTGGAGCCAAACGAGCACCGGATTTATAAAAATAGTTTGAACACCTTTCGAAGGACACATTTTTGCGAACTAAGGTGGACTTAGATCAAAGAGTTCACACTTTATGCAGAACGAAAATGTGCACCAATGAATTTGCAGAAAAGTAACTCAATTTAGGTCAATAAGTTCACGGGTATATTTTTACGCAATTTTTGTGAAGTCAAATTTGTCATTTTGGTCCGATTTGCTTCGCTTAGATTCTCAATCACAAGAAAAGTTTAGTTAAAGTTGTAGCTCTGATTTTTCTCGTACAAAAATTACTGTAACTTGTGAACGATGAATATTATCGTTAATTTGTTCCGGCGGATTCGTAGAGTGTCTATCGAGAAACAAAATGAGCTTTCACGCGTAAAAATCCAACGAAAATTACAAATTTGACTTCGGAAAAACTGCGTGAAATTTAATGCCCGTTCATTTAATGGCGTCAACTGAGTTATTTTTCTATAAATTCATTGTTATACATGTTTTTCTACATAAAGTAGGAACTTCTTCATCTAGATCCACCTCAGCTTGGAGTAATTATCCCTTCAAAATGTGCGGAAACCATCTTTTCAAGTCTTGGTACTCGCTTATCTTGACTGTACTGCAAGGCACACCGTAAGGAGGTTTCACGCTCGTCAAATCACTGAATGATACACCATAATAAACACTGAGAGAAGGATCTAGTAAAAATTACCAATCATCTAAGAAAAATTACCATAGGACATAGTAGTACGGCGCCAGGGCGCCACCTATGGCAGAAAGTCCCAGAATTTCCAAGAATTTTTACCATAATATCTAAGAAAAATTCTTATAAATTCGGTACTTCCTACCATAGGTGTCGCCCTAACGCTCTACTACTATATGCTATGGTAATATCTCTCAAGTGATATAGTAGTTTTTACTAGATCCTTCTCTCAATGCAGTAAACAATACTAAAATCCTTTATAGAAAGTTTTATACAAGTTTGATGAAAAAAAAAAAAAACATTACCAACGGTTTTGCGAAAACAATGTACCAATTTATGCCGATTTTCGAGAGGCTTCATCTCAGTTCAAATACCCAGCCACTATATTCGACCGCTGCACAAAACGGCGCATCGCTTGAAAGTGTTGAACATCTACTATATCAGTCCACTAATCTTGTGAATTCTTCCCCCGAAATCAACAATATTACCACAACACTAATTTGCCTAATACCTCTATTCTGCCTTGTATTCAAATTGTATTGTTCGTCGCAGAAAAGCAGGGGGGGGGGGATGGGTTAGCGAGTGTCCCGAACCGCTCGCATCGCCTCCCGTGCCGCCTGTATATAGCGTGTACCTTTCCGGTCCTTTCGTCGTGTGGATTATGCGGGGAATGCAAACCGGTGGACGATTACGTGGTCGGTGCGAGGACCCGAAAGGTGCGCCAGGACGGGACGACTCGAAGTACCCTTCCTCTCCTCTCTACGGCCCTCGGACCAGCGGAGGGAAGAAACCCGCGGGGGGGGGGGGGTGTTATACACATATATATATATTTATACATATACGCCGGGGCGAGAAATTCGGGGATTAGAGGAAAGCGAGGAAACGGGGTTTGGGGAGGGGGTGGGGGGGGGGGGTTGAAACGAGAGCGAGGTCGGGACGAGAGTATCACGCCTTGGGATACCTTCCGGGGATCGGGACGATCCCGGAATATTAATGCGCCCGGAGCTGCGCTCGGTATCCTCGCATCGCTCTCGGTCTCTCCTCCCGGTCCGCGCATATAATGTCTATTCTGTAAAGTAACACACCAGCGGGCAAACTCACCGGTTCTCCTTTCACGCCCGCATTCCGTGTTTCCTCCATTGGCTTCTCGGTTTCTCCCGCGTCGGGTCTCGTCCCTTAAATTTCTCCGGTCCCGCGTAATTATCCACCTCCGCTCGCGGCTGCTGCATATTTTAATTCGTCCCGCTCGCGCGAACGTAAGAATATTATTTCTCCCTCGTCATGGAAGCATAATCAGGCGGCCGACGTGGCCGGAGAAAGACGGCAGATGAGAAACCACGCAGTCTCTCGCCCTGCTCGGAGCTAGCAAAATCAATAGCAGGTGTATTTATACCCTTGACGGACCGGCGTGCCTCGCGGGGTAGACATCCCTCCGTCGTGTCCTCGCCGCCGTCCACCAATCGTTCGCTCGCCGGAGCCGACCATTCCCATTCGATGCACGATAATATCGACGGCGCACACTGGAAAAAAAAAAATAGAAAAATACAAAATGCGTCAAGAACAATTTGTCTTTGAGTTGCACAAAAAAAATATCGTTTTCTTGACTCTACTTCTATTTCATACCATTCCATTAATAATAATATCGATAATAATAATAATAACAATTATAATAACGATGAAGAAATGTCTTGCAAAATTCGGAATGATATTCCTAGTCATATTGTGACCTCGCAACAAAAGTTTATGAGAAACACAAATAATGTAAAATAATTAATCATAATGCATTTTTATATGTTATATACTGTTACACATGCTACACGCTTAACCCTGTTGCGCGCCAGTATTGTTAATTTTGATCTGTAATGTAAAAATTGAAAATGTTAAAAGGGTTCGTCCCGTAAATAAAATACATTTTTAAAAATAATATTAATAATGATAACAATAATAATAATATTAATATCAATTTTCGTTATCGGATGCACATCGTATTTTTCTCTTGTGCCATCGTCTCCGCCGGAGCCGTTTCATCCAATAACTTCATTCCAGTCTCCCCGCTTGCCCTCCGACGTGTCCTCGGCGTCGTCCACCGATTGTTCAGTCGCCGGAGCCGACCATTCCCATTCGCTGCACGATAATATCGACGGTGTACAAAAAAAAAACACCAACATAAATGAATCAAGAACAATTGGCTTGTGAACTGCACAAAAAAAACATCGTTATCTCAACTCTACTTCTATTTCAAACAATTCCATTAATAATAATATTAATAATATTAATAATAATAATAACAATAATAATGTGTGCCAGAGTCTTATATTACCCGAATCAGTCTTACAAAGTTACGGCACTTTTACACTGTAAAAATAAATTGTAAATTTAATGCACCTGAACTTGAAATTTGCTTTCATTAATTATACATTGATTGAACAGTAATGTACTTTTTTGTAAAATAGAGATTTTAAAAATACAAATTTTACTGAAAAATTGCATGTCTGAAATTTCAAAAACAGTTTATGTAAATAAGCTTCCAATTCCGTTCATTAATATTCGAACAAAATTTGTTTACAGTCTACCTTAAGCCACTAAAAATATGGCATGTATAGACACTCCCACTGCCTGTAAATTCCCTATAAATTCCGTACAAAGGGTTCCTGCGCTCTACAATATAAATAAATAAATAAATAAATAAATAAATAAACAAATAACAATAACATCAATAACATTTATAACAATGATAATAATAATATAAATTTTCCTAATCGAACGCGCATCGTCTTTTTCCTTTGACCCACCGTTTCCGCTGGAGCCACTTCGTCCAATAGTGTCATTTCTCTTCCCGCTCGCACCGGCGATAACGGCTCTATAACAACGTTCGGGACATCGGGTACGGAGAATCGGTAGAGACTTTCCGCCTTCCCGACGCAGCCCTCTTCTCGCGAGACTTCCCCTCCGTCCTTCGGGCTGCCGGTCCCGTTAACTCCGTGCATCCCTGAAACTTTCGGCCCCCTTCGAGCGCCGTCGTCTACCAGACAAGAGAAACCGACGACGAGACTCTCCCCGAAACGCCATGCAAATGAAATTACGTCTGGGGTTCTTGTCGCTCACGCCGCTCAGAGTGATCGACGTCTGGCTCGCTCTCTGACCCGTTTTCGTCTCTGCGCTTCCCTTCGCTCTCCCGCTTTCTCTCGCACTCGTCATCCCACCCCACCCCCCCCTCCCCCTCAACCCCGTTCCATCTCACCTCTTCGCCCTTCGCGCGTTACGTGTCACATCACTCGGAAACACGTATTTGCTCTTTGGCATTCGCGCAAGCTCTCGCCCGGCGATTCGCAGCGCAGGAAAACTCGAAGCTTTTCTCGTGTGTGTTTTCACACGTGTGCGGAGAACGGATGTGTGCGTTCCCTGTATGGAGAACGCGAACCTCGATGGCATCGGGGATCGATCGACTGACGCAAGGACGCGCCTCGCAGTGCTCGCTCGGTTCCCCGTCGGGGTGTGAATAATTTCCAACAATTTTCAAACGTTAGGTACGCGAGCTACGAACCCAACCGGCGCGGTTGCGAGCCGGGGCGCGAGTAACTGGCTGGAACGAAGCTGATGAAATAAAAATTATATATAGATGGGCCGCGCTGTCTCCCGGAGCGCTTCCGCTCGATCAAAAGCCGATTCGGCTGTTCGCGTATGGTGGAATAATTGAAGTTACGATGTCGCGTCGGGAATAACGGGACGACGGGTGGAAAGTTGATACGCGATTTTCGAGGGCGATGAAAACTTTTTTGTTTGTTGGGATACCAAAAAAAAGATTTTGGCTTCGTCGGAGAGGAAGCTTTGTCGGGAAAGGGAAATAAACGCGTTTGAAAATTGTGGTTCTGTTTGAAGATATTAAAAAGTCACTCATTTTTTGGCAATATTTGCTAGAAAGATTGCATGTAAAAATTGTAGTTATTCGTCGGGTCGAGGACAGGTCTTATGTGTTTTTTTTTACCTAATCACGAATCTGACACTTATTCAACTATTGGCTCAATATTTTACACGTAAAATCGCGTCAGAAAGGAAATGCAAATTTTTTCGGACAATTCAAAAAATTCAAAATCTCATGAAATTGAAATGGTCCGATCGATCAGGGTCAAATTACGTAGAGATCATCGGTCGACAATAATACCTTTGTGTACAACTTTTTAGCTCGATAGCGCAAAAATTCTAAGAGCTAGCGTGCTCTTAGAATTTACTACTTTTCTGGCAAAGTTCAAAAACGCGTAAAAGTTTTATGACTGAAAGAATTTTGCTAAAAACGTAACTTAAACACTGAGGTTTGACCTCTCTTCAGTTTGATTTAGTGTGCGTGTGAGACACACACACACACATCCAGACGTTATTTTCTGGACATAATTTTGCGATATTTTGAAACATTCCGAACACGTTTTTATTGTAATCACGAAAATACAATTTTTGTCATGAAAACAAAATTGTAAGAAACGTTCAATTCGGAACCTCTTCGGGTTCCAGTTGAGCAACTACGTACTTTCCACTCGATCTCGATACCGCTACAATAAATCGCCAGGAATTTTTTGTACAATTCTTTTCTTTTCCCGATAAAGGTCCTCCGATCTTCCATTCCCGTTCTAAATTCAGGAAAGTCCCACGCGAGTACGGAACGCGAACTGCACGTTTCTAGCCTCGTCTGCTACTTACTATCTACCCAATGTACTGTAACCCCTTATGTATATATATATATACATATATACATATATATATACATACAAGATTGTAAAGTATATACAGTAGCAGCGTTTCTGGCCAGCTTCCGCTTCCACGGAGAAGAATATCGGAGCCAGGGATTCAGTGAGCCTCCCTCTGGCGAGATCCACTTCATTGTTGTCCCGGAATTGCGGGAATCGTTCTAGCGATTCCAACCTGTATATACCGTTCGTGATCTCCACGGCAGACTGGACGACTGCGATGTAGTTCGCGCGTATCTCTTCGGGAGCAGCAATAGAGGCGAGGGAGAGCACGGAAAGGAGAGGCGGAGAACACAGTGCAGCGGAGAGAAGAGAGTGCGGTTGAGCGGACCCGGAGTCGCGTCGGCTCTTCGTCAGGACGAGGGAGCGTTGTCCCTCGAGGAAGTACGGGTCCGACCAAGAATGGCTCTCGGAAACCTCCGTTACTCCTTTTCATCGTCTCGCCTGAGCCCGTCTCAATCCTTTGAGCTGTCCGCATGTGTTTCTGCAACGAACCGGAGCGGCAGCCGGTGCTCAGATATTTTCCTTGAAATCGCAAGCTTCGGGAGAATATTGCGATGTTTTCGGGAGAATACATCGCGATACTTCTCGGTCCGCGGAGCGGTTGACAAAACTCTTGGAAAGAGCTTGCAAAGATCAATCGACGTAAATTTAATATTTGGAGAATTTATCTCGAAGAGTTCAATGTGTCAGGGGTGTGTCGGTTAACCAACTTTTGTTAATATATAAATTTATATATAGTAGTAGTACCAAAAGAGATTTATTGACAAAGTTAATATTTACAGTTGTCTTCGTATACTAAATTTGATACCCAACGCTAATTTTACACCGTGGCAAAGACCCATCGACTTGGTTCCTTCGGCCCATTTATATATATTAGTCTATTTTATATGTATTATTATTCGCGAATAAATATCCCTCGTAGTTTTCGCTATTACACCACGCGTAGGATCGTCAACCAATACTGACACCAATGTTAGGTTCTCGTGGAATAAACAACACGCGTATTAGGTTTTGAAGCGGATATTATTAGTACAATCGCAGCTAAATATCTCGAGCGCGAACTGTCAAACGTCTGCTCTCTCCAAAAGTCCTCCACCAAGACTGTTGTCGTCTGGTCAATCGATAATCTATAGGTTTGTCATTTGCCATACCGAGCTATTCTGGTCAGGTGACCAGCTATGTAATATCGCGTATCTTGGTTTATCCTCATCTCTATATTCGTTACAATATATTATTTATGTCACTAATCGATATATATTTTACATTCCACTGGCAAAGCCCAGTTCACTATTTGGACTTTTGCGAAATCGTACGAACACTGGTTTGTCGATTTGGAGATGGAAAAACCCGCATTTGCCTATTAGCGTAAGGAATGCACTTTGACATTCAGGTTACGCCATTTTGGTTCTCAGCCATTGACGTTTCCAATTATCGCGATTAAAGTCATGCATAATCCAAAACGAAACTTTAGTCACTGGGGGGGGGGGGGAGGGGATAGTCAGGGTACCGGTGAAACCCGCTGGGATTCGTGATGTCCCTTCGCCGATAGGAAGGCGAGAGAAACGGGTAATCGAGGTTGGCTGTTTAGCTACGAAGTGCTGTAACGAGGTGGTCGAGATCGCGGATAAGGAAAGGGTGGGAAGTTCGGGAACGCATCGTACACAAGTATGATGCCTCCGCCGCTCCTGCTAGGATTACACGTGGAAATCTCGCTTCTGGGAAATCGCGACGAGCTTGCTAATCGTTTGTATTATCAAGGGGTCCCCGTCCTCCTCCTCCGGGGTTTGGACGGTGGATTGCCTCAAAGTAGATCGCTACACAGGTCCGCTAATAGCGTAGGCACAACCGGACGATTATCCCGTGTATCGTATCATCCCGAATTTATGTTCCGCTTGCACAATTCATGCCGGATGATGGACTAGATTGGACATTAGACTTTGGCAATGAAGTTTGAAACTGAATTATTATTTTTAATTTTATTACATCGGAGACGGTTTTCCGTACCAAGTGCTGAGTATCAAGTGGGATCCAGGCGGAGTAAGTTCGGCTGACTGTTACATTCCAGCACTAGCCCGCTCTCGCGCCAGCGCTGGGATCTAACAGCCAGCCGGACCAAAACCCGCCTGGGAACTAACACAAGTTCCGAGCTGGCATCGAGCCGGGGTATAAGGCCTGGCTGACTGTTACATCCCAGCATTGGCCCGCTCTCGCGCCAGCGCTGGGATGTAACAGCCAACCGGAGCAAACCCTGCCTGCGGAGTAACGCGAATGATGAGCCGGGTAGGAAAAATAAAGAAACACGTTTTACAGTCAATTTTTCTTGTTTCTTTTCGATGGCAACAGCAAAAAGGCCGAAGCCAAGGGCTCTCCGTACACGTTGGCTGGTTCGGTGAACGATTAGGCCCTCGTTCGGCAGACGGTACCTGCCCCGGGATTAAGAGGGTAGGTATCGCCGGTAACAAGATTATCCCGGTGGGGCGGAAAGTCGAGGATGGCGCGGAGTCGGGGCGGCCTCGGAACGAATAACAACGTCGGTCATAGGAGAATGTAAGAGGGAGCTCTCTGCGAACCCGCGTGCTCCAGTTGAAGCCTTACGGTCCGAGGTGTCCGGCTGCACGGACGTGTACAGCTGATGTCGTTAACGTCTCGCGTTCCGAAAAACTCGCCTTAACTTGGCGGGCGATTCGGAGAGGAAAAAGCGACAAAGGCGCAAGAAACTCGCCGCGACGTTGCCGGAGATAAGGAAGAGAAATTGGAGAGCCGTTATGACGATGCAAGGTAAAAGAAAAAGACAAAAAAAAATAAAACAAAAGCACCGACGGTAAGACGAGAATTAAGAACGAAGTTAGTCTAGCCGCGAGTCTGGGAGATCGGGGCAAGAGGGACCACTCATAGAAATTCCATGCACGAGCCAAAAAAACCACCGGTCCGTTTTGCCCCGTCTTCACGATTACGAGGTTAAAAGAGAATTAAGCATGTACACTTACTACACCCGCATACTCAGATGAGCAGTCCGACTCTCTGTTACATCACGGCACTGTGCAGACTTGAGACCGGGCCAGTGCCGGGATGCAACCGCCAGCCGGACCTACCCCATCTTCGGTACTTAAGTGACTTTTCTCCTACACCGCTCGCACAATAAACCACCGGATAAGCAGATAAAGGACCAGCCCCGAGGGTATGCCAAGGGACTGCACTCCACTTTAATTGCGTTAAAAAAAAAACAACATAAAAAGACCGTACAAAAAGGGAAAACGAGAGCAGGAATTACACGCTCGATGCTGGTCTTGGTAAAAGTGGCGAATAAAAAAAAATTGTGGGTAAGAAGATCAAGGTAAAACGAGGCGCCGAGATAGGGAAAGGATGACAAAACTAAAAAGTTGAAAAAAAAATAATAATAATGCTTGAGAGAGAAAGGTGGAAGCTCGGAAAGGTGGAAGGAGCGCCACGCCGGTGCAATGCACAGACCGTTTCAGTGTATCCGACGTTCGTCGATCGTTATAATCGATATTCCGTGTTGGCTGGTTGCGCTCTCGCACGCCGTTGCCCGCCCGCTGTGTTGGACCGGAAATTATACCGGGCTCGTTGCCTCCTCCCGTCTCTCGTTGTCGTCCTCCTCATCCCTCCCGTATCGCGCTTCCACCCGCCCAAACCCCCGTTAGGCCGCTTTCTCTCGTTCCTTCAGCCTCGTGAACTCCTCTGGCTCGATTAGCACTGTTATAGACGCCTGTACACGGCCGAATTAACGCCAAATCGCTGGAGATCGAGCGAGAGGAGCCTCTTATCACTCCCTCTTCGTTCGAACCAACCCCCCCCCCCCCCCCCCCCCGGCTCACTCACTCGATCGCCTTTCATGCCAGAAAACGAGGATACCGGCGATGCTCGGCGATGCTCGGAGGATCACAAGGCTCCGGCTACGAGTCTCAATTTTCTTTTTTTTTTATTCCGGCTATTTTTAACAGCTGCTTCTTGCAAAGCTCCCCTTGTCATCTGTGCAATAGCAATCCGCTGCTCCGAGCATCCGAAAGGTCGAGAAAGGATTGTTCGCGACGCTTGTTTGGAGATCGGTATGCACAGTAGAAAGAGTTTGTTGTTTTAAGAAACTTACTTGACCACGAATTTGCACGATTTTTTTGCTGATAAACTCTTTTTGATGAAGTTTGCTGATAAACTTTTGTTGATAAGCTTTTGTTGATGAATTTAACAACAAAAATGATTGTACAATTGACAAATATTTTTCGGTGGAACGAGGGGAACCTCTAATCGGTCCCAACGGGAACTCCGTCCCCGTTGCTCATTCGCTCGATGGCCTTTCATGCCAGAAAACGAGGATACTGGGATGCTCGGAGGATGACAAGGCTCCGGTTACGAGCCTCAATTTTCTTTTTTTTTTTATTCTGCTCTCGGTCTGTGCAGTCTCAATCCAACGTCCCGAGTATGGAGAAGAGTCCGACAAATGGTTGGCAAAATATTATCCGCTACGCTTGTTTCAATGCACAGTAAAATAAGGTTTGGACTTTTACTAAAGTTTTCCGTCCAGAACCGTCCACGATTATTTTATTAATAAATCTTACAAAAAAAAAAAAAAAAATTATTTACAATAAAAAACGTTTCTTTTCTTTTACAAGACCTCCAAGAATTGTGAATGATTTTGGATAACAAACATCGCCACCCGTTTCAAAGCCTACCCGTCTCGATCACGAATATGACAAAACTTCTTTGCCCACAAAAGTAAAAAAAAAAATCTTTGCTTTAATCTTACCCTAATAAACTACTTGTCGGGAGTGTACTCTATATTCTCGTAAATGAGAAAAAAACATGGAAACATTCCACGGCCAATATCCGCCAGCATTGCCCTATATTCATAGACGAAGCGACGCGGGATCGATGCGAGGCCTCTTATTATCCAGATCGATCGGCGGAATGCCACGCGGAGAATGATGGAAATTCCAAGAGTTCAGGGTTAAAGAAGTAAATGGACTGTCGTTCAAGCGGCGATCGTTCCGGGTGTGCACACAACGAATGGAACGTTGTTTTCCCTCCGGTGGATTCGTCCGTTTCTGAAAGCTCTCCTCGTGCGACTTCCTCGTTACCGGGCCGTTCGACGACCCAGCCGCGCTTTTCCGCGACCATTATCAACTTGCTCGGAGTGTCGCGGCCAACCCTCTTCCTTCCTCCCTTCGCTATCGCCCCGCGGGAGCTTCTAATCGCGGGACGGACTCTCGGGGCCGGCTCGTAAACTCGAAACTCGAGCGGGAAATTTTGGGTACTCCGGAGAAGTCGCCTTCTCTGCTTCGACCCTCCGCTTCGACTCCCGACTACGCCAAGTCCGGCAATCCGCAGAGCTAAGGCTGCTTTATCTGCCCCGCGGCCCTTCGCCGAACAAGCGGTAAAGGACGTAGGGGAAAACGGGGCAAAATGGCACACCGGGGCAAAACGGGATAATGAGACAAATCGCAATTCTCCAATAAACTTTGTATGGTGGCGATGGTGGTACGTGGGGCAAAACGGGTTTGAAGATCCAGATGTATCGTTGGGACAAAATGGAGCATCTGAAAATTATTGGAAAACTGAGTTTTGCCCTCACTGTCCCGTATTGCCCCGCTGTGCAATTTTGCCCACGGTCTCCCCTAGCTTCGCTGTGCACAACCTACGTCGAAGGACTAAGTTTCAGTCGCTCGCGGGCTCGACCAGCCGGTTATCGCGCAGCAGGTTATCAGCTCGGTCGAGGCGGAGGAGACGGTATCGATACGCGGTCTTGCGATGGGGAACGTCGGGACTGCTCAGCGGGACTGGAACGATTCTATAAATTTTTTCAATCGCTATCGGCTATAGTTGGACGTACTTTTTATTTTTTTATTTTGCTTCGTGTTCGGGTAATTTATTTTTTTGTCAGAAATTCAAAATTAGAAAATACTGTTTGTGAATTATGGAGTTTCCATTGTTAATGGAATTGCAGTGGTTATTGCTAATTTTTTACTTTCCATGCACGGTGGAGTTCCTTTATGTGCAGGGTACAGCGAAGAGCGGGGCAAGACGAACCACTTTAGATGGGGCTTTTTCTTAAATACATGCCGTGACATTTTTGTTTTAAGGATAGTTCGTCTTGCCCCTCTCTCAACGGTTATGTGGCACAACTTTACCTCGGTTAGTTCGCGAGACATAAAGAGATGGAAAAAGAAAATAAAACGAGGAAGGAAGGAAAGAAAAGCGTGAAAGCTGTCGAGTCGGAGAAAGAGAATGAGAAAAGCCGGAACTCGCCGTTCTCGTAGCTGAGGCTTGCCGAAAATTCTCTATCTCCAGTATTCCACCAGCCGCGGTTTCTCCGGGGAAATGCTCCGTTTCCGGTGAGAAACCGCTCCCTCTCACTCTTACCGTTTCGCCCGAGAGGTGTGCAAACTCGACACTTTCCCGGTTTCTCGTCCCCATACCGGCTCCTCTATCTCGCTTTACCTCGTTGCACATTTCCAGTAATTCTCTTCCCGCTCTCTGACTCACTCGTACATATAGATATAGTCGAGTATATACATATACATACATGTAGGGGGCGAGTGGGGCAAAATGAATTCGAGATACAGCGAAATTTTAAACAAGCCAATTTTGCGCCTCGACTACGATGGTCTTCGCAAAGACTATTTGGCCGGATTGGTCCAATTTGCCCCCTGTTTCTTTCGTATTTTAATAATTAACATTTTAAGACGCAAAAATAATTAAAATGCATCCCAAATTCGTAATTCAAAGATGTACAGTTTTCCACTAACGATTCCATTTTGCCCCAGGCCCATATGAATGTGAAAAATGCATCAGCTGTCTTGAAATGAGAAAAGTAAAAAAGTGCTGTGTACATCGATGAACCTCCCTCAATCGTTAGGCTGGTCCGTTTTGCCCCAGGCTACCTCCTTGAACTTTATACCCGTGTCTACTGGTTTGAAAAAGAGTTAATTTTGCGTCTCGGATACGATGTTTCCAATTTGCCCCTTGTCATTTTTCGAATTTTAATAATTAACATTTTAAGATCCACCAATAACTAAAATATATACCAAATGCGTAATTGAAATGTATTCATTTTTCACTACAATTCCCGAAAAGACCATTTTGCCCCATCGCCATACGAGTCTAAAAAATGCACTATCTGTCTTAAAAAAGAAGGAAGTAAAAACGTGCTGCATAAATCGATGAACCTCCCTCAATCGCTATGTTGGTTCATTTTGCCCCGCCCTGCCCTCTTGCACTCAATATCCGTGTCCGCTGATTTTAGCCTCGCGCGTTTCCATTGAAATTTTTCACGTCGCGTCCTCCCGCCGGATGTCGAGCGGCCCACAGCCGCTCAATTTTATTCTTAATCGGATTACGTACGCGCCAACGCAAATGAAACCTCTCGGTGTCGATACAACGCCCATCGAGAACGTTGCGCCTGCCGTGCAGTGTTCAACCGTGTGCACAGGCGCGATGATATATTTGCGATATTCGCGGAGCCCATCGAGAAAAAAAAAAAATGCGCTCGCGCGCTCCCTCTATGTATCGACATTTATCGAGGAGTCGATTCGAACTCGCGTAGCAGAGCTTTGCATTATAGAATATGTACATCTGTGCTCGTGTAATATCGACAGGCTGCATAGACGAGCCGCGAGAGCGGGATGTATAATATGTATCCGTATCAGTTTATATACTGTACGCGAAACAACTATCCATCGGCTATGCCGACCGAGCATTATACGCGAAGAGGGTAAAACCCGATGCGCGCGTGCCATCGATATTCGATGATGTGTCCAACACGCGCCGTTTCACCGAGCGCTTTCGCCCGTTTTCCAGGCCATCTGCCATTCACCGATTGTTTCTGATGATTTTATCGCAACGGGGGATTGGGCCCGTGTCAAACCGAGGGATGAGACAGAGCCGGAGAGCCGGCACATCCGGCTTCAGCCTGCAGTCGCGTGTGCGGCTCCCGATCGAACCACGAATTGCGATCAGCCGATCAATGGCTTTATGCAGAGGCGCTATCGGACCGAACACTCAACTCGGTAGGGAAAATTCGTCGAAACCGGGAACTGGCATTTTGTGTGGAGGAATTTAATGGTTATTAATTTAATAATATTATCATCGTTAATTTAATAACGATGATTATTCATTTAATAATAATTATTATTAATATAATCATTATTTAATTCTCACGTCTCGCGGCTCGGCAGGGAGAGGAACTTATTTCTTCCCGTTCGTATTACAATCTCGGCCCGAGGGAAATAATGCTTCCTTTATTTTATTTATTTTGTCATCTCTGTATCGAAGAAAAGTCGCAAAGGCTTGGTGGCGGAAGCGGCCATGGAATATACATTGTCCGCTGAGAAGCAGAAGGGCCTGAACCACGGCGTTTTACGTGCTAAACGGCGTGGGATACGCCCTTGTGTTTCTCAGCAGCCAACACAACTCCTGGTTGGTGACTTCAGCCGTGAGAAAGGAGTCATTATTAATTTAATAATATCATTATTATTATTTTAATCATTATTTACTTCTCAAGT
This sequence comes from Stenichneumon culpator, assembly GCA_964017025.1. Taxonomy (NCBI): domain Eukaryota; kingdom Metazoa; phylum Arthropoda; class Insecta; order Hymenoptera; family Ichneumonidae; genus Stenichneumon; species Stenichneumon culpator. The sequence goes on along the minus strand of OZ024772.1, from coordinate 16,046,914 downwards.
CTCGCTGCTTGGCCGGGAGAGGAACTTATTTCTTCCCGTTCGTATTACAATCACAGCCCGAGGGAAATAATGTTTCCTTTATTTTATTTATTTTGTCATCTCTGTATCGAAGAAAAGTGGCAAAGACGGCCACAAAATATACATCGTCCGCTGAGAAGCAGAAGGGCGTAAACCACGCCCTTCTGCTTCTCAGGTTACGCCCTTTTGTTTCTCAGCGGCCGACATATCTCGCGGTTAGTGACTTCGGCGGGGAGGAGTGAGTCACATTGCGCCCGGACCAGCGGAGTAGAAATTCAACGCTAGCGCCGCTGTCCGCGTAACTCATCGGCAACGAGGTCCGTAAATACGACGAGTGGACATAATAGGACTCGCTGGATGGGAACAAGGAGGATCTTTATGTCCCATAACGCGCCTCGTAATTACGACAGCCACGGCGTGCACGCGCGGTTTATTGCCCTCCTCTCTCATCGTCCTCCGCGCCGGGGAATCCCCTTCCATCCCGCAAGCTCGACTCGGCGCTTCTCCATGTGCGTTAACGCACGGCTGTCGTTCACAGCCGTAACTACTCCGGACTACCGCGATATGTATGTACCCTTGTATAAAAGACACGGATTTTTTTTTCTCTCCTCTTTTCACGTAGTAGAGTCTTCTGTGCGCTGTGACAAGGGAACTATTTTTTTCCTTGCGTTCCTTGCGCCAGCTGTTACAGTAATTGGATAGTGAATGAAAAAAAATCCAATCTGATACGAATACACTTTTTTTTGCATAACATTTATAATTACTAAGATTTTGGAAACTCTTTCAAATTTATGTAATTAAAAATGTAAAAAATTTGCTCAATATTAATAAATATATTTTATATCTTAGGACTGTAAAATAAGATTTTACTATCCAAATAGTCAAAGCTATTGTATTGATATTTGGAATACGAGGAATGGTTAAGATTTTACGACCTACATTTTTGTAACTACTCCGGACTACCGCGATATGTATGTACCCTTGTATAAAAGACACGGATTTTTTTTTCGCTCCTCTGTTCACGTAGTAGAGTCTTCTGTGCGCTGTGACAAGGGAACTATTCTTTTCCTTGCGTTCCTTGCGCCAGCTGTTAGGGGAGAGTGGGGAGGTTTGACCACTTTTTTTTCTAACGGCTGCCTTCATCGTGATCGTAGTCTTATCTGTAGAGGATCGTAGTCTTATCTGCGTTTAGCGCAGATAAGACTACGATCCTCTAGCACTCATAGTTTTGTTTTAAAACGATTTCCTTGCTTCTTTATCGGCAGATGGTCAAGCCTCCCGCATGGTCAAACCTCCCCAGTCTCCCCTACAGTAATTGGATAGTGAATGAAAAAAATTCCAATCTGATACGAATACACTTTTTTTTGCATAACATTTATAATTACTAAGATTTTGGAAACTATTTCAAATTTATGTAATTAAAAATGTAAAAAATTTGCTCAATATTAATCAATATATTTTATATCTTAGGACTGTAAAATAAGATTTTACTATCCAAATAGTCAAAGCTATTGTATTGATATTTGGAATACAAAGAATTCTTAAGATTTTACGACCTACATTTTTTTTCGGCGCTTAGATAGAACATTTATCGCTCGGATGTGCGTTCAAGCTATTGGACTGTAATTCGCCGCCAATGCCTCGAAGCTCGTGCACAAGGGTAGGAAAAAAAACGATGTTTTAACCTTGACTACGACGAAGCGCCGCCGGCTATCGCGGCCACTCGCTTCCCGAGATAAAACCGTGCTCCATTGTGACTCGTGCGGATTTAAGATTAGCCTCCCACCCCCTCCTCCCTCTTTCATTATTTTTTGGATAGTGAAGGAAAAAAAATTCCAAAATTGTTCCTTAAATACAACATTTCTTGAAATGTTGTGTTTAGAAAAAACTTAAATTCCTATTGAATGCAATATTTTTTTTGTGCATAACGTTTATCGATAGACTCTAAGATTTTAGCATTTTATTTTATTATTACAACTATATTTGTACCATATAGGATGTTCGGATGGTAAAGAAATCGATCCTCTGCCGATCTATAATTCGATCCGGATGATTTGGCTTGCTTCATTCTTGGATGATCGATCGAAAATGAAATTAAATTTTACTATCCAAATAGCAAGAGCTATTTTATTGTTTTTTAGAATACAACGAATCATAAGAATTTTAATATCTATATTAATCGATCTTAGTCCTCGACTTTAAGCTCGAGTAGGAGGGAGAAAAATAATAATAGTATGTTAACCTTGACTACGACGAAGCGCCCCGGCGCCGACTCTCTCGGGCACTCGATTCGCGAGATAAAATCGTGCGCCATTGTGACTTTTGCGGATTCAAGATTAGCTCCCCCTCTCCGCCCCCTCGTTGACTCGAGTGTTAAAGAGCCACGGACCGTCGAGTTTCTCGGCGGGAAACCGAGAACCCGCACTAACCCTCCTAAGCAGAAGAAAGAGTAATTGAGGGAGAGAGAGGAAAAAATAATAAGAAAGTATATTCTTTAAGAAAAAAAAGCAGAAAAAAAAATTGGCGAGGCTAACAGTTCGCAACTCGCCTCGTGCCTGATCACCCGGAGAAAAGCAGGCCACGACCGCGTTCCTCTTCCCAATTAGCCGCCAATTTCTCGAGACTACTTTTCCCAGCCACCTCATCATCCTGGAAGTCCTAATTAGCCGCGAACTCTCGCGATACAGCAAAGCTTTCAACCTTATTTTCATCTCGTCCATTCTTCTTTCTTTCCTTCAATTTTTTTTTCCCTCCGCGAGGCGAGGGCGCGATAGTGGAAAGGCAAAGGGTAACGAAACGTACCGAAAATCGCTCACGTCGATGCTGGAACGCACACGGTCAAATAAATACCGACGTTTTTTATCCACAAACGCCCGCTATTATATTCTCGTTACGTTCACAAAAAAAAGTTGCTCGTTTCACGAAAATGTTTATTCATGCTCATTTTTGCTCATTTCAGAAAAACTTTTTTCATTCTACTAAAATGATTGTTAATTTTATGAAATTGATACTTCATTTTACAAAAAATTTTGGTTATTTTACAAACATTTTTCTTCATTGTACAAACATTTTTCTTCACTTTGCAAAAAAATACTAGTCAAGTTAACGAGAAAAGAATTGTGGACGTTTGTGGACAAAAAAAAAGTTTCTTAAAAGTAACAACTTCTTTTTACTGTGTGAGCTCGCGAGAAACGGCGCTTGTTTACGAGGCAGCGGGTTTGCGTGCGGACGCAAGCACACGACAGTTTTCAGTAGTTGTCGTGTGCGTGCTAGGAAAGTAAGGGCGAGAGGCAGGGAGGGACGGGAAACGAGAAAAGTAGATACGGTCGCGGGGAGTAAGCTGTCGGAGGGCGACGATCCAATACTCACGACCCTTTAATAATATTTCTTTCGACGCGGGGGCGGTGAGGGCTTATACGCTTTTTTATACGCTCGACGCGCGGATAAAAAGTCGTCCGGGCCCACGAGGGTGCCACGAAACGCTCGGAGAGACGTAAATAAGTTTCCCTGTTTTATTTTTATTATTTTCGTTTTTTTCCCCTTCTTTTTTCTAAACAATTCCTCGCCGTACTCCCGAGTCGTCCGCGCGAGGCACGTATGAAGGCGAGAGAACGCTCGCGCGGTAAAGTGCGTACGTGTCGCATAATGCGACTATAAAATTTAGAATAAAAAAAGAAAGAACAATATCGTAAAGACTGTAAAGAAATGTCTGCGTGACATTTTTTCATAAGGTGCAGAAAGTTTTTACGCATGAAAAAATAGATTGAATTTATTTATAGTGAGTCACAATTTATAATCTATAATTATTGCTCGGTATATTAAATTGATTTCTTTTTAGTTAATTCGCCGCGGAACAAAGAAAAGAATCGAATTTACCCCAAATTTTTTATTTCGAGTTTGAATGTGTTTATTAAGTAAGTAATTTATTATTATTTGTTTTATTTATTTCTTATTTTTACAATTTAAAAATTATTTGCAATTTTTATAATTCAATTCGATACGCCTTTTGCGTTTATTATATTAATTTTGCAAAAATGCACTACACGATTTTTATTAATTACTATTATTATTTTTTTCGTGTGTGAAAAAAGCTCTCCTCTTCGAGTAGGAGTCGAGCAGGAAGGAGCCGAGGGTCGCTCTGCGACGAGTCGAAGAGGCCAAAGGGCGAAGCTCGTAAATCTCTCTGCGCCTTTTATTCGCCTACGGGAGGAAAGGTGGACAGCGTCGCGGGTAAAAAAAAAGAAAAAGAAAAAAACGAGCGAACATAGCCGAGGAACCAACGAGGGTGGAATGAAGAGCGGATGGTTCAGAAGAAAAAAAAAAAAAAAAAAAGAAAAAAGAAAGAATCGTCAAACCCTCGACTCGCCAATGTATAGTCGCGACAACGTAATCCTCCCGTCCGGTATACGAGCTCTCGTCTCCGGGCTTCTTGTAGTTACACGAAAATTATCCAACGAAAACCCAGAAACACGCTGAACCAGCGAGACCAGCCCTCCCCAATGGCATTGGGTTAATTCTTCGGGCTCGTCCTCCCTTCGTTTCGTTCGTTTCATCGTTTCATCAGTTATCCTCGAGCCCGGGACGCTGGGTGTACCTGACTGGTACATTCGTCGCACACTGTGTATTCTCATTTCGTACCCGAGCTGGGCTGGGAAGGAGGGGAGCTTGGATACAGCCTTCGAGGGGATACACATTTTAGCATCCCATTTCGCTTTGACAATCACCACTTTGTATTTCGACCTCTTATCGTACAAAATTATTATTATCATTGGTAATAAATAATAATATAAACGAAATAATATGAATAATAATAATAAAAATTATTATTATTATTATTATTATTATTATTATTATTATTATTATTATTATTATTATTATTATTATTATTATTATTATTATTATTTTGTTAAGGTACTGGCATAAGGATTTGGTCTAAAAAAACAGGTTGATTTTCAAAATTGTTTTTTACGCGGTTATTCGAAGGATAAGGTCGGATTTTTACAGACAGTTAGTACAAGGTGTTATGAAGATCGGGGTTTTTTTTGTATTGAATCGTTTTGCACAGGCATTAAACGAGCGGTAAAGGAACAAATAACGTAGGCGTGGGATGAAAAGGAATACTCTTATAACTAAAGACGCGATCGGAGCAAGGCGGCCCGGAAGAAAGTCCAAAGATCACCTCAATATTTTCGAATTAGTTTGCCAATCCGATAGCACGCGGTATGAGACTGCAGTGCTTTTCTCGACGTACCGTTATAACTTACGATACGAAATAAAATAAAATAAAAAAAATGACGTTTCCAGAGAGAAAAAAGGCTTCTCTATTGCACAATTTTTATCACACTATTTCCAGTGCCACGGGTTCGTTTTGCACAGGCGTTGAACGAGCGTCGCTGCGCGCCTGAGCGCCGAGCAGTTAAATCGGTAAACGGACAAATAACCCAACCGTGGGTTACGTTATTGATGAAAAAGAATACTCCTACAACTATTGTAACTCAAGACGCGATCACCGCAATATTTTCGAATTAGTTTGCCAATCCGATAGCACGCGGAATGAGACTGTAGCGCTTTTATCGACGTACCGTTATAACTTACGATACGAAATAAAATAAAACAAAAAAAAATGACGTTTCCAGAGCGAAAAAAGGCTTCTCTATCGCACAATACTATTTTTAGTGCCACGGGTTCGTTTTGCACAGGCGTTAAACGAGCGTCGCTGCGCGCCTGAGCGCCGAGCGGTTAAATCGGTAAACGAACAAATAACGTAACCGTGGGATGAAAAAAGAAAACGCAAGAAGGTTAACGGAGCCGGAGAAGGGTACATCGGTCGAGGGGTTGTGAACGTGAACCGTAACGGTAGCGAACGATAAGTTCCGCGGGAAGCTGATCGAAGTCGCGAGAGAGTCGCCAGGGCGCTTAGGTCGGGAAAGGTGAAAGAGGTGCGAGACCATAGGGAGTGAAGTAGGGGGGGGGGGGGGGTGAGAAGGGGGTTTGAAATTTAACCGAAGCTGCCTCGGGTAAAGTAGTCGGGCGGAGGTCGGGCTATCGGGGAGAGTCGGCAATATCGGTTTTACAGTCGTCCGGCACTTAGTTGTACACACGGTTAAAACCTACGGCGCTCGAGACCGGCGTGTACGAAGCGGACGTGACCGGTTTGCGCGTTCCGAGCAGCCCCTCGAGCGAGCCGGGTGGAGGACCGGAGCAGGGTTGCGGTTCTCGACGGAATTCGCTTCGCCGGCAATGGCGGAAAAACTGGGCATGAACAGTGTACGAGATCGAGAGATCGTTATCGAGGGAAAAATGGCACAATGGTGGAATGAAGAAGGGCGAAAACGTGGAATCCACAAAGCAAAACAAAAATTTCGGTCACTTTTGTGATGTCCCATTTTGCCCCGTGTCTGAAGTACACGGGAAAAGTTGCGGTACTTAACCGTTTAAATTGCATACTTTTCTTTTTCTTTAGAAGTATGACGTTTTACGTAGATCGGTTGGTTATTAATGCATTTCTTTATGAATTCGAAGAGGTGTACAGCGTATTTCAAAGGGTTAAGAACAGCGTGTGCGAGGTGGGCGTGACCGGTGTGCGTTTTGCTGACGAGCAAACTTTCGAGCGAGCCGAACGGAGGACGGAAAGCAGCCAGAAAGGCAAAGAGTTGCGAATGGCGAAAAAAACGGGGCATGAGAAGTGTCCGCGGCGATCGGGAGGCTGCATCGCCGTTGAGGGGCAAAATGGCACAATGGCGAAATAAAGAAAGGCCAAAACGCGGAATCCAAGAAACAAAAAAATCATTTCGGTCACTTATTGCTGATGTCCTTACGTTTTTTGTGATGTGATTGCAGTTCGCAAGGGTTAAAACCTACGTCGCTTAAGACCAGCCTATACGAACTGGACATGACCGGTATGAGCGTTTCTACCGAGCAACTCCTCGGGCGAACCGAACGAAGAACGAGAGCAGCCAGAAATGCAAATATTTCCGTCCTTGAAGGGATTTCGGAAAACGAGGGATGAAAAGTGTGCGGGGAGATCGGGAGGTTGCATCGCCGTCGAGGGGGAAAATGGCACAATGGCGAAATCAAAGGAGGACTAGATCGAGCAGGGAATCTAAAAATACAACAAAAATTTCGGTCATTTTTGTGACGTCCCATTTTGCCCCGTCTCCGAAGTTCGCAGGGTTTCCATCTCGCCCCGGTCGCTGCTGCCCCGTCTAAAGGGCGAGCCGGACGAGCGTTGCCGGATAAAAATGGCACCCGGGTCGTCGGGCGAAGAATTTTCATTGCCGATAAGAGCCGACCATACGGGAACGAGGCAAACTGTTCGGAGGTGTGCAGCGACCAAGTTGACCGAAGGAAGGGGATCAGAAGAGTGCGGCAGAACGAGAGACCACGTTGATCGTTCGGGAAATAAGTCCGTCGGGCCATTTCGAGGAAAGCGGCGGAAGGAGCAAGAGGGATAGTACAAAAAAAAAAAAAGTGAAAAAAAAAATTTGAAAAAAAGTACCAAGAAAGAGCTGGTGAACTACGAGCCACCTGGCCAACCTCCAAGTGGGCGCGGAGAGGTCGAGCCGGAGGAATCGGTTAGCTGCACGATCGGGAAAAGCTCGTCCGCGGGAAGCGAGGCACGTACTCCACCCTCGACTGCACAACCCTTCCCCCCCCCCCTCCTCCGCCCAAGCGTGCAACTTCTTCTCCACTCTTCCTATTTTCATCGTTGAGGACGTGTTTACAATTTGCGGTTTAAGACCGATGAATTTTCTTCGGCGAGGGCCGTTCTCGTCGATTTCTCGAAGGGTTGCCTCGTATGGGCGCTCGACCATCCTGCATCCAGTTATTGAAAAGCTTCGAGCGATGTCGTCTCGAATTATATATATCGAGGAGAGGAAACCCTTGGCACTTTGGGAAAACAGATCTAGGACGGGGGGTTTTCACGAAATTCATAAATTTTTCGTGCTCGGAGTGCACGATGCGGGTCGTCGATCCCTGCCGAGCTCGGGGAAGGGGAATTGTTATAGCGGAATCATAGACTGTTAAAAAAAAAATGCGTAAAATTGAATGTACGAGACTGGAAGTTTACATGCAAAAACTGGTATATTGAATTTCGTGTAAAATTGTGATGAAATATTTATGTTCAGTGTTTTGAAGACATTGGAAATGCGTTATTTTTAATGATTCACTTTGATTTTACTATAAAAGTACTTCAATTTCAATAATTCAACAATTCAATAATTAACTTTAATTTAAATGAAAAAGTACACTGAGAGAAGTATCTCGTAACAATTACCAGTCATCTAAGAAAAATTACCATAGCATTAATATAAGAAAAATTGCCATAGTAGGTGAGAAGTAAGGCGCCACCTTTGGTGGGAAGTCCCACATTTTCCTAGAATTTTTACCATAATATCTACCAAAAATTCTTATAAATCCGGTACTTCCTACCATAGGTGGCGCCCTAGTTCCCTACTACTATGTGATATGCTATTATCTCTTCAGCGATATACATAGTCACATTTCGTAGAACCTCCTCCGAGGGCATATTAATTTTTTAATCACAATTCTACGTTAAACGAATGTACCAGTTTTTATATAAAAACTTTCAGTCCGGTATATCCAATTTATAATTTTTTTTACAGGATATTCTTCGGTATTTCGGAAAAATAGATCTGGCACTCCAAGGGGAGTTTTCACGAAATTCATAAACTTTTCGTGCTCGGAGTGCACGATGCAGGATCCTCGTCGATCCCCGTCGAGCTCGGTCGGTAACTCGACGATAGGGGAATTATTATAGCGGGTAAAGCCTCGAGACCAGGGCATTAGGCACGCAATCTCGCAGAGCCGAGGAGGAAGAGGAAGAAAAAAAAATATGGGAAGACGAAACTTTGGCCATTATACCGGGAGTGTTCGTAATCTAAATGCGAATCTAACGAGGACAGTTTGCCGAACTATGAGAGAGACCGAGCAGTCGCGAGTGTCACCCAGAAATTTTACGGCCCCCCGAGTTCGCACTCGGCTTCTTGTCTCGGGGAGCCGGAAAAACGTACCGACCGGCTCGTTGAACGGAGACGACGAAAACGGGCGAAAGATAACCATGTGGTTGCCATGCATTCTCGGCGTGATTAATCGTCGAGATAGAATAATGCCCTTCCACTGCATGCACTCGTACGCTGAAAGAGTCCAGCGAATGAACGCCTCGAACCTAATCTCGAACAACCGTAACTCAACCATTTCATATTTCAAACAATTTTAACCCTTTATAAGTCGCAGCGCCCGAAACCGTGCCGAAACGGGACCAACGGCCGCGGAGTGGGGGCAACGCGTTGCTTCGGTAGCGCCTAAAAGTGGGGATAGAGGTGTGACTTATAAAGGGTTAAACGCACATTTAAATCCCTGCTGAAAAACAATAAAACTCTTTTGGAATAAAACACAATAAAAATGAAATGATAATAATCATAATAACAATTTATTCTTTATTCCAGCAAAGTTGTTTGGGTCGTGACTGGCAGAAATATAATTGTGTAAATAATAATAATGATAATAGTAATTTATTATTTAATTTATTTCTGATTCCAGTAAAGTTGTGCGAGTAAAGTCGTCGATAGCAGTGATATAATTGTGCCATTTTAACCCTTTCACTTGGTGCCTGGTGAAGCAAGAGCTTCTACTGCATTCGTAGGCTGAACAGTCCAGCGAATGAAAACCTTGAACCTAATTTCGATCAGCAGTAACTCACTTATTTTTTATTTTCAACAATTTTAACGGGTCATTTACATCCCTACGAGGATAAGAATAAACCTGTACGGGTGTAAGAAATAAGTGCATGAAAATTAACTAATAATAATATATTATTTAAGTTATTATTGATTCCTCTAGAGTTGTTCGGGTAGAGTCGTAACTAGCAGAGACGTAATTGTGCCATTTCATCGGTTTAGCTTTGGGGCAGACTAAAGCGCGAGCTGAGCGCGGCCTCGCGTAAGCACTCAATAAACCAAGCGATCAATCGAAACGTTGCGCGACGTACGCATTACCTTTCAGCGCCATTCCGCCACGAACTAATCGGAAGCGCCGACCGTCAAGTTGTCAGGTGAAAACAATTTTTTTCCCCCACTCTCAGAAATCGCTTCCATCCTCGGGGCTATCGATTTCTGCATGCAACCGGGCTCGTGCAGGGCTCGCGGGTGTGCGAGAGGGTCGAAGGGTCTGCAACTATTCCAAGATGGCGCCGATGCCAGCGACGCGCCTGGTCGAAGTAGGCCAGAAGACGTCGTCAAATTGGATTATAGTCCGGCCGAGGTTCTCCCGCGAGCGGGGAGGTCGCTTTGCCGGTCCGGTATAGCCAGCCTAACGTCGAATACCTTCCCGATAACCGCTGTCAAACAGACATGTCAAAGCGACGCACAGAGAATCGGCGTGAAGATTAACAATAATTATTATAAAAAGCTGCAAGTCATTTGCACAGTTTCCCCATTTCTTGCAACTTTGCGCATAACTTTCTCTATGAGAAAGTTTCCCAATCGATTTTTGGCCGACTCATAGAGGAACCTGTGTGCAAATTACTTTGCATTACCCACTGTTAATGAATCTCCGAAGTATTTTACTCCCAGACGACATTTAGTGCGTAAAGTCGTGACGGACATGAAATACAAATTTTTCGGAAAATTGGAGAATTCCAAAATGGCATAAAATTTCAACGGTCGAATCCATTTTTTGCCAAATTTAGTACCGAATATTGTACAGTGTTAGTACATTGCTATGTCTTATGGCAGCTCGATAGCGTCATGTTTACTGAAATTATAGCGTTTTTAGTAATTTTTCAAATAAAATCTATATTCCGTAAAATCTGATTGCTTGGATAAATTGCGGTCAAATTCGATACCAAAGGTCATACAAGGTATGCGGCTTGTATGGCTCAAAATTTACGGACGTTAGAACTAACGCGCTCTTTTTTCAAAAATTCCAAAATTTGTTAAAATCTCGAAATGGGCCTCAATCTTCATGAAAATTGCACCGAGAGAAGAGACGTGACCACTCCACTAGTGTACCACATTTCAACCAGCTATCGCAAGTCGTTTCTGAGTTACAGTCATTTTACACGATGCAAGTCCGTCACACGCACACACACATACATCCGCACGCCAGCTAAAAATCTCATTTCTCGACGTTTTAGATTATTTTAAGTACTCCAAAATCTCGAATTTTATTAACGTAAATTTACCTCCCGCCACAAGGAAACATAAATATAAAAAAAATATATATATATTTTTTAAACCTCGTCGGGAACATCGATGGAATATTAATTAGTCAAAGTCACTCGAGATGGACAGGGGTGCAGAGAGTGGTTGGTGCGTGACCGGAGAGCAGAGGCGGCTTGCCCAACGGCAATTTCGCACCGATCCATTACGAACTTTGCCGGCGTATGGGCAATTATTTTTGTTCAACGAGGATAGATTTAATCGTCTCTAGTTTCTTTGCCTTCGTGGCGATAAACTGACGATCGGGGTCGAGAGGGGACGAGCGACGTTGCGAGAGCCGGTGCGAACGATAAGCACGCCAGGCGAAGTCTCTCGCCTATTAATTAAGAGCGATGACAGAGTTTAATCTGTATTCATAATGGTGGAACACCGAGTGCCGGTATAAAACCTCACTGTCTGATGCTAAACGGAGCGCGGCGACTCGTGATGCCGGGGCTGAGAGTCGCGGGGGCGAGTGGAGAACGAACGAGCGAAGATCGCGAGGAGAAGAATTTCTAACTTAAAGGTTTCAATTAAATTCACGCTCCAGCGATAGGGCTGCGAACACGTGCCGGATATAATGTACCTGCACGCGAACGCCCTCTGAATCATAACACAAGTTAACTCGCAGCCAGGTTCCTGCGGTTGCGAGCGGGGAAAACCGTCCGGTAGCGACCCCTGTGGGAACGACACACAGGCCCGGTGCTGGTCGACGCCTGTGCCAGTACTGGCCCTGTGTACCGCTCGCGATAGGCCATTTTCAACTGGAACTCCAAAGTACCAGCTAAGTGGAAAAGTATTCGTGCCATTACTTTAATCTGTCCTTCGCTGCAGGACATTTTTCAGCGTTACAGACCTGGCAGGGTCCTAATCGGGGTCTCGTCAGAACTGAACCGTAACACCTCTGAATAATAACGCAAATTAACTCGCAGTCACGTTTCTGAAACTGCAGTTGCGAGCGGGGAAAACCGTCGGGTAGCGACCCCGGTGAGGATGAACACAGGCCCGGTACTGGTCGACGCCTGTGCCAGTACTGGCCCTGTGTAACGCTCGCAATAGACGATTTTCAGCAGTAATTCTAAAATGCCAACCGCGTAAAAAATCTTCGCGCCAATTTTCTCAATCCAGGTCGCCTTGGCGGGCATTTTTTGGCGTTGCAGCCCTGGCGCGGCCCTGGTCAGGGCCTCGTCGGTGTTGTAACGCTCGGCATATTTTTACAATGTGCTCCAAAAAAATATATATATATACTTGCGCACTGTGCCCCACTCTGCAGTACTAGTCTACGCGGAGACGAAGTAGTGCGGCGGCATAAGAAAAACACCTTAAAGCTAGCGTGAAGTTAAAATTGGCCGAACAGTCAAACGTTCTCCGCCGCCTTCCGGTCTGAGTGGCTGCGCTCATACATGCCGCCGTCCCACCCTCTAACGAGTATACACATACATACACACATGTGTTTCTATGTAAATGACACACCGGACCGTTGCTGGCCAATGCCTGTGCCAGTACCGGCCCTATGTAACGCTCGCAATAGGCGATTTTCAGCAGTAATTCCAAAATACCAACCGTATAAAAAATCTTCGCGCCAATTTTCTCAATCCAGTTCGCCTTGGCGGACATTTTTCAGCGTTGCAACGCTGAAAAATGTCCGCCAGCGCTGCAGCCCTGGCGGGGCCCTGGTCAGGGCCTCGTCGGTGCTGTAACGCTCGGCATATTACAATGTGCTCAAAAAAAAAATATATATATATATACTTGCGCATTGTGCCCCACTCTGCAGCACTAGTCTACGCGGAGACGAAGAATTGCAGCGGCATAAGAAGAATACCTTAAAGTTAGCGTGAAGTTAAAATTGGCCGAACAGTCAAACGCTCGCCGCCGCCTTCCGGTCTGAGTGGCTGCGGTCATACATGCCGCCGTCCCGCCCTGTAACGAGTGTACACATACATACACACACATATGTTCATATGTATTTACATGCAGACATGCAAATTCCACGTAGCTCGCCTCGCTTTACTCGGTACCGTATACTTTGTTCTCTCGCTTCCTCCCCGAGCTCTCGTTAGAAAACGGATCGATTCTCGCTGGCCGAGAAAGATATCGAGCGAGCGTGCCGTACTATGTATAATTGAGGCATAACGCTACAGTAGAGTCTCCCTCTCTCGCCCGACGCTTCCGGTCGCCCCGGACGGTGCAATAAAAATTTTCTCGACCCGACGAGACAAATACGTCGAGACGTTTCTCACGCTAACGAGCCTAATACACTTTCTGGCAACGATTATGTTAAACAAAAAAAATTTAAAAAAAAACAGCCTTCGATATAAAGGCGAGGAGACTGTCGCATTAATTTTTCTCCTGTCTCGAGATGCTCGCCCGGTAAATTGCATTGAGGGACGAGAGGAGGGGGGGGGGGGGGGGGGGGGCACGTGAAATTTTACTTGTACTTAAATTACCTCTCGAGCAACGCCGCTCCACCTCGCCGCTGCTTTTGAGAGAAACGAAGGGAATTCCGGGATAGGTGTCTGTATATATATGTATAGATATATATATATATATATATATATGTATATAGAGAGGCCTTACTCTGACCGGGGGAGTCGGTGCGGGGAGGGCAGGAAGAGTAATAGCGTTTAAGGGAGGTTGCGTGTGGCGCCGTGCATGAACGGCGTCGCGACGTCTAAGCGCCGACGTACCTACCGTATATATAACGGTCTAGGTACGCTATATATATGTATATAAATATATATGTCTGTAATGTATAGATTGTACATAGAAAGAGGGACTTTGCCAGGGCGACCGGTAGTCGCTACTCTGTGGCATTACACGTCGGAGTTACTGTGCAGAGTTACCCCCCCCCCTCCTACCCCCCCCCCCCCCCCCCCCCGGGTCCGTTCTACGGCGCGTTTTACCGCTCGAAAACAAATATCTGCTCAACTTTGCTACTGCAGGCGACTGCAGTATAAACCGGCTTTCTCGTTTTTCACGAGCTGTTCGTGTCGTCCAGTTGTCGCTTCCGCGTTACTTTATGGTTTCGAAGTAACGTAAGAGAAAATATTTATAAAAAAAAAAATAATTTGAAATTATGTAGGAGGTGGAAGGAAAATGGCACGATCGAAGAGTAAGGAGCTTTTTTTTGGAAAATTTCTCGCTTTTCTCGATTTTCATGAGCTGTTCGTCTCGTCAAGTTTGTCATTTTCGCGTTACTTTAGGGTTTCGAAGTAAAGTAACAAAAAATATATATTAAACAAAAAATTGGAAATTATGTACGGAGTGGAAGGAAAATGGCACGATCGACGAGTAAGGAGCTTTTTTTTTTGGAAAATAGTTCGTATGTCGATGTGTCAGTGTAACAGGTAAACTGGGAGGGTTTCGTGTCCGAGGGGCGCATGCGTGCCTGGGAATAATTACTTGGTTACATCGCATGCGATCCCGCGATGTACCGGGCTGCACGTCGTTGTTCGATGGTACAGTATATGGACAGGCGAACGTCGGGCGGGGAGGAAAGCTTTTTTTTTATAAAATAAGTTACTTTAATGAATGATTTTAATTCGTATAAAAGGTTAAGTTGAGAGAAACCGTGTCGAACAGTCGAAATCCTATAGGGGACCGTTTTGCCCCGAACGAGTGAAATGCATTGTCGGGAAGAGCGAGATTAAGAAAGAAGCTTCTGCCGGTTCGTTACGGTTCTTCGACCGGCGATCCAATAGCGCCAGGCGGGGAGAAAAACTTCAGTCGTAAGAGATAAGTCATTTCAATGAGCCATTTCAATGTCATTTTAATGAGCCATTTCAATGTCATTTTAATGAGCCATTTCAATGTCATTTTAATGAGCCATTTCAATGTCATTTTAATGAGCCATTTCAATGTCATTTTAATGAGTAATTTTAATAAATCATTTTAGCAAGTCATTTTAACAAGTCATTCTAATAAATCATTTTAATTGGTATAAACGGCAAAGTGAAGAGAAACCGTATCGAAGAGTCGAAATCCTATCGGATGCCATTTTACCCCAAACGAGTGAATTACATTGTCGTGAAGAGCGAGATCGAGAGGGAAGCGAGCCAGTAACTTCCGTCGGCTCGTTACGGTTGTTCGACCGGCGATGGAATAAAGGGTGGAAGGGCCTGCGTGCCCCGTGACCATTATCCTCTTACCCCTCCGCGAACGATACTTGTGTACCAAATTGCGTCATCGTTAGCGGAGAACCGGAGAGAATATGAGACACTGCTCGGAGGGGGTGAAAAATAAGAATTCGCGGATAACCGGGGCAAAATGGATCTTCGTTTCGGATGAGACTTTTTCCTTTTTTTTTAGTGTCGCCAAAAATTTGGTAAAATGGTCCGTTTTGCCCCGGTGTTCCGTTTCGCCCCGCTCTCGCTCCCTATCAACGAATGGCACACGTACGAAAACAACCCTCTTTTCTTGGTCGCCTCCCGTGCTTCTGCACGGCCAGCTTGGCCCTGTCCCGGTGGAATAACCTTCGGGTACAATAAAGCCGAACGATCGAACGGGTGGAGCAATGGAGAACGAACGAATGTGCCGCAGAGCCGGCGAAGAGTCAAACCTCGGCTCGATGTATATCGCCGAAAATTAGAAGCAGAAAGAAAAATATCTCGACCTTTCAGCAGACCACTGAGTCCGACTTGGGAGAGAGCACAGCGGTAAAGCTTAACGAGCCCTTTTGGAATTGGTCTGGCCTTTTCTCTCCTCCCGTGATGAGAGCGGGCTTGGCGGTAACGATAGAGCTGGAAGAGACCGTTTCGGGGCCCCGTTTCGGGGGTGTTCCGGTAACGCGCGGTCTGAACAGACTCCAGAATTTACTTTTAGCTTTTTACACTTTTTTTTCGTTTTCAACCCTTCGAGGGAAAAGAGTTGATGAAATTAGAAGGAATCGTTCGCAACCGCTCGACACTTTTCCGAATCAAAGTGTTCAATTCACTTCTTCGATTCTTAGACCCGAAGCTTTGTAAATATCAATTTTACGGTCAATATTGTTTCCTTGCATCTTGCGGAGAATGTTATTTTATAATGATAAACGTGGTAATAAAATAATTATTGATAAAATAATGATGAAAGTAGCAATAATGTACACGTACTTTATTGGTCACCAAAGCGGGGTGGCAAAAAAAGCTTAAGTCGCATAAATTTGAGTGGGTTGGATATGAAGATTTTGACTTGGAGACCAACTGGCTATTAAACGAGGTCCTTCAGCCCACCTTATGACAATTTGTGGGCTATCACATATATTGTCGCGGTACATAAATCACAAAATAATAATAATATTAGTAATGCTACACTGCAAAAAAATGGGTATGAAATTTGATGCACCGGACTGGCAGCTTTTATGCAAAAACTGGTATACTAAGTTGCACGTACAATTGTGATGAAAAATTAATATTCAGTGTATTAAAAACATTGAAAATACCTTATTTTTAATAATTTACTTTAATTTTACTATAAACGTACTTTGATTTCAATAAAAACTTATATGAATATTAATTTTTCGTCACAATTGAGCATTAATTCTACAATTATCTCTTACAATCCACTAAACATCGGAGATGCTACTATATTTCTTTTTCTCATCCTACCCGAGCACACAGTGGTGCATAGTAATGAAATTCTACGAGGAACAATTAATACCTAACAAAAATAAAATGTTCCTATAAGTTATTTTCGAAAAAAATTGTCCGAAAAAAAATGAAAAATAAAGGTTGTCAAGAGGGATCGATGAGCGCGGCACGTGACTCAGCGATCCTCAATGGAGGTCTCGAAAGTTGGACGAAGGTGTATTTCCGCGAATTTATGTATTTCGCAGAAAACTGTGCTTACGTAAAGATTGTCGCAGGGGAGCCGGCCCAGGGGGAGGGAGGGAGGGGGGGAGAAGAAGGTGGAGACTAGAAAGAGGGATGATGGCCGGTGAGGATGTTGAAAAGTCTCGCAGCCTCGCCAGCTTGTCGATTGGATCGATACGGTGACTCATCGAGGGTGGTGACAAAGTCTCTCTCTCTCTCCCTCTCCCTCTTTCTCTCTCCCTATCTCCTCCTGTTCTTCGCCACTTTTTCCACCCCTCCTTTAGTGTCTCGGCTATCGCGTAGTTTTCTTTCTCTCCTGCAAACACCCACGCTCTCTCATCTCGCCCAAGTTTCCTTCCACTATCTACAGTCCATCTATCTCTATCGCGCTATCTCTTCATCTTTCGTGTTCTAATACGGGAAGCGTGTTTGAAACTTTGCGAAACGGAAACTCATCCCCTCCGAGACACGATTTTCTCCTTCGCGCCCACACATAGACTCGTTACCATTTTGCCAGACAAACCGAACTCCCATAGTCTTGTTCTTACCCAGTCGCTTCCTCCTACCTTCACCCACGTTCGCGCCGCTCGTATAGCGAGATGTCCTTAAGTCTACCTCCTCGTTGCGTAACAAATGCATCTGAAACGCGGTAACTTTCATCGGTTTTCTGTAGAATTTAAAAAATATATTTAAAAAATAAGATACATATTGTTGAATTCACCAAATTGCGCGATGAGATACGTTAGAAGATGTTTTTCGGTGGCAGGGGAGAGCGGGACAGAATGGGACAGTGGTGCAACACTGTCCCATTCTGTCCTCTCTACATCTGAATCTAAGCTAAAATTCAATTGCTGAAAAATCGTTTGCTCCGGTCGATTCGAATCAACATTTTTGTTGCACCAACCAGATAACGAGTTGAAATGTGTTTTACGGCTATTTGGTTATTTTAATCAGTTTTTTTTTCCAGTGATAATTACACATACGTACACATCGGTCTGACTATCCCGAATGGATTAACGTACGAAGCTATTGAATTTTTAAAAGTATGCACGACACACATATACGACATGATATATAGTAAGCTGAATATATTGCGTAAAAAAAAAGGAAAAAAAATTGAAATATGGGCAAAAAAAGGAGTGGTGCTGAATATGGTGGGTTTTCAGAGAGTGGTAGATCAGCCGAGCGCGCCCATCATTCATTGTTATTTCGGTGATAGCTCATTGTTTTTTTCTGTGCGGGACAAAACGGATCATTTAAAATAAAAGTCTCAGCTCGGCTCCATTCTGCCCCGTTCCATTTTGCCGCTTCCTACCCAACATCCAGGACCGAAGTCTGAAACTCGTAGATTAATCTCAATCTCAATCACAATCTTAGTGACTAATTCGATTCAATCTCAATCCTAGTGATTAATTCGATTCAATCTCAATCTTAGTGACTAATTCGATTCAATCACAATCTTAGTGCCTAATTCGTCTATACCGTAGTAGACCTTTTTGACCGTTACATTGGGCCCTAACCCGGTCCTGACCAGGCCTTGTCGGGGTTCAATGTAACGCTCCGAAACTCTCACCAGGGATGTGAAATCGTCGTAGAACAGGACAGCAGTGCGTCCGTATACGCCGTCGAGGCTGGTGTTTAATCTCCCTCTCGTGCTTCAAAGTTCGCGCCGGCGGAGCGGCTCTTTAATGTCCGGCGAGTGGCCGACCCGGCGCGGCCGCAAACAGCTCTTAACCGTAAATTTGCGCCCGGGGATCCCGACACGGGAACGCGTATGTGTACCGCATGCAAACGCAATCGTAGAATAGAGAGATCCTCTCCGGACCGCGAGTTAGCGCGGGGTTACGCAAACTCACGGCCTCCTTTCGCGGCTCGCCGGCCGCACGGCGACATGACTGAGTCGGCGTCAACGTGGTCGCTACCTCGCCACCCTTATGGACACGCTTTGCCGATGGCTCTGCAACATCTTAATCGGTGCGCTTCTACTACTGAGGAGCTTGAGTGAGTCTCATTATCAATCTGCAGAAAAAAAAAGCATCGTTTCATCGATCGTTCCTCTCACCCACAAAAACGGAGTCCGGGGAAACGATTGACGATTTTTACTACTTTCGCGACACTTCGTGTTATTGTTAAATTTGCGGTATTGCAAAATTATATTTAAAAAAAAAGAAGAATTATATCATATCGTACGTTCGTTTAAACGTAGAGTAACGAACATTGAGAGACGCATTTGTCAATGCGTAAAGAACTTTATATAGTCAGGCTTTGTGTATGTATATGTAATGTTTATGGCACGTATGTATATTCAGGCTTTGCGACGATCTTCGAACTTTTAACGAAGACACCAACCACACACACACACTCACACGATTTCTCGTAAAATCCCGCATAAGTTAACTTCTCTTCGCCGTATCTGTCGTATGCATAAAACAAGTCAAATTAAGTGTGAAACAAATAAACGCACGTTTTGAACTTTTTTTTTTTTTTGGTAGGTCAAACTTCACCATGAGCTATAAGAATTGAAGTGTATTGCTTCTTGGCATGGATACCCACACGGAAATAATTATGAGAAAAATGTCATCTGCCTAAAAAAACCTTTTCGACGTTTCGCCGAAGATTTATATATTTCTGTGCTCGCAAGATAAAAGTGCCGGCACGTTTACATCTCTAGCACTCACAACTCTACCAGAAAACATTTCCCCCGTATTGAAACTCTACCGTATTAAAACTCTACCAGAAAGTTTTACAAAATCTATCAGAATCCGAATAAAACTCTACCGGAATGGAAGTAAAATTCTGCCGGAATGGAAATAAAACTCTGCCAGAATGGAATTAAAACTCTACCAGAATGGAACTAAAATTCTACCGAAAATCAAGTCTACCGTGTAACCTTGTATTCCGGTAGATTTTTATTTCCATTCCGGTAGAGTTTTATTTTGATTCTCGTAGAGTTGTTGTGTGGTAGAGTTGTTAGAGCTGTCTTTTTTGGTAGGGAAGAGCGGGGCAAAATTCGGCAACGGGGCAAAACGGGGCAGTTGGGCAAAACTAAATTTTTCAACCATTTTTTAATCGGACAAGGTGGCAAAATGGGGCAGAAAAGCCTGATGTATCGATGGGGCGAATTCGGGCATCAAAAAATTATTGGAAAATGACGTTTTCCCCCATGCCCCGTTTTGCCCCGCTGCTCCATTTTGCCCCGCTCTGCCCTACAGTTACTATCCGGTAGACTCGTGAGTGATAGCTAAATGTAAATGTGCCAAAGTGCCGCATATGAACGAGCATATTCGTCGCATTTGATCCAGCACATGCATAAAATATCATTGCAGAAATGTGCAATATATAAAACTTTTTGGCTAAAATCAATTTCCACCTACCTACACATTTTTTCCATGTGGGATCGATCGATGTGTCCGACCACGAATCGCCACTATCGTAGGCATAATTGAAACTTTCCTTTTTTCTCTTTTGCAGAGAACGGTCTCTTGTCTTTCGAGAATCCGAACTATCATCTCGACCCGGCGCGTCTCGACGACGCGCTGAACAGCAATGGCAACAGTAGCGCGATCTTCGACGAGCTCTATCAGGAATTGGTCGGCAGCAGCGGACGGGGCGGCGAAGTCACGGGCGGAGGAGGAGGCGGCGGAGGAGGAGGCACGAGAGTTCAGGCGCGTAGAACTTACGCGGCCCTCGACCTCGGCAGCATGGGAGTGGATGTGACACAAGGACCCCTCACCGAGGACACGGCGAACGAGGACGCGCCCGACAACACTGACAACCACAATCTTGGGTGAGTTCTGACGCAATTTGCCATTCCATAACCGGGCATTACCAGATGAGGGCATGAACGGGAAGAAGAAGAAAAACGAGGACGTAAGAAAAGAATCCGACGGAGCATGAAAATCCAATTAGACAAATGCGCCGCGGGGCTCTTAGTTTTCTTCTTCTCATTCTCGCTCCAAGGGGGAAGAGCCCGGTTCGCGTCTGCGGATGTTCCTGACGAGGCCGGAGGATGATATGTTCGGAAGAAAACAGAAAAAAGTTTAATCTACTATCGTCTCTTGTATCCCGGAAACTTTCGTCTGGGAATGTCTGCCCCGTTCGTGTTTCGTTGAGGTGCCCGCTTCGGGATGAAGGGTGAAGGCGGTGGAATCGTGGAACGCGGGGCAAGACGGACGAGTTTACTCCATTCGCGATGGGTTTTAGCGACCGGCGGATGATCGGCAAAAGCGGTCCATTTTGCCCCCGCTTCACTGTGACTTCTGTATCCGTACCATTTGGAGATATACCGATGGCCGAACTGGTTTAGGGTGTCGGATAGTTCGCCGTGATAGAAAGGGATCGATTCAAAACGGTTTTTGTGGTCTGATGAATGATCGGCAAAATGGTCCGTTTTGCCCCGGCTTCGCTATCATACCTGTATCCATACAGTATGCAGATATACCGATGACCGAACTGGTTTAGGGTGTCGACTAATTCGCCGCGATAGAAAGGGCTCCATTCGAAACGGTATTTATGGTCTGGAGAATGATCGGCAAAATGGTCCGTTTTGCCCCGGCTTCGCTATCATACCTGTATCCATACAGTATGCAGATATACCGATGATCGAACTGGTTTAGGGTGTCGAATAATTCGCCGTTATAGAAAGGGCTCCATTCAAAACGGTTTTTATGGTCTGGCGAATGATCGGCAAAATGGTCCGTTTTGCCCCGGCTTCGCTATCATTCCTGTATCCATACAATCTGCAGATATACCGATGACCGAATTGGTTTGGGATGTTGAATAGTTCGCCGTGATAAAAAGGGCTCCATTCAAAACGGCTTTTATGGTCTAGTAAATGATCGGCAAAAACGGTCCGTTTTGCCCCGGTTTTGCTATCATTCCTGTATCCATACAAACTGCAGATATACCAACATCCGGACCGATTTGGGGTGTCGAATAGTTTGCCGTAATAGACGTGGGAAGCCGATTGTCCGAAACTGAGGAATTGTGGAACAGCCAATTGAAAACCGTTTCAGGGGTTCACGGAGAAACCGAAATCTATTGTCTGCCCTGCAGGATAACGACTCTTTGTTCGCGGCGCGACGAGATAGGAAAATCGAGAAGTAAGACCGCAGCTTCGACGGTCCTGAGCCTCATGCGGTTTTTCACATCCGTCCGATTACTCCTCCCTTGCACTTCTCTGGAGCGGGATAAAAAAGAAATCCTGTCGGGTCAGTGACGGGGACTATTTTGCACCGCTCTTTCCTATGTTTGCACCAGGCGTCCAAGCAGCATAGTAAATTTTGTGATATTCCTAATCCGCGTTGATATCCAAACACGAACCAGTACCTTTGTATTTAAGGTAGGTAAACAAGTGCTAAATATTTACAATTCTTTATCCAAAATTGTATGCATTTATTGACAGTAAAGGAGGTTAATTTGTATTGTTACATGTTTCGTGCAAGAGAAATATTAATCACTCAATCAGTTAATCGGTCAATCCAAACTTCCATGATAGTACTTTTTGTTTTCTTTTTTTTTTAAGTAAAATCCTTATTTTTTAACCGATTTTAATGTACTACGGCTCATTTTGTTTCTCAGACTTTGCTCTCCAAATTCATCAATCAGATGTTTTGTAGTTTTTATCGTTTGAAAAATACTGCCCATTGTTTAACCGGTGAATTTGTTTCTCCATAGCCAAACTGCTGTCGTTCTTAAATGGCCATAACTATAGAAAAAAATCTACTGGGTGGACTCGTAGAGTAACATTTGAGGAACAAAATTAGCCGTGGTACATTAAAATTGGTTGGAAAATAAGAATCTTTGTTTGAAAAAACTCAACGAAAATAGATCGTCATAGAAATCTGCATTTATCGGTTTATGTATTTGCAAAAACATCATAATCAATACATTCCTTGATCGAAGACCGACGCAGTGATACAAATCGACATCCGTTACTGTTAATAAAAGCCCAACATTTTGGACACACAATTGTAAAAATTTAGCACTCGTCCGACTAGTGTTCCGTGCAATAGCTTGAGCATTCAAACCTTAACTCACACCTAAACGCATCCAAATATAAAAAATCTTGGTATCCATTTACATATTTGCCCATCCAACGTCACTTGACAAATTCACCCAAGTAACTCTTTCAGCGATAACTCGTAGCATTCAGTCGTGAAAAAAAAACACCAATCAGCAACACAAACCGTTTAATTGGATGTTTCGCGCTCGAGTGAATCCTCGCGATCGAACCGAACCGCGACATCGGGAAAAACTCCGAAGGCAGAACGGGACCGAAAGAGCAGAAGATACATCTCGAAACGGGAACGCCGGGTCGCAGCAAACGAGACTTGACGAAACTCGTTTAAGCAAAGTGGAGAGACCTCTCTCGCGCTCAATTTCCCGGGCTGCGGAGGGAGCCTTTGTCGGCTCGCTCTGCAAAGGCGGGCCGAATCGGGATGCAAAACATCCGCGGAGGGCACAAAAGCTCGCTGACGAGGATGAACCGGAGGAGACGAAAGAGATGAAGCATCGCAATGCTCGGCGAGTTCGAGGGCGAAGAGGTCGCGCGATACTTCGGTCCACGGATATTAGACGATAAGCGGAAGTGAGCTCTTCTCACTGGCGAACGACGACGCCCGATGTCGTCGGGGACGAGGAAGTCTCCGGAGCGGTCTCGCGAACTCAATCTAAAGTTACGAAGGAAGTTGCCCGCTCGGCTATCTCTCATGCCCGCTTCGATCTTTGCTCACGGTGGAAGGAGAGCCGTGCAACGCCTTGATCTTTCCTTTCCGTACTGTCCACGATTCGTACGTTCATCTTATCCGTCCACCTTCTCGCCCTGAGACGACTTCTTCGAACTCTCGTGAATTCGCGGGTTTTCCTTCGGGCGCGACTCTGTTACTCGGCGAGCCGGTCTCGACCCGGCACGTAGGCGACAACCGCCCCAAGGGTTGTTCGGGGCAATATGGCCCAGCTTTGCGAC
Organism: Stenichneumon culpator; assembly: GCA_964017025.1. Lineage (NCBI taxonomy): Eukaryota > Metazoa > Arthropoda > Insecta > Hymenoptera > Ichneumonidae > Stenichneumon > Stenichneumon culpator. The sequence continues at coordinate 16,022,918 of OZ024772.1, read as the reverse complement.
CGGCTTTTCAGGTAGATTCTTACGAGATGAGTCTGTCCGCCCTGCCGTGTCCGTAGGGGTTGAAAGTAGTCGAGGAAACTTTTGAACCGATGACGATTTGCATGCGGAACGGCAAATAATGTTTACATAGTTTTCTTTTTGTCACTGAAATTCGATTCCTTCGGCGACAAGCGCGTGAAGGGTTATTCGGGGTAATATGGCCCTGCTTTGGGACGGGCTTTTCTCGTATGTTCTTCTGGGACGAGCCGGTCCGCCCTGCCGTTTCCGTAGGGATTCAAGTTCGACCAGGAAGCGTGACTTTTGAACCGGTCACGATTTACATACTGGACGGCAAATCGTTTTTATATCGCTTTTTTATCACTGATATTCGATTCTTTCGGCGATAAAAGTGGAGACAAAATTTTGCACACTTTGATTGGGCGAAGAAAGGGCGCAAAACGGATCGGTGTCGTTTATTTTAGTTGAGACTTTTGTTTTTTATGTTGAGAGCTTCTCCCCATTCTCATCCTTAAAAAAAATCAAACGGCGAAGGGGGTAATATGGCCCATCTTCCGGACCGGGGTGATATGGACCATCTTCCGGACCGGCTTGGGTTCACACGATGGCTCGAAACGATCACGATTTACATGCTGGTCGGCAAATAATATTTACACAATTTTTCCTTTTATTCACTGATATTCGATTATTTTGGCGGGAAAGATAGATGCAAGATTTTAGCACGCGTTAATCGGGAAAACGGAGGGGGCAAAACGGACCAGATTCCTCCATCTTACTTGAGACTCTTGTTTTTTATGTTGCGAGCTTTTCCTCATTCCCGTCCTTAAAAAAAAAATTACATCCCTATCCCCCGTCCCGAACGACGTATCTTCTCGTTGGCGAGGGCGAAACTTTTCGTGGAAATAAAAGAGGGTTAAGGGATCACTGCCGTGGGAACAAAAACTCCACGAGTAGGATATATTATATTTTCTTCCGTACCAAACACAGTGTGAAGCGGAGGGTGCTCTTGTTCCGTAAAAAGTTTCGAGTGAGAGCGGCGAAGGTGGGTGGATAAACAACGGCACATGCACTCTAGTGCTGCGAGCCAGCGAGAGGGAGAGAGCAACGGTCGTTTCCTGCAGAAGTGAGGAGGAGCGAGGAAATAAAGCCAGAAAGATCGGGCCACGAAGATACGTGGGGCAAAATGGACCACCACCGTTTGATACGAAACTCCCTTTATCTCCCGCAAAGAAAACGGCGAAGACGGTCCATCTTGCCCCGCTATCCCCTTATCAGTGACTGCCGAGAGCGTAATGTATCCGCATTATTCTTTCCTCGATATAGTTTACCGTCTCCCCTTTATCTGTGGTATATCTGCCTCTCGAGATTTTTCCGCCCGGTTCTTCCCTCACGCCTCTTCACCGACCCGTCCGCGGACTGACCTGCCGGCCAGCGCGCACCGCTGCCAGACAAGGGTTGATTAATGGTCGGCCTCATCAATCTCCATCGTGGCTTAAAGCTCTCACCGACAATCGCGTGGGAACACAGCGACCGTCACGTTTCGCGTATTCAACTATTCCAGCCGCGTGTACCTTCACACGATTCACCTAAATCAAAACACTCGAAACCCTTCCACCTCTCCGCTGTACCAGGACGCGATATAACTTCGTAATTCCCACGCGCGCAATTCGTCCGTCAAGCGGCGTCAACTCCGGGGGGACAAAACCAAACATGGTCTTCCATTAGAAAAAAAAAAACACCTTTTCGAAAGATTGAAAGATGGACGATGGTCCATTTTGCCCCCAGCGCAACAAGGCTTCGACCCCATCGAATACAATCGTGACGCAATGGTCCACCGGTACCACAATGTGTACCATCGCACGATTCACCTAAATCAAAACACCCGAAACCCTTCCAGCTCTCCGCAATTCGTCGGTAAAGCAGCATAAAAGACGCCCGAGAGACCGGGAGGCAAGACGGAACAGGGTCTTCCATTCGGGAAAACACCTTTTTCGGCGAAAGATTGATAAAAGATGGTCCATTTTGCCCCCTATGCAACAAGACTTCGACCCCATCGAAGAAAAATCGTAACACAGTGTCCCACCGCTTTCTCTCGTGATAGTCCATTATTCACTTAATTTACGTATGGTCCTTCGCGTGGAATCCTAAAACCCCAAATAATAACACTGATAATAATATTTAACGAGGATAATAATAATACCGTTATCCCGGGTAACGCTGATGGCTTCCGGCGTGGCGAGGAGTGAGATTGTTTGGGTAAGGAGGCTGCAGAACCGTTGGGAAACCAGGAGGGAGGCTGTCGGAATCTCTCGCGAATGGTCGCGTGCGCATAATCGAGCGAGTTTGCGCTTTGTAAACGTTGCCGGGTCTGTGCGGCTGATGTTCGCCACTCCAAGAGCAACGGATAGGGGCGATGCGGTGCCTGGCGAAGCTTTCGGATAACGCTTCCGGAGGCGGTTGTTGGACGCGGTGAAACATAAACCCATAAGGAACGGCGCGATGGCCCATTGGGAAAGGGCGAGCTGAAAACTGGAACGAGGAGACGCGGCGGTGAGGAAGGTGTGAAAATCCTGCCGTGCGAAACAACGGAGAGCGCGCGATTGGTCGAGGACGAGGGGGCAGAGAGAATGGCAACGCGACGCCCGAAGGAGGCTGGATGGGTATCTTAACGATCGTGTCTGAGGCGAGGTACATTGGGCGTGAAATAAGGTGTCTTTGTCAGGGCACCTTTCTTGGAGCGTCTCGACGGCTATGCCTTACTCCTGAGACCGAGCCACCACGCGGCAGACTGCTGCTAGCAACCCTTAGGGCCCATCTTCTCTTTCAGGCTCTTCGCCAGACTCTCTCCGATACCTGCACTATCTTCCTGTCGCTTCCCGAGGGCTGCTTCGTCTTCGCTTACTCTTGTTTTCCAACGTTCATTACCCCGGACCACCTACAACGTCTCCCATGATATTCTTCTTGTACAACGTTGGTTGTTATCGTGCGCTCGATACAATATGCTTTCGTTGTACGTGTTTTTTGTGAAAATATTTTTCCCTGGAACTTCTAAGAGAAGGTTCTCAAAGGGGGTTAACGGTGCTCCTTTACTGAGAAAAGAAATCGATTGAGTCAACAAAATGAGAACTTACGGGTGGCGAAGGAAATGTTTGGGTGGTCAAAGTAAATAATAGTCGTAGTAAGTAATGAGATATTTTGATTCGATGGCTTGTTGGTTTGATCAACGAGGTATTCCTTTCGATCAAGCAAATATTTGTTTTGCAACCCCTAAGCGCACATTTTGTTGACTGATTTGATTTTTTTATCTGTGTGGGTTTTTTTCTCAATGATCAAGACCTAAGTGGGTTCCCTCAATGGGATGGAATCATCCGGACCTGGGAGGAATAATCAGACTTGGGCAGTGGGGAATAATCAGTGAAACAAAATAATGATTGCCTGAAAGCGGGTCCTAGTAAAACTTGCCACAAACAGGGCCTGGTAGAAGGCTCTGATGGTACGTACAATAATCTACTGATTATCATAAGTACCATTATAAATACCTGCCTATTCCAAGTGCTAAGATGAGGGCTCTTGGTAATAGAATAATCAGTGTCTGGATGGGGGCCCCCTAGTGAGACTTGGAATAATCCGAACCAGGGAGGGAGCGCCAGTGGGACAGAATAATCAAATTCTGCCCCCACCCCCCCCCCCCCCCCCCCAGAGGGGCAGAACAGTCAGGGACTAAGACAGGGCCCCAGTGAAAGAAAGTAATGATTACCTGAAAGACGACCTGGGCGAGGGCTCTGATGGTATTTACAATAATCAATACCTGACTATTCCAAGTTCTAAGATCAAGGCTCTTAGTAATGCTTAGAATAATCAAAGTCTGAATGGAGGACCCTCCCTAGGACTGGGAATAATCCGGGCCTGCAATAGAGCCCCAGTGGGACAAAATAATCAGGAACTAACACAGGGCCCCAGTGAAACAAAACACTAATTGCCTGTAAGGGGGCAAAGTGGGACTTACATTGAACAGTGCTGGGAGGGGGCTCTGATGGTACAATAATCAGTACCTGATTTCTCCAAGTTCTGAGATTAAGGTTTTTGATCGTGCTTAGGATAATCAGAGTCTGGATGCCCCAGTGGGACTAGGAATAATCCGGGCCTGAGAGGGGTCCTCCTGAAACTTGCGAAGAACTCCTTCGCATACAATTTCAGCGAGTAGACTCGCTACTCGCTACCTTATTTTTCTTTTGCTTTCGCTTCGATAACGCCGGATAGGCGAGGGGTCGAAAGTTCATTTGTCGAGATAGCGAACAAGTTTTAGTAGGGATAGAGGCGCAAACTGCGAGCACACACATCGAGCCAGCCCGTTTCGGCGTAAAACGCTGTAAAAGGGGGTGCGAAGAATATTCTCGCTGGGAAAACGAACGCGAGGGTACGAGATCCGGTTAAAAGGGCTTCCTCTTTCCCTTCGAATCCTCCCCTATATTTTCTTCCCGAATGCCCCCCCTCACCGCGTTCCCTCTATCGCCCAAGTGTACCAGCGGGTCGAGGGGAACGACTCGCCCTACACTTTATTCAAATGAATTCATTCCGTTGTGAGAATTCCGGAATCGCATGAACGAAGGACGAAGCGCGAGGGAAACGGAAAGTTTAGGGGTTGAGTTTGCACACACAGAACACGGCAACGGGAACTACGGAATACCGTTAATAGTGTATAACCACTTCTCGGTTCATATAAATTCTCATATCCGACGAAATCACTGTACTCCGGAGTTTCGTTTGTCTACGTGGATGATACGGACATTTGAATAAATAGCGCGAAATTCTCGCAATTTCATTCGGCCTATTAGCGACAACCATCCCGGTATTTCTACGAGAAGGAACGCGGCAGTGGAACGGTTCTCCGCATGCTCCGACAGAGCGGGTCGATCGTAATTCAGTTTCTTCACGTCCTGCATAGTGCAATGAAAAAAAAAATCATGAGCTGGGAAAACTAACGATCGGTCGAGTCGACTCATTAAAAAAAATGATACCCAACAATTAGTTCAGAGAACCAATGGTTGGTCGGTACAATCCATTTTTCCTAAAAAATTACTTGGGCCAATTAATCAGTTTAAAAAAAATCTAGGAAAAATGTAATTCGTGACATGTCATACTTTTCCGTATAAAAAAAGAGCTTTATACACCAAACCGACAATTTGTTATCCGCGAGAATCTACGATTTATTTATGCACAATTCAAAAAAGAAAGCTAGTATCAATAATCTTTCAACCAAAAAGACGTTTTTGTTATAAAAACTTGAGTGTTTCCTTGTGAAAAATAAAATGATCGGCACTCCAATTTCTCAATGTAATTTTTTGTCCATCCCACGTCAGTTTTCAACCGACACTCGTCCGAGTATCGCTCTCGGCCGTGGTCGGTTGAATTCTTGCGGCCGCCGTGAAAGAATTCGCCACCGCGATGGGTTTTCGCGTCTCTCCGAGGAGGAAACGGTCGATCGTAAAATTAACCATAGTCGTAAAGTTTCCGCGCGTTTCCCTCTCGCGCCGCTCCGAAGATTTTTTTTTTCCACTCCAACCCCTTGGCAAGCCTCTCGTACATAAACACGTACAGCCATTCGCCGACACCCTCGTTCGGTCCCGAAGCTCGCAGCTCGCTACCGGTCGTCTTTCGCGCTCGCCGCCTTAAACCTTTATTCACCCATCATCCCTCCCTCGCCACCGCCGCGAACACAACTCCCTCTGTAAACGTCTCCGCGATGTTACAGCTGCATTAACGTTCGAACGATCTTGCTTCCCGGGAACGTTCTCCATCCACGCCTGTCCTCGGACCCGCTTCGAGGGAGATTTCCACTGCATCATCCGGATTACACAGATTACACGTGTAACCTTGCGTACGCGAAACGCTCTGCTCGACGATACCGACCGCTCAGCTGGCTCGCATTTCCACCCCAAATCTAGCCTACTCCACCAGCTGGAAGGGCTTTTCGAAACTCCGGATCTACTTCTCCCTCCTTGCTATAATCTCTCATACTCCGCATGCTCTTTTATCCTACGACAGCGGATTTCCTCTTTTCACCCTAAATATCTCACGGTTTTCAAACTGAGAGATGTGATTCTTGTTCCAAAGATGCATATGTACGGCTCTTTCGCGTATAAGTACAGAGACTTGCGTGTACTTATGCACACGCAGAAAAAATATTCATTGAGTTCAAATACATTTCGAGCTTCGAGTGACGTTTATTAAGATAAAGGAAATGTTTGCTTGCCTTAACAAAATTCTTATTAGATTCAAATGGCAGCTTTTCTTTGGCGTAGGTAAAGCAGTTTATTCGAAGATTTGTACTTCAAAATGAAGGCTTATTCGCGCCAAAGAAATCATATATTTGACGTCAAGACGAACGCGGCTGTTGTCCGGTAGCGCGCATTGCAGAGTCGTCAACGCGTCAGTCGTTTGAAGAGATCTTTCGCTAATAGTGCAAGACTATAGGTCTGTTCGTTTTTGGAGTAAGCTGGAGCAAAATGCTCGATTTTACGCGGAAGGTACGTCTATATATCTAATAAATGTAGATATACTTACCACGTGAAATGGAGCGCTCCGCCCCAACCGGTGAGAGGCAACTCATCGGTTTGCTTTTTATGAAATTTTGTTTACTTCAAGCTGTGTACCTCGATCGAATTGTGTTTATGGAACAAGTCCTCGAAGAACCAACTTCGAGATTGTTTATGTTATGAGTATATAATATGATAACGGATTACATTATGTTATGATAACGGATCTGTATCATTTGATAATAAAACACTGCTTGTTGACGCTTCGTTAATAATAAAATGACTTAGGCAACAAAAAATGATTTTCTGCGTCATTAATATATGACATTATTTCCATACGATCAAAAGTGTCAGGTCTGTCAAAAAACAAATAAACAAAATTCTTTGGCATAAGTATCTGTTTATTAGATCCCAATAAACATGATTAAATAATAATAATAATACTATGAGACGAATAAACTTTTCTTTGAGTGGAATAAACTTTTTTCTGGGTGTATGTACAAAACTCGTGTGCACTTTTGTGGTCAGAGAGGGGGGTTTGGAGCGTGGTAAAAATTCCCGCAGGGCAGAGGATTTGCAACAACGATCGTATTTGTATTCCTGCCGCGGATGCTTCTTCGCGCGGGGACTCTCGTCCATTTTCTGACTCGGCTGTTTCGCGTACGTAGTGAAGTCTCTTTCTCTCGAGATCAGCCGCAACTTCAGTGAATTCGTAATTTGTATTCCCACGAGATTGGACGAAGCCGGCGGTCGGTTGTTTCCACGTGTCGCATGTGCTGTCGATGCACATTCGGGTACACGGGGCTGTGTTTCGTTTCGAGTGAAATTGCGTCGGGCGGGCGACGCACGATGCACACGGAAACGGAAATATACTCTGGGTTTGGGGTGGAGAACGTTGGTTTCCACTGTTGTTGATTCTGCCCGGACTCGAGGGTATTAAATGTACAGAACTGTGTAACGGGCCGTTCCGCGACGCTGTTACCTTGTCGGAGGAGAGAACGATACATAGCGAAGAGTGGGGCAAAACGGACCCCGATTCTCCATTATACTCACTGCTGTTGATTCTGCGCGAGTTCGAGGCTATTAAGGCAGTCCTTGCGAATGGCGTTGATTTCGCATAAGTTTCAGAGAATTGAGAGGGAATTTTTTGATTATATGGGAATAACGTGTAGACAGTTAGAAAATTCAAAGTGAATTTAAGAGTCTGAAAAAATTCATACTTATTCAGAAAAATAAACGAATAATTTTCATTAAAAAAAAGTTATGTTTCCGGGAGATTTGTTGAACAATTAAATTTTTCATCAATTTGTTAATAACATTTCGGAATTATTATTATGTAAAATTAATCTTTTTGGCGTCTTTAATGCGCTTGATTTTTTTTCAGATTTTTATATCATCGAGAAGTGTTTACAATTCCCTCTCAATTCTCGGAAACTTATGCGAAATGAACACCATTCGCAAGGACTACCTTAAACGAACAGAACTGGGTACTCCTGAGGTACAACTGACTTCTAGGGCAAAACGGACCAAGATTCTCAATTTTACTCACGGTTGTTGATTCTGCGCGAGTTCGAGGGCATTAAATAACCAGAAACTGGGTGACGTCTCGTTTCGCGACGTTGTTACCTTGTCGACGGAGGGAGCGATATATGTATAGAGTAGAGCAGAGCAAAACTGACTCCTGGTGTAAAATTGACTTCTGGGGCAAAACGGTCCCCGATTCTCCATTTTAATCACTGTTGTGGATTCTGCGCGAGTTCGAGGGTATTAAATGAACAGAAGTGGGTAACGTCTCGTTTCACGACGTTGTTATCTTGTCGAAGGGGGGAGCCATATATGTATAGAGTAGAGCGGGGGAAAAATTAATACCTGGGGCAAAACGGACCAAAATTCTCCATTTTACTCACTGTTGTTGATTCTGCGCGAATTCGAGGGTATTAAATGAACAGAACAGGGTAAAGTCTCGTTCTGCGACGTTGGTACCTTGTAGAAGGAGGGAACGATACATGTATAGAGCGAGGGAAAACTGACTTCTGGGGCAAACGGACCTCGCTTCTCCATTTTACTCGCTATTGTTGATTCTGCCTGGGCTTGAAGGTATTAAATGTACGGGATTGTATAACGTGTCGTTCTACGACGCTGTTACCTTGTCGAAATAGGGAAAGATATGTGTATGGAGTAGAGCGGGGCAAAGCGGATCCCGATTCTCCATTTTACGCACGGTTGTTGATTCTCTCCGGATTCTAAGGTACTGAATACACAGAACTGTGTAACGTGTCGTTCCGCGACGCTGTTACCTTGTCGAAGTAGGAACAGATATAGGTATGGAGAAGAGCGGGGCAAAACGGACCACAATTCTCCATTTCACTCACTATTGTTGATTCCGTGCGGCTTCGAAGGTATTAAATGTACAGAACTGTATAAAGTGTTGTTCTACGAGCCTGTTTGCCTTGTCGAAGGAGCGAGCGATATATGTATAGAGTAGAGCGGAGCAAAGCCGACTTCTGGGGCAAAATGGACCCCGATTCTCCATTTTAGATGAATCTTTGCCTTTTTATGTACCGAAAAAAATTCGTTAAAAAAATGGTCCGTTTTGCCCCGCTCTGACCTATGGATGCACAGTCTGAGACACGAAATCACTCCGGCTGGTTTCCTTGGAAGCGGGCAGGAGGGACAGTAAATGACTGAAAGAGGGGCAAAACGGACCATTTTTGTACCAATTTTTTTAAAGAGAAGAAAGTCTCACTTCCTTTCCCAGAAAATTGAAGCATCCATTTTGCGCCCTCTTCCCGTCCGTCATTATTATTTCTGATAAAATCGAATCAGTTTCATCGAAAACCGTTAATCGACACTTGGCCTAAAAACAAAAATGAAGTTATGAGGTTCGTAGTCGAGGGGGAGAGGGAAAACATTGAATCCTCTACTACCATCCTGATGAGATTCCGGGCTCCCGGACTCGTCGGAGAAGGACCGGGCGGGAGAGTTTTTCCATTTCATGTAAATCGTTGGGTTTCAAGAGACACAGAGGGGGAAGTATTGTATACGAGGCTCGTGAGCCAACGCTCGGAAGTATATATATATACATATATGTATATATATATGCATGTCGGTAGTCGGTATCGTTATTAAAATGCTCATATCACGGTCGAAGTCCCGGCAAGGGAAAAGGTATTCGATGCAATTTCGTTTGCCACCGTGTATACGAGAGCAAAAAAGGGAATAAAAAGATCTCACAAAAGGATGCGTCGGGAAAATTCGTTTGAAAATTCACCGTTCTCTGCGCTGTAGACCCGCCCTTTGCGAACGGAAAATTTGATTATCCAATTTACAACATTTGACCCTACACCGAGCCGGCCGAAATATAATAATAATAATAATAATAATAATAATAATAATAACAATAGTAATGATAATAACACGTGTCTGCCCATAAATAGTCTTAACGAATGAATATTTTTTAAGTTTAGTTCTACCGTTTCCAAATGTTTCTTTTAGACAGTGGATTTGTACTGTCCTGTAAATGGGTTCTACCCGTGAATAAAGAACAAATAAATAAATAAATAAATAAATAAGTAACGAAACGAAAAATATAAAAATTGAATTAAAAAACATGTATGAGGTTTGGTAAAAGCATGGTTTTCGATACCGTTCCTAAGTACCTTAAAAGACTCGTTAAGGATCCGGACCCAATATTCGTGCCGAAACAACGTCCGACCCAAATTCACTATTACCAATAATAGAATCTTTGCGCCGACCTATTTTTTTATTTTTATTTTTTTTAACACTTCTCTGGATCGCGAGGAGAGATTCTACGCTCACGGATCTATTTGCGCACGGAGCAAGTGAATCGTGACTTGGGAATCTTCGGGGTAGAATGCGCTGTGCGCGTCCTCGGTATTCATTGATCGAGTCATTTGCGTACGTGAGCCAGCAATTTCTGTTACGTGAAAGCCGTGAGAGGGATGGAGTACGCCTGGCTGTTCCTCGGAGTCGATGTATTCTCGTCGAGTTGCAAAACGTTTCTGCATGAGAATGCACCTCGACGTGGAACCTCGACCCAGAGAGACAGACACCCCGATAAGGTAGCTCTGGCTGGCGGTTACACGCCAGCACCGGCGCGAGACGGCGCCAAGCCGGGGAGTCAGCCAGTCTTGCGCCAGCGCTGGAATGTAACAGCCAGCCAGACCAAACTCTACCTGTGCAGTAACGAAGCAACTTCAAGAAGGAATATTCACGTCGAGGAAAAATCGAATCGTAAGCGAGTCGAGCTTACGCAGAATATCGATGCAGAGAGGCAAAGAGCCGAATAGGGTAGGTCTGGCTGGTTGTTACATACCAGCACTGGCGCGCAACCGCGCCAAGCCCGGGATGTAACGCTGAGAAAAAGGATAGTATTTCGTACTATAACGAATAGTTTCCAGGTGGAACGTCTATATAGATAGTTTCTTATAATATGTATTCAATTGCTTAGACTATAATTATGGTTGCAACCATGATTTTTCGTTAAATCAACTAAGATTCGGGCAGGAACGTTCAACGAGATATTTTGTTGGCACAGCTAAAAAATTGGTTGGTCCAAAAATTTCTTGGCTGATTTCACAAAAATATTTTTGAATTATTTAAAATATTTCGTTCGACCGACTAAATATTTATTCGAACGTCCCTACCCTAATTTTAGTTGATTCAACTGTACTTTTTTTTTTACCAGCGTCCTAACTATAAAATATGGACATTCTTGAGAACATTTTTTTACGGTTGAAAGTCAGTGTTGTAGCTTTCACTATGCAATTTTTGCTCAACGCAGTCTCGCGCCAGCGCTGGAATGTAACAGCCAGCCAGCCCAAACCCTACCTGCGTCCTAACGAAGCGAGAAACCTTCGCCGACTTCAAGAAGGAATATTCACGTCGAAGAGAAAATCTTATCGTACGCGACTCGAGTTTGCCTGGAACCTCGACACAGAGAGACAAACACTCGAATAGAGTAGCACTGGCTGGTTGTTACACGCCAGCACTCGCGCGGGACCGCGCCAAGTCCGGGGTGTAACAGCCAGCCGGAGCGAGCCCTACCTCAGCAGCAACGAACCGAGAACTCCCCCCGCCGAGTTCACGAATGTTCACGTCGGGGAAAAATCTTATCGTGCGCGATAATAAACAAGCTCAGACCGTACGGTAGAGCGAGTACGGAGTAGGGAAATAACGAGGAAAGTCAGCGAGAGAACGAATACAGTTTATCGTCCGCCTCGAACAGTGCACTTACCGGGCCGGTGAACTTTGCTCACCGAGCACAGTCGGTACGGGGTAGTTTACTCCCGAGTGCATTTTCCACCCGGCCCCCGGATTTTGACTGACACGGCGCGTGGGACGAGAAAGGGTCGAAACGGAAGGGGCGCGGATACGGAAAATCTCGCGGACCAGACGAGGAGCGAAGTTCGTACGGAGGGAAAAAAAAAAAAAGAATGCTCCGACGGTCGGAGCGGAAAAGGGTACACGCCTCCGGCTGCCGCGATGCCCCCTGCATTGATATTCAGCGGACTCGCTCGGATTTCATTTATATGCTAAGCTCTGCCTCGTGCATTTTTCGTTTCGCGTTTAGGACTCGCTCGCGGAGATTCGTGTTCCTGTACTCCGCCTTCTCTTTCCACCCTTACGACCACCCCCCACCACCTCCCCCCCCCCCCCGCGCCAGGGCCAATGTAGAGAGGCCGTAGACGTTCGCCAACGTAGCCGGGCTTCGGCGATTATTCCACGGCAACGAAAAAAAGAAAAAGCACCTCGTAGATCCTCAGGAATTCGCGGTTGCGAGAACACATGGCCCACCTACCCATCGGTTCAAACTTCTTCTTCCGTATTTTTTTTTTTTTTACATTTTCTTTTTTTTTTCGACCCTCGTGGATCTACCGCGTTGAGTTATCTTAGCCATTTCATTCCCGAGAGCTCGCACGACTTTCCAGAAATTATCCGGCCTTCTTTTCTTTATACTTCTCGTTTTTTGTTTTTTTTTTTTTGGCAGACCTGTCGCTTGCGTTCCTTGCGCGATTTTCCCATCGGCTCGAATTTTTTTGATATGTATTTAAACATTTTTTTTTATTAACGCTCGTTGCTCTATCGCGTTGAGTTATCTTGCCCATTTTATCTCCAAGCCCTCGCACGACTTTCCACAAATTATCCGGCTTTCTTTGCTTTATTCTCGTCATTGTTTTTTTTTTTCGACAGACCTATCATTCGATTTCTTGCGCGACTTTCGCATCGGCTCAAACTTCTTGTTTTTTATTTTTTCATTTCTTTTTTCCTAACGCTCGTTGCTCTACCGCATTAATTTGCCTTTCCCATTTTATCCCCAAGACATCACAAGACTTTCCACAAATTACCCGGCCTTCTTTGCTCTGTACTCCTTATTGTTTTTTTTTACACTATCGCTTGCTTTCTTGCGCGATTTTCGCATTACATTTTTTTTTTGTTTACTTTTTTTTTTTTTTGAGCGACCGTTATCGGAAAAAATGTTAACGCCTAAACTAGACACGGTTTCCCGACGTTGTAATTAAAGCTCCTCCTCGTCCGCCGTTCTTCCCTCTCGCGCGGGGCCCTCGTATAATTAAGCTTCGCACCGACCGCCGGCAGGTAAACGAGGTCGTTAATTCGCGAGGCGTTACTCGCTTCGCGGGGCGTGCAATATAGTACCGGTAGGTTTATGGTATACAGAGTTCCTCCGGCCGGCGGGAAGTATGGCTGTCCTGTAGCGGTTAACTGGATGTGTGTGAACGGCTATTTTATGTCTGTGCATTCTCGCCAACACCGAGGAACGGGGGAGGGGGAACCTTAACGAAGACCGCGAGGCGCGGTCCGAGGGTCATCCCGATGGTGCGACACGTACCCTAATTAGCTCCGTTAATTGAGTCTCTTTCTCCCTTGTACCTCGCCACCTTCTCACGTGTCCTGTGACACAACGGAGACTCCTAGAGACCACTAAATCTACGCGCGCAAAAAAATTTCACCCGATTGTTTATTTCTTCGGCGGCGATTTGTTTTTCTTTTAATCCTAATTTTTCATTTTCACCTTTCCATTTTTTGCTTTGCTAATTGAGTCTCATTCTCCCTTATACCTCGCCACCTTTTCACGTGTCCTGTCGCACGACGGAGACTCCCAGAGACCACTAAATCTACGCGCGCAAAAAAATTTCACCCGATTGTTTATTTCTTCGGCGGCGATTTGTTTTTCTTTTAATCCTAATTTTTCATTTTCACCTTTCCATTTTTTGCTTTGCTAATTGAGTCTCATTCTCTCTTATACCCCGCCACCTTTTCACGAGTCCTGTCGCACAACGGAAACTCCCAGAGACCACTAAATCTACGCGCACAAAAAAATTTCACCCGATTGTTTATTTCTTCCGCGGCGATTTTTTTTTAATCCTAATTTTTCATTTTCACTTTTCCATTTTTGCTTTGTTAATTGAGGCTCTTTTTTACTTGTGTCTCGCCACCTTCTCACGTGTCCTGTGACACAACGGCGACTCCCAGAGACCACTAAATCTGTGCGCACAAAAAAATGTCACCCGATTGTTTATTTCTTCGGCGGCGATTTGTTTTTCTTTTAATCCTAATTTTTCATTTTCACCTTTCCATTTTTTGCTTTACTAATTGAGTCTCATTCTCTCTTATACCCCGCCACCTTTTCACGAGTCCTGTCGCACAACGGAGACTCCCAGAGACCACTAAATCTACGCGCAAAAAAAAATTGCACTCGATTGTTTATTTCTTCCGCGGCGATTTGTTTTTTTTTAATCCTAATTTTTTATCTCCACTTTTCCATTTTTTGGGTTGCTTATTGAGTCTCATTCTCTCTTATACTTCGCCACCTTCTCACGTGTCCTGTGACATCGTGCAAATTCCCAGGGACCACTAAATCTACCGGCAAACAAAATTTCACCCAATTATTTATTTCTTCGACGGCTATTTTACTTTTTTTTCAATTGTAATTTTTCATAGTAACTTTTCCATTTTGCTCGTGGGCGAAAGTCGTAACGGTCCTGCGAACTTGAATAACGGGAGGAAGAACAAGGGGGATGGACAGCCGGAGCTTGGGGGAATAAAAACAGTAGTCGGAAGAGGGGCTCGGCCCGGCTTCCACTCGTCGTGTCGAACACGTGTCGCTCCCGGTGCGGTGTCGTAAAGTTTCCTCTTTTTTTTTTAGACCGTCCCGTTCCGAGCCGTGCCCTTGTTCCTCGCGATTCAGCCTCGGCGCTGTTGCGAAGCAGTTCAGCACCGAAAGTCGACGCGGCTGGACTGCTGTCTTGTCAAAAATAATTCAAAATAATGCAAAAGGGAGGCCGAAATACCGGCCGATGAGTAAAAAGGGAACAGCGAGGCAAAATCGGACAGTGGGGCAAAACGGTACGGTGGAGCAAAATGCAATTTTCTAATCACATTTGAATTGGTCCGTGCGGCAAAACTGGGTGGAAAATCCGGATGTATCGATGGGGCAAAATGGAGCAGAAAATCCGGATGTGTCGATGGGGCAAAATGGAGCAGAAAATCCGGATGTGTCGATGGGGCAAAATGGGGCATTGAAAAATTACTGGAAAATGGCGTATAGCCGACTGTCCCATTTCGCCCCGCTCTTCCCTACTGGCCAGATAAATTTTACGTTTTTATTTCGAGTGTTAGGATCTTTATCGAAACTTCACTTCAAAGCTGAGATATCGATGTATTTCCTCGGCTCTCGGGCTTTTGCCCAACGTTCCCGGATAATAACTTTATATGAAGTAAAAAAAAAAACTCATGAGCAAGATGCGAGAGTTTTTTCGCCGGGATTTTATAGGACCCGGGAATAATTGAGGTTCAAAAAAACGAAAGGGTTCGGAGAAAGGGTTGAATGCAATGGAAACTCTCTTCACAAGCATTGCCCACAGTGCTTCTCGTGAACCTCGAAGAATACTCGAACAATATATATATATATACATATATCTGTACATATATATACATATATATACATATATATGTACATATATATATGTATATATATGTACATATATATACATATATCTGTACATATATATACATATATCTGTACATATATATGTACAAGTGGAACACGAGGGGATATAAGTCTCGCCCGTTTCAGCAAAGGGTTGACCGGTAATGGGAGCGAAGGGGGGGGGGGTGGTGAGTTTGTGTGCAAGCGTCGTCCGTGAATAATCATGCAGGGCCATCGACCCCCCTTACCTTTTGACCCTTCGTCGAACGTTCGCCCCGCACCGCAGCAGTTATATACCTTCCAGCCGTACTACTGTTGGAGTTATAGCGCACAGAGGGCAATACAGCGGGTTTCTGGTGGCTCGAAAGAGCGAGAGAGTTAGTGGAGCATCGCGGTACAAGGCATGCGGTGAACCAGGGCGGAAACGCTTTGCAATGCATAGAGAGAAAGAGAACCGCGGTGAAGACCAAGATTTAGAGGAAAGTGTCCGGAACCAAGACACGAGGCAGAGATTCGGCTACGTTGCTTTTATTTCATTCCACACGTATTTAATTTTTTTTTTATTTCATTTTGACCCTGGAACTCATGCATGGGGTGGAAAACCATCTGAGACGATATTTAAAGAATGCGATTTTTGCCAATTTTCATTATATTTTGGGTTTCGAGTGCGCTTTTCACCCCCGAATTTTTAATAAAATCCAAATTTGCCGCATGCTATTCTATTCTTTGTTTCTAAAAATTAAGAGCTTCATCTGCCGAAAACCCTATTTACTGCTCATAGAAAGCCCACAATAAACCCATGGGGTGGATATCTACCCCAGTCATGAGTCAAAAGATATAAAAATGATACATGAAGTGTCGGGTTAATTGGAATCTTTCATTTATTTTTATTTATTTATTTCTTTATTCAATTACTAACGAGCTTGACCCAATTAGAGACCGCCGATAGAAAACCCATCGCCCAATCAGCACCGTTAGAGAGATCCATCGCCTATAAGCTGCGCAAATTTATCACAAGTACATAAGAAAACATTCCCATCAATTATATTCAAGAGTTCAGTAATCTAAGGAGGCATTTAAAGAAAATTTATTTTCGTCTCTTAATCGTCTCAGATATGGAGAATACAGCGGATTCCAGATTGAGGATCCAATGACCGCGCACGACCCCAGAGATCCGCAAGCTCCGGCGAAAGGCGAGCGAATATATATATTTTTATTTCTGGGTCGTCCGTGTACATCGGGAAGCGGACGATATACGTCGTGCATATTACCTTCGGAGGGAAGCAGCGGCGGTCGTAGAAGCAGGCAAGCAGTCTCGAGGAGTGTGTCAGGGAACTCGAGAGTCTCGAGACCCTCCCGCTCTCTCCGCTTTGCACAAGGAGAATACTATATATATATATTTTTTTTCGTCTTGTTCGCCCACCGGAGAGCCGCGACGGATCTTGGTTACCGGCGTGCCTCTCCTTCGGGCGATAGACAGACGGACGAAGGAAAAAAAGCGAAACGAAAAACTCGAAGCCTCGCAACCGACTCTCGCCCGGTTGGAAGATCACGCGGGATGAACGACCCGAGCTCTTTTCACGAATAAACCAGCGCCGCTGCTATCGATCCCCCGGCTGTAGCTGTTTATTTGGAGACTCATAAAACCGTGCCATATTTTCACTGAATAAGTAAAACGGCACCATCCGGCGTCACGCTGAGTTACGTCAAAAATTGCAAGGTAGCCTTGCAATTTTTTGACGAGATTTTTGTTGTTCTGTTTTTAAATTAACTGCCACGTATTCGGACGTGTTTTTGTGCGCTGAACACGGATACGCCGGCCTTTTTGGACCAAAGTGCAATGCGAGATTGAGGGGCTCGATTTTATGGAAGAAAAATCGTATTTTTGGGATTCAAATGGAAAATATTGGGTTGGGAATAAAATAATTGTTGTATTCGTGATCAGCGGGAAAAATACATTGAATATAGTTTTGAAACAAAAAAAAAATCGAATGAACAAGGTTTTTTCAATGTTTGAGCCACTTTTGGAAAAAGGTCGATTTTTGTGATTTTCAAACGTCGATATCTCGGCTCCCAATGGACGTAGGGAAAATCCGAGGCGAGCAACGTGTTCTACGGGAAAAAATACATAATATAGGCCCTTCCCCAAAGTTTTATAATCGCTTTATCGTGCCGTTTGGGAACGTTGAAAAACGCAATAAATGGACTCGAAAGGGGGGGCCTTGCAATTTTTTAAGGAAATTTTTGTTTTTTTTTAATTAACTGCCACGTGTTCTGACGTATTTTTGCGCGCCGAACACGAATCCGCTGGCCATTTCGGACTAAAGCCCAATGCGACATTAAGGGGCTCGATTTTATGCACGAAATTATACGCGATTTTATGCACTTGGCCGGCTAAAATTATCCTCCTAAGACGGCCTAGCCGGCCAAACTATGAAACTCATTAGCCAGATAAGATATTGTGATGACTCCTTTTTACTTATTCACATAAGACCCTGAATAACTAAAACGGCATTTTCGATTTTAAATCAACTTTGAAAAGTCGGAGCTTCAACGATTTCGATTACTATTTCACTATCACTTCCTCTTTCACATTCGCATTCGAGGGTAAATTCCTTACGATTTTAGAATTAACCGCGATGCGAGTGCCAACAACCCGTCGTCCGGTCGACGAAACCGCGCTTTCCGCCATATTTACATCCGCGCATCTCTCCTCACTCTCCAGTTTATTTGGCGACTCATAACCGTTCCATCGATGACGCCTTTTTACTTATTCAAATAAAACCCTAAATAACTAAAACGGCATTTTCGATTTCAAATCAATTAAAAAAAGTCGGAGCTTCAGTCATTTTGATTACTTTTTAAATATCACTTTCTCTTTCGCATTCGCATTCGAGGGTAAATTCCTTGCGATTTTAGAGTTTACCCGCGACGCGACTGCCAACAACCCGTCGTCCGGTCGACGAAACTGCGCTTTCTGGCGTACGTACATCTCTCCTCACTCCCGATTCTTCCGGCCCGCTCCTAGCCTGTTTTCATCCATTCTCGACTCTCCGGAGTGGAACGACCTCAGCGCTCGATGGCCACACACACACTCATATGCTCTACCAGAGACGAAGGAGCGGGAGACACGGAGGTCGTTTCAGCTCCGGGAGATATCTGGCATCGGTAGAATGCACTCGATAAGACCGTGAGAGAGCAAACGGAGCTTCCACAAGCGGCATAGCAACTAAGATAGAGTGCGGCCAAGAGGGAAAGCTCCGCGCTTCGTATATACATGTATGTTTGCGTGTATAGGTATATCGAGTGTAGGGTGGGTGGAACAGAGCGGGGAGGGCGAAAGCGCGAGAGACCCACTACTATACCCTATTGATTGGGCTGCGGCGTTCCGTATCGAATTCCGTCGGTAATCTCGACCAGCGTTCCAGAGGGCGGACCATTCAGCAACAACGTACCGTTCCCAAGTATCTCACGTACCGACACGCGAATTCTCCCGGCGCTTCGACAAAACAGAGCGTGGCTCTGCGGCTGGCGAGTTACCCTCACAGGACCGTTGTTCCGATACACGTATGTGTCTCTTTGGATCTGTAAGACCGGTGTTCTGAGTCTGTTCTGTGCAGCCTCGAGCTGGAAAGCCACGGAGGGTGGACGGGGAGAATGGTGGACTGGCGATTCGAAGATAGCTTTGCGGGGGTGGGGGTAAAACGGACCTTTTGATTTCTTTGAGGAGTTCTCGGATTGGACAGTTTTTGGGTCAAGCAAAAAGACATGTTTTTTGCTGTAGTCCATTTTGCCCCCGGGGTCCCTTTTGGTACCGATGAAGCTTATAAGGCGCGATATTAATATGCTAAGTTCGTTGGGCGCGTCTCGAGAAAATAAGGAATGTGGGGCAAAATGGAGATTCCTGCGGTGGGGAAAAAGCGATGAATTTTAGTTCTGAGAAATCCGATGATAGTTTTTCGGAGATCTGGGATTAAATTGATCTATTGGTTTTTTTTTTTTTTTTTTTTTTGTAAAGGGGCAAGTCCTCTAGTTGGACTCCGTTGGGTCGACCATAAAAAAATTGAAATTTTGTTTGCTGTAGTCCATTTTGCCCCAGGATCCCGTTTGGTAGCGATGGACTTTGTAAGGCGCGAAATTGATATCCTACGCTAGTTAGGGCGTTCCTGGAGGAAATAAGGAATGTGGGACAAAATGGTACTTTCTGCAGTTGTATGGAAAATCAATGAATTTTGGACTTATCCGGGTATGGTTGGATTTTTTCTGGATAAGATATTTATTATGAAAATATGATAAATGATGTGAAACCAAAGGCTTTGGCGAAACGGCACCCAGAAAAATAATTTATTTGACGGTCACCGTTTATTTGGTTTAAGTCAAATATTTATTCAATTTAAATAAATATTTATTTCATTTAAGTAACGATTTGCTTAATTTAAATAAATATTTACTTAAATCAAATAAATATTTTACTTAAACCAAATAAACAGTGGTCGTCAATTAATTTTTTAATCTTGGTGGGTGTCTGGGAAAGTGAACTATCACGATCGAGGAACAAAATTGTTTTATTTTTTTAGAAATTGTATTATTATATCGAACGAGTCCATTTTGCCCCACCCGCAGTCCACTAGACCCAGTACAATGTGAACTGCATTACATACTGGCATTGCGGTTGTTCTATGGAGTTATTGGGCAGCGAACGGCCGGTATGGACTTCCGGCTCTTTCACTTCCCTCTTCATTTCTGCTCTACCTTCCTTTTCTTCTCCAGGATAAACTGTAATTCTTCCGCTTCGATTTTTCCCTCTTTCTCTCCCTCCTACGTTCGTTCGCCCATTTTTTCGTTCTTTTTCATTCACTCGTTGCCGGCGATGTCCCGACAAGACGAATGGGAAATCGATTGACACGATTCCCGTTTAGTTCTGTTTTACCGACTGTTTTATGGCTATTGTACCGACTCTCCTTCCGCGCACTCACCGCCTATAACAATCCACAATTACACACCCCGCTCAGAATAGCTTGGACATCAATTTTCACTCGTTCAAAGTCGACACTTAATTTCCCACGATTTTTATCCCGCTGCCCTCGCGAAGCCGTTTCTCGTTCGACGATGAAGGCGAACAAGTAGTTTCTTCCCCCTCCACGATATACTCGCTCGTGTTGCGAACGAAGCCACATCATTTTTCCGAAACCATCCGAATCGTCGTATAGCCAAAAATCATTAATCCGAATGCACTTCATACGAATAGTCAAGTTTCTGAAACTTTATTTTTCCGAATCCCGAAACTGTTGAGTCATTACTTTTACCGAATTCTCAAATAATGATTCGGCAACTTGACGTTTGAAAATATAACGATTCGGGGAAATGACGTTCGTTTAAATGACGATTCGTAGGAACATCGTTCGCCCAATTACTATTTCCCAGGAATAAAGATAGCTGAAATGATGATTCGGAGTAATAAAGTTTCGGAAATTTAGAAAGTTTTCAAAGTTTGACTATTCGGATGAACTGCCTTCGTACCCACGATTTCACCACACGAAGATTCGGCCCATTATAGTTTCGGCAAAATGTCGTCCTTCCCGTTTTTCGTTCCGCGATAAACGCGAACAAGTACTTTCCCTCGATGACGCCCTGCGTGCCGTGAACAGCTCGTCTCTGGATGCGTGTCTGGTCCACTCAAGGCTGCAAACTACTTTGCCGCCGCCGAGCCGGCAAACATCGCACGGCGGAATAAGAGGTGGAAAAGGAAGATGGACCGCGACTAGAAGATCCGGTCGGAGGCGTGCAACGGACTCGGGCTTTTGCGACGGAACTTTTGAATTCGGTTCGGCGGAGGATACGGAGCGGCTCTCCTGCCGGAGAAGTTCTCTCTCGCGTAGGGACGAGGCTGCAGCCGGCTTCGCAGACATTCAAATTCCGGAGGGTTGTCCGCTTCGCGGCTGCCCGTACGCTTTACCTTTACTACTGGGAAGTGAGAGTCGTAAAGTGCCGTCGCACTCGCAGCACGAGCGGCGACGACGACGACGTCGGGAAAACTACGGACTTCGCATCGCGAAACACCACTGACGATTTTCTTTTTTTTTTTTCGCTTCTTTTCTACTTGAGCCGATGCTTTTGCCGCGGTGCTCGCTCGGCAAGCGCGTGTTTATTAAGAGGGTCGAAAGTTTCGAGGACGCCTGAGGGCAAAGCGCAGTCCTGGAAGCAACTATTCCGCGAGAAGTGGATTTCATGGAACGCGGCGGGGCAAAATGGCACCCGGGGGCAAGATGGAACCGAGGTTTTCGGTTGGGATGACATTTTTTTTTAAACCATCTGCGAGAAAGTGGTTTAGGTGGTGGTCCATTTTGCCCCGGTCTCCGAAAGATCCTTGGTGAAGAACTCGGTAGAGACGAAAGACTGAATACCAGCTGGGCAACTCTCGGGTCGCGACGAGAAAGAGGCTCGGTCGAGTTTGAATTACCCTCGGGTTTTCCGCAGATTCGCACCCTACGGACATTTTTTTTTTTTCTATTTTTTTATTTTTATGAAAATATAATTATATTGTGTCCTCAGGTAAAGTGTTCAGCCTGCAAGGGTTGCGTGGAATTTGAAGTATCCGATGGAAATTTTTAATAATTTAGGGTATGTGATGAAAATTTTAATAATTTAAAATACCTGACGAAAAATTTAACAATTTCAAATACCCGACGAAAAATTTAATAATTTAAAATGCTTAATTTTGTTAATATTCAACGCTCACTTCAGACTCGGTGACTTTGACTCGAGTTGAATTCGTGCCTCCGGGACTTTGTCATTCAGAACAATGTTTCACTCAATCTATAGCATTTCTGCCATTTATTTATTTATAAAGAAAAAAAAATTGCCGCCTACACGACGGAACAAAAATCGAAACTGTTGGCGTCTACATAGATCGATAAGAATACCTGATTTTCCGTGAAACAAAATAAACAGTGTACCAGTTGCTACGAGCGGAGGCACGTTTTGTATTTATTTCATATATTTACAAAAAATGGTTTTATTATTATTAAAACTATTTAATTATTTCATTACTTTGTCTTTAATTATTTCTGTACCGATGAAATTTTATATAATTTACAGTACCTAATCTTGTTAATATTCAACGCTCACTTCAGAGACTCCGGTGATTTGAACTCAACAGAGCTAGATTCGCGCCTTCGGGACTTTGCCATTGATTTTTTTTATAAAAAGAAGTGTAACAAAAAAACAATTGCCGCCCATAGTCCGAAACAAAAAACCGAAACCGTCGGCTTCAACATAGATTGATAAGAATACCTGATTTTCCGCAAAGCAGAATAAACATTGTGACAATTTTTATATTTTTATATGTATAGTTTTATCGTTTTATATTTCTTTTTAAGATAATTATTTTATTCGTATTAAAACTGTTTTCTTTACCTAGAAAAAATCTTCAACCTATAAGCACATTTGAAGTACCCGATGAAAATTTTAATAAGGCATTAAGTACTTAATGGTCTTAATATTGAACGTTCACTTCGGCGACCGGAGGCTTTGACTCAACAAGGCTGGATTCGTCTCTCCGGAACTTTGCCATTCACAAACATTTTTCACTCAACCCACCGCCTTTCTCCCATTGATTTATTTATATAAAAAAAGTGTAACGAAAAAAAAAATAGAAAAATCGAAACCCTCGGCGTCAACATAGATCGATAAGAATACCTGATTTCCCGCTAAGCGGAATAAACAATATATCAGTTGCTGCGAGCGACGGCAGGTTTTATATTTCTTTTTAAGAAAATTATTTTATTTTTATTACAATTATTTAAGATCATTATTTTTTCTACCTTAAAAAAAAAAATACTCAACCAATAAGCACATTTGAAGTACCCGATGAAAATTTTAATAAGGCAAAGTACTTGGTCTTAATATTGAACATTCACTTCGGCGACCGGAGGCTTTGACTCAACAAGGCCGGATTCGTCCCTCCGGAACTTTGCCATTCACAAACATTTTTCACTCAACCCACCGCCTTTCTCCCATTGATTTATTTATATAAAAAAAGTGTAACGAAAAAAAAAATAGAAAAATCGAAACCCTCGGCGTCAACATAGATCGATAAGAATACCTGATTTTCCGCGAAGCGGAATAAACAATGTATCAGTTGTGCCGCCCGTATACTGGACCGTCGGGCATTACAGCCCGAGCCGCATGCACCGGGAGCGAAAGAGCGCGGCAGTAGTGGAAGCGACGTGCCAGTCGGACGCCAGTAGTATAGCCACGCGATGGTACGGCGGAATGACGTCACCCGAGAAATCCGAGTTATTCCGAGATGCGGCGAACTCCGCCGAAGCGAAAGGCCCGCTGTTACTACTGGGGCGTTCAGTCTGTCGCCGGCCATCGTTCGGCCGTGACTACTTGCACGCTCATCTCGCCGATAATCCGATTCGTTGGCCAAACGAGTGTTTTCATCGGGGTTTCCCCCTCTCCCCACCCCCACTCCCCAGCGAACTCACCGTAGTTTCGATGTATCGAAGAAAAAAAATCGGTTCGTCTCTCGTGGCTGTGAGTCGAAGATAGCGCGAAAGGCGAGGGCGCTAGAATTGGAGCTGCCAGTAGATAAGTCCCTTTCGTGGTCAGACCCGAGCCTAGCCTCGTGACACAGAGACGGGGCTGCAATTTGCAAACTCTCCACGGCTCGTCGCAGGGCGGTGCGATAACGGTGAGAGGAAGAACAGTGCAAGTAGGACTAGAAGAGGATTATATTTGGTAAATACCATTATTAAATGAATAATAATCCGAGTGTCGTGGAGGTCGAGCTGGTGGAACGACTGCCTTTGCTTCCCGAAATTCGAATCGCTGGGAGCTGACTGTGAGTTTAATTCAATTATTATTGTTATTTTAATTATTGTGACTTGAAAATTATTTTTAAAAAATTTTATTGGCTTTTTTACTTTACGTGACCGGGTTTTTTTTTATTTTTGTTTGGCGGTCTTGTCTCTGGAATTGTGAGAAGTAGGAGAGCTGAAAAGCTTTCGCGAGTCCGGAACGGAATATAACGATTGACAGTAAGGCGTACGTGCGAGGGTTAGAAAAAAATCGAATGGGACACACCGAGAGACCCCGATTTGATTTCCAGCGAGAGCCGAACGTATAGCCCGGCCCGATAAGTCGATTCGAGAGAGTTCTGTATGCGGAATCAACACGCTATACGAGTCAAGCGTGACACTAGAAATGTAACGGTCGATGATGGAATCGCGATTCTGGGTTAGAGGCTCGTTTGCCCGCCGACGATAAATCTTTTGGTGCACGGATCTCTTAGAATTTTCGCGGTACCTGGCGCAGTCTAACGCGACAACAACGCGGAACGGGGGCTTCGGGATTATCCGTCATTGATTCAGTCTTGCATGACATTACGAATCGTTCTTGAGCCATCGAAATACAAACACATTTGATTAATATCTGAAAAAATTGACAAA
Organism: Stenichneumon culpator; assembly: GCA_964017025.1. Taxonomy (NCBI): domain Eukaryota; kingdom Metazoa; phylum Arthropoda; class Insecta; order Hymenoptera; family Ichneumonidae; genus Stenichneumon; species Stenichneumon culpator. The sequence continues at coordinate 15,997,959 of OZ024772.1, read as the reverse complement.
CTAAATAATCGAAATTATGAAAAAATTGACTAATTGAAAATCTGAATCAATTGACTAATTAAAAATCTGAATCAATTGACTAATTAAAAATCTCAAAAAATGGGCTAATTAAAGATTTGAAAAAATTGTCTAACTAAAAATCTCAAAAAATGGCCTAATTAAAAATCTAAAAAAATTGACCAATTAAAAATCTGAAAAACGGCCTAATAAAAAATCTGAAGAAATTGATTACTAAAAAATCTGAAAAAATTGACTACTAAAAAATCGGAAAAAATTGACTACTAAAAAATCTGAAAAAATTGACTACTAAAAAATCTGAAAAAATTGACTAATAAAAAATCTGAAAAAATTGACTACAAACAAGTCGGAAAAAATGGCCCAATTAAAAATCCGAAAAATGTTAAATTGACAAAAAATGGTTTTTCCTCATTACGCAATAATTCCAAGGAGAAAAAATTCGGAGACGCATTCGGTGAGGAAGCGAAGATTTTTCGTTGCCGCCGCCCGCAGTTTTTTTCGGGCGATACGCCTTTTGTTATTCAGGACAGCGAGGCGATTAATATTCCTAATCCCGTCGTTCCTCCGCGGCGCATAATATACTAGCGCAACTGGGAGTACGAGAGAGCTGCCGGAGCGGCGGAGGCCAGCAGGGGACTCGGTTATCTCGCTCGCACTATCAGTGACAAGCACTAAAGCGTGCTGGCTCTCTGTAATCCTTCGTTCCTCCCCCCTCCCTCCGCCTACGGAGTACCAACGATAAAATTAGAACCCACTTCACGCGCTCTCGCCTCTGATCCTTTCTCCTTCGAGCATTGATCCGCGATTCTATATATCGTCCGGTTTACTGTGTTTCCTTCGCTCCTCGATCTTTCGACTGCAGGTCGATGACCGAGAGCCAGAGGGGCGTAACTCGCAGGCGTTTGCATGGGAGTTAAGCCCTTCAGCCTCTGAGTCTCAGACACCTTAACTTTTTATCTCTGTCGCGCACGCAATGGAGTCTCGCGAGAATTCCACGGAGGCACAGCTCTACGGAGAAGGTCCGAAAGGTCAGACATGCCTCGGCGATTACGCCGCCGATATCCGCGCCGAAATTACTGCAGATCGGCGATAATCGAATAATTAATGAAATTTATGAAAATTGAAAATTTGATATTTTCTTTCTTTTTGCGAAGTATTAACTTTGAACATTTTTTTTCGTAATTATTAATTTGAAAAACTTTGGGGAATGAAGGTGGGATCCGGTCCGGAGAGCTTCCGAGCGACGGGGAACAAATAATGAGTCTGATAGTAAATTGAGGGGAAAAAGAAGATAAGTTACTTTGCGCCCACAATCCGACGGACATATTTTAGGCGATTTTTTATTCTTATTAGATTCGTTGGTTCTGTTTATGATTAATAATACAAATTTCTGCACACTCGATCATATTTGTGAAATTGTGTATTTCAAAGTATATCCTGAATACAAAACTTCAGCGCCGAAACGACAAAAATATATTTTCGCCGCAGAAGTTGTAAATTCCAAATATACTTAAAACATTTTAATATCTTAAGTAACTTTTGTATTAAAAAAAAAATAGATATATTTTTTCTTGTATATGAAAAATACATCATTTACATACTGGATATATTTCCACGCTCAAGATCGGTTATTTTTATTGAATTAAAAAATAGCTTGCGGGCAACCGTCCGAGAACGGATTTAATCGCACGACTCATGAAGTCGCCCGGTCATGAATAATTGCGAAACGATCCGACCGCTCTCACGGTGTCTCACAACTCCGTCGGTCATTCCTGCCAGGTGACAGCATCGCGGCGTCCTTGATTAGTCATGGGCATGTGTTATTTAATTTTATTCTCGCAGGCGAGTCACAGAGGGAGCGTTGCGCTCCGGTAATATTCTCGAGTGCTGGAAAGTCCCGAGAAAGAAGCTCTCAGAGCTGTGTGTCAACCGGGAGCGCAGTGATTTTTTTAGTATAACATTTTTTTTTATATATATAAAAAAAGTACTTCGCGCAAGAATTTGTTTACCGTCCGAGAACGGATTTAATCGTAGGACTGTGAAATAAAAAAAATGATTTTTTAAATGTTTTTAATGTCCTTTATATAATAAAGAAAAAAATACTTTTCGCATATACTTTTTATTCGTGTGGTAACTGTCCGAGAAGGTATTTAATCCTACAACTATCGGATAAAGAATGATTATTGATGCGCTGAAGATCGATTATATTCAGTCTTCTTAATATAATTAAAAAAAAATACTTTTCGCCTATACTTTTTATTCGTACATGTAACTGTCGGAGAACGATTTCAATCGTACGACTGGCGAGTATGATTATTAACGCGCTGAAGGTCAATGATTTTTAGTACAATAAAAAAAAATACTTTGTCGTCGTGCGTGAAACCGTCTGAGAACGGATTTAATCGTACGTCTGTCGGGCAAAAATAGATTACGAAAGACCGACCGCTCTCTCGGTCTCTCACAACTCCCTCGGTCATTCCCGCTAGCTGACAGCATCGCGGCGTCCTTGATTAGTCATCGGCGTGCGGTTTTTAAATTTTATGCTCGCAGGCGAGTCGTAGAGGGAGCGTTGCGCTCCGGTAATATTCTCGAGTGCTGGGAAGTCTCGAGATAGAAGCTCTCAAAGCTGCGTGTCTGGCGGCTGCGCATGCGCAGCTGGGAGCTTTTTTTTTTGTGTTTTTCACCGGTACACCAAAGTAGATGAGGAAAGTGAAGAGAGAAGAGAACCGTTGGAGCGGATCAGACAGCGTCGGACCGGAATTCTCACTTGAGAGTTTCGCCCGAGCTAACACGCTGCTGCTGCTGCTTCTCCGCTCGTGCACTCTCTGTTGGCAGAGTAGTTTCTCGCCTCTGGCTCGCGAGAGATATTTTGGGCCGGACCGGCTCCAGCTAAGCGAATTCTCGACCGGTCTCTTCGCGCGAAATCCGCCTTAAGGGGAAACCTCTTTTATTTTTTATTTTTTGTTTATCGGAGGAAAAATAATCGCCTCAATCGCGTTATCTTTTTTTGAATCCTTGATTCCAAGACAACTAATTGAATTATTTGTAATGCAGAGTAAATCATCATGTATTAAGATGGAGCGTGGTTAATTTTTTCGTAATATTCTTTTGTTGATTAAAAAAGAATTCATCGCTTACAATTTTTTAATATCCGTAACGAAGGATTTTTTC